>CM075070.1:8592500-9842500 GCA_037428765.1 Rubia yunnanensis
AACAAAACCATAGACAACACGTTCACAACAGTCTCTGTCAACATTAAAGTGCAATAGGAAGAAGTTTGTATCCGAATGAAAGGTTTTCAGAGGAAACATGGCCAATACAGTTAGGGAAGAGCACTGGTCAGAAAGGTCTCGTGATGGCTTAGAAAACTCTGAGGAGCGAAGAGACGTCCTCTTAGGGGATGAACTCAACAGCCACCCAAAAGGGGAGTCATTTTCACCCCAGAAGAGGAGGAGTACCAAAGGGGCCAGAGTCTACTCGAGGATAGTCTAGTAAGGTATTTCCTCGACTATCGCCATTTTGCCCTAACAAGAATGCAGCTCCTCATATTAGACTATTGGGGAGAAGGTGTACTTATCATTGCAAAGAATGGGAAATTCTATGTTATCCAATTTCAACAGCGTTCCAAGCTCCTAGCAATACTATACAATGGTCATGTGAACATCGCTGGTGGTCTGTTGGCTTTGCACAGACTAGTCCCTAAGATGGCTCTGTCACACATGACAGTCACCAAAGTACTAATCTAGATCCGCATTTATGGGCTCATGCTGGAATATTTCGACAGGAGTACCATACAAAAGTTTGCATCCGTTGTTGGCGATACTGAAGAAGTAGATTTCGGAGGAAGGCTGCTACAACACGCTGAGTATGTAAGTGTCCGGGTGTGGACGCTGGTCCAGAAAGCAATGATATCTGGGTTCCGGCTAAAACTGCGAAGGGGTGGAATGGTTTAGATAACTATTGGATAAGAAAGAGTCCACAAAATGTGCCGACGATATGGAGCTCTAGGCCATACTTATCCACAGTGCCATTGGTAGAATGTGGAGGCTCTTGAACGGCATATTGATGAAAGATTCACAACACTCAGGTCAGAGTTACAGCTGGAGATTTATAGAGACCTCTCAGAGGAGCTCTACCCACCCGTCGTCCGGGTTCACAGGCACATGCCGATAAGAAGGTTCACAAGGTTTCCCCCACAGTATTTTATACAAATGAACACATGTTTCAGCATATGCCAGACGAAGCATTTCTAGATGGCTTTAAATATGAAGAAGAAATTTACCCCACCCCTAAAGAACTAGGGGAGGTAGAGGAGTACAACCCAGAAAACTTGTAAACGTTAAACCTAGCAGAGGAATACACGGAGGATGACCCAGAAGAAGACCCAGAGGAAGACCCAGAAGAAAAAAAAGAGCTAACCCCAGAGGAGGCTGCTCGAAGGAGTGACATTAATCAAATTTACCTACAGGGACTTGCAAAAGCACGTGAGAGGCTGTTAAACCTCCCTGAAGTACCATATTTTTTGGAAAGAAGTGGGTTAAGGTCTCATTTCACAGAATAACCACTCTGACGTGGAAATGCAGGAGCTTAACTCAACACCATTCACACAAGAAATCTACCTTCAACAACAACCAAATATGGAGGGTCCAATGGTCCGTACAAGACATGTGGAGGGTGAAGACGGTGAAATCGTAACTGAAGAGTACATGATCACTGGTGGGAGAAGATACATATTCACCGAAACATGAGCATAACAGTGTCACACAGCCAACAAGGTGGAGTTCAAATAATTCACCTTGTCAAATGGAACAGTAACCGAACCTTTCTTCACCAATGAGGTATTTTCAGAAGATCTAAATTTTAGAGTTGACTCATACCAAAGCAATGACGGGCTCAAGTTTGATATGGATCTTACCATTAATTTCCGTGATCTCGGTGATGAGACAGATGTCATGATGAGTATCTAGAGTGCATTCAAAGATAGTCTACCTACCACAATCAATTCGGAGGAAAGGGGGAAAGTGGCTGAGCTGGAGAATGGCAAGTCCAAGATGGCCAAGGTACGCCATCGACGTCGCAATATTGGTGTTCAAATTAATGAACCCAGTAGCACATAACTTCTACAAGCCCTAAGCTCAGATTCAGAGCCAGGGCCAGATGATCTAGTCACAATCGAGCCACAAACTAGACACAACGGAGAATCAAGCGGCTCCAGAATACAGCCACATCTACACTTAGGGGATTATGATGAAAAGAGAGGTATGCACATGGACCCAGGTAATGATCAAACTCTCCTTATATGCTCTATTGGGTCAACTCATTCCTTAGGCATACAAAATAGCCCACAGCAATCAAGTCAACATCAACAACAAAGTCAACAACATACCTAGTCCAAAATAAAATAAAACTAAGCCCAAGCCCTGTCAACCAAACAACTCAACAAGGAAACAATAACCCACCGATCCATCATATTCTCAACAAGACAATCCTGCCTCCACCATCAATAAAGGCCAAACCAAAAAAACAAAATGTAAATCCAAGTACCACAGCATGATCAGTTTCCACAACACAAACCCAAACATCTTATCACACACAGCCAGTTAACAACCCAACAAAACAAACCAGCAACAAAAGGAAGAGTCCAACCCAAGAAAGTACAGTACCTGCACCGAACCAACATAGTACTAGTGTGTCACCAACACTGGTAAACATTGCTGATCAATTTGAAGGTGGAAGTTGCATCAGTGCTGTGGAGGTGGTTTGGGTCGAACCCACTCACAAGGATGACAATTACATAGTCGGCATCGGCGGTAGAGTGGTGGCAACACTGAGAGATAAACAGACACAAATCGTTGGCGGAGATGACCAAAATGAATGAGTGATCTGCAACAGTATGATTCAGCACCAATAAACAGGGAAAATATCAAACAATGGTGGTCCCGCCAGAGGTGGATCTACCAGAGATAACATACCTGCGGTGGGACAAACAACGATCTACACTATGGAACCGTGGGTTCGGAGCATCAGTAGAACACGGCAGGAGGAAAATCCAGAATGGGGAGAGGGAGAGGAACGATCAGTCGTCCTTGGAGACCAGTTTGTGGACGAGGAACACGACATGAATATCATGTCATTAGGAACCGATGGAGAGGCTCTGGGAGGAAGAATTGGGGAGAGGATAAGGTAGGAGGAAATTAGGGCCAACGGGTTAGTGTATGACCCACATCATGGGAGAAGATTGGGAAAATAACAGGTTTTGGGAGAGGTTTTGGAATTGGGCCAGGAAGATCACACACAAGATGGGCCAAATTTTAATAGAATACTGCGAACTGAAGTCAAATGGAAAGGAAAATTTCGAACAATTATCCGCAGTACGGGCAGAAGAGGGAAAAGTTTTCTCGACCCTACCAAATCAACTATGGGTACCAGAATTCTAATCCAAAATAATATGGAAAGAGTAAGGAAGTTGAAAATTGGTGATGATAAGTTACAAGGAAATGTGGGGACCAGTCGTGGTGCGACAATCTGGCCAAAATCAATAGCCACACAAGGTCTGGTGGACCAAAAGGCGATTGTTGACTTCGGTAACATCAACACACAGAGAAAAACTATTCTATGGGCAATGGCAGAATATATGCTGATGGTGGAAGTGTTGGGTGTCAAAAGGAAGAGATTCCTCCAGGAGGAGATATGTGGCATTACGTTTAACAAGAGAAGATGTATAGAGGACCAGGAGCAGGAGCTTTTGTATCGATCGCTATCCGAGTTCACAAAATTTGACTTAGCACTTGGTGAGGAACATGGCAAGCAAGTTATAGTCACAGCAAGAATCTTTGATTCAGTGATACAAACAGTGTTGCAAAGGGAGGGAGAAGAAAGTTGTGGCATTTTGGTGGTTGGTCCAGAACAACCACCCAGAGGTACATGAATCTACTATGTTGGAACTGCAGGGGACTGTTGCATCCTTTGACAGTAAATTTCATAAACAATACCATTAATCAATATAACCCCAATATTGTGTTTTTAATGGAAACTAAGTGTGATTATAGTAGAATTAGCAAGTGGCAAGGTAGAACCTATTTCACTAGCTGGGAAGTGGTAGATTTAGTAGGATTAAGTGCAGGGCTCTGTGTAGCTTGGTCGGCGGAGATCCTTGTATCGGTAATTTAAAACTGCCAAAATTTTGTATGCTGTAAAATCAGTACCGCCAAGGGCGAGGAATGGATGTTGATCCTTGTGTATGGGCATCTAGACCGACCACAAAGGAAATAAGTATGGGACTGCCTACATGTGGTCCTATAGGGTACCCAACTACCTGTTCTGATCACAGGTGATTTTAATCAAGTCATAGACAGGGAAGACAAATATAGTGGTAGGCCGGTCCTATCGCAAGAGTCAAGGGACCTCAACGGACTACTGAAGGAAGCCAACCTAAGTGAACTTATGCATAAGGGACAGTGGTATACCTGGTCCAATGGTAGAGGATGTAGTGATCTGATACTAGAACGACTAGATACAGAGTTTGCAAATGCTAAGTGGATGTCACTATTCCACAAATACAGCCTAACAAACCATACAATCATGAGATCTGACCATGGGGCACTCACCATCAATACACACTACAGTGTTAGGTCACCAGACAAACATACTGTAAAGAAGTTTGAGTCATAGTGGGTAAGATATGACTAGACAAAGGAATTGGTAAAACACGTCTGGAGGCCCATCCAGTGCATGGCAAGCTAATCAGGAGACATAAACAATGATCAGGCACCCAATACCACAACATGTTTCAATAGGAAGTTGCAGGAAATTGCAACTAGATTGCACAACTGGGCTGAAGAGGGTGTTGGTAAGCTAGAGTTCAAAATCAGAAGGGTGAAACAACAACTTGGCGCAAAGCAAAGATAGAAGGATTCAGATGGTATGCATGACAAGACTATAGAACTGGAGGGACTCCTCACCATGCAGGATGACTACTGAAGATAGGGAGCTAAGTCTCTGTGGCTTAAAGAAGGAGATAGAAACACAAAATTCTTCCACAAATGGGTGCAAAAAAGGAAGGGGAGAGACTACAAAACCAAACTCAAGGACGAAGCAGGAGCTTGGATATCAAAGAAGAGGACCTTCAACAGCTAGTCTACAATCATGTGAGCTCTGTCTTTTTCACTGACTCTGTAATGCCGGAGGATGCTTTGGACAGCCGACTATGCAGGATATCCTAAACCTCATAACCAAAGGAGTCTATCATAGTTAATAGATGGCACTGGAGACCACAGTAACCACACAGGAAATAAAAGCTGCCATTTTTCAAATGGGCAAATGGAAAGCGCCAAGGCCAGATGGCCTACCACCAGGATTTTACCAACATTACTGGTTTGAAGTGGGGGAGTATGTAACAACTATGATTCAGAGGTTCTTCTCTACTTCATCTATGCCAACAGAGTGGAATCACACTACTCTGGTTCTTTTCCCAAAGAAGAGATGTCCAAAGGAACCAGCAGACCTACGACCAATAAGCCTATGCAATGTCACGTACAAAATCATTGTGAAGATCCTAGCAAATAGAATCAAAAAAATTCATGGAGTTCTTGATCTCAGGAAACCAATCGGGTTTTGTTCAAGGAAGATCCATTATTGAAAACTCACTTATAGTGTATGAAATAATTGAATTCATACATAAAAAGAAGACGGGAAAACAGCCGATGGCAGCAATGAAAATAGACATGAGCAAGGCCTGTGATCGGGTGTCATAGGAATTTTTGGAGAAAATGATGGAACTAATGGGCTTCCCTCGGAAATGAATACGCTCGATCATGGCATGTGTCACCATCGTATCCTACTCCATTAAACTCAACGGAAGAATCTCAACAGCTTTCCAACCAAAACAGGGACTACGGCAAGGTTGTCCTCTCTCGCCCTTCCTATTCATCCTTTGTCACGAAGCATTCTCATCGATGATAGCATTGTAAGGTTTCCAAAGTGTCTGCCCAGGTGTTAAAATTGGCCAATCCGTCCAACCTGTCTCATACCTGATGTTTGCAGATGACTGTATCCTCTTTTTCAACAATTCAGAAGCAGGCTCAACAAAACTCGCACGGACACTAAATCTCTTCGCAGCCTACTCAAGCCAAAGAATAAAGTTTTAGAAGTCTGTACTCCTAGTCAGCCCAAACGCATAACCAATGACAAAGGAGCGACTCAGCCAGACATTTAGAATATTTGCAGACCTACTAAAGGAAAAATTCCTTGGCCATGATATGGGTTTCAATGGACCTAAAGTGGGAATGTCCAGAAAATTAATCCAAAGAGTAAAGGCAAACACATCAATATGGAAAACTGGGGACATCTCGGGGAAGGATCACCCTAACCAAACATGTACTAGCATCAACAACCCAGTACACCCTCAATACTTTCCGATACCATCGACGGTTGCTCAAAAAATTGATAGCCACCTTACAATATTCATTTGGGCAATGGACAGGGATGGAAGAGGAATACACTAGAAGTCATGGAAATCGATGTGCCAATTAAAGTGGCAGGGAAGACTGGGGATGCGTTCCACACGACAGATGAACCACGCCTTGTTAGGAAAGCTAGCATGGAAGCTGGTTACAGACATACAATCATTCTTCTCAAAATTCTTCCTCAGCAAGTACTGCAATAAGGAGGTTTTCTACAAGGTCAAACTGAAACAAGGCCCAACGTGGGGTTGGAGGGGCATAATGTGGGGAATAGACCTCATCATGAGTGGCCTAAAATGGAAGGTGGTCAATGGGCATGATATTAACATCCAGGATGAGTGGATTCCAAATCACATCAACCCAATTAGGTATGAAACACAACTCCTTCCACAACTTGGCTTCAAGGTGAGTGACCTGATTGATAGCGATAAGCAGTGGCGTATGCCTCTATTAAGACTATTCTTTAGCCCAGAAATAGTCAACCACATTGTAGGAATACACATTCCATACACCCCATTAGAACTGAAGGATTTCCAATTCTGGGACAAGGAATAGCTTGGAAATTACACGGTCAAAAGCGGATACTGTGAGTCATGGAACAAGGTGAACAGCCAGATCCCATCCTCCTCCACCTTGGAATCACCCACGCAGGAAAATCAACACCTCTGGAAGACACTATGGCATTTGAACATACCAGAGAAAGTTAAGTTCCTCGTATGGAGACTGGTACGGAATGCAGCACCAACAGGACCGGCACTCAGAACAAGAAAGATGGAGGTATCATCATATTGCCAAATGTGCCACAAATAGGTAGAAACATCATCTCATATGATTCTCGAGTGTGACAATGCACGAAGGGTATGGAGAACATCCAGACTGGGGTTTAATTTTGGTTAAGGAACCCCACTGCAATTGGAACCATGGCATCGACAATGGTTCAAGACTGCGCCGAAAAAGGATGACATAAACCTAACGTGCATCATTATATGGGCAATTTGGTGTGCAAGAAATAAGGCAACAATTGAACAACAAGTGCCATCGGTTGAGATGATTCTAGAAATTATCAGGGCAACCTATGAGGGCGATATGGGTGGCGCTCACTCAAGACGGAGAGTTATAGCTAACCCGTACTCATCCCAAATGGCACTGGAACACATGGTGAACCAGACACAAACAGACAAACCAAAAGAGGAACAAGTGGGAGACATGCGACTACTATGGTACGCAAAAGATGATCACAAGAACTAGGAATATGAGGGTTGGATGTGCATCAACACAGACGTGACATTCTAAAAACAGGATGGCAAGGTAGTAGCGGCATGGTGCACTGCACAAGGATCAAACAATTCTAGCTGCCATGGATATCGCGTAATACAAGCGGCAACACCAACACAAGCGGAGCTCATAGCCATACACGAAGCAATGACACATGCTAGTAATATGGGTGTCACTCACATCTGCATCCGCACAGACTGCGGAATGGTCCTCACCCACACCAGCAATTTCCCGTCTGTCCCACCTGGTCTCAAAGGATTAGTTAGGAGCATCATAATGTTAGCAATGGTTTTCCATAACATTCATGTCATAAAAGTGCATAGATCTGTAGTAACGAATGCCCATAATCCAACCCAAGATGTAATCATGGATATGATGGTAATATAAGTGCACGTTTTCATTAAAAAAAATTTCGTTGGACCTATTGCAACACTTTTACAAGTTTACCTAGGTTACATTGCATTAGATCTAGCGCACTACTTTTCAAGATTTAGATAACATTTTTTAAAGTTTAAAGTAATAGTTTGTAACCTATTGTACATTTTAATAAGTCTTTTAGAAAAAAAACCAATAATTCTATATTGATTTTCTCATGAGTTTGAGAGAATTGATCTCCATGAATTCCATTTCTCACCCTTATCATCTTCCATTACAAAACATCATATACTTCTTCGATCATAATCCTCCAAAAGAACTCATGGGGATAGAGCTACGCTTTTTTCCTGAAACTGATCCCGAGGATGCACTTAAAAGAAACGCTTCAGAAACGTTTCACATTTTCTGGAAGCTTGACATATCGAAAGTTTTCACTGTTCACATCAAACAAAATCATACCTTCGGTAGAAAGAATGAGGCATCGCAATCCGGCAGCTTCCTTCTTAATAGTCTGCTTCCGCAATTAAACCCTCGTTTCTCTGAATCGTGTCGCCTCGCAAATTCATACCTCTTTCGACATGGGGCACTGCAATGAATACATGCAATCAGTCCAGGCTTTCTAGTTTCTCCGTCACCCTCTCTTCGAGGACGATGCACTCGATGGTGAGGTCCATCGCTGCCATGATCGCCGGTTGCACTGCCTAGGGCAACACGAAGAGTTGCACTGAATTTTCTTTGGATTTGCACCATATCTGTGTTAACCGTAAATAATTACGTATTGACTTAGTAATTGTTTTAACCTGTAATTACCTAGTCTTCAGCTATTAGTTAGGAACTACCTAGTCTTCAGCTAACGATCCCATGTTTAGCCATTAGCATGGGATTCACTGATTCTGTTGTACTCTATTTATACCTGCAGCTTAATGAAAGACAAGTAACACTTCTCACAATTATCAATTACTTACATGGTATCAGAGCCAACACGATCCAATGGTTTCCGATTCCATCAATTCCACAAACACTCTTGTTATTACTAATGCTGGCTCAGACTCAAATCCCAGCTTCAATTTCCCCAATTTGGTAATTCTTCTTGATCGAACGAATTATTCCCTATGGCGAAGCACTATTCGGTCAGCCCTTGAGGCATATGGGCTTGACAGCTTCCTCACCGACGTAAACCCACCGCATGCCACGGTCTCTGTCGTTGCCGTCTCGCCGACTGATCCAGCGGACCCATCTACTGGCAGCACTGTCCGCACCGACCCCAACCCAACGCTGGCGGGATGGCTTTGCAAGGACAGGTTGGTCTTTTTGTGGATTCGCTCGACGTTGACCTCCTCCATGCTTGGTCTCGTCGCGAGGGCGTAATCCACAGCGGAGGCTTGGGCGATTCTTAGCCAGACGTTTCAGGCGCACACCGTAGCACGCCAGAACCACCTCCGACAGCAGCTTCAATCCCTGCCTAAGGGAGCACTGTTGGTGTTGGACTATTTCGAGAAGAAACGTGTCTTGGTTGACTCTCTCACCGACTGTATGTGTGTGGTCCCTGGCGGCGAATTCATCGGTTGTCTTCTCTAGGGATTGGGTTCTCAGTTCTCGGCGCTTAGGTCGGCGATCTCCCTTCGCTCCGACCCAATCTCCTCCGATGAACTTCTGGGCGTCCTCCTCCAAGAGGAGGCACGGTATGAGAAGGAGGCTACATCATTCTCGTCGTCGGCTGCTCATGTTGCTCATTGTCAGCCGCTCCGTCCACCCACTTCAGCGATGCTGAATCTTGGCCTTTCCCCAGCAGGCCGCGACCAGTGCCCCCCCTGTCAGATCTGCCAGAAGCCCGACCATGATGCCCTGAATTTCTTCCAGCGTGCAAACTTCCGGCAGTATCCTCCGACGAACAGGGCTGCGCAAACTCGTCTTCGCCCCTCTTCTAGAAAAGCGGCTTTTATTGCTTCTGCCTCAAGCCCATCTGATCTTTCTGGCCCATGGAGTGTTGATTCTGGGGCCACTCATCATGTGACTGCTGACCTGGGAAATCTGGCCCTCCAGAACCACTATAATGCACTGATCAGCTCACCGTTGGGAACGGTACTTCTCTTCCTATTACTCATTTTGGCACCTCTTTTCTTTTTGCTAAGCATGCTGCTAATCCTTTACATTTAAATGATGTTTTATGTGTGCCACAAATTACAAAATCTCTACTTAGTGTGTCTAAATTGTGTCGTGATAACAATGTCTTTGTTGAGCTACACTCAGACCACTGTTCTGTTAAGACCTTGCAGGGCCAGATATTGCTCAGGGGAACCGTTGAAAATAATCTCTACCACCTTCCGCAATCCCCCAATCTGCACCAATCCTTTGCCCAGTCACCAGCTGCACACCTTTTTGAGCGTACCTCTCTCTAGTGTTGGCACCATCGTCTGGCCCATCCTCACGAGTCTGTCTTACGTCATACTATTGCTAGTTTTCAACTTCCTGTCTCACGCAATAATTTAGAATCGGTTTGTGGCTCCTGCCAGTTGGGCAAAAGTCACTGATTACCGTTATCTAGTCGCACTTCTATTTCACAAAAACCTTTTAATTTAATTCATTCTGATGTTTGGGGACCCTCCTCTGTTTTATCAACTTCTGGTTGTCGATATTATGTTAGTTTTGTTGATGACTGCACCAAATTTACCTGGCTTTATTTCCTTACTGACAAATCCCAAGTCTACCCCACTGTCGACCGTTTCCTCAAACTTGTTCAAACTCAGTTTTCCACCCATATTCGAACCTTTCAATCTGACTGGGGTGGTGAATACCGCAATGTCTCTACACTAATTGCCTCTAACGGTATCCATCACCAGGTTTCGCGCCCTCACATCCCCGAACAAAATGGCTCTGCCGAACGTCGCAATCACATGATTGTTGAAAAAGGCCTTGCCCTCCTTGCCCATTCCCACCTTCCTACCACATACTGGGAGCAAGCCTTCCACACAGCTATCTATCTCATCAACCGCACAATCACTCCCATCTTATCCCACAAATCCCCATACCAATGTCTCTACAACAAAGTACCTGACTACAGTCTTCTTCGCTCCTTTGGTTGTCTCTGTTATCCCTACCTTTGTCCCTACACTGCAACCAAACTCGAATTCCGCTCCCTTCCATGCATCTTTCTTGGCTATAGCTCCAAACACAAGGGCTATCAGTGCCTTCACCTACCCACCTCTCGCACCTACATCTCTCGGTTCGTCGTGTTTGACAAGACTGTCTTTCCATACACTGGCATGACCTCTGCCACCACTCATTCATCCTCGTCGTGTCTTGTCCCATTAGATGCTCTATCTCAGGTCACTGCTATCCCATCTCCCACACTATCACCTCTCACTCCTCCTCCTCATACCTCGGTTTCCCCATCACCATCTCCCCCACCATCTCCATCTCCCCCTCCATCTCCATCACACTTTCCTCCATCCCCACCTCCTCCATCCCCTCCTATAGCCTCGTCTCCACAGGCTCCCACTTGGTTCCGTCCTTCTGAGCAATCCACCCATTCCATGACCACTCGGTCCTCCACTAACTCCCTCAAACCAAAAGCTCATCTTTCCACTAGATATCCTCTACCGACAGCTCTCACTGCCTCCCTTGAACCCAAACGTTTTCACCATGCCTCTAAAGACCCTAACTAGCAGCATGCTATGCAAAATGAATATGATGCCTTAATGTCTAATAGGACTTGGGTCCTGGTCCCTCGTCCCTTGAATGCTAATGTTGTTGGTTGCATGTGGGTTTACAGGGCTAAGCGGAAACCTGACGGCTCCATTGATCGCTATAAGGCCCGCCTTGTGGCCAAGGGATTTCATCAGGAGGCTGGGGTTGACTACTTTGACACTTTCAGCCCAGTGATCAAACCTACCACTGTTCGTCTTGTTCTAAGCCTTGCAGTCTCAGCTAGCTAGCCTCTTCGACAGGTGGATATCAACAATGCCTTCCTTCATGGTGATCTATCTGAGACAGTCTTCATGGATTAACCGCAAGGCTTTGTTGATTCTTCCAAGCCCTCTCATGTATGTCATCTTATGAAGGCTATATATGGCCTCAAGCAGGTGCCACGAGCTTGGTTTCACAAGCTCACTACTTTCCTCTCCCGCCATGGCTTCCGTGCTTGTGTCTCGGACCCCTCTCTGTTTGTCAAAACAGCTAGCTCTCATGTGGTCTATGTGCTCGTTTATGTGGATAACCTCATCATTACTGGGTCTCACTCCACCTTCATTGATGAGTTCGTAGCTCTACTTCATCGGGACTTTGCTCTTAAGGATCTTGGTCCGCTTCACTACTTTCTTGGCATTGAGGTCACCCGCACAGGTTCCACACTACAGCTCTCTCAGCAGAGGTTCATATATGACATTCTGGAGCGTACTGACATGACTGGGGCTCGCCCTATTTGTTCACCTGCTGAGCCTGGCTCTCGTCTGGTTGCCGCGGGCAAGCTCCTCTCTGATCCGTCTCTCTACCGCAGCACTGTTGGAGCTCTTCAGTATGTCACCATTTCCAGACCAGAGATCTCATATGCGGTTAATCGAGTTTGCCAGTTCATGCACTCTCCGACTAAGGACTATTGGACTGCGGTCAAACGCATCATTCGCTACCTAAAGGGAACCCTTTCCTCTGGCCTAGTTCTTCAGAAGGCTCGTGACTCCCGACTTGTAGCCTTCTCAGATGCTGGTTAGGCCTCTGATCCGGATGACTGCAGATCCCAGCATGGCTTTGCTATTTACTTTGGTGGCAACCTCATCAGCTGGTCCTCCCGGAAGCAAAAGGTTGTTGCTTGATCTAGCACCGAAGCAGAGTACCGGGCTATTGCATTTGCCTCCACTGAGCTCGTCTGGCTTCAGCAGCTGCTCAAGGAAATGCATGTCTCTGTCCGGTTACCACCGATCTTGCTTTGTGACAACCTCAGTGCTACTTTCCTATCTGCCAATCCAGTGTTCCATCAACGGTCCAAGCATATAAAGATCGACTATCACTTTGTTCGAGAGCAGGTTGCCTCCGGTGATCTTGTGGTCCGACATGTTCAAGCTCTTGACCAGACTGCTGACATCTTCACCAAGGCCATGGGGAATCACCATTTCTCCACTCTTCGATCCAAGCTGCATGTTCTCCCTCGCCCATGAGCTTGTGGGGGGGTGTTAACCGTAAATAATTACGTATTTACTGTATTGACTTAGTAATTGTTTTTACCTGTAATTACCTAGTCTTCAGCTATTAGTTAGGAACTACCTAGTCTTCAGCTATTAGTTAGGAACTACCTAGTCTTCAGCTAACGATCCCACGTTTAGCCATTAGTATGGGATTCACTAATTCTGTTGTACTCTATTTATACCTGCAGCTTAATGAAAGATAAGTAACAATTCTCACAATTATCAATTACTTACAATCTGCTCAAAATTTCCATGAATTCGCTCTAAACTTGCACTGATTTTTCTCAGGCTTTGTTCAATTTCAGTTTCGCCACCATGCGGGCTATTTTTTTCATTATGTAGTTGTGTATGGTGTGTTGGATCCCATGTATCCAAATGCCAGGATCCCAGTATGGAACCACAATCACCGTATGACTAATATAATTTTTCATGTAAATATAATTCATTTATAAAGAGTGTCAAAGTTACCAATTGGATAACTCATCTACTACATTTGGGTAAATTAAAATTTATTATTATGTACACGTACCACGATAGCTAGTATTCTAGTAATTAAAGATCTTTATACGCTCTATGAACGAGTGTGGATTGATATAGCTTGATAACTTTGTGCACGATCTGGGCGCATTCATAGTTATTAAGGGTGGTAAATGGACGGACGAATTAAATATGAGTTGGATAAAATGGGTACTTAAAAAATAGGGGTATGATCAATTTCGACCAATTTTATGATGGGTCAAAAATGATTCTGGTTAAAATGAGTTCCGTTGGTTGAAAAACATTTAGCTCACGGGTCAAAGTGGGTAAACCCGTGTGTTTCAACACATATATTGACTCACATAGGTCTATATACCAACTCATATGGGCAAGCTTGCGGGTTTCAACCCATATACTGACCCATATGAGTTTATATACCAACCCATATGAGTAAATCTGCAGGTTTCAACTCATATGGGTAAACCTGCGGTCAACCCACAAACCCAACCCGCCCAACCCAAAATTTTCACCTACCACTTAACTCACTGCCCATTTTACCCATACCCAACCAGGTTTAACAATAGGAAACCTGCTTGACCCGCAGGTTACGGGTCTATTTGTCCACCCATAGCTAGTGGTGTCAGTTTGGATAATCGTGTCGGGTTCAGGTCGGGTTGGAAACGGTTTGGGTTAAAACAGGTCAGATTGGAAATGTGTCGATTTTTAATTTTCGGGTCGTGTCGGGTTACTGTCGGGTTAGGTTGAAATGTGTTAAAAAAAATTTCTCGGGTCGGGTCGAGTTGCTGTCGTGTTAATTTAAAACTGGTCAGTTTTTTCTTTGGGTCGAGTCGTGTCGTGTCAGGTTATTGTCGTGTACTTTTTTTTCTCAGGTTAGATCGAGTCGGGTTGGATTGGATTGGGTTATTTTCGGATCGGGTTACAGTCGGTCAACCCTTACTTGACTTTGTATATATAAGCATTAATAACTAAATTAATTTTAACTAATCAAGGTCAACCCTTATTTGAATTAGCATACATACTTACGAATTAAAATGTTTGACTTTAACTAATAAACGCTCTACCTTAGTTTACTTTTTAGGGATAAGTGTCAATATGATCCTATCTACTTGAGTAAGTGTCAATATAATCCTATGATAATTTTTAGTGCCAATATAATCCTATGATAATTTTTAGTGCCAATATAATTCTATGATAATTTTTAGTGCAAATATAACCCTATCTAGTTAATAAAAATGCTAACATAACCCTCAGGCCTCATTTTCGGCATTGACCTCAGTTTTCTGGCATTGACTCTATGTAAATTGACCAAAATACCCTTTGGGCTAACTCTGAAATTATGTGGACAATTTTACCCTCATAGTTCGCCGGACCGCCGCCGGATTAGATAGGGTTATATCAGTACATTATGAAAACTGGTAGGGTTAAATCAGCACATTCCTAAAATTTATAGGGTTATATCTGCACATTAGTAAAAAAATGTAGGGTCATATCAGCACAAACTGTAGAATATAGGGTTTTAATGATATTTTGTTTATTTTGTTTTGTTTAGCCTGGATTTATGATTCGATGACCTTTAGTGTTGTGTGTGATTGTTATTTTGCTGTGTTCTTCGACCTATAATGTTGATAAGTTTTGAAATGAGGCTATGATATATGATAATGGTGTTTAATATTAATGATGTTGTCATGATGTCAAATTTTATGTTGTATATGATATTGTTATGATGTTATAATGGTGTATATGATGATGTGGTCGCCCGTTAAGGCCAGGCGAGTACCACACACTTAATATTTATAATATGTGCTGATATAACCCTATAAATTTTAAGAATTTGCTGATATAACCCTACAAACATTAGAAATGTGCTGATATAACCCTACAAACATTAGAAATGTGCTGATATAACCCAATAAGATTTCATAATGTGCTGATATAACCCTACCTGTTCTGGTGATGGTCCGGCGGCGGTTCGGCGGAGGTCCGGCAATGAGTCTAAGGGTAATAACGTCATTTCTTATTTTTTGTATTTTAATTTTTTTCAGAAGGGAAAACATATAATTTTATTAAATTCCGGCTAAAAGTTTCCAGAGAGGGTTATATTGGCACTTTCACTTACTAGATAGGGTTATATTGGCACTTTCAAATACTGAAAGATTATATTAGCACGTATGTCAACTAGGTAGGGTTATAAAAGTACTTTTTTCTACTTTTTATTTAAAACACTAATAACTGAGATGAATTTAACTATTCAGTGGTCAGCCCTTATTTGACTTAGTATATATAAATACGAATAAAGTATTTGATTTTAACAAATCAACAGTCAGCCCTTACTTGTCTTTCTATATATAAATACTAGTAATAACCAAAGATTGACTTTAACCAATCAACGGTCAACCCTTACGTGATTTTCTATATATAAACACTAGTAACTTAGGATTGGATTTAACTAAGCCCTACTTGACTTTCTATATGTAAACACTAATAACTAATTTGAGGCTAAATAATCAACGGTTAGCCCTTACTTGACATTCTATATACAAACACTAATAACTAAATTGGCTTTTAATAATCAACGGTCAAACTTTTTATGCAAAAACACTAATAATTAAGATAAAATTTAACTAATCAATGGTCAACCCTTACTTGACTTCGTATATATAAATACACTTCGTATATATAAATACGAATGAAAATATTTGACTTTAACTTATTAACGGCTAGTCTTTACTTGACTTTCTATATATAAACACTAATAACTAAGAATTGACTTTAACTAATCAACGACTAAACTTTCCATATAAATACTAAGGGAAAGTCTCAGGAAAGGCGGCCTTTCCATAAACTTATGGACAGTCCTCAGGGGCATTTGCCTTAAATGTTGTAATTTTTTATAAAATTTAAATATTAAATTTTATAAGTTAAAACAAGTAATAATATGTATTTGAATGTGAAAATAAAAAAATATATGATATAAAAAATTATTTTCAAAAATTTTTAATTTTGTATGTAATTTAAGAAATGCATTGTATAAGGTGAGAAATAAGTGGCATGTCCATAAGCTTATGGACAGGCCGCCTGTCAGGAGACCCACTCAAATACTAATAACTAACTTCACTTTAACTAATCAACGATCAACCCTTACTTGACTTTCTATATATAACTAATAACTAAGGATTGACTTTAACCAATTAACGGTCAACCATCACTTGACATTCTATGTATGAATACTAATAGCTATTGATTGACTTTAACTAAACAACAATCAACCTCTACTTGACTTTTTATATGTAACACTAATAACTAAGTTGACTTTAACTAATCAACGGTCAATCCTTACTTGACTTAGTATATATAAACACTAATAACTAAGTTGACTTTAGTTGTTGTGTAATGGGCATGGTTTAGTGGTAAGTCACACTCTCTATAACAGAGAGGTCATGGGTTCAAAACACACCATCATCAAGAATTGTGAATATTAGAGTAATTTCTTGATGGGAAATACCCTGCGTCATGGACCGTGTCGGTGGTTCCCATTGTGGTTTCCCAACGTGCAGGTGGTTGATGATGGTGAGATCATGGTGGTTCCAATTTTGGTGGCAGCGGTTCGTTGGTGGTGTTGTGCAGCGTTTGAGTGTTCTTAGGAGGGCATCCCTGGCTATTCAGATGGATGGAGTTTTAGGATCCACTGAGCTTCAATAGATTCAATGGTGGTGTCTCCTAGTTATGTCCTAGATTAGAATGTTAATATGTAATTTGGTTGCTTGAACGTAATCTTTTTTTTAAAAAAAGTTGACTTTAGTTGTTAAACGGTCAACTCTTACTTGACTTTCTATACATAAACACTAATAACTAAGTTGACTTTAACTAGTCAACGGTCAGCCCTACTTGACTTTCTATGTATAAACACTAATGAAAATGTTTGACTTTAAGTTATTAAATGTAAACTCTTACATTACTTTTCATATATAAACACTAATGAAATTATTTGACTTTAACAAAACAAAGGTCAACCTTTACTTAGTTTTCTATGTATAATAAATAATAACTAAGATTAGACTCTTTAACTCTTTAATGATCAACACTTATTTGACTTTCCATGCATGAATGCCTGATGCAAAATGTTTATTTTTACTATTCATCAGTCAACCCTTACTTGACTTTCTATATTCTACCGCTAATGAAAATGTTTAGTTTAAGTTATCAAAGGTGGACCCCTACTTAACTTTCATATATAAACACTAATAAAATGGTTAGACTTTAACTAACTAAAGGTCAACCTTAATTCACTTCTCTATAACTTTTGATAAAAACTAATTAAGTTTTGATAAAATTTAATAATTTTAATCGGGTCAATATATCTTGGGGTTAGATTCAGGTTTCGGGTTGAATTCGGTTGTGTCGGGTGCGTGATTCGGGTTTCAACCGTTGAGTTCGGTCGTGTTGAGTGTAGATTCGGGTCGATATATCTCGGGTCAAAATCAAGTTTTGGGTTGAATTCAATCGTGTCGGGTTTGGGTTCAGGTCGATATTTCTGGAGTCAGATTCGGGTAGAGTTCGATAGTGTCGGGTTCGGGTCAATATTTCTCGGGTCAGAATTGAATTTTGGGTTAAGTTCGATCGTCTCGATCCGTGTCGGGTTCTCGGTTCAAATTAGAGATTGCCGGCACTGCCCATAGCTATTCAAGAATGATCTCAATGTACTGTTTAGTTTACGTCTGTATTCACTGTGATTAGGGATCGTTCGAGAATGGATGATATAAATGAAGTCCCACGTCAGTTGTGGAATAAATTGTGTCAATTGAAAGATTAAAAGGATGAAAAACACTGAATTAATGTTGTGAAGAGACATACGAGGGAAACAAAAGTAGTACAGGATTTAGATAATCCAGGAGGATTGGATACTATACATTAGTGGAATTAGATATCTGCGGAAAAAATATAAGATACATTGAACAAACGATTGAAGAATTACATAAATTATTTGAAATAATCAAATGAATTAAGCTCCTACTACTAGGAGCTGATAATATCCTTCAGCTTTACTGCAGTAGCTTATAATTTCCAGTTTTGTCTGCAAATGAAAGTTTGGACCTGGAAAATCTCCATGAGTATACAGATACAACATCCAACAACATCCAACAAATCTCCAGTTTTGGCTGCATATAAAAGCACGAAACTGGAAGATTGTCGCATTCAAAAACCTTCATTCGCAAAGAAATCTTTTGAGCATTTTGACAAGAAATGGAGTCATTTTCCAGGAAGAATGTCAGAAAATGAGAAGTCGTGAACAGGAGGACCTGCAGCAAGTTGAGAAATGTAACTTGACTGAATAACTCCGATTAATCAGTATACAGCATACCAGGCAGAGAGATCGTTTACCTTCTTGCTCCCCCAAGATATAGAATGGTATATGAGCAATCATTTTTCTGCTGCCTTCTTGCCAATTTACAGTCCCGGGATTCTGTGAGCAACCACTTAAGGATCTAGAAGGACCGAGGACTGACAAACATAATGCAGGTTCATTCATTAAGCCTAAATAATCATGTGCGCGTCTCCAAAGCCTTGCATCTGAAATTCGTGAACGTGCTACCTGCATGGATATGAATGAATCATAAAGCAACGACATCGTTCGTATGAGTCCCCCAATTCTGGTAAAACAAAAATGGAAAGAGGAAGTAGGTAAGGGAAATCACCCTAGAAAGGCTCACCTTTGCTAAGGAAACTCGGGCCCTTGGTACGAAGTCACGGTGATAAGTAGCAAGCTTTGCTATAGCTGTCACAACAAAACATAGAAGCCTTGATTGTGATGACTTTCTAAACGTTGAACCACCAGACCCAAGTGCTGATTTCGGTAAACTCAGACGACTTCAACAAAGACAGGATACATCAAGCCTGAATAAAAAAAAGTACAGTAAAATGTGCAAGAGAGAGTTGCTTACTGTGTACCTGGAAGAAAGGTTTTCGTACAAAAGCAGCTCTAAGCTTTCAAAAAGTTCACGAGCCACTTCTTTATGGGCTTCACCACCACCTCCATATTCACCAATGGCCCAACATAGTTGTAATGCCAACTCTGTCTACAAAACAACTAAGAAGTATCTTCGTCAAATAGAATTTCGGCAGAGACCATCATTTTAAACCAAAGACAAAGTCATGGCCAGAGCTCATACCTTTGCAGGATGGTCATAAGCTTCTCCAAGCTTGTCCATTATAGGCTTCTGCGAAGGTTTTACAGCACAAGTAACTCAAGTCAGAGTCAGGAATAAAGAATAGTGTGATGCTTCAAGGTTCACATTAGAACACAACCCTAGTGACTGGTTATTACTCAGCCACTTGGTTCTCAACCTACCTGACTACTAAATTTTAAAAAATGAAATTGAGCCTTTTATGCTATTAGAGGCAGAAGGGAAACAAAGGCTGTTTTTGCTTACAAGTGATATGGTTTGTCTAATATATATGATAAATCCATACACTCGTCATATCTGAATAACCTATCAATCGTTTTCCTCAACAAAATTTTGCAGTTTCTAGAGAATAGAAGTTTATGAAAATATAAGCGAGCACATACCGAACTTCCAAAGAATTTCTCATAAGAGATTCTCTAGTGAATTTTCATTGCAAGTAGCAATCATAACTATAGTGAATATTAATTGTAGTGAGATATACCTTCAGAAGGGCAATAAAGTCAGGAGTTCGGCGAAAGGTAGCAAGCATGAACTCTAAAAGCCGCTTTTGAACCTGGTTTTGAAGAATACATATAAGATCAGTAATTTAGTTACTTGAAAATTCAGAGCACATACAATTTTCACGGCATTATTTTCTTTTTAATCTGTGAGCTTAAATATCGTTTTCAAGATGAGTAAAACAAAATAATACCTCATAAGAAAACACTTTGTCAGGAAACAATGTTGAATATCTTGCCATGACGAGCGGAACCAGAGCACATACCAAAGCTGCAAATTGGTATTTCAGAACAGCAAAGTTTTTTTCCAGTTTGACAAAATATTGACAAATACAAATTATAGAATTAAGTTAAATACTTTTATTAATAAAAACTGAGAATCAACCAAGACAGAAGCTTACAATCATTAGCTTCAGAAATCGCCATCGAAAAATAGCTATCAAGCAGCCGAGGAGCTAGTCTCAGGGCTTCCTTCAATCTCTCAGATGGAGGAGTAGTAACTGCTGCCTGTAGGGCAGCAGCCATTACAGGGGAGGTCCAATGACGTTCCTGAGAGATCAAAGGATAATTCAACAACAGGTATCTGAAAGTAGCTTGTCCAACATAAGCATGCAAAGTCCTTCAATTCAGAAATATCTATTAACACTCATTCTACATCTTCATAGCAGTCTTCTCCAAAAAAGAAATACACATGGGCTAAGGTTAAGATTAACAAAAACAAAGCAAAAAATTGACAGAAGGGTACACACCGCTAGGCCATCATTCTCATCTTTGAGAAGTTCAAGGAATAATGGATCAGACACAGTCATTGTACTGCTATCTTCAGATTCAGAGTCAACCCCTGCATCTCCAATAGTTCCAGTATACGCTTCATCCATTAGAGCAAGCAGCATCTGCAATGAAGAATGACTTCTTTAGTTCCATTCTAAATTGATAAAGATTTTTTTTCAATCTTAAAGTTTAAAATATAACCTCCGGAGCTGAACTCTTCTGCATTGAAGCTATGCTGCTGCCAACTAATGATCCAGAACTTCTTTCCACCTTCTCCAAGGAGACAACTATAACTGGTTCAGAAAAAGAATAAAGTTAAGTCCTGCTTCAGAGAAGAAAGGGATATTTCACTAGTGTGTTTCATTGAAATACTTTCTTTATCAAACATTCAAGGTATTCAGGAAAAAGAAAAGCTAGAACAGTAACTACAAAGAATAACTTACTTGGAAGATCAACAAGTGATGGGAATAGTGGAATAAAAGAACCAGATGATATTAATCCAGGGAATATCCCAAGAAAAGATTTTTCCAACCTATATTACAACAAAAGGACCCATGAAACTTCTGACATACCATTAAGCAAAAAACAGTGCATCATGAAAAGCGAAACTAATAGTAGTCACTCACTGTTCAAAAAAGAAAACCCTCATCTAGAAAAATGTATATTTGAAATAGTACAACACTTACCTCTCTCCATTCCAAGCAATCAACTTCAGTAGCAATGGAAAGAACTGCAAAAACATCAGGTCAGAGGTCATTTGGCTATATCAGTGTCTTCACTACTGGCTCAAACATCAATTGTAAGAGAAATAGAGGTGATCAACAGGGTCCTGACTTCTACCTGAGGAAGTAGAGTGGGAAATGAACTTAAAAGTTTCTTCTTATTTGCATTAAGAAACTTAAGGGTTGCTTCGGCGACAACAGGATCTGCAAACTCACTGCAAAAGACGTGATAGACTAATTAAGCTTACGGAATACCATGACGAGAAAAGAAAGAGTAGTGTATGTAGATGCGATAAGTAACAATTGATTATATGATTAGAGAATGAAAATGAAAATGAAAATGAAAATGAAAATGAAAATGAAAATGAAAGTGTCCGCTATTTTAAGTCAAAAGCAAAAGCATCGAACTTTCAATTGTCACGCAATGTGACAGACTGGCAGTAGTATCTCTAGAATGATTTCAAGCCCTCTCTACTAACAAAAAAACACTTTGAAAATGATAAAAAGCACATCCTCACCGGCTTAAACATGACTTGAAAAATGTTCTTAGGCTAGGATCAGCATCATGTAGAACCACATCCCCATAATCCAGAAAGAATTGGAGGATAGCCTGCAATTTATCACAACCAACCTATGAGATTATAAGCAATAAACAGTAGGATACCGTTTCAGAACAAGAAATAACAAATAACGAGGGGAAAATGATCTTCAGAATACTTGAGGGAAAAAAAGAGAAGAGAGATAAGGTGCACGACATACAAATTCAACATCACAGAGCGCTCAACAATTACGAAGATGAGCTACATGAGTAGCATTGCATCAAAAGAGCAACTAATCAAACAAAATGCATGAAATTATAAGCTAATTAAGCTAAAAAAATGGAACATGAATATAGGCATTACCAACAACAGCGGTGCAACAGAGGATCGAGACTGAGAAATCGACGTCAAGAAGCGCTGAAAGATCTTACTGAGATGAGGAAAAACCCGAGCTATTAAATCCTCCGACTTCTCGTTTTTACACAGCTCACACAGTCTATTCACCTGAAAACCAACAACACCACCGGAAAACATAATCAATAATTTAACTTCAACTTCAATCAATGAGCGAAGTTTAAACGAACAAAAAACGCGAGCACACGGTAAGTACAGTGAAGAGCGGTAATCATCGAAAAATCATACCGAGTTGAGGAGCGTGGGATCGGAGGCCGGGTCATTGGCGAAATTAGAGTCTCTTGCAGCAGAAGATAGCGATCGCAGATGGAATTCCCATTCTCTATCACCCATTTTTCTGCAAATCTTCAGTTCAGAAATTCATCTGCGTAATCCAGAAACTCTGTTCTTCAGTTTCCGGTTTCGGATCTTCTGACCCGACTCGTTAACCGTATCTGTGATCTTAATATTTTGAGAATAAGCCCTGGGTTATTATTGCCTAGTTCATATTGTACCCCAAAACTTTCAATTGCTGCGATGGAACTTAACTAAGGGCATGGGCAGTGGTGGTCTCTTAAAATTAAAAGACCGTTTAAGAGACCGAAAATCACCACAGTGGTGGTCTTTTAAGCGATCTCTTGTTAAGAGACCGCGGACCGAGCTCTTACTAAGAGCCCGGCCTCTTGCCTCTTGCCTCTTGCCTCTGACCACGCACATGGCTCGGCCGCAATTTTTGATTTTTCAACGGGTGGGACACGTGTCGCCACCTGAGTGGGCCACGTGTCCCACTCAGCCTCTGGTTTTTTTAAAAAAAATTTCTGTTGCTGACACGTGGCACCCACGGGTTGGGCCACGTGTCAACAACGGTAATTTTTTGAATGGATATCAGCTGGGAATTCGGGGGGACACGTGGTCCAATACGGAGGCGACACGTGTCCCCCCAACGGCTGTATAACGGGTATTTTTTTAATGGGACACGTGTCCCATTCTGGTGGCGACACGTGTCCCAGACGAAGTTTTGCAGGAATCTTTTTTTTTAATTTCTGTTATAATTTTTAAATTTCATTCTCCCACTTTTTTTGCCTATAAATATGGACCATTTCAACTCATTTCACCACACCACTTCCAAATCAAATTCTCTTATCCCACAAATTCATCTTCTATATTGTTATTCATTTTTCGTGATGGATCCATGAAGAACGTCGAAAGGCAAAGATCGGGTAATCCCAAATTCTTCCGATACGGAGAATTTTTCGCAAATTCCTAATTATCGTCCATTTCCAAATTCGGAATTTAGTGAAAATTCTCCGAACATGCCTCCCCACTTTTATTTCAATTCTCAACATTCATACATGAATTTTCAAAATCAATGCCACTCTTCCCGAAACGCATACATGAACCCTCCTTACCTGAACCACTCCCGAAATGCGAACACCCAATCGCAAAATTCGTACCATAATTTATATGGCCAAGGCTTTCAAGCTCCACATCTTGATGCTGTAAACGAATCGGGTGCATTTTCACCCCGAGTAGGTCGCGGTTCCCCGGGCCAAAATTTTGGGGGTGAAGATGGGCGACAATATGGAGGTCACGATGTTACGGACGGTAAGCCCTATTTTAATGTGTTTTATTTCAATTATGAAGATTGTAATTTATAAATCATTTATATGCATATAGTATATGCATTTTAATATGCAATCTAGTACGTCATCTAATATGTTCGTTTATTTTAACATGTCATGAACATAATTTGAAAAATAATATATATTTGAGATTTGTTTTGCTTTGAAAAAATTATTTATTCTTCTAGGAAATGATGTAGGTGAAGGAAATGATGAAGTTGCAATAGTGTCTGGGAGTAAGGCTACGAAGACGAGAAGTAGCCGGGACAAATGGAGTGTAGAGGATGATAAAATCCTATGTGGCGCATGGTTCGAGCATTCCACCGACTGCGTGTTGGGTACGGGTCAAAATGCGGGCGTGTTTTGGACTAAAATTATGCACGATGTGAACCTTTATGCAAATTCCAACCGGTCAATGAAGTCGTGCAAGTGTCGGTGGTCAAAAATGGCTCACGATATTGGCAAATATGTGGGGTGTGAAAGCAAAGCCGCACGTCACTTTAGTCGGGCCGGGAGTGGGTCAAGCCAAGGAGACATGAAGTCATGGACCCTGAACTTGTTTGCAGATGAAAACGACGGACAACAATTTTTATTCTTCCATTGCTATGACGATTGCAGGAGGAACCCCAAATTCATAGCACAATATGGCCCAAAGGATACCGATGGA
Organism: Rubia yunnanensis; assembly: GCA_037428765.1. Lineage (NCBI taxonomy): Eukaryota > Viridiplantae > Streptophyta > Magnoliopsida > Gentianales > Rubiaceae > Rubia > Rubia yunnanensis. Next base: position 8,617,468 of record CM075070.1, read on the forward strand.
GAAGAATATTCACTACGGGGGGTGCCATCGACACCCCGTGGTGGCGACGATCCTGAAGCTATGCAATATCCATCCAGGCCTATTGGTGTTAAAGCCGCTAAATGCAAGGCAAGGGGGAAAGGAAAGGCCAGGGCAACAGCAACAAATGATGAAAAAGAATCCGCTAGAATGCAGTGTGCGGCCGCAATTGAAGCAGCTACGAAAAAGGCTGAAATACTTGCGGAGAGTGAAAGAGCTAGAATGGAGTACAACATAGCACAGCGGGAGTTCGTTGAAAAACAATCAGATCGGGAGCACCTGATAGCTAACACTAAACTCCTTGATAGTTTGATTCGAAAGGGAGAGTTGTCCGCAGCAGAGGAAGAACTACGAGATAAATTAATTGGGGTAGTCTACGGTGGAAATTAATTGTAATATTTATTTTTTGGTCAGACTAGATCAATATTTATTTCTTTCCTATTATTAATAATTGGTCGGATTAGGCCAATATTTTGATTTTTAAATTGGGATGGAGTTGATCAACATTTTATTCAGTATTTAAAGTTATTTTTATAGTTTTTATAATTGGTTTCGCGCACTTTTTATGTTTTCCATATTATTTTATAGAAAAAGTGAATTCTCATAGTATTCTCATAGTATTTATTTTTTTAAAAGGAAAAAATGAATTCTCAGACTAGACCATACATTTGTCAATGGTTTTTCATTGTAATTGGTTTTCATCATTTCTTTTTAACCGGTTCAGTTCCCGGGCTCATTTCATCATTTCCAAGCCACAAGACCAAAATTGTAGCACTTGTCATGGACACATCCCATCCACTCACATGGGCTCATTTCATCATTTCCAAGCCACAAGACCAAAATTGTAGCACTTGTCATGGACACATCCCATCCACTCACATGGGTTCATTTCATCATTTCCAAGCCACAAGACCAAAATTGTAGCACTTGTCATGGACACATCCCATCCACTCACATGGGTTCATTTCATCATTTCCAAGCCACAAGACCAAAATTGTAGCACTTGTCATGGACACATCCCATCCACTCACATGGGTTCATTTCATCATTTCCAAGCCACAAGACCAAAATTGTAGCACTTGTCATGGAAACATCCCATCCACTCACATGGGTTCATTTCATCATTTCCAAGCCACAAGACCAAAATTGTAGCACTTGTCATGGACACATCCCATCCACTCACATGGGTTCATTTCATCATTTCCAAGCCACAAGACCAAAATTGTAGCACTTGTCATCTATATAAATGGGTCATTTGTTTACCTTTCATTCCAACCCCGAATTTCAATTCTTCTACCAATTCCCTTCTTCATCCCAACCATGACCTCTTCTAATTCCCATAACAACGATGATGAGCTTCACTTTGGAGAATCATCAAACCCATCAACCTATGATATTCCCGGTTTCCTACCTGAACCCGATCCTGAGACAATGAACTTCTTCTTAAATTTGCCAGAAATGGCTAAACAATGGTACGCAGCCATAGAGGACGAGAGTGCTCAAACTTCTCCAACCTTACCAAAGAAAAACAGGAATCATATCAGAAGGGATCGTGTTCGAGCACAGGAATTACTCCAGAGGCAATATTTTGCTCAACCTCCTGAAAGAATGTACGACGACCGACACTTTCGTCAAAGGTTTCGCATGCGGCGAACTGTATTCGAACGTATAGTGGAAGATGTCACCAACCACGATCCTTATTTCATACAAAGGCCTGATGCAACCGGTAATCAAGGATTTTCACCACTTCACAAGTGCACGGTGGCAATGCGTCATTTGGCATATGGTTGTGGATACGACCAACTGGATGAATGCTTACAGATGGGCAAAACGACGGTTAGAGAAATGGTGTCTCATTTTGTGAATGCAATCATTGCCGTATACCGTCCCACATACCTCAGACCAACAAATCAGGAGGACATTGCTCGCTTGATGCACGTGGCACGTGGACGTGGATTTCCAGGTATGCTTGGTAGTATTGATTGCATGCACTGGGAATGGAAAAATTGTCCTGTAGGTTGGAAGGGGCAATTTCAGGGTAGGAGTGGACGTGCCTCAATTATTTTGGAAGCCGTCGCCTCCTACGATACATGGATATGGCATGCATTTTTTGGTATGGCCGGGTCAAATAATGATATCAACGTTCTGGACAAGTCACCATTGTTTGACGACGTATGTGAGGGGAGAGCTCCACGTTTTCCATACGAAGTCAATGGTCGGACCTACGATCAAGGGTTCTATCTTACAGATGGAATCTATCCTAAGTGGGCGACTTTCATGCCAGCCTATACGGCTCCAAATGACCCCAAGAAGCAACTCTTCACAAAGCGTCAAGAAAGTTACCGGAAAGACGTCGAACGTGCTTTCGGTATTTTACAAGCTCAATTTTCCGTGATTCGCAACCCAGCCCGATACTGGAATGTGGAAACGTTGGGCAACATTATGATAGCTTGTATCATACTGCACAACATGATAGTCGAAGATGAAAGAGACACATATGGGTTGCAAGTTCAACCAAGTGATTATGACCAAATCGACGACTCTCCTTGGCATTATAACGCCGAGCGGCATGCTGATCTTCCGACTTTCAGGCAAAACTGGAGGGATGTGCGCAATAGAGCTAAACATGACCAGTTGAAAAATGACCTTACAGAACATCTTTACCAGCATCTGGGTGGTCAAGATTAAGATGACGACATAGTTTCGTCATCCGTGTTTTTTTGGTCAGGCTAGATCAATATTTATGTGTTACCTATTTTTAATAATTGGTTGGATTAGACCAATATTTTGATTTCTAAATTGTAATATTAGGATGGAGATGATCAATATTTTATTTAGTATCGGAAGTTATTTTCATAGTTGTTACAATTGGTTTCGCGCACTTTTTATGTTTTCCATAATTATTTTATTGGTGAAGATGAATTCTCATAGTATTCATTTATTTAATTTCGTTTCCTAAGTTTCTTAAAAAAACTTGAAATTCATTTCATTTTTTACACTAAAGCATCGTATTGGCAGGAACGAGAAAAACAAATTATTCACCATATTTTTAAAAAATGAATTTAAATTTAAATATTTAAACATTATATTAAATTTATATTTAAAAACGAATTTAAGTTTAAAAACGAATTTAAGTTTAAAATTAAAAACGAATTTAAATTTAAGAACGACTTTAAGTTTAATTTTAAAAATGCATTTTAATTTAAAATCGAATTTAAGTTTAAAATTAAAACGAATTTAAATTTAAGAACGACTATAAATTTAAATTTAAAAATGAATTTAAATTTAAAAAACGAATTTAAATTTAAATATTTAAACTTATTTTTGGTGGTCAAATTAATGAGTAAGATAGAGAAAATCAAGTGGGTTCCATGAATAGTGCACAGTGGTCTTTTAACCATTGTGGAGAAAAAAAGGGGTGGTCTCTTAAGCTGAGGTGGAAGAGAGAGAGGGAGAAAAATAATATATTTAATTGGTAAGAGACCGGTAGTGGTCTCTACCACTGCCCATGGCCTAAGTGATGGTCTCTTAAAATTAAAAGACCGTTTAAGAGACCGAAAACCACCACAGTGGTGGTCTCTTGTTAAGAGACCACTCACCAGGCTCTTGGTAAGAGCCCGGTTAAGAGGCCGAGTGAACTGTGCACGCACATGGGCAGTGCTGCGCGTTCCTTTTTTTTGCCATAGTGGGACACGTGTTGCCCCCTGAGTGGGCCATGTGTCCCACTGAGCCGCATTCTTTTTTATATTTTTTTGCGGACACGTGTCACCCATGGATTGGGCCACGTGTCCGCAACAGTTTTTATTTAATGTGGACGCTGCAAATTATTTTGAATGGGACACGTGTCCCATTCTGGTGGCGACACGTGTCCCGAGCTATTTTTTTAATTTTTTTTCCAATTTTTTTTATTTTTAAAGAATTTCAATTTTAAAATAATTTTGATTTTAAAATTGTAATATTTGGTTTGAGTAGATCAATATTTTATTTAGTATTTTCTATAATTTTTATAGTTTTCAGAATTGGTTTTCGTACTTTTTATGTTTTTCATATTATTTTATAAAAAAAAATGAATTCTCGTAGTATTTATTTATTTAATTTCGTTTTAATAGTTTCATCAAAAAAATTGAAATTAATTTTATTTTTTTACACTGAAGCATGATATTGACAAGAACGAGAAAAACAAATTATTTAACATATTTTAAAAAAACAAATTTATATTTAAATATTTAAACATTCTATTAAATTTTGCATTCAACTTATTTTTAGTGGACAAATTTATTTAAAATAATATGTAATGGTCAAATTAATGAGTAGGATAGAGAAAATCAAGTGGGTTCCATGAATAGTGTACAGTGGTCTCTTAACCATTGTGAAGAAAAAAAGGGGTTGTCTCTTAAGTGGTCTCTTAAGCTGAGGTGGAAGAGAGAGAGGGAGAAAAATAATATATTTAATTGGTAAGAGACCGATAGTGGTCTCTACCACTGCCCATGGCCTAATATTCATGTCCAACCCACGACCCATGACGGGTATTCTTTTCATACCCATGCCTATCCCACCCCCACCAAAAGTATATCCATATCCGCCCCACTGTCTATTTCTCCACCAATGTTCGTCCCACTGTCATCCCTACTTACAATGAAGTGGTTTCATTACAATGAATCAGAGTTAACTTATTGCACAAAGGGGCTAAATACTATAAAAAGTGAAGTGCATCTGTAACCGTAAGTTTTGGGCGAAAGTGTAGAAATGATCTTGTAAAATTAAAAAGTGCAAAATTAACACTGCAATTCGTTGACCGAAATGTCAACTGCAAACATGGCTGAAAATTATTGAAATGACCATTTTACCCTTCTATTAAAGAATTTTAAAAAGTCAAAAAATGGTGAAAGATATTAATACCCCATCTTTTTAACAAAATCCTTTCTTTCTTTTGTTTTCATTTTCTCTGATTTCAACCTTTGTTTTCACACGATTCACGTCCGCCACCACCATTTTCACGCGATTCACATCCGCCCTGTCCCACCACCGATTTCAACCTTTGTTTTCTCCTCCGCCACCACCATTTGCACCCTTTGTGTCGAGGAGAAGGTCATTTTCACCACCGTCGCATTTCCATTTCTCTCTGTCGGGGTTGCGTCGAGGAGAAGGTGGACGGATTCGGCTGAGGGCGGGGGTTTGGGTTCAGATGGGTGTCGGGGGAGAGGAAGAGCGGCATTCAGGAGAGGAACGGTGATGAGGTGGTGGTGAGAGGAGGAACGGTGGTGGGTATCAATTTTCCAGCGCTTGGCTGAGCGGTGCCAAAAATAGTGATGTGGGGATTCAGGGTTTCGAGGCGGAGGTGACGTGGGGATTGTGGCGGAGGTGGCTATGGCAAGGAGGTCGGTGGTGCTAGAGGAGGCGGTGGCGTGCTGGCAAGCGGTGGTGGTGCATCAGTCTATTCACAAAGCTAGGGTTATAGCGAGAAGGTAGGTGGTGCTCGGCGAGTGGTGGCAGCAGCAGTGGTGCTCAGTAGTGTCGCCGCGGCGGCGAAGCTGGCGCCGGTTTCAACCACATTACCAAAAATTCAGCTTTTTCCTATTTTTAGGTCTTTCTTTTCGCCTCTTTTCTTCCAGCTTTGTAGAGTTCAGTGCCCGCTTTTATGGTCACTGAATCAGCCACATTTGGTGATGATAGTATCCACGCGCCGCCGTCGGAGGCGGTGGTGCTGAGGAGTGAGCCGCCTTCTCAGGTGGATGTGAGGAAGAACAGGACCTCTCAGGGAAATGGTGATAATTAGCTGAATTCTGCAATTTTTTTCTTCATTTCTTGCGTTCTTTTTATGGAGCTGACAGCGGAGCTGGTGGCGTGGCGGCAGTAGGCGGCGTGAGGCATGTTTGAAGATGAAGAAGAAGGAGAATAGTAGGGAAGAAGATTAGGGTATGATGGTCGTTCGATTTTTAGCTTAGGGTTTTTATTAAGAGGGGGTATTTCTGTCTTATCATTATTAGTCAACGCCGAATTTACATCAATCAATGCTGGAAATCGGCCAAATAGGTAAAACTGTACATTTTGATTAAGAGATAGGGTTACTTCTGCACTTTCAGATTTCACAAGTCATTTTTGCACAATCTCAATTTTATAGGGTCATTTTTGCACTTTTCCCTACTATAAATAAAACATCAAATCCCTTTGTAACTACACCCTCTGTCCCATTAGAAAATGGCGCATTTGCTTTTTTACGGTTTTCAATGATCATGTTTGACCAACAATATCTCTAGCTACAAACAAAATTTTCACATAAAAATTTGATATTTAGAAAATAGATGTTAGAACAAATCTAACAATATCTCACGTGATATTTTTATTTTATATATATTAGAGAAAAGTACTTTTATAACTCTACCTAATTCGCATAAGTTCTAATATAACCTTTTGATAATTGAAAGTGCAAATATAATCATATATAGTTGATGTAAGTGCAATTTTACTCATTTCAGCACTTTAAGGCCAGATTTGATTGAAAAGACAATTTTACTCTTTGAAAAATTAAAATATCATTAAAAAAAGTAAATACACTATTATAACCCTACCCTTAAACCCTAATCTATTCTTCTTCCCTCTTTTCTTTACCGCCGTTCCTTTTTCACTTCTCTGTAAAAGCGACAGGAACTTACTCCTTTGGATTGGATTAATAACCCCACCCATGCTCCCAAAGTTTATGGGTGTTGCTATTTCACGTCCTGTATTTTACTATCCACGCCCTGTATTTATACTGCATATATACAATATACATTTTAAAATATATTGTATTTGGAATATTTTAAATTGGAAAATGTTAAATGGGAGAAGGGAAACCGCCGCTGGTGACCACCGTCGGCCGCCGCCGCCGATGCCGGGCGCCGCGGTAGCGCCGATGCTTCCCGGCTCCGCCGCCGAGCGCCATCGGAGGCTCCGGTTCGCGACGGCCTGGCCGTGAGCAGCCGCCGGTCCGTTCGCAGCGGACCGGGAGCGAGCCGGAGCGGCCTCCGCTCACCGTGACCTTGGCGCGAGCCGGAGCGGCCTCCGCTCGTCGTGACCCTGGCGCGAGCCGGACGGGCGCCGCCCTCCGTGACCCTGGCGCGAGCTGGACGGGCGCCGCTCACCGTGCCTTGGGCGCGAGCCGGACGGGCGCCGCTCGCCGTGCCTTGGGCGCGAGCCGGACGGGCGCCGCTCGCTGTGCCTTGGGCGCGAGCCGGACGGGCTCCGCTCGCCGTGCCCTGGGCGCGAGCCGGGCGGGCCTCCGCTCGCCGTGCCCTGGGCGCGAGCCGGACGGGCGCCACTCGCCGTGCCTTGGGCGCAAGCCGGACGGGCTCCGCTCGCCGTGCCCTGGGCGCGAGCCGGACGGTCCTCCGCTCGCCGTGCCCTTGGCGCGAGCTGGACGGGCTCCGCTCGCCATGCCACGGGCGCGAGCCAGACTTGCCTCCGCTCGCCGTGGCCTGGGCGCGAGCCGGAGGGGCTTCCTCTCCCCAACTAGTAATTTCTACTGCTATAAAAGTGTTTCTAAAAATATGAGGATCTCCAAATTTTTACTCTCCAAATTTTTACTCTCCAAATTTTTACTCCCCAAATTTTTACTCTCCAAATTTTTACTCCAAACAAGGGTGTTAGAAATTTCATGTCTTCGGAGGTAATTTTACTAATTAGTTTTCTGTCCATAAGTAGTAGTTAAATTTATTAATTTTTGCAGTAGAAATTTATGCTCATCTTTGTGTTTTAATTTATTAATTGTTACGTAAAAATTATTGCACATTTATCTCCTATGAATTTATCTCCTATTAATAGCAGTAACGTTAATTTTGTTGTTAATTTTGTTACGTAATTTTGTTGTTAATTTATCTACAATAATTTATCTCCTATTATTATCACATTTTTTTTACAATTACATGTAAGTTTTAGCTGTTAATAAGAAATGGAGCAGTGCACCATTAAGTCCGTAAGTGGGACAATTTGAAATGGATGAATGTAATTTCAGTTTAGGGAGTTAATTCATGTACGGGACTTTTATAATTGTAATGTTATTTCTTCTAATTTAATTTTATCTTTATGTTTTCACATTTAAATATATGTTTTAACGTTTTAACTGTAATTTTATCTTTATTTGTTCATATTTCAATATATGTTTCTGACGATAATTAAAAATCAAGCAATGCACTTCTTGGTTTGTAAAAGTTATTTATGTAACGTTGTAAGTGTGAGCCTAAATTTATTCCCTCCAATATAATTTTTACTTTATTGTATGTTTATTTTAAACAATTCATTTGTTTGAACGTTAATTGACGACGTCATTGTTGTTGGTATAGCAGTTGAGTGTAACTAATTACTTGATGTTTATTGCTGTTCAAGGATGACAATCAGTCATGTGAAGCTGCTGCAGAGCGGAATGGATACTCTCCATTTGCCACCTCAAATGTGTTTCCAAGTCACGCCGAGGCTTATTCCTACCTGCAACGGATTGCTCTGCAAGTGGGATTTGAACTTGTCGCGGGGTCCTACAAAAAGAATAGGAATGGTCCCCTGAGGTTATATTGCATTTGCAATCGGGGCCGAAAAGATAAGGTTATCGATACGAGCGATCCCGATGTAGTCCGACGGAGTAACACTTCGACTAGAAGTTGTGACTGCCCATTCATGATTGTCTTGAAAGAGTGTAGCACGGGGGACGGTTGGAATGTAGTGCCGTGCAAGGATCCTAGACGAGGGATGCACAACCACCCTTTCTCAGTGTACGCTGAGGGTCACAGACAGAGCTGCAAGCTCCATGCGGACGCAAAACAAATGATTAGAGATTTGACAGATTCAGAAACAGCCCCCAGGCATATCAATGCCAGCCTCAGTCATTCGTTTCCAGACCTGCATCAGACCATTAGGCAGGTGTACAATGAGAGATCGGCATATGTAACAGAAAGGCGAGGCGGGCGCAACACAGCGGAGAATTGTTTGCATCTTGCCACCTCGAAAGGGTATGTCACTAGTCACCGCTCAGCACTTGATGGTACTTTGACTCATTTATTCATGGCTCATCCCGATGCTGTTGTCGCATTTCGCACGTTTCCGTGGGTTGTGGCCATCGACTCAACGTACAAGACTAATCGCTACGGCATGCCATTCATTGAGATGGTTGGGATGTCTCCTTGCAACACAAATTTCCTGATTGCCTACGCAATTGTTGTTGAAGAAACGGCAGATACCTATGAGTGGGTGCTAAACGCACTCAAGAACTTGCTTGTGGATGGACCGTTCCCTGAGGTTGTGGTCACCGATCGAGAGCTGGGACTGATTAGGCCACTTCGGACTATGTTTCCAGAATCGAATCATTTGCTCTGCACCTGGCATATTAACAAGGATGTGGAGGCACGTGTTACTGTGTTGACAGGGAATAAGAGGAACGGGGCAGCCTTCAAGAATGGTGCATGGTTCAGGGTTTGCAATGCGTCCACCGTTTCAGAGTACGAAGCCACCTTGGTGGACATGAGGATTGGATGGTCTTGGAGCGAAGCTGTTATTAGTTACGCTGAGACTACGTGGCTCAACCCCCATAAGGAGAAATTTGTGCGGGCATGGACGAACAGATTTCTGCATTTCGGGAACACAACTACATGCAGGGTCGAAAGTGCACACTCGTCATTGAAAGGGTGGTTACAAACGTCAACTGGTTCACTGGATACGATATGGAGGCGTGTCGACCTGCAGATAGCCGCGCAAATTACTATGATCAAGGCCAACATGGAGAAATCAAGAACGTGCACTGGAAGATTGCACCGTAGGGCCCTTTTCAACAACTTGATCAACAATGTGTCCAAATACTGTCTGGATAAATTGACGATCGAGTCCGGGAGGATTGATGCACTCGGAGCACAGGTATACGCATACTGTGGTTGTGTACTGCGCTCGACTCACGGAATACCGTGTGCATGCGTCATGGCGAGGGCAGTTGCACAAGGAATCCCCTTGTACTTGGACGACATTCATCCGCTGTTTAAGAGCCTGGCATTAGGTGATCTCGTGCGGAGCATGGAAAACATTTCGAGGGCTGAACAGGATCAGTCACGGTTCAACACTCAGTTAGAGGAGCTGGCACGCAGCGACCCTTCGGTCCGCCGATGAGTTTCAAGCTACATAGATGAGCAGTTGCGTCCGGAGGACAGCGTCATTGGCGAGCCGGACAATTGTACTAGTGCACGTGGGAGACCAAGCGAGCAGGTCCCCCGATCAAGATCAACCCGACGTTCACCGAGCTACCACGAGCACGTGAACAGGCGATACGGGCGTAGCTCAAGGTCCCCGGGGTGCACCACATCACGGAGCGGTAGCTGGCACGGTAAGTACAAACACCATTCTTCCTATTGAATTAAATTTCTTACAAAGAAATTAATCTTACTGTTTTCTCCTACAGCGACATTCCCGTTCCTCGAAAGTGTCCCCCACATTGTCCGGCGTTACATCGAAGGCTGGAACGATGTCGTGAGTGATGGAAACTGTGGCTTCAGATGCGTTGCTGATGCGTTCCATGTAGACGGTGAAGGTGAATGGTCTGGAGCGCGTCGGGCAGTGTTTAACGAGATATCAACTCATTGGCCTGACTATGTTCCCATATACGGTTCGAAAGACAACGTTGAATTAGCTAGAGCCCGTATACACCACACCAAAGGTCCGTGTGGTCCAGAGCATTGGTTCACGGTCATTGCAGACATGTTTCTTGTCGCCACCTACTACAACACGGTTGTAGTTTTATATTACATTTTAGAGAATGGGTCGGCAGACTATTGCTGTACAGTCCTTCCATTGAGGGCAGGTGGGGGCGAGGATGGAACAAGGAGGGAGCTACACATTGTATACGTACGCAGTGCAAGCCATTTCGTCCGGATACACGTGAAGGAAAACTGTCCCATGCCCCCCGTGGTTAATCTATGGACCACATTGAGGAAGTCTGATGTAGTCGGTTGGGAGTTACCCTTTCGTAGGAGGATAAGGGCTTGGACCAAAGCATACAATGAGAGTAATTAACTATTGTACCCAGTGAAACATTTCGGCATGTACGCAACCGTTACAATTATTATCGAAGCGTTACAATTAGTCTGAAAGCGTTACCGTTGCAAAAAGCGATGACTTATAAATTTGACATGCACAAACAATTGCGATTACATAAATGAGCAAACTGTGGGCAAACAGTCGGTACATACATAAGCAAACAGTCGCCTAGGGAATGGGACCATAACCGAGCCGGCGATACTCATCGCGACGACCGATCTAAGTAGTCAACAACTCCTTCATGCACGGGTCGCCGAGTCCATCAACGGTTGTCGAGTCTAACGGATCCAAGTCGCTCATCATGTCACTCAGCATCTGATGCACAGGAAACACATTTTTCAATACCGGAACAATCAAATGTAATACAATTACTCAAAGCAAACAGTTGGAGAAAACTTACCGATAACTGATGATGTGTCCTATCCCGTCCACTCGTGGCAGCAAGTTCAGGATTCGCGATCAATGGGTGTGAATGAGTTGTGTACCACTCCTCATAATCCGAGGTACACTCTGACGGACTTGTGGCAATCGGGAACTCGGCAAGCTGACCGTCGTGCCAAGCGTGTGCCATATGCCATAGGGTCAGCTGCAGCATCCCTGGATAGGTCACCGAATAGCTGGCTGGATCAGCGGGCCGGGAACAAGGCTCTGGCACAATCATAAGACTCTGCGGTATACCTTGTACGAGACCGAACTGGCGCACAACGCGATCTGGCATGTACGCCTCCATTGCTTCGAGGTATCGAATCACGCCGCGGCAGTGAGTCCTCCCCCTAGCAGCCCTAACCACGTCCAGTCCATATGGCAACCAATCCACCTGCGCGTGTTTCACAGAAATGTAACGTTCCTATGGAATCCGATCTACCCACTACTATTAGAATAAGAGTAAAAGCATGGAATTCATACCTGGTCGGGCTGTAAGGCATCCACCTGACGCCGGATGGTAGCCAGCCTCCCGGTATCCCTCCCCATTTTATCCCCTGTGTGCCACCGGTTGGCGCATCCTGGAAGAGCTGGCAGTGTACTCAGCCTCGGCCGAAACATTGGAAAGTACTCGTATATCCATGCTTGCAGCAGCGTGCAACAGCCGCATAGGCCGCGCGCCTTGGACCGGGACGCAATTCCCAACTGTAGATACAAACTGGCCAATGTCGCCGAGCCCCAGGACAACTGCGAATCAAGTAAAGGTAGAAGGTTGGCTCTAACCTTATTCCCAGTTTTATCCACGAAAAGCGTTGCTGAAAACAGGGTCAACATGTAGCACATAAATTGGAAGTTATCGCTCTGACCCGGCGCTACACACCTCGCCATCAATGATTGGCCATCTATGTTACCCCCGTTCCAGTCTTCCGCGACGAAGGACTCCACGTCTTTCCCAAATAGTTCAGCGCATGCTTCCTGAATACTCTCCACCGAAATGGTACTCGCAACAGCGCCACCCACGATAGGAATGCCAAGAATCATCTCTACGTCGTGCATCAGGATGGTCATCTCCCCGAAAGGCATGTGAAATGTGTTCGTGTCCGGCTGCCACCTCTCGACAAAAGCGGATATCAATGCCATGTCAAGGAACTGGAACATAATCGCAGGAAGGTGGGCCAACCCGGTCGCATGTATCCGGGCCTGTACAACATCGCTCAGGTCAGGGAGCGTAGTGACGAGCTGCTTGCATAGCGGCGACCGAGCATGGCATCTCAGCACACCTCGCTCTACACCATTCCAAACGTCGACAGCGACGTGTCCTCCGAAGCTTGGTATCACGAGGTCATCTTGTGGGCCACCAGCCATCGGTCCCCGCACTAGCCACGTCTCATCGGCGTGTCGCTTCCTCCTGTTCCTCGGTGCCCTTCCGATGCCAGTCTCACCGGTATTGCACGATCCACCAGAAGATTGCGTGAATCGACCAGCTCTATTCCTAACGGTGTGCCTGGCTCCTCCACCAGCATACCGTTCGAATCCAGCATCCAATGGCACACTCGTCCCAGGTTTGGCATCGAGTGGGCTGCTTTCTGCGGGCAAGTCATACATCGACTGCCAATCACTATCATCACGGATTCCACCGGACGCGAAATTGTTAAGCTCCGGACCGTCCCATGTTGGCATGGGATCGAATGCATGATCGCGCCGTGGAGAAGGCCGCTCAGCTCCTACATCACACTCCTGCGGCGGAGGCGACTGTTCATCCTCGACCACGTGGCCTCTCGCCTGTCTCGCCGAGGCACTAACACCTCTTCGTCGTATTGAACGACCATGGCCGTCAGGTTGACCAGCAGTGCTCATCTACAACACAAGATATGTAATTAGTATAACAACAATTGATTTAAACTGATATGATAAAATAAATTAACATACATTTCAACAACGTGTAAACTAATATTTTCAAACTGTGCATAATTTCAATTTAACATAAAAACAAACCCCACTCCAAACAGCAAATTTAATTCTCTTACAATCCCATACAACGAACTACACATTTTTTTAAATTGCAAATTGGAAATCCCATTACTAAATAATCTGAATTTTTAAGCACATCACACTAGTATTAACATTCAAAGAAACAATTGTCAAAACATATCATAAGCATTTACTACACAATTGTTTTCATCGGATTGATAAACTAGATTTTCATAAAGTTAATCTAAATAAGACTATACTCTATTATGGTACATATACTTTCCAAATTACGAAAATAGTTATCATTTCCAAATTTAAACTAAACAATTTCTAAAAATAACAATTTCTTCATTTTAATTCCAAAATTGATTAAATTCCTAATATCAGATTTTTGCAAATTATTCTACTTTTTAATTTCCTATTATCTTAAGAGAGAAATTAATATAAGATTAAAGCCTCCTATTTTCTTATATTTACAACCAAACCCCTCATCTTCCTCCTCTCTCCACCCTCCGCCGCCAGCCGCCTCCACCACCGCCGGCCGCCTCCACCGCCGCCGGCCTCCTCCTCCACCGCCGGCCTACTCCGGCGCCGGCCGACCGGCACCACCTCCGCCCGCCAGCTCCTCCCCTTCACCTTCTCCTCCTCCTTCCCCTTCTCCTTCCCCTTCTCCTTCCCCTACCCCTTTCCATTCTCCTTCCCCTCCTCCTTCCCCTCCTCCTTCCCCTTCTCCTTCCCCTTCTCCTTCCCCTACCCCTTACTATTCCGCCGGCCAAGGCCACCTCCGGCCAATACTCACCACCAACCCAACATCCATTCCACATTTACCAAAATTCTAACAAACCCCAATTCTAACAATTCCAACAAGTTCAACAAAATTCGAATAGATTGGCAACATTCAGGCAACATCCATATAATTTGCACGAAAATTTTAAAAATTTCGTCCAAAACTTACGTTTTCCGGTCGGCGGCGGCGGTCGGCGGCGGTCGGCGGCGGTCGGCGGTGGCGGCGGAAATGGGGGAGAAGGAGATGGAGAGAAGTTTGAGAGAAGGAGAGAAATGGAAGGGGAAATGGAGAGAAAATGGGAGAGAAATGAGAGAAATGGACCAATTTATACTACTTCTAAAAAAATTTATTTTTTATTTTCAAAATACTAATACGTGTATTTATACGTATTAGGGCGTGGATAGTAAAATACAGGGCGTGATATAGCAATCCAGAAGTTTATTCTTTGAATTAATAACCCCACCTCCGTTGCCAAAGTTATTTCTTTGGATTAATATATTGATAAACAAAATTTGTTCCTCTGGAATTTGCAATGGCCGGGAGTGGTGGCGGAGCGTCACGGAACTTCCACCTCTCTCCTCCGACGCCGCTGCTGAAGATGTTGATTCCTCCTCCCTCGAGGATAAGGGCGGCGGCGACTGCTCCAATGAGGGAGATTTTGATGACTTTGGCTAGGGCGTTTGAATCAGAGTTTACCTAGAGTTTTGGGAGCGGAATTGGAGGAGGGGGGGGTAGCGAGTGGACCTGATGACGGCGGAGGTTGGGCTGGCTCGACACAACGGAGGCTAAGTTGGGTGGTGGACTGATGGGGGAGGTGGGCGGTGGTGGAGAGGTAGGCGGCTGTGGAGAGTTGGGCGGTGGTGGATTGTGGCGGGGGTGGTGGTCGTGGTTTGTGGATGCCGGCCGGAGGTGGCGGTGGGTGGATTGTGTGGCCGGAGCTGGTGGTTGAAGTGGTCAAGAGGTGGTGGTTGAGGTGGCCGGAGGTAGCGACCGGTAGTGGCTTGGTGGTGGTTACCAATGGCTGGTTAAAAGAGGGGTGAAATAGAAAATGAATTTTCAGCTTTTGATCCAAAGGGTATTTTAGTTATTTTCGGTCGGTTAATGGTCGAAAATGGCAAGTCAATATCGGATTATAGGTTAGAGGGTTATATTAGCACTTTCAATAAATAGTTAGGGTTATTTTTGTGCTAAAAATTATGTGAGAGTTATATGGACACTCACTCAACTAGATAGGGTTATATTGGCACTTATTCCTATATATTAATTTATATTTACGATCAAAGTTTACAAATTTTAACTTGCAAAAATTAAATGTGCCATTTTCTATGGGACGGCGGGAATGTTTGAGAACTACACAGAAATTAAATTGGTGCAGCATGTATTGTTGTTCTGCTGCTTTGCCCACTCTGAACATCTCATCACAGAAGATTGAATTGGTCCAAATGTGACCCAAATGTTAAAATAGCAAGTTGAAAGGTAATTCCTTTTCCAACGAGTCGTGCAACTCACTGGAATCACCTGAAACTCCTAAAGAACCAATAATCATGTAAACAATTCAAACTGAGTAGATAGAACATTGTGCCCTAGTTCATAAATATGCACCTATCGAGCTCTGTCCTTTGTGATGATATTCCTAGGGAGCTTTCGCGAGAGTTTATCAGAGTTTCTCCATTAAGGATATGTTAGATATACTCATATGAAGCAAAGTGGTGTCGGGTCGATGGTTTGTTATCAAATCGGAGAGAAAGCCAGGACAAAAATAAAAGTGAAAATGAAAGACAAAAATTAAACCTCCATCCCCAAAACTCAGCAGTTGAGTTGCTACCAAACATTTAACCTTCGAATCAAACGTTAAAGGCCATCGGAATAAGCATCCTCGGCCGTCCAATTTGGCGAAGACTTTTCGATAGCATGTAGATCGACGAAGCACGCCGAAGACCGCTGGATATCAAGGAAAAGTCCCTAAACTATTTAATTGAACTCCTACCTAGTTCACAAAGTCTTGTTTTATAATGAATAGTCATTAGATGTGGTCATTTTATAATTAATGTAACTAATGAAATGATTTGATGGATATTTCTATTTATTGTACTAAGGTTCTTGTAACTTTGAAAAACTTTAAAATGCATCGCACTGTATAAATAATTATAATGTGACCCTAAAAGTTATTGAGATAAGATTTTTCATGATTGGTCCAATTGTTAGTCGGTCTAACATGAGACTTTCTATAATTATTGAGGTATTTTGATGTTTGTTTCTATTTATTGCAGTGAGATTTTTATAATTTTAATAATTTGAAAATGTAAATAATTATATATTAATCTTAAAAGTTATCGGGATGAGTTTTTCTATGATTATTCTAATTGTTAGAGTAAATTAAGTTTTTGATTAGATTTGATTGGTTTTAGATAAACTTGTTGACTAGGATAGAGTTCTACTAGCACAAACTTTCCTTATTGTACTCTATTTATTTTAAGCAGTAATACATCTGATGATTATAGGAAATCATTCTTTCATGGTATCAGAACAAGTTCTGATCCTAGCCTAAATGCCAAAAAAATTTTGGGCAGCCTCCATCTCTCTCTTTCTCGGTCGACCAAACCACCACCTAATTCCGGCAAAATTCTGGAATTAACTAAAAATTTGATTTTGATTAGCAAATTAACTCGGGATTTAAATGTTATTGTCTGCTTTGATGATCGTTATTTTATTATTCGGCATAAAATCACTAGGAAAACCTTGAGTCACGGTCATATTGAAGATAGGCTTTATCTTTTAGACTATGGTACATCTGATTTGTGTCTACTGCTAAGTCAAATAAGTCACGTGCATCTTTTGAAACTTGGCTTGCTAGACTTGGTCATGTTCTGCATTCTGTTATTTCTGGTTTGCAAGCTTCTGGATGCCTGTTTATCTCATCGGTTTTTCCTAAACCCACCATATCTGATGCATGTGAAAAGGCTGAAGGAAACGTTTATCTAATCATACAAATGATAAACGTGCTGCTAGGCTACTTGATTTGATTCATTGTGATTTATGGGAGCTCTCTCCTATTTTATCTGCTGATGGTTTCTCCTACTATGTCATTTTCCTTGATGATCATTCCTGACTCTCGTAGTTTTACCCACTGTGCTGCAAATCTAATTTTTGGGATGTTTATCGCCAATTTGAGGCTTTTGTGGAGAACCAATTCTCTTCCACCATTAAAGTGTTTCAGAGTGACGGATGGACTGAGTTTGTAAATGGCAGCTTACGCCCTCACTTTCAGACAAAGGACATTCATCATCATATTTCTTGCACATATACTCCTGAGCAGAACGGTCAGGCTGAGCAGAAGCACCGCCACATTGCTGAGATGGGTTTGTCTATGTTGTATCACTCTCATGTCTCTCTCTCCCACTGGCCTGAAGCCTTTGCTGCAGCCACTTGTACTACAAATCGGTTACCCACACCTGTTCTTGGGGGACGATCACCATATGAAGTTATTAATGGTCGGGTTCCCATATACACAAATTTTCATGCTTTTGGTTTTCGGGTCTTCCCATTTGTTTGACCATTCCTTCAGCGATCAGTTCTCCACCTTCAGTGTTAGATGTTTCTGCCTTTCTTAATCCTGATTCTGATTCGGCACCTCCTTTGCCTACAGTTTCTCATGTGCCAACTATATCTCCTTCGGTCCCTTGCTCCATTTGTGCCACAACTCCGACTCCAATTCATAAGCCATCGCCGCTTGCATCTTCACCGGCTAGTTTGACCGCCCAATCTTCGCCCATATCGACTGCCCCATCACCAGTTGCCTCATCCGACTCCACTCCTATGCCTTCTCTTTCTCAGACTCGTACTCTTCGTATGGTCACTCGGTCGATGACTGGGGCTATTCAGAGCAAAGAATACTCTGACATTGTCGATCACAGTCTTCTTGCTGCTTTACTTGCTCATTCGGAACCCACAGATTACTGTTTAACACTTAATGATCCTTCTTGTGTTTCTGTTATGGATGAGGAGATAACAGCTCTTTGTGGTAGCGTACATGGGATTTGGTTCCCCGCCCATCGGACGTCAACATTGTTGGCTCCAAATGGGTCTATCGGCTGAAGTATTGTCCTGGTGGCACGGTTAATCTTCATGAGGCTCGACTTGTAGCGCATGGTTTTTCTCAGATTATAGGGTTTGCCTTTGATCTCACTTTCAGTCCTGTGGTCAAAGCCTCCACTGTTCAAATAGTTCTCGCCATTGCCATGATGCGTTCCTGGCTGCTTCATTAGCTGGATATCAAGAACGCCTTGCTCATCAGGGTTCTCGATACTCTAGTCTATATGGCGCAACATGTTGGTTATAAAGATCCACTATGTTTGTCTCTTGCGGAAGGCCATTTATGGTTTTAAGCCGGCCCCTGGAGCCTAGTTTCAGCGGTTCAACACTTATTTATCTTAATTCAAGTTCCAGTGCAGTTCTGCCGATGCTTCTCTTTTTGTTCTCTCTCTTAAGGGTCGTTGTTGTTGTATCTTCTGTTCTATATTGACGACATCATCCTTACAGGCAACGACTCGATGTTTCTTTGGCAGTTTATTGATGGGACACATCGGGAGTTTGCTATTAAGGACTTAGACGACCTCCATTACTTTCTTGGCTTAGAGGTATTGCCCACTTCATTGGGTTTATTTCTCGGTCGGGACATTCTCACTCGTGTCGAGATGTCTGAAGCTGCTCAGTGTCTACTCCATTTGTACATGGCTCGCAGTTACACAACTCTTCTAGTCTTCCATTTCGGAATTCAACGTTGTACCGTTCTCTAGTAGGCGCACTCCAGTACCTGACTATCACTCGTCCTGGTTTGGCTTTTTCGGTTAACACCGTCTGTCAGTTTCTTCAGGATCTTTATGACGACTATTTTGTTGCAGTTACTTGGATTCTTCGCTATGTTCGAGGACGCTCCATTTTGCTCTCACTTTTCACTCAGCCGGTTCTCCTGAGGTGTTGGGGTAATCTGATACTGGCTGGGCTCATTGTCTAGAGACTCGCTAATCCACATATGGCTATGCTGTTTTTCTTGGTGGAAACTTAGTTTCCTGGAGTGCAAAGAAACAGCCTACTGTTTCTCGTTCCAGCACTGAGTTTGAGTATCGGCTCTCGCCAACACAGCTTCAGAGGTCGTTTGGATGACTCATTTGCTTCAAGATCTTTGAGTTCCGCGTTCGGGTTCCCCGCTGCTGTTACGCGACAACAATGTTGCCATTTTCTTGGCTCAAAATTCAGTTGCTCACAAGCAGGCGAAGCATATTGACATCGATTATCACTTTGTTCCAGAGTTGGATGCTTCTGGAAAGCTGTGTGTTGCTCATGTTCTACTGCTCTTCAGATTGCTGACATCTTCACCAAAGGACTCTCTCGCCCATTGTTCAAGTTCTTCAGGTCCAAGTTTTGTGTTGCTGAACATCCGACGTTAGCTTGAAAGGGGGGTGTTAGATCAAATCAAGTTTCTAATTAGATTTGATTGGTTATAGATAAACTTGTTGACTAGACTACATCTCTACTAGTATTAGATCAATTTCCTTGTTGTACTCTATTTATTCTGAGCAGTAATACATTTGATGACTATGAGAAATCATTCTTTCACTCACCATTAACATGTCTAATAAGAAATTTCTCATCAAAAGTTCGTTTTTGGATTCTTACAAAAATGAATTTTTATACTTTCAAAAAGTTGTTTTTAGGTCTGGGAACCCATTTCATTATGACAAACATTAAAAAAAATTATTTATTTATCTAAGAACCTAATTTTATTTATCTATAAATATAACTAAAGATTAACTATTTTGACAAGTGGTATCTCCGATGCTTGCAACATAAGCTTAGAAAATAAGAATTTTGAAATGTATTTATAATTCAATTCAATGTAGTGTCCCTTTTTAGGTAACTTAAATTTATCTCAATTAATGCATATCTCTTTCTTGATGATTATATTTCATGTATATATGACTTCTTCTCAACTCCAAATTAACGTCTTTGATAGATTTATGTTTCCATATCTGCCATTTTAAAATTACTTTTATTTAAATATATTTAAAAATTGGTAAAATCTTGGGAAAGACGGTCTTTCCATATGCTTATGGAAAGACGAGGTTTAATTCGAATAATAAAAGGTAAAAGGTCTTAATTGCAACATTAAAAATTTAGTATGCAACATGTAGTAGTTAAAAAATTTATAATCCGGTTCATGCAACCCAAAAATTTTATCTTCATTCTAATTTATACTTTAAACATTGGTCTTTCCATGACTTATGGAAAGACCGTCTTTTAAGAGACGCACTCTTAAAAATTAACCAATATGGAGTCAATTTCTTTTAAATTAAATACATATTTAGAATATATAAAATTTATTTTATATACTGCATCGTGTACTCTCATATAAATATAACAAAAAATTATTAGTTATTAAAATTATAAATTATGTTATATTATAATTTTTTGGCAAAGTCTTGGGAAAGACGGTCTTTTCATAGGCTTATGGAAAGACGGGGTTTGATTAGAATATTAAAAGGTAAAAGGTCTTAGTTGCAATATTAAAATTTTAGTATGCAACATGTAGTAGTTATAAAATTTATAACCTAATTAATGCAACCCAAAAATTTTATCTTAATTTATTCAAATTTACACTTTAAACCTTGATCTTTTCCTAACTTATGGAAATACCGTCTTTCAAGAGACGAACTCTTTTTTTTTATCATAAATCCGTGCATTGACACGGATATTATCTACTTTAAAAACGTGAAATGGAAACTTTTCATATGAAAACGGAGTGAAAAATAAAAGAAGTACAAATTTCCTTTTCAATTTAGGTTGTTAGAAGAGAGAAGATGGATTTAAGAGCAGTTGAATTTGTGGGAAATCTTTTTCTTGTTGTAACAGTGACACATACGTACGTACCTTTTGTGTTTGGGATTCTCTTTCAGACCGTTCGATTTCGAATTGGAAAACAGTCCTTTTCAAACTGGAACTCGATTTACATCAGTCGTATAGCATCTCCAATGCGGGTTTTGTTAGAGTAAATTTTAATTATCACGTAAGATTTACTAACGTGTATTATTAAATTTAATCTCCAATTCAGGAGGTGGAGGTGAACGTCGATATTATGTGGCTAAAAATATAAGTGATCCCGTCGAAATAAACTTTTATTCTCCGAGGATGATATCGAAGGCCGCGCTTTGCCAAATCAGCCACACACGAAAAAAAACAAAAATGTCTTATTTAATTTTTTTTATTGGGTAGATACTTTGGTGTTTTGATGTAGTTTTGTTTGAAAAAATTCTCAAATTCACGTTTACCATAATTTTGTACACCGCTAAAAATAAACCAAACTACATTGGAAAATGAAATGACAAAATTAATTTTAAACTTTTATTTATTTATATATATAATAAAATAATAATTTAAAGAGATTTAAAATATTTTCAATCTATGTGGTAATATATATACATATATTAAAGAGATTTAAAAATATTTTCAATCTATGTGGTAATATATATACATATTTTAAAGAGATTTAAAAATATTTTCAATCTATGTGGTAATATATATATATATATATATATATATATATATATATATATATGCTCAAAAAATTATAAGTATTAGTCTATTAACATTAGAATTCAATTTTTTTTCAAATTCTAAAAAGTGACTATGAATTTATAGGTTATAAAATAATTGAATGATGTATTTTAATAATAATGAAAAATCCACATGTGCTAAATATATTCATTTATATTTAATAATATATAAATAATAATGATGCATATATTATAGATTGGCAAAAATAAAAATTAATTTCAATTAATTTTTGTTTTTTACTCTTTCTCCCTAAAAGTAAAATTGAGACATAAATTAGAAAGCTTCTTAACTCATTGTCTATTTAATAATTAGTTAATTTAATTAGAATAAAAAATTAATTTCTAGAATAGAATCAATTTTATTTTAAACATGAACTAAAAATAAGTTAGTGCCGATTAATGTTATACTCGAGTTCATAAAAATTATTTTATTGAACAAATATAATTATTTATTCTTCATCATTAGTTTTGTCAAATAATTAGATGCATCCAAAATATAATTAATTGTATGAATATAATATTTGTTGAGATGAATATAATATTAAAATACAATTTCAATATTATATATACACGTCACATAATAATTGGGAGTTTGTAGCATATTCACGTTACATAATAATTATTCATTTGAAGTTTGGATTAGAGAATGATTTCAAATGAGACCCACAGTCGAAATATTTAATATTACGTCCGAATGAAGAAGAATCAATATTTCAATTAGATTCTACCATTTGTATCCGTTAAATAAGAAAAACTCTCCTTACATTAGAGATGCTCTTATATATTCAGCACATTGTCTGAAATTCCCTCAATAAGTTTCTCTATTTGTGATAACGGACTCCCAAAATTTCACCCAACTTGCAAACTCTCCCGTCCAAAGCTACGCAAAATTCCGCCAGAACGAATCAATTCATTTTTGGTTTTTACTCTTTCTCCATAAAGTAAAATTGTAAAATTGAGACATAAATTAGAAAGATTCTCATTGTCTATTTAATAATTAGTTAATTTAATTAGAATAACAAATTAATTTCTAAAATAGAATCAATTTTATTTTAAACATGAACTAAAAATAAGTTAGTGCCGTTATACTCGAGTTCATAAAAACTATTTTATTGAACCAATATAATTATTTATTCTCCATCATTAGTCTTGTCAAATAATTAGATGCAATCAAAATATAATTAATTGTATGAATATAATATTTGTTGAGATCAAATATAATATTATAATACAATTTCAATATTATATATATACACGTCACATAATAATTGGAAGTTTGTAGCATATTCACGTTACATAGTAATTATTCATTTAAAGTTTGGATTGGAGAATGATTTCAAACGAGACCCACAGTCAAAATATTTAATATTACGTCCGAATGAAGGTGAATCGATGTTTCAATCAGATTTTACCATTTGTTTCCGTTAAATAAGAAAAACTCTCATTGCATTATGCTCTTATATATTCAGCACATTGTCTGAAATTCCCTCGGACTCCCAGAATTTCACCCAACTTTTCCTGCAAACTCTCCCCGTCCAAAGCTACGCAAAATTCCGCCACGTCCAAAGCTACGCAAAATTCCGCCATTCTCTGAACGAATTTCTGAATCTCCTCTGAACAAATTTCTGAATCTCCGGATCGATTTACAAGCTTTGGTTACCGGAACTATGGAGTTGATGAAAGACGACGACACCCTGGCTCAATACGTCCGCAGATTCCTGCAGAGCTCCTCCCGCCACCGCAAGGATTCTTCCGCCGCCACCGCTGAAGAACACAGTACGGCAGTTTCACAGAATAAAAAGGAAAACAAACCAGATAAATTTAGCAGAATCAGTAAGAAACGAGCATGGGAAATAACCGATGGCGAGGAAAAGAAACTGGCTTGCAAGATGTTTGTGCAGAGGGTTAAGGATAGAGCGGAGAATTACCAGACTTTCATCGGTTTTCTCGATCTCGTGAGCGGTTACAAAAAGCATAAGGACATTGACAGAGTGAACAAGGAAGTTTGCGAGCTTTTCCGGCATCAGCCAGAGCTGCATATCGGGTTTTCGGACTTTCTGGCAGATGCTTTTGAGGCCAGGGAGCGAGAAAAGGAAGAAAATGAGCGGTTGCATTCGGAAAACCTAAAAAGAGCAATGCCGGAAAAAGAAGTATTAGAAAAAAAGGAAAGATGTGTTGCTGTTATAATCTTGCCTTTTGTGTTAGCATTTTAGTTTACTATTTTCGTCCATTTTGTTCTGTTGCGTTAGTTCCGTTTTGTGTGGAGTAGTTCGAAATGATCGAACCACGTTATTGGAGTATTGGCTAGTTTGTAGGAGAAAGATGATGCACGTTGCACGCATGTAGGAGTAGTGGTTTTCCTGTTTTGTATCCTTGTTTTGGCTATAACTAGCAGTAGCAAGTATGAAGTAATACATAAGAAAGTTTTCTGCAACAAAACTTTGTTTTGTGCTCTGTTTTCCATTTTCTCTTGTGCACTGTTTTCGTTCAAAACTGACATTTGGTATCAGAGCGGTATAACGATCTTGGCAACCATGTCCGACGGCAACGGCGACATTAGCAACTCTCCAACAAGGCAGGCACGAGGACGGAGCCGGGGAAGGAGTGTCAATCGGAGGAACGGCAACGAAGTCGTCGTTCGCGAACGCATTGTGCAGGAGCGCCTCGGCAGCAACATCGTCTACCCCACTCTGACGGCGACGAACTACATCGAGTGGGCTCTTGTGATGAAAATCAATCTGCGGGCGCAAGGCCTCTGGGAGGCGGTTTCCGGCGCTGACGAGTCGGGTGAGCGAGAGGATATGGCTGCACTGTCAGCTTTGATCCGAGCCGTGCCGCCAGAGATGGTGCCGGCTCTCGCCGTGAAGGATTCGGCACATGAGGCTTGGGAGGCGATAAGAATGATGCGTGTTGGCGTCGATCGAGTACGGGAAGCCACGGCGCAACGTTTGCGCAAGGAATTTGAACAAATAACGTTCAAAGACGGCGAATCACTCGATGCGTTCGGGCTGCGCATCACTGGGATCGTCAACAACCTCCGGTCCTTGGGCGACGGCGTCGAGGAGATCAAGGTCGTGCAGAAATTCCTCCGAGAGGTCCCGAGCCAGTATGCGCAGATCGCTTGCTCGATCGAGACGTTGCTTGATCTGAATGGGATGTCCGTCGAAGAGCTGATCGGACGCCTTCGGTCAGCCTCCGAGCGCTGCGGCAACAACGTCACGGGTGGCGCAAGCGGGCAGATCCTACTCACGGAGCAGGAGTGGATTGCTCGAGGAAAGCAGCGCGACCAAGGGTCTGGATCTGGCCCCGGGAACGGAACCAAGGGCAGCGCAACCAAACCCGAAGAAGCTGGACGACAGGAGCACTCCGATGGTGCTGCTTGGTTATGAACCGGGAACCGCGGCGTACCGCGTTTACGACCCTGAAACGGAGCGAGTCAGAGTCTCCCGGGACATTGTATTCGACGAAGATGCAGCGTGGGACTGGACGAGTTCAGCACGTGCGAAAGGGGGTGAACGACAAGCTGAGACGGAAATCTTCTCCGTCGAAAACTTTATTTCTCCAATTGCAGGTGCTGGCACAAGTTGTAGCGCGACGCGCACGGAGCATGTTCCATCACGGGACGCCGGAGCCCCACCAGCAACACCAACGACTCCGGTAACAACTTCACCGCCGACGGTGGAGTTCGTGTCCCCACCAACCGGTGCATCGGAGCCATCCCCAGGCAAGGAGGCGCCTCGCCGATACCGCATGCTGGACAGTTTATACGATGAAACTGTCAACGTAGAAGCCGAGAAAGATGACAACAAATGTCTTCTCACCGCCGAGGAGCCGACGAACCTGGCTGAAGCGGAGATGGACGAGGATTGGCGAGCGGCAATGATGGAGGAATTGGCCAGCATCGAGGAAAATCAAACGTGGCAGCTCGTGGACTTGCCGCCTGGACACCGAGCCATCGGCCTGAAGTGGGTTTATAAACTCAAGAAAGACGCGACCGGAGAGGTGGTGAAGCGAAAGGCACGTTTGGTGGCAAAAGGATATGTTCAACGACAGGGGGTGGATTATGAAGAGGTTTTCGCACCAGTTGCACGCTTGGAAACGGTGCGGATGATGATCGCACTCGCGGCACACCGCAGTTGGCCGATCCACCACATGGATGTAAAGACCGCATTCCTCAACGGCGAGCTAACCGAAGAGGTCTATGTCGAGCAACCGCCGGGCTTCCTTATTCACGGCGAGGAGCGCAAGGTGTTACGGTTGAACAAAGCCTTGTACGGCTTACGTCAAGCTCCTCGGGCATGGAACACAAAACTCGATGTAAGTCTCCAAAACCTCGGTTTTATACGTAGTGAAGTGGAGCATGCAGTTTACCGACGCGGTCACAATGATGCCTCAATCCTTGTTGGTGTTTACGTGGATGATCTTATAATCACGGGGTCATCACTCGAAGAAGTGGTCAAATTCAAGAAGGAGATGACAAGTCTCTTCAAGATGAGTGATCTTGGGGAACTTAGCTACTACTTGGGGATTGAAGTGCAACAACGCGAAGGAGGAATCACTCTCTGCCAAGCTTCTTACGCCAAGAAATTACTACTGAAGGCGGGCATGGGGGAATGCAATGCGTGTGCAGCACCTATGGAGGCTCGGCTCAAGCTGAGCAAAACTAGCAACGGCGGGCTGGTTGACACAACTTTGTATCGAAGCATCGTGGGAAGCCTCAGGTATTTGGTTCACACGAGACCCGACATCGCGTATGCTGTCGGATATGTGAGCCGTTTCATGGAGAAACCGACGACGGAGCATCTCGCAGCTGTCAAGCACTTGCTTCGATATGTGGCAGGAACACTGAGTTTTGGACTCTCATATGGTAAGGGGAGTGGTACTTTGGTCTTAACAGGTTATAGTGATGCCGACTTAGCCGGAGATGTCGACGACCGGAAGAGCACGACCGGTGTAATTTACTTCCTAGGACAAGCTCCTGTTAGTTGGCAATCTCAGAAGCAACGGGTTGTGGCGATTTCATCTTGTGAGTCCGAGTACATCGCAGCCGCCACAGCCGCGTGTCAAGGAATATGGCTGAGCAGATTGCTTGGAGAAATGGAGAACGCGCCACCTCGAGCACCGAAGCTACTGGTGGACAACAAATCAGCAATCTTTCTCAGCCGAAACCCGGTGTTTCACGACCGAAGTAAGCATATCGATACTCGCTATCACTTAATTCGGGACTATGTGGAACAGGGAGAACTCGAGATTGATCACGTCAACACGGAAGCGCAGCTCGCTGACATTCTGACGAAGGCTCTCGGACGCGTTCGATTTCAGACGCTAAGGGACACAATCGGAGTTGCTGACATGAGCTAGGCGAAGACAAGATTAAGGGGGTGATTTGTTGCTGTTATAATCTTGCCTTTTGTGTTAGCATTTTAGTTTACTATTTTCGTCCATTTTGTTCTGTTGCGTTAGTTCCGTTTTGTGTGGAGTAGTTCGAAATGATCGAACCACGTTATTGGAGTATTGGCTAGTTTGTAGGAGAAAGATGATGCACGTTGCACGCATGTAGGAGTAGTGGTTTTCCTGTTTTGTATCCTTGTTTTGGCTATAAATAGCAGTAGCAAGTATGAAGTAATACATAAGAAAGTTTTCTGCAACAAAACTTTGTTTTGTGCTCTGTTTTCCATTTTCTCTTGTGCACTGTTTTCGTTCAAAACTGACAAGATGCAACTCTTCTGATACTTCTAAGGAAAAAAAGCAGGTGCATTCAGAACTTCCTCCCGAGGAGCGAATTTGAGCAACAATAACAGCAGATGCAGGGAGACCATACTGGTGGCCGAACCTTGCTCAAACGCGAAATCCGCAGAAAAGAGCCTCCAAGATACCGAGGGGAAAATCCCCCAGGCTAAAGTCAGACAAAAAGCGTTTGCTATGAGAATTCAGAATTGAATGAATAGCGGATGAATTCTCTCTTCAAGGGCCGAACCCTTTTCAATTTAATGAGTCCGGGTAGACAAAGACATGAAAAGCATTACTTCCTTAATTTGATGGAGTTTACTCGTGCGGTCGCACTAGCTCGCCCCGATTTAGTTTCGCCAGTGCGGTCCTTATAAGTTCTTTGAATCTAAATATACTCATTCCAGAAAATCGTAATTGTTGGTTGTTTGTTGTTGCTGCTCCAGTTTGTAGAATATTTGGAGTGTACATGGGATTGAATCAAGGATAAACAGAAGATGGAATGGTTTTCGGGTTTTCGGATTGTAAATTTTCTTTAATTTTTACTGGCAATGTAATGCTTATTATCATCTGAAATAGTTGGCTATAGATGAAAGTACCAGAAAGTTATATATGTTAGCAAAAATGGTATGTTAAGATGTTGGGCAATTAGATTCCGCCATCTTTCATATATTCTATATTTAGTAAATAGAAAGATTTTATAGGAAGAAATCAGTGATTTGTAAAACACGTGCCATAATTCGATTCGCCCAACATTTTATTCCTTTATACCAAACATCCTTTGCAGCCATTTGTTGCTTTTCAAATTGTATCTTTCCAACATCTGATCCCACTCGTAAAGAAAATCATCTTCTTCCTCATAGTCATATATACACCTGCTAAAATCCGTTGAAATATCTTTGAATTTAGAAAATATATCAGATAGATGAGTAGCTGCATTCTGATAAATATGCCATATGCATAAACGATGATATGTATGCGGCCACTGAGAAGCTAATGCAGAAGCCATTCTTTCATCTTGATCTGTGAGCATCGTCCTAGGCATTTTTCCCATCATAGCTCTAGAAAATGTATCAAACAACCACTCAAAAGTTTTCGTTGTTTCATCATATAACAAAGCAGCTCCAAAAACAGTTGTTTGTTTATTATGATTAGCACCAACAAATAATGCTATAGGTCTACCATCTTTATGCTTTATGTAGGTTGTAACAAAAGAAACTACATCACCAAATCGAGCAAAATCATATCTCATTTTTGCATCAGCCCAAAAAATATTTGTAATTAAGTCATCCTCATCAACCTAAATGGCATAAAAGAAATTAGGATCTTCAACCTGCATTTTTTGTAAAAATTCTAAAACACCTCTTGTGTCTCCTTGCTTCATTACTATTGATATTTTTTATCGCAAGTAATTTTTCAGATCATCCCGAATAAATCCTAAATTTTCTCGACCTCCAACTTGTTTCGCCATGATTTCCAATATTTGCTTTGGTGCTATCCCACAACTTTTCGCTGTATCTATTTCAACTTCTTGAGCATCACTAATCTTTCGGTAGCTTCTGAACATATGTGTCTTACTTGGAGTTGTTAACTCATGGGTATGCTCAGACAGAAATTGTACGATTTGATACTTTCCTTTTTCCCTGCAGCTTTTTTCATTCGAGGTTTGCAATCACATCTTGTTTCTGCACGATGAGATTTCACCAGCGCATTGCGTTTATCTTTAGGTCTATTCCTTCTCGTGAGCAACAAAATATTCTATCCGAAATGATGCCGCTTTTCTTATCTTTATGTGCACCGCTCATTCTAGTACCGAACCCCATAGATTTGGCATAATTTTGGTAGAATTCATAAGCTTTTGACTCACTATCAAACTCCATACCAATTTTTGGATGAATGTCTGCTGCAATCCCACCTTCACCTTCACCTTCACCATCTTCATTTTCCCTATTTTCTCCAACCATATCCAATGGTTCTTCATCTTGGATTGTCTCTACCAAGTCAAGATTGTCAAATTCTAACTTCCGACGAGCTTCCGTCCTGCGAAGTGAAGAGTCGTCATTTACACCTTCAAACAAATCAAGCGTATCAAAAAGCATAAAAGCCAAAATCAGGAACCGAAAATGAAAATGAAAATTGGTTAAAATTAATGGAACTAAGCATAAAAGCAACTGTGTAAAAACAAATTTGGTAACCCATCATGCAGATACAGTATTAACAAAGTTTTTTTTGACAAAATATCCCAGACAACTTTTACTTCATCCAAAATTCAAGTACAAGTATCAAACTAATTGCATAGAATCGACTGGATATAAAATCTGATTCCATATAGAATTAAACTGATTGCTCTTGAGTGGTACAAGAATCAAACTGATTGCATAAAACTGATTTCAGAGATTTTAAGAATTTATGCAATCAGTTTGAATTGCATGCAAAAAGCTCCCGACAGTTCAACTCTTAATCCAAAAAGCTTTTTTGATCTTAATACAGCTTGAGGATGAATATTGCCTCTTCCGGCAATCCAACTCTTTTTTTTTAGTTTAAGTTGTTCATATCAATTTTACTAAATCTCATGTGAAAGCAAACATGAGATTGAAAGACCAAGGATCACTGCTACGAAATTGTGTCCAACAAACATGATATCCCCTGCCTCTGGGATGCTCAAAAAACAAAGATTACTGCTACGATGTTATACTACTATGGAACATCGTACAACAGAGGTATAATGTTACAAATTAATACATATTACTAACACAATGCAATGATAAACAAGATTTTGTGCCCAGTAATGTTTGTTCCCTCCTTTCTGTTTAATTCCATGCTGGAAGTCCAACTCAAGTGATCCTCTCAGGGCTGGAGTATGTGGTCAAGTAAAATAAGAACATAAGTCTCATGAAGCAATAACATGTAAAGTACCTTCAACATTATGATGTTCTTCCTCCATTGATCTTGTCAAATCAGGATTGTAAAGGATGATTATGGATGGAGGGAATGGAGAAGGTTGAATTCACCGTAGAGGGTTTAGCATCTGCGATTTGGAAACGGAAAAAAAGAGGGAGCTTTAGAAACGGTAAGTTTGAAAGTAAATGTTAAGGTAAAAAATAATTTAAGGAATAAAATAAATATTTAATTATGTTAATCATGGTTTGATGGTTAGATTAGAGTTAGATTAGAAGGGACATGTGACATATTTTTTCTGGTGTAACACACAGTGTTACACAGAAGTGTAACAGATGACCCAGAGCCTTGTTTCTACGTCTATTTTAGATACAGAAACGCGAGTATGCTATTTTTTGTTTTTTTTTCATAGTTTCTGCTGCTCAAACAACTCATTTTGTTACTCCAAATATTGAAGACTTAAAACACTAGTCCTGGTTCATTGTACCTAGTTTATAGAAATAGTTTACTTTCCCTAATCAGTGGGATTGGTTACGTGTAAATCCTATCATTAGAACTAGCACTTGTAATATAAATAGATACGTACATAGATGAATAAAAGAATCAATTCACATTATACCTTTTACATAGTATCAGAGCAGCCTCGTTTTCACATCTCCATAAACCCTCATCATGGCTGACAATAATCAATCCAGCCAAAATGCTTCCGCCTCCTCCATCCTCTTCACCGCCTCCGGTGGCACCTCGGCAAACTTACAGTTCTGGCCCTGGCAGTTCGCTTGGACCGCACCAACTACTTCCTTTGGCGCGACACGGTTCGTTCGGCTCTGGAAGCCTACGAACTGGAGGATTCTCTCGTCCTCGGCAATGCTCCATCTCCGTTCATCACGCCAAAGGAATCCACCTCTACACCGGCTGCAAACCCAGACTTTACGTCATGGAAAAGAAAGGATCGGCTTGTTCTCTTGTTGCTCCGATCAACCCTCACAGCCCCTATGCTCGGTCACGTCGCTAGGGCAACATCAACCTCTGAATGTTGGATCATTCTCGAACAAATGTTTCACTCACAAACTCAGGCTCATCAAATGCATCTCAAACAGCAACTTCAGATGCTTCAAAAGGGTTCTCTGTCCATTCTTGACTATGTTGAGAAAAAGCGCGCCATCTTGGACTCATTGGCTGAATGCCTCACGGTGGTCTCCGACAATGACTTTGTGTCCTTCATCATCTATGGGCTAGGCCCTGAATATGGTGCGTTTTGAACCACCTTAGCCATGCTCACCGCTCCGGTCCCGTCGAATGAACTGCTCGGCTTGCTGCTACAGGAGGAGCAGCGCCTTCTGGAGTCCTCTTCTGATGCGGCTGTGCCGACGGCGTTCTATTCCAACCGTCGCGCACCAGGCCGAGCCCCTTCCGCAGCCTCTCGACCCACTTCGGGGATGGACGACTTCAACGCTGACCGTAGCTCCGGTTCCATCCCTCTCAAATGCGACATCTGTGAGAAGCCCAATCACAGCTGGCGGAACTATCACAATAGGCTCAACATCGCGGCCTATCCTCCTACCAGCAGTCGTGCAGCCGAACGCCAGTTTCAGTTCCAGTCCTTGGCAAAGACAGCCTACACAGCTTACAACTCCAGCGGCGGCGCATCTCCGTCGGCACTCCAGGACCCGTGGGTGGTCGGCTCAGGTGCTTCACACCATGTCACTGCTGATCTAGGCAATCTGAACCTGCATTCGGACTACACTGGAGCTGAAAATCTGTTCGTCGGAAATGGTGAGTCCCTCCCTATTACTCATTTAGGTCACTCTACTTTAAATGGACAGCATTCTTCTAATTCCTTGTCATTAAATGAAATCCTAGTTGTCCCAAAAATATCCAAAAATTTGCTAAGTGTCTCTAAACTTTGCAAAGACAATAATGTGTTTCTTGAATTTCATCATGACCGTTGCTATGTTAAGAGTTGGCAGGGAAAGACATTGCTAAGAGGAATAGTTGATGATGGTCTGTATCGAATCCCAGCCAGTTTGTCCTCTTCCAGTCCTCCTCGCATTTTCGTTGGAGAACGAGCCTCAGTGGCATGTTGGCATCATCGCTTCACTCACCCACATGAAAACGTTTTACGTAGCCAGTTATCACGTTTCAACTTACCTGTTTCTTCAAATAATAAACTTGTTTATGTTTGTGAGGCTTGTCAGTTAGGCAAAAGTCACAACCTATTTCTTCCCTCTAGTCATGTTCCCTCAAAACTTCCTTTTGATTTGATTTGTTCTGATGTGTGGGGTCCTGCCTCGGTACCTTCTCTCAATGGCAATAGATACTTTGTTCTTTTCATTGATGACTGCACAAAATTTGTTTGGGTTTACTTGCTCACTGCTAAATCTCAAGTCTTTCAGGCCTTTTCTCTATTCAAATCCATGGTTGAAACACAATTTTCTACAAAAATTAAAGCTTTTCAATCTGATTGGGGAGGGGAATATCGAAATATCTCTACCTTTCTCCAAAATCATGGTATTTTGCATAGAGTTTCTTGTCCCCACACCCCTGAACAAAATGGTGCTGCTGAAAGACGTAATCGCATTGTCGTTGAAAAAGGCCTTGCTCTACTCTCCCACTCTCATCTCTCAATCTCATTCTAGGAACATGTCTCCCAAACTGCCATCTTCCTTCACAATCGTACCATAACTCCTACCCTCGCCAATGAATCTCCCTACACTCGGCTTTATCATTGCTAACCAGACTATCTGTTTCTCAAATCCTTCAATTGTCTCTGCTATCCTTACCTTCGTCCATATAACATCAACAAGTTGGAGTTTCGCTCTGTTGCTTGCATCTTCGTAGGATACAGCACCAAACACAAAGGATACCTTTGATTTCATGTCCCCACCTCTCGCACCTATATATCTCGTCATGTTGTGTTCGATGAGTCTTCCTTTCCCTTTCCTGCCCACAACTCCAAGTCCTCCCCATCACCCTTCTCCGATATATCCCTTCAAAGTCTGCACCTTGCCTCAGACATTTCTTCCTCACCTATCACTCCACCCGTCACCAATCACAATCCCCCTCCATCTCCACGTAGTCCTTCTCATAACCTCAGTCCCGGACCATCACTCAGTCCATCACCATCACTCAGTCCATCTCCTCCACTCAGTCCCACTCAGCCAATTTCACCGTCTTCGGCCCCTTCTCATCATTCTACTCAGCCTTCTACTATCAGCTCTCATATAGCTCCCTCATATTTCCGCCCGGCTGCCAACTCTACTCATGGTATGACAACTCGTGCGGAAACTGATTCTCTCAAGCCAAAGCTCTACACTGCTACAAAACACCCATTACCTTCTGACGGTTTCGATCTTGAACCGAAATCCTTTCTTCAGGCCAAAAAGAATCCTAATTGGCAGCATGCTATGCAGTTAGAGTATGATGCCTTAATGACTAATAGGACTTGGGACTTGGTGCCCAGGTTATGTTGTAAGTGAATTTTCAGGATCAAGAAGAAACCCGATAGTTTAGTTGAGCGCTACAAAGCTCGCCTTGTTGCAAAAGGCTATAATCAGGAAGAGGGGGTTGACTACTTCGACACATTCAGCCTTGTCATCAAACCCACTACCATTCGGGTGGTCCTCGGTTTGGCTGTTACTCAAAATTGGCCTCTTCGCCAGGTTGACATCAACAATGCCTTCCTCAATGGTGATCTGTCTGAAACTGTATTCATGGAGCAACCACCTAGTTTTGTCTCACCGCAGTAGCCCTCTCATGTTTGCCATCTTCGGAAAGCTCTTTATGGTCTCAAATAGGCACCGCGAGTATGGTTTCAGAAGCTCAACCAGGCCTTCTACGGCACGGCTTCAAACCATGTGTTTCAGACACCTCTCTCTTCATCAAACATCATGGGTTCGATGTCGTATATGTTCTAGTTTATGTGGATGATCTTCTCATCACTGGCTCGAGCTCCAAGTTCATTGATGAGTTTGTTGGCTATCTCCACTCGATTTTCTCTTTGAAGGACTTGGGTGCTCTGAATTTTTTCCTTGGGATTGAAGTTCTTCACAACTCTTCAGGTATACTTTTATCTCAACGGAAATACATTCTTGATCTTCTTGACAAGAGAAAAATGGTTGGTGCAAAACCAATTGCCTCTCCGGCCATTCCGGGCTCGCGCATCGTCATTGGTGGTGATCATTTCCCAGATGTCCATCTCTATCGCATCATTGTAGGAGCTCTACAGTATGTCACCATTACCCGGCCTGAGCTTGCGTATTCAGTCAACCGGGTTTGTCAGTTCATGCATCAACCTTCAGAGATTCACTGGGCAGCTGTGAAACGCATACTACGGTACCTCAAAGGCACTATTGATAACGGCTTACTCATTCGGCCATCTCGGGATGATCGCCTTGTATGTTTTACAGATGCTGGTTGGGCCTCAGATCCTGATGATTGCCGCTCTCAACATGGCTTTGCTATTTACCTTGGTGGTAATCTCTTCAGCTGGTCCTCCCGTAAACAACAGGTTGTAGCCCGCTCCAGCACTGAAGCTGAGTACCGGGCGATCGCATTTGCCTCAACGGAGCTCATCTGGCTTCAACAGCTTCTAGCCGAAATGGTTGCCCCTGTCTCTTAGGCTCCTATCCTCCTCTGTGATAATCTCAGTGCTACGTATCTTACTGCCAATCCGGTCTTTCATTAGAGGTCTAAACACATCAAGATTGATTTTCACTTTGTTCGAGAACAAGTCAAAGCTGGGGAACTTGTTGTTCGACATGTGAGCTCTGTTGATCAGATTGCTGACATCTTCACCAAGGCTTTGGGTTTTTCTCGCTTTGATAACCTAAAGTCCAAGCTTCTCGTTCGTACCCGATCGTGAGCTTGCGGGAGGGCATTGAAGACTTAAAACACTAGTCCTGGTTCATTGTACCTAGTTTATAGAAATAGTTTACTTTCCCTAAACAGTGGGATTGCTTACGTGTAAATCCTATCATTAGAACTAGCACTTATAATATAAATAGATACGTACAGAGATGAATAAAAGCAACTGTGTAAAAACAAATTTGGTAACCCATCATGCAGATACAATATTAACAAAGTTTTTTTTGACAAAACATCCTAGTCAACTTTTACTTCATCCAAAATTCAAGTACAAGTATCAAACTAATTGCATAGAATCGACTGGATATACAATCTGATTCCATATAGAATTAAATTGATTGCTCTTGAGTGGTACAAGAATCAAACTGATTGCATGAAACTGGTTTCAGAGATGTTAAGAATTTATGCAATCAGTTTGAATTGCATGCAAAAAGCTCCCGACAGTCCAACTCTTAATACAAAAAGCTTTTTTGATCTTAATACAGCTTGAGGATGAATATTGCCTCTTCCGGCAATCCAACTCTTTTTTTTAGTTTAAGCTGTTCATATCAATTTTACTAAATCTCATGTGAAAGCAAACATGAGATTGAAAGACCAAGGATAACTGCTACGAAATTGTGTCCAACAAACATGATATCCCCTGCCTCTGGGATGCTCAAAAAACAAAGATTACTGCTACGAAGTTATACTACTATGGAACATCGTACGACAGAGGTATAATGTTACAAATTAATACATATTACTAACACAATACAATGATAAACAAGAATTTGTGCCCAGTAATGTTTGTTCCCTCCTTTCTGTTTAATTCCATGCTGGAAGTCCAACTCAAGTGCTCTTCTCAGGGCTGGAGTATGTGGTCAAGTAAAATAAGAACATAAGTCTCATGAAACAATAACATGTAAAGTACCTTCAACATTATGATTTCTTCCTCCATTGATCTTGTCAAATCAGGATTATAGAGGATGATTATGGATGGAGGGAATGGAGAAGGTTGAATTCACCGTAGAGGGTTTAGCGTCTGCGATTTGGAGACGGAAAAAAAGAGGGAGCTTTAGAAACGGTAAGTTTGAAAGTAAATGTTAAGGTAAAAAATAATTTAAGGAATAAAATAAATATTTAATTATGTTAATCATGGTTTGATGGTTAGATTAGAGTTAGATTAGAAGGGACATGTGGCATATTTTTACTGGTGTAACACACGATGTTATACTTCTAGTGTAACAGAAGACCCGGAGCCTTGTTTCTACGTCTATTTTAGATACAGAAATGCGAGTATGCTATTTTTTGTTTTTTTCATAGTTTCTGCTGCTCAAACAAGTCATTTTGTTACTCCAAATTATTCAGATAGCAAATGTTATCTTTAACACTGAATTCTTCTTTTTTTCCCCAGTGTTTGACTGGGTCCTTCTTCCTTATCTTTTTCTATAGAAAAAAACAAAGACTTGGGCAACTTTGATGGCCCCTGTAAAGTTGTTTGTACATTGATTAAAAATCTACACATTCCAGTAAATAGGTATTTAATGAAATGTGAGAAAATTCCATGCTTTTGTCTTCCTCAAGAAGTTTTGCTTCATTTTTTGTACCGAGGAAGCTAGTTCAGTCATATAAATAGCCCAACTCTTATGTTTTTTGGACAAAGGGATTTGAGCTAATCAGCAGAAAGTGAGCTCTTTAGGTAAAATTCAGTACTTGCTCGTATATTTGATGCATTAAAGTTTCTGCAGCAAAAATGCTGTTAATCTCTGTCAATGAACTCATTATTGATGATTCTTCTGTTTCATCTATATAGATCATTGAAGCTATGGACTCGAATTTTCAAGGGAATTCTGCAAAGATTCAGACACCAAGTAGCGAAGTACTTGACAGAATCAGCAGTTTACCTGATGGAATTCTTTCTCATATGCTGTCTTTCCTTCCCACCAAATCAGCTGCGCAAACTGAGATTTTATCCAAGAGATGGAAGCATCCTTGGCTGTCAGTTCCTGAACTAGATTTTGATCTGGATTGCGAAGCTGATATGACGAAATTTACGCAGTTTATGGACAGACTTGTTGCAGTTCGCGAAAATTCAAGCATTCGTAAATTCAGGCTATCATGCTGTAAAAATTTCGATCCTCAATGCTTATGTACTTGGATGAATGCTGCTGCTATGCGCGATGTTGAAGAACTCGAGCTGAAAGTATTTTGTATGGAGGAGGAGTTAAAATGGAGTCACATGAACTTTGCAAGTGAATCGATGAAAGTTATGAAGCTCCATGGGAACATTCTGATTGACATCCCATCAATCCTTCATTTTCCGAGCTTGAAGACCCTTCATCTCACTGTAAAATATGCAGATGAACTATCCATCAGGAAGTTGCTCTCGAGCTGCCCCGTGCTCGAGAATTTGCAGATTCAGAGGTGGGAGTGGGATGAGATCAACAACTTTGTCATCTCTGTGCCATCATTAAAATGGTTGGATGTTTACTTAGGACAACGAATGGATCACGTCGAATCAGGTGAAGACATTTACTGCAGATTGGAGATCGATGCACCTAATGTGGAGTATCTTAAACTTTATGATGTTATGTCGGATTCAATCATCGCGAGCCCCATGCCATTTGTGAACGAGTCATGGGTTTCTGTCATGAAGATACTAGAATGTGGTGGAACTTCAGATCAAATCCGTGACAACGGAAACAGTGTTTCTGCGCTGTTTCGCAGCATCTCGAATGTGAGGCACTTAACTATTGCTGAGTTCACTATGGAGGTAATAAGTCTCAGTTTTAAGTTTCAACATCCTGAGTTTTCTAGATGATCTTGTTTGTAAAACTTTTTTTTTTCACGTATCAGTGTCTAGCCAGTGCTTCTGATAAAAAACTGCCAATTTTTCAAAACTTGCTTCACCTGGAGGTGACAGCTAATGATGTTGGAGAAGATGGCGCGATGTTCCTGCCATCTTTGCTCGAAGCATCTCCAATGTTAGAGACGCTTATTTTGCCCCGGGTAAAATGAAATATAAGATTGAGAATTTGAAATGTATGGTTTTTGAACATTCATGATTTCTGATAAACTGATATCTTTCTGCTTTCTTAGGGCATGAGGAGTCCTTGGAGTTGCCATGTGTATATTTGGAGGCCTCCAAGAAATGTGCCTCGATGTTTACTTGCTACCCTAAAGGTGGCGGTATTTCGCAAAATCACAGGAGTGGAGGGAGAAGTAGAACTGTTGAAATATTTGCTCGAAAACGCCATGGTTCTGGAGCAGATGAGCATCTCATGCAGAGAAGATTTCTTCTCGGGAAGAACACACGACAATGTCAGGGAAAAACTTTCAGATGATCTGATGAATTGTGCAAGGGGCTCAGCGAAATGTCAACTTGTTTTACAGATTCCTGAGTAAAGTCCTTCCCTGTAAACAGGAACTAGGTTTCTGTATTCCAGTTTCTTGTCTTGTCTGGAAATGTGTACTTTTTAATAAGCAGTTATATCATGGCATGGTTCCACTTTTCTTCAGATCAGGAAAAATTCCAAGAATTTCAGCTTAACTGAAAGAGTAAACTTGAGTAATGCAATTTCAACAATGGCACCCTCAAAAATCAATGCTCAAATCTAACACTATAAACATTTACAATTGAAAGAAAAATATATCCTTTTCTATGATAATTAAGGGACTGTTAAGCCATCTAGTTTCATCATGCAATGGTACTTACTTGGTGCAAGAATACCAACCTTTCTGCACAATTCCACGACTGCGGGAGCATGACCATAATAGCTTCGGCCTTCATCCTTCAGCACTGGAGGATCCTGAGGGCGCTGGCACCACACTATCTTAGGAGGAACCAAATCATCCACCTTAGCCTGCCTCCAAAAGTGCTTCCCGTACCAGCTTTCGTATTTGAAAACCCCACAAAGTCGGGCCTTGTGACCAGATGGGCCAACGTGAACTTCAGAGCAGTGCTCGCAGACTTTAACAGGATACACTAACATCAACTTTTGCACCCCGGCCCTTAATCCCTCCCATGCCTTGAGAGTTCCACTGGCAATTTCCAAGATATCGTCACCGGATAATGACCCTGCTTCAATGGCACATTCAGAAATAACACTATCCATTGTACAACTATCCAAGCATTTCGTGTTATCAGTCCCGTAAGCTCCTGCCTGCCAGCATAGCTCCACAACAGCCGGGATGCGGTCAAAATCGAATCTTTGATCGTGTCCAATCACCTTCTGAAACATTTTGTGCAGATGAAATGTTTCTACAGGTAATAATATGTCCTTCAATCCCCCATTGATCCACTCATGAACATGAACCTTCGGGCGACGCCTAAAACCCCCACAAGTTCTAATCATATGGCCACTCTCTCCTATGTGTACTTCTGAGCAATGCCTAAAAAAAAGGCAAAAATAGAGCTTTACCGAACCATGCTTCAATAGTTCTCAGAAGCTCTCTTTTGAGAGCTATTCTGTAGCACTATAAAACAAAAGGAAACATATATGCAATCTGGCCAATACAACCGTAAAAAGGTCAGCAAATTGTAATGGCTAGTTCTGACCAATCAAGAGATCATACAAGGTTACAAACAGCTACTTCAAGACAATTTCTGCAACCTCAGGAAAGGTGTAATTTTGAGTGTAAAAATGTCATGGATAGATCTCATCCTACAAACAATCGCACAATTGTCCACAATAAGATCACCATATTCCCTGCTGATACTTTTACCATCATACAATGCTTAACCAATGACATTCCTACTATCTCTCCTCTCCCCCCGAGAGAATCAATCTTTCTTTCACCATTTCTATGACGCCAATCAAGAACAGAACATACATAACTAAAGCAGAATCCACTATCATAAAGAAACACGCAGATAGTCACTCTGCATATATTATTCAAACTCTCATCTGGACAAGAATCACGCAGATAGTCACGCTACATATATTATTCAAACTCTCATCTAGCCAAGAATATAGTGAACAGCCGAAATCACTGATAGCTATACTTAAACTTATACACAAGTAGCTCCGCGATAAGCCATCATTGAAAATGACAGCATCCCGGCACTATTCACAATTTCATATTGTTACCATTTTCCTAGCAGACATTTATACATAAATGAATCCGTTTCTTAACCCATCGCGATGCAGAGATATGATCCATATAAAGGCTAATTTACTGATACTTTTCGCATAATGTTCAACTAGCTACGCATTCTCACTCCACATTAACCGGGAGAAACGACAGTTTATCATGATTTAATACCTAGCAATAACAGTTAAACCACAAATCTTTTTCAACATTTGAGAAGGAGAAAATTACTTGCATGAGAAAATGGGAAAACGCTGAAGAAGCGTGGCCACGCCTCTGTAGAGGCTGGTTCGGTCCTTGAGGACCTTTCGGGCAACAGGGACCATTGGTTTGACCGGATAATCTTTGGCCCGATTCTCAATTCTTTTTAAAATCATAGGGCGTATCTTCTCGAAATCGACCCTTTTCCGTGGTTTGGAGCAGTAATATCTGCAGCTCCGAAGTCCAATAGTTCTCATCCCCATTTCAAATTTTCACAACCGTGTGCGGCGGCGACGGCGGTGGTGGGACGGCTGAGCGGGGTGGCGGGGACGGGGAAATTGAAAGAGAATATAAGAGCGTTTTACTGGGCCGTATATTAAAGAGGGCATTCTTGCCACGAGACCTTCCTCCATCATTCTTCGCAAGTGTCATTCACACATATTTCTATCTCAACTTATAAAAATTAATTAAAAATAAAATATTTGTCAACCTCTAATTTACCATGTTAATTTCTCCCATTTTCAATATTCATCACATACTTTAATATATTTCAATTAAGTAACTAATCATACTCTATTTATGAGCATGTACATTCTTTTTGTATTCTCAATCTCTATTTGTTAGTGAAATTCTTTCATAATACTTCATATGTTTTTCTATGTATGGCACCATAGGTTTATGCGTTTGGTTTTAGGTGAAGAATATGAGTGGATGAAATTAAATGTAGAAAGTAAAAAATAGAATGAGTGGATGCAATTGAAAGAATCTTGCCAAAAATGGAAAGAGTGTCAAATAAAAGAAAACACTCATTTATAGTAAGATGTCATAAATAACAAAACAGAGAGGGTTCTTATTTTTTGAAATATATATTTTTAAATTTGATACACTTTCCAATTTGATTTATATTTTTAATATTATCTAACTTCATTTCATGATAATAAGTGAATCATTTTCATTTAATTATTCCTTTTTACTCACTCCAATCAATTCTTTCCACGTAATTTAATTTGCCTGCGAAAATATCTAAAGTTACTAAGTTAAACATATAGAATAATAGATGGAGTAACTTACACATATAAGTGTTTTTTGGAACTCGGTAAAACTTCCATTTCTTTTCAAAATATGCACAAACCCTGTGTTACAAAGGCTTGATATCAGTCAAAATCTACCATAAGCTGAGCACGAACACTTTCAACTTTGGTTTAACCCAAGCTCTATATACCACACACTCTATAATTTTACGTACAATATTTTTGCTCTCTTGTTTATGGAAGCACACTTCATTTCTCCTCTTCCACGTCCAGTAAATTGTTTGATGGGAAAATAGGGGTGTTTCTATACGTGGATTATGTACCAGCCAAGTACACCACTGTAAATAGACCTAGAGGAACCATGATTCTCACACCCATATCATCCATAACTAGAGACATCATAAGACACAAGCTGATTCATGAGCTGATACCATCAATCAAGCATAAATGGCTAGCTTGGGCAAGCAAAAACATTTTCATACAACAAGATAATGCCCCTTGTCACATATTTGCAAATGACCCTGAATTTCTAGCTGCAGCCACTTCAGATGGTTTCAATATACAGTTAGTGTGCCAACCATCAAAATCACCAGACCTAAACATTCTCGATTTGGGGTTTTTTGCCTCAATTCAAAGTTTACAGCAACAAAACCCTAGTCAAAACCTAGATGGGTTACTACAGGTTGTGTATGATGCATTTCAGAGATATAATCCAATAATTATTGACAAGATTTTCCCGAGTCTACAATGTGTCATGGTGGAAATCATGAAATACTGAAGTGGGAATGATTTTAAACTGCCACATATGGGAAAACACAGGTTCAGAAGGCTTGGGATGCTGCCCCACAATTTAATTGTTGACCCAGAGCTAGTAAGGGGTTGTTTGGAACACATGGTGAATTTTGGAAGAACAGGGCACATTCAAGACCCGCTGATCAGTATGGAGATGGTTTAGATGTGCATGGGATTTGTACTTTTGTAGGGTTGTGCTTCTAGATTCAGGTGTAGGGTAAACTTACCAGTTAGTTTTGGTAAAGGTAAGTTTATAGGGCAACCTTGTAAAAGCTGGGAGGGCTAAACTCTATTCAGTATGCATGTAATTTGGAAAACATGTGTTTTATAAATTTATGTTTTAGAACTGAGGCAAATAAACATTAACCAGAATGTAATGGATGACTAGACACACACATCCATTTCGTGGCAAAAAACACTACAAGGCTGTCATCCATGTGTTTTTAACAAACACGGTTGTTGCCTAAGTGTGAACAAACAATATCATCATAGGTGGCTATCAACTAATACAGGGTGGATTGGGCAAATAATTTCAGAGCTGGGTTTAATCACATCATGCCCCGCCAAGATCAAATCAGTTTCGAGGCTGATAGGCATGGCTGCATGTTTTAATCATTCATCACATCTACATCATTAATCAAGGGTTCAACCAGCACATAAACATGCTATCACAAACAATTCAAGAAACTATGATATCTTATATAAAATGCAGTTACCATATGCCCAGCCAAGGTCAGTGAGTTTTGGAAACATCACTGCATGGATGCATATGAGAACCACAAACACATACTCATGCATAACTTTCACTGCTCCATTATTGCCCCTGATATGAAACATGCCCTGCCTGACTCAGGTTCTGCATCGGATTCAGATGAAAAATGGGTAACAGCCACCTGGGTTTCAACTAAATCCGAGTCAAAATCTGAGTGGTTGCACATTTGATCATAAACAACACACAGACTCAATTACCCAGCATTAAAAAGTTGCGCACAGGCTATCACAGACAAGTAGCACACAAGATATCACAGACAAACACAACACCAAGTAGTTGCACTACCAAGCAAACCTGCATTTAAAGGTAACATGTTAGTACATTGTCAATAATATTAAATTCCAAAGTAAGTGCATGAATGAAAGCGTATGTTTATTACAAACCTGTGAGTAATAAATCTATTTTCCAGCATCAGAATCACTATGACGAACATATCCAGTCCAGTTACCAGGATATAGACAGGCCCCGGTTTCCC
The DNA here is from genome assembly GCA_037428765.1 of Rubia yunnanensis. Taxonomy (NCBI): domain Eukaryota; kingdom Viridiplantae; phylum Streptophyta; class Magnoliopsida; order Gentianales; family Rubiaceae; genus Rubia; species Rubia yunnanensis. The sequence goes on from CM075070.1 coordinate 8,661,155, forward strand.
AGAAACCAGGCTCACCATACTTAGGGAATTCATTACCCTTGAACTACATTGATGGATGTGGATCACACCAGGATTTAGAATCGGATTTATCAGAATCAGGGGGCTGTGTTTCATCAGAATCAGGGGGCAGTGTTTCATCAGAATCATGGGGCAGTGTTTCATCAGAATTAGGGGAGTGTGATGCATGTGGATGAAGGGGATGTGTTTGATCCGAATCAGGATCTGAATCTGAGTGATACAGGATTGCCTCAGGTACAAGACTAAAATGTGTTGCCACAAGGGTATCCCAAGATTCAAACGAATCAGTATCTAGGAGAGATACTGGGGTGGGGTGACTTTGCTTCCCTTCGTTTGTGACTCAATGTCATCAAGGCCAGTGAATAAAGTAGGATTAATACTCGCATGAAACTGAGAGTCATACTTGGAATCACTCAAGGATTGGCAAGAGGCAGACTCACCCTGCCAAGCCATGACCCCGTCACCGTGATCCATCAGGTAAGGGTAGACACAATAGGTGGGGAATGGTTTTCAGAAGCAAAGAATAACATGCAAAAAAAGCAGTTGCCTATGACTAGGGATGGGACTAGGGTTTCAAATGCAAACTAGCACCAGGATGAAACAATACAGTATCAGTAAGGTTAAAGTTGTACACGGCTGAACTCTCGGAAACAATACAGTATTAGTAAGGTTAAATTGAATGGGAGTGATGGCCAAGGACAAAATTAAGAAACCAATAGAGCTTTAGAACTTATTCATAATTTAACACTGAAAATTATCAGAAAAACACATATACATCACATGCAAGCACTTTTAATATCACATCTTTTTAAAGACCACAGAAGAAAAAAAAATTCACACGCTACTGAAGTCAGATATATGACTTTAAGAATCCATAGAGGAAGAATAGTAAGAACAGGGGCACTTGAGTCACAGATCTGGCAACGAAGTTCAACAAAGCCGCCAATAATCACAAATTAAGCATGCGTTTCTTGACAAAGAACACAAAATGTAACGAATCTAGGATGAAAATAACCTGAATCAGGAACAACACCACATACTAGGGCATATATGTGTCAAATCTGCCAAAGGGCTTCAACACATCCAACAAAAAGCACAATAAATTTAGGTTTCTCAAGTCGAACAATTCAAAACCACATAAATTCTTCACATGCAACTGGTTTTATACATCAAAACCATTGATCCATGTACATTTCAATGGTTTGAACACACAACCCACTGAGAAACCAGAACTAACAAGTTAAAAAGCAATCAAATCAGTTCAAACCCCACTAAATGAAAAGATGAAACGCAGACCAGAACAAGAAAATGATGTGATAGAAACCAACGGAGCAGAAATTATGTTCATTTTCGAAACCGCCAACAAAATTTTGAGAAAACCCTAGATTGGAAACCCAAAAGGCTGTGATAAAAAACAAAAACCGTGCATCGATTAACAAAGGAGGATCAACAGAAACACAATTTCTTCAACAGATATCGGATAGGGAGGGGCTAGGCTTTTCAGGCTTTGAGGGAGTAGAGAGCGTCGCTGTGATTTTGTAGACAGAAAAGAAGGAAATGAGCTATGAATGGAGCGTTCAGCAGTAATAGAGAAGAGAGAAAGGGAGCGTTAGGAGAGCAATAATGGAGATTGGGAAGAGCAAAAGTTACGCATGTGATAAGTCTGACCATTTTGAAATGGGTCAGCACACTTCTCTAGGACGCAACACGCGTCCCAGAGAATGCTTAAAAAATAGATTAAACAGGTTTAATCTCTGTAATTTTGCAAGGGTCCAGGGGCATTTTTGTCTTTTCACATATGGTCAAATGAGATGAATTGGGTAAGTTTTGACCATTGCAATTTAATTGGGGACAACCAAAAATGAAAAGTATGCAATTTAATTTGGGGCGGAGGGAGTATTCAAATTCACATCCGTGCAAAGCACGAGTGTTATATAGTACTTTATAAACTGATTTGCCCAGTAAATTAAACTTGTTTCTACTCTTTTTACATTATTAATAAATTTAAAAGTCATACTCTCGTTTCAGTTCAACTAACCATTATTTTATAATTAGTTCTAGATAATACCTGTGCAGATGCATAAATTTATAAATTACTAACCTCTATGTTTCTATTATGTTTCCAATAAATATTTTGTTACAATAATTTAGGTGGTTTTGACCAAACATTTGTATTCATATCAAATTTGTCTGATTTATCATATAATTTTTTTCAAAGATAGAACCACTTAGTGAAGTTGATGGTGATTGTATTAAGGTGCATGGGACCTAGATGAATGAAAGAAAAATACATATAATTGTGACATAAGTTCAAAGATCCAAATCTCTAGAAAAGAAAATTCTTACAAAATGATGAAGTAGCATGGAAGAAAGGAGAAGAAAAGTCGGAAAAGGAATTAAAACTTTAAATATTCTAGGAGATCATTATTAATCAGACTTGCATGGGAAAGTGAAAAGTCGAACTTCATATTAAATAAGATTTGGTTAATTAATAATTAAAATTTTTGATTTTTTATGAAGTTAATGTAAAAAATTATGCAAGTGATATGTGGCAAAATGAATTATTTTATTATATAGCAAAGTGCTTGTATAACATTCGATTCTTTAATAAGTGCAAATATAATCCTCTTTTTACCTGCATTTTGAGTCAACCGGTCAACGCCAAATATAACTCACAGCCCTTCTTGCTGCCATCTCTGTTCAATAAAGGTAATTCAGTAAGCATAAAAGAAATTAAATAAGGGTAGTTTGGTCACTTTACTTCAAGTCAATGCATTAATACATAGGTCGACCCCTGAGTTTTTGAGTGAATACTGGTGAAGGTAATTTGTTTTTCTCCTCCATACAGTGTCTGAGTCTCCTAGACACACAATGAAGATAGGAAAACCACACTCAAGGGCGTGAGGAAGACGATATGCTTGCCTGCTACCCGGAGGTAACGGCAACCGGCTTGCCACGACCCATAGAGAACCCCCTAGTCCCATCTGGCATGCGTGGCACCATATGATCCCCTCGCCCTTTCCCCCAACCGCTTCGCCTCTTCTTCAATCCATCGTCCTTGGCATGCTCTTCCACCACAGGTTTCACTGGTTGCTGAATGAAGTCTTCCAAATATTTCCTCCCTTGGTAAACTATTTGCTCTTCTTCTTCCCTACAGCTGGTCTCACTTTCTTGACCAGATTTTGGTGAGCGCTTCAGCAGTAACCGAATCTTCAGACCACTGCTCCAATTACCCCCCGTAACCGCTTTCTCTGCAAGCTCAACAGAATCGTACTCAACAAATGCGTGCACCTTGTCATCTGTTTTTGACGCTGCATTGGGTTGGCAGGTTCGTATTGCCTTGACGCTTCCAACGGCGGAAAAAATCTTTAAGAGCTTCCGGTGACTACGATCATCCGGTAAGTTTTCGGCTACGATTATCCGACCTTGCACTTCTTCCATATCTAATTCGGACACTCGTCTCACCTTCTTTCCATCTTCCCTAACCACAAGTTTTGATGAATTTCGGAGAACAGCAGCTAGCTGGGATGGACTTTTTGTCAGAGTTTTGATCTTCTTCATTGATGCAATGAAGGATATGGGCACGAAGCCTTTAGGATCTTTAATCATAATCTTGAACAGAAAATCCGTTGTGGCTAAATTTATGTCGCTCAAGTAGAACTCTACCTGGTTTATTATCTTCAGAGCGGTCTCTTCCGAAATGCCGGATTTCGAAGGATCGAGGAATCCGTCATCTCCACCGACCAAAGCCGGAATTCCTTTCAAACACAAATTCCCCGCCGCGCCGCCACCGGAAACCAACTCCGGTGGTCCCGGTGGGCGGGGGATCACGATACTCTCGGCTAGATCACTCTGCTGCGCTAAGGCGAGCAAATTCCCGGCGGAGGTAATCGACGGCGAGGCCGTTCCCCACTGCTTGAGGAGGGAGAGCGGTGGAGGCAGGGCGGAGGCGGGAGGAGCGGTGAAGGAGGAGGAGAAGGATCGAGTTAGGATTCCGGCGAGGTAATCCGTCGCCGCCGACGTAACTGACGACGGAGCATCCATTATGTGAGTGCGTGCTTTTTAACCCCTAAAGTTACTTTAGAAGACGAGCTATATAAATATAGAAATAATAAAATTGGAAACTTCTAACCAATGCTACATACTTTATATACGTGTGTGACATTTCTCATTCCTTTTTTGGATTGGATAATGAATAGCAAAAGAATCATAACCTCATTGGGTTTCGGTAAATATAAGAATTGTATAAATATAAAACAAGGTTATGATATCTGAATCCTATTCTAACTCACCGTGTTATATATTATTACCCTAATTAAAATCCATACCGTCTTCTTAGTACGTCAGAACCAGAAACAACCATGGCAGGAAGAAATTTACCGCCACGTTATCCTGTTCCGCCGCCGCCTAAGGACAAGAAGGCGGAGACACAGCGGCGGTTTGCTGCCGGCCGTGATTCGCGGTCGAATAGTTTGAACTTCGTACCGACCCAAGTGTTGCTTCGCAGCGAAGATTCGGTTGACAATAAGGCGAAAACTGGGGAAGTGAAGCAGTCTTTGCCGGAAAGTAATGGCGATTTCGTCGATTTTAATGCTACTGATTGGTCGCCGGAATGCAGTGAGAATTGGTCACCGGGGATGGATGGAGAGAAATCGAAGGAGGAGATTTATATTGAGCAAGTGCTCTATGGTCCGACCAAGAGGAAGCCGCTCCCAGTTTTTGAAGCTCTTCGTTGTGGTGAATTCAAAGAATGATAATGTAATTTTTATTTTATTTTTGGATCATTTAAAGATGCTGAAAAATCGTCCGACGTTGACTACATAGAATGAAAATGTGATTAGGATTTATTGGAATTGATTTTATTATTTTATTGAAGCCGATTAATTGTTGATTTATGATTTAGGTACTTAATGATTTTATTACACGATTATCAGAACTTTGTTAGTAACATAAATTGTAATGACGGATTTTGATCCTGATATGTGCTAGTTTTGTCTATCGTTAAATAGCAGTTGCTTGGCATGATTGCATAGATGATTAAAATCCTCTAGAATTGTTAGATCAAATCCAACTAATATGAAGGTGGATCTGTTGTTGATTCGAAGGCCTTTAGTTTGATTCTAGGTAAGATTTGAAGGATATTTAGGTTTTACAAAGTTTTGTTTTCTACTGCTTAATCGTTCGTCTCTTAATACACGATTTTTCTATAAGTTATGAAAATATCAATGTTTAAATTACAAGTTAGAAAATATCAAAATAAAATTTTTGGATTGTAATTAATCGGGTCATAAACTTATACCTACTCCACGTTACATAATAAAATATTAATATTACAACTAAAAATTTTTACTTTTCTAATTATTCTATTTGAACGCGTCTTTCCATAAACTTATAGAAAGATGCCCTTTCCATTGTTAGATATGCTCAATTTACAATTAATAAAACTAATTTGGTAATTTGATGTCTATTTTAAAATTAATGTTGGGATGAGTGATACGTAAGTACCGAACAACATCAATCAAAGAATGGCAAAACGTTACTCCCTCTGGTCCTCTTTAAATGGACCATTTAAAATGACACACAATTTTTCAAAAAGAGAAAGGAGTGGTGGAGATTTAATTGAAAGTGTAAAAAGTAAAATGGATTGATGGAAATAACCAAGGATTTGCTAAAAAAGGAAGGGGGCAAAATAAAAAAAAATCATCCCTATATGAAAAGAGGGTCATAATTAGTGAACCAGAGGGAGTATTAAAAGTAAAAGGATCACTAGTTGAACTAAGTAACTGAGAGTACGCCACAAAAGGAGTTGAAACATGTAGTGCACCTGTCTAATCAGGAGAATTCTAAAGATACCCCTGGGGTTGTCCACCCCGAGACATGACACCCTTATATTTGCTAACCAAGCATGTGAAGTATGCCGTATGAAGTAGATTTTTTGAGTCTTGGAATTTGTGACTCTCGGTTTCCCAAACCTTTTCAAATGTTTTTCTACACTTCTCCTATCTTTCTTTCTCTTTCCTTTCAATTTTGGTCAGCAGTAATTTCTCCTAAATGGTGTCCAATCTAGTGAGCTCGCAAAGATGCCGCCTCCGTCTTGAGAACCGCTACCATCGTCGTTGATTTCAGTGTCCCTGTCTTGGAGAAAACCAGTCAAGCCAACATTAATTTCTCACCAGAGGTACGTTTCCTGGATGAATTTATTGAGTATGTCCGATGCTTTCTCACCAGAGGGATAATTTATGCGGCGTGAGCCCCCAAGCCCTCGAACCTTAAGCCCTTGAGCCTCGAACCTCGAGCCCTCAAACCGCCCTCGAACCCTTCTGCCTCGAGCCCTCGAACCTCCTGTCTTGAGCCCTCGAGTCCTCGAACCCTCTTGGATCGAGCCCCCAAGCCCGAATGTGAGGATTTTGGAGCCCTCGATCCCTCGAGCACACCGTGCCAACGACGAATGGGAGGCGGCCACGTCATAGGGATCGACGACCCTAGGGGTATCTTTAGAAGCGTCCGTCTAATCAACACAATGAATAATACTTCACAAGGATATCTAACCTGGCCCAAGAAAAAACCATCAGATTTAGGCACAACTTTCAAGTCAAAGAAGTACTAAGGGTATTTAAGTCAGTGATGGTAAACTCAGAATGAGCACGAGCACTAAACTAATGAAGAGTAGTATGAACATTGTCAGTTAAAATAATGTCATCAACATAGATTAAGAGACAAGAAGAGATGATCCACATGAAAAAGAAAATAAATAAGTATCGCAAAAAATAGTCAAAGCGCGGGGGGAAAGAGTTAAGCAATTGAAATCAAACTTGAGGAGCATGCTTGATACCATAAATAATCTTCCAAAGGCAACAAACATGATCATGATGAAAAGGATCTCTTCACCCCCATGGCTGCTCCATATACATATATGGTGAATCAAGAACACCATTAATAAATACATTCTTAACATCCAACTAAATTAGGAAAAATAAATCATTTGTTTGCTGAATGTAAGACTAGCAGAAAAGCATGGAGATGCAGCTATATACCTTAGATTTGATTTATCTATGATCTCATCATTCCAAAATTGGTTTGCTGAATGGATTACTCTAGCCGATTCAAAAAAAGACATTACTCTATTTTTTTTGCATAATCTGGGAAATTTGGAAGATCAGAAACAAATTGATATTTTATTTTGTGTTTTAGTGTGTTTGTGTGTATGCGTGTGTTAGTGAGTCAGTGTGCTAGTTAGTTAGTGAGTCAGTGTGCTAGTTAGTTAGTGTGTCTGTGTATGCGTTAGTGTGTCTGTGTATGCGTTAGTGTGTTAGTCAGTTAGTGTGTCTGTGTATGCGTTAGTGTGTTAGTCAGTTAGTGTGTCTGTGTATGCGTTAGTGTGCTAGTCAGTTAGTGTGTCTATGTATGTGTGTTAGTGTGTGTGTGTGTGTTTATGTGTATTTGTGTGTTTAAGTGCGTGTGTGTGTTTTAGTTTGTGTGTGTTTTAGTTTGCGTGTGTGTGTGTTTTAGTTTGTGTGTGTGTGTTTGTGCATGTGTTTGTGTATTAGTGTTTAAGTGTGTGAGTAGTCCGTATGTGTGTGCATTTGTGTGCATTTGTGCGCGCATTTGTGTGTGCATTTGTGTATTAGTGTGTATGTTAGTGTATTAAAGTGTGTGTGTGTGTGTCACTGAGTGGACAGGTGTCTGTGTTTGTTAGTGTGCGTTTGTGCGTTTTCATTACTGACAAACAAGTACATATGCACTGGTATAATTTCATGAGTACAGGTGTACCGGTGTGTATGTAACCAATTGCACCGGTATTCATCATGTTAACATCAGTACCAGTGCAAATAATTACATACGCACGGTATTCTGTCAACAGGTGTACAGTTCACCTATTTTCGCACAGATGTTTGTTCTACCGGTGTACCAATGTCAAATATTTTGCACCGGTATTCACTGCTGATGGACAGGGGTATTTGCACCTATAATTCAAGGCAATAACACCAATATTTTGGCCCCAAAAATACTGGTGCGTATATATAGAGGTGTGGAAACGCAACAAATTTGCACTGGTACAATGGACCGGTGCAGAGCAGTATTTACACCGGTATCTTATGCCGATGCAAAATAGCGGAAATGTGCTCACCGTTATTATTTTTAAAACCGGTATAATATCGGAATATAGTTTGCACCGGTATTTAACCCATGAACCGGTGTAAAACAATGATTTGTACACCGGTATTAAATCCGACACCGGTCTTTGTTTTGTAGTCGAAATATAGTTTTTTTCACCGGAATAGATTGCATAGGTATTTTTTACACCGGCATTATTGTACTTTATGCACCGGTATTATATTAATAACTAAAAATAAATGATTTAAAATGTGAAATTTATTTACACCGGTACCTACCTTATGCCGGTGTATTATGTGGCTAAAATTTGTAATGCCTAATTTATTTTTCGATGGTCCATCCCGGATCATTTCCGGGGCAACGACAGTCAGAGATACTTGTGAATTATTATAAATTGGAAACTTTTGAATATGTAAGAAATTTGAAACATTCTATTACGAAAATATGGCTCGCAAAACACGCGAACATTATTCCAACATATGAAATAGAAGAAGTATCTTAAACATGAAATCAAACAAAACACAAGTTTAGTATAACCAAACACCATCCATAGAATTCAAATATCATCAGCCATTCAATATTAACCATTAACCTATTATATCGTTCTTATCATCCAGAAGTTGCAACGTAGTGTTCGCTTGCTGCTGGTAGTCTCCGAGCCAAGCCCCACACCATCTCTCTGCTACACCTTGAATTTCGTACACATGGTATGACCCTTTGCCCTCTGGGAAAATTTGTTGATTTCAAACTTACACTGTTAGTCAATAATGTTGCGTTTAGTAGAGATTAATAATATCAAATTTTGAGATGCAAGTTTTACCTCCAAGATATTGTTTGTCTTTGGGTGATTAACAAATTCTTCCATGAAGAGCATGATGGAGTACCCGCATTGTGAAACCCCGAACCCAATTAGATTAATAAATAAAATATACCTCCGATACAAATCATGTTATCTCAATTGAACCTTTTTAATATCCCTCTAATTGGAAAAATAAAATAAAATAAAAATGAATAGAGATGAACGATGTGCTAATTATAAAATATAAATTTGGAAAAAAATTATTATGGATTAACCTAGATGTTAATCTCGGATGAAGTGAATTTGAATTAATAATCTTAATTATTGAAAAATATATATGAGTTAATATCAAACGATGATAAAGTATTGGTGTTTAGTATATGTTTCACTTAAGAAAGAGGAAGGGAATAATAGTACGTCGAATCAGAATGGAAGCGGGATATACAAATTTCACATTTTAAAAAGAGTAAAATAAGAAATGATAAATTGAGTTGTTAAATAATTATCTAGAATTTTATAAAAGCATCTCCAATAGTTTACCTTGTACCTTTCTCTAAAACAAATATTCCTTTAAATTATCGAGGAACACTAATTTTATAACTTCCTAATATTTTTTCATACTTATCACAATTTTATATAATAGTAATTTTCATATGTAATTACAAATAAGAATAAAATAAATAAGTTATCATTTCTAATATAGTCTTAATTTCAAAGAATATAATTGTATTATATATACATATATATATAATTGATTTTAAGTATTGTAAATTAAAAAGAAGAAAAACTAATAAACAAAGAATTAAAAGAAAGGATCGGATGAGACAATAAGTAAACAAAAAAATTAAAACACCAAAAAAGGGAAAACAAATGGTACGCTAGGATAATTGGGCAAGTGGATCAGAAAATTATCCAAAGTAAAATTCGAGCAAGGGGGCTTGAACCTTATCCAGATGAAGGTAAATAAATAAATAAAAGAAATTACCAGAAAGATTATATATATATGTATATATATTAATCATAATAATAATAATATAATGGGAAGAGAAAGTCGGCAAGCGGACGTGGGAAAAATTATCCAAAGTAATTTTGGGCAAGTGGACGTAGGCACTTGAGGTTTAAATGGATAAAATTTTAGGTTTAGGTGTCAGAACCCTATGGTTTCATCTAGTATAAATACCTATCACTGTCTTCTCAAAAACATTACAGCCTTAAGATATTTCTTACCAAAGAACAGCGGTTGAGCGGTGGTATCGTAGAAAAAGGAGGTTGCTCAAGCCAAGTCTAACTAAGGTGAGTGTTGCATCGCCTTAGCACTAACTGAGTTAAACTAGGTTTATGTTTACATATATGTGTATATATATATATATGATGCCATCAAAACCTGACTCTCTTGCTCCCCTACTGAAACCACCACCTCTCGAACCCCTACTGAAACCGTCACCTCTCGAACCCCTACTGAAACCGTCACCTCTCGAACCCCTACTGAAACCGTCACCTCTTGAACCCCTACGGAAAACTCCACCTCTCAAACCCACTACTGAAAACTTCACCTCTTGAACCCCTACTGAAACCGTCATCTCTTGAACCCCTACTGAAACTGTCACCTCTCGAACCCTTACTGAAAACTTCACCTCTCGAACCCCTACTGAAAACTCCACCTATCAAGCCCCTACCCCTCGAACCCTTACTGAAACCGTCATCTCTCGAACCTCTACTAAAGTCGTCACCTCTCGAACCCTTACTGAAAACTTCACCTCTCAAACCCCTACTGGAAACCTCACCTCTCGAACCCCTACTGAAATTGTCACCTCTCAAACCCCTACTGAAATAATCACCTCTCAAACCCCACTGAAAACTTCATCTCTCGAACCCCTACTGAAAACTTCACTTCTCAAACCCCTGCTGAAAACTTCACTTCTCGAACCTACTGAAAACTTCACCTCTCGAACCCATACTGAAAACTTCACCCATCGAACCCCCACTGAAAACTTCACCTCTCGAACCCATACTGAAAACTTCACCCATCGAACCCTCACTGAAAACTTCACCTCTCGAACCCCTACTGAAAACTTCACCTCTCGAACCACCACTAGAAACATGTACCTCTCGAACTAGTACCACTGATACCTTTACCTCTAGAATAGTACATCTCGAACCTATGTCTCGAACTAGTACCACTGATACCTTTACCCCTCAAACAGTATATCTCGAACCTACCCCTCAAACTAGTAACCCCGATATCTTCGCCTCTAGAACCATTTCCACTGGAACCTCACTACGAGAACCTTTACCTCTCAAACCTTACCTCTCGAACCAGTGCCACTGAAAACTTTTACCTCTCGAACCTTGCCTCTCGAACTGGTACTACTGAAACCTTTACCCCTCGAAATATACCTCTCGAACCCTAGGTTTCGAACTAGTACTACTGAAACCTTTACTTATCGAGCTCACCTCTCGAACTATCTCGAATCTCTCCAACTGAACCTTACCTCTTAAACTCACCAATTGAACCCATACCTCTCGAACCTAACCAACTGAACCTCTCAATGCCACCCAAATTAGTACCACTTGAACACCAGTACCACTCAAACCCTTCACTCGAATCCTCTACTCGAACCTCTGTACTCAAACCCCTACACTCGAACCCATCTACTCAAACCCCTGTACTTGAAATCTTATACTCGAACCCCTGTACTCGAACCCCTACACTCAAACCCATCTACCCAAACCCCTGTACTTGAAACCTTATACTCGAACCTTTCTACTATTTACTAGAACCATGTATACTCAAACCCATTAGAGAGAGATATGACGGTTAAACTTAAATGATGGTATGTACTGACTGTTAAATTAAGTGTGTATTTTACCATACTGTGCTCAATCATCGTGAAACTGAATTTATGAACTGCTTTGATATTGTGTTGTGAATGACCGGCTTGTACTTTATCTTTCCGTGTCAAACTTGAATCATATACTTCTTTGACATGTTATGTGGATGTTCGGCTTTTATTTTATCTTGCCGTGTCAAACTTGAATCATATATTGCTCTGATATGTTATGTGGATGACCAGCTTGTACTTTATCTTGCTGTGTCAAACTTGAATTATCTGCTACATGATTACCTATCTATTATTTTGGGGCCCCCAACGCGATTGTAGTTTGGTTGAAGTCAGCGGGGAACGGTACAGACCAGATCGTCTGATTAGACCGACTACTAGTGGAGTTTCTGGTATGCTAGCATAACCATCTGTACTGATACGAGCTCGTAACTGAACATCTAATCGGGAGTGGTTGGCGAAACTATTCTAGACTGATAGCCTTGGGGCACTACTGAAAAGGTTATGCCTTGTATGTTAGTCAGAAGTTGCCATATAGGCACTTGGCAGCAACTTGGCATTAAACACATGTATCCTTTTACTGTGTGTAAGACTTATGTGGCTATTTGTTATTTGTTATTCTGTGATCACTAAAACTCAAGTGGGTAAATATTGGCGATGGAACCTCACTAAGCAAGGAGCTTACCCTACTTAAACAACCCTTTTCAGGTGCAGAGGAACTGTAAGAGAAAAGTGAATTGATGTCTTCACTTCTTTTGAGAAAGATCCAGGGTGGATTGTTAGAATTTTAATGTGAACTTTTAATTTGTAACAGTTAGGTGAAACTTTTTTTAACACTTGTACTAATCCTTTCACTGTAATAGTAAATCTAGGATTTGAATTATCCAAAATTGCTTCCGCATAAAATTTATCTGCTCGTTATTGCTAGTACTTTCGGTAGCACACTCAGACCCGACCCGATACTGGTGTTGGTTTTGGGAATGTTACATGCATTTCCATGAACCATTCTAGGTTCGGTAGTGCACGGGAAAGGTAAATGTAATTACTAACCATAAACATAAAATTTTATGTATGAAATGACTGAATAACTTACCATAATGTTGTTGATTTTCCAAGTGTAGTCGGGTTCTGGCTTCGTCTTTCTCTTCTCCCTTTGGTATGCGTAAGCAAGCCTGTCAAGAAAGTAAATTTAAATGGTTACTTCTTCCCATTTATTATGGAACTAGGATTTTTGATTTGATTGATTGAAATACCTTGAAATGACCCTGAGTTCGACCAAGTTTGTTGGTTTGATACCCCCTGACAATGTGTCTAGAGTGAAAACCTCCTTTGTTCGGCGATGGAAAATGATGAGGTACCAATGATCGATGTTGGAAAATTATGTTAACAAATTAATGATATAGAATTTTTTTGAAATGTGAACGTAATTATCAGGAAGAAATACTTACATTCTTATGTAGGGTACGATGTAGAACTTAGCATCTGCTGCCTTCATTGTTTACCCAATTTGTTTGAAACGGAGTTCGACCTCCTGCTCGAAGTTGGTTAGGTTGCCACAGCTAGATGGGAAGAATTGGACGCGGCCTGAATTAGTTTCATATATTTTCTCCCGCATGTGCCTGTAACGTTAATCGTACATGAAACTGAATTCTTGATAAATTAAAAAACACAAAGGATGTAAGTTTCTAAACTCACCCCATCCACACATCGACCTGCGCATTATCAATCCAGGTCATCGAATGTATGTTTCCCAGTTTCTTCCCAAACTCGACCAAAACTTTTATTCCAACACCACATGTGTAATGACGTGCGAATGTTGATGGTCGAAACACTGGAAAGAACATGCAGTACTTATTCTTTATCATTTCCATAATAGCAGCATTTGCTTCCTTTATGAATTGCCCCATGATCGGCCAATCTGCCAGGTCTCATTTGTCGACAATCTGTGAACATGAAATGATACGAAATGATCACTTGAGCATGTAGTATTGAATTGTCATTGTTAATAAATAATAATGGGACATTTTTTTAGTGCATTACATGTTTTGGCAGCCTATATAATCTTGGTCTTGCAGATGGCCAAAAATTAGCCGTCGACTGAGATTTTTGCTCGCCAGTATCCTGTTACAAGGATTAATGAATAGGGATACACAAAAGTACTTTGTGGAATTGAAAATTAATGTGTTACAAGAATGTAAATCATCGCCGATGGTGAGAACCATAATCTACTCGTCATCGTCGTCTGTATCACCTCCGGCATTGATTTCATCAATGTCACTCGGTTGCTCACTTGCCTTGCCTATTAAGAACACATGCCAATCTACGACGCAATTGAGCGCCTCTCCAGTATTATCAAAGTGGTGGTCTGCCGAGAGCAATCCCGCCCTAGGACGGAGGACTGGCTCACATACTCTGACATAAGCAACACTTCCTTGTTGGACATCCCGACGAAGAGATACCTGTCGCAAGCCAAGGGCGACCATTTTCTTCTTCCTGACTATGTTTTTGATGAAAAGAGTCACGCGTTCTCTATCCTATTCGTATAATATTTAAGTGAATCGATAAAATGGTTATGGAGATATTTGAAATGTGTAAATCAATGTGTAAGACACGTATCGATTATTGATAGTGTACTTCTTCATCTCCTTCTTCGTCGATGGGATTTTCACTGGACTTTGTAGCAGTTGCAGCAATGTCATCTGTGGCCTTCTCTCTAAGCTTCTTGGGATTGTCAAGGCCTGGCGGAATCTAACACCGCTTGCAAATGATAAGCCCTTCACCAATTGCTCCAGGTACGATACCATGGCTTTCATGCTGATTGTTAGATGGTTTCCTTCGGGCTATCTCCTTGGCTGAGGAACTGCTACCGCACTTGCTGTGGGAGAGATGAGGAACAGCCAACGCTGTAGGTAGACCCGTCTGAGTTCCTCTATACCTGCCCGGGTGATCCTTATTCTTTGTAACTTTTATGAGGATGTCCTCACTGGTTGCAGTTCCAATGCTCCTTTTTCCTTAAGCTTGTTCAATTTCAACAAAGAATCACATAGGAATGCAATTGTGTATATGAATAATGTGAAGTACACAAAAAAAATTAAATGGTCGATTTTGGCGTAACTTACAACATCTGGTGCGATCTTCTCAACCTCTTTCGATGTGTATAACCCTTTCTTATCTTTGTTTTCCTCAAGGTAGACAAGAGATCTGTCAGGTGTGAAGTCCCTTTGACTGAGTTTTTTCTCAATCTCCTCACCAGTGAATCCCTCAGCGGTTAAACTCATTCTCTCCTTCTCCTTCAGATCCTTACTCAATTTGTCATGGATGTATCGATTACCCCTTCTGCCTATGTGGTGCGTGTAATCCTTGCCCTTGTTGCATTCAATATTTGTCACCTTGAGCCTCTATTGTTGTTATGAATGAAAATTTAGTTGAATAGAATTTGTGGGAAATATGTCTCTTAACAAGTATTTATTTTTTCATCATACATGAAAATACGGATCCCGGTGCCTCTTTTCAAACAAGTACCATTCATCTTTATCCATCCACTTGTACTTCTCCCATGCTAGTATTCTTATTTTATTGATACCTTTGTCCGCATCGTGAATAAACCTATTTGCCACCTTTGTCTTCCAATTCCTATGTTAGTTTTTTGCCCTCTCTGTAACCTCCTTCTTAAGTATTTGTAGTTGTCCGTCTGTCACATGTGTTTCAATCGTGAAGCTCTCCTAGAATAAATCATATGAAAAATTATGTCATTAATCACGTCTTCACTAAGACTTTACCATTTCATAAATTTTTTATATTACAATTGTCAAGAGTCTTACTAGAACATCCTTCCATGCCTCTTCCTTAACATCCTCAGGGACATCGCTCCAGTGTTTGCATGCACCAAATCTGATGCAACGCCTAAAAGTGTAATTGCCATAAGCGTGCCACGCTGACCAATTCTTAAAGAATATTGCTTGATTCCCACAGAACTCAAACGCAATTGAAGTTGGGGTGTTATGCTTTGCCAACATCACGGACTGGCACACTAGTTCCCAACCTCCTCAAAAAAAAATTTACCTCAAACTTGTCCCATCCTTCTCCATTTTTCCCTCAAGCTTTTGTCAAGTTGTCGTCCGCTTCATTAATAGTTGGCCTTCCTTTGATGGTGCTCTTTTCCTTTCCCTTGCGAATTGGTGTTTTGGCCAACTGTTTACCGGCATCCATTCCTTCAACATCCCTTACAATAATATCACCCAATTCCTCAGTTTCTTCCTTCTCTTCACTAGGCAGGTCATTCGTTTGAGTTACTTCTTCCTCAAATTTTATCTTCAATGGGATCCTTTTTGGCGGTGGTTCTTGGTTCACCACACCCACCTTCTCATCGACCATATCTTTAGCCTTCCCCTTCTTCGTAACCGGCCGCTTCCTCTTTGTGTTCCCTTCTTTGGCACCATCTACAATAGTAGAACTGGAAATTCTCAATCCATGATGGTTCACACAATAACGGTACTTAAAGATCAACATTGGTAGAACATGGCGTAGATCAACTAGTTCGTAAAAATTTTGAGCAAAACATGGCATAGAAATTGAACAATTCATTAATGAGACTACATCATGTGAGGCATACAAGCTTGTCTAACATGCATAGAACTTAAACAATTAAGACATGGAACTTGATATAGAATGAAATGGAACCTTATAGAAGTTGATTTAATATCATACCAATGTCTTTGGATTCATAAATTAGGCATACAACTGAGCAATTCTCACTCTCCCCTAACGTGACTATCAACATTATCACCAACAAAAATACTATAGAACTACATTATCCATCAACAAAAAATGCAAAACATTTACTCCCCACAATTGCATAAACTTACCATTCAAGAGTGTCATTCAACATTTTGTAGATTTACATATATTTGGTCATAGAGGCAATAGATCGAACATGTATTGTGCGTGAGGGGTGGAATGGTTTTTTGAAGAGAATTTGACTTGGTAACTCATTCTAACATAAACCCCAACACTTACCATCACCAATGGAGTGTTTTTGTTGCTACTCCCTTTTAGCGAACTCGCCAAGAACAGATCGCCAAGTACTTTCTTCTCTCCCCAACTTCCTCTCTCATTTTTGTTGGTTCTCATGTGTTGCTCCACACTTTATAGGGATGAAATGGGAGATGAGGAGTTACAATGGTTGATGAGGAGTTGTGGATTGAATGGTTAGAGTGGTTGATGGCTATGTTGAATGAGAAATTGAAGGATTTGAAAATGAGAATATGATGAATAGTGGGAGTTATGGCCGTTTCAAATGGTTTTGATTTCAGAAGTTACGTTTCTTACACCGGTAACACATACAGTACCTGTGTAAGAAGAGTGAAAATGGGCTCGAATTTTTGCTAACTGTTCAGCACTGGTAACAATACCGGTGTAAAAATGAAGAAAAACAGCTGCGTGCAGCTGCTTTAAATGAATTTTCGTTTGACCCGAGAGGAACACACAAAAATTTTGGTTAAGTGTAGCACACCGGTATATAGTACCTGTGTATAAAAGGAAATACCATTGTAAAAATATGCAAATAGCAGCTGCCTGCAGATGGTTTAAATATATTTTTGAAAAAACACGTTCAACCCGAGATTAATTTCTGTAATTTTTTCTAAATGTTCAGCGCCGGGTGCAAAATCTTAAATTACCGGTGTAAAATGTTTCGCGCCTTATTAAAAATCCAAAAAATTGAAAATTTTGAAATGTGAGCCAAACAACTGTACAAATACACCAGTACTTCTTCAATATTACCAGTGTAAAAAAAGTTTATTAGTTGTTTAAATTATCACTTATTGCATTTTCCTCCCCTGCATTTTTCAAACGACCCAAATTAATCAAATTAACGTTCAATGTGTTATTGTGTGTGTGTGTTATTGTGTGTGTTATTGTGTATGTTAGTGTGTTAGTGTGTGTGTGTTAGTGTGCGTGTGTGTGTTAGTGTGTGTGTGTGTGTTTGTGTGTGCGTGTGTGTTTTAGTGTGTTTGTGTGTGTGTGTTTATGTGTGTTTGTGTGTGTTAGTGTGTGTGTGTGTTATTGTGTGTTAGGGTGTTAGTGTGTGTTATTGTGTTAGTGTGTTAGTGTGTGTGTGTGTGTGTTTTAGTGTGTTTGTGTGTATGTGTGTTTTAGTATATTTGTGTGTGTGTGTGTGTGTGTGTGTGTGTGTGTCTATGTTAGTGTGTGTGTGTGTTAGTGAGTGTGTGTGTGTGTGTTATTGTGTGTTAGGGTGTTAGTGTGTGTGTGTGTGTTTGTGTGTGTGTGTTTTAGTGTGTTTGTGTGTGTGTGTTTTAGTGTGTTTGTGTATGTGGGTTAGTGTGTTTGTGTATGTGGGTTAGTGTGTTTGTGTGCGCGCGTGTGTTAGTGTGTGTGTGTGCGCGCGTGTGTTAGTGTGTGTGTGTGCGCGCGTGTGTTAGTGTGTGTGTGTGCGCGCATGTGTTAGTGTGTGTGTTAGTGTGTGTGTGTGTTAGTGTGCGCGTGTGTGTGTTAGTGTATGTTTGTGTGTATGTTAGTGTGTGTGTGCGCGTTAGTGTGTGTTAGAGTGTCTTTTTTAGTGTTAGTGTGTTAGTGTGTTAGTGTGTGTGTGTGTTTTAGAGTGTCTTTTTTAGTGTTAGTGTGTTAGTGTGTGTGTGTGTGTGTGTGTTAGAGTGTCTTTTTTAGTGTTAGTGTGTTAGTGTGTGTGTGTGTGTTAGAGTGTCTTTTTAGTGTTAGTGTGTGTGTGTGTGTTAGAGTGTCTTTTTTAGTGTTAGTGTGTTAGTGTGTGTGTGTGTGTGTTAGTGTGCGCGTGTGTGTGTTAGTGTGTGTGTGTGTTAGTGTGCGCGCGTGTGTGTGTTAGTGTATGTGTGTGTGTATGTTAGTGTGTGTGTACGCGTTAGTGTGTCTTTTTTAGTGTTAGTGTGTTAGTGTGTGTGTGTGTGTGTTAGAGTGTCTTTTTTAGTCTTAGTGTGTGTGTGTGTGTTAGTGTGTGTGTGTGTGTGTGTCAGTGTGTGTGTGTCAGTGTGTGTGTGTTAGTGTGTGTTAGTGTATGTGTGTGTGTGTGTGTGTTGGTGTGTATTAGTGTGTGTGTGTGTGTGTATGTGTTAGTGTGTGTGTGTTAGTGTGTGTGTGTATGTGTTAGTGTGTGTGTGTTAGTGTGTGTGTGTTAGTGTGTGTTAGTGTATGTGTGTGTGTGTGTGTTGGTGTGTATTAGTGTGTGTGTGTGTGTGTATGTGTTAGTGTGTGTGTGTGTTAGTGTGTATTAGGGCGTGTGTGTGTTAGAGTGTGTGTGTCTGTGTATTTGTTTGTGTGTGTTAGTGTGTGTTTAGTGTGTGTGTGTGTGTGCTAGTGTGTGCTAGTGTGTTAGTGTGTGCTAGTGTGTTAGTGTGTGTTAGTTTGTTAATGTGTGTTAGTGTGTGTGTGTGTGTGTGTGTGTGTTTGTGTGTGCTAGTGTGTTAGTGTGTGTTAGTTTGTTAATGTGTGTTTGTGTGTGTGTGTGTGTGTTAGTATGTGTGTGTGTTAGTGTTAGTGTGTGTTAGTGTGTGTGTGTATGTTAGTGTGTGTTACCGTGTGTGTGTGTGTTAGTGTGTGTGTGTGTGTGTTTGTGTGTGTGTTTTAGTGTGTGTGTGTGTGTGTGTTTGTGTGTGTGTTTTAGTGTGTGTGTGCGCTTGTGTGTGTGTTTTAGTGTGTGTGTATGTTAGTGTGTGTGTGTTAGTGTGTGTTTTAGTGCGTGTGTGTGTTAGTGTGTGTTTTAGTGTGTGTGTGTGTGTTAGCGTGTGTGCATGCGTGAGTGTGTGCGTGCGTCCGTGCGTGCATGCGTGCGTCTGTGTGTCCATCCGTCCGTGCGCGCGCGCGTGTGTGTTATGATATTTTCTTGGATAAATAAGAGAGAGTTGTTGAATCTAAAAAAAATAAAATTAGACTAAATTATTTTTTTGTTCTCAACATATGATGCAATACTATCTTTTGGTCCCCAAAACCAATACCGCGTTTGTTCAGCAACTAACAAATACAAAATGATTTGTTTGGTTCACAAGGTGGTTTTAAAGGTGGTTTTCAAGTGATTTTTGGACCAAAAGATGGTATAAGATTATATGTTAGGGACCATAAAAAAATTTAGTCTACTGAAAAC
Organism: Rubia yunnanensis; assembly: GCA_037428765.1. Lineage (NCBI taxonomy): Eukaryota > Viridiplantae > Streptophyta > Magnoliopsida > Gentianales > Rubiaceae > Rubia > Rubia yunnanensis. Next base: position 8,681,058 of record CM075070.1, read on the forward strand.
CACATCGAAAATCAAACAAATCATTTTGAATTTGTTGGGTATTGAAAGGAAGCGGTATTGGTCTCGGGGACTAAAAGCTGGTATAAGATCACATGTTAGGGACCAAAAACATAATTTTGTCAAAAAATTATACATAAATCTATCAAAAATCATAATCAGAAAAGAAAACTGTTTTCGTTTTATTTACAAAGTCATGCTTTAAGTATTATTTTAAAGATGTATAAAAGAATCACTGTGTTTTATTTTAAATTGATAAATGAGAATGATTATGTAATTAGCATAACTTATAATTGGAATGAGGTTTTTTTGAAAAAGATGAAGACAGTTTGAAGGACTATTCATGCAATTATTAAAGAAAATGTTGGATTAAGACCCATTTCCCTCTCTTCTTCTCGCGTTTTCCCTCCTTCTTTTTCGAGTTCCATATCGATTCATTTTTTGGTTTTTCTTCAATTTCTTCACCCTTAAGCATATGATCCACTCTATTTTGTGATATTCAATTGTGCAATTTATCCTCTAGGTTTGTTTACTTATTTTTTTCTACTTTGTAACCATATTTTTTAATCTTCTCGATTATAGACATGAAATCGATCGATTTCAAAGGAGTATATGTTGTTAGTTTGGAGTGGAATTGTTTAATTATGATTTGGTTAGGTTTTGGTTATGTTTGGACAGAATTATTGACATGTAGTGTGCTTGTTGTTGTTGTAGCAAATGAAACAAAGAGTCTTATAAGTTTTTCTGCAAATTTTCTGCAGTTTCAATGTATGGTGTTTTATCGCAGTGATAATGTTTAATATTTTTTAGTTGATGTTTATATGTATCTATCAATTTTTTTATACTGTATATTTATGCTATTTAAGTTGATGTTTATGTTTCAGCTCTAGTGACAATCAATATGATGATGTTTCATATTTTCATCATTAATTTGATCTTATAAAGTTGAATCAAGTTGATGTTGTTTGACGGACAATGCATTTTGGATGAAATTCAAAGGATGGGAAAGGTCAAGTGTAGAAGGAGCAGATTGTTTGATATTAGTGATTTTTGAAAGATTTTTGTATTATTTATTATGGCTTAGTCGGTTTACATGTTTTACGATTATATTTTTGTAGTAAGGATATTTTTTGTTGATGTTATTGAGTTGAGTATTACATGTTTTCTTATGAGTTTTAAATATTATATCTAGAGTGAAGTGCATTTTTTACCCTATATTTTAGGTGAAAGTGCAGAAATGACCTTGAAAAATCTGAAAGTCCAAAAATAACCTTAGAAATTGTTGACCAAATTGTCAGCAACCAATTTGTCCAGAAACTAGTGAAAATACCATAGTGCCCCCGAGTTTAAAAATTCAAAAATAAAATAAATATGAAAAGACATTGTTACCCTTTAATCTCCATTTCCTCCATTTCAATCTCCATTTCTCTCCGCCGCTAATCATCATTTCCATTTCTATCCACTCCGCCTATCCACTCCGCCATCTCCATTTTTTTCTGCCCTGCCAAATCTTCATTTCTATCCATCTCCATTTTTTCTTTGTTTTAAAGTAAGTCTGTCGCATCTCGGTCGAATTTGCGCCGAGGATGCATCAACGAGGGCTAGGGGTAACGTCAGCCAGGCTAGGGTTTGCAATGGCGCCAGGATGGGGTGGCTTCAGGGTGAGATTTGGTAGGGCTAGGGTTTTGTGGTGGTGTCGGTGGGAATTCGCTTAGCTTGGTGGTGGTGGTCAATGGGACGGGGTGGTGGTGGTGGTAGAGCTGGTGAGGAACGATGTTTGAGGCAGCAGATGGTGAGGAATGATGTTAGGCGAACAAATGGTGGACACGGTGGTGGATGTGGTGGTAGACGAGGGTAGATGGGGTGGTGAGATGGGGTCGCCGATGATGGTGGGGTGGCAAGGTGGTGGCCGGTGGTGGTAGAGATGGGTGGTGAAGGAGACGGGGTGGCACGGCGGTGGGGTTGTCGGAAGTGGTGATTCTGGGAGATGACCTGTGAAAAACCCAACCATAATGGTTGAACCTTGTCTACAAAACTAACAATTTATGTCATTGTATAATAGAGAAATAAAATAATTTATTAAATGTAATTAGAAATACAAAAATAAAAAATCTATGATGATTGTGAAAAATAAAAGGTAATATATGAATCCAATCATTACTGAAGAGTAACAAAATTCTTCCGGCGTAAGATCTCCAATGAGAATACTAACATGCAGTAGCACGATAAAAACTGCAACAAAGACTGACATTAGTCTTGACATGTTATCAGCAAAAGATTGAGAAGGATATAAGATAGAAGAAGAAATGTGGTTTTGAAATGTCGGATACATTCACATATATATATATATATACTATAAAATATAGTAATTTATAACTATTATATTACCGTTGGGAATATAGCCGTTTATAGCCCGTATATTATCACTATACATATGTTGACTAATTATAATTAAATGCTAAGAGTTAGTGTTGTCAAAGAAGATATATATATATATATATATATATATTTGTGTGTGTATATATATATACAATAATAATAATAAATAAATAAGTAAGTAATAAATAAATAAGTGAATGAATGAACAAGTAAGGAAAATTAAGGAGAAATGGACGGCGGACGTAAAGAAATCTATCCAAAGAAATTTTGGCAAATGGAATTGCTGGGAAGAGAAAATAAACGACAGACATAAGAATTTGGTCCGAAGTAATTTTGGCAAATGGAATTACTGGGAAGAGAAAATAAACAGCGGACGTAAGAATTTGATCCAAAGTAATTTTGGCAAGTGAAGTGACTGGGAGAAAGAAACGGCAGACGCAAAGATTTTATCCAAAGTAATTTTGGGCAAATGAAATTACTGGAAAGAAGAAATGAACGGCGGACGTGAGGAAGAGTTTTCCAAAGTAATTTTTGGGAAAGTGGATGTAGGATTACAAGATAAAATTTCAGGTTGGTAGGTGCAAAACCTATGTTTTTATCCAGCATAAATATTAGGTCCCCAGTTGTTACCTTCTCACACAACCTTAAATTTCTTGCCAAAAGAATAGTGGTGAGCAGTGATAAAGTAGGAAACGGAAATGCCAAGCCCAAGTTTAGCCAAGGTGAGTGTTGCATCGCCCTAGCACGAATTTGTGTAAAATTTGAGTTTATGTTTATATATATATAATGCCATCAGAACCTGGCTCTCTCGAGCTAAACTCTCCACCCCTTGAACCTCTGCTACAACTCCACCCCTCGAACCCCTACTGCAACTCCACCCCTCGAACCCCTGCTGCTCTCCAACCCTAGAACTCCTGCTGCTCTCCACCCCTCGAACCCCTGCTGCTCTCCACCCCTCGAACCCCTGCTGCTCTCCACCCCTCGAACCCTTGCTGCTCTCCACCCCTCGAACCCCTGCTGCTCCCCACCCCTCGAACCCCTGACAAAATTCTACATCTCGAACCCCTGCCACAAATTTACCTCTCAAACCCCTATTAAACCTTGACCCCTCGAACCCCTACTGAACAGTACCCCTTGAACCCCTGTCCTCGAACCCCTGTTAAACCAATACCTCTCGAACCCCTATCCTCGAACCCCTACTGAAACTACACCTCGAACACTGTTAAACAGTAACCTCTCGAACCCCTGTCCTCGAACCCTTGCTAAAACGGTTACCTCTCGAACCCCTATCCTCGAACCCCTATTGAAACTACACCTCGAACCCCCTGTTAAACAGTAACCTCTCGAACCACTGTCCTCGAACCCATACTGAAACTCCTGCCCTTAAAACCCTACTAAACACTACCTCTCAAACCCCTGCTAAACCTCTACCTCTCAAACCCCTGCTAAACCTTTACCACTCAAACCCCTGTCCTCGAACCTCTACTGAAACTACCTCTCGAATCCCTGCACTCGAACCCCTTCTAAAAAATATTCTCTCAAACCCACTGAAACCTTCACCTCTCGAACCACTGAAAATTTCACCCATCGATCTATTGAAAGGCTTCACCCCTCGAACTAGTGTCACCAAAACCTCTACCCCTCGAATATGTACCCCTCGAACTAGTATCACTGAAACCTTTAACTGTCGAATATGTACCCCTCGAACTGGTAATATTGAAACCTTTACCTCTCGAACCTTACCCCTTGAACTATTGCCACTAGAACCTTACCTCCTACCTAACTACTCGAACTGTAAGTACTTGAAACTCTGTGCTCGAAACTCTAATACTCAAACCTTTTTACTCGATACTCTAGCCATGAGAGAGAGATATGAAGGTTACCCTCAAATCATGGTATTTACTGACTGTTGAATTAAGTGTGTATTTTATCACACTATACTAGATTATCGTGAAACTGAACTCCAGAACTGCTCTGATATTTTTGTGAAAGACCGGCTTGTACTTTACCTTGTCATGTCAAACTTGAATCATATACTGCTCTGATGACCGGCTTGTACTTTATCTTTCCGTGTCAAACTTGAATTACCTACTACCTGATTACCTGTCCGTGAATTTTGGGGGACCCGAAACGATTGTAGTTTGGTCGAAGTCGCAGGGAACGGTACTGACAAGACCGTCTAATTAGACCAGCTACATATGGAGTTTGGTATGCTAGCATAACCACCTGACTAATACGAGCTCGTAATTGAACACCGGCATGAATGGGAAAGTGCATTATGAGCTGATAGCCTACGGCCATCACTGACTAGGTTATGTTGTGTATGTTAGTCACAGTTGTCATATAGGCACTTGGCAGCAACTCGGCATTAACCACCCGTATCCTTTTTACTATGTTCTAGGACATACATGGTTAATTTTTAATTGTTAATTTTTATTTTGTGAGCACTAAAACACAAGTGGGTAAATACTGGTGATGGAACCTCACTAAGAAAGGAGCTTAACCTAGTTAAATAACCTTTTTCAGGTGAAGAAGAACAGTAAAAGAAGAGTGCTTGTTGTCTTTACTTCGTTTGAGAAAGATCCTAGCTATTTGAATTTTTATATGAACTTAGATGTTATAACGGTAAAAGAGAAACTTTTATTTGACATTTGTTATAAATCCTTTTCATTGTAATAGTAAAGTTGGTTTTTGAATCATTTAAATCGCTTCCGCATAAACTTCAATTGCTCGTTAATATCGGCCCTTTCGGTAGCACGCTTAAACCCGACCCGACCGATAATTGTGATGGGGTTTGGGGGTGTTACAGATGTGGTATCAGACCATTCTCAAACTAAGTAAAGGCAAACTTATACTTTCCTTAATAAAATATTATAGAGGAAATTAAATGAATTATGAATAAAGTAAGGAGAGTTGTGTATAAATTATCAAACTAACAAGTTTCCTATTTCGATAGATGGACAATAATGTAGAAATCGCAAGTAATACTTTTCAAGAAGTCATTGAGGTAAAAAGTTATACCGGAGCCTTCCCGGAGGCGTTCTTTCCTTGGGCAGAAATTCTCAGTGGGTGGAAACTCACGCCTATCCAAATTGGGTAGTACACGCTTTGATTATAGAACGAGCAGAATTAATTAACAGGGTCTTTAGCCTCGAGATCCATGGATAGTTGATGAATGATGCAATGTGGGACAGCACCTGCGTGCAAACGCAGAAGAAGCGAGGGCAAACACAATGGTCGCCAAAAACCATCGACTGAAGAACCAAAGATGTAGGGAGCTCGGTCAATGGCATGCCGAACGATAGGAAACCATCCGAGAAGTAGGCTCGGTCCTGGTAAATACCCAGGAGATACAGGGAGGTTTGACCGCCTATCGTCGACAACCAACGAAAGTGCATTGGAGGCATATTAGAAAGACTCGAAGCATGATGGAGCAATCTCTCACTACGTTGTGGGATGATTTAATGGACCAAGCATACCTTAGAGCGGAGCAAGAACAAGGAGGTGACTCTACCAAGGATTCGAGGGTCGATTAGAATTAGAAGCAAACTTTTGGAGGAAAACCTTACAACTAAGATACTAACCGTACGTAGAATAAACATTAGAACAAGAAATGAGTCCCAATTTTCGATGTTGGGAGACGACGCTAGAGGACTATAAAACTTATCGCAAATATCTTACAACAATTACTGTAAAAGGTTTTGTGATGATATAAAACTATTTTGTGAATTATATTCTTTTGGTTAGGTAATCAAATAAGGATTGGTTCAATCCGTGGAACTAACTTATTGAGTGTAGGACAATGGAAAGGGATCAAGGAGAAAGTTCAAACTCACCCACGGGACAGAATCCCCCAACTGTTGGGATGGAACTATTCGCAAGTCAAGTCAGTGAAATTTTGAGCCGCATGATAGAGAGGGACAATCAAGCTCGATCTTTGGTCAGGGATTGAAGTCATAGACCAGAGACCGAGGACGCGGCCTTGGAACGATTCCAGAAGTTTCATCCACCCAGGTTCAGCGGCGGCCTAGATGATGAAGTCGCCAAAAATTGGATTGAAATAATGGCTCGAACCTTCCGAGCCTTAGGATATACGGATGGGCGGAAGGTGAATTTTTCTATATTCCAATTAGAAGGCGCTGCACTAGATTGGTGGAACATAGTACAAAGGAAGTGGGACATTGAGGAGACTCCCATGACCTGGGAGAATTTCGAAAGAGAGTTTAAGAAGAAGTTCATACCACCCTTAGTTATTGAAAGGAAAGAAGCGGAGTTTATATACTTGAAACAAGGACTGGTGAGAGTAACGGAGTATGAGGCCAAGTTTTCCCGCCTCTCTAAATTTGTAGAAATATGGTCTCGACGGGCAAGAAATGCAAGAGGAGATTTATCCAAGGGTTAAGGCTGGAATTGAAGGATGCCCTAGCCCTGACCTATCAGCACAGTTATGTTGCAGCCATCGAATCCGCTTGCAGAGTCGAGGAAACTAAGAATGCCTTGCGAGCCATGCACCAATAGAGAAGGACAAATGTGAGGTCCCAATCAGTATACATTCCCGGTCCACAGGGAGTAAATTTTGAGGAAAACAAAGTCCCTAAGGGAGACACATCCCGACCCTCGACCACGTCAAGGAGCTCAAGTTTTGTCTCGAGAGGAACAACTCAAGTACGTTGCACGTACTGTGGAAAGGGAGGCCATTATGAGAAGGATTGCTGGAAGATGGCAAACAGGTGTCTACGGTGTGGATGTGTTGAACATAGAATATCTGAATGCTCGCAAGCTCAGCCGAGTCGCTTATCTCAACCCATGGGATCCCAAGCATTGGTCGCCAAACCTGATCAGAAGGGAGGAGCAAGCAGGGGCAGTCAACCAAAAGTACAGGCCCGTGTATACGCAATGGAAGATAGTGAAGCCCCAGTTTCGACCGAAACCATTGAAGGTACCCTTCCTATCTTGGGTAAAATAGCTAAAGTTTTGATTGATCCTGGTGTTTCTCATTCTTTTACTAGTTACTCATTTCTTGAGAATATGAAAGAAAAATTAGAAGACTTACCCTATAAATTGGAAGTTAGCACTCCCACAAATGATATTAAAATCCTAACTGGACGTGTATGTAGAAACTGTGAGGTGAATGTAGGACGTTGGGAGTTGCACATAGACTTAATTGCTTTACCTTTAAATGGATATGAGGTGATACTTGGCATGGATTGGCTTGCTAAAAATCACGCCTAGTTAAATTGTCATGCAAAGGGAGTTAAGCTGTGTCAACCTGGGGAACTTCCAATTAAAGTAGATGTGGGAAGGAAGATATCCTCCACCTTGCTTGTGGCGGGAGTCAAAGCTCGATGAATGATTTGTAAGGGAGCAACTGGAATACTAGCTTATATCTTAAATAAGCCAGGGGATCAGTTAAAGGGAGAAGGTATAACTGTGGTCTAAGACTTTCCTGAGGTATTTCCAGAAGAACTAGTAAGTTTACCTCCTGAAAGGGAGACTGAATTTACTATTGATCTAGTACCAGGAGCCGTACCTATTTCTCGAACCCCTTATCGTATGGCACCGCTAGAGCTACAGGAGTTTAAGCTATAACTTGAAGACTTATTGTCTCAAAGATTCGTTTAACCAAGTACCTCTCCTTGGGGAACCCCGGTATTGTTTGTTAAGAAGGATGGATCTCTTCGGATGTGTATCGATTATCGAGGCTTGAACAATGTGAGAATTAAGAATAAATACCCTCTTCCCATTATAGAGGAGTTGTTTGATCAACTCCAAGGGGCGATCGTATTTTCTAAACTGGATTTGCGATAAGGGTACTACCAATTACGAGTGAAGAGGGAGAACATACCCAAGACAGCTTTCAATGCCCAATATGGTTATTACGAATTCCTGGTAATGCCATTTGGAGTGACCAATGCACCAGCGGCATTCATTGACCTCATGCACCAAATATTTCGGCCATACCTAGACAAGTTTGTTGTCATTTTCATTGATGAAAACCTAGTCTATTCCAAATCTTAGTAGGAGCATGAAGGGCATCTAAGGAAGGTATTACAACTACTTGAGGAGCACAAGTTGTATGCCAAGTTTAGCAAATGTGAATTCTGGCTAAACCAAGTGAACTTTTTGGGGCACGTGATTAGCAAGGAAGGAATATCCATGGACCCCTCTAAAGTCGAGACAATTCTGAACTGGAGGGTGCCGAACAATAGTACAAAAGTACGGAGGTTTCTTGGACTGGAAGGATATTATCGATGTTTCATTAAAGACTTCTCTAAGCTAGCATCCCCTTTATTCTGCTTAACTCAGAAGGGAGTTAAGTATGAATGGAATGAGAAGACTGAATCCAATTTTTAAGAATTGAAGAAACGCCTGACCACTGCCCCAATCCTTACCCTACCTGAGGGAAATGATGGACTCACAGTATATACTGATGCTTCAGGAGATGGTCTCGGGTGCGTATTGATGCAAAGGGCCCACGTAATTGCTTATACATCTCAAAAGTTGAAAATTCATGAAAAGAATTACCCCACCCATGACCTAGAGCTAGTTGTAGTGGTGTTTTCCTTAAAGAAGTGGCGACATTACTTATACGGAGTCACGTTTGAAGTAATGCCAGATTTTAAGAACCTGAAGTACCTATTTTCCCAAAAATACCTGAATATGCACCAACGTCGGTGGATTGAGCTTTTGGGGGATTATGACTGTAAAATTAACTATCATCCTGGCAAGGCGAACGTGGTGGCAGATGCACTAAGCCGGAAGGTGAATTTGGCGAACATTTGGATAAAGAAGGTATAAATGTTATCACAAGTAGAGAATTGGGAATGCAAGACTAAACCTGACCGACTTGTATTCTTCAATCTAAGGGTACAAGCTGAGTTACCCACAGAGATTAAGAAAGCTCAAGAGTCAGATGAATCATTGGTAAAAAAGAAAAAACTTGTTGCTGAAGGGAAGTTGCCAGATTTTGAAGTAGACAGTGAAGGAGTGCAGACCTATAAAGGTAGGTTTTAGCTACCCCAAAATTCAGCAATCACCCAAAGAGTGTTGGAGGAAGCTCACCGATCCAAGTATACAGTGCACCCAGGTGGAACCAAAATGTACCGAGGCCTGAAACAATGGTACTGTTGGGATAATATGAGGATGGACATAGCGGACTACGTGGCACGTTGTTTGGTGTGCCAAAAGGTTAAGGTCGAACATTAGAAACCATCAGGGTTGTTACAACCATTGGAAGTTCCCGAGTGGAAATGGGATCACATCACGATGGACTTCATGACAGGACTACCTCAAACACCGAAGAATTTTGACGCAATATGGGTGGTGGTTGATAGGTTGACCAAGTTGGCTCATTTCCTGCCGAGCAATGTTAAATAATCCTTGGAAAGACTGACTGTCCTGTATATCCGGGAAATCGTAAGATTGCATGGGGTACTGGTAACTGTTGTGTCTGATAGGGATCCAAGATTCACTTTCCATTTCTGGAGGCAACTGCAAGCCGCATTGGGAACCAAATTGTACTTTAGTATAAGTGCTCATTCACAGACAGACGGGCAGTCGGAGAGAACAATTCAAACTTTGGAGGACATGCTCCGAATCTGTGTTATGGATTTTGGGGGAATCTGGGACACTTATTTACCTTTGGTAGAATTCTCGTATAAAAACAGTTATTATTCGTCCATTGGTATGGCTCCATATGAAATACTCTATGGAAGGAAGTGTCAGACACCCCTCTTTTGGGACGAAGTGGGTGAGAAAAAAATATTGCCAATGGCCAGTATACCTTGGATTGAGGAATATGTGGATAAGGTCAAATTGATAAAGCAACGCCTACAGACAGATCAAAGTCAACAAAAGAGTTACGCAGACCATCGGAGGAAGGATTTGGAGTTTGGAGTGGGTGACCAGGTATTTTTTAAGGTAACCCCTCACAAAGATCTAGTCCGGCATGGCAAGAAAGGAAAACTAAGTCCCAGGTACATTGGCCCTTTCAAGATAGTACAGCGAGTCGGGCCAGTTGCGTATTGACTTGACCTACCTAGCCAGTTGGGGAAATTACACAATGTTTTTCATGTGTCGCTTATGAAGAAGTACCACCCTGATCCCGAACACGTGCTAAACCATGAAGACTTAGAAGTGAATGAAAAACTGATGTATGAGGAAAATCCCATCAAAATATTGGATCAAAAAATCAAGACATTGCGAACCAGGGAGATCCCTATGGTTTTGGTATTATGGAGAAACCATAAGGTCGAAGAAGCAACTTGGGAGTTGGAAGCAGACATGAGGAGTACATACCCAGAGTTGTTCACGGGAAATGGGAATTTCGGGGACGAAATTCATTAAGGAGGGGAGATTGTGAAAACTTCAATCGTAATGGTTGAACCTTGTCTACAAAACTAACAATTTATGTCACTGTATAATAGAGAAATAAAATAATTTATTAAATGTAATTAGAAATACAAAAAAAATCAATGATGATTATGAAAAATAAATGGTAATAAATGAATCCAATCATTACTGAAGAGTAACAAAATTCTTCCGGTGTAAGATCTCCAGTGAGAATACTAACATGCAGTACCACAATAATTACTGCAACAAGGAACTGACATTAGTCTTGACATGTTATCAGCAAAAGATTGAGAAGGATATAAGGTAGAAGAGGAAATGTGGTTTTGAAATGTCAGATAAATTCATATATATATATATATATATATATATATATATACTATAAAATATAGTCATTTATAACTGTTATATTACCGTTGGCAATATTGCCGTTTATAGCTAGTATATTATCACTATACATATGTTGACTAATTATAATTAAATGCTAAGAGTTAGTGTTGTCAAAGAAGATACATATATGTATATATATATATATGTGTGTGTGTGTATATATACAATAATAATAATAATAATAAATAAATAAGTAATGAATAAATAAGTGAATGAATGGACAAGTAAGGAAAATTACGGAGAAATAGACGGCGGACGTAAAGAAATTTATCCAAAGAAATTTTGGCAAATGGAATTGCTGGGAAGAGAAAATAAACGGCAGACATAAGAATTTGGTCCAAAGTGATTTTGGCAAATGGAATTGCTGGGAAGAGAAAATAAACGGCGGGCGTAAGAATTTGATCCAAAGTAATTTTGGCAAGTGAAATGACTGGGAGAAAGAAACGGCGGACGCAAAGATTTTATCCAAAGTAATTTTGGGAATATGAAATTACAGGAAAGAAGAAATGAACGGCGGACGTGAGGGAGAGTTTTCCAAAGTAATTTTTGGGCAAGTGGATGTAGGATTACAGGATAAAATTTCAGGTTGGTAGGTGTCAGAACCTATGTTTTTATCCAGTATAAATATTAGGTCCCCAGTTCTTACCTTCTCACACAGCCTTAAATTTTTTGCCAAAAGAATAGTGGTGAGCAGTGATAAAGTAGGAAACGGAAGTGCCCAAGCCCAAGTTTAGCCAAGGTGAGTGTTGCATCTCCCTAGCACGAATTTGTGTAAAATTTGAGTTTATGTTTATATATATATATAATGCCATCAAAACCTGGCTCTCTCAAGCTAAACTCTCTACCCCTCGAACCCCTGCTGCAACTCCACCCCTCGAACCCCTGCTGCAACTCCACCCCTCGAACCCCTGCTGCAACTCCACTCCTCGAACCCCTGCCAAAATTCTACATCTCGAACCCCTACCACAAGTTTAACCTCGAACCCCTGTTAAACCTTGACCCCTCGAACCCCTACTAAACAGTACCCCTTGAACCCCTGTCCTTGAACCCCTGCTAAAACAGTTACCTCTCGAACCCCCATCCTCGAACCCCTACTGAAACTACACCTCAAACCCCTGTTAAACAGTGACCTCTCGAACCCCTGTCCTCGAACCCCTGCTAAAACCTTTACCTCTCGAACCCCTATTGAAACTACACCTCGAACCCCCTGTTAAACAGTAACCTCTCGAACCACTATCCTCGAACCCCTACTGAAATTCCTGCCCTCGAAACCCTACTAAACACTACCTCTCGAACCCCTGCTAAACCTTTACCACTCAAACCCCTGTCCTCGAACCCCTACTGAAACTACCTCTCGAACCCCTGCCCTTGAACCCCTTCCGAAAAATCATCTCTCAAACCCACTAAAAACCTTCACCTCTCGAACCACTAAGAATTTCACCCCTCAAACTACTGGAAGGTTTCACCCCTTGAATACACTGAAACACTTCACCACTCGAACCTTACCCCTCGAACTAGTATCACCAAAACCTCTACCACTCAAATATGTACCCCTCGAACTAGTATCACTAAAACCTTTAACTGTCGAATATGTACCCCTCGAACCTTACCCCTCGAACTGGTACTACTGAAACATTTATCTCTCAAACCTTACCCATCGAACTAGTGCCACTAAAACCTTACCTCTCGAACCTCCTACCCAACTGCTCAAACTGTAAGTACTCGAACATCTGTACTCAAAACCCTAATACTCGAACCTTTTTACTCGATACTCTAGCCATGAGAGAGAGATGTGAAGGTTACACTCAAATGATAGTATTTAATGAATGTTGAATTAAGTGTGTATTTTATCATACTATACTAGATTATCGTGAAACTGAACTCCTGAACTGCTCTGATATTTTTGTGAAAGATCATCTTGTACTTTATCTCGCCATGTTAAACTTGAATCATATACTGCTCTGATGACCGGCTTGTACTTTATCTTTCCATGTCAAACTTAAATTACCTGCTACCTGATTACATGTCTATAAATTTTGGGGGGCCCGACACGATTGTAGTTTGGTCGAAGTCGGTGGGGAAGGGTACTGATCGGACTGTCTGATTAGGCCGACTACACATGGAGTTTGGTATACTAGCATAACCACCTGACTGATACGAGATCGTAATTAAACACCGGCGTGAATGGGAAAGTGAATTCTGAGCTAATAGCCTACGGGCATCACTGAATGGGTTATGTTGTGTATGTTAGTCATAGTTGCCATATAGGTACTTGGCAGCAACTCGGCATTAACCACCCGTATCCTTTTTACTATGTGCTAGGACATACATGGTTAATTGTTAATTGTTATTTTGTGATCACTAAAACTCAACTGGGTATAAACTGGCGATGGAACCTCACTAAGCAAGGAGCTTACCCTAGTTAAATAACCATTTTCAGGTGAAGAAGAACAGTAAATGAAGAGTGCTTGTTGTCTTTACTTTGTTTGAGAAAGATCCTGGCTATTTGAATTTTTATACGAACTTAGATGTTATTACAGTTAAAGAGAAACTTTTATTTGACATTTGTAATAAATCCTTTTCATTGTAATAGTAAAGTAGGTTTTTGAATTATTTAAATCGCTTCCGCATAAACTTCAATTGCCCGTTAATATCGGCCATTTCGGTAGCACGCTCAAACCCGACCCGATACTTGCGATGCGGTTTGGGGGTGTTACATGACCGGTGGGCGGTGGTGGTTAGTAGGCAGCGAGATGGTGGTTAGTGGGCGGCGACAGTGGTGGTCAGTAGGAGGCGAGTTTAGGGTGTTTGAGTTTAGGGGTCAGTTGGAGAAGAAGAAGCTTAGGGGGTATAATGGTCATTAGATATTTAGTTTTATGTTTAGGGGTATTTCTATCTTTTCACGAATAGTCAACACTAGAATTTCATCTGTCAATGCTTGAATAGTGTAAATAGGGTAAAACTACACATTTTAACAAAAGGATATGGTTACTTCTGGACTTTTATATTTTACAAGGTCATTCCTGCACTTTCTCAGTCTTATAGGGTCATTTTTGCACGTTTCCCTTATATCTATGAGATCCGTTTGTTGAATAAACAGTGTACAAGTTTTTTTCTTTTTCAATATAAAGGTTATGCATGTTTTTATTTTTCTGTTGATGTTTTATGTGATTTGAGTTGATGTTATATTGATTATGTTGAGGGGTTTTTTCCTCTTACAGGGGAATTAGATCGCCTAGAGAGGAATTAGAGGGGGAAAGCGAGAGTGAATTATTTTTAAAATTATTTTTAAGAAAGGTGCCTATTGTTTTGAAAATCTAGTATAATATTTTTTGAAATAAAAATATGGGCAGAACAATAAAACAGCCCTATATTTTTGTGAAAGTGCCAAAACAACCATGAGTTATTCGAAAGTATTGAAACAATCATAAGTGTTTATCGAATGTATTGAAACAATCATGAGTATTTGTTGAATGTAACCATTATAACCAACTAATGCCAAATCTCCGAGTCATTTTGGCATTTTCACAAGTCCATGATCATTTTGGCACTTTCAAAGAATTCGGGATTATTTCAACATTTTAAAAAAGTATAGGGTCATCTTCGCACATTTCTCTAAAAATAATTACTACCTATGTCCCGCTAAAAATGGCGGAAACACTTGTGGCTCTGTCTTTTGTGCAAGATGATGTGGAAGAAAATAAGTGTGGTAAAGTAGGGATATTTTGTGAAATCATTGAGTCCAGTCTTAAAGTTGTACATTGAAGTTAAAAGGGACACTATAGTAAGTTAACAAAAAATTCTTTGTCATTTTGAGTAAGTATTAAATCATGTCAATTTGTCAGGATGGAAGAAAATCGAAATTGTGTCATTTCTTACTGGGATAGATGAGTATAAAATATACCCTGAAATCTAAACAAGGCAGAAATAGAGAGTGTGTTCATCATATTCATAATTTTTTTCGTAGAGAGGTCTCTATAATTTTGTGGATTTTTAAAATTTTCACAATGAAAATCAAATAATTATAAAACACCAAATTGTTTTGTTTGTACCCAACATATTGAAATACCATCTTTTGGTCCATGAAGCAAATATTGAGTCCATAAAGCAACCAACAAATACAAAATAATTTGTTTGGACCCCAAACCAGATTTCGGGTGGTTTTCAGGTAAACCGTCGCACCTGCCATTATTTTCCAATATGGCCAGGGTATTTTCTTAATCTTGGCCAGGTGATGCTAATTTTCAAAAGATTTGTCGTTTCCGCATCTCCGGCGAGCAGCAAGCCAATCAAGGTGAGCAGCTGAACAATAATTATTCACACCGCATCTCTGGCGATAAGTTCACACTGCATCTCCAATGAGCATGCTAATCAATAAACTCGCCGCCGATAGCCATCTCTGGTTAGCAATAGGTTGTCCACCTCAACTTCAACGGCGAGTTCACCCTTCACCGGAAGATTCGCTTGAAACCGACGACACCAATAAAGGTTGTGTGATGAACTTTTCACATTCTTCATTGACGAGGTCGAGGTCGTCGACGCCGCCTTTCCTCATCAAGTCCAAACGATTGTTGAATCCCAGCGCCGGGGGTTCAACCAAGCCCGAAGTGCGTCCTACATTGACGGAGTTTAACCTAGCCACAATGTTTGACACCAAATCCGCCACCGCACCACCACCTCTGACCCCAAGCCACCACCTCCGCACCAATCCCCTCCACCCAGACCCATCGTGCCACTGCCACTACCTCCACGCCTCTCCCTTGCCATCTTTCAACCCTAGCTCTGCCGTTACCTCTCCGTCGTGCGCCATCTCTAGCCCCCACAACTCCTCGCTGCCACACACCACATCTTCCCCGCCACCGCTCAACCCTAGCCCCCACACCACTTCTCCCCCGCCACTCCCCCACATACCTTAGCTCCACCTGTAGGAAATAAGGGTAATAATCTGTAGGTTTATTCATGAGTTCAGGATACATTATATAGTGGTACATGATACCTATCCCAGCTAGGAGAAGGTAACAGAATACAAGTACAATTATGGTAGGAATACAAATTCAATTCCAATACCAATACTAATTAACACTCCGTAACACTGCTTCTCCCCCGCCACCACCTCTCCCTCGCCACCCTGCCACCACTGCTCAACCCTACCCTCCAGCCTTATCACCACCGCGTAACAGTACCCCACCACCACTGCGTAAAAGCCCACACCACACCGGAACACCCACACTACGACAGAGGAGAGGAGCGGGGAAGAAATAGGGCATGGCGGAATGGGATGGGAGCGGGAAAGAAATGGGAATGGTGGTGGCGGGAGAGAAAAAAAGAAAGAAAGAGGATTTTTTGTTGTTTTGTTAAAGTTTTATAAATTAGTAAGATTACAAAAATACCCCTGGTTATATCAAAAAATAATTGTACGTGCAGGGCATGTGCAACAGTTTGCCTGAAAAACCACCCAGAATCTAGTTTCATGACCAAACAAATCATTTTGTATTTGTCGGTTGTTGAATGGACGCAGTGTTGACCTCGAGGATCATAAGATACTTTTCGAAATATGCTAGGTACCAAAAAAGCAATTTAGTCCTTATAAAATGTACTCCATAACAATTCACACTGCACATTATTTATGTTTTAATTCATAAGCTAATCGTTAAACAGTCTAACAAAACACTTTCTATGAAAGAACATAACGTGTAATAAAATGTTGATTATATATATATATACATATATATATATATATAACTAAAAGAACAACCATTTTGACAAGTGGTATCTCCAATGCTTACCACATAAGCTTAAAATTTTTTGAAAATTATATTCTCCTATTTAATAATCCCTTATACAATGTATTTGTAATTCAGTTCAATGCAGCATCCCTTTCTATGTAGCTTAAAACTGCCTCAATTTATGCATATCTCTTCCTTGATGATTATATTTCATGTACTATTACTTCTTCTCTACTCCAAATTAACGTTGACTCTGAAAATTTATGCTTCCTTATCTGCCAACTTTAGATTACTTTTATTCAAATATATTTAATTTTTTATTATATATCAATCAACATCGAGTCAATTAATTTTAATTAAATATATTTAAAAATATATAAATTTATTTGATATACTGCCTCGTGTACTCTCAGGTAAATAAAATAAAATTTTATTAATTATTAAAATTATAAATTATGTTAATTTTCGATCATAAATCCGTGCATCGACACAGGTATTATCTAGTACTAATAACTAAAATAAAAAGTTTTTGTCCAAGTGACACTCCCAAACTTTGCCAAGTCACCTTGCCACATCAGCTTCATTAAGAAAAATTCAAAACAAAAAATGTGCTTAACTACTTTGTGTGTTCTCAATGTATCAGTATTAATTTGGATCTTTTTGAAAACCGAAAAGGGTGTCAATTAATGCAGCCATAATTCTCTTCACTTGAATTTGAAAAATAACGTTCCATCTGCTTCTTTATCCTTCATTATCCTTATCATTCGTCTTTGTCTTTCCGACTCTCTTTTTCTGGAGAATTCTACTGCTGATAAATTCTCTTTTTCCGTTGATTATGTGAGGCTGGTGAGAGAAATGTGGAAAGATTGAACCCTAAATTACATCTTTGTGTGTTGTGTGTGTGTTTTTGAAATGTGGAAAGATCGAACTGGGGTTTTTCTAGGCAGGTGGATAACCCGGTTCACATTGACAGTTCTAATCACGATTTTGGTTATGGGATCTAGTTGGATGTGTCGGTTTTTCAGAATTCGAAGCCTCGCCAGGAGTATGATTTCTTCCTTGTGTTTGACTTCGAGGGCAAGGTTGAGATACTGGGGTTTCCTCTATGAAATTTAGTTTTACCAAATTAATTCAATTATCACTATTATGTCCAACTTAACACATCTAACCAAATATGCAATAAAGTAAGCATAAAGACACAAGAGTTGGTTACGCAGTTCGGTGAAATCCACCTACATATGCGAGGTCTGGTCCAGTTCATAATGAATCCACTAATAAGAAAGATACAGTACAAAGTACACCATACAATTATACTTATCTTATCTAACTATAACGTGAATTCTGCAAACTCTCCTTGCTACCGATCTGCCTTGATCAGACTCCCTCTGATCTCGAAACCCGTCGACACCGGATCTCCTCCTCCCTGGGGAATTAAGGTATATGATTCTGAACTTTTAACAACATGTTACAAATGTTGGAATATAGAATTCTGGCTCTCGCAATACTCTCGAAAGATATAAAACATGTATGCAGATTTTTATATTAAGTCTGTGAGTTTAATGCAGTCGTGAGATCCTCTTTTTATAGTCCATGAGCATATCGGAACCCACCATGATTATCTCTATAATATTTCTATTCTTTATCTACTTCTGAAGCATAATTAAATCTCATAAATAAAAGGATTTTCCTTATCTCAAATATCTCATAAATCATTTTCCATAATTATAGGGATTTTTCATAAACCCACTATGCTTCTACCACACGCCTAAAATAACATATTGCGGAATCTCCTTTTCTTCCATAAACAAATATCCATGCAATATTCTGTCATTGGTTAAATCTTTTTATGCTTCAACATACCGTATGTTACAACATAGAAAGTCTTTGAATGCATGAACTTTGTTCTATCTCCGATTACGATACGCATGAAGTCATGTGCAAATATAATTCATTCTCCACATAATATTCTGATTACAATCAAATTCCTTGGTGATAGGAATTATCAAATCTAATCCCTTAAAGAAATGAATTAATATATTCCATCCAAATCCTTTCCACAAAGGATATTTATCAAATCAATGCCAACTTCGATAAATCCAGTGCAATCCCATAAATATAGCAATTGATATATTCTTCCTTAAAAACACCATGGACGAAAATACTTCTTCTCGGATTACAACTCCAAATTTCTCATATCACTGAAATTACATTCTTTGATGTTTCAACCCAACAATACCATATTTGTATAACTTCTACAAATTACCAATTCGATAAATCTAGACTTTACAACCTCCTCATTTGGCATTTTAACATAAGAGCTTATGAAAATACAGACATCAACCTTGAAAATCATTCTGAATGTTGAACATAGAAACATAACGTCACCCCCTGAATTCCAGATTCCCTTAACATCCAGGAATAATAAGCATGTTGGAACATCAACCTAACAGAGCCAATAAAGTCATACAAGAAATCCAAAACATATCCCCCTTGGGACCATAAACATGCCAAAGACAATAGACACCGATAACCAATAAATGTAGTTCCCCATGAAACAAATATCTGGCCTATGTTGGGACATAACCATAGCAGAACCTTCAAACCTCCTCAAGAGCAACTATATGTGCCTCAAAGTTTGCCTTCTCCTTATTTTATTTGGTAACAAGCTTGGAATTCTCCTCATCAGCATCAGAAGTTGTAGCCTTAGAATTCCATCATGCACGTGTCTTTGATCAAATGTCTTCGTGTTTGGTCATTTCTCGAGTAAGAGTTGTAGTATTTCGAGAGAGAAACCAATTATTTACATCAATCTAAAATAGACAGAAATATCTGATAATCAAGCTAGATGCAGTAGTGTTCCCTTGAGTGACCACTGAGATTGAAATCCTCCAGTAATTTCTGGACTCTGATGCAAACTCTGTTTTACCACTTAAAATCTGGAATAATGTTGCCTCTCTTAAATTTCTTGTTCAATCTCCCGGTTGTACTCTTTGTAGATTGATGCAGCAGTCTTGAGACCCAAATAGTCCAGGTAGGCTGTAAAACCACACTCCTCATATACATCCAGATCAGTTGTCCCCTCGGCTAAAATCCTCTTCTGACACACACTAACATATCTCTCATGGCAGTCTGATCAGTAATGTCTTCAATAATCTATTCAACTAGTGTTGGAACATCAGTCAATAATGTTAGAACATAGCAGCTCTCAGCTTCACTCAATGCATCTGCATTTTCTCCTCATATCTCCATGTCTGGTGTGGGAACATAAGCTTGATCACCACCCAGATCATGATCTTCTCCAGCCACATTTACTGATGCTTGAGCATCTGAATCTTTAATCATACTGGGCTTATCTATTTCTATGTCCACATCTTCTCTACCTGTCTTCATACTTTACGTTGGAACATGACCAGTTTCACTGCCTTCCAACTCCTCATCATCCTAAACCAGAATACCAGGAGGAGTTATCCCTTTGATCTATGCATCTCATCAATCACCATAATGCTTTCAACACCAACTTCCAACATGTCCGACCACACCTCCATTTTTCTCTCCTCTTTTTATTTTTCAAACATATGTACAGAAAAAAATAAATCACACAAAGCTTGAGAAAATAATAAATACCTCAAATTTGACAAACACCTAATTGTTGTCTGATGAGCTCAAAAGTTGCAGAGTCCAAAGACTTTGTGAAAATATCTGCAGATAATTTCGATGTTGGAACATCGCTAACAATAACTTCTTTCCTCTCAACCAGTTCTCGAATTATATAAAGGCTTATATCAACGAGCTTTGTTCGAGAATGCTATATTGGATTCTTTGAGATGTCAATAACACTTTTGTTGTTACATAACACTGTTAGAAGCCCTTCTTTAATTCCATAATGGCTCAACATTTACTTCATTAATAATACTTGTGCACAACAACTACCACCAAAAAATAAACATCCAAGAAATCCTAGCAAGGTGCGATCTACTCTCCCTCGGCGATAACCTTTCTGAATAGGAAAGGTAGTGACTCACTCATACCATGCCCTTGGTTATTGTTTTGATCCAAACAAAGTCATCTTGAGTCGATGATATACTTACCCATTAACCACACCATGTAGGGGAGCACTCTCGACAACTTTTTGGCACATCATAACATTCATAGTGCAAGCCAAGCAAAGAGAATGCAAATAGAATCTAACCTGGTAACTGGTGAAAATGTCTCATCAAAATCAACTCCTTCAACCTGAGTGTTGTCATGAGCAACTGACCTTATTTTATTGCCATTGTGTTTGAATTTCCCAAGCTCTTCTTGCATTGCCGCAACCTAATACTTATCAAGTAGAACCTCTTTGTAATTCTTGGGTTCAATAAGGGAGAGAAAACATTGTAGAGCAGCAAGTTCCCTATAATTAACCCGAGGTATTAATAAAGTCCTTGTTCTGCTTGATTCAGCCTGCACTGAAGTTGGAACATGGGAGATTTCTGGGGAGGGTGGTGTTCCAACATTGGTGAAGTTATAAGAGCCATCAGCTTCATCTGTAAGATCTACCTCATCTGATGTAACAATATCATTATGTCTCTGATTTGAGAAATCATCTGATGTTGGAACACTGTTACCCGTAAGATCTACCTCATCATATTCAACACTCAAGTAGTTCACTTCTTGTTCCAACAAGTAACATTTGTCTGATGACCGAATACCAGTAAGCACTTTGTTGTTGCCATATTTCACTATGCACTTCTCCTTATGGAATTCCACGGTTATATTATCATCACATAGCTGGCTGATACTTAGGAGATTAGCCTTTAGATCTTCCAGCAACATAACACTAGTGAATACGGGGAATCCTTTAATACGCAGTTCACCTTTTCCAACCACTCGACTCTTCTTTCCATCGCCAAACGTAATAGAACCCTCATCATATGGTTGGATGTTTGTCAGAAATTCCTGAGTTTTAGTCATGTGGCGAGAGCATCCACTATCAAAGTACCACGAGTCTCTAGAATGGGCAATAAGGGAAGTGTGAACAACAAGACAAGTACTGGTGCATTTAATGACCTATACATTTTTTACCATCCTTGATCAATGGACACTGTCTATGTTGGAACATGCAGATAGTTGGCGTCCAGTCATGATATCCCTGAACAATTTCATGCATTGTTCCTAAGTATGGATACATGCAATAACTACATATGAGAGGTATGCGTTTACGAGTCTTGATCACCTTTCTCTTTATTTCTCGAATCTCCATCTTGAAATCAACTATGCTACCCGGTGAGTTGTCATACCCAATTCTGTGTCGATCTCCAAAGTTTTTTCCCATGGTTAGAATATCATCAAGTTTTTCCTTACCAGTGTTCAACTTGGTAATTGTTGCTTCGGCCATCTCAGCTCTCTTAGTTGTTGAGCGTAGACTCAAATTTAATCCTTCAATCTCTCTTCTTATTTCAACAACTAAAACTAACAATTCCTTCTCCTTAGATCGCCTAGAGAGGAATTAGAGGGGGAAAGTGAGAGTGAATTATTTTTACAATTATTTTTAAGAAAGGTGCCTATTGTTTTGAAAATCTATTATAGTATTTTTTGAAATAAAAATATGGGCAGAACAATAAAACAACCCTATGTTTTTGTTAAAGTGCCAAAACAACCATGAGTTATTCGAAAGTATTGAAACAATCATAAGTGTTTATTGAATGTATTGAAACAATCATGGGTATTTGTTGAATGTAACCATTATATCCAACTAATGCCAAATCTCCGAGTCATTTTGGCATTTTCACAAGTCCATGATCATTTTGGCACTTTCAAAGAATTCGGGATTATTTCAGCATTTTAAAAAAGTATAGGGTCATCTTCGCACATTTCTCTAAAAATAATTACTACCTATGTCCCGCTAAAAATGGCGGAATCACTTGTGGCTATGTCTTTTGTGATTCTTCCTTTGAAGCCTTGAAGAGGGCCGTGGTCTCGGAGCCGGTCCTAAAGTTGCCTGATTTTAGCATGCCGTTCGAAGTCCACACTGATGCTTCAGATCGAGCCATTGGGGGTGTGTTGGTTCAAGGAAAACACCCCGTTGCCTTTGAAAGCCGAAAGCTGAAGGAACACGAGATACGGTATAGCGCGCACGAGAAGGAAATGACGGCAGTTGTACACTGCCTAGAAATATGGAAGCATTATCTTATGGGAACTTCGTTCGTGGTGATAACGGACAATGTGGCAAACACTTATTTCAAGACCCAGAAAAAGCTAACCCCGAAGCAAGCCCGGTGGCAAGAGTTTCAGCCGAATTTAACTTCGACTGGATTCATAAACCCGGAAGAGAAAATCATGTTGCCGACGCCCTTAGTCGAAAGCAAATTGACGGAAGATGCGTTGTGCGAAACCAATACACCAAGGAGATCGAGCAGATTTTAGCTCACGAGACCCTAGGCGCAAGCAAGAAAAACCGCCGCACTAAGTTTCTAATTTGGTGGAAGGGAGAGGCTCAAGTTGAGGCAGAATGGGTATTGGAAAAAGATCTCTGGCAATTTGAAGATCAAGTTGCAGAGTATAAGAATCGGCAGCACGGGTTGCCGAGGACGTCAACCACTTGGTGGGGGAAGTCTGTAAGACCCATTTTGGCTCCGTGCCAAACGTTCGGGGAATGTGGTTCGGAGGGTCTTACAAGTAGGCCAAAGTCAGAAGCTCGGCATGGAAGGCTGTCGGGTGAAGGTGGCGCGGTCGAGGACCGTGCGCACGGTTTGAAGGCTACGGCTGAGTGCCGAGACACTTAGCGAAATTCGGTTGTTGGTAAAGTGGGAATGTGCGGATCCGGAAGATGCGTTGTGCGTGAAGAGACTGGCGCTTTGCTCTCCTCTTATTCTTCAACCCGTTCGGGACAAGCGCTCGGTTTATGGGAACCGATGGAATCAACGATTGTAACCGTTCGGCTAAGCTGACCAGCGAGAAGGACGTAACCGTTGGAGCCAAGCGATGCGAAGATTCAGGAGGCGGTCCCGTGAAAATAGGAACTGAAGCCTTTGACGGTTAACCGCGAAAGGTTGTAACTGTTGTAACTGTAGTCTATAAATAAACTATGTATGCTCATAAACCCAGCATAAGAAAATCCTGGTGGATGTTTGAGATACTCTAGAGTCCCTTTGTATATTTGTGAGATATTAATAAGATCAAAGGTTGGAGCCTTGCTCCGTAATTATTTGAGTGCTTACTTTATATTGTTTAAGTTCCAAGTTCCATTCTAGGAACGTTGGGCTTGAGAGTTCCACAAGTTTTACGTGGTTAGTTGAAAAACACGTAACAGTTTGGTATCAGAACACAGTTTACGTGAACACGAAGAAGTTGCGTAACTTTGGTGCAAAGATATGGCAAAATCCACTACCGAAAGAGTGGTATTGATAGAGAAGGAGTACGAGGGACTCCGCTCGTTGGTTGAAGTTCATGAGAAAGAACTACAAAGCTTGAAAACCATGGTCCAAGCCTTGGTAGGGGAAGAAGCATTGGCGAACACGGTAGGTTCTTCCGTTTATACGACAGATGCGCCAAATTTCAGATTGGCCATTGCCTCCGTCCGTCAAGATGTTGCCATCTTAAAAAGTGGCATCGTGGAACGTCTGACAAGGGCCGAATTGGTCGTAGATATGGAGCCTTTATACAAGGAAATTGAAGACGTGAAGGCTGCCCTGGACGCTGTCCCTCATAAGGAAGGAACCACAGAACGAATTGGAACCTTCAAAGTTCCAGAACCAAGTTCGTTCAATGGAGCAAGAAGTGGCAAGATTCTGGACAATTTCCTATGGGATTTCGAGCAGTACTTAAAAACTATGAGGATTCCCATGGCGCAACGAGTCAATGTTGCTTCCATGTACTTGACGGACGACGCAAAGCTATGGTGGCAAACGAGGGATGCCGATGCGAACGAGTTGCCAATTGAAACGTGGGATGATTTCAAACGAGCATTGAAGGCACAATTCATGCCGGCCAACTCCTCATGGGAAGCAAGGGATGCCCTGAGGAAACTAAAACAGGCTGGTTCCGTTCGAGCTTACGTCAAGGAATTCACTTCAATCGTATTGGACATCTCAGGTA
The DNA here is from genome assembly GCA_037428765.1 of Rubia yunnanensis. Lineage (NCBI taxonomy): Eukaryota > Viridiplantae > Streptophyta > Magnoliopsida > Gentianales > Rubiaceae > Rubia > Rubia yunnanensis. Next base: position 8,705,975 of record CM075070.1, read on the forward strand.
TGTCCGAAGAAGATAAATTATTTAATTTTATTGGTGGCCTACAGACTTGGGTCCAAACAGATATAAGGAGGCAGGGAGTCCAGACCCTGGCCGAAGCCGTAGCCGCGGCAGAAAAGCTCTTGGATTATAAGAGCCTGGCATCCGGAGGAGGGGACGACCAAAAGCGCAAAGATCGTAGAGTCAAGGAGCCGAAATCCAGAAAGAAGGATTTCAGGAAGGAAAGGGACTCGGGCAAAGAAACCTTCCGAGGAATAAAGGACAAGAAGACGGGTGGATGTTTTAAGTGTGGCGGACCACACTTCGCACGTGACTGCCAATCAAGGGATGGTCATATAAATGTCACGGTGACCACCCCAAATGAGGATGAGATGGGGATCCCAAGCCGAGTAAGTCCTGCCATGTTTTTAAATACACTCGGCGTTCCTGATTCGGTTTCTACTATAAATCATTTAATGTTTCTGGATGGAGTTGTAAACGGAGTGAAGATGTCGGCCCTGGTGGATACGGCCGCGACACATACTTTCATGTGTGAAAGAGAGGCCCAACGACTAAGGATAAAGTTTAAGGCCCGTGAGGGATTTATGAAGTCGGTAAATGCAGTTCAAAAGTCCTCGGGTTGGACTAATTTCGAACTTTCAGTAGGACCTTGGAGGGGAGTTGTTGGGGCAATAGTTGTTCCAAGTTTGGACACATTTGATTTTATTTTGGGGAAAGATTTCATGGTCTGGTACAGGGCTTACCCCATTCCCCACTTGAGCGGGATGTTGTTCACGGATGAACACAACCCAATGTTCATCAAGTGCTCACTGAAGGCACCACTGGCGACGTTTGAAATGGAGAAGCAAAGGGGATTGCTAACGGCCAGTAAGTTGGAAACGGGTTGGAAGAAAGGAGAAGCCACATATGTCTCAGTGCTGATCGAGACAAAGCCCGATGTATTTTCAGAGGTACCTGAATCTATCTCTTATTTACTTGATGAATACATGGATTTGATGCCAGAGGAACTTCCGAAGAAGTTGCCTCCAAGAAGGAAGACGATTAACCCTAATAACCCTAAAACCCATTTAATATGTAATTATCGATTAATTATGGAAATACTGTCTTTCAATAGACGGACTCATAATTAAAATTAAAATTTATTTTTATTCAATTTAAAATTACATTTAATTATAAAAATATTCGATTAGTAATAAAGAAATATAAATATTTCCATTCTACTTCTAATGAAGAATAATTTTAATACTTTATTTTTAAAAAGAATAATTTTACTAATTTAATATGTAATTATCGATTAAATATTATGATTGATGATATCTCCACACAAAATTTAATTTTTTATCTTTATAAAGTACATAGTATATTTATATAAATACAAAAATATTTATTACATATCAACAAATAGCAAAATTAATTATATTTAAATTTTTTTTTAGATAAAATATAAGAGTTCGTCTCTTGAAAGACGGTCTTTCCATAAGTTATGGAAAGACCAATGTTTAAAGTGTAAATTAGAAGAAATTAAGATAAAATTTTCGGGTGGGTTATAAATTTTATAACTACTACATGTTTCATACTAAAACTTTAATACTGCAACTAAGACCTTTTACCTTTTATTATTCTAATCAAACCCCGTCTTTCCATAAGCCTATGGAAAGACCGTCTTCCCCAAGACTTTGCCAAAATATAATATTAATAAATATAGTTACTTATTTTGAATAGTGCATCACACGGGTGTTATATAGTGTATAACTAAAAAGCAACCCTTTTGACAAGTGGCACCCCAATGCTTGATGCATCAGCCTTTCAAGATATTAATTTAAATAAAAATTATATTTTAAATGTTGGAATATTTGATTACCAATGTATTTCTTGAAAAGTAAATGGGTAATAATTACTTCAACCAAGACATTATTATTGATACTCTCTCTGTTTTCCTAAATTTGACACAATTACCATATTTGTATGTTTTTCTAAGTTTGTCATATTTCCTTTTATGGCAAAAAGTATATTATTCTCAACCATTCATTAAACTTTGTACTCTACTCATTCAATTTCCTCCACACATTTCAACTTACCAAAAAAACAACACATAAACATATGATGTCAAACATAGTAAAATGGAGTAAGTATGAATAGTCATTCTCTATAGTACTACATAAGAAAAGTAAATAATCCGTAGTACATTAAATTCTGCACATTAACCCAAGTATTTGACCAGCCCATGTTTTTGAGAATCAAAGTAGAAAATAAAAGTAACCTATTCAAATTTATTGGTAGTCCTATATTAAGCAACCTTTCTCAAACTTTCTAAAAACATTTATACCCATAATTTAGATGATATCCATCGAAAGTAACTACAGCATATTGAACATTTCAAACATTAAAATGTCAATAATATTTCAAATTAAAAATAAATTATCTAAAGATCAATAACATTTTTTAAAGTAACTACAATTTATTTAAAGGTCAATAACATTTCAAACAAAAATAAATAAAATTATTATTAAAAATGAATAAAGGAATTCTAAAATAAAATCTTTTAAGTCAAAGGTATTGCATGCGATACCTCAAAAGTTTTAGTTGGGATCTTGAGTTTCATTTACTTTTTTAAAAAATTAATTTATGTCAATAAGATTATATATAATTAATCACGTGATTACCATATAATAATATAATTTTGTTCATAGAATTTAATTTTTATATTTCTTAAAATATTTTTGCAATATTATAATTATTTAATTCTTATAGTTTCCATAAATTATTATGATTTCAAAGTATGTTTTATTTCTAATAAAATTTCATCAATATTTGTGAAGTTGAGATTTGATTTAATTTTAATAAAAAATTCAAATCATTATTATTGTCATAATTGCTTTTTAATATTGAATGCCTACAACTATTTATCCCCTCTCAATGAGGGCAGAGTCTTGGGAAAGACCGTTTTTCATAACCCTATGGAAAGACGAAGTTTAATAAGAATAATAAAACATAAATTTTTTTAGTTGCAATATTAAAATTTATTATGCAACGTAGTTATAAAGTTTATAACCCGATTCATGCAACCCAAAAATTTTATTTTCATTTCTTTTAATTTGTATTTCAAATCTTGCTCTTTCCATGACTTATAGAAAGACCTTCTTTCAAGTGCCGGACTCCTCAATGAATTGTTCAAAAGGATATTTTAACAATCTGTCCATTTATTTTACTTATACATTTTACATAACTTAAACTTTATACTAAACTTTTGCAGCTAACTAACAAACTTTTAAAATTTGATTTAACATTTTTTTATATGTTATACGCTATACCTCCATCTATAACTAAGAGAATTTATTATAATTTTAAATACAAATAATTTAATTAATTTAATTAAATAATTATAGATATATTATCAACATATTTCATATTTTTATCACTATATTTTTTTATTTTTTACAATGTAAAATAAGTTTATACAATGATTAAAAAATTTCACTATAAAATACATATATATCACTTTTGTTTAAATATAAAATAATTAATTATTATTATATATAAATTGAGTTAATTTTTAAAAATTTAAAATAATATTTATAAATTTATTCTACTGCATCGTTTACAATTCTTATGTATTGTAAAATTTAATTAGTTATTAAAATTATAAATAGTATTATATTAATTATTTTTGTTCATAAATTCGTGCATCGGCACGGACATAGTATATATATAATCAATCACTCAAATGTGATGAGAAAAACGCCCAACAACTATTCCAATAAGTAGAATTGACATCCAACCTAATTAGACTCAATAATGAATATATTGCAAGGATATATAAATTAAATGTCAATAAGGCCGATCGTTGTACGTACTATTACCGATTATAAATCCATTAAAAATTGTAACATCGCCCCCAATGATATTAATTCGCTTCCTGTGAAGATCATGACCACTTGATAGAGATGGGCGTATCATGCACCAATATCACTACGCTAAACATGGATGTTCACCGTTGTAACATCACTTGGTCCAACAACGATCCATGTTTGCAAACTTTACATACACACCATAAAAAACAAAGATCGACCCATCCAAATGAATGGAACCCCTAAAACTAAAACTATAGCATAACCACAAACACACGATCTATATAACCAGATCGAGAACAATACATTAATGTGAACAACTAAAATGAATGATATAATGAACACAGCGATCTAATCGACATCGTATAACAAAAGTAACGTATATATACAAATTTCACACATGTTCAATAATATAAAAGGAACATCAATTAAATATACGGTTGATTTTCCATCTCCCCATTATTATCTAAACCCCTCTGTCGTTCCTTATTTCTCACTCAAAATCCTTCTTCTTTTTTTCCATCTTTCCATTATTGAAGAGAAAAAGGAAAGATTTTGAGAGAAGCCTGGCAGTGGCTAAGGGTTTAGACTGTAAGATGACTTCGTCTCACTTAATGCCTTAAATATTGATCCTATATTAGCTATACAAAGTTTGTGAAGAAATTTGTTGTTTTCTCCAATGAACATTCGCCTATTTGCAAGATAGCAAACATTAAATTGTAACTCTATTCTCATTACATTCTTATTAAGTTGAAGCATTATTTATTTGACTACTGGGGTTCAATCCATGCTTAAAGCAAGAATGAGGATTCTTGGGATATTGGGATAAGTTTTGTTTGAGAGCTGTTGGTCATTGATGAACTTGTAGTAGTATAAATAGGGGATTAACTTAGTAGTTCATACACGCCTCAAGTATAGCATTTTTCTACTACTTCTTCTCCTTTTAGCTCTTCTTTGTAGTTGAAGAAGTTAAAACCCCCATCTTTATATTTTGCCACATAATTTATTTATAGGTGGTACACAAAGTCTTGTAATACTTTCTCCGCATATAGTGAAGGTTTCAATTTCCTCCGATCGTAAATATAAGTTAACTTGACTGAACCACGTAAATCTTTGTGTCAATTATTTTCTTTATATTTTCTTTGTTATCCGACGTAATAGAAATCTGGTGTGATTCATATTCCTAACAAAATCCATGAACTCTTCTACTGTTCTACGGTATAAAAAAGAGAACAAGAACTCTTTGGCACAAGACATAAGCAGGCACTAATTAAAATAAGCAACCCAGCCACCAAATTCAGATCGATGTTGACTTCATTAAAATTGGTGTTCCAATTCCACTCTGATTTAAATACTACATTATAATCTGGCAGTCTGACAAAATAATCATTGATTTTTACAACATTCTAATCTAATGAGTACTCCATTACATTTATAAATACTAAAAAATTGTATAAAAGTTAAAATATAGTGTAACTGTGTAAGTATGTATATACTCCGTATGAAGTATCAACATAGTATTAATTAGAGGCGATTTTGTAAAATTAATTTCTCCGTATATACTAATATTACTACTATTATTTTCTATTGATTGATTTATTACCACATCAAATGCTAAACATTAGCGCAGCCTTTATAGTGTCACGGCAGTTCTAAACTTGCAACTTCTATATTAAAGAACGTCTGAGCAAAGATTGCTTCTCATGTAAAAAAGTTGGCTTAATTATTTAAGATTCTAACCTAACTGATAGCAACATAATAGATTAGACACCCAAAACTACCCACCCCACTAATTATTTTATTTTATTTTATTTTTTTGTAAAATAGTAATAATTTTACCTGATAATTATTTAAGCAAAGTTTTGGGAAAGACGGATTTTTCATAAGTTTATGAAAAAAATAGAGTTTACCTAAAATAATAACATGTAAAATATTTAAGTTTAAATATTAAAATTTGGCATGCAACGTGTAGTAGTAATAAAGTTTATAAACCGATTCATACAATCTAACTGACACTTTAAACCTTGATTTTTGTATAACTTATAAAAATATCAATTTTCAAGAGACGGATTCATTATTTAATAATAATAAAAGGATAGGTAAACGGTCAAAATGATACAATCCTAGGCACCTTGCCTTTCTATAGTTTGACCTGATGATTTGCTTACTATGAAGTTCATCATTCTTTTTTCCTTTCGAGTATATGAACCTTTTTTCAAAAGTATATGCCTTGAGAATATCTCAGCGTATTTCTTGTTCATATTATTCTTGTGTACCTTTCTAACTGACTAATACAAAGTATTAGGAAACACCGTCTTTCTATAGGTTTATAAAAAAATGGAGTTTAAATAGAATAATAAAAGGTAAAATATATTAGTTACAATATTAAAAGTTTATTAAGCAACATGAAGAAGTTATAACGTTTATAACCCGATTCATGTAATTCAAAAATTTTATCTTCATTTATTTTAATTTACACTTTAAATCTTAATATTTTTATTACGTATAAAAAGATCGTATTTCAACCGTCTCTCACTAATGGCGGTAAATCTCAAAAGGAAATAAAGAACATAATCATCAAATGTACTCAATTATAGTGCCACAACACGATACCCTACCGCTTTAGCCAAGTCAAACGTGTGGCAAGTGATCACATGTCTTTGTGCTCCATTCCTCTTATACAATTATAATTTATTTAAAATCAAGAGGAACGTTTCATTCGTACCGCCAAATTCCTTGTTTAGTGTATATATAATATTTAATTTTTAAAAGTATACATATAATCCTAGTTTTTGTTTATGTATATATATCTTTTAAAAAAATGAGAAGAATTATATATGCACTTTAAAAAAATTGGAAGAAATATATGTTCATTTTCAAAGTTTTAGAAAATATACATTAAACAAAGAATGCGGGGCATAAATGCATTTTCCTCTAAAATCAAATTGTTGCATTGGAAAACTCTCATTTGAATTTTCTCCTTTCTAGATTAATGTACACATATACTCCAAATTGAATATGCAATTATTTTAAATTTATTCTTCAAGTTGATAAAAGTTACACGTTATGAAAAAAATAAAAGTTAAAGAAAACGCTTAAATCATGTAATTTCAATTTGTCTATACTGTAATTTTTTTTACCGGAAAAGCCAAGGGGTCAACCGGTCAAGTTTTACTCCAATTACTTGAAATGCGTTTGGATAACATCCTTTTTTTATTGGGTATGGCTTCGACTATTCCTGCTGGCGCATTTCGTTGAGCGTGGAGAAGTGTTGGGAACCCCAATTCGGAGCCCTTTCTTTTCCCGTCCCCCCGCCCCGGCATAGCGCTTTTAGCTTCCAGCTCTTCGGAGGAATCAACTTACGTCTTCCTTCTTCATTCAATTTTTGAATTACTAATATTTTGAGTCCAAACGACGAAGCATGAAATCCGATTCTTCTATCTCTGAAGAAAAGCCCATTGCGCCCGCCCGTCCAGACGCGGCGCTATTTTGCCCTTTCTTTGGGGAAAATCTCATTTGGTGTCGGTTTGGGGTACGGTCAGTTCACCGGGAGGATCGCAATAACCCATTTTATGATTATGAGGATTCTTATCTGACTATGAATGGAAATCAAGAAAATTTCAAATTAAAAGATAAAAAAATTGCTGAAGCAAGGGAACTCTTCCATTTTGAAAAACCTCTTGTAACTATTCTTTTCGATTATAAACGCTTTTATTTTTGGCACAGGGATAAGTGTTAGTTTAGTTTAATCTTGACATTATTAATTTTTACTGTACTAAGTTTTTATTCAATTTATTTCAATACAATTCAAATAAAAAATAGTATTAACCTTGAAAAATGTGACCTAAATTAGAAACAGCCACTACTAGAATTTAAACTTTAACGGTACAATCTTTTAATTGAACTTATGATTTATAATTTAAACATTCCACTATTTATATAATATTATTTTGTTTGAACATTCAAATATATCTGATACCTTATCATATGTTAAACTTCAAATATATATTAGTTTTACTTAAAAATTATAAAAATCTGAGATAAGAAATATCATGATTGTTAAATAATATATGAAAAAATATGTTTTCACAAAACGTGCTCAAAATATTATCCCCTTCACTTTAATTCAATCTATATTACAATTAATTTAAATTCAATTCAATATAATTTAATAAAATTAATCATATTATTATAACTATTATTCAATTTTGGTTAATTTTAACTCCATTCCATCCCTCTACGAGAACGAAATTAGTTAGGTACTCCCTCCGATCCTCTAATAATGTCCTACTTTTCATTTTTTTTATGATCTTTTTACTATGTCTCCTCCCATTTTTAATAAATTTCAGAATATTAACTCATTTTACTTTTCACGCTCCTCGTTCCACTTACACCACTCGTGTGTCATTTAAAAGTGAGATCATACGGATTATTATTGTTACACGTTCACCAAATATAGCGAAGGCGTTAATAATGAGGAACCAATTCACCAAACCATCCCCATCCATGAAAAAATTTCTGTTCATCCAATGCCCATTTTGGCCTTTCACGTTCACAAAACCTCTCCTTCTTCTCTTCTTTTTTGCCCTTAAACTATTCCAAATTTGACCCACTGAACAAACTCAGATTTTTCTTTTCCTTCTCCTACTAAAACTCAGTCTCAACAATTCCTAAACCCAACCTGAACAAACAACGATATCGATATATACCTTATTCTGTACGTAAAAAGGTTGTTATTTTCCTCAAGAACTCCGATCTTTCAGCTCGTTTCCAGCTGTTTGACTTTCGGATCTTCCCAAGTTTGAAACTTGTCAACTTTTACTCAGAAACCCATCTCAATTTTCTCACCAGACGCAATGATGACCTCTCTGCGGCTGCCGGCGGTGAAGTTTACCGGGAACGATGCCATTTTCCGGCCGAAGTGTGCAGCGCCGTTGCGGCGGGTGTCGGCGCTCCCTCCGCTGCCTGCGCGGCGGCGGGAGGCTGTTTTGGTGTCCGTCTCGAAGCCCCTTTTCGTGTCCAAGGCTGTGTCTTTCGGGGATCATGAGAAAAAGAGGGAGGTGATTGTCTGCAAGGCTTTTGAAGCGGATAAATCGAGCCCTATTGAGCCGTCGGAGTCGGCGAGGAAGGTGAAAATCGGGGTTTACTTCGCCACCTGGTGGGCGCTGAACGTGGTGTTTAATATTTACAACAAGAAGGTTTTGAATGCGTACCCTTTTCCATGGCTGACGTCGACCTTGTCTCTGGCGGCTGGGTCCCTCATCATGCTCGTTTCGTGGGTGTTGAGGATCGCTGAGGCCCCTAAGACTGATCTTGACTTCTGGAAAGCTCTTTTCCCTGTAAGAAACACCTGCTCTTTTGCTAGGGTTACGTTTTTGTTTGTATTTTTGTATGTTTTTTGTGATTGGTTGGGTTAAGAGAGGTTTTTTGGATCTTCGATTGCTTTGTTTGTTGTAATCAGTGACAATTTTCTTAAGTTTTGGAAATCACTAAGTGGATTGCTGTTGTTCAGTGTGTGTGGAGGTTTAATTGGAGAGGAGCCAATTTGGATGGCTAATTTTTGTGGTTTCTTGTTTGTAGGTTGCAGTTGCACACACAATTGGGCATGTGGCAGCCACCGTGAGTATGTCGAAGGTAGCGGTTTCGTTTACGCATATTATCAAGAGTGCTGAGCCGGCATTCAGTGTGCTGGTCTCTAGGTTCATCCTGGGAGAGACCTTTCCGGTGCCGGTTTATTTATCCCTCCTCCCGATTATTGGAGGTTGTGGGCTTGCTGCCGTCACAGAGCTTAATTTCAACATGATAGGTATGTAGAGTATGAGTTAATGAGTATGCAATGATTTATGCTGTTTTATTGCAACAATTATCCTAGTGCTTCTCTGGTTCTTGTTGAGATATTGTGAGTTTAAAAAATCTCTATCAGTTCATCATTTTCTGTTGAATTACACTAATCTGGAGGCTCATTGCATGGAATCCAGAATTACATTTTTTTACTGATTTTTTAGCTTAAAAACTTTTCAACTAAAGGTGGATTCATTGTGCTTATGTTAGTTTTGACAGCTGTGAACTTTCTTCACATTGTTCAGCTTTTACTACTCCATTTTCCCCCAAGATGTCACGCTTCTCTTGCTTGTGTTGGAGTGGTGGCATCTTAAATGCTGTTGCAACTTTATATGGCTTGACTGGGATGCCTTAAATTTTATTGTTAGATTTAGTGGTGCTTTAAATGCTGTTGCAACTTGATGTTGCTTGCCTCCGTTGATTTTTATCTTATTGTTGCCTTGCAACTGCAGGTTTCATGGGGGCCATGATTTCGAACTTGGCTTTCGTTTTCCGGAACATATTTTCAAAGAGGGGTATGAAGGGGAAGGCTGTTAGCGGAATGAACTACTACGCTTGCTTGTCGATCCTTTCTCTCGTATTACTCACGCCATTTGCTTTTGCTGTGGAGGGACCCCAAATGTGGGCTATGGGATGGGAAAAGGCCGTTTCCACAATTGGACCCCAGCTGTTCTGGTAATCAGATGAAAACTACCTGCTCTGTTTCTTTCTTGGTATCTTCTATCTGTTGTTTGTTAGTCTCCAGCTTTCATGTTGAACAGCCAAACGTCAATAAGTAAAATCTCTTTGATGAAGACAGGGCTTGTTCCATTATTCTTATTATCTACACACCAATACTGTCGTGTTGTCAAAGTATGTTTGTGTGAGGAACCTACTTGGGATATCTGTTGAACCAATAAGGTTTATAGTGAAATTCCCCTACTCTGAATGAATGATTATTTTGAATTACAAACCTTGTGCTGTAACGAGTTCCTCTTGACACATCAGACATAGATAAACTGTATTAGAGTGTCCTTGTAAGGAATATATGGTGCTGACTTTTGACCTCAGATGCAATCCCGCTGACATTCTTTTGTCGCTTGTCTTACTAGGTGGATGGCGGCCCAGAGTGTGTTCTATCACCTCTACAATCAAGTGTCATACATGTCACTGGATGAGATCTCTCCTTTGACATTTAGCATTGGAAACACGATGAAGCGTATATCCGTCATCGTCTCATCCATCATCATCTTCCGCACACCCATCCAACCTGTCAATGCCTTGGGAGCTGCTATCGCAGTCCTCGGTACTTTCTTGTATTCGCAGGTAATACTTCTAATTCTCAGGTTGAATACAAACATGACTATCGTATGACTTAGGATACTAGGCTCTGCTAGTTAACAACGATGTTCGTCTTCTAACTTTTTCTGAACTCACCATACTTTCGACAGGCTAAGCAATGAAGAGTGAAGTTTGCTTAGGATACTGCAAAGAAATTTCAAGTTTTGTTCCGAATGAGCTGCTGTGGTGGATAAGGTAGTCTAATCGAACTGCTCTGAGTGAAGATCCAGATCAATTAGATCGGCCAATAACTTAGCTTGGTATGTAGATAATAATAATGATAATAATAATCTAAAGATGGCTGTAAGTCTTATACAGTAAGTTAGGCAATTGTACCATTTTACCTGTGGAATTGATTGGAAGGAAATCCAAGAACCTCCTCTTAAATAAATTGTGTGAAGTACTGAGTCCAATGAGGGACTAGACTGCTACTTTGTTGCATGAATGGATATATTATGAATTCAGAATTTGGCCAAAACCAGAGCATGGCAGTGTATAAGAATTTTTCAGGCATCTGCTTCCGTTCTAGGACCTTGAAAGCTCGTTCTAGGACGCTGAAGGCCCCATGAAAGTGCTGAGCTTTCAGGGTTTTAGAATGGAAGCAGATGCCTAGAAAATTCTTTATGTGGTTTAGCATGCATCAGTGAGGCAAAAGGGTGCTGTTTTGAACTGTGCTGGCAAACACCAACATAAGTACAAGAATCCTTTCTTCTGACTTCTGAGACTTGAAAATTGGAGAAAGAATTTGTTCTCTAATCCAAACAAGGAAAATTAACAGAACTTACCAAAATCTCATCATCGATCTTTCGCAACACTTCCAGAGGTGAAATATGCCACACCCCTACTACAGGATGAGTTTTTAGAGCTCAAATTCTGCGACTCGTGCTTCTATTACTTCTCCCGGGACTCTCTTTTATGGCAATTCAGGATTCTAACACTAAATATAGAAGCCATATTCTGATATCACGCGAGCCATGATTCCTGTGGGGAGCTGATGAAACCGGAGAAGATGAGCCCCGGAGTTATTTAGATGCCGTGAAAGGCCAGCCTGAGGCCAGGCTAGTTCACCATGGATAAGCAGCAGTAGAAAAGTGGTGGATTTATACAATTCCAACCTAATTAAAGCATTATGAGAGAGTTTTGGACTGACTGGGATTTTGAAGTTTGAACCTTATGTTAGAGATAAAACATTCACGGCTGTGATTAAACTTACATCTGCTATATGAAGACAAACTTGAATATATCCATAGTTTTGCCTGCACCATTCATCCTGATGGATTCCAGATATCTTGATGCATGATTATCCAAAATAAAATTAAAAAATATAATAAGAATTGTTCTTTATATCATATAGTAGTACATAGGTATACAAAAAGACTGTTCTACAAGAATTGAGTTCCTAACATAGTAACACCCAATTCTTTTGACCTGCAAAACCTGTCTTAATCCCTTTCTCTGGATTCAAGGTTGAATCCTTATTCTTAGTTGCAATATGCAATTGTAAACAAAGTACAGACCAACATCAGGAAGCTCGGAAGCTCGAAAACTCCAGTTGATAGTACAACACTTTCAACGATGATATAATTTCACAAGTTAAGATGTTTGATGGCCGTGTGGACATCTTTGTCTCCTCGGCCACTGCAGTTGAGCACAACCTTGGTTCCATCCGGTAGAGTCGGGCACAGTGTCTCTAGATAAGCTAGAGCGTGAGAGGTCTCAAGTGCGGGGATAATACCCTCCAATCTTGATAGTCTCTTAAAAGCTGCATAAACACATTCATAAGGTAACATCATCAGAACTCTCACACACACAAACAGCTGCTGTGTTGACCTAAATAAAACATTGAACGATCATTTAACAGGTATTCATTTACCTTCCAAGGCATCCTCATCAGTGACACAAAAGTACTCAGCCCGTCCTATGTCCTTCAAGAAACTATGCTCTGGTCCTACTCCAGGATAATCAAGGCTGTTCGAGAAACAAATATATGCAATATTAGGAATTTAGCAAGACTTTCAGATTTCCTTCAGGTTATCAGAAAATGGAGTTGATGATCTTACCCGGCACTAATAGAATGGGGCTCGATAATCTGCCCGTCCGCATCCTGTAATAAGTAACTCATGGCTCCATGTAGAACTCCAACCTCACCCATGGTTAGAGTGGCAGCATGCTTCCCACTCTCTATACCGAAACCAGCAGCCTCAACACCGATCAATCTGACATCTTTGTCATCCACAAACTCGTGAAAGAGCCCCATGGCGTTTGAACCTCCACCAACACATGCAACTAGAATATCTGGTTTGCTACCCCATTTCTCCAAAGCCTGCTTCCTTGTTTCTTTCCCAATAATAGCATGAAACTCTCTCACCATCATTGGGTACGGATGTGGGCCTGCAACTGAACCAAGAATGTAATGGGTAGATTCCACATTAGTCACCCAATCACGAATAGCTTCCGAAGTAGCATCCTTCAACGTGGCAGTACCAGAATGAACTGGCCTAACCTGTAAGAAGTAAAAGCTATAGCCATCATTAAAAGAGTACAAATTCAATGCAACATAAAGAGCATTCAGAATAACAATAAATAGCTATACAACAATATAAAATGGTATAAAACAATTATCTTGACACGGTGCAACCTCAAACGTAGTTCATCTTCAGTTATGTACCAAGCAAAGCACTAATGATACCAAACATACTTACAATAACTAACAGAAACTGAGAGGAAACGTGTTCATTTGACTAAAATCAGCCTCTTCCCAAAAGAAAGTGGAAAAAATAGAACAAGAACCTATATCACGAAATGTGTAAAGCTGAATGAAACAAACCTCGGCTCCAAGCAATCGCATTCTGAAGACATTAAGAGATTGTCTCTCCATATCCTGAGCACCCATATAGATAATACACTCCAAACCAAATCGCGCACAAACAGTTGCTGTGGCAACACCATGCTGACCAGCTCCAGTTTCTGCAATAATACGCTTCTTGCCCAACCGCTTCGCCAGTAAAACCTGACCAACCGCATTGTTAATCTTGTGTGCCCCGGTATGGTTCAAATCCTCTCGCTTCAAGTATATAAGAGGCCCTTCACCATTCAACCGCCTGTAATGCTCAGTAAGCCGCTCTGCAAAGTACAGGGGAGTTTCCCTTCCCACATAATCCTTCAAAATTCCAGCCAGCTCTTCCTGCACCCTCAAAATAAACCAAATTCAGAGACCATAACTCAAGAATTCAGAGCATCATAAAGTCCCAACTTTAAGGTTCAAAATTGAATAATTTTGATTGCACATGTAAAGATTCATTGAAAGAGTTAGAACATCAATTTTCAAAATCTTAACTTGCACATAAAAGGGAACCTTAAAATCACAACCCTGATGCATTTCCATTAAAAATGAGAACTTCAACCAAAAACCGTAAGCATACAAAAATCTACCGTTTTTCAAATATTCAGGTAATTGAAATGGTGGATTCCCTTCAGCATTAGTTACAAACAAACAAATTCAAGATACCTGAAACTCTTGATCGGCGGAGAGGGTTTCGAAGGCCTCCTCGAGCTCGGAGAGCGCGTACATTAGCGTCTCTGGGACATACTTTCCGCCAAACTTTCCGAACCGGCCAAACGAGTCGGGGCGCTGGTGAACGGTGGACTCGGGTCGGAGCTGTTCAGTTGTTGCCGCCATGGGTCGTTTGGTGAGGGTGCAGAAAACCGAGGGGCTGGGCTTGGAACGCGAGTAGAAATGGAGGGGCGGCGATTGGCGGAGCGCGGCGGAGGAGGGGCGGAGAAAGGGGTTGGGGGTGGTTTTCGGGGTGAGTGTGGCGGTGGAGAAGGCGGCCATGTTAATGGTATGCTCTCGGGATATCTCGAAAGAATGGTCCTTTTTGGGTTGGCTGTTAATGCCAAATTGCACACAAAATTGGAAAATGAAATTATTGAAATTTGTTTTTGAGTGGATGGATTATGTAATGATGACAACAAGTTGGTAGGGAATTTGAGAGGAGATCCTTTTTCATTACGTGATCACCATTTTTGGATATTGGGTCACTCTTGTTTTAGGTTGAAATAATTTTCAATGAATTTTAATTATAATTTTTTCTTCCATAAAAGGGAATGTTAGACAACATAAATGGAAGGGTATAAATGAGGTTCAACTCCAAACCGTTTCTATTGAACGGTCCATTAATGTTAATGATATTATCAAAGAGATGATAGCGATAACAATGAAAATGTAATGGTGCTAGTAACAAAATTCATTCAACTCGGGTAAAAAATAAATAGATCATGTGTTTCAATGCACATATGAACCCATATTGGTTTATGTACCAATTCGTATGGGTAAAATTCGTGGATTTGAACCTATATATTGACCTGTATGAGTTTGTATACCAATTTATATGGGTAAACTCGAGTTCAACCTGTAAAACTAACTCATATTTTTCTATTACCATTTGACTCATTAGTCATTTTACCTGTACACATCCGGGTTTAAAAATATATAACCTACAAATCATTTAACAAATGTTTTCTTCACTCTCTTGCGACACTTCATCTCCCTGCTCCGACAGCGGCGGTTTTCTTGCTTTGCACGTCTGATTCCCACCATCTTTGATCGGTGGGAAAGGGTTTTTTTCTTTTTGTTCAACGTTTCACAAACACTCTACTTCGTTTCGTGTGACTTCAATTTCATATCTTGAAAAATTATGGGGTAACCTAACCCTAAAGGCGGATGAATTGAATCTACTTTCCATGAGTGGCTTGCAGATAATGCTACAGATTTCGCGACTTCAACTGTTGGGAAGATACTAGCCCCTCGGCGACTTCCAGTTGAGGCAGTAGTGAAATTTTTCCGGCAACTGTGCCATTGTTCTCTATCTGGTACGTCCCTGGGTGAAAATGTGTTCTTATTTCAACTTGATAATGCTGATGACAAAGCCAGAGTCTTGGATACCCAACCTTTGCTATTTAATAAATATATTATTGTGTTGCACGAACCTTTTGTTGGAATGGTTGCCTCCCGCCTCTCGTTCGATTCAGTTCCTTTCTGGATCCATGCTTTGGATGTTCCGACCACACTTGTGAATGAGCAAGCAGCAGGCAGAATTGGTAATCTTGTTAGTCGATTCATGGATGTTGATAGGGATTCTAATGGCAGACTTAAAGGACATTTTCTTCGCATTCGATACGCTATTGATATGAGAAAATTCTGGAATTGTGGCTACGGTAGCATGCAGTAGATATCGTTGTGGAGAATGTTCTCCCAGTTTTTGAATTTTTTTTATTCTGAATTCCCAGGACGCATTTGCCAAATGTGTCCTCCTTCAAAAAAAATTGCCTTTGATTGAAGAGGACACATTCCCCAAATGCGTCCTCGGTTTTTAATTTCTGTGTTAATGAGGACGCATTCATAGATCCACCGCTGATTTCCGTGTCGCCATGTCGACGAGGACGCATTCATTAAATACGGATTCGAGAGGTGATGGTTCAGGTGAAGATGTTTCAAGTGGAGGTGTTCGAGGGGTACTGATTCGAGAGGTGAATGTTCAGGTGGAGAGGGTTCAAGTGGAGGAGAGCTTGATTGATTAGTGCTTGATACCAAAATTTTGGATGCAATTGTGCATGTCAGGGTATTTGGAAACAATGGTGGAGGACGCATTCATAGAATGCATCCTCAGTCTTTTTTTATTTTCTTTTTTGAAATCCGTTTATAGGACGCATTCATAGAATGTGTCCTCAGCCTTTTCATTTTTTTTAAAAATCCGTTTAGAGGATGCATTCATAGAATGCGTCCCCAGTCTTTTAATTTTTAAATTCGTTTAGAGGACGCCGTCCTCATGTTGAATTTGCCAAATTGTTGAAGAGGACACATTCGAGGAATGCGTCCTCGGTTTTCCATTTTTTTTTATGTCTCGAGGACGCATTCATGAAATGCATCCTCCAATCCACCTGTGCTGCCACAACCTCGAGGACGCATTCGTGAAATGCGTCCTCTAGCCATCTAGTAATACCTATCCACACGTGCTGCCACGTCCTCAAGGACGCATTCGTGAAATGCGCCCTCCTTTCCACCCTGCCACATCCTCGAGGACGCATTCATGAAATGCGTCCTCCAACCCTCGAGGATACCTATCTGCAGATTTATTAGAGGACGCATTCTTTGAATGCGTCCTCTTTGTTGATTTATTGTTTTTAAATACTGTTTGAATTCTACTTTTCTTGAATTTATGAAATAAGTTTCGACTTGCGTGTTATTAAAAACGGGTATTGAATTTAACATGTATATATATTTTAAATCCCACATTTTATTAATGAGTCCTCAATATGGGATTTTAATCAGTAAAATATAATTTATAAATTATTCTTTATATTTTTGTTTTAGGTGAATATAGCGCATAAGTAGACTTGTGTTTGTTTTATGTTATTCCAAAAGTTGCAGTAATATATAGTAGGAATGAATATAATTAAACAAAAATGTACAATATCCGGAGAAGACATGTCAAACGTAATGAAATGAGTGCACAATGTCATGTAATGTACTAATGACGACCTCTGTAAAGATTTCCACCTGTTCCACATGGTGGAGGACGTATGGTGCGGGATGTGCATCGTGGAACGACCATCTCAGTAGAAAAATGTATGGCATCATCTGGCGCTCCCTCTGTAAAATCCTCCTCCATGTCCTCTCCTGTGTCCTGGCATGAACCATGCTGGACATGTGGAACACTACCGGTATCTAATCGAGCAGTATGCAACATGTATGCATGACTCGCAGTGGGAGTAACATATGCCGTGAAATATGTTGTAGGCGTGTCAAACTGTGAGGATCCACCATGTGACGGTCTGGCATGACTAGCAAGGGGAGTATGATATGCAGTGAAATCCCTCATAATAGTGTCATATTATGATGGTCCAGTGTGTGATGCTCCAGGGTCTGTCGGACAAGCATTTGAGGTTCCAGCTTGTGATGAACCAATGCGGTCTGTATGGGCCCAAGCACGCGGTCGCCGACCACCCTGTCGACCAGGTGGAGCTGGATGGTGGCTTCTAATGTCATTGTATCTCACGCCAGGTGGAGGTTCCTCACAGTGCACAAATGGCTGATGAAATTGCAGTCTGGAGGGCTAATGCGCATACTATAGAGTACGTGTGAAAACATCGCGTACCTCCCTGATCATGTTCGCGATACGTGGGGGACAGTCGTCCAAATTTGTATCCAACATGATTCTCATATGAGACATTTCCTGCAACTACACGAATGAGGTAAATGTGTTAGTTACATAAATATTGAGGAAACGTATAATATTAATTGTGAAAACTATTAGACATTTAGGAAATACCATATACTCCATAGTAGCTTTGTCTCCATGAAAACCCTCCGTAATTGTTTCGGCCCGGCCTGGCTGATCAATCAGGGTCACTGTTCTCCAAAAATACCACTCCATGTATACTCGACTGGGTGTGCACGGATCTGCTGACCCTCGTACATAAACGTGTTGCTCTCCTTGATGTTCCCAAGCATCGAGATATTTTCGCAGTTCCACACGCCAATCCATTCCTGACCTCCCACAATGTCTCTAGTATGAAGCAGTTTATGTTCATCCTTAGTGACCAACTGGATGGGTATTGGATGGATGAGGCCAAACTGCCTGAGAACACAATGTACGTGATGGTACTCCATAACATGCCAACTAATGAGGTCAATAGACAATATCCAGTTGTTGCTACCAGCCGTACAGTAATGTGGGAGTTGTTGCATGACATCCTCTGTGTACAGTTGCCAAATAAACTGCAATAACAGGTATGTGTTGTGGTTAGCTCCGAAAAACCTTTATATCAATTAGTTCAATGAAAGGAAATCCAAATTTCAATATATATGTCTGTCATGGAGAGATGTGAGCTGATCACGGTACACTTTCAATACATGCATAGGTGATTGCGATAAATCATACTGGGCTCTCCACCTGTCAGGAACAAAATGAATATTATTAGTCATTCCTAGTAATTGCCTTGCAGTTTAAAAATTGACTCAACTAATTCAATACTTACCTGGATCCAACATCACTCATCGTGACGATCACTGGTAGTTGTCCGGCTGGACGGATGGATGGGATTCGCTCCCATGCTCACATCTGACAAAAAATTAAATAAAATTTAATATAATATAAGAGGTCACTGTCAACAGTATGTACAACTGACAAGATTAACCAACAATGTTACCTGTAGCAAGACAAGTGGTCCAGATATGGATTTCACTTGTGGGATGGCAGCGTCACATAAGCACCTGTACAGGTGTGCCAAAATGGCACTACCCCAACTGTACTGATGTGCTGCTCCGAGGTCCATCAGTACAGACAAATAAAACAAAGGGATAAGGTGTCTGGATGTGTTTGACATTAGCATTCCACCGACCAGTAGTAGAATGAAAACCCTAGCCCGTTGTTGACAATCTACCTCTGATAACACTCATGTTCGGTGTAGCCCTAGGTAGTCTATGCATAATCTCTACCAGTCCTCTATGCGTCAGCTAGTGTCCACTCCAGTAATTGGCATGCCATCGATCGGTAGACCTCATAGCATGCCAACATCCTGCAAAGTTACCGTAGCTTCCCCAATTGGCAGGTGAAACGTGTGAGTCTCAGGTCTCCAACGCTCTACTAAGGCTGTGACGAGGGAATGATCAATGTGCATTGGTGCAGAATCCAAAAGTCCTTGGAATCCAGCTTCACGCACGTAGCGCATGACTGGATCTGGGATTTGACCAATCCAACAAGCCTCATCGCACCGCCTCACCTGCAATGCCTCATCCTCTAACTGACCATTGTACAGAGCACGTGCATGGTGCTCCTGGTGTAGGTACAGTAATTCTTCATCAATGGGTCCCGGATGATACACGGTGTATCCCTGCTGACAATCAGAATCACATGGCAAAATAACTCAGTCAAGATTTCCAAATAATTAATGCCATAACATGTGCACTAATATTTAAACCAAATCGTACATTAGCTTCAATTTAGACAAATACAAATAATCCTAAATATTCAAAATAACTTAATACACAAATACCAAATACCAAAAAAATATAAAGTTTGCATATTACATACACAACTCTAATCACGCCCTCGCTTACAGCCGCCTCTGGAATCACCCGACCCCCTCTCATCCATTTGATTCCTTATCCTTCTCTTTACATCCACACCTCATGTTGCAGAACTTTTCAATATCGGAAATCAGCCTCCAACTAGCACATTGCCATAGTGATAGATGTCGTATAGGCATGAAACACTGACTATATTGTTGCACATAGGTGGTCTTGTGATATACCTAGTCACATAGAGTAGCTGGATCGTCACGCCTATGCCTACAGACGGCCAATGCATGTGAACATGGGAATCAAAAAGTTTGCCATTCACAACAAGTACACTCCTTTCTCCGGTATTTGACCGTGTATTGGCTCTCACCAATGCTGTCATCAATGGTCCTTGTCACAACCCTATAAGTATGTGACGCATGCCCAAAAACGGCGACAATATGTCCCTATGCCCAAGTGTCTTGCTTCTGAATTTTTTTTCCAAATCCTAGAAGGGAACACAAACCTAAACATTTGAACATCAATTTAGAGTCAAGAAACTAGGTTATGAATCCATAAAGAACTGTAATGAATCTGGAAAGTACCTCTAATTTGTGGCATCCATTATGTTTTAGCAAACATTTCAACTGTTTGCTCAAAGGTCACTTTGACACACGCAGTTATCAGGAGATGTCGTGCACGCCTTAAATAGTTGTTGAAACTCTCTGAAAAATTGGTTGTTAGAATTCCCCAACGTCAATCACCCTCATCAAAGGCAAGGCACCACTTAATGGTATCATGTTTTACAAACCATTCCCAGGCATGGTTCGATGCTCTCCAACTCCTCCTTGTACTCCCTCTACTTGCTCTCTCATCTGGCACCACCAAGCTTTCAAACTAGAGTCTTCAGAAGCGCATTCTTGAACTTCCCACTGTCAGCACTAAGGAAGCTTGATTGAAAATTATGCAAGCAAAATCAGTGGTATCCAGCTAGCTCCCTCCATTCCTTCGTACGTCTCATTGCATTTAAAATTCCATCATGGCGATCGAATATAATACAGATTGGCCTATTATCACCACCAACCACGTGGATATGCAGTCTCTGCATTAACCAGTTCCAACTCTCATTTGTTTCACCGTCAATAATGACATAAGCAATGGGGAGTATGTAGTCATTCGAGTCATGTGTCACAGCAACTAGCATTGTGGCCTTGTATGCACCTCTCAAATGAATACCATCCACACTAATCACCGCCCTACTATGGCGAAATGCATCGATAGCCTGACCAAATGCCCAGAAAATGAACTTGAATTTCCTACACCCACGCCCATGTATTCTATCAGGTACATCTGCCCACTCAACAACGGTGCTCGGATTTTCCCTGACTATCTCATCCATATATGTCAGCAACTGTTTAAAGGATTCCTCCCAAGTTCCGAACACCAAATCAATAGCCTTATGTCGAGCATACCACGCCTTCTTATTAGAAAGGGTCACATTAAACTCCATCTTCACATGCGCTTGCACATCTTTCACGTGGCGAATTGCACGGGCGATCATCAACGATGTTAGGTTAGTGTTACCCGTCGATCGACCAGCACCAACACAAGCATGACTACTTACCCATTTGGTGATCTCCCAAATGTCATGCAAAGCATTGTTGTTGCCTCTAGCAACCCAATGACAATTACCGGTTCCTTAAAAAACATCCTTGCATTTCGCATACCATATGCGTGACCTGCTCTCCACGACCCTGTGTTCCCTATTCATCATAGAACTCCACCTCGAAATAGCTTCTACCAATTTTGGCTTTGTCCAGAATCGCATACCCAATGCCACTTCACCAGTCGCTTGAACATAAGGAGCAACTCCGTCACCACAATTCGTTGGGTCATAGTCATCCTCATCAGAGCCCCCATAATCCCTAAAGTAGGCCTCCGTATCAGGATTCGCCAAAATACGGAACGACGTGGCTACACTATTCGTCCACACCACTACTTCATCTTGGTCCCCTAGATTCAAATAAGTTGATAAGGAACGATCATCTTCACTGCCATGTTAAGAAAAAAACAAATGAGGTAAAAGAGCTCCTTACCTCGATTTTTTGGGGTTAAGAAAAAAATCGAGGTAAAATGGGAGAAGCAAAAGATCATTTTTCTTGTGTGAGAGGTGATGGCCCAATGAGATTTAATCAATGTTAAATTCAATTAGAGAAGAAATAAGAATGTATAAAACATCTACAATGGTAGTGAACTTAAGAGCACTTCTTGAGTGTCACATCATGAATTTTGATAAAAACTAGTAAGAACCAACTACCTATAATGGACTTCCTTAAATAAACACCTCTTAAGCACTTATTTTTCATTTTAAATTATAATTAATTAAAAATTCAAAACAAACTATGCCAAGTGTCAATCATTGGTTAATTGGCATGTCACAAATAAAGAGGTACCAACTATTTAATTAAGGAGTGGTTCTTAAAACTCCACAATGGTCTTTAAATAAGGAGTGCTTCTTATTAAGAAGAGTGGAGTTAAGGAACAACCATTGTGGATGCTCTTAAATGTAATTTTTAATCAACACTTGTTAAAATCTCATTGGACCCTCACCACCTCACATATAAAATTGCCGCATGTAAAATTTTCTGATTTTGCCATCCTGGCTTTCATGATTAGATTGACACATACATCATAAAGTTAGGGTTATTTTGACACTTTCTCATCCTTGCAACCAAACAATAATAAAGAGAAACAAGGGTGTTAATTTCCTTTTTTCTTTCATGAAACCCATCAACCAAATGACCCTTATTTTATCAATTTATTTCTACACAAAATCCAATTACATGTTGGGAAGTTCTAAGTGCAAGTAACTTTAAGGGCTAATTTATCGTACTATCCTTAATATAATTTTAATCCTAATCAAGTTCTGAGTATTTAACTTTAGTCCTTGTCAACAATTCTTATTCAGAATTCATCCTTATCAATAAACCTCATTCCGCCACAACCTTCTCAAACCCTCGCAAACCCTCTCTTTCCGCAACCCTTCTTTTTCAATATTTTTATCCCCATCTTCTTATCAGGGGAGACGGGGAACAACAATTTGTTCTAATTCATGTTTTTGTTATTGAATAAGGGTAAGATTTATCTCCACATATTAGTTTTGTTCTTCGACCTGGTCGATTAGATCGTTGTATTCATGATGATAACTCAATCTAGTTGTTCACGTTGATGTTGTTCTCGATCTGCTTGGACAGATCGTATGTTCGCAGTTTCGTTTGTGGTTTTATTTTTGGGTTTCCATTAATTTGGGTTTGTCGGATCCTTATTTTTCGAGGTTTTACAGTTAGGACAACATAGATCGTGGTTGGATCAAGTGGTGTTACAGTTGTAGAAGATCCCTGTTTGGCACAGTGATATTGATGTGAGATACGGCCCTCTTTACCAAATGGTCATGATTTTCGCGGGAAGCAAGTTAATATCCTCAAGGGCGATGTTACATTTTTTATTGGATCTTATCTGTAATAGTACAGATAATGAATCTGGATGATATGTAATTTAGATATCCTTGCAATATGATAGTTATTGCTAGATGCTGGTTATGTTGGATGTCAATTCCACTCATTGTAATCGCCGCTTGGAATTTTCCCAGCATCTTTAAATTATTGATTTTAAAAAAAGAATTCATCCTTATCTACAATTCTTATTTAGATTCATTCTAAAAAAAAATATGTTTGCTGGGCATGAACATCCCATGCATTGTAAATGAAATGTCATTAAAGTTTTCAAGGAATCTCATTTCTATCCCATAAAGTACATGTTGATGATGCAAAATTTGTCGGCTTCTAATACTAGGACTAAACGTGGATATGTCTCTCCTGTTATTGCTGCCTTTACTTTGTCGCGAGAGGAATTCAAACCAAAGTACCGTTGGAATAGAAATGACTCTGATACTACTTTGCTGGGAGGGAATAGCTCTAATAATACTTTGTTGGGAGGGAATTTAGAATGGTGGAAGAAAGGCTTAGAAATTTTCGTGGAAAATGGAGAACTTGGAGGAAGAGGCTATTTGTATAAGGAGAAGGTTTCTATTACTTTTGGCTTAATTGAAACTCTACTACATCACCCCTATTTATACTAGTGGCATCCCCCAACCAATGGCTAGGATATTTCCATCCCGACTCTAATCTATTGGCTATAATTAACTCTCTAGAATACTCTCTACAACTCAATCTTAATCTACATATTCTAGAGATGTTCTAGAACCTACTCCAGAACCTTCCATACTTCTTAAGACTTCTTTGGGCTTCTTCTAGATAATGAGCTACTAGAATGTCCTTCGGGCCAATCCAAAATCAAGTTTACTTTTCAACAGTCCCCCTTAAACTTGATTTTCCACTCCAAGCAAACTCTTCATCCAGATGAAATCATCGCACTTTTGCTGAAGATATCCGCCAATTGATCACCTGTCTTTACCTCCTCTGGTGATGCTCTCTCTAGTGTAGAGATGCTGCATGTCAGTGTGTTTACTTCGATCATGGAAAACTGGATTCTTGCTCACATCTCTTGCTGATTTGTTGTCCATGAAGATCTTTGTCGGATCCTTTTGCAAAAACTTTTAACTCCTCTTTTTTTTTCTTTCAAAAATCCAATTCATACTAATTGCCTTGTGCTCTTTTGGAATTGAAGTAAAATCCCACGTGTCTTTCTTCTTGAACTTGGAGTCTTTTTCCAGCATCTTTCTTTTCCATTTCTTCGCATTCTTAGCAATCCCATGACTAAAATCTTCATGCTAATTGCGTAGCTTCTTATCTCTTCTAGCCTCTTTATATTTGGCTGAAAAAACACCAACCATTTCCTCTAACTCCTTTTGTGCTAATGTGATACTAACCTTGTTTGTTTTCTTGTTTTGGAGCAGATCAACCATCTTAGCACCAATCTCATTTTGTGCACTTGGAACACTATTTGTGTGAGTTGCTCCAAGCAAGACTCCCAGAGCTATATTTGCCCCTTGCTCATCTAGAACCTGATGCGGTGGCATGTCTGGCTCTTTTCTTTGTTGTTTGTGAAGATCAATAACACTTGGCGTGTCAAAACCAGTGTGAGTTATTGAAAGGCTATCCACAAACTGAATACCATCATCCATTACTTCTTCCTCCTCCCACTCTTCTTCTTCTTCTTCTTATCCTCCTCCTCCTCCTCCTTCTTGTGGGATAGTTGGCTCCTCCCTTGGTTGCTCGATGCATACTTCTTTCACATTTTCTTCTTCTATTTGTGGGAAGAAGTTGTACTCTCCTTTGTGTGGACTCCAATTCCAATCTTCTTCTTTATCGAATACTTCTTTGGAGGCAAAAAGTAGAATAATGTCTTCTTGGATGGTTTCTTCAACATAGTTAGCCTTCTCCTGAACTCTTTTATATCTTGGCGCTCTGCATTTTGATGCATGGTGCCCAAACTTCTCACAATTGTAGCATTTGATGTGAGGCTTGTCATGCCTAGGTTTTGGTGTCCATCTACCCCGACCTCTATGCGAGTCTTCTCCTATGTGGTTGTTATTGGATCTCCAACCTTTCCCGTATCCATGTCCACGTCCACGGCCTTGTACTCGACCTCATCTCTCTCTTTGTTGCCCCCCACCATCTTCTCCTTTTATCTGATGAGCTTGCATCTTGAATGACTGCTCCACGACTTCCTCTCTACTTTTCTTCTTTTATTCATAGGCTTGCAATGAGCCTAAAAGTTTCTCTATGGTCATGGCCTCCAAGTCTTTTGTCTCATAAATGATGACAACTATGTGCTCGAACTTTGGATCTAAAGATTTAAGAACTTTCTCCATAATTCTCACATCTTCTAACTTCTCACCATTTCTTTCATGGTTATTAGCAACCGTCAAAGCTCTTGAAAAATAATATGAGAATAGTTCCCCCTCCATCATATGCAACGGCTCAAACTCTTCTCTTAGAGTTTGAAGACGTACATGTTTTACTTGATCGGCTCCCTTATGCGATACTTGAAGCTTCTCCCATGCTTCCTTGGTCGTCTTTGCTCCGAAAATATTCTCCAAAGTGTCTTCATCTATCTCTTGATAGATTAGACAGAGAGCCTTCTTGTCTCTCTTTCTCGAATCTCTCAAACTACTTAGTTGGGCTTGAGAGAGCTCACCTTCATTCTCTGGTTCGGTGTGGCCTTTCTCAACTATCTCCTATGTATCATGTCTTCCAAGGAGAGCCATCACCTTAGACTCCATTTGTCATAGTTGGTCTTAGTGAGCATCAGGACTGTGAAGGGAACAATATTATTTGTCATGCTAAAAGGATCTTGTGGCTCTGATACCACTTTGTTGGGAGGGAATAACTCTAATACTACTTTTTTGGAAGCGAATTTAGAATGGTGGAAGTAAGGTTTAGAAAAGTTTTGGGAAAGTGGAGAACTTGGAGGAAGAGACTATTTGTATAAAGAGAAGATTTATATTACTTCTGGCTTGATTGAAACTCTACTACATCACTCCTATTTATACTAGTGGCATCCCCCAACCAATGGCTAGGATCTTGCCATCCCAATCTATTGGTTACAATTAACTCTCTAGAATACTCTCTACAACTCCATCATAATCTACACATTCTAGAGATGTTTTAGAACCTACTCTAGAGCCTTCCATATTTCTTAAGACTTCTTTGGACTTCTTCTAGATAATGGGCTACTAGAATGTCATTTAGGCTAATCCAAAATCAAGTTTACTTTTCAGCAGGTACCACCTCCTCGTAATGTTGATGAGACAAAATTTGTGTTTAATCAGCTTGTTGTTCTTGGTGGATGCTTTTCTATGGTCGATGATTCAATTAGTGGTCTTATTGGTGTGTGGAGTGATGAGAGAATGTGGTGTGCAAGATTCTTGGACAAGTTTCACCATCGTTTGTCTTGAAGAGCATGGATTTTTCGATTCATATAAGCTTGTTTGTGCTTTGGGAGATGATGACATTGTTCTAGGTAAGGATGGGGAGCAACTGGTTGCTTATGATTGCAGACATGAGATTTGAAGGGATATGGTTTTTAATGGGTTTCCTGGTTTGCTTGATGAAAATGGAGTCACGAGCTTTAGAGAGAGTCTTGTGTCTCCAAATTATGAATAGAAATTAGTGAAGATTGCTCTTTCTCATAACACTGGTTTTTCTTGTATTTGCCTAAACAATGAAAACTACCTTTGGTGATGCAATCAGCTGGCAATGTTGTTAAGAGCCACAATGATAGTGGAATTAATCAGCAATTCTTAAGTGCCACATTATGAATTTTTATAAAAACTAGGTAAGAATAAACTACCAACAATGATAATGAACCTAAGAGCATGTGCAATGAGGATTCCAAATCGGTTCCCCCTTTCAAACTTTGGAACCCCACCATGGGGGTTCCATAAGGGTTCAAGTGAACTTAAACCGCTCCCATCGTACAAGGTGCAAAACCCATTCTCTTTCCCATGCCCCATCTGACGCACTTTTCATTTTTTTGGACCCAGGCTGTCACGGGGTAGCCTCTTATTGGGCCACGTCGTGGCAGCCTCTTATTAGGCCACGTGACAGCCACTTAATTTTTTTTTAAAAAAAATTGAATTTTGAAAATTCAAAATTAATTTTTAAAATTCAAATTAAATTCAATTTTTTTAAAAATCTATTTTTTAATTTTAAAATTCAAAATTATATTTTGGGTCTTTTTAAAAATTAAAATTACATTCTTTAAAATAACATATGGCCTTTTAAAGTTCTTGTTCATAAAATACTTTTTAAAAATTGAAATTAATTTTAAATATGATATTTCATAAAATGAAATTCAATTAAAAAAATTACAAGTGTATTATTAAATTTCACGTTTCAATTTATTTAGGTAGGTAAAGTTATTTAAATTAAATATTGAAGGCATAATTGATGAGTATGATACAGAAAATCAAGTGGGATCCATGGACTGGTTGCAAAGTGGTTCCAAGCATTGTAGAGAGAAAAATGGAGTGGTTCATTTGTGGTTCTAATTGCTGAGGTGGAATAGGTATTTAATAAACTGAAACCACAAGAGCGGTTTTGCCATTGCACATGCTCTAAGGAGCACTTCTTAGACACTTTTTTTAAAATTTTAAATTAAAATTATAAAGCAAGTCATGTTAAATGACATTCATTAATTGATGACATTTGCACAAAGAAATACGTACAAACTTTTTAACTAACGAGTAACTCTTTATTAAGGAGTGACTCTTAAGTCTCCATAATGATAGTCTTTAAATAAAAAGTGTTCCTTATAAAGAAAAGTTGACTTAATGAGTTACTGGATGGCTCTAAAGGCTATTACGACTAGCCCTGGGCCACCCCGACCACCCGACACCACAGGCCCGGTCAGAGGGTTAGTCACGGTAACCAGCCACCAGGACCCGCATGTGGGCCCGTACTCACCGCCCACGAGGAGCCCACCCGCCACGTGGCCCGTGAAGGCCACGCTTTGAATAAGGTCATCCCACACCGCAGCTTGCGAGCCTTGAACCCGGGGTTCCCCCTGGAGTACATGCGTCCCAACTAAGTTGGTACACCCGTGGGGTTACTGGATGGCTCTAAAGGATTGGCTGTTGGAGTTCCTAAAAATATGGGATAGTTTATGGGGAATATTTATTTCTATAGCTCAATGTACATTCGAAAATAGGGCCAGTTTAAAATAATTGGCCCAGCTTGAATGTGGCCCAAAATATAAAAGGCCCAGCAAAATTTTAACTGATTTACCCGCATTTCCTTAACTGGTCTATCGTCTTCTTCAGTAAGCTCTGGAGAGAACCCTACCGGCGGTTCACACACACACGTAGAGCGGCGGCGGCGGCATTCAGGGACTTCACGGTTTGCCCTAACCTTCAAGCTTCAGCGACTCAAGCTTTCCATTTATAGAATCCAGCAGCATTTAGACTGCCGGCGTGTGATTCTTGGTAATTTTCATAGCGCTTCTTTATTTAATCTTCATAAATTTGATTGTGACTGTGTTTACGAACGATATGAAATAATTTGAGAAATGAATGTGATATGCTTCCGGAAGCTCTTGGTTTCAGTTCATTCTTTCGTAATCAGCGTCTTTAGGTAGTATAAATTTCTTCTGTTTCATGAGAATTGATCTCTCAGAGCTTCATCTTTGGATATATTTGGAGGTTTTAATAGGGTTATAGTTTGTAGAGTTTTTGGAAGGAATAAATAAATTCTCTGTTTTCCTCTGTTCGCCTGGTCCTAGTAAATACTAAATTGAGGCAAGAACAAAATTATTGAAATCATTTCTGAATTCTGCTTACATTCTTTCGATCCTATATCCAAAGAGAGGGAAAAAGGCAAAAGGGTGCCAATTCAGCATTTATTGCTCCCGTTTGATTGAGTTTGGAATTGAGTATATAGGTGACTTAGGAGTTAGGAATGTATTTTAGCTCAGTTATATAATTTAGGTTTGGAGGTCTTATCTTCTGACTCATGTTCTTTTATCTAGGCATTTGAATGAATTTAGAGTAAAGATTAAATGGGTCGCAAGGATTCAGAGTCGCCTCCAAGAGGCCGAAGGTCACCTCGTAGAAGGAGTCCTCCACAGAGGGAAAGGTCACCACCACCTCCACGGAGGGAAAAGTCACCACCACCTCCACGGAGGGAAAGGTCACCACCACCTCGACAAAGGAGCTCTCGTACCACAGCCTCATTAGTGGCTGGCAATGCTCGTAGCAAGTCTCCTAAACGTGCTAGGTCAAGATCCCCTGAACGTTCACCTGTTAGCGAGAGACTTCCCGTACGTAGGAATTCCCCCGAGAGGAGAAGATCGATATCGCCGGCATCTCCTTCTCCAGTCAGAGAAAGACCGACGAATCGCGCTAGGTCGCCAAGGCGAGCAAATTCTAGGTCGCTTGAAGAAAAATCACCTTCTCCGAGGACTAAGAGGTTAAGGAGAGCTCAAGCTGAAAGAGAGGCTGAAAAGGCAAGTGGCAAGGACCAGGAAAAATCTCATGGCAAAAGAGGTGACAAGGCACCTCACAGGGAAAGGGATTCAAAGAGGGAGGTGTCAAACAATAAGGCCTCTCACAGGGAACGGGATTTAAAGAGGGAGGTGTCAAACAATAAGGCCTCTCACAGGGAACGGGATTTAAAGAGGGAAGCGTCAAATGATAAAGCCTCTCACAAGGAATATAATTCACAAAAGGAACTGCCAAATGATAGAAGAGACCGACGTCCAGGGAGGGATGAAGTTGATCATGAGTCTTCTAGATCAAGACGCGGTCGCTCACCGTCTGTGGAGCATCACCGTCGGAATCAGCACAGATCTAGATCCCCTACTGGAGCTGATAGAAGAGCACGTGATGAGGTTTCTGGTGATATCCATTACCTTTTAGTTTTCTATAAATTTCAGCCTGTGGCAATTTAAAAAAATCAAGTCTTGTTAATAATATGATGGGTTGGGGGGTCTGAGGAAATCTATGTATCTGCAACTTGGAAATTTTGCTCATTTCTTTGAAGGGAAGGGGGAGGCCTGAAAAGTATTGTGAGAACTTAATAAAACGTAAAAACATGTATGTACATTTGAAACCATATTGCTTGAAGAACATGATTGCAACATGTAATCTGTACAGAGGGATGGGACTTAGTTGCTTTCATGTTCTTCAACTTTCAACTGTCATACTTTGTTTCCCTTCCACTGCCTGGGAAACTAATTACATATTCTTTTCTTCTATATATTTTTTTAGGAGACGAACTCAATGGGCTCTAATCATCGGTGAGTATTTTATATATCTGAAGATTGATTTTTTGCTCTATCTTACTGGTGATATATGTTCACATTCTACAGGAAATATGACTGACCTACATGTATGCCTCTCATAGATGATTACTTTGTTTATAATAGATGCCTTGAGTAAGAAATTGAGTCGGAGATCAGGTCATGTGTCTTGGATCAAGGTTGGACTCTAAGGAATTTTAGTGAAGCCTCTTCATTGTCTAACTTTATTTAATCACTTAATGGATCAAGCTTTAGCTCTTAAAGTGTTTGGTGCTGTCTTAACCACATTAATTAACCTTTCGTGACCGTTTTGTGTCCTTAAAATTTTCATTTGGCAGGAATGGAGATGATGACTCTGTAGCTAAAATGAAGGCTGCAGAAGAAGCTTTGGAATCAAAAGATAAGGTGGTGCTTCCCGCATTCTTGTAGTTTGTATTTCCTCTTACTGATATTTTCCATGAGAGAGTTTCTATGCCCCTATCCCTGCCGGTTTTCCAAATTAATCCCACGGAGCTCTATCCGTAAAGATGATACATAATTTGGTTGTGAACTCTATAATGCGCATGGCTCACTTTTTAATTTGTCTTCTTATAAAATGTATTTTTTTTTCTGCTCTGGCAGCAAAAACCATCGTTTGAGCTGTCTGGGAAGCTTGCTGCTGAAACTAACCGGGTTAGAGGTGATTATTTGATTACCTATATATTGTTTATGATGAAAGATTGTTATCTAATTTTCTTTTGGATGTTTAGCTAGGGTTGCATATGTCCACAGGCACACCCTTTAAGAAACTGAGGAAGCGGCATCTTCTTGCTTATTTTTCTGAGTATCTTGTTTATACTTTCTAATTTCCTACTCTCACTAAATCTACATTTTCAATCTGAGTCTGTCAGACTACCTCAACGATTATAATTAACCTTTATTGTGATCATTTGGAGCTTTTTTATGTCTTTCTCTCTAAACCTTTACTTGTTCTTTGACCCATCATCTCAGGTGTAACACTGCTGTTCAATGAACCACCAGATGCAAGGAAACCCGAAGTAAGGTGGCGATTGTATGTGTTCAAGAACGGTGAAGTATTGAATGGTAATTTCTTGCAGCCATAGTTTCAGTATATACCGTAGTCACCTTTTCAATTTTATTCCTGATGTATTTGATATTGTTTTCTAATGGGGAGCAAGGAGCAAAACATAGTCATCAATCTGAAAACTGCTACTGGATGTATAGTTTATGCAACTTTTTGCTGGTCTTTCTAAACTAGCCTAATTAGGTCTGTACTGCTAACTGCACTTGCTTATGGAATTTGTTGGAGCTTATATTGATGTAAAGCTGGGATGAGCTCAGACACATTGTGCTCATAGATGGCAATATTGTAGCTAGTGATATGTATCCAAATACAAGCTTTCACATAATTCTTTGTGCCTTTTAACATCTTTTATGGGTAGTTGGTGTGATTAACTATGCATATTCAGTGTAAATAAT
This sequence comes from Rubia yunnanensis, assembly GCA_037428765.1. Taxonomy (NCBI): domain Eukaryota; kingdom Viridiplantae; phylum Streptophyta; class Magnoliopsida; order Gentianales; family Rubiaceae; genus Rubia; species Rubia yunnanensis. Next base: position 8,738,282 of record CM075070.1, read on the forward strand.
TTACATGTAGTTGGTTTTATTAATTTGCAGTCTTATTTGATTTTTCAAAGAATTTTAGCTTTATTCTGGATAATTCTGCAGATCCCCTTTACGTACACCGGCAAAGCTGTTATCTGTTTGGGAGAGAAAGGAGGGTTGCTGACATTCCTACGGACCACCCATCTTGTAGCAAGCAGCATGCTGTACTTCAGTACAGGTAAATGTTGAATCATGCCGCTCGTACTAAATAAGCTGGTAATATAGTTGCAAGTATTCTTTTGTTTCTTCTCATTAGTTGATAATCCTTCTAAGTTCCAAGTGTTTGTTTGTGTATTGTAGGCAAGTTGAAAAGGAAAATGATGATGGGACATCATCTAAGATAGTGAGGTACAGTAATTAAGCTAACTTTCACTCTCTGTTACATTCTTGGATTAGCATTGCTTTCTCTTTAGGTACGCTCTGTGATACTGCTCTTAATATGCAGGCCTTATGTGATGGATCTCGGGAGCACTAATGGGACCTTTATTAATGTAAGCATTGGTGGCAAAGCTAATGTCTTGCAGGAATTTGTGTCTCAGCACAATGTTGAGATGTCAGATATTCCTATTTATTCCAGACTGCACTATAACTGTATTCGTTGTTTCTATGCAGGATAACCGAATTGAACCTGAAAGATACTACGAACTTTTAGAGAAAGACACGTTGAAGTTTGGTAATAGTAGGTAGGTGCTATGAATCTCCTCTTAAAATTTGACCATTTTGCTTAGCTGCGTTGTGTTGTTTTGTGTGTATATCTGTTTAACACGCTCTTCAAAGCATTCCCTTGTGTTTTTTCTTAAATCCCGCTCACATGTAAGCCATAACCTGGATACACTAAAATGTAACCAATATCTGATATTATATGACCCACACTTAAGCATGGCTTAGGAAAACTGAAAACTGAGTGATCTAATAATGCAAACTAGTAATGTGAAGTATTATGTCAATAGAGGTGGACATAATATTGCTCCCAATTCTGATTTGTTTGCCTATTTAATTCCACCTTTTGCTCAGTGTTTGTCTGTTACAATGCCACGTGAACTGCTTCTAATGATGCTGCACTGTTGGTTTTTGCAGCCGAGAGTATGTTCTACTGCATGAGAACTCAGCCACGTGATGCTGCTTCATCCTCAATGCTCCTTGCGTAGGTTAATGCAGACTGTGTAGAGGAGTTTTGAGTTTAGTTGTGTTTTGTCAATGGCTAACAAGCATGCAGGATCTCTACTGAGGATAGTATACACAACTGCTTTTAAGCCATAATTATCGTAATCTTCGTCTTGTCCTAAACGGTTAGAAAAGTTGTTTTCGGACCCTGTTATAAACGCAATGTAAGAACATTTTTTGTTTGTTTCTCCTTTTACACTTTCATTCCCATTTTCTGTTATAATCAAAAGAGTGCCAGCTGCTGTGGCAGGGGTGTAGCATTGATGCTAAACCAAGGAAATTGCATGCTCGGGAGATCATTTTTCCTTCCACTGTGAATTCTTCCAGCCCGGTATCGTCAGCAATCATATTGTAGCCGTTGTACTCACTCTCCATCTCATCTTTGCTGCCCTCGACGTCAAGCTAGCTTCCAGGCATTGACAACGGGCTGGCCACTCTCTTTTGATGTGTGAGAAAATTGTCATCCTCGGTACCAATTTGTTAAGGTTTGGTGCTTGAGCCTCTCATTAACTGCAATGGCTGGTGAATGGGCTCGGCTCACTGGTATCACGAGGCCATGGGTTCAGTTCACTAGCATCACAAGGCATCTTCAGCCACTCGAGGGGAAGGTGAAGGTCAATCCAAAATCAGCATAAACCAACCAGTACAGCAGGTAACCCAACCAAACCCCAGTGAACTTGCGGGGTCTAAGTTGAGGTTTATCATCCTCTGCTGGAAGAGGGATGGGGGTGGCAGGAGCTGCAAAGCCGCCCTTCATTGATGAGTATTGACATAGGAATACACAAAAGAGTTGGACCCAAAAAAATAGCATCTGCATTGTAGCTACAAATCCATTAAGCCTATGGAGAAACCTTTCTAGTTACTGATCCTTCTTCTCAAATGGGCTTGGGGGCTTGTAAGACTACGACAATATATTTACAAAAAGTCCCTAAACTCCACGAAAGAAACTCCCAAAACAAATAAAAGAACATTAGAAGTCGATGATAGGTTCGCCGATGGTCAAGTTTCTCTCCACAGTCCATGGCAAGTTGAAGAGCTTGGCCATTATAAACTTAAAAATCTTGTTCACATTTATGTTGTGTGTTGCACTTGAGAAGAAAAGGGTTGCCTTCATGGCCCTTGCATATGCTCTTGCCTGATCAATTGTGCAAACAACAAACTCAATAAAAGAAAAGGGCATTCTTGAATTTAACGTAAAGAAAAAGATTGGGTTTTGAACTTTCTTGACATCAAAAGGGGTTCTATGAGGTTACAGAGGGGAAAAAGTTAGATTCTTTGACGTTTGTGTTTGTTTTCTTTATCTTGATTCTCAACACTTGTCCTCAAAATTGACATATCATAGCAGCAAGATAATCCCACTTAGCCAAACCCATGTTTATCATTAAATATTCCTTTTTTATCCTTAACTTTTTCTTTCTTGGTGGTCCAGTTTTTACAACGAGTTCTGTTCACGCGTTAGATGTGACTACAACATATGCAAGTTATGGAAGATGCAAGAAAAAACACGTTTTAAGCTGAATCACATGAATCTTGGTTTTCTTTACATTCTACTCAGTACTTGGATTCGATGTAGTTTTTGCTTACCTGAGTTATGACAGTCCATTGGATATCTAATGGAAGCTGGACAAAATCATCAAACTTGGTTCCAATTAGAATGGGAATTGCAGTCTGCAAAGAGTCGCATATAAATTTACAACAGTCATCAGATCATCCAAACAACATCCTATGATCTCATAAAACTTATCAAGAATGGTAAATATCACGACTCCTAGAAGCTTTAGACCATTGTCAAATACAAACGCTTCGTTCTTAAGACAACCTTTAAGTCAAGACAGTTACTTTTGCTACTTCTGAACACTGTAAAGGAAAACTCTTCTGCAAAAACTAAATGTGCATTTCATGAATCAAAACAGGCAAGCGAACAAGTGACTGAATTATTGATCGGATGAAGTAAAGACCATTAATACAATACCTAATGTTTACTGCTGAAGCAATTCACCATTTATAAACGTCATTCAAGTTCCAACAACTCCAGTTATTGCCAATTACCACCAGAAAATAAACTCTTGGCAGGGCCACCATGACCACTCCCACCAGAAATGCACATAAAGTTCTACCCAAGGCAGTTATTGCTCTTCTACCCTCTTTCTTTTACATTATTTCCCTCGAAAACATGATTACACTTCCACTAATGTTACATTAACTTTGAAGTTAAACGTACCTGATTCCATTTCCTTGCTTCAGTATACCATCCGATCACACTGCGATACATTCAAAATAAAGCATGAACAATGGGGAAAGGTGGAAAAAAGAATGCCAGAAAGCGCGAAAAAATCCATACTTGTTCAACGTACAGCGGCTGGTGAGATCAAACATGAAGAAAATCGCAACGGCATCCTTGCAAGCAATCGGGACCTGATCAAGTGACCCTGTATCACCTGCATGTCCCATCATCAACAAGTTCAAAAACCACTATCGAAAAAATACCCGAGGGCGCGATGTGATTCGTATAAATCAATCAAGAATCAAACTCACCACCAACATCCCATATCCTGAAAACAATCCTTGCTCCTTTAACAAACAACATCTTATTCATCAAATTCAACCCTTTCATCTCCAACCCCCCCTTTTCCTGTTCGTCCCCTATGTACTTAATCTGCACCATTAAGAGGAAAAAATCAGAACTTCACAAAAACAAAAACAAAAACACACACAAAAACACACACTAACCACAAAACTTGTTTTCCCAATCTCGCAATCACCCAAAAGGCTAATCTTCAAGCTGACTAAATCCGAATCACCATCACTGTCAACCGGCAGCTCTGCAGTCCCGGCCATGTCGCCGGACTCCAAAGACTCCGGCGCTGGGGAATGAAGCCCCGGGGAAAGCCTCCTGTACCTCAGCGGCGGGCGGCCAACTGAGCAAGCAAGAATCCTCTCCCAAATGAACTTGAAAAGCTGCTTGAAAATGGAGACCCTGTCCAACAAGTTCCACCTGATGTTCACGTGGACTATCTTCCTGTAAAGCCGGGTCATTTTCTTCCCCGTCTTCTCACTCATCGTTCTTGACGCCATTGATACAGCTCCATAAATACCATCTACTACCAGCTTTTCCCACTCGTTTTCTCCTCCTCTGCTAAAATGGTCTAAAAGGGAGAATCTTGGAACATATATTTCGGTGGTTAAATTGGGAAATCAGATGGCTCGTATGGAAACGAAGGGCGGTTGACCGTTACGAGTCCACCTTGCCGGCTTCTTTGGTTTCTACGTGCTGTGGGCAATTTGGTCTATTGTGGTGTCCTGGTCTTGCCTCTCTTTATCCCTTTTATAGAGGTTGGCCGGTTGGTGGCATCTGGTACCAGAAGAGAGGTGATTTTGTTGGGATTGATAAGTGTTAATTGTGGAGTTAAATAGGTTAAATGTAATATTAGGTTGTATAAATTTAGTATCTATGGGTAAGGAGACCGATAAATAGGTAAGCTTTGGTTTATTAATTGATAGTGGGGTAAAATGAATTTATACTTCTCCATGTGTGAGAGTGTGCAAATATATTCCCATTTTTTAAAGTGCACATATACCTCTTGATCGACAGTAACTAAATAACTCATACCCCTATTGCTGGAGATTGGCATTGGCTGGACTGAATATGATCAAAATATTCCGATTCTATTTTCAATATAATTTTGGACAAATTTACCCCTGGGCAGTGGGCCCCAACGTCATAAAATGAACAGGAATTCTAGGTTTATATCAATACTTAATTTAAAAAAAAAATATTTTTATAATTCTACTTACTTCACATTAGTGCCGGCATAACCTTTTAATAATTGAAAGTGCAAATATAGCACTAGATAGTTGATATTTATTACAATGTGGTAGCTTGATAACCAATGTGGTAGTTTGATATTTATTACACCGAGTTATTTTATAATTAATGTAACTGATTTTTTCTTTGATTCCCAATTAACTTTATTTAACGAACTATGTATAGCAAACCAAACTTAAAGAATATTCCTCTTCTTGTAAGCTAAGCATACAGTATGGTAGCATTAAAGTTGGCTGTGTCCACGGACTGGAATCGAACGTTAGATCATTATTGTGTAAACAAAGAGTGAGATTAAAGTATATAAGTTGGGTTAAAATAAGTCGATTGCTCTCACTGAACCTGGTGATAATGTACTATATTCTTCTTCTTCTTCTTCTTCTTCTAACCAAGAAAAAGAATCTATAGTTATTATGGATCTAGATCGATTAACCAGATTAAGCTTTATTTCCTGATAATTTACTCCGGGGAATAAAGAACAAGTTAAAAGCTGCTTCATCACATTTGCTTTATGAAAAAGAACTGTTGTTACAGATTACAAATTCTAACGTTTTGCCTGGCTTTTCCATGGCAAAATGGTTCAGAAGCCACGAGCTTGCTTAAGAGAGTGCTGTTAGATCCATTTAGTGACCCACATAATTCCATTGGAAGTTGGAACATACACACGGAGTAATGTGAGAATCATCATGTATCATCTTGCTACACTCCTCGTAATGTATACTTTTAGAATAATTTCTTGATAGGAATTATATGTTAATGTGTAATCGTGTTAGCGGTTCCCAATGTGGTTCCCCTACATGCAAGTGATCAGTGAATGAGCAATTGTGGTGGTTCTGATTTCGATGGCGATGCAACATTTGAATGTTCAAAGGAGGGCATTCACGGTCATTCAAATGGATAAAATTTCATATTTCACTAGGGTTTCAACAGATTCAAGTGGTGGTGTATCTTGAGTAGTTTATTTCTAGAATGTTTATATGTAATTTGTTAATTATATGTAACTTTTATTTTAAAAAGTACATATGATAAAGTAATTTCCTATCATGATTCTAATTAATGATGAAGAATATATATATAGTACAAAGAAGACTAGTCTAAATATAACTCTAGTACTAGTCATTAACATGGAATAAAATATTATCTAATCATCTACTTTCTTTATTCTAGCACCCCTCTCAAGAAAAGCGTCGGATGCTCGCCGACGCAAAGCTTGGACCTGAAGAATTCGAACAACGGACGAGGAAGACCCTTGGTGAAGATGTCAGCAATCTGAAGAGAAGTTGGAACATGAGCAACACGCAGCTTGCCGGAAGTCACCAGCTCACGAACAAAATGATAATCAATGTCAATATGCTTGGCCCGCTTATGTCCACCGGATTCTGAGCCAAGAAGATAGCACTACTGTCGTCACATAACAACAATGGCAAGCCAAAAAGCGGAACCCAAAGATCACGAATCAAATGAGTGAGCCAGGCAACCTCAGAAGCAGTGTTGGCAAGAGCACGATACTCAGACTCCGTACTGGAACGAGAAACAGTGGGTTGTTTCTTAGCACTCCAAGAAACAAGATTTCCACCCAGGTAAACTGCATATCCATAAGTGGAACGTCGAGTCTCTAGACAGCGGGCCCAGTCAGCATCAGAATAGCCTAACACATCTAGAGTGCTAGCAGAACTGAAAACCAAACCATAGTGGAGAGTACCACGAACATAACGCAAAATCCGTGTAACTGCAGCAAAATGATCATCTCTAGGATCCTGAAGGTACTGACTCACAGTGTTGACCGAGAAGGCCAAATCCGGACGAGTAATGGTGAGATACTAAAGGGCCCCAACAAGAGAGCGATAAAGAGTAGGATCCCGAAATGCCGGACTAGTGGAACTGTTCAGCTGAGAGCCAGCAAGAAACGGCGTGGAAACAGGCCCGCAAGCAGACATACCAGCCCTAGTCAGGATATCCCGAGCATACTTTGCTTGGCCGAGAAGCAATCAGGAGGGAGTAGAAGAAACTTCAAGACCAAGAAAGTAATTAAGAGCACCAAGATCCTTGATCGCAAACTCCTTGTGTGTCCGAGAAATGAACTGACGAAGAAGAGTCGAATCATTCCCTGTAAGAATAATGTCGTCAACATACACAAGGAGGTACAGCAATGAGGATCCCTTTGCCAGAACAAATAAAGAAGTATCAGCAGAGCTGCACCGAAAACCAAGCTGGGTAAGATAGCTGCTAAACCGTTGAAACCAAGTTCTAGGGGCTTGCTTAAGGCCATAAATAGCCTTGCGCAAACGATAGACATAGTCTGGATGAGAAGAATCCTGATAACCAACTGGCTGCTTCATGTAGACCGGACTCTCCAGAACACCATTAATAAAAGCATTCTTGACATCCAGCTGATGAAGTGGCCAAGAACGCATGGTGGCAATTGCAAGAACAGTCCAAACAGTGGAGGCCTTGACCACAGGACTGAAAGTATGGTCAAAATCAAAACCTGGAATTTGCAAAAAACCTTGCGCAACAAGTCTGGCTTTGTGACAGTCAATGGTACCATCCGGACGATACTTGAGACGATACACCCATTTGGAGCTAACTATGTTGGCATCCGAAGGTCGAGGCACCAAATCCCAAGTATGCTGACTATGAAGAGCAGTCATCTCATCGTCCATAGCTGAAACCCAGGCTGGATCCTGAAGAGCCGAGCGATAATCTGTGGGTTCTGTTTGAGAAAGAAGAGCAGCAGTAAGGTCGTGTGCAATAATATCCGAATAATCCCGTCGCTGAATGGCACCAGTAGATGATCGAGTGGGCATTCGATGTGTACGAGGTGGAGGCAGCGAGGCGGAAGAAGTGGAGCTAGCGGATGACACCGAAGAAGACTCGGAAGAGGCAATCGAGTCACTGCCGACGGATGCAGCCGGAGAAGAGGTGGCCACAGCTGGAGGAGGCACCGTGACCAGTGATAAGGACGACGGAACTGTCGACGAAAAAGCTGGTTCCGGTTCCGTCGTGCAAATGATGCAAGGCGGCAAAGGAGATGAAGCTGAAACCAATACAGAGGTGTCAATATCACCATCAGGATCAATAAAAGCCGAGACATCAATGACAGATGCTGGAGAGCCCAAAGTCGTAGAAGTGGCAAAAGGAAAATATGTCTCATCGAATCGAGCATGGCGAGTGATGTAGACTCTGCCTGTGGACGAATCTAAACAGCGAAAACCTTTGTACTGGGAACTGTAGCCAAGGAAGACGCATGGAATGCTGCGAGGAGATAATTTGTGATCCACATATGGTCGAACAAATGGAAAAACCCGACAGCCGAAAGGATGAAAATTTGAGTAGCAAGGATCTCGACCATATAGAAGCCCATAAGGAGAAGAACCATGCAGTACAGGAGTAGGCAATCGATTGATCGTGTATGCAGCTGCAGCAAAAGCATCATCCCAGTAAGAGATAGGCATATGCAAATGAAATAGCATAGTAAGACCCATCTCGGAAACATGCCTATGTTTGCGCTCCGCCCTACCATTCTGTTCTGGAGTGTAAGGACACGATATCTGATGGTGAATGCCCTTAGTAGCAAAATGACTCCTAGACGAGTGTTCAGAAACTCAGTACCACCATCACTCTGAAACACTTTAATTTTGGATGAAAACTGATTCTCCACAAATGCCTCAAATTGTAAATAAGCATCAAAGAAATCCGACTTACGACGAAGTGGATAAAGCCAGGTGAAACGAGAATAATCATCTAAAAATAAAGCATAGTAAGAAAAATCGGTTGATGATAAAACAGGGGAAGGTCCCCATAAGTCACAATGAATCAAATCAAGTACATGCGTAGCACGTTTATGGTTCTCAACAAATGCCAACCGTTGACCTTTCTCCATAGCACAGGGGGCGCAGGCAACATGTTTGGGCAACAAAGAAGATAAAGAAACTAGACCAGACTTCTGCAAACTAGAAATAACTGTCGACGATGCATGACCCAAGTGAGCATGCCAAAGCTCATAAGATGCACGTCCTTTATTCTGCTGTAAATGCAAGAAAAATGCTGAATCACCTCTATCCAAAACATAGAGACCACCATAACTGTGGCCCCTGCCCACGACCGCCTTGGAAACTTTGTTCTGAATGACAAAGTTCCGATCATCAAAAGTGATAAAAACATTTAAATCTCTGGTCAGTTTACTAATAGACAGCAGATTCTTAGTAATATCAGGAACAACCAGAACATCATAAAGGCATAAATCATCAAAGAGTTTAGTGCCACCAATATGAGAGATTCGAATAGAAGCACCATTGCCAATAGAAACAGTAGAATTACCAGAATATGGAGCGACGGACTCTAAACCAGAGGCGGAGGATACCATATGACTGGTAGCACCAGAGTCAATGAACCAGCCAGAAGATCGGGCATTAGGCTCTAACTGCAAGGATGACTGAAAACGTTCCGCTAGTCTGTACGACGAGTCAGACCCTGAGAACCAGTCTGAGCAAGCATCCTGTAGCAAGTCACAACATAGTGACCGGGATGACCACACCAAGTGCATTGCGGCCGACCATGACCAGCCCCAGCCGAGGACTGAAAACTGGCTCTGCTACCGTGTCGACCGCTAAAACGGCCACCCCTGGCGGCACGTGAGCCGTACGTGCCACCTCCCCTCGCCGGTGCGTGATCCCACGCGTGGCCAGCCGAGGGAAATTCTAATGATATGAATGCGGCAGGCCCAGTGGCGGGGGCTGAATGGTCCTGTAAGTTTTTCAGAAAAGCCTCGTGAATGCGGCACAGTCAGGCAAAACCGCCAAAGCCTCCGGGGTGAGGGAAGAAAAGAGAATACTGCAAACATCTTCATCAACCCAATTTTCATAGTCAGACTGAGCCTTCAAGTAAGCCTCCATGGGATCAGGCTTGGAGGAGGAGCCTCGAACTGGAGTTGAAGTAACAGCCCCTGCATCGGAGATGGAAGCGGCGGCCAGAGGGCGAGGAGGAACAGTCGGACAGGGCCTGGAACCATCAAGAAAACCATACAACTTCTGAGGTTGGAGAACATAACCAGCTTGACGCTTCCACAACAAATAATTGGATGATGACAATTTGATAGTCATCATGTGGAGCAAGGTATTATAAGATAATTTATCGTCAGACATGATGAGAAGAGAAAACAAAAATATTTAAAATTTTGGGAGGTGAATAATGGGTTCGGATGAAAATTGAAAATAACAAAGCAAGTCTCTGCGGATGGGATGTATTATTATGACAAGAGAAGCAGAGCAGACAACGTCTTGTTGAATGGGAGCAGACAAAGGATTTCGGCGGCGGAAAAAAAATAAAGGTTGCAGCCGAGACAGAGAGGAGGGTTTTAGAATCAGGTTAGCTCTGATACCATGATAAAGTAATTTCCCATAATGATTCTGATTAATGATGAAGAATATATATAGAGTACAAAGAACACTAGTCTAAATATAACTCTAGTACTAGTCATTAACATAGAATAAAATATTATCTAATCATCTACTTTCTTTATTCTAACAACATATATACCTTCATATTTGTAACTCACCCTAAACAAAGTTCTTTTGTTAAAAATGAGAAGAAGATGACACGACGGATCATAAATGAGATCTAGATGTACCTCAGAAACATGATTGAACCTTAACTAATTAAAGCTTGATTTTGCCAATTAATCTATAATATATACTCCCTCTATTTTTTTAATAGTGGCACACTTTCTAAATTGGGATGTTTATTTTATATTGGCACTTTCTATTTATGGCAAGTTTAAGGTTAGGGTAAAATACTGATATGACCCTATGTTTTGGAGATTTGTGCTAATATGACCCTGTGAAGTTGAAAAGTGCTATTGTAGCCCTATGGTTTGCATCAGAAGTGCTGATATAACCCTGTGGCACTGTTCTGGCATTGACATAGTAATTTTCGGCATTGACCAATCCTAAAATGACTAAAATAACCCTAGTCTTAAACCTAATAATATAATGACTAAAATACCCCCTACGTTCTTCTTCTTCATCATCGCTGTTCCACCACCTCCGCCGCACCACCACCTCCACCGCCCACCACCGCCGAAATCTGGATTTCCGCATTTTCCACAAATAACAAAAATTATGCACAGAAATTCTTAACCCGGGAGAAATTCTTAACTACTCAACACATCAATGAAAAACCCCAAGTTTCACCCCTAAATCCAATTCACCCCAAGAACACAGTCTTAATATAGCCCTCAAAACCCCATTTTTTCACTGCACAGATTGCCCAACACTTCAAGAATAGCTATAAACCAGAGTCGTGTTAAAAATAAAAGCAGAGAACAGCTAAATACCAACACGATGGCTAATTTGAACCTATCTATACATAATTACCAATACTCCAAGAACAACAAAAAATCCCATCTTTTCATTACTAACCTGAAAACCGTCTCCTTCTGCGCCACCGGTGTTCTCAAGACCATGAACTCCGCCTACGCAGCGCCGGAGTCCGAGGGGGTCGACGACGATGACGAGGAGGCGCAGGTGGAGACCATGATTTGCGGGCTTCTGTCAGAGCGGTGGTTCTTCGAGCTAGGAGAAACGAGCTCCATTATGGGTTCTTCTCATAATAGATTAAATTTGATTCGACGCCGCCCGATGCCTCGACACCTCGACGCCGCCCGATGCCTTAACACCTCGACGCCGCCCGATTCCTCTTCACCTCGACGCCGCCCGATGCCTCTTCGGAGAAGCTCGAGAAGAAGAAGATCTGAGAAGATCCGGACGAGTCCGACCCAAGCTAATGGCGAATTTTGGGTCGGAGGCTAGTGGAGGAAGAAGACGAGGAAGAAAAGAGGAAGAAGACGAGGAAGAAGAAGAAGAAAATAGCAGAAGACTTCTGAGGGCATAATCACCTTTTAACCTTTTTATTTTTTATTTTTTAAAACAGGGGTATAATAGTCATTTCATGTATTTTCGGCCAAATTCAGGCCTCCAGGGTTATATTAGCACATTTTAGCAAAACACATGGTTACAATAGCACTTTTCAATTTTACAGGCTCATATTAGCACAAACCCTCAAAACACAGGGTCATATGAGCACTTTACTCTTTAAGGTTATTACATCCACTCATTTTACTTTTTCTCCTTTCAATTCAATTTCATCCACTCACTTAGCATCTCCTAAATTCTAACGCCAAAAGTGATATGCCACTATTAGAGAAACAGAGGGAGTATTAAAAGAGGTCATTTTTATCACATGTCGCTGGCATAGTTTTTCACATCAGCTTCATAAAAAGTTTTAACATATAGTTATTAATTAATAAAATTTTATTTAATATGAAGTTCATCTTTTCACTTCTACCTGCAAGTCTCATTAATAATATTCTCCTAAAATACTAAAATTTTCATTCCTTTCCCCACTTTCCTCGTCCTTTTTTTCCATACTACTCCATGATATTTTGTTAGGAGTATGTATTTTCCATTCATCTAGATCGCAGACACCTTAATACAACCACCCTCACACTCAATAAGTGGTTCAATTTTGAAAAAAATACATGATAAATCAAACAATTTTGATGTGAATAAGAATATGATCAAAATCAGCTAAATTGTTTTAATAATATATTTATTTAAACTGTAAAGATTGATTTTAAAAATATATATATAATAAAAACATAAAGGACGGTAGTTTATGAATTAATATAAATCTGGATATCGGATCTAGTTATGTACAGTATTAAACTTGTAAGATAATTGTGCACTTAAATAGTGAGACAGTACAATTAATTAATCAACTATTCATAGTTTAAAGCAATAAGAAAGAGACCATGCACACGGGGACGTATCATTGTCTCACACATTTCTGTGTATACATTTGACTAGTTTAAATTTAGTAGTATGCCCTTATCCTAAATTAACTAGATGAAGTGACATAAAAGGCTCTCAATTAACCAAGTACTCCCTCCCGTCCACTAATAATGACTCACTTTCCTTTTTTGAATGGTTTTTTATATTGAATTCTTCCCCTTTTAGTAAATTCTAGATTGTTTTTATCCACATATTTTACTTTTTATACTTTCAATATAATCTCTACTATTCATTTATTTTTTTTAAAAAAAATTTATGCCCAAAAGTTGGGGCCATAATAAAAGAAGTAGAGGGAGTATAAATATCCAGATTGCAAATCAACTGGAAAATTAGGCAACACATGTAGCCTTTGCTCATTGGGTGAACGCCAACCACTATAAACTAAATTCTTAATTTGAAATTTTGTACTAAATGCAATAATGGGTTTGGGTGTGACTTGGGCAATCCATGCACCAAACAATAAGATTATTTTTTGTTTATAGGGTTTCAGACCCTTTTCTATTAAAGAATAATTGTTGCTAAAAATGACTATATGAGATGGCTGAAGGCTCACATCAAGTCGTGTCCAAAAACTTACATTTGAGGTGCTAAGTAGATAGTACAATTCTAATATAATGTCTCAAGTGGCTAAAAGAGATATATAAAGGCACTAATGAATAATATAGGGATAATTACCAATATAACTCTATCTACTTGAGTAAGTGTCAATATAACCCTATGATAATTTTTAGTGCAAATATAACTCTAACTAGTTAATGAAAGTGCCAATATAACCCTTAGACCTCATTTCCGGCATTGACCTCAGTTTTTCAGCATTGACTCTATGTAAATTGACCAAAATACCCTTTGGGCTAACTCTGAAATTGGGTGGACAATTTTGCCCTCATAGTTAGCCGGAACGCCATAGTTCGTTGAAATTAGGTAGGGTTATATCAGCACATTATGCAATCTTATTAAGTTATATCAGCACATTCCTAATGTTCGTAGGGTTATATCAGCACATTTCTAATGTTTGTTGGGTTATATCAGCACATCCTTAAAACTTATAGGGTTATATTGGCACTTTCACTAACTATATAGGGTTATATTGGCACTTTCACTAACTATATAGGGTTATATTGGCACTTTCAAATATTGAAGGGTTATATTGGCACTTATGTCAACTAGGTAGAGTTATAAAAACACTTTTTTCAATAATATATTACTAAGCAAATACCCATGTTGTAACAAAGAAGGGCAAATCTAGGATAAGTGGTTATCATTGCGAAGCCTTAGATTATTTACATTAGTACGACCTGAGACTACAATGAGGAGCAAATGCAATGAAGTATCAAATAGATGCACACAAAATGTTCCATCCACACCTCTGATCAAACATTTGAGGCAATGAAAACAAAATCAATGAAGCTTCCCAATTAAAGATCTGGTTTGCTTCCATTTAACTCGTTAAGACCATTTCCCCTTAAACTAGGAGACTAAAACCAGTCATTTTAATTGCCAATTTTTTTGATCGGTGTATAAAAACCACTTAGAATGTGGAATTATCGCTAACCCGGTCCAAAAGATTAAAAAGACCAATTAAATCTAAAGAACTATAAAATTGGCCTAAACATTTAATTGACCAAACCCTACAAATCTGATTTAAATCCTTAGGAAGAACAGTATCGCCAAAATTCCATTGATTTAATGACTTTGATTTGAATTTATCCTAAACATCTCTATATCAAATTTGAAGTCAATCAAAATTTATCGGACTCAGGCTGGCTGTCCGAAAAATAAATATTGACAGATATAATTCCTGCCCGATAGTTAAATCAAAAAACCATTTTTATTCCAAGCCCTTTTAAAAGTAAAATGAACAGAACAAAGAAAGAAAAAAGATGAAGAAATAAAATAAGTGTAGAATTAAGTGTCTCCCACCCCGAAAATTAGCAAATTAAAAAGTCAAATAAAAAAATAAAATGAAGTAGAACCCCCATACTCGTGTCCTCCTCGGGAAGAGTTGCGGAATTTTGTACAGTTGGAAGAATTTTGGCCCCTAAATTATTTTCACACTCTATATTTGTCGCAGCCATCAAAGATATACCAATGAAAATGACATTGTCGCATCATTAAAAAAACAAGTATACCTATCGTCATCACAATGATGTTGCGCCACAAATAAGAGTCTTCTGAATATTCTGGCCCACCAAAAATTCCCAACTCAGGCCGAGTTTAGTCAGCCCACCTGGAGCTGCTTAGCGGTGATTCAAACCGAGTTGCATCGACCAGATGACTTAGTTGCTCCGCTGGCTCAGTCTCACCTTCCACAGTAGATTCACCTAAAGCGTATTCACAATTTGGAGCAGAACAGCTTCATAGAATTGGTGTTGGAAGCCGGACCTGGTCGGAACCTCGTCGACCGACTGGAGCACCGACCTCGCCATGGCCACTTGGAGCACAAGCTTTTTGACATGACCATCTGGGGCTCCGACGTCGCTCACTGTGGTACACCGGTGAAATTAGCTTTTTCGTCAGTAATCTAGATCTTCGGTGGGGGGGGGAGGGGGTGGGGTGGAGGGTATGGGTGTAGTGTAAGGGGGTTGAGAAGGGTGGAATTGTGGTCCGTTCATGAAAGATCAGGTTGCTCGTGGGTATTTTGGTACCAATCTGGTCTCTCTATAATATTATTTTTATAATTTACACATCATAATTTTAGATTAAATATTATACTTTATTTTAACGTAAGCATTTGAGTTTGAAAGTATAAAAATGTAAGTAAATGCGGGTACTTTTTAATTTGTGTTTTCTTTAATTTACTCTGAAAGGCCAATTTTTATGTTGATATAAAAAATGATGATAGTAGTTTTTAAAATATACTTTTCACCTTTTAATTTTCATTACTATATCTTGAACAATTCGTATACTGTATGCTTGAGGCGTGATGAGAACGGTATACCCAATAGTACTACTTTTGTATGATATAAATTTAAAATATAAATTTAGTATATATCTCACTTTACATGGGATATAACTAATCACTAAATTGTACACAAATTGTACTAGCTAGTGGGAATATGATGTATTATGTACACCCGAGTACAGTATAATTTTCCTATTTTGTAACAATCAATTGAACAATGACAATCATTTATCAAATACAAATTGAATTCAAAACGTTAATCTGAACAACTACTAAATTAACTAATCAAACCACTCCAATCAAACACCCAATATTTAACTGTTAATTACTAATTCGATGAACTAAAGAACTAGCTCGTCACTCGTTCCTCCAACAACATGGTGTGATTCCATTGATGCAAAATCAATTCTAATTGGCTTATTGAAAGTGTCCATTAGCCAATTTTTAAGGATAATCCGAATGACTCAAACTCATAGAAAAGAAAATAAAATTATGAATGGAATCAAATAAAAATATCTACATATAAATGTATCAAATTATTGGGGAAAGACCAGCGTTCTATCTCGGGCCATAATCTAAACAACTTCCTTGTTAATTTTTGTTCATCAATGGCTACGAGTCACCATATAAGATTTTTATATATTTTTTGGAATGTAGTATGAAAACTCTCCCCATATACTGACTTGTGTTGTCATGCTGTACTAGTTTTTTTCGTCTATAAATTGATATCATCAATTAAATCTATGTCTCATAAAAGTATTCAGCGCTGTGATATATATTTTTGTGATACAACAAATACAGCCCAAATAAAAGGATTTGCCGTTCTCTCCACTTATGTCGGTGGTCATTTTATTGATTGTTTGCACTACTATTTTATACTCCCTCTGGTCCTCTATTTATGTCACATATTTTTTCTAATATTTTTTCAACGCATGTTTGATCATCGATAACTTTTGTTACGTACGATAATAGATTATAAAATTTTACTTTTTAAAAATTACATGTTAAGGAGAATTCAAAGGCATCTCACATAATATTTATTATTGTATATAACAAATGTTATTGATCATTAATTATGTAATAAAAAATATCTAGTTAAATGAGGCCATAAATTGATGAGCATAGACAGAGGAGCGGGTGGAGTACAACATATGACAAACCATTAAATTGGGGTGTAGTACAACATATGACAAACAATTAAATTAAGTGGGGTTTTCATGACTTTCACTTGAACTTATTGATTCACGTTGGCGTGTAAAATAGTGATAATTCATTGCTACTACTATTTCTTTACAGAGCAATTCTCAGGAAATGCTTTAGACAAGCCAAACACTATTTTGTAAAATGAGGAATTTTTGTAATTAATGAAAATTAACTTTTTAATGGCATTGTACTATAAGCTTGGTTTCTCTTTCTTTTTACAACTCTTCTTCTTCAACAGTGATCTATTTTTTCTCCGGCAATTCCCCTTGTTTTTCTAGCGATTTCTCAGCCTCTTCTCCATCTCTTCTCCGTTTCAGCGTTGTCGCACGTTTCTTCGCCTCTTCCCCATGTTTCTCCGCGATTCTCCGGCCGCTCATTTCTCCGATTCTTCTCTGACATTGTTGTTTTGTTTCTTCATCGGATGTTCATCGTTCGGAGGATGAGGTATGTCTTATACCTAGGGTTTATTTTCGACAGTATTATTACACAATTTTTTCCTATTGGTGTGTTCTTTGTTTTGTTGAGCGTTGGATAAACATCGTTTAGAGTGTTTTGAGTTTCTATGTGCCTTTTTTATTGTTGTGATCTGAAATTGAATTGTCATCTCGTTGCTACAACAAACTTGTTGATTATTCTTCTTGAATTACGAGCTGCATTCGTTTACTTGTATGTTGCAACGGTTATTATCCATCGTGTACCTGTTAGTTATACTGTGAATGGCCTTTTTTCCTTCTTTTTTTCGTTGATTGTTTGTTTTGAATTCCGATCTACATCTGTTTACTTATATGTTGCACATGTTAGTATTCAATATGTACTTGTTAGTTGTACTGTCTATGACCTTTTGTTTTCATTTGTTGTTAATTATACGTTTTGGATAATGAGTTGCATTTGTTTACTTATATGTTGCATATGTTAATATCTCTTGTGTACTTGTTAGTTGTGTTGTGTATTACTGTTTTTTTTTTCAAATGTTGTTGGTTGTTCATTTAGATATAGGACTGCATTTGTTTACTTATATATTACATCTGCTAGAATCATTGGCGGAACCAGAAATATTTTTCAGGTGGGGCTAACACAGAGCAGGGCCGGAGGCTGGAGCAGTGGAGGCGTGCCACTTCTATTCTGGAGCAGCGTCAATTTCTGATTGTGGATTGGGCCATTCTCGCCCAATCCAAACAAACCTAATACTTAAATTTTTATTTTTATTTTTTTTCTCCAGTACCAATTAAAACGACGTTGTTTGACTTGTACTAAAACGATGTCATTTTGGTAAAGTTTGGGCCCTAAAAAATAAGGCCGCGAGCGGCCTTCTTCTCCGACACTAATCGCCGAGAAGCAGATCCCTCACCGCCCGGGAAAGTGCAAACCTCACTCACCACTACTACCATGGTGTCAGAATCTTAGGTAGGGCCGGAGCCCTACCTCTCGTCATGGTAGTTCCACCCATGGTTATAATCTAGTATGTACTTGTTAGTTTTATTGTATTAGACTTTTATTTTCATTATTGATTATTGTTCGTTTTGAATTAAAAATTGTACATGTTTGCTTATATGTTGTAATTGTTAATATCCAATATGTGTATGACTTTTTGTGGCAGTTGGATCTAAACTTTTAAGGAATCAGGCAACATTGAACATTGGACTCCACAAGACATTCTGACACGAGGAGGATTCAGATGAAAATGACACTGAACTTGAGGATTCAAAGATTGTATTAGAGATCGTTAGTTAATCTTGATAGGAATATTGTTGTAATTGTAAGTTGCCTAATGGAAGATTTCTATCACGAGCACTTTATCTTCCATTTTTCTTATATGTTGAGAGCCCCTCTCGTGTTTGAAATTGACAAAATTTGCATATTTTTTTATACAAGTATGCAATGCTTTACATTCGATGCTTTCACGACGGCAATACTATCTGCAACCTCTCTTTGATTTAAATCACGGAAATTTGCTCCTTTTTTTTAATACAAACACATGTTTTAATGTAATCAGTATATATTTTAAGATATTAAATGTTGTACATATAAAAATTTGAAAAACTACAAAAATATGTGACCTCTGTTATGTATACAATAAGAGAATACTAATTTTAGGCTAACGTATACAAGTTTTAACAAAACAGAAACGATTTATAAGGTAACTTATGCACCACCCCATGGATATTTTTTGCTATTCATAAAAGGAATTGATAATTTAAAATCATATGCGTGTTTTTATTTAAACAATACATATTGTAAAGTAATTAATGCAGAGTTAATATAATAATTTTAAATCATCAAATTTTAACTTAACTTATACATGATCTACTGGAAAAATTTCACAATTCATATTCAGAGCTTTTGAAACAGATACATGTTAATACAAACGATACGTATTGTAAGGTAACATGCGCAGAGTATATACGAAAATTTTCAGCAGCATTTAGTTCATTTTTTGAATATTTGCCACATATTTTTTACATGTTCATAGCAACATAATTCATACATTCAGAACTTTCAACAACAATATCATTCACATTGAGCGCAATTGAATAACATAACCTCAATTAAGTGTGACAAATTACAATACAATTGAAATTCAGTTTTAGTCAAATTGAAATCATGTTGTTTCGATCAGATCTTGAACTCGCCATCCCTTCTTCTCTAGATGTGGGCAGAATTTTTTCAGACACTAACTGGTTGTTTAAAGAGGTCATTGAAAAAAACTGAATTGATCGGAGAAAGATTTGGTCGGAAGAAGTTAGATTTGCAGAGAGTGGAGATTGAAGTTTGGGAAGAAGATTGAAAATTGGGAATGGAGATTGAAGGAAGAAGAATGGAGACTGGGGGAAGAAGAATGGAGGATGGAGAAGTTTGGAGGTTATAGTGATGTGTATCAATTTTTGGGAAGAAGAATGGAGATTGAAGGAAGAAGAATTGATTGATTGTTATAACTTGATATTTTCAGTTGGGTCAATTGGGTCATCCCGCAAAATTTGCTAATTTTACATTAATTACAAATTTGTTCTTGACATGTGCATAAGTTTATGGATATACTGTTTGTTAGAAGACCGACTCTTCTTTACTAACATGTCGAATTTGTTAGAAATGTAAGTTATGCATTTTGTATTTATTAACTCTAATACGATGATAGTTTATTTCCGTCCAACAGAGTTCTACATATTAGTGTTATCATATACTATAAATATATAATTATTATAATTATTTAGTTCTTAACAAAAAATAAATAGTGAAGCAATATTTTCAATTGTGGTCATAAACTAGTGAAGGTAGTACGTAGTACAATTTACAAATGCTATTTACTACTATTATTGATCTATATACATTTTCGAATTTAAACTTGATAAATATTGATCTTAAGTACTCCCTCCGTTTTTTTTCCATTGGCACCTCTATTTTGGTGTTAGAATTGAGGAGATGCTAAATGAGTGGATGAAATTGAATTGAAAGAAGAGAAAGTAAAATAAAAACCTTAAACTTGCCTAAAATAGCAAGTGCCAATTAAAAAAAATACCACTTTTGGTAAGTGTGCCAATGAAAAAAAAATGGAGGGAGTATAAATTTATATATATATATATAATAAAAATATCATGTGAGATATTGTTAAATTCTTCTAAACATCTATTTTTTAAATATTAATTTTATATGTAAAAATATTAGAGTCCGTCTCTTGAAAGACGGTCTTTCCATAAGTTATGGAAAGACCAAGGTTTAGAGTGCAAATTAAAAGAAATGGAGATAAAAATTTTGGGTTGCATGAATCGGGTTATAAACTTTATAACTACTACATGTTGTATAATAAAATTTTAATATTGCAACTAAGACTCTTTACCTTTTATTATTCCAATTAAACACTATTTTTCTACAAGATTATGGAAAGACGATCTTTCCCAAAACTTTGCTAAAATATTATACGTAACTAGAAATATTAATAATCAAACATTATTTTTAAAAATCATAACAAGTAAATAAATTAATAATTATGATACGGAGAGAGTAGTCAATACATCGCTTTCAAATTGGTACCAATTATTGGAACTTGGAACGATTGGAAAGATCAAGAG
Organism: Rubia yunnanensis; assembly: GCA_037428765.1. NCBI lineage: Eukaryota > Viridiplantae > Streptophyta > Magnoliopsida > Gentianales > Rubiaceae > Rubia > Rubia yunnanensis. Next base: position 8,759,306 of record CM075070.1, read on the forward strand.
GAATGATTATGTTTTTATTGTTTAATTAAATGCCTGACTAGGTCAATCAATTGATGTCACAAGTCACATTCCATTATTATTATTATTATTATTTTGTACAGAACCGCAGCCTCCTCTCTGTGCCGTACACTTACTTTTTTTTTAATCTTTTTCTCATTTTCTCATCGGGAGAGAGGTAGAATAATAATTTATTTTAATTTATACTTTTATTATTTAATAAGTATGAGATTTATTTTCATAAAGAAATTTATTTTTTAACCTGATCGATTTAATCGCGTGTTCACAATGATAACTCGATTTAATTTTTGATGTTGTTATAATGTTCTCAATCTATTTATTCAGATCATATGTTCGTAATTTTGTTTGTAGTTTTATTTTTACGTTTTCGTTAATTTGAATTCGTCAGATCTGTATTTTTCAGCGGGTTTATAGTTTGGGCAACATAAATTGTGGTTGGATAAAGTGGTGTTACAGTTGTAGAAGATCCCTGTTTGACGCAGTGATATTGATGTGCGATACGCTCCTCTATGCCAAGTGGTCATGATTTTCACGGGAAACAAGTTAATATCTATGATGGCGATGTTACAGTTATTATTGGATTTCTTATTTGTAATTGTACACATGATCAATTTGGTTGACATGTAATTTAGATATACTTGCAATATGTTAGTCATTGCTAGAGACTAGTTAGGTTAGATGTCCACTAATTGTAATCACCGCTGGGTGTTTTTCTCAATATATTGGAATGATTGATTTTTCAAAAAAAAATTATAAAACAAATATATATAAAAAATGATATATATATATATATATATTTATCATTTAATATATATATATATACATACATATCATTTTAAATCTATATTTGTTTTTAAAAAATCCTGACTATTAATTTTTGTTTTATTTTTTAAGTCTTATCATATTATACCATACATGTCGGTTCCGTCCTCCAAAACCTGTTTGAATTATATTCGGCCTACTCATGACTTGATCATTCTATTTCTGATCAAATAGAAAAAGTTAGAAGATTTTACTTGTAAAAACTCCTGTACTCAAGCCTGTTATTTGGAGATTATCTGAACTAATATAATCGGATCAAATTTAAATTGAACTAAAAATAAGTATATTAAAAAATAATAATATATGAATAAATTAAGTTAAATTTTACGGTGAATTAAATTGAACTAAATTGATTTAAAATAAAGTGTATTAAATCAAACTGGAGTAATAAACTCAGGAAAAAGGACCCTAGATGGTTTAAGATGCTTTCCCTATTTCCTCGTTGACCCCATTATGCAAAAAGTACCATGTACCCTCCGCCTCATCTCAAAATGCACATAATTTTTTTCACGATCTCCAACAAACACTTTTAACTATAAATATATATAATTATGTATAATAATGACACACAAAAAAGTGATATTTTAAAACTTCATGTTACGGTAAATTTAACGGTATTTCATGTGATAATATTATTGGTCGTTTACTTATCCAAATATATGGTCAAATTCCGACAAGTTTGGATGAAAAAAAATTTCTGTTCAATTTGAGATGGAACCGAGGGAGTATACATTCGACTCAGCACTATCCAATGTATGATGTATCATTTTACTCCCTCAGTCCCAGCTCTATTTACACTGTGCACTATTTATTTAATCAAATTTGCAACTTAGAAATGTAAATTTCAAGTAATATATAAGATAATATAATATCATGTGCGATATCATTAGATCATGTCAGCATCTATTTTTATGATATTTTTTATTATCATTTTAAATATGTTCAATTAAAGATATTAATGGTAAAAATTAATTTTAATCCATCTAAAAAAATCAAAATTTGTAAATAGAACTGGGAGGAGTACAAAAATTCTTTTATCACAGTAGAGTGTGTAGTTTGAAATCACACAGTGTGGTTTCTTGTATCACAATAGTGTGTAGTTTGAAACTACATACTCCAGAGGTCCTTTTATTATGGCCCCAACATTTGGGCACAAATTTTTTCAAAAAGACAAATGAATGATAAAGATTGTATTGGAAGTGCAAAAAGTAAAATAAGTGGATGAAAACATTCTAGTATTTACCAAAAGGGGAATGAGACATAAATAAAAAATCATTCTAAAATAAAAAGTAGGACAATATTAGAGTACCAGAGGAGTATATAACAAAATGTTGGTTTCTTGTATTATGTGGATATGGTTAACTTATGGTGAAAGTTGACTTGAACCAAAGTTGTTGAATTATTCTTTGCATAGAATCATCCTCTATAGTATTCAACTTTTCTACTAGATTTATATTCGGTGGTTACACCTTTCACCCTGATCAATTGAAGCCAATAGATGTGGAGAAGTGTGTTCATAAACAAAAATGTAATCGTGGTAGCTTCTTTAATTCTCCTCAATCCACTAATTTCTATGTTTCTAGAGTGCGTCTCTTGAAAGACGGTCTTTCCATAAGTCATAGAAAGACCAAGGTTTAAAGTGTAAATTAGAAGAAATGAGGATAAAATTTTTGGGTTGCATGAACCGGGTTATAAATTTTATAACTACTATATGTTGCATACTAAATTTTAAATGTTGCAACTAAGACATTTTACCTTTTATTATTCAAATTAAACGCCGTCTTTCCATAAGCTTATGGAAAGACCGTCTTTCCCAAGACTTTGCCATGTTTCTATGTTCTTTACGTCTATTATTTTATCAATTTCTGAATTTTACAGTCCACACCATTCATAATTTTACATTCCACGCCATATGAACTATTGCAAATTACACATTAATGGTCTTACAAGTAAATTGCTTAACCATTGTAATGCACGAACAACCCTTCTTACAAAGCCACAAAACCTATGAATCTCCACCCTTACTTGTATTCTGAATGATGAATCAGAATCTATTCCAACGATAAGCAATGCTGGTAGTGGCAATGGAGAATGATGATTAAGAATTATGCAATCAAACATAAATGAAAAAAATGTTAAAAATGTGCAGGTTAATTTGAGACAACGGGTGTATAACTTACTTTCGGTTCAATCCTAACAACCACTCCAACGTAAAATATCATTAATAAATTAAATGGTATTTTACTCATAATATCAAATATCTTGGGATGATGTAAGTCATGGTAAAATCTTAACTGTCTCCTATAGTCTATATATATATCCACTATCAAAAGAAAGCATGAATTTCTACCATACTAGATCAAGACTCAAGAGTCAAGAGTGGCCAAATATTTGATTTAAAAAACCTTAATCTTTCCATAACCATTAAGTTTAATGAATCCGCCAAGTCACTTTCAAATAAAACAAAAAACGAGAATTGGATTCATTGGACTTTCAGACCCAGCCCATAGCGACTTTTTTCTAGAAAAGAAAGCCCAGTTACCTAAGCCCAACATTTGGTAGGCTTAAACTTCTTCGACGACGTTCTCTTCCCAAAACCCCGCCGGCGGCCACCACTCACTGCGGCGACGCCACTCAGAAGGATGAGTTCAGAAATCGAAAAAGTCGAAGAGAGATTAAAGTCGTTTTTAGAACAGCTGAAAACGGAATGCGGCATCTTCGAAAGGATTGTGTACAAGAACAAGAATCAGCACAGAAGGTGCTCTTATTTCCAGTACCTTCTCAAGGTGATGACTCACTTTCAATCTCTCTCTGTCTCTCTCTCTGTCTCTCTCTCTCTCTCTCTGTGTATGCTTGTAAAGGGGTCAGTGATGGTAATTTTGATGACAGATTAGAAGGGATTTGAGGCTCTTGCAGTCTACAAAATTGGAGGAACTCTTGAATTCCTGCTTTTGGGTGATCCATGGAAAAAAGCCTAAGCAAAAAGTACAGCTTTTGGAGAGGTGTGAATAAGATGAGCAATTTTTCAGCTTTTATATTGTTTTTGGTGGCTCAGTAAGCATATGATTGATAGTTTTAGTAGTAAGGAGGTTTGTTATCCTTAAATTGATTACATGCTCATTATATGCTCCTTTTGTTTTTGAGGTAATTTGAGCTGAATTAGTTCAAGTTGTAGATTTTTAATTATATGTTTTTGTTTTGTGGGTGTTAGTTTGAAGAGGAAGTGTGATAGTGGTAAATTCAACTTCTTGGAACGGCTTCTAGGAGCTGCACGTTTGCTATCGCGGGTATGCTTGTTTTGTATTATGATATTTACCCGCTTGTTTTGTACTATGATATTTATTCTGTCCGACAATGTGGTCTCCAATTGTTATTGCTTCTGTTCTGTCAAAAATACCTGAATTGTTTGATTATTGAGAAGTTTAATCTTCAGTGTGTTCTCCTTTAATTGCAGATGATAGAACCGATTTTGAGGGGAGCAACGTATCCTTTTGGTTGAACTCTTTTCAAGGTTACAGGATATCGCTGGTTTCGTTATGTAGTAGTTTTCTCCGATTCTTCTCTGACATCGTTGTTTTGTTTCTTCATCGGATGTTCATCGTTCGGAGGATGAGGTATGTCTTATACCTAGGGTTTATTTTTGACAATATTATTACACAATTTTTTCCTATTGGTGTGTTCTTTGTTTTGTTGAGCGTTGGATAAACATCGTTTAGAGTGTTTTGAGTTTCTATGTGCCTTTTTTATTGTTGTGATCTGAAATTGAATTGTCATCTCGTTGCTACAACAAACTTGTTGATTATTCTTCTTGAATTACGAGCTGCATTCGTTTACTTGTATGTTGCAACGGTTATTATCCATCGTGTACCTGTTAGTTATACTGTGAATGGCCTTTTTTCCTTCTTTTTTTCGTTGATTGTTTGTTTTGAATTCCGATCTACATCTGTTTACTTATATGTTGCACATGTTAGTATTCAATATGTACTTGTTAGTTGTACTGTCTATGACCTTTTATTTTCATTTGTTGTTAATTATACGTTTTGGATAATGAGTTGCATTTGTTTACTTATATGTTGCATCTGTTAATATCTCTTGTGTACTTGTTAGTTGTGTTGTGTATTACTGTTTTTTTTTCAAATGTTGTTGGTTGTTCATTTAGATATAGGACTGCATTTGTTTACTTATATATTACATCTGCTAGAATCATTGGCGGAACCAGAAATATTTTTCAGGTGGGGCCAACACAGAGCAGGGCCGGAGGCTGGAGCAGTGGAGGCGCGCCACTTCTATTCTGGAGCAGCGTCAATTTCTGATTGTGGATTGGGCCATTCTCGCCCAATCCAAACAAACCTAATACTTAAATTTTGATTTTTATTTTTTTCTTCAGTACCAATCAAAACGACGTTGTTTGACTTGTACTAAAACGATGTCGTTTTGGTAAAGTTTGGGCCCCAAAAAATAAGGCCGCGAGCGGCCTTCTTCTCTGACACTAATCGCCGAGAAGCAGATCCCTCACCGCCCGGGAAAGTGCAAACCTCACTCACCACTACTACCATGGTGTCAGAATCTTAGGTAGGGCCGGAGCCCTACCTCTCGTCATGGTAGTTCCGCCCATGGTTATAATCTAGTATGTACTTGTTAGTTTTATTGTATTAGACTTTTATTTTCATTATTGATTATTGTTCGTTTTGAATTAAAAATTGTACATGTTTGCTTATATGTTGTAATTGTTAATATCCAATATGTGTATGACTTTTTGTGGCAGTTGGATCTAAACTTTTAAGGAATCAGACAACATTGAACATTGGACTCCACAAGACATTCTGACACGAGGAGGATTCAGATGAAAATGACACTGAACTTGAGGATTCAAAGATTGTATTAGAGATCGTTAGTTAATCTTGATAGGAATATTGTTGTAATTGTAAGTTGCCTAATGGAAGATTTCTATCACGAGCACTTTATCTTCCATTTTTCTTATATGTTGAGAGCCCCTCTCGTGTTTGAAATTGACAAAATTTGCATATTTTTTTATACAAGTATGCAATGCTTTACATTCGATGCTTTCACGACGGCAATACTATCTGCAACCTCTCTTTGATTTAAATCAGGGAAATTTGCTCCTTTTTTTAATACAAACACATGTTTTAATGTAATCAGTATATATTTTAAGATATTAAATGTTGTACATATAAAAATTTGAAAAACTACAAAATTATGTGACCTCTGTTATGTATACAATAAGAGAATACTAATTTTAGGCTAACGTATACAAGTTTTAACAAAACAGAAACGATTTATAAGGTAACTTATGCACTACCCCATGGATATTTTTTGCTATTCATAAAAGGAATTGATAATTTGAAATCATATGCGTGCTTTTATTTAAACAATACATATTGTAAAGTAATTAATGCATAGTTAATATAATAATTTTAAATCATCAAATTTTAACTTAACTTATACATGATCTACTGGAAAATTTTCACAATTCATATTCAGAGCTTTTGAAACAGATACATGTTAATACAAACGATACGTATTGTAAGGTAACATGCGCAGAATATATACGAAAATTTTCAGCAGCATTTAGTTCATTTTTTGAATATTTGCCACATATTTTTTACATGTTCATAGCAACATAATTCATACATTCAGAACTTTCAACAACAATATCATTCACATTGAACGCAATTGAATAACATAACCTCAATTAAGTTTGAAAAATTACAATACAATTGAAATTTAGTTTTAGTCAAATTGAAATCATGTTGTTTCGATCATATCTTGAACTCGCCATCCCTTCTTCTCTAGATGTGGGCAGAATTTTTTCAGACACTAACTGGTTGTTTAAAGAGGTCATTGAAAAAAACTGAATTGATCGGAGAAAGATTTGGTCGGAAGAAGTTAGATTTGCAGAGAGTGGAGATTGAAGTTTGGGAAGAAGATTGAAAATTGGGAATGGAGATTGAAGGAAGAAGAATGGAGACTGGAGGAAGAAGAATGGAGGTTATAGTGATGTGTATCAATTTTTGGGAAGAAGAATGGAGATTGAAGGAAGAAGAATTGGATGATTGTTATAACTTGATATTTTCAGTTGGGTCAATTGGGTCAACCCGCAAAATTTGCTAATTTTACATTAATTACAAATTTGTTCTTAACATGTGCATAAGTTTATGGATATACTGTTTGTTAGAAGACCGACTTTCTTTACTAACATGTCGAATTTGTTAGAAATGTAAGTTATGCATTTTGTATTTATTAACTCTAATACGATGATAGTTTATTTCCGTCCAACAGAGTTCTACATATTAGTGTTATCATATACTATAAATATATAATTATTATAATTATTTAGTTCTTAACAAAAAATAAATAGTGAAGCAAATTTTCAATTGTGGTCATAAACTAGTGAAGGTAGTACGTACAATTTACAAATGCTATTTACTACTATTATTGATCTATATACATTTTTGAATTTAAACTTGATAAATATTGATCTTAAGTATAAATTTATATATATATATATATAAAATAAAAATATCATGTGAGATATTGTTAAATTCTTCTAAACATCTATTTTTTAAATATTAATTTTATATGTAAAAATATTAGAGTCCGTCTCTTGAAGGACGGTCTTTCCATAAGTTATGGAAAGACCAAGGTTTAGAGTGCAAATTAGAAGAAATGGAGATAAAAATTTTGGGTTGCATGAATCGGGTTATAAACTTTATAACTACATGTTGTATAATAAAATTTTAATATTGCAACTAAGACTCTTTACCTTTTATTATTCCAATTAAACACTATTTTTCTACAAGATTATGGAAAGACGATTTTTCCCAAGATTTTGCCAAAATATTATACGTAACTAGAGATATTAATAATCAAATATTATTTTTAAAAATCATAAAAAGTAAATAAATTAATAATTATGTTACGGAGAGAGCAGGACGGAGAGAGTAGTCAATACATCGCTTTCAAATTGGTACCAATTATTGGAACTTGGAACGATTGGAAAGATCAAGAGGAATGATTATGTTTTTATTGTTTAATTAAATGCTTGACTAGGTCAATCAATTGATGTCACAAGTCACAATCCATTATTATTATTATTATTATTTTGTACAGAACCGCAGCCTCCTCTCTGTGCCGTACACTTACTTTTTTTTTAATCTTTTTCTCATTTTCTCATCGGGAGAGATGTAGAATAATAATTTATTTTAATTTATACTTTTATTATTTAATAAGTATGAGATTTATTTTCATAAAAATTTTTATTTTTTAACCTGATCAATTTAATTGTGTGTTCACAATGATAACTCGATTTAATTTTTGACGTTGTTATAATTATCTCAATCTACTTATTCAGATCATATGTTCGTAATTTTGTTTGTGGTTTTATTTTTATGTTTTCATTAATTTGGATTCGTCAGATCTGTATTTTTCAGCAGGTGTATAGTTTTGGCAACATAAATTGTGGTTGGATAAAGTGGTGTTACAGTTGTAGAAGATCCCTGTTTGACGCAGTGATATTGATGTGTGATACGCTCCTCTATGCCAAGTGATCATGATTTTCACGGGAAACAAGTTAATATCTCTGATGGCGATGTTACAGTTATTATTGGATTTCTTATTTGTAATTGTACACATGATCAATTTGGTTGACATGTAATTTAGATATACTTGCAATATGTTAGTCATTGCTAGAGACTAGTTAGGTTAGATGTCCACTAATTATAATCATCGCTGGGTGTTTTTCTCAATATATTGGAATGATTGATTTTTCAAAAAAAATTTTATAAAACAAATATATATAAAAAATGATATATATATATATATATATATATTTATCATTTAATATATATATGTGTATATATATATATACATACATATCATTTTAAATCTATATTTGTTTTAAAAAAATCCTGACTATTAATTTTTGTTTTATTTTTTAAGTCTTATCATATTATACCATACATGTCGGTTCCGTCCTCCAAAACCTGTTTGAATTATATTCGGCCTACCTACTCATGACTTGATCATTCTATTTCTGATCAAATAGAAAAAGTTAGAAGATTTTACTTGTAAAAACTCCTATACTCAAGCCTGTTATTTGGAGATTATCTGAACTAATATGATCAGATCAAATTTAAATTGAACTAAAAATAAGTATATTAAAAAATAATAATGTATGAATAAATTAAGTTAAATTTTACGGTGAATTAATTTGAACTAAACTGATTTAAAATAAAGTGTATTAAATCAAACTGAACTAAAATGCTAATAAACTCAGGAAAAAGGACCCTAGATGGTTTAAGATACTTTCCCTATTTCCTCGTTGACCCCATTATGCAAAAGGTACCATGTACCCCTCCGCCTCATCTCAAAATGCACATACTCCCTCTGGTCCTCTTATTTTGGCCTACTTGCCTAATATGACTGGGTTTTTTTTAATGGTTCTCTTACACACTTTCCATTTTTAGGGGGGGGGGCAAAGTTCAGATTTCCATCTTTGCCTCTCCACTTCCCATAATTTTACAACCTTTAATCCATCATTACAAGTGTTAATCTTGCTGACCCAAATGCTATTATGGAATTGGGTATAAAACCCAAATCCTTAATCCCTCCCAGACTTTTTTGAATTGGGTCTCCAGCCCAATTGTATCTCTCTGCCAAATCATTTCCCAGAAACCCAATCCATTCTTCAACCCAATGCTCCCAACCTTTATTAGGTTTGGAAACCCTAGAGACTCTTCATTTTCTCTCGGCCACTCCTCTGAAATCTTTTCTCTCTCGGCCAAGTCGCACCTCGTATTAGGGTTCCGCCATGCCGTCACCGCCACCTTCCACCTCAGATCCATACTATACTCCCTTTTCTCTACCGCCTGACACCGATCCGGACCAATTCCGACCGGCCTCTCCCGTCGACCACAATTCCTACGTGGAGGAGACTCCCGACGAGCTGCCTCAGAGCATCAAGCAAGATGGTCGCCTTTGCAAACCACCTCCGGCCAGCATAATCGAAGGCGATTACATGGAGTCGCAGTGGCCATCCGTACTTTTTGTGAGTTCAGACTCTCAGCCGGGCGAACGGTCGCCGTTGAGCTTAGGTGCGTTTCCACGTTTTTACAGCTTCCTTGTCCCGATTCTTTACACTGCTTGTTTATGCATTTTTATGAACTCTTCCGGTGTACACTTTTCCTAGGTGATTCGGCCCCCTCGCCTCATGAGCAGCCGTCGATTGGAAATCAACAGAGGTTAATATCGGTGTGGACAGAGGAGAGAAAGTGCCAGTGCATAAAATGGTGCGAACTGACGCACTGAATCCTGCTGGAAGTCTGCATGCTTACTTAGAAGCAAAGCCTTCTAGTCAGTCCGAAAGGTGTCGCAGGGGATAGTGCTGCGTATCACGGGGGATCTGTTCATGGGGATGATGTGGTCATAGTAGCGTAAGTTGTTAACTTTTGATTTGTGCTCGTAAACATTGATTGCAGCATCTGCTATGTTGTTGGTGACACTTGTTGACTTGCATCATTTGCAGTGAGTATCGAACTGCTCTGTGCAAGTCCAAGAGGGGTGGTTTTAAGGACACTTATCCTGATGATTTGCTTGCTCCAGTTTTGAAGGTGAGTTTTCTACCTGACAGTATATGTTCATAATCGTAGTTAGAGTTGGGACAGGCATTTTGATGCGTAATTATCCCTTAATAGGCATCGTTGGATAAGACGAAGCTGAACCCAAGCTGAACCCAAGCTGTAGCTGATGTAGCTGCAGCAATTAAAGTTGATTTTCGCATCATTGTCTGTTGCTGGTGCTGAGAATTCTGTATAGATTTTTTACCTTTACTTCCTTTGCAGGTAAAAACAATTGCAGATGCACAAAATTGCCTTCTCCCGATGGGTAGTACTTCGGAAAATGTTGCGCATCATTTCAGTGTGACTAGGAAGGAGCAAGATCAGGCGGCGGTAAATTGCTTCGTTGTTTATGTTTGTACATTCAAAAAAGATGGTACAACTACTGCAGGTGGGTTGGTGCATGTATGCTAGTTAATTAGAACTATTTAGGATTTCCATGGATGACATTATTCTGTCCTGGTATGTAGGAAATTATAGCCAAGTGATTGATGGTGCTGGAGCTGTACTCCTGATGAAGCGAAGTGCTGCAGTCCAGAAAGGGCTTCCAATTCTTGGTGTCTTTAGGTACATGGACTCTTCAGTTAGTGAATTTATGAGATGGCGTCAGCTGTTTATTCAATTTCTTGGTTAATTTTTATTTGCTCGTGTTATGAATATATCTTTTATTTTCTCTCAAGAGAAGAAAATAAATAAGATGGTCTAAGTGGTATACTTTTTTGTGTAGTTTTAGTCATAGTCAGCCTAATGAGGATTCATCACATTTTTTTGTCTCATGATCTATAGGATTAGTGCATTCAGTTTGCTGTAATGATTGGCTTTATCTGGGTTTTTGTGTTTATTATAGGCCTGCAGCATCTTAAACTTGATTTGCAAGGGTTTTGGGAGTTATAAAACACCATTGTCTTTGTGCAGGACTTTTGTTGCAGTTGGTTTCGACCCTGCAATTATGGGGATTGGTCCTGCTGTTGCATTTCCCGCTGCTGTCAAGTCTGCCGGGCTTCAACAACTTGAAGAAAGACTTCAAGATGCGGAAGCTGGGAACAAGATTTTGCGACAAACAGCATTTTATGCTGATTGCACCTACTTACAAAAGCATCGGGATAGTGGACAGTAAGTATCCAAAACATTAGCTTTCATTCAATGTGGTTGCATTTAAACAAGTTGCTGCACAAAATATAGGAGCATGTTTACATGATCTGACCCATTTCTAGAAAATCACTGCAACCATCCTAATGAAAGTTGTAGGCAAATACATTATAGAAAAATACATTAATAACATTTCTAGGCTGGTTGAATGTCACCTTCCTGTAGGTCTTGGATCAGCCTATGAATCCCACTCGTCACATTCCTTTGCTGCAAATAAGCAACACAATTTCTTACCAATGCGTTATCCACCTCTAGGTTCGTAGGCAATGCACCACTGCTAGCTAACCGTTCTTTGCTCATGTGCGGCAACTTATATCCATTTGAACCACCACATTTCATTATCTCCACCATGCATCCTTGTAGAGTTAGGAACACACTGTCGAGTGTCCTTGCATTCAATTCAAAAAATGCATGCTCAGTTGCTGAAATTAAGTCGTCAATGGTTTTTGACATTGTTTGGTGCTGCAAAGATTGAATAGACCTGAAAAAACCTAGGTCCAACACATTTAGATCAGGTGAAGTAGGTGGCTGGAAACCCAATCTGATGTCAAAACCATCCGCTCTGGCCACTTTTCTGAAATCAGCATCCTCATCACAAATATGTGGTCGTGCATTGTCTTGTTGAATAAGAATGTTTATACTAGCAAGTAAGGGCCATTTTTCCTTGATTGCGGGAACTACTTTTTCCAGCATGTACCTCTTAGTTACCTCATGATTTACTGATTTTTTGGGGACTGTAATTAGTGTTCCAGCGGGGCGATTCTTGCTTATATTTTTTGCAGCCTCCTTCGTCACCATCGGCCAAATGCCAATTTTGCCATCAAATATTAGGTCACCATCTTCGCTGTACATAGGCCTTGAAACAACACATAAAAACATGACTTTTGTAATGTACCTCTTATTCTGTATAGTCCGATGTGGCTCAATTTCTTCAGGCAGTAGATAATATCTTTCAGCAACCCTTGTCATAAAAAACCACTTCTCGTCAATGTGAATAATGTGATGCATGTCCTTGAAACTTGTTTTCTTACTCAAACTGTTGTGCTTCAAATGACTAACACAAAATTGTATCCTTTTCAATTGATTGATTTATGAGATATGTGGGTTTATTGCATTCGAGTGGCTTCTCAATTGCTTTTCTTGAATCCATCTATGCATTGTTTACTTGCTTACACCCATGGCTGCAGCAAATGATCTTTTCGTTGTTCTTTTGGGAAGCAGAGTGGCAAGAACCTGTTCTCTGTCTATTTCAATTGCTGGCCGCCCTTTCTTGCCTTTAGCTTTTGGCTGCAAATCTACTTTCAGCCCTAATCTTTGTTGTTTTCTTTGCAGACCAGCAAGCCTTGTCACTGTCTGCCTAGAAATGTTCCACCGAGCTGCTGCCTCAATGCGCTTCTTCCACGAGAGCTTACCATTTTCCTCATTCTGCCCGAAGAACACACTGATGTGGGTGCGCTCAAGCTCCGACAGCCTTCGCCTTGCCGGAAAACTGACTTCTACTTCCTCCAGGCCCTCCACATTACCTAGATCCCCAGCACCATCCATTATCTTACCTCCAGAATTCCTGAAATGCAAACCTGTGGTTAAGTGGGTTTTTATGTGGACTGTTTTAGTTTGTAAATGAATAGGTTTTGAGTACAGCAGATGCAATGGTATTTATAGGGATAATGTTCATTGGGAAACAATATGGGATAGGGCTGCTGTATCCCATATTGTTGAATTTCAAAATTTTTTCCCTCTAAATTGTGTTGGAAATGTAGATTTCACCTCTACATTGGTGAGAACAGCAGGTTTTCCCTCCAAAAAATGGAGCTGTTTTTGAGGGAAAGTTTAAGCAAGAATTGGAGGCTTGCTTGTGCTGAAATTCGAGATTAATCAACTGTCAATTTCAGCACTTGTCAATCACTTCATTCTTCATTTCCAGAAAAAAAAGACATTTAAAAAAAAGAGTGTCAAAAAGATGAGGCCAAAATAAGAGGACCAGAGGGAGTAATTTTTTTCACGGTCTCCAACAAACACTTTTGACTGTAAATATATATAATTATGTATAATAATGACACACAAAAAAATGATATTTTAAAACTTCATGTTACGGTAAATTTAACGGTATTTCATACGATAATATTATTGGTCGTTTACTTATCCAAATATATGGTCAAATTTCGACAAGTTTGAATGAAAATTTTTTTTTGTTCAATTTGAGATGGAACCGAGGGAGTATACATTCGACTCGGCACTATCCAATGTATGATGTATCATTTTACTCCCTCAGTCCCAGCTCTATTTGCACTGTGCACTATTTATTTAATCAAATTTGCAACTTATAAATGTAAATTTCAAGATAATATAATATCATGTGCGATATCATTAGATCGTGTCAACATCTATTTTTATGATATTTTTTATTATCATTTTAAATATGTTCAATTAAAGATATTAATGGTAAAAATTAATTTTAGTCAATCTAAAAAAATTAAAATTTGTAAATAGAACTGGGAGGAGTACAAAAATTCTTTTATCACAGTAGAGTGTGTAGTTTGAAATCACACGGTGTGGTTTTCTTGTATCACAATAGAGTGTGTAGTTTGTGGTTTCTTGTATTATGTGAATATGGTTAACTTATGGTGAAAGTTGACTTGAACCAAAGTCGTTGAATTATTCTTTGCATAGAATCATCCTATTCAACTTTTCTACTAGATTTATATTCGGTGGTTATACCTTTCACCATGATCAATTGAAGCCAATAGATGTGGAGAAGTGTGTTCATAAACAAAAATGTAATCGTGGTAGCTTCTTTAATTCTCCTCGATCCACTAATTTCTATGTTTCTATGTTCTTTACGTCTATTATTTTATCAATTTCTGAATTTTACAGTCCACGCCATTCATAATTTTACATTCCACGCCATATGAATTATTGCAAATTACACATTAATAGTCTTACAAGTAAATTGCTTAACCATTGTAATGCCCGAACAACCCTTCTTACAAAGCCACAAAACCTATGAATCTCCACCCTTACTTGTATTCTGAATGATGAATCAGAATCTATTCCAACGGTAAGCAGTGCTGGTAGTGGCAATGGAGAATGATGATTAAGAATTATGCAATTAAACATAAATGAAAAAAATATTAAAAATGTGCAGGTTAGTTTGAGACAACGGGTGTATAACTTACTTTCGGTTCAATCCTAACAACCACTCCAACGTAAAATATCATTAATAAATTAAATGGTATTTTACTCATAATATCAAATATCTTGGGATGATGTAAGTCATGGTAAAATCTTAACTGTCTCCTATAGTCTATATATATCCACTATCAAAAGAAAGCATGAATTTCTACCATACTAGATCAAGACTCAAGAGTATATTTGATTTAAAAAACCTTAATCTTTCCATAACCAGTAAGTTTAATGAATCCGCCAACTCACTTTCAAATAAAACAAAAAATGAGAATTGGATTCATTGGACTTTCAGATCCAGCCCATAGCGACTTTTTTCTAGAAAAGAAAGCCCAGTTACCTAAGCCCAACATTTGGTAGGCTTAAACTTCTTCGACTACGTTCTCTTCCCAAAACCCAGCCGGCGGTCACCACTCACTGCGGCGGCGCCACTCAGAAGGATGAGTTCAGAAATCGAAAAAGTCGAAGAGAGATTAAAGTCGTTTTTAGAACAGCTGAAAACGGAATGCGGCATCTTCGAAAGGATTGTGTACAAGAACAAGAATCAGCACAGAAGGTGCTCTTATTTCCAGTACCTTCTCAAGGTGATGATTCACTTTCAATCTCTCTCTGTCTCTCTCTCTCTCTCTCTGTGTATGCTTGTAAAGGGGTCAGTGATGGTAATTTTGATGGCAGATTAGAAGGGATTTGAGGCTCTTGCAGTCTACAAAATTGGAGGAACTCTTGAATTCCTGCTCTTGGGTGATCCATGGAAAAAAGCCTAAGCAAAAAGTACAGCTTTTGGAGAGGTGTGAATAAGATGAGCAATTTTTCAGCTTTTATATTGTTTTTGGTGGCTCAGTAAGCAATGATTGATAGTTTTAGTAGTAAGGAGGCTTGTTATCCTTAAATTGATTACATGCTCATTATATGCTCCTTTTGTTTTTGAGGTAATTTGAGCTGAATTAGTTCAAGTTGTAGATTTTTAATTATATGTTTTTGTTTTGTGGGTGTTAGTTTGAAGAGGAAGTGTGATAGTGGTAAATTCAACTTCTTGGAACGGCTTCTAGGAGCTGCACGTTTGCTATCGCGGGTATGCTTGTTTTGTATTATGATATTTACCCGCTTGTTTTGTACTATGATATTTATTCTGTCCGACAATGTGGTCTCCAATTGTTATTGCTTCTGTTCTGTCAAAAATACCTGAATTGTTTGATTATTGAGAAGTATAATCTTCAGTGTGTTCTCCTTTAATTGCAGATGGTAGAACCGATTTTGAGGGGAGCAACGTATCCTTTTGGTTGAACTCTTTTCAAGGTTACAGGATATCGCTGGTTTCGTTATGTAGTAGTTTTCATACGTGTTTTACTCACATTTGCGGTCTATGAGTGAGCTATATAGAATTAATTTTTCTTGAGAAATTAAGTCTCGAAAGTTCTGCTATTGACGAGTTATTGGATAAAGCTCCCGTGCCTGATTCAACAAAAACTCTCTGCAGACATACTGTTGCCATTGCTTTTGTACTTGAATTATGATAATAACATTTCTCTTTCTATCTATCCCTGTTCTCTAATTACCTTTTCAACTCAGCAACCTCAATTATTCCATTATTGTTTTACAGTTACAGACAGTCATTGATCATTACACTATAGCCTGTATAGTGTTTGTTTCTAGTTAGAATTTTGAGTTCCCTGCTGATCATGTTGAAATTCTCACTTCTCTGTTGACATTACCCATTTGCATGAAGCAGATTCTGTTCAGGGTATATTTCATCTGTTTGTTTTCCCCCTTAACTATCTAAAGTGAGATATCTAAACTTCTTGCCCAGTCTTTCTTCATGGGGTTTTCACTCACAAGTTTGGCTCTGCTCTCAAGATTTCGGGTCTTAATTCAACAAGTGAGTGCTCTTTACATTTCAATGGTAAATTTAATAAAATGTCTGTATGAGAACCTGATTTTAGTTAATTTGAAACACCGGAAGTAGCAATAATGCTAAAGCTGTTTTTCTTCATCACAGTAGGCAACAAGAAGCCAGCTGGTGGTAGTGATTATCATATTTTCTTGGTTACATTGGCTTTAGCTTAAGTAGATGTTCTGTCTGACAATGCCAACTTTTCCCTTTATGCAGATACTTCTGGATGTAGTTTCAGTATACAATACAGTATTTCCCATTTCTCAAACAAGGCAGTCTGTTAAAATTACTGAAGGAGGTCTTGAGGTTGATCTATCCATTTGTTTTTTCGCTCTCCAATTGCAGAATACAATGCATATTAATTAGCTAAGAATAATTTTTCTTCTTTTCTGTGTGCAATAAGCCCAACATGTTATTTTTCCTCATGGGTGGAAATTGCAGGTATTCAGAGATTATTATCCCATTAAAGACCAAAACATCACCACGTTGGAGTGCATTTGGGAAACTGACAAGTTTGTTCTAGTAGAAAAAACAAATGAAAGTGAAACCAAAAGCCAGGAAATGTTTGGTGAAGATGTTTCAATTGCGCCATCCACAATACAGTACAAGAGCGTTGAGGTTCTGCTTAGAGGTACTAATGTACCTGTAATATTACTCCAATGTCATTCTTGAATTCCCAATAAACTTTGAGATGTTTAGAGTTAGAAAGATGGAAATTTCATGTGTTCTGGATGGTTGATTTCCTGTGCTTATGAAATTTCTTTTTTTTTTTAACGATGCTACGAGTCTGTGTATTTCTACTACATTTCTACTTTGTTTCATTTCTGTACTTCAATCGACATTAATACATTGATCCTCCTACAGATAATGACGGTGATGATGCTGAGCAAGAATCGGCTGCAGCAGAAATTTCTAATCACGTGAACACGGACTCTGGTTGTTTGGGTGATTCTAGCTCACAGAGTTGTCAAGAGAAGCCTATTACCAAAGACAGTTCGCCGGGTGCTGCAAGCTTGAATATACCAGCAAGCTCAAGTTCACCTCTGCAGTCAAATCCTTTAAAACGCAAGGCTATTTCAAGGGAAAAAGTTGCTTTCTTTAAAGTCACACCTCCTGCACCATCAACTGCACAGAAATTGAGTTTTCATGCCAAACTAGGAGACAAGACTGATGAAGAAGAAGATGACCCCTTCTTCAATTTACTTGCTGGTGGCAATAAGAACAACAGTATTTTTTAGTTAGTTTTTTTCCTGGGCCCCCCTTATCATTTTCATTCCAGTTGTCTTTCAGATATAGGTTCTAACATTTAGATTGTACTGCATAGTACTAAAGACTATATATATAAAATTGTCATTCTTTTTAACAAACTTTTCACTGAATTACAATAAAACAGGTATTCTCTGAGTACATTAAAGGAGTCCCAGATCTTTTTTTATAAGTCATTTCTTTTTTTTCTTTTTTTTGCTTCAATTTGACTGCGCCAAAAACACCACATAATTGGAAACTAGTACGAGGTACGACAAAGGATCTTTAGTCAGATATCTGGGCAAGCGTGGGTTCTTGCCAGTAAGTACTCGGGGTTCAAATAAGCTGCAGCACTGAGTCAATGCTCGATTCTTGAACTCAAGCTGCAGAAAGCCAAACGCCTTGAGGATTGAATGGTAATGGCAATGGTGTATGCTGCAATACCAGTGGTGGTGGGACAATCATCATCACCACCAGAATTGCTTGGCTCCTACCTTTCTCAATCTTCTGCTAAGTCCAGGCAAGTATCGGTCCTTCGTATCTTTATATGCATAAAATTTTCCTATATTGTTGAATTATCGAAAGAAGGGAGTAGATTGGGAAATATGACTTTGTCCTTGATTGGCTGGTTTTTGAGATGGAGGCCTTTAGGATTCTTTGTAGATACTCGTTTTTCACTAATGCTTTGCATTATGCATTGTTGTTGGGACCTTTGTTAGTGAACTTACACATGAAGAATTCTTTTTCAAATTATATTATTTTTCTTTGAAGGAGAATGCCATGGAAAGGAATGACTAAATGCTGTCTGGACAAGGGAACAGCAAGAGAAGCTGAGTTTAGACAAATAGTGTCAGGCGTTGCTGCCTCGATAATTCTTCTCTCTCAAACAAACCTGGTTAGTGCTTTTGGCTCCATGATACTAGGCAGATCTTTTGGCTTCTTCACTCGTTTGGTTACTCGATGAAATGACATAAGAGATCCATTTTATTTCTAGCATGTAGGAAAATTCTGCAAAGGTCCAAGATACAGGCAGTGTTTTCTTTTCCTTTCTTGGTTTTAATAAGTTAAATCCAAGTGTTCCACGCGCATACAAGCTCTCACCCGAGAAGCATTTGTGTGCCATTCTTTGATGGCTATCATGGTTTTGGTTTCCATGTTCCAATAGTATTGCTGTCCGGTTGTAAGGTTTGAATTCTAAAGTTTCAGAAGAATCGAAGGGTGTGTGGAAGATGGAAACTACTTTATTAGAGCTTCGGCTATAGTCATTATCTCGTATTTGTTCATATCTAGAAGAGAGTTGTTTTAACTTCTTGCTCGCTTGTTAATACTAGATTCTCTCTCACAGGCTGTTGCAGAAACTCTCTCTCAGAATGACAATGTATGTCAGATCGCCGGTGCTATGGATAATTATCCATCTCTGCCTTTAGAGCAGGACGAAAATAGTGGGAGTATGATGATGACGATGATGATGAGGGGGATGACAGCAAAGAACTTCGACCCTGAACGATACTCCGGAAGGTGGTATGAAGTGGCTTCACTTAAACGTGGATTCGCAGGACAAGGTCAAGAAGATTGCCACTGCACACAGGTAAAGGGTTAGTTTTGATGGTTTATTCGGCACATTTTCCATTTTTCACGTTAGTCTGAGTTCATTTCTACTGCAGGGCGTTTATACGCTTGATAAGAAAGCCGGAGCGATTCAGGTGGACACTTTCTGTGTCCATGGAGGACCTGATGGCTACATAACAGGGATAAGGGGAAGGGTTCAATGTCTACCAGAGTCTGAGGATGAATTGGCAATGAAAGAAATGAATCTCAACGGGTCAGACATGATCAAGGGGAAGTGTTTTCTTCGATTCCCTACGCTCCCATTCATCCCTAAGGAGCCCTATGATGTACTCGCCACTGATTATGACAATTTCGCGCTTGTTTCTGGAGCCAAAGACACGAGCTTTGTTCAGGTAATGAATCATGGCAGTACCATCTTTTGATTTTGCATTCATAAGACTGAAACAGACTCTTGTTTCATTAACAAATGCAGATCTATTCGCGAACGCCTAATCCAGGTCCGGAGTTCATAGCGAAGTACAAGGAATACCTCGGAACCTTTGGATACGATCCATCCAAGATCAAGGACACTCCACAAGATTGCGAAGGGATGTCTGACAGCAAGCTAGCCGCGATGATGTCTATGCCAGGAATGCAGCAAGCCCTAACGAACCAGTTCCCCGATCTAGAGCTAACATCCGCAGTGCAATTCAATCCATTCACAAGCGTTTTCGACACTCTGAAAAAGCTCGTTCAGCTCTATTTCAAATAACTTTGCAGGAGGTATCGCAATCAGAATGTGTAGTTTGCATCGTCGGGAGTTTCACTCGAAGGCGAGCTATAAATGTAATGCCAAGTTGTACACAGCCTCCTGAACTTGATTCTCTGAAGAACATGTAAATCGATACAATAAAACTGAACTTATTACAAGATCCCTTCAAATTTAAGGTTCTGAAATGCGATCATGCCTTCTGAACCAAAAATCCGAGGATGAAATTCTTGATCTCATCATTGGCAGCCTTATCGAGAGCAGTTCTTCCCTCGGCATCCTTGACATTGTAATCGGCTCCGGCCCTCAGCAGCTCTTCTATCTTCGGCAGGTCGCCTTCTCCGGCAGCCATCATCAGTAGTATGTCCACCGGGTGTATATCTTGGCTCAAAAGCTCGTACATTTTGTCATACGTACCCTCCACCGCCAGCATTCCCATGTAATTGAAATACTGTCCGAACAAATAAAATTCACCATCAATATGTTTCTATCTACGTTGACTCCTATAATAATTCACTGATATTGAAAATCCGTAAGCGCAACACTAACTAATGTAAACAATGTTGTACCTGTTCGACGTCGTCTTTGTCGAAGTCGTTGCGGGACTGGGAGCCGTAAATACCGGCGCCTTCGGAGTCGACGCCGTTTTTGCCGAACCGGAACCAGCAGGTGGTTCTTGAACCGGAGGAGGAGGTGGGGCTTTTTATCCCGGTGGGCCGGCACCATCCGAGCCGGGTTCGGCCGGCGAAGTGCGAGCCGAGCTTGCAGAAAGTTGGGGGATTATTGCGGGTTACTGTGCTGTGGAGGACGCAGGGAATTGAAATGGAAGCCATTGTTGTAATAATTTCCCTGCAAAAATCAATCACAGAAGCCAACCTTATCAGTTATCATTATGTCTCTGACTGATTTTCTTATTATTGTTTACAAATGTAGAACAGATACCTGTCAACAAAATCAGAGTGGCGCAGCGGAAGCGTGGTGGGCCCATAACCCACAGGTCCCAGGATCGAAACCTGGCTCTGATATGTTGCCTTTTTTTTTGTTTTTTGCTTCCAATTGTTGACTGGGCCTTAAATTATTTTTTGGGTCCAGTTTGGGTCCTTCTAAAAACCACTTCAGCTGTATGCCTTTTTGGTTTTTTCCCCTTCGAAACGTAGACTGGGCCTCAAATGCTCTGGTGTAGATTGATTAACTCTCGAAAACTCGTTTAAACAATGGAATTGTGGCACTTTCGTTCTAATCGGGATTCAAATGGATTTCAAGATTTATGTACTAGTCTCGGATTAGAGACAAATATAAGCACACAAAATAACTAGGGATAAGTGTCAATATAACCCTATCTACTTAGTAAGTGCCAATATAATCCTATGATAACTTTTAGTGCAAATATAACCCTAGCTAGTTAATGAAAGTGCCAATATAACCCTCAAACTCCATTTCCGGCATTGACCTCAATTTTCCAGCGTTGACTCTATGTAAATTGACCAAAATACCCTTTGGGCTAACTCTAAAATTGGGTGGACAATTTTACCCTCATAGTTAGCTGGAACGCCATAATTCGTTGAAATTAGGTAGGGTTATATCAGCACATTATGCAATCTTATTGGGTTATATCAGCACATTCCTAATGTTTGTAGGGTTATATCAGTACATTTCTAATGTTGGTTGGGTTATATCAGCACATCCTTAAAACTTATAGGGTTATATTGGCACTTTCACTAATTATATAGGGTTGTATTGGCACTTTCACTAACTATATAGGGTTGTATTGGCACTTTCGAATATTGAAAGGTTATATTGACACTTATGTCAATTAGGTAGGGTTATAAAAGCATTTTTTTTCAAATAACTATTATATCCCTAGAAAACTAGCTTTTTGCAATAAAAAATAACCGGTTTTAATCTCCAACATTTGAGAGGATCTTCAATTTTATGAAGACAACCCAATTTTTTTACGCTGGAGGTGTGTTTCTTCATTTTATTTAATTGCCACAGTGTTGATCATAAGTGTTGTTGAATCTAAATTTGCCATAGTGTGACTAGTTTGATGTGGGGTACTGTCTCAAGTTGGTGGATTTAGTTTGGTGGGATTGGGTCAAGTTTGCTGGATCATTCTACACGGTAGAGAAATACTTATCTTTCATATACCATCCTTATTACCTTAGACCACTGCTTCATATTTAATAACTAGCAGTCTCTTTGTTTAGATGAGATCATCTCTATCATACGATAAAGACCGACCAAATATTATAGCCTTATAACCAATCTGATCAACACAAAGGATTAGATTCTCAAACATTTCCATCATTCTTATTTCTTAAAAAATGGGGACGGAAAGAGTAACACCGTTCCAATTAATCAACAACTTTTCAAATGATCATCAAACTGTATTACTATGTTAATCAACACACGATTGTGGGGGGACCCTAATCATAGGGCAGTCCCTAGGTTCATCCATATTACACTCTTGAGGAAGTTGCCTAGCCTTCTCCACCACCTGCTCCCCCTCCGGCCCTCCGCCTAGGACCCGGCCGACGACGTGCTGGATAGCCTCGCAGCGGCACTGTGCATCGAAGAGCGCGAGCCGGTTGCAGCACTGCCTCAAGTGCTCTTCTTGTTGTTGCTCACCACCGCCTTGTGGCATTGCATCCGTTGCGCTTCCTTTTGTTGTATCTCTTGCTTGCATTTTTGCTGCTGTTGTTGATTGGTTGCTGATCCGCCCCAATCATCCCCTTCCTCCTCCATGAGGGTGGTTGTTATGGTGGCGCGGAAGGCGGAAACTTGCCATTTTTTGGACGGCCTTGTGAGATTTAATTAGAGGGTATTTATAGCTGATTTTAGGTAATTATTCATGTCTAAGTTATAAGTGAATAATAAGTTGCTTATTTTTCATTGACATTATTATCTCAAAATACTACTCCATCCGTTCCAACTATTTTTGCGGAGAGAGAATGTTGAAGTATTTTTAAGAATTCACTATTTAGTGCTTTCTTACCTATATGCTTGTGGGGTACGTTGATTTTATTTTCCTTTTCCATTTAATTTCAACATAATCAATGAATAAAAGCTGGCCAAAAGGGGAAATACAGTGAAGGGTACAAAAATAACTGGGACGTCCCAAAGAGGAAAGAGTGCAAAAATAGGTGGGACGGATGGAGTATATATTGGTGCAT
This sequence comes from Rubia yunnanensis, assembly GCA_037428765.1. Classification (NCBI taxonomy): domain Eukaryota; kingdom Viridiplantae; phylum Streptophyta; class Magnoliopsida; order Gentianales; family Rubiaceae; genus Rubia; species Rubia yunnanensis. The sequence goes on from CM075070.1 coordinate 8,782,739, forward strand.
AACTCTTGTTTTAGACAGGCTAAATTTATTTTAGGCTGAAATCATTATGCAATTATGAAGATGTGAAGAATAATGAGAAAAATATGGATAAAAATGATAGAAGAATGGGGGAAGATGAAGTTTTGCATAAACCTCTCTATTAAAAGTTTACACTGCCTTGCGGGTGATTATCGTTTTATTGCAATAAATTTACGTCACTTAACTTACTATTAATTTAAATCGAGGATTTATAAAGTAGAATAATTATGTTAGAATAGAAGATATGGATGAAGGCATGAAGCGGTGCAGTGGGTTTTATTGAGGGTACGTAAGCAATATACATGCAACTTCTATCTACATTACACGAAGATTAGAAGGTGACGATGAAATTAATATATTTGGTGATCATGACTCAAGGGTCGTTCTTGATGTCATATGTCAGGGGTGTTCAAATATCGATTCGACCTGTTTGGTTTATTTAAGTTGGTTCGGGTTAATGTTTCATTTGGATTAAATGGATCATTTTTAAATTTTATTTAGATCGGATTGGATTCCAACTCAAATTGATCCAAATTATTTCATTTCTAATTTTTTCCTATTTTCTTTAGAAAATTCAACCTTTAAAAAATTATTAAAAATTAGTTTAATACAATTTATCCCACATTAATTTACTCCATAAATAATTTTAACATTCATGAATAATAACACATACTAGATTAACACCCGTACGATTTACGATTTATCTATGAACAAAAGCTAAAATACAACAGAAAGCCTAATGTTAGACCGACTAATGGTTAGACCAATCATGAAAACCCTCGTTTCCATAACTTTTAGCGTCAAATTATAGTTATTTATACACTGTGATACATTCTAAGACTTTTTTTAACGTTACAAAAAACTCGTTGCAATAAATAAAATAAGGGATAAATGCATTTATCCCACCTCCCCCAGTTTCTTGTTATGTGCACATATATCACATAGTTTTTTTAAAGTGCAGCCGTACCCCTAAATTAGTTGTGTCTTAATGACTTGTACCCCCTCCTGCCCGCGTCCGGTCATTTCCGACCATTGACGACTAGAAATGACCAAAATACCGTCTTGGTTAAATTCTAGGCAACCACCTCCCAGTCGTGCCGCCAATCCACCACCTCCGCCCCAACCTCCACCTCCACCTCCGCCACCCTACCACTACCACTAGGGATGGCATTGGGCAATTTTTGGTGGAGGTCCGCCCCGCATCCGCTCCAGTGGGCGAGTATGGAGGCAGTTTTGGTGGGGATGAGGGGGTATAGGTATGAAAAGTATACCTACCATAGGTAGTGGGTCGGGCGTGGATATTAGTTCACACCCGCCCCATCCCCCCACTAAACCTGTTATATACCCGCTAATTTAATATAAAATAGATTATTATTTATCTATATTGCACATTTTTTACCTATAATATTTTTATGTAAATATATTTTTTAATTTAATATAAAAGTTACTATAAAAAATAAATTTTAGCTATTTTTGGAGATATAAGTGGAATTAGAATAATGGGCATGAAGTGGGTAGGGAGACCGAAGTGGGTGATGGGGCGAGTATGGATTTTGTATAATACCTGATGGGATGGGAATGAATTTTAAAGCTGTACTCGCCATGGGTGATATGGTGGGTATGGGTATTAAATATTTTATATGGGCATGAGTATGGATGTACCATAATCCACACCCACCCCACCCTATTGCCATCCCCAACTACCGCTACCATCCCAACCCCTACCACCAAAAACTCACCACAACCACCGCTGCCATCAATCCACCACACACCCACACCACCGTCTTGCCCTTCCCATCAAAACCACCAATCTCCGTTCCAAAACCCAGCTGTGTCATTATCATCGTCCTCCTCCACCGTGTCGGCGAAGTTCTCCATAGCACCAGCACACCGCACCGCACCAATAGACCTATGCACACCACCATCACACCTCCTACTCATCGTCAGATCTTTTTCAATCGATGCTGCAACATCAAACCTTACACTCTTCAAATAGATCTAAAAATTGATTTGGGGCAGTGTGTTGTGAGGAAGAGAGGGTGGGATTTGAGATTTTCTTTTGGTAGGGCGATAGCGGTAGTAGGCGGGGATGAGGAAAGGTGGATGAAGATGGGTCGACGGTGGCAGACGGAGAACGAGGAAGGGTGGATGAAGATGGGTCGACAATGGCAATGACAACGACGTGTGAAGGGCAAAGAAGGGTGGGTGGAGAATTAAGAGATTGCTGAAGGTGGCGGATTAGCGGAGGTGGTGAAGAATGAGAGAAAGAAGAGAAGAAATTATGGCCACCAGGTTTCTATTTTTTTTTGCATAAGGGGCAAACCAATAATTTCCATTGAATTCGACAATGTCCAAAGTTGACCAATTTTTCAGACGACGGTAGGGGTACAAATACACTTTTTTAAAAAACAAGAGGGTATATGTGCACATAACAAAGAACTGAGGGGCATAAATGCATTTTTTTCATAAAACAAACATTACATTGTCTCATTAGATCCATCAATTATAAAATAATCCCATCTAATGGTTAGTTGGCCTAAAATAAAACTTTGTTACTGTGTAATTTATTTTACTAATTATTAATAAAAAACAAAATATTTTTATATTTGTAAGAAAATATATATGTATTTATAAAGATAAAAATAAATTTAATCCAAAAATACTACTACAATTATAAAAAATATATTGATTAATATATGTGATATATATAATCATAATTAATCAAATAATTATATAAATACATTTTAGTAAATTTATATTGTTTAGATGAAATAGTAAATGTATTCTAACTAAGTAGAATAGAAATAATTGTATTTTTCTTTAATTATTGTAATTAAATAAATATGAAATTCTTATTTTATATTACTATATAAAATTAGTTGTTATTTATTTACTATTAAATATTAGTACGATTTAAAAATTATTTATTTTTAAAATAAATTATTCCTTTTTACTATTTTCTATTTATACGATATGATTTATGTCAATTTGCGATCCGACCCGACTTGACCCAAAAATATTAAAAAAAATTCTGACCCGTTGGACTCAAAATTTGGCCCAATTTGGGCAAAGACAGTTGACCCAACTTGACCCGTGGTGACGATGCGGTGGTGGCAGAGTAGGTTAGGGTAAAATAGTCCTTAGAAATTAAGATTTCAGTCAAATGGTATTTTTGTCATTTGAGGTGGGGTCAGCGGCCAAAAACACAGGTCGACGTCCAAATTTCCACTAGAGGGTTATGTTGGCACAATGACAATTGACACTTTCATTAACTAGTTAGAGTTGTTTGTGCCCTTTCAATTATCTGATAATTATATTGACACTTTCACAATTATATATGATTATAATGGAATATTGCCCTATATTATATATGCTGCAAATACTAACGACTAAATTATTTTTTTGGTCCCATACAAAGTATCTTTTACCATCTTTTGGTTCTCATTTGCAAAACAACCCTCAGACGGTAGCCAACAAATTCAAAACAATTAGTTTGGTCCCCTAAGGTAGTTTTCAGGTAAGACTAAATGTTTTTCCGGCATATTCGGGGGTATAATGGTAATTTTACTAATTAAAAATATTTTCAATTAAAAATTATTAATTTTAAAATTTTTAGATTTTTGACTTCATCCTGAGCCCTCGAGCCTCCTGCCTCGATCCCTCGAACCTCATGCCTCGATCCCTCAAACCTCCTGCCTCGAGCCTCCTGCCTCCTGCCTCGAACCTCATGCCTCGAGCCTCCGGACGAATTTTTTCTTTTTATTTTTTAAATGCAGGGGTATAATAATTATTTTACATATTTTGACCAATTTTACCGTTGACTTTCTCTGAAAACCACCTTTGGGGACCAAACAATTTTTTTGAATTTGTTGGGTACCGTCTAAGGGTTGTTTTGCAAATGAGGACCAAAAATGGTAAAAGATACTTTATAGGGGACTAAAAAAAATAATTTAGTCAATACTAAATCAATGCTAATAAGGTAAATAAATCACGTTGTTAATTTATTGAGATATATACAAATATAACTCTATATACTTGAGTAAGTGCAAATATTACCCTCAGATAATTTAAACTACAAAAACAACTTTAACTAGTTGACCACGGTGCAACTATAACCCTAAAACACCATTTCCGGCATTGAATTAGTCTTTCCGGCATTGACTCAATCTAAAATGACCAAAATACCCTTTGACTCAAAAATAAAAAGTGTGTGGATAGTTATACCCTTACCATTGCTGATGTTGCTTCATCGCTGCTCCAACTGGGCGACCACCAGGCCGTCAGTGCACCACCAAACCCACCACCACTCGATCACCACCAGCCACCCTGCCACCCAGCTCGAGCCATCGCCACTTCCTCCTCCGTGTCAAAAGTGTCGAGCTAGAGTTGGGTCCGGTCCACCACTACCACACCTTCTCCTCTGCCTAGCCCCGCCAACCACCACCACTATTCCTCCTCTTCCGCCGCTGATCTAAGAATTGCCCACCACATAAACCCATCGATTTGAGAACCACCCACCACCACCAATCTCCCCCCCTCATCTGCCACTTAAACCCACCACCATCTTGAGAACCACCCGATATGATCCCCCCGACCACTAAACCAACTGCCCCGCCGAACCCTAACCCCACCGCCCAACCACAATCACCGCCCCTAGAACCCTAGCATTTCCGCAACTATCTCCGCAGCCTCATCCATCACCTTTCCTGCCACAATCATCGCCCCCGTTCATGTTTCCGCTGCTTTGAAACCTTCGCTGGCGTCGGAGAAGAAGAAGAAGAGTTCACCAATATCGTAGGTTTCAGCGCTTCATAAGAGCGGTGAAACTTTCTAAAGAAGAAGATGAAGATGTGGTTAGGGTTGGGAGTATAATATTAATTTGATTATTTTAATAAGAATTAATTTTTTCAGAGAGGTAAGATTGTCGTTTCACTGAATTTCGGCCTAAATTTACCAGAATTGGTACGTTTGCACTTACACTTACTCTTTAGGGTTATATTTACACTTTTAATTATTAAAAGATTATATTTGCACTTATGTGAATCAGGTAGGTTTATAAAAACACTTTTCTCTAATTTATTTCAGTAAATCAAATTACTATCACATCAGCAATTGTTGCTAAAAATAATGATGATGGAAATTGAGTTCTTGAAGTGGATGGGCCTTTTAGCTTCAGGAGCCTGGTCAAGAAAGCCCAATGACTAACCAACTACCAGTACAGGAAGTTAAATAGGAGTGCTGACTTATAGATGCACCAATTTTATAAGGCCACTGAAGTTCCATAAGTCCATTGTAATTGAATACAAAAGCATACCCTCCATGATTTATGACCATTACTGCATTTAAACCCTCAACAGCAGCTTTTACTTTTCATGATTTCCTTGCTCCATTATTTAAACTACCAAATCTCATTGAATCATTGGTGCACAAAGTGGAGTTTTTTTTATCACCCTCCTTATCTCTTCTAATTTATTATTTGAACGGGTTAAGACTGTGTTTGACAGAGCTGTACTTTTTCCAAAAAAATAGCTTCCGCTTCTTAAAGAAGCAAAAACACTTATAAGTCTTACCAAACGCACCCTAAACATGTTCAATAATCAATTCAATTTTTACCTCCGTCACTTATTCTTTTATGACTCAGTATGTTAGGATCTGATTTATAAAAATCAAGTTTGATTAGAAAACGAGTTATATCTACTTTTGTCTGTGTCAGACCATTAATCCTAAATTGAAAGCAATGGCAAGAAATTGACTACCTAACATGTATGCTGTGATTTCTTATTCACATGATGTGTGCCAAGAATGTCACATCCTTCTCATGACACTTAGAATACAACAACTTTGCATTAGAGTTTGGATATTTGATACAAACAAAAGAAAAGAACTAACCACATTGGCCAAATAGGGAAATTTTCACATTTTACTTTTATCACTAACATCACACTCACCAGCAAATTCAGCTGAACAATGTACCATTTATGGTACCATTTCATTTGCTTATTTCTCAATTCAACTATCTTAGAACAAGATATACACCCTTTTTTTTCTGTTAGAACTTCGTTTTCATATTCATTCTCCTTCACTCATTTACTTTACTTTCTCTTACTTCGTTCCTACACTTATGCGATCACTATTTTCTCGTCTGCAACTTGATCGATCGGATAACAGAGGGAGTATTAGTAGATGGGCTAACCTGTACACACAATAATAACAAGATTCACAACCATGGTTCAAGATTTAAAAACAAGACAAATAAAGAAGTGGTTACAACTTACAAGATTTGTACAAATTGTCTTTAATGTACTTTAACTAGCTGCACATGAATACAATGAACATATCTCCACCCCATCCCAACCAACCTTAGATAAAGGATATAAGGTTGGCAACTCATGTCAAAAACAGAAGCACAAGATGTTAGAAAACCAAAACCTCTCCAAAATGCCAACCATTTCTCCCACCAAGAACACTTCACTAGAAGCCTCATCATCAAGTAGCAGCAATGCCTTGCCAATTCCAACCAAAATGACTCCAAAAACCACCCCGGTCGAAATAGGTACAAGAGGTACTGTTGGATCCCTCATATTGAGGGAAATCGAGTTCTTCAGCCAGCTCGAATTGGGCTCTCAAGAAAAGCTGTCAGACATGGCTAGCTCCACCAGGATCAAGATTGGATCTTTGCCTGCTAAGGCAGCGACGAACAAGAAGAAGAAGAAGAAGAAAGCAAGCAGCAAACTCATACCAAGCATGTGTAACATGATTGAAGTGGCAGAACCAGCTTCGAAATTGGGATTTTCTTACAAGAATTTGAAGGCTGACACTAATAAGAGCCTGCGGATTTAGATGATGCTCTCAGAAAGCTTTGAGAAACCAAGTTTTCTTAGGCGATTCGTTATAGGACTCACCCAAGCTCTTTCAGGGCTCCCACACTTTATGTCTACAAGATCAACCATGTAAGACAGCCTCTTCTCAGGTTTTTGTCTGATAGGAGTACCATCTATAGAAATGTTCTCAGAGTTTAGCATTGGAATCTGATTACTCTTTCGGTTGTACTGCTTCGCCTTTGAGATGATTTCGTGAGTATTTGAGTCACTGCCTTTGTTTCTGCTACTGCTTGCTGCATTTAGCTGGGGTCTAGACTTCATCGTGTTCCTTGTAGAACCACCATTGCGAATAGGAGCACGGTTTGCAGGTGCAACATTAGTCTTTGTGCGAGACGATGAGGGTGTCTGAAGAACTGGCTTTATGGAGTCCAGTTCCCTCGACACAAGGGCACCAATTGTTCCTGTAGTTCCAATTCTGATAGAGCCTCCACCGCCCCTGACAGCTTCCAGTGTCCCAACCATTTCTTTCCCTGTCTCGGTCCAAGTAAACCAATTCAGTATTAGGTCCATAGCACCAATCATGTGAGGGATCATGTAGTCATAGTTATACTAACATCTCATTTTGAGCCAATTTCTTAGTAAATTATGCTTTTCCTATCATATTCTAAGGTCTTAAACAGAACAATGATGATGGTAAATACAAGTAAAATGCGAGCCTTCATCATGTAAGATAACTAAAGATGAAACATCAATCACCATCAAGAATACAAAACGGTAAAGACAAAAGATTAACTATCTTCACAGTAGAACTTCAGAATCCCAAGTGAATTAATTGGTCGAAACTACCAAGAAATTAAAGAAATTGCAGAACCAATGGCCAACCAACAGACCAGAGTAATTGTTAGAACATACATAGCTGGCTAATTAAACTTGTTCATTAAAGATCACATTGATCACTCCATGAATATGTATTAATGCAAAGAGTTGGTTTGCTCATATAGGGGGGACAACTTCCATAAAGAAGAACACCTAACAGAACAACCTTTTCAAGTACAGAAAATCATATGCACAATGCAAGATCTAAAAGCAGTGCGATGCCTTAAAGCATAAAACTTTACAAATCTATCCAAAACCCCTCCAAAAAAGAAACTAAAAACAACCCAGAACTCCTACTGCAAAACATTAGTTCGCCAAAATGTCATCAATCAAGAATGCAACTTTTCATTGAATTCAAGCTATCAAATGAAGAGAAGTACTCGTGAACCTGCAGATCTAGGCTGACCAAAAACACAATTAGTCAAGATAAAATTGCATCTACCGGAGTTTGAAGCTGGCAGCAGCTAGATAGTCCCTTTGAACTCTGAACAAAAAGGGCCAAAAGATGGGTAGAACAAAATCGCAACAAGAAGTTACAGTTTACAAATACTGGAAGAATCAAGAAAAGGGTTATAATCATAAGCAAATAAAATAGTACTATTTATGCAGTTAATGATGCGTTCTTGTGTCCCTTTCAGAAATTGCACGATTAAGCTTTAACTTATTATGGCTTAAAAGATTGTGTTTTGACACTTTGTGTTTGAAGAAAAGTGAGTATTTTTTAACCTGTTTTAGGCATGAGTGCGTCTCTTGAAAGACGGTCCTTCCATAACTCATGGAAAGACCAAGGTTTAAAGTGTAAATTAGAAGAAATGAAGATAAAATTTTCGGGTTGCATGAACCGGGTTATAAATTTTATAACTACCACATGTTGTATACTAAATTTTTAATGTTGCAACTAAGACCTTTTACCTTTGATTATTCTAATTAAACTCTGTCTTTCCATAAGCCTATGGAAAGACCGTCTTTCCCAAGACTTTGCCTTTAGGGATTTAGCAAAAGAAGTGCAAATCTGTAAAGCCCCTTTGGAGGGTTGACCAGTCCAACACAGCTTGATCAAAGGCAAGATCTGACAACAAATCCATACTGTTTGAATTATATAATGTTAATTGCACAGCGCTCCTCTTTGTCTTTTTTGTTATAGTAGGGCCCTTCCAAAAGTTGGACTTCAATTATTTTTATTTTGATCTGAGATATGCTGCGGAGTTAAAAAAACAAAAAAGAATTGGGCCAAGCTAGGGGTCTTTTTTCGTGCTGTCATTCGAGATGGGTCTAAACCTCCACATATATGTGGACAGTATAGTTTACCTAGATAGGGCCAGTTATAGGTTTTGGACTTTCAAACTATACACAAGAAAGTAGTGCATGTCTACTTGATTTTGAATCTTCAAAGTTCATGTATTTTTCTTATTTATGTTATATTTTATATAATTTTTATTTCACTAAATATAACCAAGAAATAAATTATATATAACATATATAATTATCTTCTTTTTACTTGGGAAAATTTTTTGTGATATTTTACAGTAAAATGAAAATTTTGTGCTAATGGAATGGAAGGACTGTGAAGACACAACCATTAAAACACAAGGCCACCACAAAGTTGCGATAGTGTGGTAGGGGAGAATTGGCCACCACACACTGAAATGAATGCTAGTGAAACAAAAGTGGATGACTTATTGGAGGATGTTAGGATAAATCATATTACTGATTAGATTATGATTTATTATGATTAGAGTTCATTCCTTATTACACCTCTATTGTACTCTCTATATATTCAGCTATCAATAATATAATTTCTCACGACAAATCATTCTTTCATGGTATCAGAGCAAGTTCTAATTCCTAAACCCTTAAATTTTTCTGGCTCCTTCCCTCTCTCTCTTTTCCGACAGACCAAATCATCACCGGATTCCGACATTATTTAGTTCATTTTTCCGACATTATCTCCAGCGGCTTCACAACGTTCCCGATGTCATCTCCGACATTATCTCTAGTGGTTTTTTTTCCAAATTTCAAGGCATTCCAGGCGTTATCTTCGGTCTCTGGCATCCGGGGTTTCTTTCTCCGGCTTCATCCAATTCTAGCGGCGACAAAGATCTTTGCCGACATCCACCATTATTCCCGAAGACCTCTACTTCCATCGGCGGCGATTTTCATTCGCACATACAACTTTTGCGTATTCACCTCTAGAAGCGTTCATCGTCTCCGGGCATGGTAGCACCGGCGAGTCCTCAACATCAGATTCACGCTCCAGCAAAAGTCCATGCACGAGCGCGTGTCTCCACGCGGGCGCAACATCTCTCCATGCACATCTGCTCACGCCCCCGAAGCCTATCCAGCATGATTTTTTATTTACGCCCACACGTCTTCAGTTCAATCTTCCCTTGCGTGCACCTCCAGTCTACACCCTCATTATTATTTTTTTCAGCGGTTGACACATCTATTTATCTCTATTATCAATTTATCATAATCCATTGCCATTTTGCTCAATATTCACTACAATTATGGTTTACTTGGCACATTTATCTCGGGAAGATTGTTCCACTAATTGGACTGCGGACAAAGTTTTGTTTCGGGCTAGTTTGGATGGTTCCAACCGCCATCACTCGCTGAACCAGTGGATCGTTGATTCTGGTGCTACATCTCATATCACTGCCAGTACTAGTCATCTTGATAAGGTACAATATTATGGTGGTTCTGATGCTATTCTTGTTGGAAATGGTGAATCAGTATCTCTATTTCTCACATCGGTCAGTGTTATTTCTCTGGTTTCTCTGTTAATGATGTTCTTGTGGTTCCTAAAATTACTAGAAGCTTATTGTCCATTAGTAAACTTACTCGTGATTTACCTGTCCGTGTTATATATGATGCTGATACATTTTCCATTGAGCACAAGCATACATCGAAGATATTTGGTAAAGGCCGTCATAGTTCAGGTATTTATTTTCTTGAGACTGGTGATTCCATTTTTTTAGGCGAATTACGCTTTGGAAAGCTTCATGCTTCTTTTGAGCAGTGGTACTCTCGTCTCAGTCATGTGCCTCATGATATTGTTCAGTTGTTGAGTCGACGTGGCCTTATATGTGTCACTTCCACTATGCCTGCATCTGGTAGTTGCTCTCCTTGTCAGATGGCTAAGAGTAGTCGTTTACCTTTTCCCACTAGTGACAAGCGCGCTACTGATTTGTTAGATAAGGTGTATTGTGATTTGTGGGGACCAACCCCTGTTTATCTGCATATGGTTTTTCTTATTATGTCATTTTCATTGATGATTTTTCGCGATTCACATTAACACATGCCAATTCTACCAACCTGAGATTCGTTTTCTCAATTTTCCTCAAACTCCCAATGTTCCCTTTCAGTATCCAAAACAAGTTTACCCCATTCACATACTCGCACATTGACTTGTATCCTCTTAAATCCACTCTCTTTTTATTTTCAAGATAATGATTCATACAATCTTCTAGAGATCTAAATGTTTGACCATTGAAAGTAAAAATTTTCTCCCGAAATACCGTAATTTTTACTTTCTCATATTTGGTCCTGACGGGCTTCACTGCCGGTGACCTGACCACTTCAATGCCCGGTTCTTCCACACCACTCCATTCTTCAATCACGTAGCTCTCTGGTATCTCAACCGTAGTCTCTATTTCTCCAAACAACATTTGAAACTTCTTTCTTTTCTCCATCTTGGATGTTTGACCATTGCTCATCATCGAGAATCTCAAATATGACAAACACCTAGGTGCTGTCTGAGAAGCTCAAATGTGGATGAATCCAGTGGTTTTGTGAAAATATCCGCAAATTATTCTAATGTTAGAACATAGACCACTGCAACTTCCCTTCTTTCCACAAGGTCTCGAATAAAGTGATGTCTTATATCAATGTGCTCTGTCCGAGAATGCTGAACTGGATTCTTGGATATATCTATAGAACTCTTGTTATCACATAAGATCTTTAGGGTCCCTTGATGAATCCCCTAATATTTCATCATTTGCTTCATCCATAATAACTGTGCACAACAACTTCTAGCAGCTAAATATTCTGCTTCAGTGGATGACACAGATATAGAATTCTGTTTCTTGCTGCACCAAGAGGCTAAATTTGTGCCAACAAAGAAACACTCACCAGTTGCGCTTTTCCGATCATCTGCATTTCCATCCCAATCAGAATCACTATAGCCAACTAGATCAGAATCTTGAGTTTTAGAATACCAAATACCATACTCAGAAGTCCCACTAATATATTGAATAATCCTCTTTACTGCAGTCAAATGAGATTCCTTAGGATTTACCTGAAATCTTGCACATACTCCAACACTGAAATAAATATCTGGTCGACTAGCTGTAAGGTACAACAGACTCCTAATCATAATTCTATACAATTTCTGATCAATTGAAACACCTTCTCGTCCTTCACTAATTTATTTGTAGCAACCATAGGAGTTCTTACTGATTGAAAATTTTCCAATCCAAAGCGTTTCACCAGATTCATGGCATATTTCCTTGATTTATGAACATCTCATTCTTTTCCAGCTTGATTTGAAGTCCTAAAAAATAGGTAAGTTCACCAACCATGCTCATTTCAAACTCATCTTGAATGAGACTTACAAAATCATGTGCCATCGATGATGAGGTAGAGCCAAAAACAATGTCATCTACATAACTTTGAGCAATCAAAAATTTGATGACCTAGTAAGCACAAGTAACGTACGATCTACTCCTCTTCAACGATAACCTTTATGAATAAGAAAGGTAGTCAGTCGGTCATACCAAGCCCTTGGTGCCTGTTTCAACCCATACAGAGCCTTTTTGAGGCTATACATGTGATGGGGGATGATATGGATCCTCAAATCCTTTAGGTTGTTCAACGTAGACCTCTTCATTAACAACCCCATTCAGAAAAGCACTTTTCACGTCCATCTGGTACAATATAAAATTCATAGAGCATGAAATAGCAAGTAAGATATGAATGGATTCTATCCTGGCAACAAGTGAAAATGTTTCATCAAAATCAACACTCTCTACTCGAGTGTATCCTTGTGCCATTAGTCTAGCCTTATTACGAGTGATTTGACCTTCAGCATTAGACTTTTTTTTGAAAATCCATTTAGTACCAATGACATTTACCCATTTTGGTCGAGGAGTAAGGTACCAGACATCATTCCTTGTAAACTGTTCAAGTTCTTCTTGCATTGCGGCAATGCAGTACTTATCAAGTAGTGGTTACTTATAGTTTTTTGGCTCAATCAGTAAGATGAAGCATTTTAATCCAGCAAGTTCCCTGTAATTTACTTGTGGTAGAGTTCGAGTTCATTTCGCACTTGGTTCAGGTTCAACCTGTGTTGGAACATGACACAGGGGGTCTGGCGCTGATGTTTCAACATCACCTTCAGCAGTTGCTCCTGGACTATCAAAGGGCTATGATGTTCCAACATTAACAGACTGGCTGGTAGGGATTTCAGACGGTGATGTCTCAGCTTCATCCTCCCCTTTGTTTGATCCTAGTTTAACATCAGAGTCATCGACAATTACATCAATCGATTCTATGAGAGTGTTAGTGTGAAGATTAAATACTTTGTATGCATGTCTATTTACAGAATATCCCAGAAATACCCCTTCATCACTGCGACTATCAAATTTTCCCAGCTGCTCTCTGTTCCTGAGTATGTAGCACTTGCTCCCGAAAACATGAAAGTAAGCCACATTTGGTTTCCTTCCTTTCCAGATTTTATACGAAGTCTTGCTAGTAAATGGTCGTAGGTATACCCCGTTGATGGGTATAACATGCTGTGTTGATTGCTTTTGCCCACCATTTTTTGTGAATGCCCTTTTCTGCTAGCATGACTCGAGTCATCTTCTGTAGGGTTCTGTTCTTTCTTTCTACAATCTCATTCTGTTGAGGAGTGATGGGAGCAGAGAACTCATAATGTATGCGAAGTTCATCACAGAATTATCTAAACTGTGAATTTTCAAACTCTTTTCCATGATCACTGCGGATTCTAAAAATATTTTTGATGTGATTTCCTTTCTCGGTTTGCCGCTGAATCACCAAACTCATGAAGACATCCAATGCATTTGATTTTTCTTTGAGAAAATCCACCCAATTGTATATGGAAAAATTAGCAACACAGACGAAAATATACTTCTTACTAGTAATACTGGGAGTATTAACTGGGCCCATCAAATCCATATGTAGTAACTCAAGATTACGTGAGGTATTAATATATTGAACAGAAGAGTGGAGAGAACGAATGTGTTTACCTTGTTGGCATGGTCCACACACAATACCTTTTTTATGTGTAAGAACATGCATTCCTCGTACTGCTTTGGCATTGGGAATTTTTACCAAAGTCTTGTAATTTATATGTCCAAGATTTCGATGCCACACAGTAACTTTATCATCCTTAGAGCTTAAACACTTCACTTCTTGTTCCAGGAGATAGCAATTGTCTGACGATCGTACTCCTGATAGTACCTTGTTTTCTACATGCTTCACAATGCACTTATCCCTTTGAAACTTGGCGGTCATATCTTCATCGCACAATTGACCAATACTCAGGAGGTTTGCTTTTTTAAATCTTCAACCAGTAGAACACTTGCAAGAATGGGAAATCCCACTATCTGAAGTTCTCCCTTTCCAACCACGCGACTTTTCTTTCCGTCACCAAAAGTAACAAATCCATCGTCGTATGGTTTGGCATTATTCAAATATTCTGATGTTCCTATCATATGTCTAGAATAACCACTATCGAAATACCACAAATCTCTAGAGTGTGCAATGAGAGATGGGTGAGCAATAAGACTTACAGTGTTTCGTTTAGGAATCCATACCTTTCTGACGAGTCTGCCTATTTGAATATCACTCATGTTGGAACATACTGATAATTGTCTACCATTCATGATGTCTCTTAGTAGTCTGAGACATTGTTCCTCTTCATGGCCTTGGTATGAGCAGCAGTGGCATATTATAGGCTTGCGTCGGGGACGTGACTTCATAATCTTTACCTTCATGGACTGCCTCTCATTTTTGAAATCAGACGGTCCTGTTCCAATTTCTTTATAACCGATACCATGTATGTCGCTTGCATTCTTTCCCATTTCAAGGATTTCATCAAGCTTCGCCTTTCCAGAATTCAGTCGTTTGATTGTATCTTCAGCAGTTTCAACTCGTTCAGTTGCTGGTTTAAGCTTCTGATTCAGTACTTCATTCTCCTTTTCTAATACCTCCATCACGTCCACTAACTCCATTTTTCTTTCCATAAGATGGTGTTTTTCTGCTTTCAGTATCTTATTCGTCTCAACAACTTTCAGCCACATGGAGTACATTTTTTCATATTCTTGGAAAATTTTGTCATCATTTACTTCTTGGCCATGTTCATCGCCTGGTGAGTTTTCACTCAGCAATTCCATGTTGGAACATCTGGATTCCTCAATTTTTACGATGTTGGAACGTGGAGTGATAACTTTATCTACCTTTGCTCCAAAAGCTACATAGTTGCTGGTGAGTTCTTCTCCTGCATTTTCTTCCTCATTATCACTCCATGAAGTAACATATGATCTACCTTGTTTCTTTCTAGTATTAGCACATTCCTCCTGGATATGACCAAATCCTTCACATTCTCTACATTGGATCCTTCCTGCCTGTTTTGTCTCATTATTTTGATTCCTCATAAATGGCTGATTGTTTCGCTCAACTCTGGGTCCACGAGAGTTTCCAGCCTCATGTGATCGAGGTCTGTTTCCACTTAGCGTATCCTGAGATCTTCTGCTTACAACCTTTTTTCAGCATTTTTGAGAAGTTCTTCGTAATGAGTGCAATTTCTTCACCTTCACTCTCACTATCTCCATCATTTTTTGGGGCTGACACCTTAAAAGCTAACTCTATATGGTCTTTCTTTGATGATTGATCAAACGTCATCTCATAGGTCTGTAGCGATCCCATCAACTTGTCAAGTGTCATTGTCACATCACGTGTTTTTTCAATGGAAACCACCTTCATTGCAAAATTTTTTAGAAGAGATCTTAATGTTTTGTTCACCAAATTTTATTCCTTGTATGTTTTCCCAAGTTGATAAGCCATATTAGTAATATCCCTTATCTTCTCGTTGAAGGTAGCAACAGTTTCATCTTCCTCTATCTTCAATTCTTCAAACTTTGTAGCCAACATTTGTAGTTTGGAATCTTGTACACGACTTGTTCCTTCATGTACTGTTTGTAGAATATCCCATGCCTTCTTTGCTTGATAGCAGTTTGAGATAAGTTTAAACTGATTTTTGTCTACTACAGTAAAAATGGCATTTAGTACTTTGGAATTTTCCATTGAGGCCCTTAACTCGTCTGCACTCCATGTTAACTTGTCCTTGACTCCTTGTTTTTTAGGAATTGATTCCCCTTATTTCTCCTTTGAGCTTGACTGAGCATCTTCCAATGGATGATTCCATTCAGTTTCAACAAAATACCAGGCAAGTTCATCAAGTGAGCTGATGAACACTCGCATTCGTGCCTTCCAATAATTGTAGTTTGAATATTCCAACAGTTGGGGTCGAGAGACAGATGCACATGCTTTGGTCGCCATGGTAAAACCAGATCAACACTTTCCTTGACACAACCAATGTAAGAGTAAATGACTTAGCTTTGATACCAATTGAAATTTTGGTTTTACCTAATTACTTCAATTGAGGTTACTGTGTTCCAACATCATCCGATTAACCAAGTTTGTAGGTAAAGTAAAACTTTTAAAGGCACACAAAATTGGTTACGCAGATCGGTGAGAATCACCTATATCTGTGGGGCATGACCCAGTTCAGAATGAATCCACTAATTAGAAAGATAGCACAAGATGCATCATACAAATACTTATCTTTTCTAATTTAAATTGTGAATTCTACTAGCTCCCCTAGTTGCCGATCCGCCTTGATCAGACTCCCTCCGACCTCGATCTCCGTCGACACGGGATCCTCCTCCTCCTGAGGAATTAAGGCGTTCATTCTGAACTTTGAGATCAAACAACGTTGATCATGTTGGAACACCAGTGAACATCTCTGCGCTACGTTAATGAACACTCAAAACCTGTTTGCAGATTTCTCTTGTTAATTTCATTGGTAGCTTAGCCTGTAATGTCCACCATATATAGCCCTTTCGCACACCACAGTTTCCTTGTGCGAATCAATCACTATTTTCATGATATTTTCGTATATTCAAATCATGATGAAGATAAGACTTAACCGATCTAATCCCTTGAAGTATGGGATTTAGAATATCTCGTCCCAATCCTTTTCCATAACTGAATCTCCTTTCTTCTTTCGACTTCTCAGATCTTGATCCAATCCCACAAATATGGGAGATGAAATATTCAGCAAATCAAATGGGCTAGAATTGTCCATCTCAGATTCACACTTTCACAATGACATTCTTCCACCATGACTCCTTCTTTGATGTTACAACATAGTCACAAATTGGCAACTAAAACATTTTGGGCTTTACAGTTAACGTAGTTGGATGAATGCTTAAAAAGTACAGTTGAAAAGTGAATTAAGAATCGCTATTGTTAATTTCAAGTTTTAGGCATATTCTCCTTTCTATTAGTCTTTCTATCCGAAATTAATAATTTGGTTTTATATGTCTTTGTGTCATGTTTTATACTTGTTTAATAAACAGCTGAAGCTGGTGATAAACAACATCGAAGTCTTAAAGAAATAAATTTTAATGAATGATACAACTGTCGATGGATCTTTGTATCATGACAGCCTGATATAGAGGATGGTAGCTTTGTGTGTAAATGAGAGATGCCTCTCTGTTATCCTTCTGACATCAGATAGGTACTAATTTTATTTCTACTAGTGGCATTGATAATGTGTAAATCTGTATGGGAAATAAATGCTTGTACAGCCGGTCGACCAGTCCATACCTTTACCCTTTGGGTAAAGTCTTTTGGGCTAGCTCAAGGTGAGAGTACTTGCTCCACAAGAAACAAAACAGTTTCCCTACTTGCCTACCTATATAAAGGCTAAAGGTAACCCTACACACTTAATAATTTATTCCTAATTACACTCTTGTAACCCATTTGTTGACTTGGCCGTCAGAACCTCTTCCCCCCGGAAACCTCCAGGGACTTTCTCTTTGCAGATTCCGATCACCTATGGTGGTGTGGCAGTGGTGGTAAATTGGGGTGCATTAAGTTAGCATACCCGGTGGGACCGTCAGTCAGATCTACATTTAAGATTGTTGTTTATGTTCACATCTATGGAAAACGCTTTTCGTAGGAGTGAACGGCTAAAAGGAAAAGCTTTACCAGCGAAGAAGTACAATCCCCATACCAGAAAAGAAGAGGGTGCAGGTCCAATATGCAATCTAACCCCACTCCCACCAGTGCCAGTAACAAGCCCTTGGAAGTAGGCACGACTAGATCGCAGAGGTGAGGGGCCCAGAAGCTTCTCGTACAAAAGCTAAAGCACCCCCAAGAACCATGGAGATCAGCGTCGAACCTTGGGTAGGAGGCGCTGAAGCCCCCACGTTGTAAAGCTAGGCACGTCAGCCAAGGGAGAACAAGCCGTAGTTCATAGAGGCTACGATAGATTTGCAAACATAAGTTACGCGAGGAGCCACTCGAGCAGCGAGGGGTACAAACAAAGTGTCCCCCAGTTGAAGCAGGATCTACTATTGTTGGCTTCAGATCTGCTGGCTACCAGGTGGAGCCCCCAATGCTCTACTAAAGGGTGGTCTAAAAGTAGATGGAGCCCCCACTTTCGATGCCTCTAATGGTGCAACCAAGATTCTAGTTTCCCACTCCTCCAGGAATGTCAATCAATCAGACATTGGAGCCCTCACACGGCCCCAACCAATGCTCCCAAACATGTTCCAAGCGGTGGTATACTCCGCACCCATGTCAATTCCTCCATCTTCGAGCCAGAGCATTCCTTATTCGATGGCTAGGCCGATGAGATTCTTCCCGTGCTTTGAGAGCCAGATGTACTCAGGACCTCGACCGGAGGTTCCCCTCTATGATCCTTACCGACCGAAGTTGTATTACAACTCGGCAATAGGGGAATCACATTCGGGAAAGATGACTTTGAACCTTAACCTAAGTCTCGATACTCTATTCTAGCTAAGTCTTTATGGTGATCCATAGATATGAGGGGGAATAAGTGACACCTTGACAAGAGAACTCGATAGGTTGATTGGGACTTTGGGACCTGTCACAACCTCCCCCTTTAGTCCTACAATAGTGGCCACTCGATGGCCCAGTGATGTAAAGCCACTTGAAGGGCTCCCCGCGTACAGTGGAGACTCGGACCCTCGAAAGTTCATACAAACGTTCCTTAGTTTGTAAATTTGAGGGATTTCAATGAACAAATAACATGCAAGCTTGTCGGAGGCTACATTCAAGGAAAAGTGCAAGAATGGTTTATCGAGCTGGGCAGGGGGTCACTACATTCATATAGATATTTTGGAAGGGCCCTTTGGGACAGTTCTTCCAAAAGAAAAGGCTTACAAAAACCTTGATCAAGCTCTACCAGAATAAGCAGAGGCAGGGCGAATCGACGGAGGCATTCTACCATCGATAAGTAGACCGGAGCCTTAGTGTGATCAATTAAACAGGGGATAAGGTGATCCTCCTATATATGAATGGGATGACCAACCTCGACTGGTACAAAAAGATGGTCTCGAAAAAGCTGAAGACCATGCAATAGTTATAGGAAATCGGGAAACAATATTCAAAAATCAAAGAAGCCACTAATAGAAAACAAGAAGGGGATAGATGGGCCGAAAAGGGCCCCAAGAACTCGGAGTCACGGTCGAAAAGACCTGACCCACCGAAGAATGAGTTCGAGGGCTACATCCCTTTGACCAAATCCCTGATAGAGATACACTCTATCCACGGATGTTTAGGAGCCCCCCTCATGGAAAAGGCTACCATGGAAAAAGAGATTTGCCTAAGTTTTGTGAGCATCACAAAGAACGAGGCCATGATATAAATGATGCACCCACATAAGGCAAGAAGTTGAAAAATGTACGAGAGAGGGCTTACTCTACGAATGCATCAAGGGTCCAAGAGGAGAATCCTCCTCAAAGGGACGGCCAAAATTCCGTTGGAAAGGCAAAAATAAAATCAATCGATAGGGTAAAGAACAACAGGTGAACGAAGCAGACCATACTGAAAACTAAGCAGGAGTCTTACCCGAGGCTGAGGCTCGACCGGACATGAATCGAAGGGATGGGGGCAAACTGAGTGATCAATCTCATTAATAGAGTTGTAAGTGACCAAGCTTCAAACACGGTTATCAAAGCCCAATCTCGGTACGTGCCTCCCGATGAGCCTTGTCAGAAATGTTTCCGACCCAAAGAAGCAATTACCTTCTCAGAGGATGACCAGGTGCTAAGCCGAACCCCTCACACAGACCCAATGGTGATCCATGCAACCATAGGAGATTGTTATGTCAAAAGGGTGTCCGTAGACGATGGTAGCGGGGTGGAAGTAATGTTTGCAAACTGTTTCAACCAATTGGAGCTCAGACACGAAAGTCTAAGGAGAAAAACCTCTACCATGTCCGCCTTTACCGAGAAAATGGTGCTACCCCTAGGGGCTGTGACCTTCCCGATCAGAGTGGCAGACAGAGACAAAGAACTCATAATCGATTGTAGCTTCGCAATGGTTGATGTTGTGTGTCCATAAAATGTGATACTTGGAAGGCTTTAGATGTGCTAGGAATGCGCGGTATGGCCCCATATCATTTGACAATGAAGTTCCCCCCAAAATGGGGGATATGAGTCATCAATGGGGATCAATCGGCGGTCCAAAGCTATTTGGCCATAGCTTCGAACGAAGCTAAGAAAGATGATAGGTTTGCTTTGGTCAACGGAGAAATCAAACCCACAGACACAAATCCAATGGCCGTTCGAGAAAAAGGAATGATGCTTGTGGGAAAAATGATACCCCCTAAAATGAGGAAACAAATGAAGGACCTCTTAGATAATTTTGTCGGCGTGTTTTCGTGGGACACATTCGACCTCACAGGGGTACCTAAATAAATAATAGTCTATAAGCTGAATGTGAACCCCTCACAAAAGCCAATCAAGTAGAAGCGTGGATCATTTGCCCCTGAAAGGGCTGAAGCTATAGAGGAAGAAGTCCAAAAGCTGTTTCGAGTATAAGTAATCAAAGAGGTATTCTACCCCAAATGGATAGCAAATCCGGTGATGGTCCCCAAGCATAATGGACCTTGGAGAATGTGCATAAACTTCATGAATCTTAACAAGTATTCCCTTACCCTCCATCGACGTACTGGTCGAAGCCATTACATGATATGAGGTGCTGGCCTTCTTGGATGCCCACATGGGCTATCACCAGATACTCATGGCAGAGGAGAAAAAGCATAAAACATCCTTTATAATGGATGTCTGGGCATTTTGCTACAAGAAAATGCCATTCGGGTTGAAGAATGCAGGGGCCACCTGTCAAAGGCTGGTCGATAAACTCTTCACAAAAAAAATGGCAGAAACATTGAGATATATGTTGATGAAATTGTGGTTAAAAGGAGGGGCTTTGACCAGTTTTTACTGGACCTCGAAGAGACCTTCTAGATGCTCCAAGAAGCCAATTTAAAACTAAACCCCGCTAAATGCATAATTGGGGTAGGAGCTGGTAAATTTCTGGGGTTTATGGTCTCAGAGAGGGGGATCGATATCAATTCTGAGAAAATTGAAGCATTGATGAGTATGAAGCCACCAAAAATAGTCAAAGATGTCCAAAGACTCACAGGATCATTGGCAGCACTCAGCAGGTTCCTTTCAAGGGGGCTGAAAAACACTTGCCATTCTTTGAGATACTTTGAAAAGAAAAATATTAGAATGGATGAATGACTGTGATAAAGTGTTCCTAGAGTTGAAAGAGAACTTAAAAAGTCTGCCCACCCTTATGAAACCAGACAAGGGGGAAGATCTATATTTATACATCTCGCCATCCCTCCTAACGATAAGCGTTGTCTTGGTAAAGGAAAAGGTCAGAACCTAGAACCCAATCTACTTTATAAGTAGGGCATTACATGTTCCGGAGACTCGCTACACTGCCCTCAAAAAGCTAATGTTTGCCCTTGTACATGCAGCAAGGCGCCTCCGGCCGTATTTCCAAAACCACAGGATTATCCTGCTCACTAGCCATCCAATCAGGCAGGTGCTTCTAAAGTCGGAGACCTCAGTAAGAATGATGAAATGGGCAATCAAACTGGGTGAAAACGATATCCAATTCTGTCCAAGGACAACTATCAAGGGCCATGCATTAGCAAATTTCATTGTCAAAACCACTAAACCGATAGAAATCGAAGATGACAACGAACACCAAGAGGCATGGAAGTTTTACAATGATGGGTCCTCTCACTCTGTATGTAGTGGGGATGGAGTTTTACTCACAAGCCCCAATCCGAATGATTACCCTATGCTCTACACTTTGACTTCAAGGCCACGGACAATGATGCAGAGTATGAGGCGCTAATCATAGGCCTTCGAATCGCCAAGAATTTGGGAGTATGAAACCTAAACATTATATTTATTCCCAAATTGTGGTCCTTCAAGTCAAGGGGTAATACGAGGCTAGGGAAAGAAGCTTGCAACGCTATTTGGACTTGGACTTGCAATCTCAGGGGCACTTAATAGTGAAGATGCTAAGTAACCGTAGCTTCAAGGAGGAAGTAACAGTGATGGTGGTTGAAGAACAAAAGTCGTGGATAACTCCTATTATGAGCTACCTTTGAGATGAGACTCTCCTAGAGGACCCCATCAAAGCAAGGAAGGTTAGGCTAAAGGTACCTAAATATATGATCCACAAAGACATCCTATATCGATGAGGCTATCTACAACCACTTCTCCGATGTGTAACCCCCAATGAAGCTGACTACTTGATTTGCAAAACCCATGAAGGGGCCTGTGAAAATCATCAAGGGGCGTGATCGGTAGCTAAAAAGCTTCTCTTGGCTGGATATTATCAGCCAAAGATGTTTGAAGAGGTAAACAAGAAAATCCAGGCTTACCACCAATGCCAAAGTCACGCACAATCACCCACGTTCCTCAAGAAGAAATGATAAACATTAACAGTTCTTGATCATTTGAAAAATGAGGGATTGACTTAGTGGAACCTTTCCCGGTGGTCCCTGGCCACTTTCGGTACCTGATTGTGGCCATTGACTACTTTACGAAGTGGGTCGATGCCGAAGCCCGAACCGACATAAAGTGAAAAGTGGTCTTTGGGTTTTGCTAGAAGAATATCATATGCCAATTTGAGATCCCTCGAATGATCATAAGTGACAATGGCGTTCAATTTGTCAATGAACCCTTTAAAATCTTGTGCAAGGAATACAAGATCCGCCAAAAGGTTACCAGTGTTTACCACCCCCAAACTAATGGGCGGGTGGAGGTCACCAATTGAACCATTGTTAACGGTATTCGATCGAGGCTTGAAGGGGCAGGTGGAAATTGGATCAACAAATTACTTAACGTGCTTTGGTTATACTGAACCATGAAATCATCTACTATGGGTGAAACCCCCTACGGCCTAGTGTATGGCTTAGAGGCAGTCATTCCAGTAGAGATAAGGCTGCCCACCTTTCGAGCGTTTGCTATCAGCAACGGCTGATAAGAAGAAAATTATGAGCAGTGCCGCTTAGATTTGGACCTTGTTGAAGAGAAAATAGATAGGGCAATCCTCTGAGAAGCTAGGGTCAAAGAAAGGTTTAAGCGATATCACGACAGGAGGGTCCGAAAAGTTTAGTTTTCCCTAGGAGACCTCATAATGAGGACAAATGAGAAAATCCATATAGAACCGGAGAGGATGCTGTGAGCAAACTGGGAAGGACCCTACCGAGTCGTCAAAGCCAACCCGGGAAGTAGTTATGTGTTAGAAACCCCCCAAGGTGAATTAATTCCGCGCAGATGGAACATTTCCAACCTCAGGAGGTATTATTCACCAAAATCCCAATAAACTCAAGGGGGCCAAGAGAAGGCCCGCCTACAGGTGTATTTGGGACCGAGAACACCCTCGTAGCCCTATGGGTTGATAGGTTTCCTCTTATCTTTGATAATTTGTAATGAAAAATAGTTGATTCTAGATTAAAAAGCATTTGAGCACACGTTACAAATCATCCTCCTAAAAATGGAGTCACTAATATTCGAAGGGCTTTCAAAGCCCCATCAAATTCGCAACAAGCGCCCAAGGCACAGACCTTGTAAAGAGTTTGAAAAACCAATAGAGTCGTACCGAACATGCAACAAGCGCCTAAGGCACATGCCTTTTAAAGATTTTGAAGGGCCAACAAAGCCATACCGAACGTGTAACAAGTGCCTAAGGCATAGACCTTATAAAGAGTTCAAAGGGCCATAAAAGCCCCATCGAATGCGTAAGAAGTTCTCGGGGCTCAAACCTCATAAAGAGTTCGAAGGGCCATGAAAGCCCCATCGAACGAGCAAAATACACTCAAGGCTCCAACCTTGTAAAGAGTTTGAAGGGGTATCCAAAACCCCTCAAGCATGCATTAAGCGCTCAAGACACGGACATTGTAAACTACTCGATGGGCTATGAAATCCCCTTTGATGAAAAATTGACACAATTTACCAAACAACAAAGTCGGAAGAGAAAACGAGATAAGAAATTTAGCACGGTTGGAAGGGAAATGACCCTTCACAAGTATTATTTCAATAATAAATGGCCATAATGACTTACAAATACACAAAATAAGTCACATCTATTTTACAACAAGGAAAACTTCTAGGAGACCTACACTAGTGGACTCCGGATGAAATACGGGACCCCTAAGACTTAACGTCTTGGTCTCCTAACTAAAGGTTCTTTTTCATCGTCAAGGGGTCGTGCTTGGCCTTGACCAGTAGTGTTACCTCCCCTACCAGACAAAGAACCCCTCCCTTGGCTAGTGGCACCGATCGGGTAGCCCCTTAGGTTAACTCTCCGAGTCGAACCCACGGGAAGAAATGCTTCACCAAAACCCAAAGCCTCACATCTTCTAGAAGTGGTGCGGGAACTTAAAGTCCCTACTCTCATTCTTCACAGTCTATCCAGCCAGCTTTGTGCCTCTTCATACACTTCCCTGATACTTGGGATTCCTAGTAATGTGCTTTTTCTCCATAATGTTGATGGTATCTTGAAGGAACACTTCAAAATCCTCAACCAATGGGGATTCAACCATCCCAAGTCGGAGATGGTATCCCCGAAGGCCATAGGCAGTCGCTTTGTACATCTTGTACGATTCAGTGAGTTCCTTCTCAACTTTCTCCTTGTCCCTATAGGCAACTCTGATAATGGTCTGATTTTTCTGAATGGTTTTCTTGAAGGTAGGGATCAAATCTTGTTGGTATTTTCTAACCTCCTCATTCCACTCCTTAAGCTTAATGGTGTCGGTCACCAAAGCCGCTCGAGCCACCTCTACATTTTCTCGAGCCACTCGAGAATCGCACCGATAGCGCTCGATAGTCTCGTTAGGCTAGGAAAACAAAGCCTCCCAGATGCTTTATAGGCCTTAGTGGTAGTAAGACACTCGTGCATTGAAGTGAACTCAACTTTGGTAGTAATCTTTTTGAGAACTTCATTATGCTGGGCTTTAAGAGAACGGAAGTCTCCTAAAATATCGTCCTTTGTAGTAGCTAAGAATCTCTTTCCTCCCTGGAATGACTCAGTGCAGTGAGAAGTTCTTTCTGCCTCTCATGAAGTCCACTACGCCACAAGCCCATTTCTTCGTGCGCTGTCTGAAGCTCCTCTTCGAACTGGGCAGACCTATACTAGAACAAGGATGCCTCGATATGATGCTCCCAAGCTCATTCCTCAATCCAGTGATACCACTCTTTCATGAATTGAAAGAAAAAGTTGAAGTAAGTGCCCCTTTGCAAATTTGGGGGGGGGATATGGTACTAGATTTAGGAGCCTCTTTCCCCTGGAAACCTTCGGTGGCTTTGTATTTAAATATTATGTTCATCTACAGAAGCTCTAAAACTCCAAACAATAATACACTTATACAGTCACCACTGTCACGCCACGTCGCCAGAGGTTTTCGGGGAGGAAGAGGCTCCAACGGCCAAGTCAGCAAACAGGTTACAAGAGTGTAATGAGAAATGAATAGTTTAGTGTGTATGGTTACCTTCATCCTTTATATTTGTAGGAAAGTTGGGCAACTATTTTGTTTGCTTTTGGAGCAAGTACTCTCACCTTGGGCCAGCCCAAAAGGCTTTACCAAAAGAGCAAAGCTATGGACCGGTCTTCCGGCTGTACATGCATTTAGGCCCATACAATTTTACACATTATCAAGAAGCCCATGGAAAACTGAGGGTTTGGCCTTCAAATTGATCCCAAGGGTGGGTTCAAATCCGTGCTCGCGTCCGTGGTTTCATTGCTGCTCCATTTTTCATGGAGACACTTTGACAGCTGGGCAAGGATCCATCCTCCAAAATCCTTAAACACTCCATGGATATGATCCTGGTCCCCCTGCGACGTGTTAAAGGCCTGTCCCAGGTTGAGGCTTCGAACCTGTTGTTCAAGCTGATAAATGTGTCGGGGGTTCAACCCTTAGCTTTCTAGTCTATGCTAGAGCTCAGGGTCCTAAATCCCACCTCTTTAGTTTCCCCAGGGGCCTTTGGGCCCCATTAGTTCTGAGTGAGGGGTTCAGTCCTTAGGTTTTCTTATCTGTGTCAGGGACCAAAATACCTTTGAGCCCCATTAACGGAAATAGAGAACTCTATTCCCTGCCTTCTAATCTGTGTTAGGGAATGAGGGCATTGAATTCTTTTGTGTATATATTAGGAGAGAGAAACACTCTTGAATTTAGGCTTCAAATCTGTGTTAAAGCCCTATATTGTGCGGATCTCAGTACCTTACCCATAGAGAGCATGTCGTTAGGGTTTTCAATCTGTGTTGGAGCCCTCGTTGGTTCGAGTCCTAGTGGACCAGGATGGGGGATTCAAACTCTATTATTCAATTCTATGCCAAAATCTAGGGGCGTCCAAATCCATACTTTTTAACAGTAGAGGGTTCGAGCTCCGATTTTCTAAAATGTGCTAGAATCTGGGGAGTTTAAACCCTGTATATAGTGTGTTCGCCCTTTGGGTTCTAATTTGTGCTAGAGTCCCAAGGGTAATTCAGGCAATTTAAGCGTAAAGGGTCCGGGCTCCGTGGGTTCTAGTTTGTGCTAGAGCCCAAGAGGCTTGAATCAACCTGCAAAGAGGTGAGGGGCTTGACCTCCGGCTTTCTAATCTTTGTTTGGAACTGAAGGGTTCAAGCTCAAAGCAGGAAATGAAAAAGTCACGTGGGATTAGGGTTTGAATCCAAGGCGGGGAGTGGAAAGGTTCTCAAAGCACTTGACCGTCGATTCTTTCCCGTTATGCATTTCCCAGGAGCTCAGGCTACTTTTCGACCAATAAACCAGTAAGTCCCTTGTCTCTTAACATTTTATTTTTGTTTTAGGATGTCGCAAGTCGTTGAGGAAAAACTCTATTTTGGCCTATTTTTTTGTCGTTCCTACCGCCGCTGGCATAGAGAGCTCCCGCCTCCAAGATTCCAGTGTCGTTCCATCTTCGGCAGCTAGTTCCTTTGTAATGAATTCGGAGGTTGAGGAAAGCTCCAGGAGTTGCTCTGCACCACCTCAGAGCTTTCGTTGGAAATAAGCCTTGTCATGGTCTAGGGTGCCGAGTTTGGCAAAAGTTTGGGAAGACAAGGAGGGTCATCCCTACTTCTTCGAGAAAATCTTGACTCCATTCCTCTAAAGCCCTCAAAATCCTATGGCTTTGGAGGTTTCCAATCCGTTAAAGACGCTGCCTCTATGGGTCCAACTTCCAAAGGATTTATGGTTAGAGGTCCTTGGAGAGGCTGAAAATTCAAGGAATGAAAGACCCGGTCGGTGTGCAGTTTATGAGCATCATCTATGGTTTGGGCTATGCTTTCCCTTACCTTCCATCCTCTCTCATCTTCTCGAGGATCACCGAGTAAGTATGACCCAAGTGCACTCGAACATCGTTCTCCTCGTTATGGCATTCCTAATTTGATGCAAGAATCTAGACATCACTTCTTGTTATGAGGTCTTTTAATCTCTATATTACCTTTCCAGGAGAAGGTGTGCGGTGCATACAGGCGGAGGCCGGGATATAAATCTTGGAGGATCCTGACCCTATGCAATAGGTTTTCGAACCACCCCGTGAAGATCTTCTCAAGCTGTAAAGGGTAGCACCAGTCCCCCATTTATACATTCAAGAATGAGGATGAGGAGTACTATATACCTGATTGGAATCTGAAGCCAAGGTTCAAGAATCCTCCCACCGACGTTGCTTCAGAGGGTGTCATAGTTGATAGAGATCTGATGCTAAGTGATCCCCTCGATATTTCAAGGAATTTTGATTTTGTCTAGCTTAAGGAGGTGTATGATTGGATCTATCGCCAGAAGCCAGTTATGATAGAGCCCCTTCCTTCGGTGAGTTCTATGAAGTCTTCTTCTGGCAAGGGGAAGGACAAGAAAAAGAAGAGTTCAAAGGAAAATAAAGGGGTAGGAGATGAGGGCAACCAACCCAAGAGAAAAAAATTAAAGTGAAAGACCTCTTCGATTGATGATGAGGGGGCATTGAAAAAACCAAAGAAGCAAAAAACCAAGGCTAATAGTTGAAAAACTTTCGAGCATGCCTTGAAGCCTATTGAAGCAGAGCCGGAGCCTGCCAGAGCAAGCAATTCCAGAGAGGCACCTATTAGGATTTCTTCCTCGCCCTCGGAAGGTGTTTTTGGCATCGTTAGTTTATGCTTTGATTTTTATCTAGTCTTTCTTTTCTCTCTCTTTTTGTTGACTAATTCGTGCTTTTTCTTGTTTTGTTTAGTGGACTTTGCTACTACTCTTGGTTTTTGCAATGAGGTGGAGGTTAAGACTGTGTTTGAGGAGGCCTATCATGAGTTTCCCAATAACCATGTAACTTTAAGTCTCGTTCGATCAAAAGTTCATTCCAAGGTTTAGTCAAAGCTCCAGGATGAATCTACTAGGAATAAATGGGGTTAGGATGGCACTTCTTCGCTCCACCCTTCCCCTCAGAGGTAAAAAACTAACACCGGCATGCCGCTCCCGAACCACCCCCATCACCAGGAACCTGGTCTTTCCGGAAACACTGAATCGGAGGCTGGCCATCTCTTGGGGAAGAGCAACTTACCCCCTCCGGGTGGTAAGAGTCGCTCTTAAACTCTTGTCTCAGAGTTGCCCACCTTCTCAATTACTCTGGAATCTATAGCCCAGGCTTACATGCCCAAGGCCAAAGATGCCAAACCGGCTATTGTTAAATCCAAAGAGCTCGAAGGGGAGCTGAGGGAGACTGCTTCTCATTATAGGGAAGATCTAGAAAGGGTGGCCTCCGATTATGAGGCCGAGCATGCTAAGGCTATTTTTTCCCACAAAGAAGAGCTTGAGAAGCAGGCACTTATCCATAACGATGAGATTGAGAAGCTGGAGCTCGAGAAGGACACTCACTTGAAGGAGCTCGGGATGAAACTCTTGGAGGCCCAGGCAGAGAATACCAAGCTTTCCATCTTTTGCTCTCCCGAGAAACAGGGTTCCACATTCGAGGCTTTCACTAATAGGCTAGTGAAGACCCAGGGGTTCCAGAACTTCTTTTCGGACCTCTCCACAGTTATGATGGGGCTTTCCCAGAAAAAACTTGGCTTGTTCCATCTCCAAGGATCTCCCTAACAAGTATGCGAGATAGCTGAGCCATCTCTGGTGGAAGTCTATCCAAGACGGAGGCATTAAACTCCCCCTGCTCGACCATTTGAAGGCTCTCGGAAAGTATTTTTCAGTGGAGGAAATCCATCACTTGGAGGTGGATGAAGACACAGAGTGGAAGGAGCCAGACCCCCTTACCACTCTGTGATCTCGGCGTGGGCCTGCTCCCTCGAGTTCCTCTCAGGTGACTCCTAGCATAGAGAAAGTTTCCTCTTGGGGCTCCTAATGTACTTTTAAAATATTTTTTACTTATTAATGAAGATTTTCTTTTCTGCGTACGTATGTCTTTCTTACTTTCTTTTTGTCACTAGTAGACCCTAGATTTGGTACCCTTAACACCCCCCTCAATTTGCAAAGGGGCCCTTCCTTCGACTTTTCTTTCAAGTCATGAAAGAGTGGTATGACCAAATCGAGGAATGGGCTTGGGAGCATCAGATCGAGGCATCCCAGTTATGGTACAGGTTCATCTGGCTCAAAGAGAAGCTTCAGGCAGTGTATAAAGAGCTGGGCTTGTGGCATAGTGGACTTCACGAGAGGTAGAAAGAACTTCTCGACGCACTAAGTCGTTCAAGAGAGGAAAGAGATTCCTTAGATGCTGCGAAGAATGATATTTTGGGAGACTTCCGTTCTCTCAAAGCCCGGTATAATGAAGTTTTCAAAGAGATTACTACCAAAGTCGGGTTCACTTCGATGCACGAGTGCCTTACCGCCGCTAAGGCCTATAAAGCAGCTGGGGGGCTCTTTGTCCCAGCCCAACGAGACTATCGAGCGCTACTAGTGCGATGCTCGAGTGGCTTGAGAAAACGTAGAGGTGGCTCGAGAAACTTTGGTAACTGGCACCACTAAACTCGAGGAGTGGAAAAATGAGGTTAGAAAATACCGACAAGATTTGATCCCTGCCTTAGAGAAAACCACTAAGGAAAATTAAGCCATTATTGGAGCTGTCTATAGGGACAAGGAGAAAGTCGAGAAGGAACTCGCTGAATTGTACAAGACATACAAAGCGACTGCCAACAGCCTTCGGGCATACGGTCTCCGACTTGGGACCGTTGAAGCCCTATTGGTTGAGGGTTTTGAAGCGTTCCTTCAAGATACCATCAACATTATGGAGCCAAAACACTTTACTAGGAATCCCAAGTATCAAGAAGCGTATAAAGAGGCACAAAGGTGGCTGGATAGACTGCAAAGAATGAAAGTGTGGGCTTTAATTTCCCTCACTGCTTCTAGAAGAGGGGAGGCCTCGGGTTTTGGTGAAGCCCATCCTCCTGTGGCTTCAACTCGGAGGGTTAACTCAGGGGGCAACCTTATTGGCACCACTAGCCAAGGGAGGGGTTCTTCATATGGTAGGGGAGGTAACACTACTGGCCGAGGTCGAGCACGACCCCTTGACAGAGAAAAAAACCTTTAGTTAGAAGACCAGGATGTTAAGTCTTAGGGGCCCCGTATTTCGTCCGGAGGCCACTAGCGTAGGTTTCCTAGAAGTTTTCCTAGCTGTAAAATAGATGTAACTTATTTTTGTGTATTTGTGAGACGACATGGACGTTTATTATTGAATTAATACTTGTGAAAGGCTATTTCCCTTCCAACCGTGCTAAATCTTTTTAGCTCATTTTCTCTTTCAACTTTGCTGTTTGGAAAATTGTGTCGATTTTTCGTCAAATGGGCTTTGATAGCCATTCGAGTAGATTACAAGGTTTGTGCCTTGAGCGCTTAATGTGCATTTGAGGGGGTTTGGATAGCCCTTTAAACTCTTTACAAGGTCTAAACCTCGAGTGCCTTTTGCGTGTTCGATGGGGCTTTGACGGTCCTTCGAAATCTTTATGAGGTCTAAGCCCCGAGCGCTTTTTGGGCATTTGATGGGGCTTTGATGGCCCTTCGAACTCTTTACAAGGTCTGTGCCTTGAGCGCTTGTTGCGCGTTTGGTAAGGCTTTGTTGGCCCTTTAAACTTTTTACAAGGTCTGTACCTTGGGCGCTTGTTGTACGTTCGGTATGGATTTGTCGGCCATTCAAACTCTTTACAAGGTCTGTGCCTTGGGTGCTTGTTGCGCATTTGGTATAGCTTTGTTGGCCCTTTTAACTCTTTACAAGATATGTGCCTTGGGCGCTTGTTACGCATTCGATGGGGCTTTGATAGCCCTTTGAATATTAGTGACTCTATTTTTAGGAGGATGATTTGTAATGTGTGCTCAAATTTTTTTGAATCACGAATCAACTATATTTCATTACGAATTATCAAAGACATGAGGAAACCTATCGACCCGTAGGGCAATGAGGGTGTCCTCCAACCCAAATGCACCTGGAGGTGGGCCTTCTCTCGACCCCCTCGAGTCTATTGGGATTTTGGTGAATAATACCTCCTAAGGTTGGAAATGTTCCATCTGTGCAGAATCAGTTCACCTTGGGGGGTTTCCAACACATAACAACCTCTCGGGCCAGCTTTGACGACTCGGTGGGGTCCTTCCCAGTTTGCTGATAGCTTCCCCTCCGGTTCTATACGGCTCTTCTCGTTTCTCCTCATTACAAGGTCTCCTGGGGAAAATAGACTTTTTGAAACCTCCTGTCGTGATACCGCTTAACCCTTTCTTTGACCCTGGCTTCTTAGAGGTTTGCCTCTCTGTTTTCTCTTCGAAAAGGTCCAAATCCAAGCGGCACTGCTTATAATTATCTTCTTGTCGTCCATTGTTGATAGCAAACCTTCGAATAGTGGGCAACCTTATCTCCATTGGAATGACTGCCTCCGAGCCATACACCGGGCCATAGGGGGTTTCACCTGTAGTAGATGATTTTGTTGTTCGGAATGCCCAAAACACACTGGGTAATTTGTTGATCTAATTTCTACCTGCCCCTTCAAGCCTCGATCGAATACCAGTAACAATGGTTCGATTGGTGACCTCCACCAGCCCATTAGCTTAGGGGTGGTAAACAATGGTAACCCTTTAGCGGATCTTGTATTCCTTGCACCATCTTGTAAAGGGGTCATTGAAGAACTGAACGCTATTGTCACTTATGATCGTTCGCGGGATCTCGAATTGGCATATGATATTCTTCTAGCAAAACCCAATCACTGCCTTTCCCTTTATGTCGGTTAGGGCTTTGGCCTTGACCCACTTTGTAAAGTAGTCTATGGCCACAATCAGGTACCAAAAGTGGCTAGGGGCCTCTGGGAAAGGTCACACCAAGTCGATCTCTCATTTTTCAAATGGCCAAGAATTGTTAATGTTCATCATTTCTTCTTGAGGGACATGGGTGATTGGTGCGTGCCTTTGGAATTGGTGGCAAGCCTGGATATGCTTTTCCACCTCTTTGAATATCTTTGGCCAATAATATCCAGCCAAGAGAAACTTTTTAGCTACTGATCGAGCCCTTTGATGACTTTCGTAGGCCCCTTCATGGGTTTCACGAATCAATTAGTCATCTTCATGGGGGGCTACGCATCGGAGGAGTGGTTGGAAAAAGCCTCGGTGATATAGGATGTCTTCGTGGATCACATATTTAGGTGCCTTTTAGCCTAACCTTTCTTGCTTCGAAGGGGTCCTCCGGGAGAGTCCCATCTTTAAGGTAGCTCATAATAGGCGTCATCCATGACTTTTTTTCTTCAACCACCATCACTGTTGCTTCCTCCTCAAAGCTACGCTTACTTAGTGTCGCCACCATTAAGTGCCCCTGAGATTGCAAGTCCAGGTCCGGCGAGGCCAATTTGCTTAGGGCATCAGCCTTGTGATTCTTCTCTCGAGGGACTTGAGTGAGGGTATAATGGTGGAAATATTCGAGGAGTGGCTTCACCACTTCCAAATAGCGTTGCAAGCTTCTTTCCCTAGCCACGTATTCCCGCTTGACTTGAAGGACCACGATTTGGGAATCACTAAAAATGTCTAGATTTTGAACTCCCAAATCCTTAGCGATTTAAAGGTTTGTGATTAGCGCTTCATACTCTGCCTCATTGTTCATGGCCTTGAAGTCACAATGTAGAGCATAGGGGTAATCTTTCTGATTAGGGCTTGTGAGTAAAAATCCATCCCTACTACCTCCAGAGTGAGAGGACCCATCAACGTACAACTGCCATGCCTCTTGGTGTTCGTTGTCATCTTCGAGTTCTATTGGTTCAATGGTTTTGACAATTAAATATGCTAATCCTTGTTTTAGGGGTATCATACCCACAAGCACCATTCCTTTGTCTCGAACAACTATTGGTTCTGTATTTGTGGGTTTGATTTCTTCGATGACCAAAGCTACCTTATCATCCTTCTATGCTTATTTCATATTTATGGTCAAACAGCTTTGGGCCGCTGATTGATCCCCCCTGATGACTGATATCCCCTATTTTGTGGGGAGCTTCATGGTCAAATGATAGGGGGACCGTACCGCACGTGCTTGGCACATCCATGGCCTCCTAAGTACCACATTTTTGGAGACACATCACTAACCACTGCGAAGAGTGAATTACTAACACGATTCTAACGAGTATTACGTCCCAATGTTCCTCAACATTCTTTATAGAGAGAAGATTGCAAGTGGGACTGTGACCTGTGTGGATTGGTCAGTGGTCGCGCCAACCCTGGTATGTTCTCTACAGCTGTTATGATAGAAGGTTTTATTCAATGTTTAAGACACAACGACATGTATTTGTATGACTGAGACTGCCAAACGTCTGTTTCTTGTTTGCATGGAAGTTTAAACCTGATACGTTGGGGACTTTACTGAACATGAGTTCAAAAGTGATGCATTTTTAAGGCTTTTGATATTTCTTGGGATGGGATTACGGGTTTTGTTTTCATACCCTCATTTTCTCCCTTAAAGTATGGTACTTCTGTAGATGATCGGGTTGGTGCAAGCTTAGAACAGCACATGCCGGGCAATAGACATTAGTTGAATATATAGGACATTGCAAGAAGCAGTGGATGATGCCTGTCTTCATGGAGAGACGATTCATAGTATGTAGTTGATTGAACAAATAGAAAGCATCTACTTTTATTGATTCATCTTTTCATTGAAGTTTAGTCTTGTTGCTAATTGTTGTGAACGCGTGTTCTTGGATCTTTCTTGTTTGATTTGGTTTGAGAAAAATTCTTGATTTGATTCAGATTGCTAATTTATGTCAATAAATACATAGGTTAGATTCCCGTATCTGTCAATATGGATCCATATAAGTTGAATCCCAACCGTTCGTTTTCTCTGAAATGTATACTATTGAACAAAACAATCTCTCTTATGTTAATGGTACTGATACTAATACTACTTGCTGCAAAAATTCTGGCTCATTTTGACTCTTATGCTTATGTGAGAACCGTCCAGAGTATCCAACACTGTTGGATTCATCATCAGTGACTATGAAAGATGTTTCATCTTTGAGGAATTTCCGAATGGCTTTAACCTGCATGAAAGTTCAAACTTGAAAGGTTGTTATCAAGCATCTCCCTTCAGCCTCTCCCCACACAAATTTGGGTCTCAAAAATGGTTTCACTTTCAATCCCTAGAGTCATGACCACAACATTTGGGTTTATTGAGCATGTATGAATATCATTTAAAAATAATAATAACCTATGTGAATATCATATAATCAACTCAAACATTGCTGGTCTAAACCTTGTAAAAGCGTTGAGTGTTAAATGGATGGATACTTTGCATTAGTTTGGTTCATGAAGGCTGGTGTATGTTGTACGTGAGACAATCAAATCGTAGTATTTCACCTACATTACCTCACGTAAATTATATTGTATCCCTGGTTTTTCCCCTCATTCAATTTTCTTGTCCTCAATTGTAAAAGCTGACGTTGTATTAGTATGATTCCCTATCCTACAGAAAATGAAAAATGATCCAGCGCCTCTGACTAGCACAAATTGAAAAGAGTTCAGTTGCATAGTATCTAAAAGTGGGTGGATTGCGCGATTGATCCAAATGAGAAATTAGGTTGATGGTTTTAATTTGGTCAAAAATTTCACCGAATGTTGAGAAAACCACTTACGAATAGAGGATAGGGAAGGGGATGTGCGTATTTGCCTCATCACATTATATGTACTCTAATCTGATTTCTTTTAGACTAATTTTTTTTTGGTCCCTAACATATGAATTTATACCATATTTTGGTCCCCGAGACCAATACCGCTTCCTTTCAGTACCCAGCAAATTCAAATGATTTGTTTGGTCCCCAAGGTGGTTTTCAATGTGGTTTTCAGTAGACTAAATTATTTTATGGTCTCTAACATATGATCTTATACCTTCTTTTGGTCCCCAAAATCACCTGAAAACTACCTTGAAAGCCACCTTGAGGACCAAAAAAATTATTTTGTATTTGTTAGTTGCTAAACAAATGTGGTATTGGCCTTGTGGAGCAAAAGATGGTATTGCATCATATGTTGGGGATAAAAAAACAATTTAGCCATTCTTTTATAACCTCCCCTCTATCTTAGTTAGAGTTGCACTGATTCTTTTTCCATGCTTATCAACTATGAATATGATGTTAGAACATACCATGATGATAAAACATGAATCGATGTTATTATTTACACCAAATCAAATTTCACGAAATCTTTTATCGTTTAGTCACAACTATGTCCGTCATTGTGGCATCTATTAGCCGGAGTGAATACTAGGTTACATGTAATTTCAATTTGATAGTATAAATGTGTTGGAATTTAATGGATTTATAAGTAAAGAGCACAACAATAGCTTGCCTTGTGTTTACAAAATAATTTCATAGTTTCAGATAATCAATGATTACATCATTTGACAAGCTAGGAAACATATCCTTTTCAACACAGGCAATCAGAAAATGTTTAGAAATTCATCTCCCATTTAATTAGGAAGCTGATTCTTGCGATAATCTCCATAGTTGAAAACACTCTTTCCAGTCCGCTGTAGTCATTGCAACAGGTAACATCAAAGCCAAACTTATGAGCTTGTACACAGTACACCAATGGATATGCTACATCTCTACAAAGCACATTAGTCTTTCCCAAAATCAGCATTGTAGTGAGAGCTTGATTCAAGTTTCTTTGCATCATTCAGCTTTCGAACCGCCTTCATAAAATCTTCTTGAATAACATAATCACGCTCTCCACGAATTGCGAACATGCCGGCCTCAGTGCAAATGTTCCTCAGATCGGCTCCATTAAATCCCTCAGCAAGCTTGACAACAGCCTCACAGTCAATTTCACCGTGTTTAGCAACCCCAGCAGCATGAATCTTGAGAACCTCTGTTCTTGACTGCTCATTGGGCAACGGGATCTCAATCTTCCTGTCTAATCGGCCAGGGCGAAGAAGAGCAGGGTCCAAAACATCAGGTCTATTTGTCGCCATGATGACCTTAACCTTCCCAAGCTGATCAAAGCCATCCAACTGGTTAAGCAACTCCATGAGCGTTCTCTGAATTTCACGGTCTGCACTAGTGCCCTCACTAAAACGACGCCCACCAATAGCATCGATCTCATCCATGAATATGATGCAGGGTTGGTGATCGCGAGCATATCCAAACATTTCCCTGATCAACCTTGCGCTCTCGCCAACGTACTTATCAATGACAGCACTTGACACAACCTTCAAGAAATTGGCTTCCATGTTACTCGCAATGGCTCTAGCCAACAGCGTTTTCCCAGTTCCAGGAGGTCCATACAGAAGAACACCCTTAGGAGGCTTGATGCCAACTCTGAGGAAGAGCTCAGGGTTCATCAAAGGCAGCTCTATAGACTCCCTCAACTCCCGGATTTGATCCGAGAGCCCTCCAACTGCAGAGTAGCTAACATTCCCAGGATCTTCATGAAGCATGTTGTACACAACTGGATCCACTTCCCGGGGAAGAGCCCGCATTATGGTAAGCGTCGTCATATCCAGAACCACGCGAGTACCCGCAGTTAGTTTCTCTATGTCCACCTTACTGCGACACCCAACGACGTACCTCGGGCCGCTGCTAGCTTTAACTATCATGCGCTCGTCATCCAGCGGGCGGAGCACCTCCCCTACGATCTGCCCTACGCTCTGCAGTGACTGCAAATCATCTTCAGTTCTGGCATATTCCTTCTTCGTGGCACGCAGGCTCTCCCTCAATCCCGCGACTCGAGACTCCTGCTCCTTGTGCACGAGAAGCTTTTTCCGGTACTCGGAAATTCCAATTTTGCGACGAGCGGCGTCTAATTCGATTTCCATCGACATCACAACCAGAGAGAGGTTGATTGTTCAATTGGAGTTCCAAATCAAAACTGCACAATCGGAATCGAAAAGAAAACAGGCCGCAAGAACAAGCCGGAAACAGTCAATTGGAGTGCTGATGAGGCAGAGGGGAATCAGAATATATATAGTACTTACCTAGGAGTCTAGGCGAAACAAAAACCCAAAGGGAATAGGAACAAGGACACAAGCGACGGGAACCTAAACCCAAAACGGAAAGGAAATTGCTTGCCTTGTGTTTTAAGAACTGATATCTTCTCCAGGTTATTAGCTCCGTTCAAAAACTACACGAGTTAAATTTACTTGTAAATTCTGTTGATTGATTTTTTTGAAAATAGTTTGTGTGTTTATTTACAAAATTCAAGGACTCTGAAGAAACTATGGAACAAGTATATCCCTGATAAGGTCTCAGTTTTTACATAGAGGTTAGTGAATAATCTTCTTCCATTCGACAACATTCTCATGCATATAGGTTTTAACCTCCTTAAAATGTTTGAACCGCGAAAGCCAAAACTCCCCAGACCATTATTTTAATCAATGCAGCAATACTCGCTTTATATGGTCTAAAATCCACCAGTTCAAAGAGTAGAGGTCATCATTTTTACCTCCATGATACGTCCAGATTTTGACTATTATATAGGTCTGTATTGCCATTTTATATACAGTACATGCCACCATTATTGTTCCCCATTTTGGCTTCATCTTTGCTGGATAGAATTTTTTTTCTTCCATGGATTTCCTGCTGCTTTTGATTTTACGTGCGGGGTTGGAGCTGGCTCACCATACTCTTAGGCAAAAGGCGATCACCGCTCGCCCTCAGCGGCGCAAATCAGCCCACACCCACGCCATCGTATGAGAGGTAAATCACGGTGGCCCAGCACCAGGACCCATGGGCTTGGCCTTGCCTCGGTGCGCACAAGAGGGCCTTGCAAAGCAAGAACTCCCCACACTGCCGCTGCCGAGGATCGAACCTGGGTTTATTAGCTTTTCCACTCATTTTCCAACCACTGGGTACACCCGTCTCACCATACTCTTAGATTTCAACGGAGGCTACCCTTGCATGCTTTAAGCCTGAATTCCACACATGGCCAACTATTGAAAAGAATCTCTTTATCGACAACAGAAAGCTCCATCCCCACACTCAGGTTGTTCCTCTCAATGTATCCTGCTTTGGACCTTTCTCGACATGGAATTTACTAAGAAGCCCATCGAATTGTATCCTTTTAGGTCTATTCCTTTATTGGTGCATAAAACTTATTCAGGTGTAAACTACCCAGGAGTATTTTAGCTTTTGATCTATGGTTATCCTTATTGGATAGCTGGCCTCCAAACTGCTAACACGGAGTGGAGGCAATTTAGGAGGAAACATACCCAATTTTAACCCTAGCTCCTCTTAGGTCCTGTTCTATGTAGTTTATCAGTATTTCAATTCAGTCAGTTCAAATCAATTCAGTTCAGTTCAGCATGCATTTAATTTGGTGAAATTTCAACTTAATTTAGTTTTACATTACTATTTTTCAACACACTTATTTTAGTTCAGTTTAGATCATATCAGTTCAGATAAACTCCAGAGATCAGATCCTTATTTTAGTAACTAGACATCCGTCTGTCTATCCTTTTTTCTTTTGTCTTTAAGGCCTGGGAGACCTAATAAATCCCCTCCTTCCACCACTGTGGATGTTTAGTATGTATTCAAAAAAAAAATACAAAGTTCAAAATTCAAGAGAAAGAAATAGGGTAATATGCAGATATAACCCTATATGTTTAGAAAAGTGTAAATATAACCCTCAGTTATTTTTTAGTGCAAATATAACCCTGACTGTTGAATGAAAGTGTAAATATAACCCTCCGGCAATGATTCCGGCATTGACCATCATAATCTGGTCGTTGACCAACTTGTAATGACTAAAATACCCTTATGGCTGAACCCTTGACATGGAAGGACAATTTTGCCCTTATTATCATTGGGGTAATATTTTCATTTGAGAAATGGAGCTTTTTCAGTTTTTTAATTAAGAAAATGACAGGGGCAAATCGATCATTTCATTGTATTCCGGCCTCAAACTGGCTGAAAAGGTTATATTTGCACATAATCTGAATAAATATGGTTATATTTTCACTTTTAAATAGTGTTGGGTTATATCTGTACTTTCTTCAATTACACAGAATTATATTTGCACTTTTCTCAAAGAAATAAGATAGTGCAACTTAATTTAATTTCGATCGCGATATTTAAAAGTAAAACGTAGAACAATCAAAATCAAAGACAATCAAAGATAAGAAGGATGACACAAGTTTGATATTTAGTAATTATCGATGTGATAATATATAATTAATAATATTTCTCCGTTTTCCAACCTAAACAATATACTCCCTCCGTTTCACTAATATTGGCACCATAGGTTTAGGTGCTTGGATTTAGGTTGATGAAATGAGTGGATGAAATTGAATGTAGAAAGTAAAATGAAAAATGAGTGGATGAAATTGAAGGAATCTTGCCAAAAATGGAAAGTGTGCCAATATAAAAAGAAACATCCAATTAAGGTAAGTGTGCCACTAATAGAGAAACGGAGGGAGTAGGGAACAAAGAAAAGTTTTCCGCTCCTATTACCATCTTTCCAATCTCCCGGTTAAAGAATATATTGCCATACACGCGTCCTTCTCCGAAGTTGTCTTCTCCGATCTTCTTTTCCCTATCTTTTCAATATAGGAAGATGAGAAAATAATAATTATTTCAATTGATTTTCTTTTGATGATTTTATTTT
This sequence comes from Rubia yunnanensis, assembly GCA_037428765.1. Lineage (NCBI taxonomy): Eukaryota > Viridiplantae > Streptophyta > Magnoliopsida > Gentianales > Rubiaceae > Rubia > Rubia yunnanensis. The sequence goes on from CM075070.1 coordinate 8,823,122, forward strand.
CATACATTAGTATTTTGTTAAGGAAATAGAATATTCTTGCAATATTACTTGTAACTGTAGTTATATTCTATTACATTTTCCTGGCTTGTATAGGTATCATGTACTACTATATAATGTATCATGAATTCATGAATGTAGACACACAATTATTACCCTTATTTTCTACATGGTATCATAGCCTAAAATCTTGAAACCTTAAAATACCGTCCTAAATTTTCCGCCGTCGTCCGTGCGTGACTTCCACGCGCCGCCAATCCGGACTACCTTCTACCGCCGATCCGGACTAGACATAGTTTTCCATTGAGTTCTACAAATGCTAATGCACTATTTGAATTAGTACATTGTGATGTTTGGGGACCTTATCGAACTTCATCCTCTAGTGGTGCATTTTATTTTTTGACTATAGTCGATGATTATTCCCGAGCTGTTTGGGTTTATTTATTAGTCGCTAAGTCTGAAGTAGCCTCTAGATTTTTAGAATTTAGTGCCTTAGTGAAGAACCAGTGGGGCCGAACCATAAAATGTGTTCGGACTGATAATGGGACTGAATTCTGCCTTTGCGATCTCATTTTGCTGCATCTGGGATCATCTTTGAGACATCTTTGGTTGACACACCACAACAGAATGGTCGGGTTGAAAGAAAGCATCGCCATTTACTCAATGTGGCGCGTGCTTTATGGTTCGAAGCCAGTCTTCCTATTGAATTTTGGGGAAAATGTGTTCTTACTGCTGCCTACCTGATCAACCGAACACAGACTCGGCATCTCAACGGCCGTACTCCCTTTGAGTTGCTTTATGGGCAAGCTCCAAATTATTCATCGTTAAGGGTTTTTGGATGCTTGTGTTTTGCTGCTCATGTTCCCAGATATCGTGACAAGTTTGCACCACGAAGTTGGCGGTGTTTGTTCCATGGTTACCCTGCTGGAAAGAAAGGCTATCGCCTTTTTGACTTGGAATCCCGAGTGATCTTTAACAGTCGGGATGCTAATTTCTTTGAAGACCAGTTCCCGTACTCTGCAACTCCGGCATCTGCTTTATCCGATGAACCTGGCGGCGCCACCACACCACCGCCGGATTCCTCTTCCTTCTCGCCGGAGCCGCTCGGAGTTTTTGTTCAGCATTTCGCTGCCGATCCACCGCCGCCAGTCACCGTTGGCCTTCCGTCGTCCACCGGTGGCCAGCTGCTGCCAACTGCAGTCTTGCCAGTCACCACCAGTCGGTCACCGCCGGTCAACGTCGACCGTCGCTGGCCAGTCAACATCGAACGTCGCCGTCCAGTCAACGCCGGTCAATGTCGGTCAATGCCGGCAGGTCAACGCTGGTGAGTCCTCCGCCGTCCGACGCCAGTACCACCACACCGGCCGCTGCCGACCAACCTTCGCTGCCCGCTGCCGGTTATTCTCCGCCAATCGCCATCGATGCTACATCCTCGCTATCTACTTTACCGACTTCTCTGGTACCGGACAGTTCCGCTGCTGAGTTGCCATCTGCAAGACAGAGTGTTTGATCTCGTCGTCCTCCATCGTACTTGGCAGATTACGACTGTGATGATCATGCTTGTGCTCTTACTATTGAAGACCCCCTCTTTCGACTACGTTCCCTCATGCGTCGTCACTTTCCTCAGGTGTTCCCTATCCTCTTACTGATTATGTAAATTGTGATAATTTTTCTAGTATGCATTCTAGATTTTTGGGTGCTGTAACATCTAGTGCAGATCCCACTACTTATTCCGAGGCTTCCCGTCATTCTCATTGGCAGGACGCTATGGCTGAAGAAATTACTACGATGGAGCGAGATCAGACATGGACTTTGTCTCCTTTGCCTGCGCATAAGAAGGCAATTGGGTGCAAATTGGTATATCGGACAAAGTTCCATTCAGATGGTACTATTGAACGTTATAAGGCGCGCCTCGTGGTTCTTGGTAATCGCCAGGTTGAAGGTATTGATTACACTGAGACTTTTGCTCCGGTTGCGAAGATAAGTTTTGTCTAATTGTTTCTGTCTGTTGCAGTTATCCGTGGTTGGGAACTGCATTAAATGGATGTTTATAATGCCTTCCTGCATGGTGATTGCATGAAGAAGTGTTCATGCGTCCTCCGCCTGGCTACGCTGTTCCGCATGGTCAGGTTTTTCACCTTCAGAAATATCTTTATGGTCTTCGTCAGACTCCTAAAAATTGGTTTGCTAAACTGGCTCAAGCTTTACGAGCATTTGGTTTTGTTCAGAGTAAGTCCGATTACTCTTTATTTGTCTATTCCCGTGGATCAGTTTCTTTACATGTTCTGGTTTATGTGGATGATTTGGTTATTGCTCTCTTCTCGTAGTCATCCAGGTCAAGGTCAATGTTTATTTCTCTCTTCTCGTAGTACGTTACAATTGATTGCTTATTGTGATTCTGATTGGGCTGCATGTCCAATTACTCGGCGTTCTTTTTCTGGTTATTTGATGATGATTGGTGATTCTCCGATTTCTTGGAAGACTAAAAAGCAACATACTGTTTCTCGTTCTTCCGCTGAGGCGGAGTATCGTGCCATGGCTGTTACCTGCTATGAGTTGTTATGGCTTCGGTCTTTACTAAAAGATTTGGGGGTTTCGCAATCCTCTCCTATGCGGTTGTTTTGTGACAGTCACTCAGCTCTTCATATTGCGGCCAATCCAGTTTATCATGAACGTACCAAACACATTGAAGTTGATTGTCATTTTGTCCGGGATCTTGTTCAATCTGGCGCTATTGTTACTCACCATATTCGTACGGCGGACCAACCTGCAGACTTGCTCACTAAGGCTCTCGAACGTAATCAGTTTCATTCATTACTTGGCAAGTTGGGCATTTCCGATCCCCATGCTCCAACTTGAGGAGTGTTAAGGAAATAGAATATTCTTGCAATATTACTTGTAACTGTAATTATATTCCATTACATTTTCCTAGCTTGTATAGGTATCATGTACTACTGTATAATGCATCCTGAATTCATGAATACAGACACACAGTTATTACCCTTATTTTCTACAGTATTATTTTTCGATCTGATATATTAGATTGATTTGTTCATGATGATCATTCAATGTAATTGTTCATGTCGATCTGTTTTATTCGATATGGTTTTACATATTGTGTATTCGTAATTTCGTTTACGATTCTCTATCAGAAGTCCCGTTCCCTATATATATTTTTCAAGGTGCTTACGGCATATAGATCGAGTTTTGGATCAAGATCAAGTTGTGTTACATCTGTTGAAGATCCATGTTTGGTGTAGTGACATTGATGCCGATACGCTCCTCTGCACCAAGTGGTCATGATTTTCACGGAAAGCGAGTTAGTATCCCCGAGGGCAATGTTACAATTTTTTATTTGGATATTTTATCTGTAATAGTACAGACGATCAGTCTGGTTGACATGTAATTTGAATACCCTTACAATAGATTGGTTATTGTTAGAGGCTGGTTAATTGAATGTCAATTCCACTTACGGTAATATATATATTTTCCAATTATATAGGGTTGTAGCAGATTAGTTGAACAGAATTCAAATATCCAAAAGTTCACCAATCAACGCTCTCCTGAGTCCTGCCCTCCAAATCTTGATTCATAAGCCTCCAACGTGAGCAGCATCAAATTCAAAAATGCATGTTCTGCCAACAGATCAAGATTCAAACTCCATCACAACAACGACAATGCACCATTGAGGCATTGACCTGCTCCACCAGATCTCCATCTCCATTTCCTTTGCTTCCATTTCACATCCCCAAAACCAGAAGCAACAATGAGTGCCAAATCCTCGAAGCCCACAAAACCCCCCACCCAAACGCCGGGGAGATCCTCGCTGTCGTCCCACCTGGCAATGGTGGAGCTCAAGCAGCGGATCCTCACCTCACTCTCCAAGCTCTCCGACAGAGACACCCACCAGATCGCCGTCGACGACCTCGAGAAGATCATCCAAAACCTCTCAAACGACGGCGTTCCCATGCTCCTCAACTGCCTCTACGACGCCTCCGCCGCCGCCGGAGCCGACCCCAAGCCCGCCGTCAAGAAGGAGTCGCTCCGCCTCCTCGCTCTTCTCTGCGCCGCCCACGCCGACGCCGCCGCCACCCACCTCACCAAGATCATCGCCCACATTGTGCGGCGGCTCAAGGATGCTGACTCCGCTGTTCGGGACGCGTGCCGGGATGCCATTGGGTCTCTCTCCGCGCTCTACCTCAGGGCCGGCGCCGGGGAGGACCAGAACGCGGCGCAGAATTCGGTGGTGGGGTTGTTCGTGAAGCCGCTGTTTGAGGCTATGAATGAGAATAATAAAGTGGTGCAAGGTGGGGCGGCATTGTGTTTGGCCAAGATGGTTGATTCTGCTTCGAACCCACCTGTGTTGGCGTTTCAGAAGCTCTGTTCCAGGATTTGCAAGTACCTGAATTCCCCCAATTTCATAGCGAAAGCGTCGCTGTTGCCTGTTGTTTCTAGCTTATCCCAGGTACATTCGGTTGTTCCCGTGTTTAAAGCCGAGTTCTTTGATGTGCATTGCAATGTAGTAGTGTTAAGGTTACTAGTTTGCCCGCTGTGTAAGTGAGAAAAGAAGTGCGTGTTAGTGAAATAGGATGCTGAATGAGAGTCCAAAGTTTGCCATATTGGGGTGAGAACGTTGTATTGGGACATACTATTAAGGAAAGTGTGAACCATTATTAAGAATGGAGGAAGTACTAGGGGTGTGTGATTTCCATGAGTATGCATTTGGTGCTCTCTGGTTTTTTGAAAGTGTTAACTCATCTGTTTGGCTGTGTAATACAAATTGTTCTGATTTGTTTGACCCAAGCTGGGATAGTTGTCCACTTCCCTCAGTATGGTCTTTGATGGATTTTTCAAGTATGATTTCTGTGGTATATTTAGCTCTTGGGAGTATGTGTGCTACTGATCTGATGAGGAAGTTTGATGTGTTTTGCAGTCAAGAGTAAAGTGTTAATCATTTCGGCGTGATTTGGATGAGACTGCATTTGGTGCTCCATGGTTTTCTAGAACTATTTACTTAGCTTTATGATGATTCAATGTGTGTTGCATACTCATTTGATTGACCTAAGCTGGGATTATTATCCACTTTCTTCTGTATTATATTTGTTGACTGAATGTTCAGGCTGTTATTAGGGTTCCAAATCATATGCATTTAGACAACATGATGCATGCTTTGTGACATCAAAAATCATAATGATTAGCAAAGTTGTTTTGGGTCTCAGGTAGGAGCTATTGCAGCACAAAGTGTTGACTCTTTCTTGCAAAGCATTCACGAGTGCCTTAGCAGTTCAGATTGGGCAACACGCAAGGCGGCAGCTGACACATTGATTGTCTTGGCTTCACACTCAAGCACCTTGGTAGCAGAGAAAGCCAATTCCACTCTAACTTTGCTAGAGGCATGTCGGTTTGACAAGGTATGTGTTAATACATGTTGTGTCCAAAGCATTATCTGGTGAAAGGCTGTGTTGTTCTTTAATGGAATATTTTCCTAGCTTAATCACAAGTTGGTTAAGAATTACAGCAGTGGAAAGATTTGATGTTAACATGTACAAGTTGAACCTGTTACAAATATACATGAGCATTAAGTTCTTAGCTTCACAGCTCATGCATGTCATACTTTCAATTTACTTAGCTCAGAAATGATGTGCTTTAGAGTGGTTACATCTTGAATTTTTGGATCTGTGAAGTGTGTTTTATTGCCTTTACAATAAATCAACTTTCTCACAAATAAACTCTGTTACCAGATAAAACCGGTCAGAGACAGTATAAATGAAGCTTTGCAGCTCTGGAAGAAAATCACTGGAAAAGGAGACGGAGCTTCAGACGACCAGAAAGATTCATCTCATGGTGTGCTTGAATTTAGTATTTATGCCTATCAAATTTATATTAGAAGTTTTCTTCTTCGTCCTCTATTTAACCCGTTGCCCCTTTACTCTACTTGGTGTTCCCAATATATAATTTAGATGGCGAAACTTCAGAGTCAACTGACATCTCAGAAAGAAACCCTCAAAATTCTGGTCAGAGAAGGAGCGATGCATTATCAAAGGATTCATCTAATGGCCCATCCCCCAAAGATAAAGCCTCGGGTAGCAACATTATGGATAAGGCAGTCGGGATACTGAGGAAGAAGGCACCAACATTGACAGACAAAGAATTGAACCCTGAGTTCTTCCAAAAACTTGAAACTAGGGGTGGCTCTGATGATTTGCCTGTAGAAGTCGTTGTCCCACGCCGGTGCGTTAATTCCTCAAATTCACAGAATGAAGAAGAGTTGAAGCACACGGATTCAAGGGAAAGGAGGAGGAGTGGCTGTCAGCCAGAGGATGGTTTTACAGATTTTAGATACCGTAACTCAGAGAAAGGAACTTCTGGCTTAAATTTCAGAGAACGAGATACTGATGATACAGATGATCAAAATCAAAAAGATTCATACGGAAGCTTTTCCAGAAATGTTGTTCAATCTGACAATTTTACAAACAACAAAGGAAATTGGCAGGCTATACAGAGGCAATTATTACAACTGGAGAGGCAACAAGGTCATCTAATGAACATGCTGCAGGTCTGGTTGAAAAAGTATACTCCATACAATGTAAGGAATTATGTACGCATCTGTATTTTCACTAACTTCTGCTTTGACATTGTAGGATTTCATGGGCGGTTCTCATGATAGCATGTTGACTCTAGAGAACCGTGTTAGAGGGCTTGAAAGAGTAGTTGAAGACATGGCACGGGATTTGTCGATATCATCAGGTCGAAGAGGTGCTAATTTTATGACTGGATTTGAGGGATCATCTAATAGAAATGCAGGGAAGTACAATGGCTTTCCTGATTATTCTAGTACTAGGTTGGGGAGTGGTGGAGATGGAAGGATTCCGTTTGGAGACAGATACACACCTGATGGTAGGCCTTCTAACATTAGGGGGAGGGGCCCTCCATGGAGGGCTGATGCACCTGATGCTCGGGAATTTCACTATGGTAGGAATGGGCAGATGGGATCTAGGAGAGCATTTGGTAGTAGGTCTCCTAGATCAGAAAATGATAATGACCAACCGGGGAGCAGGAGAGCTTGGGACCGAGGAGCTGGACCTGTTAGATTTGGCGAAGGACCATCTGCAAGAAGCGTCTGGCAAGCTTCAAAGGATGAGGCGACCTTAGAAGCGATTAGAGTTGCCGGTGAAGATGGCGGATCTTCTCGAGGTGCAAGAGTGGCTGTGCCAGAAATGACTGCTGAAGCAATAGGTGATGAGGGTATGATGCAAGAAAGGGACCCCGTGTGGCATTCTTGGAGTAATGCAATGGATGCTCTTCATGTTGGTGACATTGATACAGCTTTCTCTGAGGTCTTATCTACCCGGGACGATCTCCTACTTGTGAAGTTAATGGACCGAACGGGGCCTGTCATCGATCAACTGTCCAGTGATGTGGCAGTGGAGCTTCTACATGTTGTCACGCAACTTTTTCAGGATCAGAATCTGTACGACCTATGCATATCCTGGGTTCAGCAGGTATTGATTTCTCCTTACCAGTTAAGACTTTCATTATTTCCTAGTTCCATTTCTTGTTCTAACTAGGGGTGTTTCCATTTCTCGCTTTATTAGTTGCTGGAAGTTATGGTAGACAATGGTCCTGATGTGTTTGGCATTCCCATGGATGTGAAAAGAGAGATTCTGTTGAACTTGCACGTTTCTTCGACAATGGATTTACCCGAGGACTGGGAGGGGGCAACACCGGACCAACTTCTGTACCAGTTGGCTTCTGCATGGGAGATTGATTTGAAACAGTTGGAGAAGTAACGTTTGCCTCTGGTGGTGTTGGAAGTACATTTTTGTATGTAGTAGTGTTAGTATAACTACTCATTATATCACTCAAAGCAACTTGGGAGTTCATTACAACTTCAGTTTGATTTGTTTTGCCAGTTAATTAGTACACCCAAGTGAACAGTCAATTTAGAAATGTGAAATCGATTGTTTTGTTTTATACCTGTCACAATCACAAGTGAACAGTCAATTTCATTAAACTAGTAGTTTGAGATTGCTATCTTTTGAGCACCAATCCTTGTGTTGGCAGTGGTAAGAATTTCAGAAAAGGAGAACGTTGGAGTAATAAATTTGGCAGCTTTTTTTTTGATCAAGAATTTGACAAATGTTTCAAAACAAAATTTAAAAAATGTGCATTACACCCATTTAAAAGCTATCTATATCAGATCAGGGCATCCTTGATAACTTGAAAGATGCCGAATTCGAAGTAACTGTGGCTGAAAAAGCCAATGACAAATACATCTAGTTCATCCCTCTTCCAAGGCCATCAAAGCAAAGGGAAGGAAAAAGAAACAGACTGCATAGAGCTACTGCAAACTAACTTATTGTACATTACAGGACTCTCACACACATTAAAGAGCGTTCTCTACAAAATTGTGGGGCCTAGAACGACGACACTGCAAATTAATGCCTAAGCTAAAAATTGCAATTCTAAATACAGTCATGAGGAATTTTCTATGTACAATTTCCTAAGACAGCTGAAAGGAGAGGCAACATACCCATCATCAGAGAACGGCAAGCTCTTCAAGGGGTGGAATAGTAATATCGCCTACTTGGCAGCATACCAATTCTGTGCACATTTGGCATCGACGGCCAAATCCACCTTGAGAAAATTCTTCCCATCGAATGGTTTTGACATGCAGTCCACCACTATGGCCTTGGCGATCTCTGCTGAATCAGTTGGACCTTCTAGGATGACTTCGTCGTGGACCTGTTCCAAGACGAGTTTCACTTGGTTGGCATGTTTTAGAGAATATAGATTCATCTAATTACTCGACATTAAACTCATTATGGACTTTAGGGTTAGTCTAACCTGCAATAGCAACCTCCAGCCAAGCTCCTTTAATCGGGCGTTCTTCGATATCTCCAACATGGCACACATGGCAACATCTGCTGCACTTCCCTGTTGCAATTAATTGAGCAAGATGGAGAACTCAGTAAAAAGTTAATCAAAGGAGATGCCTAATGTCATATTGATACTAATACAGAGCCTTTGCAATGTAACAGGAAAAACATGATTCACTAAGAAGGAAAACTTTGTAAAATAAAATCAGAAAACAAGGACCTGAACAGGTGTGTTGATGGCAGCTCGGTCTATGTGACCTCTCTGTGCAGAAGTGGAGCTTTTTTGAGAAGGGAACAGGCGCGCTCTACCGAGCAATGTATGAACACGTCTGGTCTTACGTGCTTCGGCCCTGCGTTCTTCTTGCCATTTTAACACCTCTTTCCTATCACTATACCATAGATCAACAGTATTCTTCGCTTCCTCAACAGTAACCTGATAATGAAGATGGTAAGTAAGCCAGGTAAATTAAAGTGCTACTTTAACTTTTACTCCAATATGTAGGTCAAATATAAAGATTACCTCTCGCCATTTAGTCCAGACGAAAGTTTATTTAAGTGTCATGAAATTTATAAAGAAAAAAAAAGGTTTAACCCATGTGCAAACAGACCTTCCAATCGCGAGAAAGGCCAACTGCCGTTTTCCCATAAGCAATGGAGAAGTTGAGCATCTTAGCTTTCCTTCTTTCAGAAGCAAAGGCATCCTGGTAAAGAGAGTATAATTATTAAATACCATCCATTTGTGGTGTAAAATTTGCACGCCAATTACATCTTGAACATCCACCAAATCATAGTAGGCTCATGCTAATTTCATTTCCTTAGCCGAACTTGGGCTATTGTTTGTAGAACGAAGACCACAAATGGAAATTTTCTTCGGTTGAAACATACAATGCTTAACATGTAAGTCCATCCAAATTGAATGGTAGGTGCAGCAACTCAACACTACTGTACCTTTAGCAAGGGAACTGGAGGCTTATCCTCACCAGGTTGAGGATCCCATTCAAGAAGCACCTGCTTCTTTTCAACGGCCTCACGGATATGTGGATACATGTTCATAGCTGTCCTTGAATGGAAGTCTCCACCAGCTTCAAAAGCATCCATCATGCTCTTGCAGTTGGCCAGATGTGCAAGAATCCGAAGCTCCAGCTGAGATTATAAGACAAGATTAAAAAAAGCTAAGAACATGTGTACATAAAATGACTTGCATACACCAGTAAATGCTTAATTGATTTACCTGCCCATAGTCAGCAACTATCAGTGAATTTCCAGGTGCAGCTATAAAGGCCTGACGAATCTTATACCTGTCTTTCTCCAAAGCGGGCTGGTTCTGTTAACCGTAACATATGGGAAACAAAAACATGATAAGAAAGCATGAGAAGCATTTGACTCAAAGAACATAAGCTACACCGAACGAACACACGGGCAGAGTGAGGACCTATACAGAAACACATTTACATAAAGAAAGAGTGCAGGGCATGCTATAAAATAAAGAGAACCTACAACATCAGAACCACTAAGTAGCACCTTTTTACACATCAAAAAATCGGTTTTTCAGTATCAATAAAGATTCAATATTTTAGGGCCATAATCACATCTGAACTTTTGCTCCCTAATGAATCATAACTATAGAGCAAGCAGAGCAACTAGAATTCGAAAAACAGCCTTCTCGGATAACAAACCTGCAAATTAGGCCTCCTAGCTGAAAGTCGTCCAGTTTCTGTGTTTATATTAAGTGAACAATGAATACGTCCATTCTTGCCTGATATGTGACTTCCCTGTGAGAGAGAGGAGCAAACATAGCCATCACTAACACATTCTTGACTGAAGGGGAAAAAATCACTGACAAGCAGTAACGACAAAACTTATCATACATCATCTAATTCTCAATGCATTGTTTTTCAGTTATTACTCCATGAGCATGTAATACCAAGCCCGAGGAGAGAGAGAAAAATAACTATATAGGTATGTGTATATGTGTGTGTGTGTGTGTATATATATACACACGAAACAAAAAAGGATGCGTAAGGATGTTTTTTTCATCTCCGTATGTGATTTTTTCTTGCTGTTTCTAGATTCTAGGGCAAACATGAATTCCTTTTTATTTTTTCCCCTCAACATGATCAAAATTATTGGTCTGTGCAGCTCTAGCACATTATCTGGCAACGGTGTTGTAGGAAATGTATCTCTCAAAACTGAAATTTTCTGAGCAACTAACCTGCAAAGGTAGGATAAAGTTGGATATTAAAGAGTCTATTGAGCAGCCTTCACACAAGGCAGATATTGCATGCTTGGCTTCAATGCTTTTGTCTAACTCACTGACAGAACTAGCTGACTGGTCCATAAAATCACTTTCATTTGATTCAGACACTCTAATGCAATCATCAGACTGCAACTCAGCATCTTCATCCATTATATCATATTCATCAGCAACACTTCCAGCAAGAGCTTTCAGTGCAACTCCACTAACAGAGGGCCAACCACTCGCTGTATATATATCTGTCTTCATGGGCTCCTCAAAAATCCTATGTAGGGTAATGGTGCAAAATTTTGTAGGAGCCTTCTTTCCTTCTTCAATTATGTTGTCAACATTAGGGACTTTAAATTCCTTCTTGACTGGAAGGGTCTCGTCAGAATTCTTCCTGCAGGCAAATAAAGCACAAACATATTTTAAGTTTATCATCATCTTCAATGCAGAAATACACAAATATATGAGAAATGCAAGATGTGATAATTTTTGCCATTCCTGATAACAGGTTGATTAACTGTTGGGCCAGACTTAAAGAGAAACAATAAGATTGTAAGCTATGAAGCAATGGGCAAGCAAAGTATCTGAGCGACATACTTGTTCTGAATGCCACCAAAAAAGAGTTGGCGAAGCTGTGTATCGCTCCCTACATTCATATGATGAGCATCAGGACAATACTTCGTGGCCCAGCTGCGAAATCTGTCAGAAGCAATCTGTTGCTCCGACTTAGCCACTTTCTCAATTTCTGCAAGGTATGCACGATCAACTAGCATTCCCTCTGCTTCCATTTTAACCAAAAGCTCACCAAATGGCTGCCAATACTGTTTATAGAATTCAAACATTGATCCTCTCGTAGCTCCATCCATTTTCCACTCCAGTTTAGATAGTTTAGATTTTAAACTCTCATAGAGACTATACGTGCTAATTGAATCTAATGCAGAGTAGCAAATCCATGGAATGCGCTCAGAAGTTTGCAGCTCTTCCACAGAAGGAATGGTGACAACTTTACCCTCAGAACCATCTTTCTTTAGTTTTTTCCTACCAAAGATTGTTTTCATTGAAACCTTACCGATTAAGTTTTCACCAGGGCACAACTTTGCATCAGACATAATCCCGAAATCACCTGTGAGCGCCTCCAAAGAATACCCACCTTTTAATCTTCTGGATGAATCCCACAATCGTGCCATGTGCATTGTGTCAGCGAAAAACCCGGATACTTTAATCCCGTAGTTCTCTATAACATGGTTGTCAAAGCTATAGTTATGCCACACCTGCATAAATACAATACAATCTATAGATGGCATAAAAAATCATCCAAAATGGATGACAAGAAGCAAAGCACCTTGACAGAGAATCACATGAGAGATGACTTTACCTTTTTGATGGATGGGTCCTCAAAAAATGGTGCAAATTCAGCAAGAATGTTCTCTCCACCACCATCAAGCACGTCAACCCAGATACAAGACTTGCCACCACCAAAATTTGCTGTAGGTCCACAGTAAATACTAAAGCAAATAATCTCTCCATGATTAACTGGTGTTTCCTGCTTGACATCAATCTTTGATACCTAAAGAATATACAAGAAACAGTTCAGATAGAGCCAGAATTAAAACAATAAGTAGTGGAGATAATCTAAATACAAATAAATTCATTTTAACAGCACAGTAGTTTGTTCTTTCTGCAAGTGATTGTAAAACTAACAGAGAATTCAAGCAGTATACATACTTCTGTGTCACAGGCATGGACCAGATGCCTGTATTCATTTGTGAGCATAGAGACTATCTTCTTAGCTGCAGAAATAGTATCCACTACCAGGACCTTGTCATAAATTTTACACAGCTTCTCATTGTGATTCAACTGGACGAAGGCCCCCGATTCCCCAGAGTACTTTTCTACGCGAGTTTCGTTTACATCATTAGCATGAACAGACTCCTCAGTAGCAACACCGACTTTCATTACAATGGGACAAATGCCTTCATTCAATGAGAAAGTGCTATCCTGTTCTACAAGTAGAGATGGTACAGGACCATTAGCTTGAGCAGATTTTGAATACAACTGCCTTGTCATTGGAGTAATATCCCATTGCCTATTTAAAGTGGAACTCCTTTCCTCCTCTAATGCCGTTCCTTGCATATTTGACACAGAAGGGAGTATTTCACTGGACAATTCGTCATTCATGTCCCACTCTGAAGTAATTTGACTCCCCGTCTCAACATTGACTTGACTGCAAATCACAGAAGAAGCTGAATCATGAATGTTTTGCCTAAAACTATTACTACTTCCACCTTGCCAAAGTATGCGCTCATTTTTATAAGCATTCACACTTTTTCTATAGTCTTGAGCCATTTCAGCCCAGCCACTGCAAGTAGGATTAGAATAGCCACGCTCATGTATCTTACTCTTGCCTGAAACCTTCTCAAAAGAACCACCACCAACTGCAGGCCGGTTCGGGCGCAAAGTATGACCCGACCAGGTTTTAGCATCTTCCACCCTGAGAATTACAAAGTTGTCAAAGCGAGATAACAGCAAGATGCTCAAGCAAGGAAAACAAAGATATCGTCATAGCATTACAAATTTACAACTCAAATGATTAACAACACAGAAGTTACAAACTTTTCTTTTTTTCCTTGCAAATGAATTAGTTAATAAACTCTCACACACATCTCCAACATTATTCATACATGTAAACATAAATGCACGCATGTATCTATTCGCACAGACATACGCTGCAACAGAGCTTCTCTCGCGCATTTGCTGACAAATGTATACAAACAGTCTAACAAAAAATAGGCAACAACATCAGCTAATCACTAACTCAATAATGTAGAGAACAATACTACACACTTCCTCTATTTTTTCACTAGCCAGTGCATCTATTTCCACACGTAAATTATAAAGCGCGAAAAAACAAAACCACTGCAAGAATGAACTAATACCCAACATAAAAAACCCATTTCAGCAAAATCCTCAGAACCCAGAACACAAAAAACGGAGGGACCCACATCAGCAAATGGGGTTTACTGTTCATTACCTGTGGAGGGCTTTGCGGGAAGCAGCCCAGAAAGGGCGGGAAGCGGAGAAAGAGTGTGGGCACGAGTGGCAGAACCAGAAGTACGGCGGCCGAAGCGTCGCCGCCACCGGCTTGAAAGGGGCGGCGGCGGCGGTGGCGGTGGCGGTGGACTGAGCGGTGAACCCCATTGCAACTCCTCTGCCTAGCTTATGGCTTGCGCCACTAATTTTACAGCACGAAACTGCCGTCTTGAGGGCCTTTTCTAGTTCCCTTTTATTTACCTTTTTTTACTGACGGTAAAGAGATGAGGGTTTTAGAAGGAGCGGTATTACTGTTACTGGTGCTTGTTGTCTTCTGGGGTGCATTTCTTACACAGAGAGAAAGTGTGTGAGTGTGAGAGAGAAAGTGCAGGTGCTTCGGAGAAGAAAGCTGAGGTTAGGGAAGGGTTTAATGTTTTAATCCCCCTTTTGACAGAAAACCCTTCGGGTTTTGATGTTTAGAAGGGAGGACAATCCTTATTTTTCGGAACAGCATACTTCAGTCCTTTGACTTTCTTTGACTAAACAAATGGCTGTTCTAATCTGTGGAGTTATTATTTCCAGCCCCTCTAAGAAGAGGGAAAATGTGTTTTTGGGATAGGAAATTTTGTTGTTGATCCCAATTTCTTTGGTTATCAATGATGTGCTGAACATCCCTTAGCTCTAGTTTGAGATGGATCACTGGTTAATGTTGAAAAATTTCTTGCAAGAAAGGACTTGGAAGTTACGTAATATACTTGCATTCACACGACATACTTCCTTGTTTAGTGAAAATATACCCTTTAATTTTAAAAAAATGCATATGTACCCCTAGTGTCACTTGAAATTTGGTCAACATTGGTCATTGTCGTTCAATTGAAATGGTCGTTTTGCCCATCTTTTGAAAAAAAAGAAAAATAATTTTATTTTGTAAAGACCCCTTTGGATGAACATCTGTTGGGGAAAGGAAAAAATCTACTTTTGTCGTTGTGCCTTGCCACCATTTCGCCACGTAGCTCAACCCAACGCCACCTCCCTTTGACCGCGATGCAGCACCAGTGTTGAACTAGAAAGTCCATGGCAACAGCAAACCAACATCAGCCTAGAGCTCAGCCTGCGCCAATCACTGCCAAAGCGAGTCTCCGCCCTAACCAACACCATCATTGTTGCAGAAGGTCACCAACGATAGCAAACCTATATCATCAGCCCGTGTCAATCACCGCCGAAACGAGTCCCCAGCCAGACCAACACCACCACCGTCGCAGAAGGTCACCGACGAAGTCCAGTTTGCAAGCAACAACAGCTCAACGCGCCACCAACTCTGCTTATACGGAGTGCTTTCTTTGATTGTGTATGTTGAGTGAGACCCGACTGCAACTATGCAGATTTTCAAACCTGGACGCATATGTGGAGGACGCATTATGTTTTTTTTACCGCTTGAAGAAGACGCATTCTGAGAATGCGTCATTTATTAATGCCTTTTTTTTAACCGCATGAAGAGGACTACGTATTTTCCCTTTTTTTTACCGCCTGAAGAGGACGCATTCAAAAAATGCGTCCTCTATTAAATATCTTTTTTTAACTGCATGAAGATGACACATTCTCTATTAATTTCTTTTTCTTATTAGCGCACGAAGAGGACGTCCTCTATTTTCGTAGTCCCCTGCTTAACTAATCTTTGTGTTTATGTAGCGCATCAATAGAGGACGCATTCAGAAAATGCGTCTCTAATTGTTTTATATTTTAAAAAATTTTCCATAATGATAAATGCATCGGAAGAATTTGAAATTCCGCTTTGAAATTTATGATAATATATTTTGAACATCTTATTTACTTGAATAATAAAGATAATGGAAAATTTTGATCGTCCTATTTAAAATTTATGAGAATGAATTTTTGAATGTCATATTTCCTCTAATTTTGAACGTCTGTATTTCATTTTTTTAAAAATATTCTGAAATATAGAAAATGAATGAATTATAAAAAAAATTGGAAGTTAAATCCTTATTGAGATTTTAATTTTAAAATTTTGGGTTTTTTGTAATTTAAATATGTTAGAGTTGTATGCGAAATTTTTAAATTTTCCTCTTTTCCCACTACTAACTAATTTAAATAAATAAAAGTATAAGAGTAGACGCATTTAATGTTTATGAAATTAGAGGATGATAATGAAAACAAAATAAACATGAAATGGAGTAACAAAAATATGAATTGATTCAGTGATACAATATTCGAAGAACACGTGCCAAATAGATAGGAATAAACGTAATGAAATAAATGCCCAACAACATGTAAGGTACTAATGACGCCCTCCGCAAATCTTTCCACCTGTTCCACATGGGGGCGGACGTATGGTGTGGGATGTGCGTCGAGGAACAACCATATGAGTAGAAACATGTATGTCGTCATGCCGAACTCCCTCTGTAAAATCCTCCTTCATATCGTCTCCTGCGTCCTCATTCAAATCATACTTGACATGGGGAACACTACCTGTATCAAATTGAGCAGTATGCGACATATACGCATGACTAGCAGTGGGAGTACGGTATGCAATAGAATTAGCTGGAGTAGTGTTGGAGTGTGAGGGTCCACCATCTGATGGTCCGTCATGGGTTGGACTCGCATGTGAGGGTCCGGCTTGAGATGAACCAATGTGTGCATTAGGTCCGGGAGCACGTGGTCGTCAACCACCCTGTCGACCAAGAGGAGCTGTACGGTGCTTCTGATTTCATTGTATCTCACACCAGGGAGAGGTCCTTCGGTGTGCACATGTGGCTGATAATACTGCAGTCTGAAGGGCTCATGCGCGTATTCTAGAGCACATGTGACAACACCATGTACCCCCTAATAATGTCTGTGAAACGTGGGGAACAATCGTCCAAATTAATATCTAACATAAGGCGCATCTCGGACATTGCCCGCAACTACATAAATGAGATAAATATGTTAGATATTAAAAAAAATGAGGGAAGTATTATTTGTTGATACTATGAGAAATTTATTAAATATAATACTCCAAAGTCGCTTCATCTCCATGAAACCCCTCCGTAACTATTTAACGCCGTCCTGGCTGATCAATTAGTGGGTCACTGTCCTGCGAAAACACCACTCCATGTATTCTCAATCGGGTGTATATGGATCCGCTAATCCAAGAGAATTAATTCGGTGCTCTGCTTGATGTTCCCACGTATCAAGATATCTTCTCAGTTCAACACGCCAATCCATACCTGACCTCTCCCGACGGTCTCTATTATGAAGCAGTTTGTGTTCATCCTTAGTGACCAGCTGTGTGAGTATTGTCTGGATAAGACCAAGTTGCCTGAGAACACGATGAACATGATGATACTCCATGACGTGCAAACAAATGAGGTCAACACACAATAGCCAGTTGTTGCTACCAGTTGTACAATATTGTGAGAGATGTTGCATGGCATCTTCAGTGTATGGCTGCCAAATAAACTGACATAACAGACAAGTTTTGTGGTTAGAAAAGAAACACCTTTTTTTTCCTTTAGTTAAAAAAAAGGAAATCCAAATTACATTATACCTGACTGTCATGGAGAGACATGGGTGATTGTGATAAATTGTACCAGACTCTCCACCTGTGAGAAACAAAATGAATAATATTAGTTATTCCTAGTAATTAAAAAGGTGTAAAAATTGTGTCCTTACTAATTGAATACGAACCTGGACCCAAGAGCACTCATGGTGACGGTCATTGGAAGTCGCCCGGTAGGACGGATGGTTGGTATTCGTTCCCATGCCCACAACTGACAGTAAATATTAAAAAAATATAATATAATGTAAGAGGTCATTATGGACACGTGTCCAACTAACAAGTTTAACCAATAATTTTACATGTAATAAGACTAGTGGTCCAGTTATGGATTTTACTTGTGGAATTGCAACGTCACATAAGCTCCCGTACAAGTGTGCCAAAATCTCACTCCCCTAACTGTACTGATGTGCTGCATCTAAGTCCATGAGTATCAACAAATAGAGTAGAGGGATCCGGTGCCCGGATGTGTCACACATGAGCAATCCTCCAACCAATAGTAGAATGAAAACCCTTGCCTGCTGCTGACAATCTACCTCACTAGTATCAATAGGAAATGGATTGCGCAACAAGTTTCCCAACCAACTGGCCCTTATGTGACCCCCCTTGATGTCACTCATTTCTGGTGTAGCCCCCAGGTAGTCGGTGCATAATCTTTGCCAGTCATTCGTGTACCTGCTTGTGTTAACACCAGTGATTGCCATGTCATCAATCTGTAGATCCCAAAGGATGCCTACATCCTGCAACGTGACGGTAGCCTCCCCTATCGGCAAGTGAAACGTGTGCATCTTTGGTCTCCAGTGCTCGACTAACACAGTGATAAGCAAATAGTCGATGTGAATTGGTGCAGAATGTAATAGTTCCTGGAAGCCAGCCTCACACACATAGTGCATCACTCGATCAGGTATCCCAACAATCCAACAAGCTCCATCGCACCATCTCACCTGCAATGCCTCGTTCTCCAATTGACCATTGTATAGCGCACGTGCACGATGCTCCCTGTGAAGATAAAGCAATTCCTCATCAATGGGTCCCAGATGATACATGGTGTATCCCTGGTGAAAATCAAAATCGCATGGAGAAATCATCAATCTATATTTCCACGAAAACCAATACTATTACATGTAATAAATATTCAAACCAAATCAAACATTAGATTCAATTTAAAATACACATAATACAAATCCACACAATCAATTACACTCCTTTAACGAAGTGAATTCAACATAACAAGGTGGATAACTACATACTATCATATAATACATATTGGTCTAAGCAAAACATAAAGATCTCTAGAAACTACATATTACAAACACGGCCCTAAGACAAACCCTCGCCCACGGATGCCTCTGCAATCACCCAGTAGTCTCTCATCCATTAGATTCCTTATCCTTCTTTTCGCAAACTGACCACACCTCATGTTATAAAACTTTTCAATATCGGGAATCAACCTCCAGTTGGCGTTCTATCATAGGGATGGATCTCGGAGAGGCACGAAACCCTCACTATATTGTTGCACATAGGTGGTCGTGTGATATACCTTGTCACAGAGAGTAGCCGGATCGTCACGCCTATACCTACTAACAACCAATGCATGGGAACAAGAGAAACGAAAAAATTTTCCATTCTCAACAACTACACTCCTTTCTTCGGTATTTCACAGTGTATTGGCTTTCACCTATGCTGCCATTAATGGTCCTTGTCACAACCTTATAATTCTGTGATACCTGACCATACACGGTCACACTATGTCCATGTCCCCAAGTGTCTTGCTTCTGAAACTTTTTCCAAATCCTGCTTGGGAACTCAGACCTACACAATTCTACATCAATTTAGAATACTTCACATAATCCAAGAACACATAATGAAATATAATGTATAAAAAAGTACCTCTAATTTGTGGTGTCTATTAGCCTTCGTGCAAACATTTCAACTGTTCGTTCAAAAGTGACTTTGACACATGTTGTTATAGGGAGATGTCGTGCGTGCCTTAAACAATTATTGTAATTCTCTAACAAATTAGTTGTAAGAATTCCCCAACAAAGATCTCCCTCATCAAAAGTAAGGCACCACTTACTGCTATTATAACGTTTCAGTCAATCCCAAGCATATGGTTTGAGACTCTCCAACTCCTCCGTGTACTCCCTCCACCTACTTTTTTGTCTGGTATGACCAAGCTGCCAAACCAGAGTCTTCAGATATGCATTTTTTAACTTCCCACGCTCCGCACTAAGGAAGTTGGACTGAAAATGCCTCTAGCAAAATCGATGGTATCCCGCTGGCTCCATCCATTCATCCATATACCTCATTGCATTAAAAATCCTATTATGAAAATCCGATATAATACAGATTGGCATAGTATCACCACTTACCACATGGAGTCGCAGTTTGAGCATGAACCAGATCCAGCTCTCAGTAGTCTGAACATCAACTATTGCATAAGCAGTGGGTAATATGTAATCATTCACGTCGTGTGTCATAGCAACTAGTATTGTAGCCTTGTATGCGTCTCTCAAATGAGTACCATCCACACTAATCACTGGACTGCAGTGGTGAAAAGCTTTGATAGCCTGACCAAATGCCCAGAACACAAACTTAAATTTCCTACACCATGACGTGTATTCTATTAGGTATGTCTGCCCAATCAACAACTGTGCTCGGATTGGCCCTGATTAGCTCATCCATAAATGTTGGCAAAACTGCAAAGGATTCCTCCCAAGTTTCGAATACCAAATCAATAGCCTTCTGGCGAGCATACCACGCCTTCTTGTAGGAAAGGGTCACATTTAACTCCTTCTTCACATGCGCTTGGACATCCTTCACCGTGAAGGAAGGGTTCACGTCAATCTGATGGAAAATGGAACGAGCGATCCTCAACGATGTCATGTTAGTGATACCATTTGATCGACCAGCACCGATACAAACATGACTACTTACCCATTTGGTGATTTCTCACATCTCATGCCCAGCCTTCTTGCTGGCTCTAAAAATCCAATGAAAATTGCCACTTCCTTCAACAACGTCCTTACATTTCGCATACCATGTATGTGACATGCTCTTCACGACCCGGTGTTCCCTGTTCATCCTCGAACTTCACCTGGAAATAGTTTCTACCAATTCCGACTTACTCCGGAATTGCATACCCAAGTCAACTTCACCGGCTGCTTGAACATAACTAGGAAGTATTTCACCACAATTAGTTGGGTTATACCCATCCTCATCAGGCCCCCATAATCCCTAAAGTGGGACTATGTATTAGGATTTTCCATAAGATGGAACGCTGTGGCTACATTGTTCATGTACACCACTTGTTCATCATCATCCCTTAGATTCGAATTAGTTGATAAGGATCGACCATCTCCACTTTCTTCTTCAAGTTCCCTTTTCTCACCTTCATCATTGCTAACAACATGCTCACCATGACCAACAACATGCTCTCCAATTTCACCTACATAATCATCATCGAAGACATTCAGCTCTTCATGATGCACACTATATATACTAGCACTTGTTGATAAATGAGTGCAATCGAGATGGACATACGCACTGGGTTGAGTTGACTCACCAATGAAAGAAGGTTCTCCAAAACATTGGCAATGTACAAGGGGTGGGAAGGTTGGCAAAGTTGTATAGTTCTGAACATTGCTCAACAACAACATGAACATGCTCGAACTAATATCACCTGCACTGTCAATAGTGTTTGACATATTCTCCATATTAATGTAAAGATCAGCTGAGGATAAGGACATTCGATCAACAATGTTGAAGAAGGTCGTGGTGGATTCGTATTCTTCCACATTATAACATCGATAGTATATAAATGAATCAATCAGCTCAGGACAACGATAATAGATTTTCAACATAAACCCCTCACTTACAATGCCAAACCGTTTGAAAATTAATTCAACTAACTCAGAGTGGTTTAACCTCCGTTCGAGAGTCACATTTTTCTCAAGTATGGGCGGATCATAATACACACCCACATTCAAATCAAAATTAATATGACCCCTTTATACTAATAGACCGTCAAAAATATCGTAGAACTGCATTATACAATATAGAACATATAATTCCATATTCAGAAAGACGGTATTATCCAGCAACATATATTTAACTCCTCAAACCCTAAACCATACACTGTTCAATTGTTATCGGACAACCAAATCATACACTATTATTGATTATGTTACACTAATTCACATACAACATTTGAACTCAATTACAACACACAAATTAAGTTAGTACTAGAACTTCAATAAAAAAATTAATGAACAAATCACACATAATCAATTCACCCATAATCACACATCCTTAAAACGATTCTATTGCCATTTCCTTTCCGAAATCAATGGAGTAGCCAATCGGCATAAATTATTTATTTCTAGAATTACATTAATTACTCATTAACTAATGTGGATATGTGATCTTAATTAATGGTTTATATCATTGGTACCAAAAAGAAAAGCTAACCAACACCTCCATTCATCACAAATTGTTCTCATTTTCCTCACAAGTTCTGTCCGTAAATAAACTAAGTATGCAAATAATCGAGATTCTGTCCCAAAATCAAACCACACATAATCATCCAACACATTCATATAATCAATATTTTTTAAGTACCTCTCGTCTCGGCAGTGACAGATAGGCTCTCTGACACTCAGAGCTTTTGGAGGCGCGTGACTTCTTATGGTGCAGGGATTCTGGCGGTGTGTAGCTTCCACGCGCGGCTCCTCTGGTGGTGCATGCATCCCACGCTCAGGCCCGGAGGTGGTGCAATAGGTGGTAACGACCTGCCGGTGGTGCAACCCACAAACCAAGCAACCATTTACTCCCAAACGTAAGGGACAAATTGCAGATCTACAAAATAAAAAAGAATTGATGAAGTACCCAACGAGGAAGGAAGAAAATGACGCTAAAAATAGCTTGGAAAGACACCAACAGCGTGAGCCTGGCGAGGAAGGAAGAAGAAGGCTTGAGCGCGGCGAGGACGGGAGAATGCGGCAGTAGAGGGAATGGGTTTTGTTTGGTTTTTAAACGAAAACAACATGAGGACGCATTTACTGAATGCATCCTCGCTTTTTTGGATTTAAAAAAAATGAAAAAAATGAGGACGCATTTGCCAAATGCATCCTCTCTTTTACAGAATAAAAAAAAGTAAAATGCTGAGAACGCATTTAGCAAATGCGTCCTCGTTCTTTCAGCTAATTTTTTTTAATAAACATAGAGAACACATTTAGCAAATGTATTCTCCACATTTGCATCCGTCACCTTTTACTGTAGTCACAGTTAAAGAAATTTCTCTACTCATACGACATCAACTTTGGATGAAGATGATGAGTTCTTGAATTTTTGTAATGTTGATTGTTAATTCTTTTTGGATTGCAATTTTCCGACGAGCTTCAACTCGACCGGCCAAGTCGCCATTGATGAAGAGCTTAAATTCCCAACATCAAAATTTTGACCTAGCAGTGAAGGTTAGTTTGGTAATTTCAAATTTAGTCAATGCTGGAAAAGTTAGAGTCTAAGCAAGTCTCAAGCTACAGGGGTATGAGTTTTTGATAAGGAAATAGAAATCATTTCCCTTGTAGGAAAAGTTATAGATGATAGTTTCCTTATATAATTATGTTTTCTGATAATTTAGATTATAGATGGTAATTTTTTTATTATAGATTTTAGAATCCTATTACTCTTCCGTTCCAGCCGGATATGCACACTTTCCTTTTTTGTCCATCCAGACAAATCTGCACACTTTCCATTGAGAAAATTTCTATATGCCTTAAGACACAATTGCCCTTGAAATATTAAAATTTTACCCCCCAACCCCACCCACCCGTCCCTTACTTCTCTCACTCCATTATTGCTAAATCCCAAAATATCTCATATGCTTCACCCTGTTCTAAATCCCAACTTCCAATCTTTGCTTCAAAAACCCGTGTCATTCGGTTGTTTCCTCTCTATTGCCACCCTCCATCGTAGTCCCGGTGTCGATCTCCTCCACCTTCTTCTTCTGAATCCACCGCCTCTGACCCTTATCGCCCTTTTTATCTCTCTTTAACATTCTAATCATTTCTTGTGGTCCTCCTTGTGGTGATTATGTTTACGCCAGTCATGATCATTCTCAGGAGCTGTTAAACAACGTGGAGAGCTTGGGAACATTGGGTTTCTCATCAAGAGAATTTTCAGGAATCTTGGAGAAATCGAGGGTTTCTAGTGGCTATTTGGATAGTGTAGATTAGGGCTCCAATGTGTCTGTGATGAGCCCTGAATCCCATGATTACCCATCTTCTTAGGTTTCTTCGCAGAGGACTGGGGTGGGGTTTAATGAGCCTGGTGGTGATGTGAGGCGAGCCCTGGTTGTGACATTGAATCAGAGGGGGAAGACAGTGAGGAGGCAGCGGAGAAGGAGGGGTGATACAAAGTCAAAAATGTCATTTATTATAATTTTCTAAGTTTAGTATTTTTAGGAGGATAACAATATACTCCTTTTCCCATTGGGTTTTTTTTTAATGAGGTTGTGTGATCATTTTAAATTTATTTCACATTAGAATAAGGCCCATTAACTCTACCATGCTGGCGTTAGAAGAGTTTAATTTCAGCTATGCTTTATTTAGGGTTTAGAATATTTAATTCTGATTGATTCGAATTAGTTTTGGTAAGATTAGATGAGGAAATATTTATCCAATGTGTGATATGGATGAATTTGACCATAGCCTTATTTATTTTAGGAAATTTTAGTTAGATATGGTTTTAGTTTCTTAAAACTGTCATTAGTCGATTTAGATTCTGCTTGTGATTGGGGTTTATAATTAGGGTTTTGGCCGATGGACTCCCTATAAATAGTGTGGCTGACCGAGTTTCATACTCACTAATTTATTCAATCAAATATACATACTTTGAGTTCATACTCTGCTGCTTGCGAGCTATTTCCACTGTTGCTTAATCCCGATGGCTAGTTAAATACTAATAAACCTTGTGATCTGATCCTGCGGGTTAGTTAGAGAGCAAGTCGAGATTGAGAGCATCTCGAGGGCTAGGTTCTTGAATTTCATGTGACTTGGTGAGGGTTTGCAAATCCCTTCATTCGGTCGAAGATTTTAATTCTTCAATCCAAAGCTTTGCAAGGAGATTCGTATCAAGGGGTGAGGCGGAGATTAAAGAGCGGAGGCATATCTGGGTTGAAAAGCGGAGGGAAAAGTAGGTTGAAGATAGAGGCATTTTCATCCTTTCAACTC
Organism: Rubia yunnanensis; assembly: GCA_037428765.1. Lineage (NCBI taxonomy): Eukaryota > Viridiplantae > Streptophyta > Magnoliopsida > Gentianales > Rubiaceae > Rubia > Rubia yunnanensis. The sequence goes on from CM075070.1 coordinate 8,848,055, forward strand.
AGTAAATTAAAAGGAGTAGTTTTTCCTTCTGTCGGTTCCCCAGGGACAGATGAAATACTTTAGTTTGTATCCCTATATATTGTAATCTCATTATTGATGAGGTGTGTTATTGAATAGATACAATGCACCGTTGATTGACCCATTTGTATTGTACTTGATATTAAAATCAGGTATTAGAAATATGGGCCCGAGTTGGGTTTATTGAGCCGATGTGTGGATCCCCTTAAATTTTGCCTGGTATGGGGAAGTGTTTTCACGTTGGCATGCGAGAGAGCGCGTTTAAAGATATATCTCACTTCGGTTTCATACAAAGAAAATAACTAAGGGTAAGTCTCAAGAAAGGCGGTCTGTCCATAAGCTTATGGACATGCCAGAAACTATTTTGAAAAATGGGGTTCAGTTTGTAATTAATCAAAAAATGGGCACTAATTAGATAAAGTATCTCCTGGACCCTTTCTTCTTCCTCATTTTTATCTCCACTTTCTCTCTCATCATTTTTCTCTGCTTCTCTATTTTTTCCTCTCGTTCTTCCTCTGTTATCGGATAAGCAAATGGAAAGCAGATCCAAACAAGGACTCGAATAAGAAGCACACCATTAGCACTGATAGCCAATCCATATCTCGACCAAACTAATTGAGGTATAATCTGCTCGTGTAAACCAAAGTCACTGAATCTTTCTATAATCTGATTGAGGTATAATCTTTCTCAATCTTTAATCTGATTGAGGTATTAAAGAGCATGTTTAATCCAAAGTAAAGTTTTCCATCTTTCTCTATGCGAGACCTAACATCTGTTTCAACTGTTGAATTCCTAACCTCACCGAATAAGAAGAGCCAATGTCACCGATATAAGGATAGCACAAAAGTTGTGATTAGGGAATTGAGGAAAATTGGAAGTGTCTCTTATTTTGTTTGATTCCTTATTTTTTATCTTTTAGTTTAATATATTTTGTGATGTTATGAATCGTTGTAGATATAAGTATTATTATTTGATTTGTCAGATCTGGTATGTATATTCTTTGTTTTTGTTGAGCATTAGATAGACATCGTATTCTAGTGTTTTGAGTTGCAATATGTGTTTTCTGAGATCTGGTTTTGAATGGCCCCCTTGTTATTACAACAAACTTGTTGATTGTTCATCTTGAATTACGAGGTGCATTCGCTTACTCATATGCTGCAGGTGTTATTATCAAGCGTGTATATGTTAGTTGTACAATGAATAACCTTTTTTACATTCGTTGTTGATTGTTCGTTTTGAATTACGAGGTGCCTTTGTTTACATATATGTTGTATTTGTTAGCATTCAGTGTGTACTTGTTAGTGGTACTGTGTATGCCTTTTTTTATTTTAATTTGTTGTTGATTGTCTGTTTTGAATTAGGAACTGCACCTATTTACTTATATGCTGCAACTGTTAGTAGCAAGTGTATACTTTTTAGTTTGTGTTGTGTATGGCCTTTTATTTTGAAAAAAAAATGTTATTGGTTGTTTGTTTTGAATCAGAAACTGCATCTGTTTACTTATGTATTTCATCTGTCAGTATCCAGTATTTACTTGTTAGATTGATTGTGTTTGATTTTTATTTTCATTGTTTATTATTGTTCGTTTTGAATTATAAATTGTACCCATTTGCTTATATACTGCAACTGTTAACATCCAATGTGTATGACTTTTTGCAGGATTTGGATCTAAACTTGAAGTGGTTGTAACTTTTAAGGAATCAGACAATATTGAACATTGGACTATATAAGACATTCCGACACGAAGAGAATTGAGATGAAGATGACACTGAACTTGAAGATTCGAAGATGATCCTCCCTTTGAAGATTAATAATTGATGATTCATTGTATTAGAGGCTGTTAGTTAATTTATATAAGAATACTATTGTGATTGTAAGTTCCCCAATGGAAGATTTCTGCCACGAGCACTTTATCTTTCATTTTGTTTAGATGTTGAAGGCCTCTCTCGTATTTGAAATTGACAAAATTTGTATATTTTCTATACAAAGTATGCAATGTTTTACATTTGTTGCTTCCACGCCGACAATACTTTTTGTGACATCTCTTTGATTTAAATTAGGGAAATATGCTCGTGTTTTTTTTATTTTTAAAAACACATGTTTTAATGTAATTAGTATATACTGTAAGGTATTAAATGTAGTACATATGAAAATTTGAAAATTTGAAAATTTGAAAAACTACAAAACTATGTGACCTATGTTGTACTATAAGAACATACTAGTTGAATACTAACATATGCACGTTTTGACAAAACATAAATGATTCATAAGGTAACTTATGCACTGCCTCATGGCAAAGTTTTTCTATTCATAAAAGGAATTGATAATTCAAAATCATATGTGTGTTTTTATTTAGACAATACATGTTGTAAAGTAATTAATGTAGAGTTAATATGACAATGTTAAATTGTCAAATTTTAATCTCCCCTATTTGTGTAAACTATTACATATACTAGTTGTAGACTAACATATGCATGTTTTAACAAAACATACACGATTTCATAAGCTAACTTATGCACTATCTCATGGCAAACTTTTGCTATTCATAAAAGGAATTGATAATTTAAATCATATTCATTTTTTATTTGAAAAATACATGTTGTAAAGTAATTAATGCAGATTTAATATGACAATGTTAAATGTCAAACTTTAACTTAACTTATACAAAATCTCTTGCAAAAGTTTCATAATTCATATTCAGAGCTTTTAAAACAAATGCATGTTTTAATACAAACAATACGTATTGTAAGGTAACAGGTGTATAGTATATACGAAAAATTCTAGCATCATTTAGTTCATTTTTTGAATATTTACCACATATTTTTTACATGTTCATAGCAGCAGAATTCATACATTCATTCAGAAGTTTAAACAACAATTTCATTTACTTTGAATGCAATTTAACAACATAAACTCACCCGAATGTGAAAAACATCATATATTGGACACTATTAGTTGCCCCCTTTCTTCAATCGTCCCCAATTTCTTGATACTTGATACTCCTACCAACAACCGCCATCACTCCATTACTCCTACCACACCAGTGTTTCCACTCACTGGCCAGTGAAGCCTAAACACCGAAAGAGGAATCACAGAAGAGTGATTACATATAGCCTGATAAAAATTAGAACCTCTAACCAGGCATGGCCCTCAAAAGTCATATTGTAGAACATACTTTACACAACCAAGGGATCACGATTCAGATCAAAATTACAATAATTCAAAGAACAACATTGTGATGCCCACCGGAAGCAGTTAAACAAGGCCTTTTTAAGGTCAACAATGCATAAACATTGCCTAAAAAGCCTTAAAGATTGCTTTTTTTAACACAAAAAAAAACCAATATCCAAGAAGTATGCTAGAAGTAAAGGCGAATATCATCCAACTCAGCTTGAAACACATGCAACCAAAGCAGAAACCAACAAAAATAAAAGTAATGTTAAAAGAACCCTGATCCTCCTCAATGCCAACATATTATGCTCCAGAGTCTTGGATGCAGAATATACAAGCAGACTAGGGCACCTCTTCAACACCAGAGCCAACTAGTCACCAGTTCCCAGCAGCTTCTTCAGGCACTCAATTCGGGTATGATGTGTGAATCGAGCCCAAGAACGATGTGTTCCCCATAATAAACTTGGCAAGATCGTTCCATAACATGCCGAGGTCCTGGAGGAACTCGATCTTAGGCTTGAGGGTTTTGTCGAGTTTGCAGAGCAACAAATTGGGTTGTACGGAGATGACGTATTTGATCTAGGATTTGTTGAGGCTGGAGGTTTGGAAGTGTAAAGTCCTCCGGAGTTGGACTTATGTATGGCATATTGTGAATACTAGTAATCTGGTGTTTTAACACCACTGAGTGACTTCTGGTGATATGGTGTTTTAACACCACTGCTATCCAGCAGTATTCCAGCAGCAGTATGATTGATGTCCACGATTTATGGAGTGTATTATGGGATATAATTGTGCGATCTGATCAGAATATTGTGAAGATAAATGATTGATTTCGTGGTCATCTAATTCTGGTAAACGAATATTCCTGTAATAGTTAGGAATTGGTTAAGTAGTTTATTTATGGAACAAGTCCTATTGATAACAGGATTGTTCAATTAAATACCAGATTAGCATTAGATCTTTCCTTAGTCTAGAAGTCTATTTGTGGTAGAAGTTCGACAAGGAAAGAAGTTGATTCAAGGCAGGATTGCGATGGGATAAAGAGAAGAAAATTACAACGCAATCAATTTGACGCGACCAAGATTCAATCTCTACGTGAGAGCTTTGGAGCGATCTGCCTTAGTGTTTTGGAGGTTCGTAAACAACCGACCAAGTTCGTGAAGATCAGAAACAAGGAAGTCTTAATTCCTCGGGAGGAGGAGATCCAAGACGTGTTGATCGTGAGGGTTCAACGACGTAGGATCGACAGTGAGGGGAGCTCACAACATTCACTCTGTAGGTTAGCAATGGATTAGTATTTAAGTTAAGCTTCTTGTACTAAAGACTGCTTTCTAGTGAATGGTTTCTGATCTGGGCAAGGCCCCGCAGACGTAGGTGTATTTGCACCGAACTGCGTAACCAAGTTGTGTGTGCACTGCGTATTTTGTTTTGCCTTTTAACAGCAAACTGATCTTGGTGTTCCAACACCAAACTATTAAACAACTTGGTATAAAGATTTAGAATTCAGGTGAAACGGAATTTCAATTGGTATCAGAGCGAGGCACTTGCTAACCCCTATACAGGGAGAGTGAGATCAGGTTTCACCATGGCACCAAAGGAGGGGGCCTCTGTCACGCGACCACCGTTGCTGGAACAAGGCAATTACGCCTACTGGAAGGCACGTATGAAAGTATTCATTGGAGCATTAGATGATCAAGCATGGAACTATGTTGTAAATCAGTACACTCCACCTCCCAGTGACAAAACTAAAGAATCGAGCTCATCAACGATCAAACCATATTCTGAATACTCTACTGAGGAGCATAGAGCTTACATGTCCAACTCAAAGGCATTGAATGCCATCTTCACAGCAGTAGATGAAGATCAATTTAAGATGATTTCAAATTGTGAGACTGCAAAGGAAGCATGGGATGTGTTACAGACGTATCATGAGGGAACAAGCTCAGTCAGAGATTCAAAGTTGCAATACTATACATCGAAATTTGAGGAATTGAAGATGCGGGAAGATGAAACTATCTCCGAGTTTAATGGACGAGTCCGAGATATTGCAAACAAGGCTTTTCAGTTTGGTAAAAAGTACAAAGATCAAAAACTTGTAAGGAAAGTGTTGAGGGCATTACCTCCACGGTTCAATATGAAGGTCACAGCAATCAATGAAAATGGAAGGATTGGGATGATGACACTTGATGAGCTCATGGGGTCTCTGGAATCCTATGAGATGGAGATGTTGCAAAATAAAATCGGAAAGAAGGAGATGGCTTTTACAAGCACAACCTCTGGGAAGGAAGATGAAAATACAGATAATGAAGATTCCGATGAAATTGCTAACATAACCAGAAACTTCTCCAGATTCATGAAGAAGATGGGCAGGAAGCCACAGGACAAGTCAAGTGGGAGCAAAAATCCGAATGCCAACTTCACTCCCAGATTCGGTCAGGCAACTGGTGTTGAAACACCGAAGATCAAATCGGTGAATCCAAATCTGAACAGAAAAATCCAATGCAGAGAATGTGAAGGCTTTGGACACATACAAGCTGAGTGTGCCAATACACTTAAAAGGCAAGGGAAATCATATGCCATAACCTGGAGTGATGATGACGGAGGAGACGATATTAAGGATGGAGAAGAGTATACAAATCATGTTGCTTTCGGCGTGTCGTTGGAAGAGTCTTTTGAGATAAATCGCAGTGTGTTGAATGGAGAAGAAAGTGATAGCTCAGATGAAGAGACTAGAAGCATTAGTGATGATGACATTCGCAAAGAAAGTATGGAGATGTATAAAATGTGGTTAAAAGTGGCGGATGAAAACAAAGAGCTCAAGGTTGAGAACAAGAGGTTATGTGAAAAGGTTAGAGTGAATGAACTTGGAAAGAAAAATGCAATTGAAGAACTTGAACAACTTAAAAAGGAATTTGCTGAAGTAGTTCAACGAGCGGAGACAGCAGAACAGGCTATTAGACGTCTCAATACAGGGAAAGCTAAGCTTGAAGATTGTCTGAAAATGGGACAAACTACCAAATTTGGAATTGGGTATGAAAGATCAGTTGATGCGTTGAAAAATAAGGCAGATCAAGGTGCACTTGCTCCAAGAATAATTGAGGAGAATTGCCCCATCAAGAGAATCAGGAGATGCAGATACTGTGGAGTTCAAGGTCATGTGAGAAACAGGTGTTTCAAATTACTTAGGACACTGTCCGTCAACCCAGCATATCGGTATTTCAACACCATTCCAGGATACAACACCGTGCACCAAGTCAACACTGGAGGATACAGGAACGGATCCTTGAACACACATGCAACTCAGAGATCACATCGCATCACTCGACCAGTAAGACAGGTATGGGTTCGAAAGTCTCAAAATATTTGTCTTTCAAGTTTTGTATGTTTTGGAGCACATACAGGAACCTCGTGGTACTTCGACAGTGCGTGCTCAAGGCACATGACAGGAGTTCCTGAATTTCTGCGAAAATTCAAACCTGGATTTGGTGGACATGTTAAATTCGGTGATGGAAAACGAAGCAGAATAATTGGCAAATGGGAGTTAGAAATCAAAGGGCTTCCAGTGTTCCAAGATGTGTTGCTAGTGGAAGGCCTGAAAGCTAACCTATTGAGCATAAGTCATTTATGTGATAATGATATGACGGTGTACTTTGACAAAGATAAGTGTATTGTAAATCATGGGTCTGGAGTATTCACTGGATCCAGATCAATGGATAAGTGTTATCTACTCGATCAAGATGTCACCTGCTTGAGCTCGAAAAAGGAAGTTAGTACACTGTGGCACAGAAAATTGGGGCACATAAATTATAAATCTTTGGCTCGTATTTCCAGACTAAATGCAGTCAGAGGTATTCCCGAAATCAGTGAAATCAAGGAGACTGTCTGTGGATCGTGTAAGGAAGGAAAGCAAATTCGTATTACTCACCATGCTGTACATGATGTTTCAACATCAAGACTTTTGGAGCTTCTACATATGGACCTAATGGGGCCAGTGAGTACACCAAGTGTGGCAGGGAAGAAGTATATTTTTGTCTGTGCGGATGACTTCTCGAGGTATATGTGGGTATCATTCCTCAAAGAAAAATCAGAGGCCGCTGATGTATTCAAGACCTTGGCGCACAAGCTTCATGTAGAAAAAGGAACCGTTCGAATTGCACGCATCAGGAGTGATCATGGAAAGGAATTCGAAAACTCTAAATTTCGGGACATCTGTGAAACGCTTGGTATACATCATGAGTTCTCTGCGCCCATAACCCCTCAGCAGAATGGTATAGTAGAAAGAAAGAATCGGACACTGCAGGAAATGGCACGAGCAATGCTGGCTGAGAAAAAAATTCATTCTAGATATTGGGCTGAGGCAGTACACACTGCATGCTACACCATCAACCGAGTATATCTGCGTCCGTTTACCGAGAAGACACCGTATGAGATCTGGAAAGGAAAGAAACCAGATGTGTCGTATTTTCATGTCTTTGGCAGTAAGTGTTACATTCTGAAGGATCGAGAACCCTTGGCTAAATTTGAATCCAGGAGCGACATTGGAATATTCTTGGGCTATTCTCCTACCAGCCGAGCATACCGAGTACTGAATCAACGTTCTGGGGTAGTCATGGAGTCCATTAATGTGGTGATAGATGATTCAGAGGACGACAATGCTGGAGAAGGTGATGCGCTTGATTCAGCCGTTCCTACTGGTGTTGGAACACCAGCACCATCAACCGGCGTTGAAACTCCAGAATCTGGAAATCTTGATTCTGACCTGAATCCAACGAGACATATACAGTTAAGGGATCGACCCCGTGTAAATTACAGAGAATTAGCAGGATTATCGTGTTTCATCTCACTCACTGAACCAAGAAGTTACAAAGAGGCTTTGCTAGATGAATATTGGATCTCGCCAATGCAAGAAGAATTGCAGCAATTCGAGAGAAACAATGTTTGGTTTCTTACCCCACGACCTGTTAATGTAAATGTGATTGGTACCAAGTGGATTTTCAAAAACAAATCTGATGCAGATGGTAATGTCACCAGAAATAAAGCACGCCTTGTTGCTCAAGGGTACACACAAGTAGAAGGGGTTGACTTCGATGAAACTTTTGCCCCTGTAGCCAGATTGGAGTCCATCAGACTAATGTTGGCCGTGTCCTACATACTAGACTTTACTCTTTATCAAATGGATGTCAAGAGTGCATTCCTGAATGGCATAGTAAAAGAGGAAGTTTACGTGGAGCAACCTAAGGGGTTTGAAGACCCTCAGTTTCCTGATCATGTTTATAGGTTGAATAAGGCGTTGTATGGACTCAAGCAGGCACCTCGTGCTTGGTACGAGCGACTGACAACCTTTCTGATTAAAAAGGGCTATCGTCGAGGGGGAGTAGACCGTACGCTGTTCGTCCTGCACAAGGGGTCAAAGATTCTAATTGCACAGATCTATGTGGATAACATTGTATTTGGATCTACCGATTCAGCCTTGGTGAAGGAGTTCGTTGACTTAATGACTCAAGAGTTCGAAATGAGCATGGTAGGAAAATTGTCGTATTTTTTGGGATTGCAGGTTACTCAGGAGAAGAATGGGCTGTTTATCAATCAACAGAAATATGCTGAAAACTTGATCAAGAGATTCGGACTTACAAGTGCAAAAGCAGTACGCACCCCAATGGCAACCACCGACAAGCTTACAAAGGATGAACATGGGCAAAGTGTTGATCAGAAATTGTACAGGAGTATGATTGGCAGCCTGTTGTACTTGACTGCAAGCAGACCAGACATCTGTTTAAGTGTTGGTATTTGTGCTCGCTATCAAGCTGATCCAAAGGAATCACATATGTCAGCAGTGAAAAGGATTATACGGTATATAAGTGGAACAGCGGAGTATGGAGTATGGTTTTCTCGAAACAAGGATTCACAATTAGTAGGTTTCAGTGATTCGGACTGGGCTGGGAATGCTGATGATCGTAAGAGTACCACTGGAGGGTGCTTCTTTGCTGGATCTAATTTGGTCAGCTGGTACAGTAAAAAGCAGAATTCTATATCTTTGTCCATAGCTGAAGCAGAGTATTTAGCTGCCGGGAGTTGTTGTGCGCAGTTATTGTGGATGAAGCAGATGATGAGAGATTATGGGTTCAATGATGTGGGTTTGACAGTCCTGTGTGATAATAAAAGCGCCATTGATATTTCCAGGAATCCTGTGCAACACTCTAGAACAAAGCATATCGATATCCGACATCATTTTATCAGAGACTTGGTTGAAAAAGGAGAAGTCGCAGTCCAGTATGTACCAACAGCAGAACAACTGGCTGATATATTTACAAAACCACTGGATGGTGAGACGTTTGAAGGCCTCAGACAGCACTTGGGTGTCTGTCGAATGTAAGGTACTCTGATCTGTACTTTCTATTGTATTATTTACTGTTGTGTTGTTTCTTTTATAATATGGTGAAAAAGAAAAAAAAAGAGAAAAATCAAAAGTATCAAAAATATGTGAAGTGGTGTTTAAACACCGAGGACTTCAGAGGGAGAAAAATCAGCTGGGCCGAAAACTTATTGGGCCTAGGTGTGTACTCAGAAGGAAGGAAAAAGAGAAAGTCTTTTGGGTTTCGGAAAAAGGGGGGAAAAAGGAGAAAGTGACAAATTGATTCCCACACAAACTCAAATTCTCGACTGTTCATCTTCTACGTAGCTCACAGCTCCCTGTTCATCAAAAAAATTTGCCAAAACCCTCGATTTTTGTAGCCCACTCAAAACCCTGTAACAATGGTGAGCTCCAAGTTCCAGAAGATGGTCCGAGATTTCGTCAAGGTGCGGGTGCCGGAGAATCCGCGAATTGAAGAGCTCGATTCGGATGTAGATGTGGACGAGCTGTGTGGAGATCGAGTGCAGACGCTAGCCAAGTGGGGTGGAAAATTTCAGAGACGGAAAGCTAGGTTTGATCATTCCTTCGTCTATGATGGAAGGTACTTTTGCTCTGTTCTTGAATTTATAGAATGGATGGTGCAGAACAGAGATTATGTAGACCTTAGAAAATATAAGAGTCTGCATGGCAAAGTTAATGGATTTAAACTTGAGGAGTTATTAACTGGTGGAATAGGAGAGATTAGGGAGATTAGTGAGTATAATGCCAAATTGGTTGGGGTTGGTTTCGGAGAACATTATAGAGTAGGAGATGAAGAGGGTCAGTACTTCACAATGTGCACACGGATAGCTTCCCTGCACAGGCCGATTATCAGGAATTTGGGGGATAATGTAGTTGTGCAGCCCTGGATAAAAGTGGTTAAATCCACTGATTTTACTGTGGCTGGTGACACAGAGATAGTGTGTTTTGATGAGTCTCTGTTTCAGACTCAGGAATCACTGAGAAGGTTACCTGTTCCTGTTGTGGACATTAGTGATAGTGAAGATGAGGCTGGGTGTGCAGGTGGCACTGATGAGGCTGAGAGGATTTTGAGGGTGAATGAACCAGAGAGTGCCTCTGTACTGAGTGAATCTGCATTGAATGAGGCCATATCAGAGTTGTTTAGGTCTGAGTCTGCCCTATCAGAGTTTGTGAGATCTGATTCTGAGAAGGAAGATGGTGAAAGAATTGCTGCGGAGAGAGCAGGTGTGGCTGATGTGCCAAGTGCTGGTTTGGTTGATACTGATGATCAAACACCAGATGAGAGCCATGCTGAGAAGGAGCAGAGTCCAGTTGATCTGGGTATTGGTGTTGAAACACCACTGGAGACAAGTCCATCCCAGGGATTTAAGAGGAAAAGGAAGGAGGCTGGTGTTGAAACACCATCTGAATTTGGAGACAGATCTGAGACAGGTGAAGAAAGGGTGGCCTCTACCTCCAAGAGAGTGCGAAGATCTAAAAGATGCAGAGTCAAAAGTACAGCCACTAGTGAGGACAGTGATGAGCCAATTGGGCAGAAACTGAAGAAGTTACGCACTGCCAGACAACAAAGACAAGCTGAGACAGTTGAGTCTAGTGCACAACCTGTACCTGAAGCGAGTGAAGCCATTAGCCCTGAATTCTTTGATGATGCAAGTCAAGAGAAGTGGAAGTTTGTCTGTGACAGGAAGATATTGGCGGAAAGGCCAGCTGATGCTGTAAAATATAAGGAATGTGGATTCACAGACTATTTGCATTATCTCAAAGTGTTTAAGGCTGCTACCTGTTTCGGTGACTATAACAAGCAACTTGTGATGGAATTTTACTCTAATTTGAAGGAGGAGTGTGAAGACGAAGACTCTCCGTGGTTTCACAGAGTATATGTGAGAGGAACAGTGGTGGTATTTTCCCCGGAGGCAGTAAATGTTTGTCTGCAGCGTGGAACATCGAGGAATGCTCAGGCGGTGTTCCAACACCAAATGCCGGAGAATTTCGATGCAGTGGCAGTAGAGTTGACCGGTGGTGTGGAAAGTTCGTGGCCACTGACTGGGAGACAACAAATACCAGCATCAAACCTGACCTCCAGGTATTACTGTTTGTATATGGTGGCGGTTCATAACTGGATTCCATCGGTAAACAACACGATTGTCACCAAAGAAATGGCGACTCTTCTTTACAGCCTGGGAACGAGGCATAGGGTCAATCTGGGCAGGTTGATTTTTAATGATATTTTGGACTGTGCTCGCAAGACGAGGAAGGAAGCTTTAGTCCATCCCTGTGTGATATCAATGGTACTGCAAAAAGGGGGAGCAGTTGCAAGCGAGACCGATGAAGTATTGGCAACCCAAGCATTACGGCCAACTCTCAGAACCTTGAGTGGTTGTATAGTGAAGGATCTACCCTGGACGCCTCCAGCGACGACTGGCTCGGATGAAGGAGCAGCTCGGCTGAGAGCCATTGAGGCGAGGGCAGCTGTGTGTCAAGAACTACTTGAACGTCATCAGGCCACTATTGCAAAGATTCAGGGGGAGCTGGCAGCTTTGGCGGCTGAGAGAGAAGCTTTGCTGGGAGCGAATAAAATGGATAATGGATCAGATGCTGGTGATTCAGACAATGCTGCATCAGAGGAGTCCGAGTGAAGTTTGAAATGATTGGGATTCTTGGTTTTCTTGGTTCTTCTTGTCATATTACTGAATTCAGGGGGAGATATTAGAGATTTTTTGTTTTGAATGATTTGAATGATGTATGTTTGGTCTGGATAATTGGATATTTGGGCTAGCTGGTATTTTGGTGTTCTATATTGTTTATGCTAGTTGGTTTTCTGATATTCTATGTTGTTTGTGATGATGTTCTATGAATTCACCAATATGCCAAGGGGGAGATTGTAAAGTCCTCCGGAGTTGGATTTATGTATGGCATATTGTGAATACTAGTAATCTGGTGTTTTAACACCACTGAGTGACTTCTGGTGATATGGTGTTTTAACACCACTGCTATCCAGCAGTATTCCAGCAGCAGTATGATTGATGTCCACGATTTATGGAGTGTATTATGGGATATAATTGTGCGATCTGATCAGAATATTGTGAAGATAAATGATTGATTTCGTGGTCATCTAATTCTGGTAAACGAATATTCCTGTAACAGTTAGGAATTGGTTAAGTAGTTTATTTATGGAACAAGTCCCATTGATAACAGGATTGTTCAATTAAATACCAGATTAGCATTAGATCTTTCCTTAGTCTAGAAGTCTATTTGTGGTAGAAGTTCGACAAGGAAAGAAGTTGATTCAAGGCAGGATTGCGATGGGATAAAGAGAAGAAAATTACAACGCAATCAATTTGACGCGACCAAGATTCAATCTCTACGTGAGAGCTTTGGAGCGATCTGCCTTAGTGTTTTGGAGGTTCGTAAACAACCGACCAAGTTCGTGAAGATCAGAAACAAGGAAGTCTTAATTCCTCGGGAGGAGGAGATCCAGGGAGACGTGTTGATCGTGAGGGTTCAACGACGTAGGATCGACAGTGAGGGGAGCTCACAACATTCACTCTGTAGGTTAGCAATGGATTAGTATTTAAGTTAAGCTTCTTGTACTAAAGACTGCTTTCTAGTGAATGGTTTCTGATCTGGGCAAGGCCCCGCAGACGTAGGTGTATTTGCACCGAACTGCGTAACCAAGTTGTGTGTTCACTGCGTATTTTGTTTTGCCTTTTAACAGCAAACTGATCTTGGTGTTCCAACACCAAACTATTAAACAACTTGGTATAAAGATTTAGAATTCAGGTGAAACGGAATTTCAGGAAGAAGGTGACGACGGAATCGTAAAATATTTGTGGTTGAAGAAGCAGAGATATTGCACCATTGATTTGCGGTAATTTGGAGAAGAAGAAGAAGAAAGCTAGGGTTTCCATTTTTGGGTGATCCATTTTTGATCTTATAACCGACCTGCAAATTTCTTCAACTTTCCCTGATTTGCAAATTGGTCCTTGGTCTGTGTCCATAAGCTTATGGACACGCAACCTGTCAGGAGACCCACTTAATAGTTAATATATAAAATCTTGGATCACCTCCAGTTAATACCAATTGGTTTTAAGATTGAAGCCCAAGATACCTTGAAATTTAACATGGTATCAAAGCTAAAATCCTGAAAACCATTAGATCCTAAAAATACAAAATAATCTTCGCCTCAGCTTCCGCCGATCAATGGCCGAAGCTGATTACCCAACAATAACCGATGAAACTGAGTAGTTCGGCGCTCTCAATCCATCGTTGACTGACAAAAACCTCCAAGCTATGCAGGATGCCATCGCCGACCTCCAGTCTATCACTGCCAACGCTCGAGTCGCCAAAGACATCGCTGCTGCAGATCGCCTCCGAGTTGAAACTGATGATGCCAAGAAACTCAGTGCCTCCTTTAATGCTCCCGCATCATTACCTACATCTCCATTTTTATTCATGCTTCAGATGACCCGACTCTACTAGTCTCTCCGGTTATTCTGAAAGGTGATAATTACCATGAATGGGCCGCAACTTTTCTTAACGCTTTTCGTGGAAGGCATAAGCTGGGGTTTTGGAAGGAAAAATTGCTTGTCCTGATGTTGATTCTCCTAATTATGAAACTTGGTTTGCTGTTAACTCTACTCTTGTTGGATGGATCCTCCAGACCATTGAGCCATCTCTTCAGTCATCCACCATTTAATGTGAATCAGCTAAGCAGATGTGGGATGATCTTGGTCAGAGTTTTTCTGTTGGGAATGATCCCAGACTTGTGTAGATTCGGCGACCTGTCGCCATAACTGACAACAAATTGCTACTTACTTTGGAAAATGCCAAAAATTGTGGGATGGGTTGAGTCAACATATGCCACCTCCTCCTTGTGCTTGCAAAACTTGTACCTGCCAATGGTTTCTATGGGTTGCCAATGTTGTCACTGATTGTGAGAATGAAAATCATACACCACTTTCTCATGGGATTGGATGGCTCAACACTCTATGTTCGAACATTATATCTCAAGAACCATTGCCGCCTCTTAGTCGCGTCTACGCCCTTGCAGTTCAAGAGGAGCGTCACAAGACCATGGTACGATCTAGTGATTCTCAAATTGACTCAGTAGCATTTGCTGCTCCAGCACGACATGGCCAACCAGGCGTCAATATGTTCCAAATACGTAATTATATACGTTTGACCAGGTTATAGATGATAGTTTTCTTCTCATATACCACTCAATTTTGAACTTATAAGTTCAAAATCAATTAGGGGAAATATCATGGACAATTCATATATATACCATCAAAGGCTTACAAATATACATTTGCTTGTTACTAAAAAATAAATACATTGCTTGTTACATTGAAGGATTGTTAGTTTATGTCATCATTTACTTTCTCGCGGTATTTTCTATAATATGACCGATATGGTTATAACTTTTTATTAGATTAGAGTAAAGAACCAAGAACACTGAAAATATATTTTTTCAATGTGTTTAACCCGGTTGAGATTGTCTTATGTCATTAGGGCTTCATGGTTAATGATAGTAGTGGAATAATTTTGTTACAAAACACAGAGTGCTGCAGAGAACAAACTAGGGAACCCCAAAGAAAACAAACATGTACTAATAGGCTAGTAATATATACCAATTTTATATGTACCAATGTTACACAGCAAAGAGTCTCTCATATGATCATATGGCTTCTCCTTGTTAAAAAAGGAGAGAAACATAATTTCATTTTGGTACTCATCAAGACTATTTTGTTAAGAGTCACACATTGGTGGAGAACAGACCTATGACTTAATATATACGATCACGAGTCACCTTTACACAATACCAATTGGTTTTATGATGAAAACTCATGACTCTAACACTATTTACATGTATCTGTATCTTAATCCGTCGAATCTACCCCGCCATCATCCTCATCATTGCTTGAGCACAGAAACTCTAAAGCTGTCACTACATCGCTTATCAATGGCCGAACTGTCGCTTCTTCTTGAAGGCACATTGCTGCAATGGCAAGAGCTTGGTATAGTGACTTCATATCCAGTTGATCTCCTAACAAAGGATCTGCCATTAGATGAAACTTCTTCTTGTCTTTGAACAATGGCTGTGCCTGCATGCCAGTCAAGAAAAAACTGAGAAAGAGCCAACATATTGAGCAAGAGTAACACGACAGAAAGTTTGGTGCGCGAGGATAAAGGGTATCGGATCTTCTGTAACACTCTGTGTGCATGATAGGACACGTTTCATGCTCTTGATACTGTTAAACCTAAGTGTTACCAATGATTGAATCTCTATCAAGAAAAATATCAAAGGGCTTCATTGCTTTTCTCAAGTGGAATGCAAAGGGTACAATTAAGGGCTAAGATTCACACACAAGAAGGTGTGGTGTGACATCAAGATGCAAGTTATCTAAAGGGCTGTTCCACAAATACTTCAGCTGTTTTCAAAAAGAAAACATACATAATATTAAGTTCTAATGGCTAAGATATTCACACACAAGAAAGTGTAGTTTGTCAAATGTTTCCATTCAGAAGTATTTTCATTTTGAACATGGCAAGATTGAGCAACATGGAAAAACTTACCCACTGAATTAGATTCTGCTCTTCACTCGGTCTTGAAGTGTCGATGACTCGCCTTCCCGTGATGATCTCCAAGAAAACTACTCCAAAACTGTAAACATCAGACTTGGTAGACAATTGGCCTGTTAACGCGTACTCGGGCGCGCAATAGCCATACGTTCCCATCACTCTCGTGGATACATGATCTTTATCGCCCGTTGGACCTAGCTTTGCAAGTCCAAAGTCAGAAAGCTTCGGGTTAAAGTCTTCATCTAAAAGTATGTTAGAGGCTTTAAAATCGCGGTAAATCACCGGGGGGTTAGCTGTTTCGTGCAAGTACTCCAGCCCCCGTGCTGCGCCTTGCGCGATTTTCATCCTCGTGTTCCAATCAAGAGGCGCTTTGCCTGAGCCGATATCAAGAAGGTGATCTTCAAGTGAGCCTTTGGCCATGCATTCATAGACTAATATCCTCTGATTACCATCACAACAGTATCCGACCAATTTCACAAGGTTATTATGATGAAGGAGACTCAGCATCAGAACCTCAACAAGAAACTCTCGGTTTCCCTGAAAACCATTCCTATCTAACTGCTTAACCGCGACATCCTGAACAACGCGAATGAGAGAGAGCAATTAGTAAGAAAAATGGAATCAGATGTACAAAGTTACTCACATGGACAGAATATGTTGGTACCATGTTTCTGTCTTCAAGATGGCCTTTGTATACTCGACCAAAACCCCCTTCGCCAATCAAACACTCGGAGTTGAAGTCATCAGTGATAGAGCATAAATCTTTGTATGTGAAAATCTGAGCTGAGATATTCTGCTTTCCAATTTTCTCGATTTCTTCTTTTATGTATTGCTTTCTGCTGCTATCTGCACAATCATTTCAGCCGTTAATCGCTATGTTGTCTCAGCGCAACGAAGAGAAGAAATTAATGAAGTAGAGGGGAAGTAAAGATTCATCTTGAAGAAATGATCATGCCTAATAAACACCCTCATTTCGTTTGTTTCTACAAATAATTTGCGAAAACCATATGATTGACTCTTAAAAAACATCAAGCAAGACTTATAATTCATCCATGCTAAATCAAACGTATGTCAGAAAAATAAAGGCATTGATATCATATGCATAATCAAGAAATCATCTTTAACATATACTACAAGAATACATTTGGATGGAGGAATTATATATGCACCAAGAGATTACCTGTCTTAAGTGAAAGATTAGCGAACGAACCTAAAGTTCTTGTCTCATCCTTGTCGCGGGCGCTCCTTCTGAAACCATCAATGCTGTTTCTCAATGAAGCTTTGCCTAACTTTTCTCGTGTCATGCAACACGAAAAGCAGTTCATCTTTTTCCTTTCTTATGTCAGACCAATCATATTTAGATCCCAAACACATCGATCGCGCGCATGAAGCTGCAATGATAGGATGTCCCCTTACAGAAGATCAAAACAAGAAGATGGCTCCAACCCGTAATCAACACGAAAATTCGATCAGTTCTCGAAAGGGCCAGTTTTTTCTTCTGGCCTCTCAAGAAACTCAGGAGAAAATTTTGTCAGGGCCAGTTTTTTTTTCCCTTTCTTTTCTGTCCCTGCAAAATCAATGTTTTCCCAGACTTGGGATGGAAGTTTGTCAAGGTGTCGAATGTACGAAAAAACGGCGGAAAAAAAAAACAATTTGCTCCAATGTGCCATGAACCAATATTTTTTTCTCTCCATGGAATGTGGAGCTGTTTCATGACAAACCTGAGTAGTTTTTTTTTTCTAATGCAAACAATCTTCCTTGAAATTCTCTGTGGTTATATGGCGATGCATTTTTTGAATTAATAATTCTCTCAAATATTCAAAATTTATGCACGTACCATATATATATATATATATATATATATATATATATATATATATATATATATATATATATATATATATATATAGATATGCCTCTCAATTATACTAAACAATCAGAAGTATACACATAGGAGGTCCATAAATATATGCATCTACTATACGACTTTACAGACTAGAAAAACAATACTGATCCTCAAAACATGATTTTCATGATTTGTCATTTTTTTAGCATGATTCTCAAAACATGTTTGACCACAGATAATTTTTGTAAGTCTAATAACAATGTACAGAAATTTTATAGTTAAGAAGTTCAAAAACTAAAACAACAAAAATTCGAAGGCATGAAACAATTTATAGGCTTCTTCAAGCAAAATGGCTACAATCACACCATATACACTGTTCATAAACCAAAAACAAGAAAGTGATGAAATGGGAACTCATATGAGAAGAATTGGCCCTCACCAACAGCCATTTTAATGCACGGTGCGAAGATTAGCATAAAATCATCAGGTATGGAAGCCCACGTCGAGCTTAAGCAGCAGCAACCTCAGGTATGGTTTCCGTCAGCTATGTATTGGTAGAATATGATTTGAATCTAAATTCTTTTTTGTTTTGGATTTATTATTAAGTAATTCCAATTCTGTTTTAGATAGGACTAGGATTAGTATAGTCCTATTCCATTCTTGTTTAGGATTTTGTAGTTTGAGAGATCTATATAAACTCTCATCTAGGTCTGTATGTAATGTGTGTGAGATTGAAGACATCTGTTCTGATATGAGAAATCTCTCTTCTGAGTCTGTTAATAAAATCTGTTTCTGTCTTGTGGACGTAACTAACACATTGTTAGTGAACCACGTAAAATTCTTCGTATTCTTTTTTTTGTTCGTTAATTTGCACCCGTCATAACAAACTGGCCTCATAGTTATTAGTTGATCAGAGACTTCCGCTGCAATAGAGAAGTTGTTTGTTTTGTTGCCTCTGTGGTAGTCATGAGCTGCTGTGTTTGACAAGTTCTATCCTGGTTAAACTTGTTAATAATCTGGTTGTCACTACTGGAAAACAATACTATGGCACTGGTCACTAACCTGGTGGCCTCCAGAACCAGTGCTGAAATCATATTTGGCACCGGTATTATGACATAATTCCACAAAACCAGTTCTGAAATATTTTTCCTGCACCTGTATTGTAGAAACCGATGCTGAAAGTCGGCGCAATACATGATAAATAGCACCGATATCGTATAAACCGGTTCCATATATACATTATAGCACCGGTTTCCATGAACCAGTGCTCTAAACAGTTGAAGGTTGAAAACGGAGTATGTGCTCCGTTCCATTATTGGCACCTGTTGTTGTGATTTCAGCATCGGTCCGGACACCGGTGTTGGGTACTTAAACAAAAATTTCAAGATTAGCTCTCAGGTTGAGAAAATGATTTTATTAAATCAATGCACACAACCGTAAGCAGCTGCTTTATTTATTTGAGGCACCGAATTTATGAATATCAACACCAGTGTTTCTGCTGATGCTGGCCCTTAATTTTTTTGGCAAGTTTGTTCTCGGTTTGGGGGAAAATGCCGAGAAAACAATTCATAGCAGCCTCAAATAGTTTCTTTTTTACAAATATCAGCACCGCTTTTCAAGCTTCATACCGATGCTAGTAAATTACAGTTCTTAATTTTTTACAGCACACCCGCTCAGCTGCTTTTCATATTCTAAACTTTCTATAGGAAAACTAACCCATCTTCCCCTCAATTTAGACTCCCAAAATCTGCGAAGGATTGAGGTGAGTTGTCTCTACATTGCTATTATATTGTACTAGATTATTAATCACGAACCCAAAGTTTTTGGAAAAGTAACAACTTTTTTCAATGTTGGTTCACTTTGCTCTCCAACTTCTTTCGATATTGCAATCGTGTACATAGAGTTAATGTGTAATAACAACATTTTTTGTATAGATTGGATTTGATTGGGTTGCATTGATGGTATGTTAGTTCAAGAAAGCTAGTATTGTATAGTATTTTTAGGTTGCATGGAAGGTGTTTGTTGAAAAGCATCATTTGACATTGTAGGATATGACACCCAAAAATTTCTACAAAAGGACACGCGATGCATCCCCTTCCTCTCCAGTGGTGCAATCCAATGTTGAACAACAAGAGAAGAGGTTCATTTAAGAGCAGGCGAAATTAATGGCACAAACCTACAAACAAAGGCGACATATTCCGGAGAGAGGAATACAAAATGCTCCCCTCTTTGAAGAAACAATCCGGGGACTTGGGTGGGAGAAATTATGTGACACGCCTCCAATGTTAAACCTCAGTATAGTGAGTGAGTTCTATGCTAATTTGCAGTGTGCTGGAAGGTGGACTGAGGCGTTCTGTCATGGGAAAATGGTGAAATTAACTGCAGAAACCATAAGTGAGTTGTACGGGTTGCCAAATGTTCCCCCGAGGAGGATGAATTTCTTGCATTCCACTACTATACCAATGAGGGTTGGGATTTTGATAATCCCACAGAATGGGAGATCGTGAAGACGGTAATTAGGTGGGGAATCAATGTCGAGTCTATTGTTAAACCAGGTTGAAAAAAGATGCCAAAGAAGCTATTGACTCCCGAGATGAACAGATCGTACCACTTTGTAGCATCCAGAACTGACCCCGTCACAATAAACACTAAGGTTCACAGTATGAGGCTGAGACATCTGTACACCATTAAAAACACTTCGATGGAATTTGGGTAGGCAAATAGTGAATGAGTTGAGACATGGTGTAGAGAGAACAGGTTGTTACGGTTTCTGTAGCCTAATCTCCGAACTGTGCATAAAAGTAGGTGTCCCCCACTATCCGCACGACATATACGGGCATCCAATGGGTAAGATTACAGCAGACGCTTTGTTCAAATTCCCTCAGGATAGTGTGGTCCTACTTTGGAATCTAAAGTCACGGCATTGGAGGTGGGTGCAAAGTCTGCTGACGGAATCACAATATCAAAGGTCCTGAAGCGATCACATGGTAAAAGTATTTCAATACCAGTTCCGGACGCAATGAAAGTAGTTGGACCATTTCCTACATATCCAGGCCTTGGCGTTGGGGATAGTGACTTTGGGACGAGCTCAGAACAGGCGCAAATGTTGGATGACGAGCCACTTGCTAGATATTATTAATGAAGTTGGATCCTTATTGTCCTTATATTGAACAATCGTTTCTGTAGTGATTATATATTTTTATTGCAGATCGAAACAATTCTATGTTATATTGTAGATGAAATATTGTTATTTTCCACTTCTTCGAGGATTATTATGCTTTTACATTATCGTATGGTATTAAAGAAATATGATTTTCATTTATATTTACAAACCTTTTTGCACACTTTTGTCTAGGACATGTACTACTGCTATGAAATTTATACATTAAAAAAATTACATTATTTATAATTCATATATTTAGGAAGTAAAAACAAGAATAAAGTGTTTTGAATCAATGCTCAAGTTGATACTTAGTTTTGGCCAACACTGCAATTTATGTAAATGTAGCACTTGTTTTCTATGATCAGTTTTGAGGATGCTCCATTCACCCAATCAAGTCGTACTCGTGTAGTTATGATCATACAATACTCAATTGCAGTATTGAATAGCCAATTTCGTGTTTAGACATTTCTAAGATTCTTGGAGGGACCTAAGTGCAATTTTTTTTTCACTCAGACATCCAAATTTGATTCCGCTTGGATGCAATCCTACATTCTTGGAACCATGTGTGAATTTGTAGAATGAATAAAAAAAATTCAATTTTTGGCGTAAATAAATAACAAAGAAAACATCATGTTTGGAATTCCTAACTTCTAAGTCACCTATAGTCAGATACTCTAGTACATGTACTAGTGCTTTACCAAGTTCTAATGAAACATGACATTCTTTTTTATAACATACATTAACCCAAGAATACACAATGTGGTGTTATTTGGCCACAAATAAGGATTTGTATTTGAGTTTTGGGCAATAGTGTGATTATAACAAAGTTTTGATTGGAGGGTTTGCAGGTATCCATTGGACATAATTTTGAAACACGAGCTCTATTGAGTGTTGAATTGAATATTTTTGAGCCCAATTGGGCATAATAAAAAGGACAAAACTTCTTCCCTAGATAGGATATTTAAATGAATAATTAGAAATAGTTGTCCCAACAAACAACACCAGTCAGGATTGTTGATTTACCAGTGCTAATGTTTGTTGGATGTACGAGACGAAATAAATTGGCCAGTATTTGGGAGGGAATTTCAAATTTTAACTATGTTAATATCAGCACCGGTACTATACAGACAACACCGGTTACAAAATACCTTGCTTAGACTCTACAGCGCATCGGGAATAAGCAGCCTCAAGCAGCCGCTTGAAGCATGTTTTAGCACTGGTATTCCATTCTAGCACCGGTCTAATAACCGGTGTTCCATTTTAAGAATATTTTTTATATGTTTGCTCTCGGGTTGTAACAAAAATTAATACCAAAGCAGCATCAGGCAGCTGCTTTAAACAAAAGTTAGCACCGATATTGCATTCTAGCACCGGTCTGATAACTGGTGCTCCATAGTTAGAAATTTTTTTATATGTCTGCTCTCGGGTTGTAACAAAAAGTATACCAAAGCAGTGTCAAGCAGTTGCATTATACAAATGTTAACACCGGTTTAGGTAGTTCATAGCACCGGTCCACGTAATTAATGCTGCACAGATCTTGATAAAATCGGAACCCTCGATTTCCCCTATGTTGATTTAATCCCAACCCTTCAAAAATGTCTATATAAACCAAACTTCAAAACCTATCTACTCAATCCCTCATTTGCCTCCCATCCTCTCATCCCCTTACTTCATCACCTCTTCATTTCCGCCGCCGCCTCCCCATAAACATCCAACCATATCCTCCTTCTTCCTATCCATTACCGCCTCGTTCGTCCTCTCTCCATATCCACCTTTTTTCTCTCAATTACCGTCACCACCACCTAAACATCCAATCGTTACAGCCGCTGCCTCGCCCCCCCTACATAACCACCTTCTTCCTCCTCCAACATTATTTTTCAGCTATTTTTTTTACTGTGTGACTTTTCTACATTTTGTGATCTAAACTTTTAGTTTCATACGACGAACAAAGTTGTCTTTGACTTGATTGTGAGATTTTATACTCTTGTTAAAAATTCCAAGATTATTTGTATTGATTATCTTGTTTTGGAATTCATTGGATTGTATTAATTTATCTAGTCTAATCATCTGGGTTAATTGATATTTTTCATATTTCCGTAGTTTATGTGTTTTACACACTAATCTGTTGAAGTAACAATTAATTCGTAACTCCTTGAGTGTATGTTTATGACTTTTGTCTACTGTGGGACATTTTCTGTATTTTGTGATGAAATTGACAGTGTATTTTATATATATACACATACATATATGTATATATACATACATACACACACACATATATATACATACATATGTATATATATATAGATGTATGTATATATATATGAAATTTGGTTTTACCAAAATTTTCTAATTCTTACTAGTATGTTCCAACATAACCTATGTAATCAAGTATGCAATAAAGTAAAGCATTAAAGACACAAGACTTGGTGATATACATATATATATATATATATGTATATATATACACATATACATACATATACATACATATATGAAATTTGGTTTTACCAAAATTTTCTAATTCTTACTAGTATGTTCCAACATAACCTATCGAATCAAGTATGCAATAAAGTAAAACATTAAAGACACAAGACTTGGTTACGTAGTTCGGTGAAATCCACCTATATCCGCGGGGCATGGCCCAATTCAGAATGAATCCACTAATCAGAAAGATACAGTACAAAGTACATCATACAAAATACTTATCTTTCTAATTAAACGTGTGAATTCTACTAGCCCCCATAGCTACGGATCCGCCTTGGTCAGACTCCCTCTGACCTCGAAACTCGTCGACGTTGGATCTCCTCCTCCCGAGGAATTAAGACATATGATTCTGAACTTTGAACAGCAGGTCATTTATGTTGGAACATAGAATTCTGACTCTTTGCAATTCTCTCGGCAGATTAGAAATCTGTATGTAAATTTTCTCCGTTAAAATCGTATTGAATACAGCCGTGGTTATCCCCTTTTATAGACATGCGCAGGTAGGAACTCTCCATGATTATCTCCATAATATTCCTATTCCTTATCTGCTTCTTGAAGCATATCCAAATCCCATACATAAGGGGATTTTCCTTATCCCATATGTTAGATAATATCAACACCATATTTGTAGGGATTCTCCATAAATCAACCATGCTTCTACACGCCTAATATTTACCAGAATATTCAGATTTCCATATCTCACAAATACCATAATATTCTGACCCTTTATGCGTAAGATCTGATTGGCATTTATATGCTAATCTGCATGTTCCAACATGGAAATATTTTCATTTCCAAATATGTTCACAAAATCGCCAATTAAAATATTCAACGAATATCACTTGACTTTACAATATAGATATTGTTCCTTGAGCATGGTTTGATGTTTATGTTTTTTTTCTGAATCAATTTTTTGAACACCTGTGACATATACATGATTGTGTTAATTTTAGGGGTTGGTCATAGTTAGTAGCCGTATCATGTTGTACATTTTTGTAAACTGTTCTGTAAACTTTGTAATTAATGTGATATAATTTCTTGTGGGATGTTGATGTGTTTATGTTTTAGTTTTAAATGCTGTCGAACAACTACTTGATTATCTTGAATGAATGATGAACTAGATGAAGGTTTACTTGTCATTTTTCGTCTTTTGATGATTTCTAGTTGATGTTTAAAATGTTGAGATTTTGCAGTCTATCGGGGCCATCGAAGCTCGGAGTGTTTGACTTGTTATTGTTTAAACACTCCTTACTTTGGTGACCCCGGGAAACTGCCTCATTTCAAAATTTTAAATTAATCAGCATTAGTTAAAGGGCACTGCATAGATTGCCTTTGCTTCATGTATTGCCCTCTAAGTATGTAATGCTTATTCCATTAAGGAAAGTGATGTAACATTTGTACAACTCTGAAATTTAAATTGTGGAGAATTTGTAGTGTATGAGCACCAAGGAATTTGGTGTGTCTACTTGTTTAAACAATAGGTATACACACCAAAAACCTTGGTACTTAAATGCTGCAACATTTCGACATTTTGAATCTTTTTCAAGTTCATGTTCAAACTTTGGAGATGTTATAGTCTATCTACGCTAGGGAGACATGCCGTGTTTGATATGGTTTGTTTATACACGCCTAGTGAATGTCGTTTCACTCACCAAAATAATCTGCAAACTCTATTAATAAGATTAGCACAGTAGTAAGCATAATCGATCCCACGAGGAACAAAGCAATAACTATAAATAATACCTACTAATTTAAAACCTTTTGGTGTAGCCACCACGCCTTAATTTCATATTTTTCTAAATCTAAAGATGCAAACTAAGAAATATCAAATATGAATTAAAATGCTAACTAGCAAATACTAAATAAATCTAGAAATATAAGATGAATGTTATCGGCTCGAAATAACTCACATTAGTTAAACATCGATCATAGGTGCAAATATAAAGCAATTCATATGTATCTATCAGTTATAGGAAAGTAGGTATGCTTAACCACCTAAATTCTTTCTTACTTTACCAACAATTAACCAATTATAATTAATCAATTATAATTAACCAATTGTTTCTCTTACCAAGATGCCCCTGGAAAGTATTTGCTGAATCAAATACACACCTCAATAGTATTAAGAATGAAAAGAACTTGATATAGCAATGACCCAAGTATTCGCAAGTAGTAATGCACACTTAACTGTTCCACATCTTGCTGTTACAGTCTTAACTAGTTATCTGTATAGCTCCCACAAGAACTCGCTACTTACTAACCCTTTCCAACGATTACGTATTGGTGGAATTAGATAGAAATATCTCAATAATATTTCAAGTTGGCCAGACTTAAACAAATTAAGAATGAATTAAACCAAGAACCATCAAGAACACATAAGAATCAATTATAAAACAATTAGGTCTCATAATTCATAAACTAATGCTTGTTATTCCATGCCGATATATGAATTAACTACGAATGATAATTGAATTAAACAAACAAATAATATAAAAACAAAACATAACTAATAAAATAAACACGCAAACCGCAAAGCCAAGTCGATGCCGAATCTGTGCACTTCAGATTGGAGAAAATGTCCAAATTGGTACCCACTTCTAAGTGAAATTCACAGTTTGGTACCTAATTTTTAAAATTGTTCTGAAAAGGTACCCACTTTTTCATTAATGTCCCGAAAAGGTACTATTTAGTTAAAAGTGGGTACCATTATGGCACAATTTTGATCCAAATTGGTATTTTTTTTGCTGAAAAATACCTTTTTGGGACATTAATGGAAAAATGGGTACCTTTTTGGGACATTAATGGAAAAATGGGTACCTTTTTGGGACATTAATGAAAAAATGGGTACCTTTTCAGAACAATTTTAAAAATTGGGTACCAATTATAAATTTTGATTAAAAGTGGGTACCAGACAATCTCTCCTTCAGATTGTGAAGAAAATATATATTCCCAGAACCATGAAAACACGCAGCCTCCCATCTTTATTATTCAAAGGCTAATACTAATATAATAATACCAATCAACTACTAAAGCTATAGTATTGCTGATGTAGGTCTAGCCCAAGAGGCATGTTGAGCCATGTTAATTACGGCCACCTGAGGTATTACATCATGATAATTACCATATTTATGGGGGATTAAGGGCTATAATTAAGGATATGATTATTTAGGACATACTGTATAAATACTAAGTACGTATTCATTTTCTGATTCATTCTGTCTTAATCACATACGAACTCTTTGACTGACTTAGCCATAGGAGGACTGGCCCCTGGAATCCCCAAGGACATTTTTTATTGCAGGTCCATTCGAGGAGCTCAAGCCCATTGACTGGTCGGTCGTCCGAGATGCATCAAGTGGCGCCGTCTATAGTGATGACTAAGCAAGATCTGGGTTTTTAGAGTTTATATCTGCGGTTGCTCGAAGGAGCGAAAGATTAAGGTTAAAAGGCACGATAACCGGTAACGCAGAGCAGCCCACTGGAAAGAGTGAAAGCTTAAGATTAGGCAGGGGAACTGGTAGAGCAGTGTAGCCCAAGACAACATACATGGCCAACTCCCAGGAGATGTAGGATTCTGTGATAGGTGATAATCGAGTGTCGGTGGCTGAATCAAAGACAGAATCTACTCTGGTTGTGGAATATGAAGGGATACAAACCTTAACTGGATTTATTTCAAGTACGCTCGCACTCACAGGAGAGGATGTTCCAGGGTCCTCAAGAAACCCAGAGGTAACTACAAAACATGAAGTGAGGGTTCTGACGCCAGGAGGTAACTGCAGAACAAGAAATGAGAGATCGTGGACCCGCGCAAGGTAGGCTAGCTGGTTCGAGGGATGATAGGGATGGAAGATTCACGGAACTCTCCGAGGATTCTTATGTGAAAGCTTATGGGTTAGACATGCAAGGAAATCAAAATATGGGGGCGATATGCTCGACTCAGGATTTAGAGCAGGCAACACAGGCTCTGGTTGCGGTGGGGTATTGAGTTAACCCCCCCCGTCGAGGGGCGTGAGAGTCGCGTATGATGTGATGCCACCTTCGCCAATATGAGTAACTGTAGGAATGGCCTCTGAGCCCATGGTAGCATATCCTTATCCTGTGTATGCGGGAGAGACGTTGCATGCAAAACCTCAGCCTTCTTTCCCAGAGTATTCACAAAATTGAATGTACCCAATGCCCTCGCATGCCCCATTCGCTTCAGCAGTCGTGCTACCCAAAAAGGAAGCAATATATAGAATGGTAACTTCTTCTGGTATTCATAGGTATGGAAACACATGAATACAGGGAGTGGTGGCTAACTAAGGGCCTTACAACCCTTACAGGCAGCTGCCAGCCTATCCGAGTTTTGGGTAGACTTAGACAAATCCTGGGTATATTAGATTCCATCCTACCCATCTATCGCTATTTGGAGGCCACAAAAGGAGCCTGAATTTGATAGGGAGGCAGCAAGAACCAGGGGTTGATGCGAGTAACTCCCTTAAGAGGGAATTACACATGTTTATTGGGCCACTAGGCCAAGCCGCAGGTTCACCTTTCAGCACGGTAATAACATGGGTTAGATGGCCAATGGAAGTAAAGCCTCCGGAGGGACTTTCCACCTATAGTGGTGAGACAGATCCTCGAGAGTTCATCCAGACATTCCTAGGGTGGATGAATTCAAGGGATTTTGATGAAAAGTTAATGTGCAAATTGGTAGGAAGCTATCTTTGTGGGAAGGCTCATGAATGGTTTAATAAATTACCTAGAGGCTCACTTCACTCCTATCGAGACTTTAGTGGAGCATTATTAAGCCAGTACGCACAGAAGAAGAAATTCACAAAAACCCTGTTGGAGCTTTATCAGATGAAGCAGAAGCCAGGAGAAAGCACAGAAACATTTTATCATTGATATGTTGTGTAGGAGTAATAGAGACTGCAAAGAATGAAGTGATTCAAGGGTACTTTTTGGGGATGCATGACTTGGAGCTATACAAGAAGTTAAGCACAAAAACCCCCAATACCTTGCAAAAAATTCAGAAGGCAGTGGAATAATATTCGTGGGTAGAAGAAGCCACTAGAAAGAAAAGAGACAGTCTTAAAGAGAAAGCAAGAAGAAATGCAGACCCTCGAGGGAAGAGGCCGATGGAGCCTGTTAGACCCCCCATTTGAGAGGTATGCTCCCCACTACCAACACTTGGAGGAAGAATCCATGTACAGATTCTAAGTATACACTGGAGATTGTTTCGACCGCCCCCACCTTTGTTGGGCTCAATAAACTCGGAATTGCCCAGGAGGGCTATAAATCAATAGTTTGATCATCACAAAGATTACGACCCTGATAAACGATTGCGTGGAGTTGAGAATGGAGATCGACAGGTACGAGCGGGAAGGACGGTTTTGATGACAAGGGCACAAAAATTAGGCTATGCCTCCAAGGCCTTGAGTTAACCAATGGCAATCTTACAAAAGGAATAATCAAAATAATAGGGGTAGGGGAGATAGAAGGCCTCGGGAGCAAATGGTTTAGGACAGGGGGCAAGAGGGGAGACAGGAGAGATAGCAGGAGCAACAATAGGGTAATCAAGATAATAAGAATGGGAGAAAACCCTCCCATTCGAAGAGTGATTAATGTCATTAACGACGTAGTTGGGGGAAGATCCTCGAATACCGTTATGAGAGTGGATGCTTGAAGGGTTCCTGTAAGAGAACCATGCAATAAGATACTTTAACCAGACGGGACAATAATGTTCTTGGAAGTAGATGCAGTGCCATATCAAATGTTCCATGCTGACCCCATGGTGGTCTCGGCAATAATCAGGACATATTAGGTAAAGAGGGTATTCATTGAAGATGAGAGTGGAGTAGAAGTAATGTTTGTTAACTGTTTTGATCAGTTGGACATAGGACGTTGATGTGTGATAATTATGTTGTTTATTTTATTGGGATTAGCTGTGATTTTACGTGATTAATGTGCACTTTAAATGTTTTATTTGTAATAAATCACAGTTTTTGGGCTCAAGAGGAATTTGGAGGAGAGTAGGGAGAATTGGGCAATTATCGCAAATGAAGCAATCAAATGTAGAGCAGAATCGTAGCAGTTAATTTGGAGCAGATTGGACTGATATTTTTGGAGATATCCTTGAAGATATTTGGAGATAATTTGAAGATTGAATTTTATCTCTTCGAAAATCAGAATTTAATTTTGGCAAGAATTCTATTTTATTTGGAAGAGTCTAATATGGACATGATTTTGTAATGGCAGCGTATATATAATATACGCATGACACTGGGATGGGGATACAGAGTTGATGAGAACTTCTTTTCTTTAGCCTTTAGTTTTCATTCCAGACGTAGAATTAAGTTTTACTTAGTTTCTTGTTTATCATTATTTCGGATAAAGAGCAAGGCAATATTTTTAGTTCTCCATTATGGCAAAGTCTTGGGAAAGACGGTCTTTCCATAGGCTTATGGAAAGATGGGGTTTGATTAGAATAATAAAAAGTAAAAGGTCCTAGTTGCAATATTAAAGTTTTAGTATGAAACATGTAGTAGTTATAAAATTTATAACCCGGTTCATGCAACCCGAAAATTTTATCTTAACTTATTCTAATTTACACTTTAAACCTTGGTCTTTCCATAACTTATGGAAAGACCGTCTTTCAAGAGACAGACTCCTTCATTATTGTTTCTGAGAGTTGATTAATTATAGAATCATCTTTGTTTCCAAGGGTTCAGTTTTACAAGGATAATTTCGGTGACTAGTTTTGCAATCGCCATTATAGTTTGCTTTCTTCATTCGATTTATCAATTAATCATGTCTTGTTATGTTATTTATTTATTTAGTTTAATCATTATGCGTAGCTAATTCATATATCGGCAGAGAATAACAAATGTTAGTTTATAAATTGTGAGGCCTAATTGCATTATAATTGATTCTTGCATGTTCTTGATTGTTCTTGGTTGAATTTTATTTCTAATATGTTTAAGCCTGATCAACTTAAATGTTTTTAGAATACTGCTATCTAATTTCCGCCAATACGTAATTGTTGGATGGGATTAGTAAGTAGCACAGTCTTGTGAAAAACAGCTAACTAGCCAAGACTGTAATAGCAAGATAGGGAATAATTGAGTGTGCGTTACTATTTGCTTTTACTTTGGTAATTGCTATATCGGGTTCTTTTAATACTTAATGCTATCAAAATGTGTTCTGGTTTAGCGAATACTTTCTGGGAAAATTTTGGTAAGGGAAACAGTTAATTAATCATAATTAGTTGACTGTCGATAAAGTAAGAAAGAATTGGGGGGGTTAAGCGTACCTACTTCCCTATAACCGGTAGATGTGTAGGAATTTATTCATTATTGCGCCTATGATCGATATAAACGAGCATGAGTTATTCTTAGCCGATATCATTCATTCATATATTTATTCCTCATGCAAGTCTTCATTTGCATTTTTAGAGTTAATAAAATCATTACATTTAAGGCGTGGTGGCACCACCAAAAAGGTTTTCAAAAGAATTAGTAGGAAAAATAATTATTGATCATTGCTTTTGCTCCCTGTGGGATCGACCCTGCTTATCATTGTACTAATTAGTATTAATCTGAATTTGCAGGTTATTTGGCGAGTCAAACGACGCTCACCAGGCGTGGTAATCTGAATAATTGAACCTTGCTTTCATCTGGTTTCACAGGGAACCCGATATTTCCCCTGGGGGAGATAACTCTATCAGTTCAGGTAGCATATGGTGATAAAGGAGTGACTATAAGCTACAATTTTGCTGTTGTTGATGTCCCTTCTCTATACAATGTGATCCTTGGAAGGCCGTGGATGTGCCAGGCTCGAGCAGTTTGGTCACCTTATTATCTTATGATGAAATTTCTGACTGAAAACGGGATAGCGTCCATTCGAGGAAATTATGCTGTGGTTTGAAGTTGTAACCTTACCGCAGTGAAAGAAACAAGAAAATAGAGTGTAGCATCGGTGCATGGAGAAGTGAGACCTTCAGATACAATACAGATGCCTGTTTGGGATAGAGGATCAATAGCTGTTGGGAAATTAATGCCCGAGAACACCAAGGAGAGACTGAAAGATCTGTTGGAGAGATATAGAGATGTGTTCTCGTGGGGTACTTCAGATCTCACAGGAGTACCCTCGAATCTAGCACTGCATAAGCTGAATATGGACCCCCTCAATAAAGCCGGTAAAACAAAAGAAAATAATGTTTTGACCTGAGAGGGCTAAAGCCATAAAAGAAGAGGTTGAAAACTTACTGAAAGTAGATGTTATCGAGGAGGTATTTTATCCTGAGTGGTTAGCTAATCCATTTATGATCCCAAAGCACAATGGGGCGTGGCGAATATGTATAGATTTTATGAACTTGAACAGATGCTGCCCGAAAGACAGCTATCCGTTACCACCAATAGATAGGTTAGTGGAAACCATCACATGATATTAGGTTCTGGCTTTTTTTTATGTGTACAAGGGGTATCACCAAATACTTATGGCAGAAGATGATAAGGAGAAGACATCGTTCATAACAGATGTGAGAACGTATTGTTATAAAAAGATGTGTTTGGGTTTAAAAATGCTGGAGCAACATATCAGAGACTGTTAGATAAATTATTTAAGACACAAGTTGGGAGGAATATGAAAATCTATGTGAATGTTACGATAGTAAAAAAAGAAGTCATGAGGAATTCTTAATAGATCTGGAGGAAACTTTTGGCAGGTTTCGAGAGGCTAACCTGAAATTAAACCCATCTAAGTGTGTCATTGGTGTAGGAGTGGGGAAATTTCTTGGATTCATGGTCTCCAAGAGGGGAATCGACGTGAATCCAGAGATGGTCGAGGCTTTGATGAAAGTGAGAACTTGGAAGGTCGTCACCGTACATCTCAAAGTTATAATTTATATGCCCTTTATGCTTACTAAATACAATTAAGTAGATAGTGGCAAATCGGGATCATCCACGAAGAAGAGGGATTTTCTTAAGCGTTTGAAAATATAAGGTTGATATTAGATTAGAAGTACATATATATGTATGTATAAAAGCAAGTAAAAAGAGGGGGGGGGGGGGGGAGGGGTTGGCTTATGGTCCTAAGTTATGAAATTAAAAGATAAGATAACTAGCAAAGTCAAGTAACTATGCTAATCGTCAAACAAAATAAGAAAAGGGATAAAAATTACAAAAGATAAAGCCTTGGGGGAAATTAATATCCACTTCCAAACCTAATATAGATTATTGAACCATTCACTCTATCTATCACATTCATTACCTATGGGGAATGCTAAAACTTCCCATTCGAAGATCAACATTCATTCCTTCTTATTAGTAATTCGCAAAGACAAACAACGACCACTTACAAACCTCATTGATAATCACTTTAGGCAAACCACACCATAAAGGTATTTCATCAACGACATTATACACGAAGAACCATAGATTTGATAACAACAAGCCTTCTGCCAAAGACATGGCCATTTAATCAAACATAGCATTCATTAGGCTAAACCTAGAACAAATCACATTCAAGATTCAACCTTTCATTGCATCTATAGGATAAACATGAGAACAATCCACATTAACATATTTATCTCGCAAGAATCACAACACATTATACACAAGAAGTTCTTGGATTCTCAGGTCAAAGAGCTAAGAAATTTGCAACTTTCCTAACACCCTAACACTTCAATCATACAAACACTTCATACACTCAAACAACCCATAGCATAAATGAAGTAAAACATCACATTAAAACACATGAATGCTAAATAACAAATGCTTCAAGAAAGAGTGAAATAGAGATTTTTACTACATAGATATGGAAGCTTCAATCAATAGCTCCAAGTACAAAACTAAGCTAGATAATCAAAACCCATAACATAGAATAAAGATCTACAAAGAAAGAAGAAGAAATGGAAGAGAATGGCAAAAAAACTAGGGTTTTGGAGCCCCCAAGTTGGGGTTTGAGAGTTGGGGAAGAAGGGGGTGAAAAACAATTTATAGTACAAGATAAAAGGAGTAAAAAGCAAGTCGCAGGGAAATTATCACGAGTTACGACCAGATTAGGAAAATTGTGAGCTCTCAGGTTAACTTTTCGCAAGTCGCGACACACTTGTTGCGAGTCGCGACGGAAAAAAGTCCAGTTTTGTTTTGCTTCCTCCGGGTGAACCGTTTATCTGTTTTGAGAGTTCTTATAGTCAATTTTATACTCGAGAAGACGAATCCAATGGTACCACTCTTGGAGGCTGATTATTCTCAAAAAATTCTCAAAACTCCGCTTCAAAACATAGATCATTCTTCACCCTTTGCTTTGCTCTCCATTCTTCACTTTATCTTCTACCACTTTGTGAGTGGCCTTCCATCTTCTACCATCCTTTCGAATGGCCTTCACTAAACCACTCATAAGTGCTCACGAGTAATCTACAAATCAATCTTACAAAAAAAGAATCTAGATGCTCGTAAGGACCAAAAATCCATTAGACTAAACATAGGTTAGAAAATGAAGGATTTAGATATAAAAACTGAATGACTATCTAAATCCCTTGTCATGTAAGACTACCTAAATCTAGCAATTCTACTATAAAAATATGATAAAAGAGATATTAAATGCTTTTGAAAATATATACATTTGATGTCTCATCAAATCTCCCCACACTTGAACCTTACTCGTACTCAAGTAAACAAGAACAAGCAAAGATCAAAGCGTAAACTAGCATGTAAAAGTTTTCCCAAAACATCCAACATTAAATTCCTAGATTACCCTAAACCCCAAGACATAAGAATCTCTCACACTCTCACATCCCAAAGCCCAAGATAATCTAAACAACCAACAAACCATAACAAAAGTGAGGTATACATATAATGCCAAGCTAACTTACTCTACCGAAGAGCCACCCAATAGACACATTAAGAGAAGCATAATTTTTTTTTTCAATTTCTCTCATTTTACCAAGGGCCCTCTTGGGTTTTCATCCTAGATTCACACATTTTTGTTTTTCAATGCTCACCCTCACCTTTTTCCACACCATTTGGCCTCTCATTTTTTCATAGGTCGCCCTTTCGGGTTTTTGACCTATCCAGGCCTGCCACTTTTGCCAAAGTTGCCCTCTTGCGTTTTCAACTTAGCAGGATTTTTTTCCCATTTTTTTCCGAACAAAAAAAAAATCAAAGTGGAGCATATGCACACTAAAATACAATACAAAGAGATATATTTCTCTTTACCTCCTCACACTTGAAACACACATTGTCCTCAATGTGAAAATGACAAGATAAAGAAATAAGGTAGAGAAAAATACTCACAACTTGGACTTTGAAGGTCCTTCCTGGTGATGACAATGCTCACTTCTCAATGAATGTTCTGTCCTCCATGTTCTTGAACTCCCCCACAACATGAAACTTTGATCCATCCACTACGAAGTCACAACTATGCAAATCCCGATCAACACTCACAAAAGGCAGCAACTAGGAGAAACCCGGTATCTTCCTCTAATATCCTCAAGGGGCCTCTCTCCTTAGGAGAAGGGGGGCAAAACTCAATGTCTCCAATACACAAAGACCTCTGAATATACCCATTCCCCCAGCCGGGAGGCCATACTCAGGGAAAATCTCTCTCATGGAAATCCAAAATTGGTATGTAGCTTGGATATTCAATCTTATCATCACTAGGGTTGGAACCCTGGGGAGAATGCCTCAGATTGCTAAGCACAACTTCAGAATCTCCCCTTCTAGGTGATTTCCCCTCAAATCTCTCAAACTCAATTCCATCAGAAATCCCCCCTCTCAACAGATTTCTCTCTAGAATTAGCCATGAGCACAAAGGATAAAGGAAAAGAAGTGAAGAGATATGAAGGTTAGGATAACTTACTGATGAAAGTAGAAGGGGGGAAAATGTAAGAGAGGAACAGAGGAAGATGAGGGTACTGAGAAAACCTTTGAAGTCACCTGTAGTTAAAGTGAAGAGAACATGGAGAAAATGGGAAGTTAAGAAGCCCAAAAAAGACGGCTGGAGTAACGATTAACTTGGGAGAAGTGAAAATTTGAGAAGGCGTGAAAAGTTTCCGTGCCTTTTCATAAACTGTTCCCTGATACGCGCTTCCCTATACAACCAACAAACAACAAACGTGTGTGCGCCCCCTTGAATTATGCTAAAAGACATCTTGTAGTCACCCATTCTTGCAGCATTGTCGATGCTATAGTCAAGAGCAGTAGGCTTTGAAGAATGAGCTCTCGAGGACTAGCTATCGAAAAAATCACAGTTTAAACTTCGTAACCTTTAGTTCGCAAGATATATATCTTAACGGATGAGCTCTTTAAAGGGTGAACTCTTCAACGGACGAACTTTCAAGGGGCAAGCTTTCGACGTAGGTTCGTAAGTAGGCTTAGGAATTTCGACAGAGTAAGGCCAATGATAGGGCTCTCGAGGATCGAGCAACCCAGTAAAACCCTTGACATTGCCGGCTGCTCTGCTTTCCCTTTCTCACCATGTTAAATTTTCCGCCATGGATTACAATATCGGATTCTGGATGTCTCTAAGCTTAACTGCAACAACATCAGCAGCCCTTCCACTAATGTCGCCATCACCATCCAGCCACCATGTTCACCGCTCGCTACGTCAGAGTCAATGGAACAAACCATATTGTGGATTTGAAATAGTTGGGTGGCTGACTTACGTGACATTACCAGGTTTAGTTCATCGATCATCATCCTCGAGATATGGGGTTACAATGATCTTCATGGTATACATAGGAAAACATACACTAAGGATCTCGATTCTAACTGCATTGGATCCCACCGGGCGTGCCAGTTGATGCGTATGAAAACTGTCAATTAGCCAAAACATCGGATCCTTAGCTATGACCAGCAAAAAAAGCCCCGGATATGATCCGACGGAAAACCCACCGACGATCAAAGTCAGTCATTGATGTGAGAAAAAAAGTATAATAGTCAATTAAATTCTTCACAAAGGACGTACCTGATTATTTATATGTTAAAACCCTAATAATAAATGTGTGTAACTGAAATACTTAATTCATGCATGATTATCTCATTAATTACCAGAGCCTTTGAATGCTACAGACGTTGAATCTAGATGGATTTTATCGGCTCATTCCTACTTACTTATTGGGTTGTGGCCCAGTATGAGAAGAGTATTATCAAGACACAACTTGAACTTCGCACAGAAAGATCTTTCAGTAATCATCCCCCAAAACTGTAATGCCTTTAAAAAAATGAGAACGAAAATCAAGAAACTACCCGAATCACATCGTCACCCAATGAGGCAGGTATGTTAGATTAGAGCTAGATGTTAACCTTTCATCCCAAACTGTCACCCATACTGTTTAACCAAGACTATGAATACTCTTGCTGATTGAGATTGACACTGTACGTCAGGGGCGAAGCCAGGATTTCAAAATCGGGGTGCACTTTCAAATATTAAAAAAAAAATTACAATCAAAATAAATAATTAGATCTTAATCAAGTTATTTTACAATCAAAATCATAATACTCAATGTCTAAAAAGTTCAATACAACACACTAAATAGTCACTCGTCGAGGTTTCATACTTTGAAACCGACTTACAATCGTACTTGGACTAACATCCAAGGCCAAATCTTTCTCCAAATAAGTAACCAAACTATCATTCAACAATTGTTCTCCCATGCTATTACGCAGTTTATTCTTGATGAAAGTCATTCCTGAAAAAACTCTTTCCACACTTGCTGTTGCCACTGGTAGAATCAGAACCAACTTTAAAAGCAAATATACTCTAGAATGAGTCTCATGCTTTCTTGTCTCAACAAGTTTGACAGAAAGCTCATTTAGAGTCTTCAATGCCCAAAATCTTTCATCATGTCGCATATCATCAACGAAAGTATCAAGTGAATGTTTTAAAACCATCAAATCAACACTTGAAAACTCATTAGGATAAAACCCAGCAAGTTGGACAAGTTTCGATGTATCAAATGATGAGAACCGATTAGTAGGATTAAAACATGACATACAGATAAGTAAATCCTTACTTTGCTTGGTAAATCGGTCTTCAAGTTCTGATAATTGTCGATCAAGCACACTGTTAAAAACATCGACTTGAAAATGATGAAGATTTGTAATTCTTGGCCCTTTACCACGAAACATCCTTCTCCCCGGAATGACATACATATCCTCCATGTTTAGCATCTCAATGCCATGCTTAGCCACAAATAAAGTGACTTGGTCGAAGTGATCATTCCATCCATCATCTCTCATTCTTTGCAAACTTCTCTTAGTTACATCAACCAAACTCATTGCATTCACAATATCTTGATCCCTCTTTTGCAAGGCCAAATTCAACTCATTTGTAATCCCAAAGATAGATCTCATCAAGTGTGCCACAAAAACAAAATCAAATGTCATCAACATGTGAGTGATTCCACATGTTTTATGCTTCTCACTTTTTTCCTTAGCTTCATCTGCTATAGCATCAAGAGACTCGAGAAGTGGGCGAAACAAATCAAGAACATTCAAAATAATTTTATAGTGAGAACCCCAACGAGTATCACCAGCCCTAGCCAAGCTCTTCTCCTGATTTAAACCGCTACCTGATTCAATGTCACCAATAGATAAAGCATCAACAACTCTCTCTTTCTGCTTCTCCCGAAGAAATGCTTTTCTCTTTGGTGAACCACCCACAAAACTAATCAAAAGGGGAAGCACCTCACAAAATAACCAACTAGCATCATCATTATCTTTAGCAACGCTGACAAGTGTTAATTGAAGCTGATGAGCAAAACAATGAACATAATATGCAGACGGGGACTCATTTCTAATCAATCTTTGAAGACCATTCAATGACCCTTGCATATTACTAGCTCCATCATAACCTTGACCTCGAACTTTAGAAAGAGGTAAAGAATGATCCATAAGCAAAGATTTAATTGCTTCCATTAGGGTCAAAGAAGTAGTATTCACAACATGTATAACACCAAGAAAACGTTCTGTAACTTCACCATCTTTACTAATGTATCTCAAACAAAGAGTCATTTGTTCTTTATCAACTATATCAGCAGACTCATCAGCAAGAATGGCAAAGAAATCATCTCCAATTTCATCAATAATCAATTGAGTAGTCTCTATAGCATGTGCTTGTAAGATATCCTTTTGAATATCAGAAGATGTCAATTGACAATTACCAGGAGCATTTTCTAGGACTACTGAGGCAACTTCAGGTCTACCCTTTGAATGAAATTTTAGAAGTTGTATGAAATTACCTCTATTCAATGAATCTAAACTTTCATCATGTCCACGAGCGGGCAACCCTTGAACAGAAAGCCATTTCATGCATTCAATGGAAGCTTCCAACCTCATTCTGTACTGCCTTTTAGTTTCATCGGAATGATTAGCCAAAGTAGAAGGGAGAGAACCTTTTTGATTTTTAAAAGCTTCAAGTTCTGTCATAGCAACATTGTGATGACTGTTAAGTGCACCAACATGTCTCTCAAGAGAATCCGGTTTGCCCCAACTCCTGAAACCACCACTAACAAAAACATCAGATCCATCGTCATCATTCTTGAACAAATAACAAGCAAAGCAAAAAGCAGCATCTTTTTCAACACTATACTCAAGCCAAGCTTTGTGAGTTACAAACCATCTCGGGTTGAATCTGCGGTTTTTCTTTCCACTTTGTGTAAGAGGAAATTTATGACCTACAGGTTGACAAAGAGGTCTATTCACATAAGCCCTCCTAACTAGTTTTTTATCATCGGGATGGAATGTACTCATCAATTTTCTCTTTCCCGGATCTTGAGGGAGATTCAACAAATCAATATCAGTTACTCTTCCCTCCTCTCTCAACCTTGATGTACCCTCCCCTTCTTGATTTTGAGGAATGTCCGAAACCCTTGTTTCTTCGGGTGGAGAATCATTCAATTGAGGAGAAGAATGCAATACTTCTTGAGATGATGGAGTTTGTTGAAGATTTGGGCTAGAACTACCTTCGCCCCCTTCTTTAGGAACTTTTGAGAAAAAACTTAAAATACCACCACTTTGTTTCCTTTTCATCCCGGATAAAATAATTAAGTTAAGCAAAATAACAATTTAAAACCCAAAATTAAAAGATTCAAAACTCCAACAAGATTAAACTCAATGGAAACACAAGCACATAAACCCCAAAATTTTGTTCTAGTGAGATGTGTTCATCTTCAATACAAAACTACAAATCCATCGGAGTCCGATTCTCACAATTCTAGGAACAAAATATACCCCATGTTCCTTAATTAAATGTCCTTCATATTGAGAAGTGAGAACCATTGAATCAAATATTATATTTACCACAACACACATACACACAAAAATGTCAAAAATACAATCAAAATCTTACAATTAATTGATCAAGACGTTGGGAACTTTCAATTAGATACCTTTCAAATTGGAAATCATTGAATCAAATACCACAATAACCACACATAAAATTTTCAAAAATACAAACAAACCTCACAATCAAAAACGTTGGGAACTTGCAATTTGGGAAAGTAGGGAAAAAATAGAGAAAGGAACCTTGATAGGCTTGATTAATAACGCCGAGCAGAAGAGGGATGAGCCGATGAGCAGCCGAGGCCGAGCAGGGAGCAGTGGCGGCTGACCGAACAGAAAAGGGAGGAGATGGGCATGGGCGGCCGAGCAGGGAGCCGGAGATGCCGAGCAGAATAGCAGGGAGATGGGCCGTGGGCGGCCGAGCAGATTGAGCAGCCGAGGCAGAAGATGGAGGTCTGGCCCTGGCCGTCCGTCTGGGAGGAGAATCAGGAAATGGGTGCGCTGAATAAATTTCTCAGAGTCAGGGGTGCACAATTAAAATTAAATCATTTTTGCCCCATTAAAAAAATAAAATTTAAAAAAAATTAAAATTCTGGGGTGCACGTGCACCCCAGGTTCCAGTGTGGCTTCGCCACTGCTGTACGTGGTGGCTAATAAAGAACATGTGATGTTTCCGATGCATTTGTGTTCAGCCCACAAGCGCTTCTTAGGTGTTGAAGAGGCACTATGTTCCATGCTCTACCTTTATGGGAATGTTATTTGTTTAAGCACAAGGTTCTAACTACCGTTCCCGCTTCCAGGGCACTCGATACCAGAGTTGAAATTATTTTTCTAGTTTATATGTTTGCTTTAATTCATGGCTTTTTTTGAAATCGAAAGTGTCATGTTTTGTTTTGGTTCTTAATCATGGATCTGACCATTTTCCAGGCTAAATAGGCAATAAATCTCAATGATGAGTTTGTGCTTGTGTCGTGCAATTCTTGGTTACTATTAATGATTGACCAATTCGCAATGACTGCTAAAGCTTAATCACAATTTGATCATTTTCTTTGCCAAAGTTGTGACGACTCTTAAGCGCATGCCCATCCCAATGCTTGCGGCATGTGAAACCTTTGCTTTAGGCCTCAAATTTTACCATATTTTGGGGCCCCATTTCTAAATAAAAAAACTACTCCTATACATATATACGTAATAAATGTAGTATATAAAAAAAGGGAAAATTGGTGTATCCGAATTAAAAACATAAGAAAAGACCCAAAACATCATTTTTGCCCTCTACACAGCACGACTGCACCTCTTCTTCCATTTTAAAGAAAATCACGGTCGGCTTCCCAAGGGTTTCATCATTGTTCAATTGATCTTCTATTCTTCTTATCTGCAAAATTACTTTTTTTCTAGCTCTGTTATTGAATAATTTCCAGTTATTATCCCTTCTTCAAATAGTTTAATGTTGTTGGGTTTAGACTTTTGGTGTGCTGTGAACTCGAAATTCGAATTGTGAATTTTGCATTTTCTTTATTGATGCCTTGAAAACATGTTCAATATAGGAGTTTGGGTACATTTTCTTGATTTGTGAATGTGAAGAATAGTTGTGTTGTTAATTGCTTGTGTTCAATATATGTGTGTTTATGCTCAACTTTATTTCTTGATTCTAAGAAGTGTGTGAATTTTCTGCTGTAATTTTATTCATAGATTTTGAGAGATGTATTTTGTGTAATCGTGTTCATGGCCGGAATGCAGAGATCATTGTGTGTGCATTGTGCTGGAAATGTGAGCTTCAACATATGAATGAAAAGCAATGAAGGTGGTGCCGGTAATGTGATTATGAAAAGGATGCTACGATCCATGTTTGAGTTTTGATTGAGTTTCTAGTCAATAAAGATAGTTTAGTTGTTTTAGTAGGAGGTTAAATTTTGTGGATGAGCTTAAAAAAGTATATAACTTATTGGAATTAGTTTCTCTCACTTCCTTCATTTTATGTTCAATTTTAAAAAAAATAATTTTAACATATTTCATTATTTAAATAATCATAAAATTAACCATGTTTTGATTATATGTGAGGGACCTTTTTCATCGTCCGTTTCAGGCCATTAAAATTTTAGAGCCAACCCTGCTTAAGCATAAGTCCCAGATTTTAGCATTTTCCATGCTAAATATGTTATATCTCTTAATGATGAGTTAGAGCATGCATCGTGCCGAATTAGTGTTAAATGTTAATGAAGAGTTTTAGCATTTTTGGCAACAAATTCATGATGATCGTTAAATCTTAATCACAACTCCGGGCATTTTTCTGTGCCATAGCTTTAATGACTCCTAAAGCATGGGTTTGGGCATTTTTCGTGCAAAATTAATGACTAAAGTAGACAGTGGCAGTTGAACCACGTCTAAGCATTAATGGTTGCAATTGGCTGCCTCATTTTTCTTCTTCTGTCCTTGAATAAGTATTAATTGACCAATGGAAAAACACGCTTCCAAGTAAACAATAAAAAGTTGAACGACTTAAACAAACATATGATATAAACAAGAGTCCTTCGACAGTGGCACGACATCCATTGGTGCACGAATCCTCTTGGGCGTGATGTCCTCCGGCGCAACTTCCTCTTCTTCTTTCGCCATAATTTCTCCATAATTTGACCTTTCGTGCTGATATAGGGTTTTTGTGTTTTGATTCGAGGTTGTAGTTTGGGGGGATTCGATCGGTGTGATGAAACCTATATCGATGGCAGGGCCGTGAGAGGCCGATGTCCAGAGGACGAAGAGTTGGAAAAGGTTCAAAATTTGATGTTTGTGCTATTGTTTGTGTTTTGTATTTGTTTATCTGAATTTTGGTGACTAGCAGGATCTATATGACTGATTGGTGGAGGTGGTGGCGTGATCCGGAAAGGGGTGGTGGTGGCTAGATGGAGGCGGTGCCGTGGTGATGGAGCCAAGTGGGTGGTGGTGGTGGTGGTTGGCGGAGAGGGGAGAATTACCCTTCTCATTTAATGAGTTTTTGTGACGATTTTGAGCATGTGTCGTGCAGAACTCGTGTTGACTCTTAAAGAAGAAATTAAACCTTTGTCGCGACCTGTTCAGGACAACTGCAAAATCATAATCCCGAATTCAGGAAACTCCGTGCCATTATTGTAATGACACTAAAGCACTTGTTTGAGCATTTTTTTTAGCAAAATTAGCAATCACTGATAATTAGTCACGCAATCGGGCCCAAATTGGGATGAATCTTAAACATGGGTTCTAGGATTACCCGTGCCCAGTTTGTGACTATTAATCATGAGTCTTATATATAGTCCATGTAGATTTCATATAAAATTCTGGATCGTGCAATATAAGACTTGTCATGACTCGTAATTAATCAAATAAAATACTATCGACTACAACCTTCAGTAATAAAGGAAACTTCCCTATAGGCAACTTCCAGAGTTCACTAATGACATTATGGTAAGTTTCAATTTTTTAAGTAGCAAATCAAACATTTCTTTGCTTATTGCAAATGTTATCCCATATGAAATCTCAACCACTTGTCTCTTGAAAGCCAAAGGAAAGTTCACTTGAACACTTTGGATCCCTCTAATTGAAATAGTTGTATAATCTTGTTTGCGATTGATCTATCAACAACATTTGTCCTTTCTTCTACTTCTTCATATCCCAACACTTATCTCTCTTAGGGTTTCTTCAAGTTGTTGTTTAGTTTGTTTCTCTTTGTTGTTTCGAT
The DNA here is from genome assembly GCA_037428765.1 of Rubia yunnanensis. Taxonomy (NCBI): domain Eukaryota; kingdom Viridiplantae; phylum Streptophyta; class Magnoliopsida; order Gentianales; family Rubiaceae; genus Rubia; species Rubia yunnanensis. The sequence goes on from CM075070.1 coordinate 8,891,675, forward strand.
ACCAAAAATGTCTGCACAGGAAGCTCGGAGAAAAGTGGTGCTTCAGGGGATAAAGTTGTGGATTCTCCATAATTTTTCTTAATCTAGGATTCTCCCAATTCAATCGTGGATTTAATAAGATTGTTCATTTTTTTAATCCAAGATATAAGCATTTACGAACACAAAATTTCATATACTCTTAATGACAAGTATGTGAATGTGGTGTGCCTAATTTGTGTTGACACTTACATGACCTATTCACGATGCCTGCTTTATCTTAATCACAAGTTTTGGCATTAATATTCCGTGCCAAAACTATCATGACCTTCAACATGAGTTCGAGAATTTTTTGTGCAAATTCCCAATCTCTCTTAATCAATCTTGAGTCTGAGGGTTGTGTGAGTTTTTTAAATTGTGAGATCTGTAGGGTTAAGCATGAGAATTGGCCCTCAAAATTTTTTTGTATCATCTTGTTTGCATTGAAAACATATGGTGTATTTTTTTTTGAAATGGGAAACATATGGTGTATAATTGTATTAATTGGTGTACAAGGGAGGGGGAGAAATAAATAGTACTTTTGTTAGATCAAACGTTGGTAACATGATCCAAAACAACAATGGGATGATGAGTACAACTCCGTTTTTTCCAAAAAAAAAATGCCGGCTTCCATTCAAGCAACATGCACTAGGTAGTTTATTCATCACGATATTTTATGTGTGTAGAAATATTGTATGTACAGGTGTTGAGAAAATCACATGTTGCTATGTGTTTAGTTAACCATTCACTTTTCGTAATACAAATTATATTTTTATTCGTTAAAGGCCCTATATATACATAAATAATCTCGAGATCGACAAATTTAATATATGTATATGAATTTAGGGTAATCGTGTAGATGCTGCAAATGAGTAGAAGAAAGGGAGATTATTCATGGAGCATGATTAATATTTATTGAATTCTCTATTCCCACGACTATTACATTAATATTTCTATTACTACAACTATAATATATATTTAATTATTAAAATAAATAGTGGTTGTACAAAATCAATGCTATATTAGCAATGTTTTGTGCGATTTTCGTACTTTTATCGCACAATATATGCACTACTTTATTTGATAATTTAATCACAATTTGGTCATTTTTTGTGCGAAAATGGTAATGATTCTTAAGCATAGCTGCTCAAAATTTCCAATCATATGATATTGGCATAATCTAAGATTTGAGCATTTGCCAAGCTAAATAGGTTATAACTCTTAATGATGAGTTCGAGCATGTATCATGCCAAGTTTGTGTGGGATGCTAATATAGAGCTTGCACATTTGTCACGACCAATACACGACCGATTCATGATGATCGGAATTTCCCTCCAGGTTTTGAACCAAGTACATGCTGCAACATGTATGTTAGGAATATCCATAACCATGTAAATGAACCACTAATTAATTCGAGAAGTGTTTGCAAGTACTGGTCCTGGTTAAACATGCAAGCTAATCAGGAAAGAAGAGCCATCATATGACTATAAGGGTGATAGATCTGCTGCACTTTGTATATTGTCTCTTAATGAGAGGCGCCTGTTTGGAAAACTAATAAAAGTTAATTGGGAGGATAAAATATGGAACTTAAAGAATTTTTTTGCGACCTCATGCTTGAGGTTACTAATGCAATGATTTTTGCCTGCTTCCCTGTACTTTAGTTGCTCTGATGCAAGGGTCATATGGGATTAGATGACTGGCCGTTCAAGGGGATACATATTTTTTATCATTCCAAAACCATCATAAGGCTCGAAGAGCTATATTTCACCCAACTGAAAAATGGCTTGGCAGTAGACAGTTTCGTTGTAAATGGGTTGCAAAAGGATTTGGAGATAATGGTGATAAAAAGAGGTATGATGCTAAGAGTATTTTGGAGCTACCAGTTAGTACATTAGAAGATGGAAAAGAGATAGCAGACAATGATGAGTTAAAACTTTGTAATGACACTTGATGACGAGTTTGAGCATGTGCCGTGCCAAAACTGTGTTGATTCTTAATGAAGAGTTTAAGCATTTGTTGTGATCAATTCAGGATGACCATTGAATCTTAAACACGAGTTTGGGCATTTTACGTGCCATCTATGTGACGACTCATGTGGGTTTTTTTCTGAAGAAAATCATATCAACTACGAATTGCGATGGCATATAGTTTTATAAAAGCTTGACGAACGATCAAAAGTCGATGTAATTCAGTCACCCAAAATATATTATGCATATACAACACAAACATGTTAAAATCGTGGTGATTATACAAATTTGCACATCAATTTCTTCGTAAGATCAATGTGATAACCCATCTCAACCTCAAATTGAGATATCCTAAAGATCCATAAAAGATTGATGGTTGATAGGAAATGTTAAAAGATTTCCAAAATTGGTTGCATCTAGATATAAAATTATTAAAGTTTTATTGGTACATACCTTTGAGCTTAGGGAAGCGGAGAAACAATCCGTAAAGTATAGGTATAAAATCTCAATCCCCTTCAAAAGTAAAGATTTTTGAACTAGAGCATGTTGAAGCAAAATCCACATTGCATTATCTACTCTCTCTCTCTCTCATGTATGAGTTCAATCATTTTTTGTGCAAAATTTGCACGTAGTCTCTATTAATTAATCATACGTTGGAGCATTTACCATGATTATACTTCGGTTCTTAATTTAAGATTGGAGCATTTTCCAGACCAAATTTGTAATGAATGAAATATAATTTTAACAAGCATAAAACTTAAGATCTAGAAAATAGGGAGAACGAAATTCAGAGGAAGAAACGAATTCGGTTATTAATTGTAATTCACACCCAAAAATATGGGAATATATGAGTTTATACCGTGTTAAAATGGCTTGAATAAACTCAAGTTGCATTTCTAACTAACTAATAACAAGCACTCATATGTTAACTAAAACAACATCATTTTCATTTCCTCTTTAAATCAAATTTGGAAGACTTTGGATCTTCTCACCAAGAACTGTACTCCCCCACCCCCACCCCCCTCAAGCTGGACTAGTGAAGAAACGAAATCCAAGCCTGAAAAGTATAGTGTGAAAGGCAGAAGTAGGAAATGCATTTTGTGAAGACATCAGTCAATTGAACACGTGTAGAGACTTAGGTAGGGATAAAAAACGTGCCAAGAAGTAAGATATGATTAGGTGACAGTAAATTTACAGGTTCTTGATCCGCTGGTGATAAACATGATTAGCAGTGATATACAGTGAAGCTTATTTATGACAATATAAAGGCAAATGTAACAATAAATACTAGTGAAGATCCGTGTCGGAAGGGAAAATTATATGATGTATCCAGAGAATATGATCAATGCCAGGCAACCATAAATCATCACTGAGATTTGGCCAAGAGGGAATAGAATGTGCAAGAACGACTGGCATGAAAATCAGCATTCTATTCAAACATCCATACTTAAGAAAATGAAGAATGGATATAGACCGATATCAGACCTTCCACCAACCTGAATGAGACCGAAAATGACCAGCACAAAAAGAGCACCAAACAAGAATGGCCCTAGAAAAATGAAATAGTGGCCTCTAATAGCAGCCCAGAAGGTGTAAAGATTAAGGCTAACAACCACAATAGCCGTCAAGATAACCAATTCCAGAATCACCTTTTTTGGAAGACAGTAGAGTCACATAAATGCTCATGGACTATCCTTATAGTTTTTCTCTAAAAACAACAAAAATCAAACTCACACATCACTGAGAATTTTTTTTCCTATGGAATGAACCATATGATGGGCAGAACATTAAACTCCAAATATCAAAGAACAACACAGTAGTTCATGGTACACCAACTACTGATCAAGTTGAGGATTAGTAAAACTGATCCACTTGAGCTCACCTGTTGACATGAATTAGCTCTACTAAAGACTTTGAAATTAATATTGATTTTGACTTTGATTCTTGGAAATCAAAGATGATCCAATAGAAGAATAGAAAAACCACAAAAATATTGGATTAGCTACAACAACCCCAGTCTGCATCACAATAAGGATGGATGGAAGGATTTGGTGTAGCGGGATAGAACAAACCATAAGATCAACAATATTTCAAATACTTAAATATGTGAAGAGCACTCTTAATATGATGCTCTATAGGATCTTGAACAAACTAGCTGAGTTGATAGATCCAATAGGTTACTTCAAACCATGTAAAGTTAAGATACAAAAGCCTGCCTATCAACCTTCTATATACTCTTGGTTCTTAGAGAAGAGGAGAAGAAGTAATGTTGAATCCTAATCACGAGTTTGGGTATTTTCCATGCCAAATTTGTAATAAATCTTAACCACGAGTTCAAGCTTTTACCATACGAAATTCAAAACCACTCTTAATTAATTGTAAGTTTGAGTATCCGTGCAAAAATCATACACTATAGCTTCATCCCGATCTCAAGAATCTTCCATGAAAAATTCATACCTACTCTTAGTTAAGCATCTTCCATGAAAAATTCACACCTACTCTTAGTTAACCAAGAAATTGATAATTTCATATGCCATGTTGTAATGACCTACATAGCACGAGTTGATGCTATTCTGTGCAAAATTTGTGATGACTACTACTCATGAGTTTGAGTATTTTAAGCAACCCCATAAATCATCTAGTCATCCATGATATAGTGAGACACTAGCAATTTAAGTCCGTGAAATAAAAATGTAACTAGCAATTCACTTATGTGCAATACAATTGAAACTAACGATTCACGTATGTGCAATAAAAGTGCAACAATCATCGAAATGTATTATTCTTTCCATCTGTTTGAAACCAACAAAATTTTTTTTCCTGCATGTGGCTCGTATTATTAATTGCAAGACTATCTTGAAGGCCTCTGCTGTTGGGAAATTTACTTTAGATGCAAAATTTTGGGAAACTTACTTGCTCCCTCATTTTTTAGTATCTCAAGAGAATACCCCATCTATGTGAAGATTTTTTTATATACAAAATAGTATCTTCAAAAAGTATACAACCTGTCATGACGAATTGGTATAACATGTTTGAGATGTAAGAAATATGAGGTAGATATCGTAAGTATGGTTACTAAAATGTCACTAAAGTTTCTAAATCCACTCTTCTATAATGGTAGAGGCCAAGGCAAGAAAGAAAGTAAAGAATGTTGAAATAGATTCGTTGCGATAAAAAATGGAAGATATGAGGGAAGGCATAAAAGGTGTGGAGTGGGATTTTGAAAACGCAGCTGCGTTTCTTTGTTAAAGGTGATGGAGTGGCTGGTTTAGTCTCAGATGTAGGCATGTTTCCGTTTTCTTTTGTGTTTTTGTTGGTTCTATTTGGTCCTAGTTGAACATGTGTCCGTCCTTTCTTAATGTTATGAACAAAGGATGTCAATGTTCCGAATTATTTGTTTACTGGTTTTTTTGGGAAAAAAGCAAGAATAAATTAATCGTGTATACAATACATGGTGAAACACTCTTAATATGACACTCTTAATATATTGATGTTTGTATACAATTTTTTAAATAGTTAACTCTAGTTTACTTGTTCATTTGATGGAATTTTAATTTTTTAAAATTAAAATTAATATTTATCTTTGAATAAGGCTAAACATAAGATTTTGCACTAGTAACTTACATAGTCTTTTTCTTCAAAGATAAAAAATATTTATGATTCTTCCGATTTATGTATTTAATACAATTATGCTTCGCTTATTAACCAAGGACTTGAAAATTTGCACATCTAAATTAGTATGCACTTAATGATGAGATTGGGCATGTGTCGTGCAAAAACCGTGCTAAATATTAATGAACAATTTAAACATTTGTTATGATGAATTCATGATGATCGCTAAATCTTAATCGCGAGGAACATTGATGACACTCTACTTGGTAACCTTTTTTAAAATTAAAGAACGGTCTAAATTGAATAGAGAAGTTCTGCATTTCACATTTAAGGCCCAAAATAAAAGGCTGGAGCGTGAGATTGAGGCTTAGCCATTCCGGGCTTCTCTTCTTATAACATTGTGAAGCAGATCGACATCAGCATCCTCTGGTTGCAGCTGGACATATCTTACAACCAATTCTGTGATGAAACACTTCCTCGCCAAAAATCATGTGGGAACAATAGTCTTGATCAACAACCCTAGCTAGTGTTTTCGAGCTTAATATTGAGTTACAGATCCATGGAATGCAGGGTTCCGCAAATAGCCAAATCATTCTTCAGCTCCACGGTTACCTCCCTCCCAACTAGGTCCTTAAAATACAGGACAAACAACATGGCGTGGCTTTGGAGATCTGTTGTGCTTCCGCTAGTTAGTTTGAAACGTAGGCTGAAGTGAGACAACGAATGTGACATTGGCTCGAAATGTAGGCTGAATCGAGACAACGAATGTGACATTGGCATCGAGCGGAAGATGGTTGGTTAGCTGCTCTTATAATCACTTTAAAGACTCTTAAGCATGATTCAAGCATTTCCAATGCAAAATTTTTAATCACTCTTACTCATGAATCAGAGCATTTTTGTGCAAAATTCATGCACTTCTAATTAATCTTGAGTTCAAGCCTTTTTTAAAAAATACACACACACAATCAATCTTAATTAATCACGAATTCGAGTGTGATTTTCAAGATTTTTTGTCCAATTACTAATGACTATTAATAATGAGTATGCACATTTTCTGCAACCGAAGCTTCGCATTCATAATATTGTGCAAAAAAAAATTGGATTATTCTACCTGTTCGAAAATGACCAAAAAATGTTGCTACTCATGGCTCACATTTTTCTTAATTGCAAATAATTTTGGGATTAAATAGGAAAATACATTTTTGCCCCTCAAAATATTAACAGACATTAAATTTAACGGTTTGACTAGACGGAAGTGACATGACTTAACACTTCTTTTAGTTAAGGGGTCAAGTGTGTTCAAAAATGAAATTGAGAGTCAAAGATGAACGATGACAATAGTTTAGAGGTCGTAGATGTCGTTTGCCCTATTAATAATTAGATAATGTAAATCCTGCCACGATTGTCACTAATAATAACATTAAGTTCAGGAACAATGATATACAAATACAGTAAACAGGTTATTAGTGCTTGTGCAATCTAATATACCAAATAATTATCTGCTAGAAGGTCGTCAATCTTCTCTAGACTAATGAATTTCTTACTCACTAGCAGTGTGAAATATGGAATATATCTAGGTGATCAATCTAAAAAAACACTTAATTCAATCAATTACAACTACAAGATAGTTTTGTACAATGTAAATAGAAATAGGAATAAATAGAACATGATTACATCTCCTTGAACCTCACGTCGTATTCAATGATGACTTTAATTGTCATATGCAACTAAAAAATTAGCTATCCATTGAATAATAGTTTTAAAAATAATACATAGTACAAAAATGGGATTTTCAAGTGAGAATATCTATCTACATCTTGTATGGACTCCTCCACTTTCTTGAAAATCTTTTGGGCATTTATACGACAAGATATATAGCTAAGAACAAATAAAATTATTTTTCTAATCTAATTATAATTATTCCAAGAATAGCAAATTTAACATATTCTTGCCAAGAAAAAAATAGTTACCTTACTACCTCCGTTTCGTTGGGTTTGACAACATAGTGTTAGGTGATTGGATTTATGTGAATGAAATGAGTGGATAAAATTGAGTTTAGAAACAAAAAAGTAGAATGAGCGAATGAAATTGAAGGAATATTATCAAAAAGGGGAAGTGTGTTAAACCTATAGAAGCAACTTAAAACAAAAAGTGTGCTAAACCCAACAAAACAGAGGGAGTATTTAGAAAAGGAAATAGAGATATTTTCTAATAATTAAGATTTCTCCATAAATAATACTAATAATATTCTTCTGATAAGTACATGAAACTAATTATATTCCAAATGGAAGATTAGGAATAAAATTTTAACCACGAAAGGAAATTAAATATTCTTCTACAAATAATAGAATTGGAATCTAACTAAGGAAGTTAATCCCAATTAGACTCTGAAATTACCAACTAATAAAATTCAGCCACCCAAAGTCAATGAGCTGAATCCAAGTGAAATTAGGAAAATCCGGGAATAGCTTCTACCTAGGATACTAGGCAAGGCCTTCAACATGTGTTCACATGCATCGCTGGATGATCAGCCACACGTGTCCTCTTCTTCCTCATGCGTAGCTGTGTGCAGCCAATTCCCTGCGACACGTAGTGTAGTCTTAATGTTTCCCTCAATTTCATATTTAATATCTAATTCTTCATCATGGGTCCAATAGTGGGTATGCAATTGAGTCAATTCTTCAAAATCTCGCAATTCTTGTAAAATCCTCGAATCAAAATCTTTGTATTGCAGAAATACGTCATAATGTGTGCATGTATACACTCTAAAGTATAATAATAATTACCAGTTATGCTGTAGCCTTTCAATATGGTATATGTATGCCGACTTTTAATTAGAGTTAAAAAAAGGTTTTAGCTAGTCCTGTATCATAGATAGATTTGGATCAGTTAGGGTTTCTTCTAATCTCTACACTGAAACTCCAGAATCTCAAGTAGTTTAGTTAGTTTAGTAATTGGTTGCATAAATGTTACAAATGTATTCCAAAAATCCCATAATCTCTAGTAGTTTTGGAATATTAATTTTTTCTTCTGACAACAACTTTTAAACTTTCGCTGTCAGAATAACCCAGGACAAAGATTAAAAAATGCACTAATAGCTTATAAAGTCTTTTAAGAAGAGAAAAAAAAATACAGGATTCTCCCAAATAAAGCATTTATACTCTACAACAAATATAGGCTTTTGGGGACACAAAAAAGCGTCTCATAAGCCCTCTATTAGGATGCTTCCTTGAAAAGGATGCTTATATAAAGTGTCCTATAAACGCTCCATTATCGTGAGTTGCTATAGATTTTTTTTTGATAAATGATCAATAGGACTAGAGTTTATAGGATTCTCATCCCTTTTCTATTAAGCTCAATGGATAGTATATGTGCTGGGTCGCTTTTTTAAACGATTCAGTTCATAAGATAATGGTACACTTGTATATGACCCTATTTATAAAATATTAGAACTTTAATATGTCCCTATTTATAGCATATTGGGACACTTTTATTCTAGCATATTGGGACACTTTAAAGTGTCCCTATTTATAATATATTAGGACATTTACTTTAAAGTGTCCCTATTTATAATATATTAGGACATTTTAATGTTACCCTATTAATCATATTGGACCCCATTAAAAACACTAAGTAAAGAAAAGAAAATGAAAAACATCAATACTAAGGTGAGGAGAAACACAGTAATTTATCTACACTAGATTCTAAATTTGTCTCTTAATCCAAGAGAGCATTTTCCAAGACATATTTGTCATGAGTTTGAGCATGTGTCGTGCAGAATTTGTGCTGACTCTTAAAGAAGAGATTAAACCTTTCTCGTGACCAGTTCAAGACAACTGCAAAATCTTGGTGTAGGAGGCTAACCTGAAATTGAACCCATCTAAGTGTGTCATTGGTGTAAGAGGGGGGAAATTTCTTGGATTCATGGTCTCCAAGAGGGGAATCGACGTGAATCCAGAGATGGTCGAGGCTTTGATGAAAGTGAGAACTTGGGAGGTCGCGTCGTACATCTCAAAGTTATAATTTATACGCCCTTTATGCTTACTAAATACAATTAAGTAGATAGTGGCAAATCGGGATCATCCACGAAGAAGGGGGATTTGCTTAAGCGTTTGAAAATATAAGGTTGATATTAGACTAGAAGTATATATATAATATATATATGTATGTATAAAAGCAAGTAAAAAGAGGGGGGGGGGTTGGCTTATGGTCCTAAGTTATGAAATTAAAAGACAAGATAACTAGCAAAGTCAAGTAACTATGCTAATCGTCAAGCAAACTAAGAAAAGGGATAAAAATTACAAAAGATAAAGCCTTGGGGGAAATTAATATCCACTTCCAAACCTAATGTAGATTATTGAACCATTCACTCCATCTATCACATTCGTTACCTATGGGGAATGCTAAAACTTCCCATTCGAAGATCAACATTCATTCCTTCTTATTAGTAATTCGCAAAGACAAACAACGACCACTTACAAACCTCATTGATAATCACTTTAGGCAAACCACACCATAAAGGTATTTCATCAACGACATTATACACGAATAACCATAGATTTGATAACAACAAGCCTTTTGCCAAGGACATGGCCATTTAATCAAACATAGCATTCATTAGGCTAAACCTAGAACAAATCACATTCAAGATTCAACCTTTCATTGCATCTATAGGATAAACATGAGAACAATCCACATTAACATATTTATCTCGCAAGAATCACAACACATTATACACAAGAAGTTCTTGGATTCTCAGGTCAAAGAGCTAAGAAATTTGCAACTTTCCTAACACCCTAACACTTCAATCATACAAACACTTCATACACTCAAACAACCCATAGCATAAATGAAGTAAAACGTCACATTAAAACACATGAATGCTAAATAACAAATGCTTCAAGAAAGAGTGAAATAGAGATTTTTACTACATAGATATGGAAGCTTCAATCAATAGCTCCCAAGTACAAAACTAAGCTAGATAATCAAAATCCATAACATAGAACAAAGATCTACAAAGAAAGAAGAAGAAATGGAAGAAAATGGTAAAAACTAGGGTTTTGGAGCCCCCAAGTCGGGGTTTGAGAGTTGGGGAAGAAGGGGGTGAAAAACTATTTATAGTACAAGAAAAAAAAGGAGCAAAAAGCAAGTCACAGGGAAATTATCGTGAGTTGCGACCAGATCAGGAAAATTGTGAGCTCTCAGGTTAACTTTTCGCAAGTCGCGACACACTTGTTGCGAATCGTGATGGAAAAAATTCCAGTTTTGTTTTGCTTCCTCCGGGTGAACCGTTTATATGTTTTGAGAGTTCTTATAGTCAATTTTATACTCGAGAAGACGAATCCAATGGTACCACTCTTGGAGGCTGATTATTCTAAAAAAATTCTCAGAACTCCACTTCAAAACATGGATCATTCTTCACCCTTTGCTTTGCTTTCCATTCTTCACTTTATCTTCAACCACTTTGTTAGTGGCCTTCCATCTTCAACCATCCTTTCGAATGGCCTTCACTAAACCACTCATAAGTGCTCACGAGCAATCTACAAATCAATCTTACAAAAAAAGAATCTAGATGCTCGTAAGGACCAAAAATCCATTAGACTAAACATAGGTTAGAAAATGAAGGATTTAGATATAAAAACTGAAAATGACTATCTAAATCCTTTGTCATGTAAACTTACCTAAATCTAGCAATTCTACTATAAAAATATGAGAAAAGAGATATTAAATGCTTTTGAAAATACATGCATTTGATGTCTCATCAAATCTCCCCACACTTGAACCTTACGCATACTCAAGTAAACAAGAACAAGCAAAGATCAAAGCGTAAACTAGCATGTAAAAGTTTTCCCAAAACATCCAACATCAAATTCATAGATTACCCTAAACCCCAAGACATAAGAATCTCTCACACTCTCACACTCTCACATCCCAAAGCCTAAGATAATCTAAACAACCAACAAACCTTAACAAAAGTGAGGTATACATATAATGCCAAGCTAACTTACTCTACCGAAGAGTCACCCAATAGACACATTAAGAGAAGCATAATTTTTTTTTTCAATTTCTCTCATTTTGCCAAGGGCCCTCTTGGGTTTTCATCCTAACTTCACACATTTTTGTTTTTCAATGCTCCCCTCACCTTTTTCTACACCATTTGGCCTCTCGTTTTTTCATAGGTCGCCCTTTCGGGTTTTCGACCTATCCAGGCCTGCCACTTTTGCCTAAGTTGCCCTCTTGCGTTTTCAACTTAGCAGGATTTTTTCCCCATTTTTTTCAAACAAAAAAATCAAAGTGGAGCATATGCACACTAAAATAAAATACAAAGAGATATATTCCTCTTTACCTCCTCACACTTGAAACACACATTGTCCTCAATGTGAAAATGACAAGATAAAGAAATAAGGGAGAGAAAAATACTCACAACTTGGACTTTGAAGGTCCTTCCTGGTGATGGAAATGCTCACTTCTCAATGAATGTTCTCCCCTCCATGTTCTTGAACTCCCCCGCAACATTAAACTTTGATCCATCCACTACGAAGTCACAACTATGCAAATCCCTATCAACACTCACAAAAGGCAGCAACTAGGAGAAACCCGGTATCTTCCTCTAATATCCTCAAGGGTCCTCTCTCCTTAGGAGAAGTGGGGCCAAACTCAATGTCTCCAATACACAAAGGCCTCTGAATATACCCATTCCCCCAGTCGGGAGGCCATACTCAGGGAAAATCTCTCTCATGGAAATCCAAAATTGGTATGTAGCTTGGATATTCAATCTCATCATCGCTAGGGTTGGAACCCTGGGGAGAATGCCTCAAATTGCTAAGCACAACTTCAGAATCTCCCCTTCTGGGCGATTTCCCCTCAAATCCCTCAAACCCAATTCCATCAGAAATCCCCCCTCTCAATAGATTTCTCTCCAGAATTAGCCATGAGCACAAAGGATAAAGGAAAAGAAGTGAAGAAATATGAAGGTTAGGATAACTTACTGATGAAAGTAGAAGGGGGGAAAATGTAAGAGAGGAACGGAGGAAGATGAGAGTACTGAGAAAACCTTTGAAGTCACCTGTAGTTAAAGTGAAGAGAACATGGAGAAAATGGGAAGTTAAGAAGCCCAAAAAAGGCGGCCGGAGTAACGATTAACTTGGGAGAAGTGAAAATTTGAGAAGGCGTGAAAAGTTTCCGTGCCTTTTCATAAACTGTTCCCTGATATGCGCTTCCCTATACAACTAACAAACAACAAACGTGCGTGCACCCCCTTGAATTCTTATAAAAGACATCTTGTAATCACCCATTCTTGCAGCAATGTCGATGCTATAGTCAAGAGCAGTAGGCTTTGAAGAATGAGCTCTCGAGGACTAGCTATCGAACAAATCACAGTTTAAACTTCGTAACCTTTAGTTTGCAAGATATATATATCTTAACGGATGAGCTCTTTAAAGGGTGAACTCTTCAACGGACGAACTTTCAAGGGGCAAGCTTTCGACTTAGGTTCGTAAGTAGGCTTAGGAATTTCGACAGAGTAGGGCCAACGATAGGGCTCTCAAGGATCGAGCAACCCAGTAAAACCCTTGACATTGCCGCCTGCTCTGCTTTCCCTTTCTCACCATGTTAAATTTTCCGCCATGGATTCCAATATCGGATTCTGGATGTCTCTAAGCTTAACTGCAACAACATCAGCAGCCCTTCCACCAATGTCGCCATCACCATCCAGCCACCATGTTCACCGCTCGCTACGTCAGAGTCAATGGAACAAACCATATTGTGGATTTGAAATAGTTGGGTGGCTGACTTACGTGACATTACCAGGTTTAGTTCATCGATCATCATCCTCGAGATATGGGGTTACAATGATCTTCATGGTATACATAGGAAAACATACACAAGGATCTCGATTGTAACTGCATTGGGTCCCACCGGGCGTGCTAGTTGATGCGTATGAAAACTGTCAATTAGCCAAAACATCGGATCCTTAGCTATGACCAGCAAAAAAAGCCCCAGATATGATCCGACGGAAAACCCACCGACGATCAAAGTCAGTCATTGATTTGAGAAAAAAAGTATAATAGTCAATTAAATTCTTCACAAAGGATGTACCTGATTATTTATATGTTAAAACCCTAATAATAAATGCGTGTAACTGAAATACTTAATTCTTGCATGATTACCATAGCCTTTGAATGCTACAGACGTTGAATCTAGATGGATTTTATCGGCCCATTCCTACTTACTTATTGGGTTGTGGCCCAGTATGAGAAGAGTATTATCAAGACACAACTTGAACTTCGCACAGAAAGATCTTTCAGTAATCATCCCCCAAAACTGTAATGCCTTTAAAAAAAATGAGAACGGAAATCAAGAAACTACCCGAATCACATCGTCACCCAATGAGGCAGGTATGTTAGATTAGAGCTAGATGTTAACCTTTCATCCCAAACTGTCACCCATACTGTTTAACCAAGACTATGAATACTCTTGCTGATTGAGATTGACACTGTACGTGGTGGCTAATAAAGAACATGTGATGTTTCCGATGCATTTGTGTTCAGCCCACAAGCGCTTCTTAGGTGTTGAAGAGGCACTATGTTCCATGCTCCACCTTTATGGGAATGTTATTTGTTTAAGCACAAGGTTCTAACCACCGTTCCCGCTTCTAGGGCACTCGATCCAGAGTTGAAATTATTTTTCTAGTTTATATGTTTGCATTAATTCATGACTTTTTTTGAAATCGAAAGTGTCATGTATTGTTTTGGTTCTTAATCATGGATCTGAGCATTTTCCAGGCTAAATAGGCAATAAATCTCAATGATGAGTTTGTGCTTGTGTCGTGCAATTCTTGGTTACTATTAATGATTGACCAATTCGCAATGACTGCTAAAGCTTAATCACAGTTTGATCATTTTCTTTGCCAAAGTTGTGACGACTCTTAAGCGCATGCCCATCCCAATGCTTGCGGCATGTGAAACCTTTGCTTTAGGCCTCAAATTTTACCATATTTTGGGGCCCCATTTCTAAATAAAAAAACTACTCCTATACATATATACGTAATAAATGTAGTATATAAAAAAAGGGAAAATTGGTGTATCCGAATTAAAAACATAAGAAAAGACCCAAAACATCATTTTTGCCCTCTACACAGCACGACTGCACCTCTTCTTCCATTTTAAAGAAAATCACGGTCGGCTTCCCAAGGGTTTCATCATTGTTCAATTGATCTTCTATTCTTCTTATCTGCAAAATTACTTTTTTTCTAGCTCTGTTATTGAATAATTTCCAGTTATTATCCCTTCTTCAAATAGTTTAATGTTGTTGGGTTTAGACTTTTGGTGTGCTGTGAACTCGAAATTCGAATTGTGAATTTTGCATTTTCTTTATTGATGCCTTGAAAACATGTTCAATATAGGAGTTTGGGTACATTTTCTTGATTTGTGAATGTGAAGAATAGTTGTGTTGTTAATTGCTTGTGTTCAATATATGTGTGTTTATGCTCAACTTTATTTCTTGATTCTAAGAAGTGTGTGAATTTTCTGCTGTAATTTTATTCATAGATTTTGAGAGATGTATTTTGTGTAATCGTGTTCATGGCCGGAATGCAGAGATCATTGTGTGTGCATTGTGCTGGAAATGTGAGCTTCAACATATGAATGAAAAGCAATGAAGGTGGTGCCGGTAATGTGATTATGAAAAGGATGCTACGATCCATGTTTGAGTTTTGATTGAGTTTCTAGTCAATAAAGATAGTTTAGTTGTTTTAGTAGGAGGTTAAATTTTGTGGATGAGCTTAAAAAAGTATATAACTTATTGGAATTAGTTTCTCTCACTTCCTTCATTTTATGTTCAATTTTAAAAAAAATAATTTTAACATATTTCATTATTTAAATAATCATAAAATTAACCATGTTTTGATTATATGTGAGGGACCTTTTTCATCGTCCGTTTCAGGCCATTAAAATTTTAGAGCCAACCCTGCTTAAGCATAAGTCCCAGATTTTAGCATTTTCCATGCTAAATATGTTATATCTCTTAATGATGAGTTAGAGCATGCATCGTGCCGAATTAGTGTTAAATGTTAATGAAGAGTTTTAGCATTTTTGGCAACAAATTCATGATGATCGTTAAATCTTAATCACAACTCCGGGCATTTTTCTGTGCCATAGCTTTAATGACTCCTAAAGCATGGGTTTGGGCATTTTTCGTGCAAAATTAATGACTAAAGTAGACAGTGGCAGTTGAACCACGTCTAAGCATTAATGGTTGCAATTGGCTGCCTCATTTTTCTTCTTCTGTCCTTGAATAAGTATTAATTGACCAATGGAAAAACACGCTTCCAAGTAAACAATAAAAAGTTGAACGACTTAAACAAACATATGATATAAACAAGAGTCCTTCGACAGTGGCACGACATCCATTGGTGCACGAATCCTCTTGGGCGTGATGTCCTCCGGCGCAACTTCCTCTTCTTCTTTCGCCATAATTTCTCCATAATTTGACCTTTCGTGCTGATATAGGGTTTTTGTGTTTTGATTCGAGGTTGTAGTTTGGGGGGATTCGATCGGTGTGATGAAACCTATATCGATGGCAGGGCCGTGAGAGGCCGATGTCCAGAGGACGAAGAGTTGGAAAAGGTTCAAAATTTGATGTTTGTGCTATTGTTTGTGTTTTGTATTTGTTTATCTGAATTTTGGTGACTAGCAGGATCTATATGACTGATTGGTGGAGGTGGTGGCGTGATCCAGAAAGGGGTGGTGGTGGCTAGATGGAGGCGGTACCGTGGTGATGGAGCCAAGTGGGCGGTGGTGGTGGTGGTTGGCGGAGAGGGGAGAATTGCCCTTCTCATTTAATGAGTTTTTGTGACGATTTTGAGCATGTGTCGTGCAGAACTCGTGTTGACTCTTAAAGAAGAAATTAAACCTTTGTCGCGACCTGTTCAGGACAACTGCAAAATCATAATCCCGAATTCAGGAAACTCCGTGCCATTATTGTAATGACACTAAAGCACTTGTTTGAGCATTTTTTGTGCAAAATTAGCAATCACTGATAATTAGTCATGCAATCGGGCCCAAATTGGGATTAATCTTAAACATGGGTTCTAGGATTACCCGTGCCCAGTTTGTGACTATTAATCATGAGTCTTATATATAGTCCATGTAGATTTCATATAAAATTCTGGATCGTGCAATATAAGACTTGTCATGACTCGTAATTAATCAAATAAAAATACTATCGACTACAACCTTCAGTAATAAAGGAAACTTCCCTATAGGCAACTTCCAGAGTTCACTAATGACATTATGGTAAGTTTCAATTTTTTAAGTAGCAAATCAAACATTTCTTTGCTTATTGCAAATGTTATCCCATATGAAATCTCAACCACTTGTCTCTTGAAAGCCAAAGGAAAGTTCACTTGAACACTTTGGATCCCTCTAATTGAAATAGTTGTATAATCTTGTTTGCGATTGATCTATCAACAACATTTGTCCTTTCTTCTACTTCTTCATATCCCAACACTTATCTCTCTTAGGGTTTCTTCAAGTTGTTGTTTAGTTTGTTTCTCTTTGTTGTTTCTGTTGGCATGCCTTGAATCTGGCACTGTAATGGTGCATCTGGAGTTTTCTACTTTGAGGATTCAAGTCAAGGTGGAGATTTGTTGGTATGCCTTGAATCTGGCACTGTAATGGTGCATCTGGAGTTTTCTACTTTGAGGATTCAAGTCAAGGTGGAGATTTGTTGGTATGCCTTGAATCTGGCACTGTAATGGTGCATCTGGAGTTTTCTACTTTGAGGATTCAAGTTAAGGTGGAGATTTGTTGGTATGCCTTGAATCTGGCACTGTAATGGTGCATCTGGAGTTTTCTACTTTGAGGATTCAAGTCAAGGTGGAGATTTGTTGGTATGCCTTGAATCTGGCACTGTAATGGTGCATCTGGAGTTTTCTACTTTGAGGATTCAAGTCAAGGTGGAGATTTGTTGGTATGCCTTGAATCTGGCACTGTAATGGTGCATCTGGAGTTTTCTACTTTGAGGATTCAAGTCAAGGTGGAGATTTGTTGGTATGCCTTGAATCTGGCACTGTAATGGTGCATCTGGAGTTTTCTACTTTGAGGATTCAAGTCAAGGTGGAGATTTGTTGGTATGCCTTGAATCTGGCACTGTAATGGTGCATCTGGAGTTTTTCTACTTTGAGGATTCAAGTCAAGGTGGAGATTTGTTGGTATGCCTTGAATCTGGCACTGTAATGGTGCATCTGGAGTTTTCTACTTTGAGGATTCAAGTCAAGGTGGAGATTTGTTGGTATGCCTTGAATCTGGCACTGTAATGGTGCATCTGGAGTTTTCTACTTTGAGGATTCAAGTCAAGGTGGAGATTTGTTGGTATGCCTTGAATCTGGCACTGTAATGGTGCATCTGGAGTTTTTCTACTTTGAGGATTCAAGTCAAGGTGGAGATTTGTTGGTATGCCTTGAATCTGGCACTGTAATGGTGCATCTGGAGTTTTCTACTTTGAGGATTCAAGTCAAGGTGGAGATTTGTTGGTATGCCTTGAATCTGGCACTGTAATGGTGCATCTGGAGTTTTCTACTTTGAGGATTCAAGTCAAGGTGGAGATTTGTTGGTATGCCTTGAATACTGTAATAAGCCGCTTCTGCGACACTGGCCTGGGGGTCCGGGGGAAAATAACGGGGGTCTCGCTGCCCGGTCAGAATAGGAATCCTATTCCTATTAGGAATGGTAGTTCCTATTCCTATTAGGAATGGTAGTTCCTATTCCTATTAGGAATGGTAGTTATTTTCTTATTCCCAGTTTGTTAGGGTTTAGTAGAGACAATATATAAAGGGTCTCTCTTCTCTCTGTAAATTATGAATTCATGAATTCTGTTCTGCACTTAGATAGGTAGAAATCTGGCCAATTTCTTGGCGTCTGTAACCTGCTACCTATTATAGTGAATCCGTCTCCCGTGGAGGTAGCCAATCTTGGTGAACCACGTAAATCTTGTGTCTTGTTATTTTCGTTCATACTTTCTGTTCTTTCTCCATTCCGCACAACAGTTTCGATACCAAAAATGTCTGCACAGGAAGCTCGGAGAAAAGTGGTGCTTCAGGGGATAAAGTTGTGGATTCTCCATAATTTTTCTTAATCTAGGATTCTCCCAATTCAATCGTGGATTTAATAAGATTGTTCATTTTTTTAATCCAAGATATAAGCATTTACCAACACAAAATTTCATATACTCTTAATGACAAGTATGTGAATGTGGTGTGCCTAATTTTTGTTGACACTTACATGACCTATTCAGGATGCCTGCTCTATCTTAATCACAAGTTTTGGCATTAATATTCCGTGCCAAAACTATCATGACCTTCAACATGAGTTCGAGAATTTTTTGTGCAAATTCCCAATCTCTCTTAATCAATCTTGAGTCTGAGGGTTGTGTGAGTTTTTTAAATTGTGAGATCTGTAGGGTTAAGCATGAGAATTGGCCCTCAAAATTTTTTTGTATCATCTTGTTTGCATTGAAAACATATGGTGTATTTTTTTTTGAAATGGGAAACATATGGTGTATAATTGTATTAATTGGTGTACAAAGGAGGGGGAGAAATAAATAGTACTTTTGTTAGATCAAACGTTGGTAACATGATCCAAAACAACAATGGGATGATGAGTACAACTCCGTTTTTTCCAAAAAAAAATGCCGGCTTCCATTCAAGCAACATGCACTAGGTAGTTTATTCATCACGATATTTTATGTGTGTAGAAATATTGTATGTGCAGGTGTTGAGAAAATCACATGTTGCTATGTGTTTAGTTAACCATTCACTTTTCGTAATACAAATTATATTTTTATTCGTTAAAGGCCCCATATATACATAAATAATCTCGAGATCGACAAATTTAATATATGTATATGAATTTAGGGTAATCGTGTAGATGCTGCAAATGAGTAGAAGAAAGGGAGATTATTCATGGAGCATGATTAATATTTATTGAATTCTCTATTCCCACGACTATTACATTAATATTTCTATTACTACAACTATAATATATATTTAATTATTAAAATAAATAGTGGTTGTACAAAATCAATGCTATATTAGCAATGTTTTGTGCGATTTTCGTACTTTTATCGCACAATATATGCACTACTTTATTTTATAATTTAATCACAATTTGGTCATTTTTTGTGCGAAAATGGTAATGATTCTTAAGCATAGCTGCTCAAAATTTCCAATCATATGATATTGGCATAATCTAAGATTTGAGCATTTGCCAAGCTAAATAGGTTATAACTCTTAATGATGAGTTCGAGCATGTATCATGCCAAATTTGTGTGGGATGCTAATATAGAGTTTGCACATTTGTCACGACCAATACACGACCGATTCATGATGATCGGAATTTCCCTCCAGTACATGCTGCAACATGTATGTTAGGAATATCCATAACCTTGTAAATGAACCACTAATTAATTCAAGAAGTGTTTGCAAGTACTGGACTTGGTTAAACATGCAAGCTAATCAGGAAAGAAGAGCCATCATATGACTATAAGGGTCATAGATCTGCTGCACTTTGTATATTGTCTCTTAATGAGAGGCACCTGTTTTGAAAACTAATAAAAGTTAATTGGGAGGATAAAATATGGAACTTAAAGATTTTTTTTGCGACCTGATGCTTGAGGTTACTAATGCAATGATTTTTGCCTGCTTCCCAGTGTACTTTAGTTGCTCTGATGCAAGGGTCATATGGGATTAGATGATTGGCCGTTCAAGGGGATTCATATTTTTATCATTCCAAAACCATCATGAGGCTCGAAGAGCTATATTTCACCCAACTGAAAAATGGCTTGGCAGTAGACAGTTTCGTTGTAAATGGGTTGCAAAAGGTGTTGGAGATAATGGTGATAAAAAGAGGTATGATGCTAAGAGTATTTTGGAGCTAACAGTTGGTACATTAGAAGATGGAAAAGAGATAGCAGACAATGATGAGTTAAAAATTTGTAATGACACTTGATGACGAGTTTGAGCATGTGCCGTGCCAAAACCATGTTGATTCTTAATGAAGAGTTTAAGCATTTGTTGCGATCAATTCAGGATGACCATTGAATCTTAAACACGAGTTTGGGCATTTTACGTGCCATCTATGTGACGACTCATGTGGGTTTTTTTCTGAAGAAAATCATATCAACTACAAATTGCAATGGCATATAGTTTTATAAAAGCTTGACGAACGATCAAAAGTCGATGTAATTCAGTCACCCAAAATATATTATGCATATACGACACAAACATGTTAAAATCGTGGTGATTATACAAAATTGCACATCAATTTCTTCGTAAGATCAATGTGATAACCCATCTCAACCTCAAATTGAGATATCCTAAAGATTCATAAAAGATTGATGGTTGATAGGAAATGTTAAAATATTTCCGAAATTGGTTGCATCTAGATATAAAATTATTAAAGTTTTATTGGTACATACCTTTGAGCTTAGGGAAGCGGAGAAACAATCCGTAAAGTATAGGTATAAAATCTCAATCCCCTTCAAAAGTAAAGATTTTTGAACTAGAGCATGTTGAAGCAAAATCCACATTGCATTATCTACTCTCTCTCTCTCTCATGTATGAGTTCAATCATTTTTTGTGAAAAATTTGCACGTAGTCTCTATTAATTAATCATACGTTGGAGCATTTACCATGATTATACTTCGGTTCTTAATTTAAGATTGGAGCATTTTCCAGACCAAATTTGTAATGAATGAAATATAATTTTAACAAGCATAAAATTTAAGATCTAGAAAATGGGGAGAACGAAATTCGGAGGAAGAAATGAATTCGGTTATTAATTGTAATTCACACCCAAAAATATGGGAATATATAAGTTTATACCGTGTTAAAATGGCTTGAATAAACTCAAGTTGCATTTCTAACTAACTAATAACAAACACTCATATGTTAACTAAAACCACATCATTTTCATTTCCTCTTTAAATCAAATTTGGAAGACTTTGGATCTTCTCACCAAGAACTGTACTCCCCCACCCCACCCTCCTCAAGCTGGACTAGTGAAGAAACGAAAGCCAAGCCTGAAAAGTATAGTGTGAAAGGCAGAAGTAGGAAATGCATTTTGTGAAGACATCAGTCAATTGAACACGTGTAGAGACTTAGGTAGGGATAAAAAACGTGCCAAGAAGTAAGATATGATTAGGTGACAGTAAATTTACAGGTTCTTGATCCGCTGGTGATAAACATGATCAGCAGTGATATACAGTGAAGCTTATTTATGACAATATAAAGGCAAAGGTAACAATAAATACTAGTCAAGATCCGTGTCGGAATGGAAAATTATATGATGTATCCAGAGAATATGATCAATGCCAGGCAACCATAAATCATCACTGAGAATTGACCAAGAGGGAATAGAATCTGCAAGAACGACTGGCATGAAAATCAGCGTTCTATTCAAACATCCATACTTAAGAAAATGAAGAATGGATATAGACCGATATCAGACCTTCCACCAACCTGAATGAGACCGAAAATGACCAGCACAAAAAGAGCACCAAACAAGAATGGCCCTAGAAAAATGAAATCATGGCCTCTAATAGCAGCCCAGAAGGTGTAAAGATTAAGGCTAACAACCACAATAGCCGTCAAGATAACCAATTCCAAAATCACCTTTTTTGGAAGACAGTAGAGTCACATAAATGCTCATGGACTATCCTTATAGTTTTTCTCTAAAAACAACAAAAATCAAACTCACACATCACTGAGCATTTTTTTTTCCTATGGAATGCACCATATGATGGGCAGAACATTAAACTCCAAATATTAAAGAACAACACAGTAGTTCATGGTACACAACTACTGATCAAGTCGAGGATAAGTAAAACTGATCCACTTGAGCTCACCTGTTGACATGAACTAGCTCTGCTAAAGACTTTGAAATTAATATTGATTTTGACTTTGATTCTTGGAAATCAAAGATGATCCAATAGAAGAATAGAAAAACCACAAAAATATTGGATTAGCTACAACAACCCCAGTCTGCATCACAATAAGGATGGATGGAAGGATTTGGTGTAGCGGGATAGAACAAACCATAAGATCAACAATATTTCAAATACTTAAATATGTGAAGAGCACTTTTATCTTGAACAAACTATTTGAGTTGATAGATCCAATAGGTTACTTCAAACCATGTAAAGTTAAGATACAAAAGCCTGCCTATCAACCTTCTATATACTCTTGGTTCTGAGAGAAGAGGAGAAGAAGTAATGTTGAATCCTAATCACGAGTTTGGGTATTTTCCATGCCAAATTTGTAATAAATCTTAACCACGAGTTCAATCTTTTACCATACGAAATTCAAAACCACTCTTAATTAATTGTAAGTTTGAGTATCCGTGAAAAAATCATACACTATAGCTTCATCCCGATCTCAAGAATCTTCCATGAAAAATTCATACCTACTCTTAGTTAAGCATCTTCCATGAAAAATTCACACCTACTCTTAGTTAACCAAGAAATTGATAATTTCATATGCCATGTTGTAATGACCTACATAGCACGAGTTGATGCTATTCTGTGCAAAATTTGTGATGACTATTACTCATGAGTTTGAGTATTTTAAGCAACCCCATAAATCATCTAGTCATCCATGATATAGTGAGACACTAGCAATTTAAGTCCGTGAAATAAAAATGTAACTAGCAATTCACTTATGTGCAATACAATTGAAACTAGCAATTCACGTATGTGCTATAAAAGTGCAACAATCATCGAAATGTATTATTCTTTCCATCTGTTTGAAACCAACAAAATTTTTTTCCTCCATGTGGCTCGTATTATTAATTGCAAAACTATCTTGAAGGCCTCTGCTGATGCAAAATTTTGGGAAACTTACTTGCTCCCTCATTTTTTAGTATCTCAAGAGAATACCCCAACTATGTGAAGATTTTTTTATATATAAAATAGTATCTTCAAAAAGTATACAACCTGTCATGACGAATCGGTATAACATGTTTGAGATGTAAGAAATATGAGGTAGATATCGTAAGTATGGTTACTAAAATGTCACTAAAGTTTCTAAATCCACTCTTCTATAATGGTAGAGGCCAAGGAAAGAAAGAAAGTAAAGAATGTTGAAATAGATTCGTTGCGATAAAAAATGGAAGATATGAGGGAAGGCATAAAAGGTGTGGAGTGGGATTTTGAAAACGCAGCTGCGTTTCTTTGTTAAAGGTGATGGAGTGGCTGGTTTAGTCTCAGATGTAGGCATGTTTCCGTTTTCTTTTGTGTTTTTGTTGGTCCTATTTGGTCCTAGTTGAACATGTGTCCGTCCTTTCTTAATGTTATGAACAAAGGATGTCAATGTTCCGAATTATTTGTTTACAGGTTTTTTTGGAAAAAAAAGCAAGAATAAATTAATCGTGTATACAATACATGGTGAAACACTCTTAAAATGACACTCTTAATATATTGATGTTTGTATACAATTTTTTAAATAGTCAACTCTAGTTTACTTGTTCATTTGATGGAATTTTAATTTTTAAAAATTAAAATTAATATTTATCTCTGAATAAGGCTAAACATAAGATTTTGCACTAGTAACTTACATAGTCTTTTTCTTCAAAGATAAAAAATATTTATGATTCTTCCGATTTATGTATTTAATACAATTATGCTTCGCTTATTAACCAAGGACTTGAAAATTTGCACATCTAAATTAGTATGCACTTAATGATGAGATTGGGCATGTGTTGTGCAAAAACCGTGCTAAATATTAATGAACAATTTAAACATTTGTTATGATGAATTCATGATGATCGCTAAATCTTAATCGCGAGGAACATTGATGACACTCTACTTGGTAACCTTTTTTAAAATTAAAGAACGGTCTAAATTGAATAGAGAAGTTCTGCATTTCACATTTAAGGCCCAAAATAAAAGGCTGGAGCGTGAGATTGAGGCTTAGCCATTCCGGGCTTCTCTTCTTATAACATTGTGAAGCAGATCGACATCAGCATCCTCTGGTTGCAGCTGGACATATCTTACAACCAATTCTGTGATGAAACACTTCCTCACCAAAAACATGTGGGAACAATAGTCTTGATCAACAACCCTAGCTAGTGTTTTCGAGCTTAATATTGAGTTACAGATCCATGGAATGCAGGGTTCTGCAAATAGCCAAATCATTCTTCAGCTCCACGGTTACCTCTCTCCCAACTAGGTCCTTAAAATACAGGACAAAAAACATGGCGTGGCTTTGGAGATCTGTTGTGCTTCCGCTAGTTAGTTTGAAACGTAGGCTGAAGTGAGACAACGAATGTGACATTGGCTCGAAACGTAGGCTGAAGCGAGACAACGAATGTGACATTGGCATCGAGCGGAAGATGGTTGGTTAGCTGCTCTTATAATCACTTTAAAGACTCTTAAGCGTGATTCAAGCATTTCCAATGCAAAATTTTTAATCACTCTTACTCATGAATCAGAGAATTTTTGTGCAAAATTCATGCACTTCTAATTAATCTTGAGTTCAAGCCTTTTTAAAAAAATACACACACACAATCAATCTTAATTAATCACGAATTCGAGTGTGATTTTCAAGATTTTTTGTCCAATTACTAATGACTATTAATAATGAGTATGCACATTTTCTGCAACCGAAGCTTCGCATTCATAATATTGTGCAAAAAAAATTGGATTATTCTACCTGTTCGAAAATGACCAAAAAATGTTGCTACTCATGGCTCACATTTTTCTTAATTGCAAATAATTTTGGGATAAAATTGGAAAATACATTTTTGCCCCTCAAAATATTAACAGACATTAAATTTAATGGTTTGACTAGACGGAAGTGACATGACTTAACACTTCTTTTAGTTAAGGGGTCAAGTGTGTTCAAAAATGAAATTGAGAGTCAAAGATGAACGATGACAATAGTTTAGGGGTCGTAGATGTCGTTTGCTCTATTAATAATTAGATAATGCAAATCCTGCCACGATTGTCACTAATAATAACATTAAGTTCAAGAAAAATGATATACAAATACAGTAAACAGGTTATTAGTGCTTGTGCAATCTAATATACCAAATAATTATATACTAGAAGGTCGTCAATCTTCTCTAGACTAATGAATTTCTTACTCACTGTCAGTGTGAAATATGGAATATATCTAGGTGATCAATCTAAAAAAACACTTAATTCAATCAATTACAACTACAAGATAGTTTTGTACAATGTAAATAGAAATAGGAATAAATAGAACATGATTACATCTCCTTGAACCTCACGTCGTATTCAATGATGACTTTAATTGTCATATGCAACAAAAAAATTAGCTATCCATTGAATAATAGTTTTAAAAATAATACATAGTACAAAAATAGGATTTTCAAGTGCGAATATATATCTACATCTTGTATGGACTCCTCCTCTTTCTTGAAAATCTTTTGGGCATTTATACGACAAGATATATAGCTAAGAACAAATAAAATTATTCTTCTAATCTAATTATAATTATTCCAAGAATAGAAAATTTAACATATTCTTGCCAAGAAAAAAATATTTACCTTACTACCTCCGTTTCGTTGGGTTTGGCCCCATAGTGTTAGGTGATTGGATTTATATGAATGAAATGAGTGAATAAAATTGAGTTTAGAAACAAAAAAGTAGAATGAGCGAATGAAATTGAAGGAATATTATCAAAAAGGGGAAGTGTGTTAAACCTATAGAAGCAACTTAAAACAAAAAGTGTGCTAAACCCAACAAAACAGAGAGAGTATTTAGAAAAGGAAATAGAGATATTTTCTAATAATTAAGATTTCTCCATAAATAATACTAATAATTTTCTTCTAATAAGTACATGAAACTAATTATATTCCAAATGGAAGATTAGGAATAAAATTTTAACTACGAAAGGAAATTAAATATTCTTCTACAAATAATAGAATTGGAATCTAACTAAGGAAGTTAATCCCAATTAGACTCTGAAATTACCAACTAATAAAATTCAGCCACCCAAAGTCAATGAGCTGAATCCAAGTGAAATTAGGAAAATCCGGGAATAGCTTCTACCTAGGCTACTAGGCAAGGCCTTCAACATGTGTTCACATGCGTCGCTGGATGATCAGCCACACGTGTCCTCTTCTTCCTTATGCGTAGCTGTGTGCAGCCAATTCCCTGCCACACGTAGTGTAGTCTTAATGTTTCCCTCAATTTCATATTTAATATCTAATTCTTCATTATGGGTCCAACAACGGGTCTTCAATTGAGTCAATTCTTCAAAATCTCGCAATTCTTGTAAAATCCTGAAATAAAATCTTTGTAGAATCTTTGTATTGCAGAAATACGTCATAATGTGTGCATGTATACACTTTGAAATATAATAATAATCACAAGTTATGCTATAGCCTTTCAATATGGTATATGTATGCCGACTTTTAATTAGAGTTAAAAAAAGGTTTTAGCTAGTCCTGTATCATAGATAGATTTGGATCAGTTAGGGTTTCTTCTAATCTCTACACTGAAACTTCAGAATCTCAAGTAGTTTAGTTAGTTTAGTAATTGGTTGCATAAATGTTACAAATGTATTCCAAAAATCCCATAATCTCAAGTAGTTTTGGAATATTAATTTTTTCTTCTGACAACAACTTTTAAACTTTCGCTGTCAGAATAACCCAGGACAAAGATTAAAAAATGCACTAATAGCTTATAAAGTCTTTTAAGAAGAGAAAAAAAATACAGGATTCTCCCAAATAAAGCATTTATACTCTACAACAAATATAGGCTTTTGGGGACACAAAAAAGCGTCTCATAAGCCCTATATTAGGATGCTTCCTTGAAAAGGATGCTTATATAAAGTGTCCTATAAACGCTCCATTATCGTGAGTTGCTATTGATTTTTTTTTGATAAATGATCAATAGGACTAGAGTTTATAGGATTCTCATCCCTTTTCTATTAAGCTCAATGGATAGTATATATGCTGGGTTGCTTTTTTAAACGATTCAGTTCATAAGATAATGGTACACTTATATATGACCCTATTTATAAAATATTAGAACACTTTAATATGTCCCTATTTATAGCATATTGGGACACTTTTATTCTAGCATATTGGGACACTTTAAAGTGTCCCTATTTATAATATATTAGGACATTTACTTTAAAGTGTCCCTATTTATAATATATTACTATTTGTAATATATTAGGACATTTTAATGTTACCCTATTAATCATATTGGACCCCATTAAAAACACTAAGTAAAGAAAAGAAAATGAAAAACATTAATACTAAGGTGAGGAGAAACACAATAATTTATCTACACTAGATTCTAAATTTGTCTCTTAATCCAAGAGAGCATTTTCCAAGACATATTTGTCATGAGTTTGAGCATGTGTCGTGCAGAATTTGTGCTGACTCTTAAAGAAGAGATTAAACCTTTCTCGTGACCAGTTCAAGACAACTGCAAAATCTTGGTGTAGGAGGCTAACCTGAAATTGAACCCATCTAAGTGTGTCATTGGTGTAGGAGGGGGGAAATTTCTTGGATTCATGGTCTCCAAGAGGGGAATCGACGTGAATCCAGAGATGGTCGAGGCTTTGATGAAAGTGAGAATTTGGGAGGTCGTCGCCGTACATCTCAAAGTTATAATTTATACGCCCTTTATGCTTACTAAATACAATTAAGTAGATAGTGGCAAATCGGGATCATCCACGAAGAAGAGGGATTTTCTTAAGCGTTTGAAAATATAAGGTTGATATTAGACTAGAAGTATATATATAATATATATATGTATGTATAAAAGCAAGTAAAAAGAGGGGGGGGGGTTGGCTTATGGTCATAAGTTATGAAATTAAAAGACAAGATAACTAGCAAAGTCAAGTAACTATGCTAATCGTCAAACAAACTAAGAAAAGGGATAAAAATTACAAAAGATAAAGCTTTGGGGGAAATTAATATCCACTTCCAAACCTAATGTAGATTATTGAACCTTTCACTCTATCTATCACATTCGTTACCTATGGGGAATACTAAAACTTCCCATTCGAAGATCAACATTCATTCCTTCTTATTAGTAATTCACAAAAACAAACAACGGCCACTTACAAACCTCATTGATAATCACTTTAGGCAAACCACACCATAAAGGTATTTCATCAACGACATTATACACGAAGAACCATAGATTTGATGACAACAAGCCTTCTGCCAAAGACATGGCCATTTAATCAAACATAGCATTCATTAAGCTAAACCTAGAACAAATCACATTCAAGATTCAACCTTCCATTGCATCTATAGGATAAACATGAGAACAATCCACATTAACATATTTATCTCGCAAGAATCACAACACATTATACACAAGAAGTTCTTGGATTCTCAGGTCAAAGAGCTAAGAAATTTGTAACTTTCCTAACACCCTAACACTTCAATCATACAAACACTTCATACACTCAAACAACCCATAGCATAAATGAAGTAAAACGTCTCATTAAAACACATGAATGCTAAATAACAAATGCTTCAAGAAAGAGTGAAATAGAGATTTTTACTACATAGATATGGAAGCTTCAATCAATAGCTCCCAAGTACAAAACTAAGCTAGATAATCAAAATCCATAACATAGAACAAAGATCTACAATGAAAGAAGAAGAAATGGAAGAAAATGGTAAAAACTAGGGTTTTGGAGCCCTCAAGTCGGGGTTTGAGAGTTGGGGAAGAAGGGGATGAAAAACTATTTATAGTACAAGAAAAAAAAAGGAGTAAAAAACAAGTCACAGGGAAATTATTGCGAGTTGCGACCAGATCAGGAAAATTGTGAGCTCTCAGGTTAACTTTTCGCAAGTCGCGACACACTTGTTGCGAATCGCGATGGAAAAAAGTCCAATTTTGTTTTGCTTCCCCCGGGTGAACCGTTTATATGTTTTGAGAGTTCTTATAGTCAATTTTATACTCGAGAAGACGAATCCAATGGTACCACTCTTGGAGGCTGATTATTCTCAAAAACTTGTCAGAACTTCACTTCAAAACATAGATCATTCTTCACCCTTTGCTTTTCTTTCCATTCCATTCTTCACTTTATCTTCAACCACTTTGTGAGTGGCCTTCCATCTTCTACCATCCTTTCGAATGGCCTTCACTAAACCACTCATAAGTGCTCACGACCAATCTACAAATCAATCTTACAAAAAAAGAATCTAGATGCTCGTAAGGACCAAAAATCCATTAGACTAAACATAGGTTAGAAAATGAAGGATTTAGATATAAAAACTGAAAATGACTATCTAAATCCCTTGTCATGTAAGACTACCTAAATCTAGCAATTCTACTATAAAAATATGAGAAAAGAGATATTAAATGCTTTTGAAAATACATGCATTTGATGTCTCATCAAATCTCCCCACACTTGAACCTTACGCGTACTCAAGTAAACAAGAACAAGCAAAGATCAAAGCGTAAACTAGCAGGTAAAAGTTTTCCCAAAACATCCAACATCAAATTCCTAGATTACCCTAAACCCCAAGACATAAGAATCTCTCACACTCTCACTACCCAAAGCCTAAGATAATCTAAACAACCAACAAACCATAACAAAAGTGAGGTATACATATAATGCCAAGCTAACTTACTCTACCGAAGAGCCACCCAATAGACACATTAAGAGAAGCATAATTATTTTTCCAATTTCTCTCATTTTGCCAAGGGCCCTCTTGGGTTTTCATCCTAGCTTCACACATTTTTGTTTCTCAATGCTCCCCTCACCTTTTTCCACACCATTTGGCCTCTCATTTTTTCATAGGTCGCCCTTTCGGGTTTTCGACCTATCCAGGACTGCCACTTTTGCCTAAGTTGCCCTTTTGCGTTTTCAACTTAGCAGAATTTTTTTTCCATTTTTTTCAAACAAAAAAAAATCAAAGTGGAGCATATGCACACTAAAATACAATACAAAGAGATATATTCCTCTTTACCTCCTCACACTTGAAACACACATTGTCCTCAATGTGAAAATGACAAGATAAAGAAATAAGGGAGAGAAAAATACTCACAACTTGGACTTTGAAGGTCCTTCCTGGTGATGGCAATGCTCATTTCTCAAAGAATGTTCCCCCCTCCATGTTCTTGAACTCCCATGCAACATGAAACTTTGATCCATCTACTACGAAGTCACAACTATGCAAATCCCTATCAACACTCACAAAAGGCAGCAACTAGGAGAAACCCGGTATCTTCCTGTAATATCCTCAAGGGTCCTCTCTCCTTAGGAGAAGGGGGGCCAAACTCAATGTCTCCAATACACGAAGACCTCTGAATATACCCATTCCCCCAGTCGGGAGGCCATACTCAGGGAAAATCTCTCTCTCATGGAAATACGAAATTGGTATGTAGCTTGGATATTCAATCTCATCATCGCTAGGGTTGGAACCCTGGGAGAATGCCTCAGATTGCTAAGCACAACTTTAGAATCTCCCCTTCTGGGTGATTTCCCCTCAAATCCCTCAAACCCAATTCCATAAAAAATCCCCCCCCTCTCAACAGATTTCTCTCCAGAATTAGCCATGAGCACAAAGGATAAAGGAAAAGAAGTGAAGAAATATGAAGGTTAGGATAACTTACTGATGAAAGTAGAAGGGGGGAAAATGTAAGAGAGGAACGGAGGAAGATGAGAGTACTGAGAAAACCTTTAAAGTCACCTGTAGTTAAAGTGAAGAGAACATGGAGAAAATGGGAAGTTAAGAAGCCCAAAAAAGGCGGTTGGAGTAACGATTAACTTGGGAGAAGTGAAAATTTGAGAAGGCGTGAAAAGTTTCCGTGCCTTTTCATAAACTGTTCCCTAATACGCGCTTCCCTATACAACCAACAAACAACAAACGTGCGTGCGCTCCCTTGAATTCTGCTAAAAGACATCTTGTAATCACCCATTC
Source organism: Rubia yunnanensis (assembly GCA_037428765.1). Taxonomy (NCBI): domain Eukaryota; kingdom Viridiplantae; phylum Streptophyta; class Magnoliopsida; order Gentianales; family Rubiaceae; genus Rubia; species Rubia yunnanensis. The sequence continues at coordinate 8,923,191 of CM075070.1, forward strand.
TTGTAGCATTGTCGATGCTATAGTCAAGAGCAGTAGGCTTTGAAAAATGAGCTCTCGAGGACTAGCTATCGAACAAATCACAGTTTAAACTTTGTAACCTTTAGTTCGCAAGATATATATATCTTAACGGATAAGCTCTTTAAAGGGTGAACTCTTCGACGGACGAACTTTCAAGGGGCAAGCTTTCGACGTAGGTTCGTAAGTAGGCTTAGGAATTTCGACAGAGTAGGGCCAACGATAGGGCTCTCGAGGATCGAGCAACCCAGTAAAACCCTTGACATTGTCGGCTGCTCTGCTTTCCCTTTCTCACCATGTTAAATTTTCCGCCATGGATTCCAATATCGGATTCTGGATGTCTCTAAGCTTAACTGCAACAACATCAGCAGCCCTTCCACCAATGTCGCCATCACCATCCTGCCACCATGTTCACCGCTCGCTACGTCAGAGTCAATGGAACAAACCATATTGTGGATTTGAAATAGTTGGGTGGCTGACTTACGTGACATTACCAGGTTTAGTTCATCGATCATCATCCTTGAGATATGGGGTTACAATGATCTTCATGGTATACATAGGAAAACATACACTAAGGATCTCGATTCTAACTGCATTGGGTCCCACCGGGCGTGCTAGTTGATGCGTATTAAAACTGTCAATTAGCCAAAACATCGGATCCTTAGCTATGACCAGCAAAAAAAGCCCCAGATATGATCCGACAGAAAACCCACCGACGATCAAAGTCAGTCATTGATGTGAGAAAAAAAGTATAATAGTCAATTAAATTCTTCACAAAGGATGTACCTGATTATTTATATGTTAAAACCCTAATAATAAATGTGTGTAACTGAAATACTTAATTCATGCATGATTATCTCATCAATTACCAGAGCCTTTGAATGCTACAGACGTTGAATCTAGATGGATTTTATCGGCCCATTCCTACTTACTTATTGGGTTGTGGCCCAGTATGAGAAGAGTATTATCAAGACACAACTTGAACTTCGCACAGAAAGATCTTTCAGTAATCATCCCCCAAAACTGTAATGCCTTTAAAAAAATGAGAACGAAAATCAAGAAACTACACGAATCACATCGTCACCCAATGAGGCACGTATGTTAGATTAGAGCTAGATGTTAACCTTTCATCCCAAATTGTCACCCATACTGTTTAACCAAGACTATGAATACTCTTGTTGATTGAGATTGACACTGTACGTGGTGGCTAATAAAGAACATGTGATGTTTCCGATGCATTTGTGTTCAGCCCACAAGCGCTTCTTAGGTGTTGAAGAGGCACTATGTTCCATGCTCTACCTTTACGGGAACAAACCATAAGACCCACAATATTTCAAATACTTAAATATGTGAAGAGCACTTTTAATATGATGCTTTATAGGATCTTGAACAAACTAGCTAAGTTGATAGATCCAATAGGTTACTTCAAACCATGTAAAGTTAAGATATAGAAGCCTTCCTATCAACCTTCTATATACTCTCGATTCAGAGAGAAGAGGAGAAGAAGTAATGTTGAATTATAATCACGAGTTTGGGTATTTTTCAACCCAAATTTTAATAACTCTTAACCATGAGTTCAAGCTTTTACCATACGAAATTCAAAACCACTCTTAATTAATTGTAAGTTTGAGTATCCGTGCGAAAATCGTACACTATAGCTTCATCCCGATCTCAAGCATCTCCCATGCAAAATTCATACCTACTCTTAGTTAAGCATCTTCCATGCAAAATTCACACCTACTCTTAGTTAACCAAGAAATTGATAATTTCATGTGCCATGTTGTAATGACCTATAATGCACGAGTTGATGCTATTCTGTGCAAAATTTGTGATGACTATTACTCATGAGTGAGTATTTTAAGCAACCCCATAAATCATCTAGTCATCCATGATGCAGTGAGACACTAGCATTTTAAGTCCGTGAAATAAAAATGTAACTTGCAATTCACTTATGTGCAATAAAATTGAAACTAGCAATTCACGTCTGTGCAATAAAAGTGCAACAATCATCAAAATGTATTATTCTTTCCATCTGTTCGAATCCAACAAAAAAAGTGTTGCTACACGTGGCTCGTATTATTAATTGCAAGACTATCTTGAAGGCCTCTGTTGTTGGGAAATTTACTTTAGATGCAAAATTTTGGGAAATTTACTTGCTCCCTGATTTTTTAGTATCTCAAGAGAATACCCCATCTATGTGATGATTTTTTAAATATATAAATTAGTATCTTCAAAAAGTATACAAACTGCCATGACAAAACAGTACAACATGTTTGAGATGCAAGAAATATGAGGTAGATATGGTATGTATGGTTACTAAAATGTCACTAAATATTCTTAATCCACTCTTTTATAATGGTGGAGGCCAAGGCAAGAAAGAATGTAAAGAATGTTGAAATAGATTTGTTGCGATCGAAAATGGAAGATATGAGGGAAGGCATAAAAGGTGTGGAGTGGGATTTTGAAAGCGCAGCTGCGTTTCTTTGTTAAAGGTGATGGAGTGGCTGGTTCAGTCTCAGATGTAGGCATGTTTCCATTTTCTTTTGTGTTTTTGTTGGTCCTATTTGGTCCTAGTTGAACATGTGTCCGTCCTTTCTTAATGTTATGAACACAGGCGGTCAATGTTTCGAATTATCTGTTTACTGGTTTTTTTTTAATTTTTAAAAGCAAGAATAAATTAATCATGTATACAATATAACACTCTTAATATAACACGGTGAAACACTCTTAATATAACACTCTTAATATAACACTCTTAATATATTGATGTTTGTATACAATTTTTTAAATAGTTAACTACAATTTACTTGTTCATTTGATAGAATTTTAATTTTTAAAAATTAAAATTAATATTTATCTCTGAATAAGGCTAAACATAAGATTTTTCACTAGTAACTTACATAGTATTTTTCTTCAAAGATAAAAAATATTTATGATTCTTCCGATTTATGTATTTAATACAATTATGCTTCGCTTATTAACCAAGGACTTGAGAATTTGCACATCTAAATTAGTATGCACTTAATGATGAGATTGGGCATGTGTCATGCAAAAACCGTGCTGAATATTAATGAACAATCTAAACATTTGTTATGATGAATTCATGATGACCGCTAAATCTTAATCGCGAGGAACATTGATGACACTCTAGTTGGTTAACATTTTTGCAAATTAAAGAACGGTCTAAATTGAATAGAGAAGTTCTGCATTTCACATTTAAGGCCCAAAATATAAGGCCAGAGTGTGAGATTGAGGCTTAGCCATTATGGGCTTCTCTTCTTGTAGCACTGTGAAGCAAATCGACATCGACATCCTCTGGTTGCAGCTGGACATATCTTACAACTGATTCTTTGATGAAACACTTCCTCGCCAAAAACATGTGGGAACAATAGTCTTGATCAACAATCCTAGCTAATGTTTTCGAGCTTAATGTTGAGTTATAGATCCATGGAATGCAGGGTTCCGCGAATAGCCAAATCATTCTTCAGCTCCATAGTTACCTCCCTCCCAACTAGGTCCTTAAATTACGAGACAACATGGCGTGGCTTTAAAGATCAGTTATGCTTCCGCTAGATAGTTTGAAACGTAAGCTAAAGTGAGAAAATGAATGTGACATTGGCATCGAGCGGAAGATGGTTGGTTAGCTGCTCTTATAATCACTTTAAAGACTCTTAAGCGTGATTCAAGCATTTCCCGTGCAAATTTTTTAATCACTCTTACTCATGAATCTGAGCATTTTTGTGCGAAATTCATGCACTTCTAATTAATCTTGAGTTCAAGCCTTTTTTTAAAAAATACACACAATCAATCTTAATTAATCACGAATTCGAGTTTGATTTTCAAGATTTTTTGTCCAATTACTAATGACTATTAATAATGAGTATGCACATTGTTTGCAACTCCATGAAGAAGCTCCGCATTCACAATATTGTGCAACATTAGAAATTCAAATTTATGTAATAAAAATACAATAGTTACAAAAAAATTGGATTCTTCTGCCTGTTCGAAAATTACCAAAAAATGTTGCTACTCGTGGCTCACATTTTTCTTAATTGCAAATAATTTTGGTATTAAATAGGAAAAACTATTTTTGCCCCTCAAAATGTTAACAGACATTAAATTTAACGGTTTGATTAGACGGAAGTGACATGACTTAACACTTCTTTTATTTAAGGGGTCAAGTGTGTTCAAAAATTAAATGGAAGGTCAAAGGTGAACGATGACAAAAGTTTAGGGGTCGTAGGTGTTATTTGCCCTATTAATAATTAGATAATGCAAATCCTGCCATGATTGTCACTAATAATAACATTAAGTCCAGGAACAATGAGATACAAATATAGTGAACCGGTTAGTGCTTGTGCAATCTAATATACCAATCATTATCTGTTAGAAAGTCGTCAATCTTCTCTAGACTAATGACTTTCTTACTCACTAGCAGTATGAAATATGGAATAGATCTAGGTGATCAATCTTAAAAAAACACTTAATTCAATCAATTACAACTACAAGATAGTTTTGTACAATGTAAATAGAAATAGGAATAAATAGAATATGATTACATCTCCTTGAACCTCACATCGTATTCAATGATGACTTTAATTGTCATATGCAACTAAAAAATTAGCTATCCATTGAATAAGAATTTTAAAAATAATACATTGTACAGAAAGGGGATTTTCAAGTGAGAATATCTATCTACATCTTGTATTGACTCCTCCACTTTCTTGAAAATCTTTTGGGCATTTATACGACAAGAAATATAGCTAAGAAAAAATAAAATTATTCTTCTAATCTAATTATAATTATTCCAAGAATAGCAAATTTAACATGCTCTTGCCAAGAAAAAAAATATTTACCTTACTAACTCCGTTTCATTGGGTTTGGCACCATAGTGTTAGGAGAATGAAATGAGTGGATAAAATTGAGTTTAGAAACAAAAAAGTAGAGTGCGTGGATGAAATTGAAGAAATTTTGTCAAAAAGGGAAAGTGTGTTAAGCCTATAGAAAAAACTTAAAAAGAAAAGTGTGTTAAACTCAACGAAACAAAGGGAGTATATAGAAAAGGAAATAGAGATATTTTCTAAGAGTGCGTCTCTTGAAAGACGGGCTTTCCATAAGTCATGGAAAGACAAAGGTTTAAAGTGTAAATTAGAAGAAATGAAGATAAAATTTTCGGGTTGCATGAACCGGGTTATAAATTTTATAACTACTACATGTTGCATACTAAAATTTTAATGTTGCAACTAAGACCTTTTACCTTTTATTATTCGAATTAAACCCCGTCTTTCCATAAGCCTATGGAAATACCGTCTTTCCCAAGACTTTGCCATTTTCTAATAATTAAGATTTCTCCATAAATAATACTAATAATATTCTTCTAATACGTATATGAAACTAATTATATTCCAAATGGAAGATTAGGAATAAAATTTTAACTACGAAAGGAAATTAAATATTCTTCTACAATGAATAGAATTGTAATCTAACTAAGGAAGTATCTAAAACAATTAGACTTTGAAATTACAAACAAATAAAATTCAGCCCCCTAAAGTCAATGAGCTGAATCCAAGTGAGATTAGGAAAATTCGAGAATAACTTCTACCTAGGTTACTAGGCAAGGCCTTTTACATGTGTTCACACGCGTCGCTGGATGATCAGCCACACATGTCCTCTTCTTCCTCATGCGTAGCTGTGTGCGGCCAATTCCCCGTCACACATAGTGTAGTCTTGATGTTTCCCTCAATTTCATATTTAATATCTAATTCTTCATTATGGGTCCAACAGTGAGCCTTCAATTGAGTCAATTCTTCAAAATCTCGCAATTCTTGTAAAATCATTGAATCAAAATCTTTGTAGAATCTTTGTATTGCAGAAATACGTCATAATGTGTGCTGTGTATACACTCTAAAGTATAATAATAAATTACAAGTTATGCTATAACCTATCAACATGGTATATGTATGCCGACTTTTAATTAGAGTTAAAAAAGGTTTTAGCTAGTCCTGTATCACAGATAGATTTGGATCAGTTGGGGTTTCTTCTATTCTCTACACTGAAACTCCAGAATCTCAAGTAGTTTACTTAGTTTAGTAATTGGTTGCATAAATGCTACAAATGCATTCCAAAACTCCCAGAATCTCAAGTAGTTTTGGAATGCTATTTTTTTCTTCCGACAACAAATTTTAAACTTTCGCTGTCAGAATAACCCAGGCAAAGATTAAAAAAATGCACTAATAGCTTATAAAGTCTTTTAACAAGAGAAAAAAAATACACAGTATTCTCTCAATTCTAGCATTTATACACTACAACAAATATAGGCTTTTGGGGATACAAAAAAGCGTCCCATAAGCCCTATATTAGGAAGCTTCCTATTAAGGAATTAAAATATTACTTGTAATTGTAAGTATATTCTATTATCTTTTCCTAGCTTGTATAGGTATCCGGTACCACTATATAATGTATCTTGAGTTTATGAATAAACACACACATTATTACCCTTATTTTCTACATGGTATCAGAGCCTAAAATCCTGAAACCTTAAAAGAAAATTCCACAGCCATTTTTCCCGAGCTCCTGCCGCCGCCAACGATAGTGTGTTTCTCCACGCACCGCCGCTGTGCCACCGCTGAAGCTCGCTGATTCTCACGCGCTGCCGTCGATCTCCACGCACGGTGAACCGATCTCCACGCGCCACCGCTCATTCCACGCGCCGGTGTCTCTTGCTGATCTGATCTGCCACCGATTATTGTACCTGCTATTGATCTGTACCTGATTTTACACTATGTCTGACTCCGAAAGAAATCCCTAAGAACATGCCCGTATTTATGCTTTTCCTGAGGTTCTGAAACTTCATGATATGAGTGTTTATGATGTGATTGCGGCTTTACTGAAGCAGTTGCAATTGCAATCTGGCCCTCAGACTACTATACCTATTAGTCGTATGTCGACTGATCCTTACTTTATTGGCTCTGGCGATGGTCTAGTTTTACAACCTATACCGAACATGTTGAAAGGTCAAGAAAATTATATTAAATAGTCTAACGCAATGTGCCGCGCATTCCTTGCCAAGAACAAAATGGGGTTAATTGATGGTTCCATTACAAACCCCAGGATGGTCATCTTGATGCTGCTGATTGGCCTGGGGTTAATGCTACTTTTGTCTACTGGATCTTGCAAACCCTGGATCCGGTGTTGAGATCTTCTACAAACTCGTTTGCCACAATTAAGGAAATGTGGGATGACCTGAAGGCACGATTTATTCTTGGGAATGGTATGCAAGTTTTGCAAATGTAAGAGGCTATTCAGAGTTGCAGGAAGAATGGTCAGCCTATCGACATTTACTTGGGCAAACTGAAGAAGTTGTTTGCAGATTATCCCTACATGCGGCCTCCCCTAGTTTGTGACTGCAAAGAAAGCAAGGCACTGTGCCATTGCAATATTTCTGCGAGAGTCTTCCGAGAGATAGAGAAGGATTTGATCTACCAATTCATTTCTGGCCTCGACGAAGGCTTTCACACCTTGCGATCACATACCATGAGCATTGATCCAATGCCACCTGTCATGAAAGTTTATGCCCTTGTTTCCCAGTAGGAGAATCATAGAGCTCGTGAGCCTTCTTCTAATTCCATCGCATATGCTGCACGACGCCCACCACCTACAAGTTCTTCGCCAATTGTTCTTTCTACATCTGACTGCAAGAATCTTGTTTGTACACATTGTCATCGCAAGGATCACGATAAGGATTCTTGCTTCCAGATCTTTGGTGTACCAGAATGGTTCAAGGAGTTGAAGGAGAAATCCAGCACCGCCAAAAAGACGGCGTCAACCTCTTCGCCAACCGCCACCGCCGTAACCGGAGGTTCCTCCATGGCACTTCCTGTCCCGCCGCTGTTCACCGGCGCCACCATGTCGCAGCCATGTCACCGCCTAGTCTAGTGGTGGCAGCTTCCTCTGGCCTTGTCCCTACCCGATTTGATTTTGGCCCTGCTCTGTCTGATGACCATTGGAGCACGACCATGCATTTATTTAATCAGTTTAATTCTCTTACTGACAATGAGTCCGGTAAGTCTACTTTACCATGGACACTTGATTCGGGAGCCTCATATCACATGACAGGTGACAAAGGTTCTCTTACTGATCTTACTACTGCTATTGATATTGTGAATGTTGTTCTATTTGATGGCTCTGTGTCACCTACCACCCAATATGGGTATATTTGCTTTGGTGTTGTCACCCTTACTCATGTGCTATATATACCTACTTTGTTGTGCAACTTATTATAAATGTTCTAGATTGTTATCTGCCTTGAAATGTCTAGCTTTGTTTACTGAAAATTATTGCATTTTACAGAAAATTAGTATGAGAAAAGTGATTGGTGTGGGTGAACAGAAAGGGGGGGGGTGTGTTTTGGCTTCATCTGGTAGATACTCGTGATCATCCTCCTATCCCGCAGTCTCTTTCGACAGTTGCTTCCATGTCTTCTTCTGATTTATGGCATCAGTGTTTTGGACATCCTTCCTCTACGGTGTCGTCTTCTATTTCTTCTCTTGATTTTAGCACTCATAAGACTTATGTTCCTTGCTCTATATGTTATAGAGCAAAACAGACTAGACATAGTTTTCCATTGAGTTCTACAAATGCTACTGTAGTATTTCAATTAATTCATTGTGACATTTGGGGTCCTTATAGAACACCATCTTTTAGTGGTGCATTTTATTTTTTTACTATAGTTGATTATTCCTGAGCTGTTTGGGTTTATTTATTAGTGGCCAAATCAGAAGTAGCTTTCAGATTTTTAGAATTTAGTGCCTTAGTGAAGAACCAGTGGGGCCGAACCATACAACATTTTTGGGCTAATAACGGAACTGAATTTTTTCCTTCGAGATCTCATTATGCTTCATCTGGGTTCATTTTTGAGACATTTATGGTTGACACACTGTAGCAGAATGGTCGAGTTGAAAGAAAGCATAGCCATTTACTCAATGTTGCGCGTGTTATACGGTTCTAAGCTAGTTTTCCTATTGATTTTTGGGGAGAATATGTTCTTACTGCTAACCGGACACCAACAAAGCATCTTAATGGTTGTACTCCCTTTGAGTTGCTCTATGGGCAAGCTCATAATTACTCATCCTTAAGATTTTTTGGGTGCTTGTGTTTTGCTGCTCATGTTCCTAGATATCGTGACAAGTTTGCACCAAGAAGTCGGCGTTGTTTTTTTCTTGGTTATCCCGCCGGAAAGAAAGGCTATCATTTTTTTGACTTGGATCCTATGTGATCTTTCCCAGTCGGTATGTCAATTTTTTTGAAGACCAGTTCCCGTATTCTACAACTTTGACATCGCCTGTCGCCCGCCGCTGCCGATCCATCGCTGCTGGTTTCCACCGATACATTACCGCCGGTCACCACCGGCCTGTAACCGACGGCTACCGCCGGTCTATCGCTGCTGGTTACCACTGGTCCATCGTCACTGGCCACTGCCGGTATGTCACCGCCGGCCATCCACAGTCCTTCGTCGCTGGCCCCTATTAAAATTTTATCGTCGGTCACCGCCGGACACTTGTTACCGGCCTATACCTGTTCTCCGATCCCGATTATCGCTGACTCTGACCACCCAGCAAAGTCTCCTTCTGCAATATATCCATCTCTAGATGGTTTCGCTGCTGGGTTTCCCCTTATCAGACAGAGTATTCGTGCTTGCCGATCGCCTCCTTACTTGGAAGATTATGATTGTGATGATTGGTGATTCTCAATTTCATGGAAGACTAAGAAGCAACCTACTGTTTCTTGGTCTTCTGCTAAAGCGGAGTATCGGGCTATGACTGTTACCTGTTGTGAGTTGTTATGGCTTAAGTCTTCACTGAAAGACTTAGGGGTTATGCACTCTTCTTCTATGTGACTGTTTTGTGACAGTCAATCTGCTCTTCATATTGCGGGAAATCCAGTTTTCCATGAACGCACAAAGCACATTGAAGTTGATTGTGATTTTGTCCAGGATCTCATTCAATCTGGCACTATTTTTACTTAGCATATCCGCACGTCATACCAACCTGTGGACTTGTTCACTAAGGCTCTTGGAAGTAACCAGTTTCATTCCTTGCTTGGCAAGTTGGGCATTTCTGATCCCCATGCTCCAACTTGAGGAGGAGTATTAAGGAATTAGAATATTACTTGTAATTTTAATTATATTGTATTACCTTTTCCTAGCTTGTATAAGTATCATGTAACACTATATAATGTATCTAGAGTTCATGAATAAACAAACATATTATTACACTTATTTTCTACACTTCCTTGAAAAAGACGCTTATATAAAGTGTCCTATAAATGCTCAGTTATCTCGAGTTCCTATAGATTTATTTTTGATAAATCATCACTAGGACAAGGGTTTATAGGATTCTCGTCCCTTTTCTATTAAGCTCAATAAATAGTATATGTGTTGGGTCGTTTTTTTAAATGATTCAATTCATAAGATAATGGTACACTTATATATGACCCTATTTATAACATATTAGAACACTTTAATATGTCCCTATTTATACCATATTGGGACACTTTTACCTACCCTATTCTAGCATATTGGGACACTTTAAAGTGTCCCTATTTATAATATATTAGGACATTTTAATGTTACCCTATTAATCATATTGGACCCCATTAAAATCACTAAGTAAAGAAAAGAAAATGAAAAACATCAATACTAAGGTGAGGAGAAACACAATAATTTATCTACTCTAGATTTTTAATTTGTATCTTAATCCAAGAGAGCATTTGCCAAGACATATTTTTAATGAGTTTGCGCATGTGTCGTGCACAGACGCCGTCTTAATTAATTGAAAGTTTAAGTATCTGTGCAAAACTCGTACACTATTACTTAATCCCGAGCTTGAGTATCTTCCATGTAAAATTCATACCCACTCTTAGTTAATCATGAAATTGATGATTTCATGTGCAGTGTTGTAATGACTAGTAAGCACGAGTTGATGATATTTTGTGCAAAACTCGTGATGACTATTATTCATGAGTTTGAGTATTTTAGGATACCACATAAATCAGCTAGTCATTCATGATATCGCGAGACACTAGCAATTACCGTCTGTGCAATAAAAATGCAACCAGCAATTCACGTTTGTGCAATAAAAATGCATCCATCACAGAAATGTATGATTCTTTCTATTTGTTTGAAATCAACGAAAAAAATGTTGGTACATGTGGCTCATATTATTAAATGCAAGACTATCTTCAAGGCCTCAAAATGTTGGGAAATTAATTTGAAATGCAAATTTTTTAGAACTTTACTTGCTCCCTCACTTTTTAGTATCTCAAGAGAATATCTCATCTATGCAACGATAATTTAAGTAAAAAAGCATCTTTGGAAAGTATATGAACTATCATGACGAATCAGTATCAAACACGTTTGAGATGAAAGAGGGATAATCAAAATTCCTAGTCCTAATACATTCCCAAAATTGAAATTACAACACCAATTAGTCATCGGTGACGGCGATGCCAACGGGATCCACAGGTTTACTGATGTCGTTGGTGATGGCGACGAAGTTTGGGTCTACTACAGGGTCTGACTTATCCATTGCCGCTCGTGCCTTGTCTGGCCATGACTTGAAAACCAACTCAATTGCCAGCCAGCCGAAAGTGAGGGCCCCGAGCACCACCGCCACTATGTTGCCGGAATTTGATTTCGCCATTGTTGAACAGTTTCACCGCAGCCACCATTGATTCTCTAGAAGGATAGGATACTGAGAGCCTCATTAACTTTGAGGGTTATTATACGGGGGCTATTTTGGATACTGTAAATCTGCAAAATATAATATTTCTATCAGATTTATTGTAAACATCTATTTCTTTGTTAATGGTGTAACTCTCTTAATATATTGATGTTTGTATACAACGTATTTTAATATTTAACTATAGATTACTTGTTCATTTGATAGAAATTTAATTTTTAAAATTAAAATATCTCCAAATAAGGTTAAGCATAAAAATTTGCACTAGTAACTTACACAGTTTTTTTTCTTAAAAGAACATTTTTTATGACTCTCCCAATATATGTATTTACTACAATTATGCTTTGGTTCTTAACCAAGGACTTGAGCATTTGCACATTCAAATTAGCAATGACTCTTAATGACAAGTTTGAGCATGTGCTGTGCAAAAATCATGTTGAATATTAATGAAAAATTTAAACATTTGTTATAATGAATTCATGATTACTACTAAATCCTAATTGCGAGAAACATTGTGTAAAAAATAAGGGTAATAATTGTGTATCTTTATTCATGAATTCAAGATACATTATATAGTAGTACAGGATACCTATAGAAGCTAGGAAAAAGTAATAGAATACAATTACATCTACAATTATGGTAAAAATACAAATCCAATTCCAATTCCTTAACACTCCTCCTCAAGTTGGAGCATGAGGATCGAAAATGCCCAACTTGCTAAGTAAAGAATGGAACTGGTTACGTCCGAGAGCTTTAGTGAACAAATCCGCAGGTTGGTCTATCGTACGGATATGTTGAGTAACAATAGTGCCAGATTGTACAAGATCTCGGACAAAATGACAATCAACTTCAATGTGCTTCGTGCGTTCATAAAAACTGGGTTGGCCGCTATGTGGAGAGTAGATTGACTATCACAAAACAATTTCATAGGAAAAGAGTGCAAAATCCATAGGTCCTTCAGTAAGGACCTAAGCCATAACAACTCACAGCAGGTAACTGCCATAGCACGATACTCTGCTTCAGCAGAAAACCGAGAAACAGTAGGTTGCTTCTTAGTCTTCCAGGAAACCGGGGAATCACCAATCATAACAAAATAACCAGATAGAGAACGCCTAGTAATTGGGCAGGCGGCCCAATCCAAATCACTATAAGCAGTCAATGGTAGAGTATTATGGGAAGAAAGAAATAAACCTTGACCAGGATGACTCTTCAGGTAGTGCAATACACGACTCGCAGCTTGCCAGTGAGGGACACAAGGAGACTTCATGAATTGCGCAAGAGTATGAACTGAATAACTAAGTTCAGGTTGAGTAATAGTCAGATATATCAGACTCCCAACCAAACGACGATACTGCTCTGGGTCATGGTAAGCTGGACCTTCAACACGTGCCAAATCATGTTGTTGCTCCATCGGAAAATCAATTGGTTTAGAAGCAGATAAACCTGTATCAGATAGGATGTCCAAAGCATATTTCCTTTGCGAGAGAAACATCCCCTCCGGTCTTCTAGCAATCTCTATGCCCAAAAAATACTTAAGCAAACCAAGGTCCTTCATGTGAAAACAAGAACCCAAGTATTTCTTGAACTCAGAGATGAGCGAAGAAGAACTACCAGCAATGACCAAATCATCCACATAAACCAGAACATGTAAAGACTATGATCCATGGTAAAAGACAAATAAAGAGTAATCTGCCTTACTTTGAACAAAACCAAATGTCCGTAAAGCCTGAGCCAGTTTAGCAAACCAATTCCGAGGAGCCTGGCAAAGACTATAAAGAGATTTCTGAAGGTGACAAACCTGACCAGGTGGGATTGCATAGCCAGGCGGAGGACGCATGAACACCTCTTCATGTAAATCACCATGCAGGAAGGCATTATAAACATCCATCTGATGCAGTTCCCAACCACGTATAACAGTAACAGACAGGAACAATCGAACAGAACTCATCTTTGCAACCGGAGCAAAAGTTTCAGTGTAATCAATTCCTTCTACCTGGTGATTTCCAAGAGCCACTAGACGTGCCTTGTGACGTTTAATAGTACCATCTGAACGAAACTTCATCCGGTAAACCCATTTGCATCCAATAGTCTTCTTATGCGCAGGAAAAGGAGAGAAAATCCATGTCTGATTTCGCTCCAGTGCAGTAAGTTCCTCAACCATAGCATCTCGCCAATGAGAATGACGGGAAGCCTCAGAGTAAGTAGTGGGATCTGCACTAGAAGTTATAGCACCCAAAAATCTAGAATGCATACTAGAAAAATTATCACAATTTACATAATCAGTAAGAGGAAAGAGAACACCTGAGGAAAGAGACGACGCATGAGGGAACATAGTCGAAGGGGGGGGGGTCTTCAGTAGTAAGAGCACAAGCATAATCATCACAGTCGTAAACTGCCAAGTACGATGGAGGGCGACGATATCGAACACTCTGTCTTGTAGGTGGCAACTCAGTAGCAGAACTATCCGGTACTAGAGAAGTTGGTAAAGTAGAGACCGAGGATGTAGCATTGTCAGCAACTGGCAGAGAAGTACCAGCAGCGGACGATGAAGGTAGGCCGACGGCGGCCGGCATAGAGGTACCGGCGTTGGGCAGATGATAATGGCCGGTGGATGTCAGCGATGACCGGCCGGCATTGACTGGTGTTGACTGGCCGGAGTTGACCTGCGGTGAGTGGCCATCGGCGACCGTTGAGACAGCCGACGGCCACCGACGGATGGTGGAAGGCCAACGGCGGTGGATCGGCAGCGGAAGGCTGAACCAAAATTCCATGCAGCTTCGGCGAGAAGGAGGAGGAATCCGACGGTGGTGTGGTGGCGCCGCCAGGTTCATCGTATAAAGCAGAAGCCGAAGTTGCAGAGTACGGGAACTAGTTTTTAAAGAAATCAGCATCCCGACTGTTAAAGATCACTCGGGATTCCAAGTTAAAAAGGCGATAGCCTTTCTTTCCGGCAGGATAACCAAGAAACAGACATCGCCAACTTCGTGGTGCAAACTTGTCACGATATATGTGAACATGAGCAGCAAAACACAAGCATCCAAAAACCCTTAAGGATGAATAATTTAGAGCTTGCCCATAAAGCAACTCAAAAGGAGTACGGCCGTTGAGATGCTGAGTCGGTGTTCGGTTGATCAGGTAGGCAGCAGTAAGAACACATTCTCCCCAAAATTCAATAGGAAGACTGGCTTGGAACCGTAAAGCACATGCCACATTGAGTAAATGGCGATGCTTTCTTTCAACCCGACCATTCTGTTGTGGTGTGTCAACCATAGATGTCTCAAAGATGATCCCAGATGCAGCAAAGTGAGATCGCAAAGGCAGAAATTTAGCCCCATTATCAGCCCGAACACGATTTATGGTTCGGCTCCACTAGTTCTTCACTAAGGCACTAAATTCTAAAAATCTAGAGGCTACTTCAGACTTAGCGACTAATTAATAAACCCAAACAGCTCAGGAATAATCATCGACTATCGTCAAAAAATAAAATGCACCACTAGAGGATGAAGTTCTATAAGGTCCCCAAACATCACAATGTACTAATTCAAAATAATGTAGTAGCATTTGTAGAACTCAATGGAAAACTATGTATAGTCTGTTTTGCTCTAAAACATACAGAGCAAGGTATAGTAGTATTATTTGTGCTAAAATCAAGAGTTGGAATAGAAGACAACACCGTAGATGATGGATGACCAAAACGTTGATGCCATAAATCAGATGAAGAAACCGAAGCAACTGTCGGAATAGACTGCAAGATATGAGGACGAAGGCGAGTATCCAATAGAGGAAGCCAATAAAGCCCCCCCTTTTCTGTTCACCCAAGCCAATCACAATCCCCGTACTGATTTTCTGTAAAATGCAATAATTTTCAGTAAACAAAGCTAGACATTTTAAGGCAGATAACAATCTAGAGCATGATAATAAATTGCACCGTAAAGTAGGTATGTAGAGCACATGAGTAAGGGTGACATCACCAAAACAAATAGACCCATATTATGTAGCAGAAGACACAGATCCATCAGGCAGCATGACATTCACAGTATTGGTAGCAGTAGTAATATCAGTAAGAGAACCTTTGTCACCAGTCATGTGATATGAGGCTCCCGAATCAAGAATCCAAGGTAAAGTAGACTTACCTGACCCATGGTCAGATAACGAATCAAACTGATTAAATAAATGTATGGTTGTACACCATTGGTCGTCAGATAGAGTAGGACCAAAATCAGATCGTGTTGGTAAGCCAGAGGAGGTGGCCACCGCAAATCCATGCAGCGACGTCACTGCGCTGGCGAAAAGAGCCATAACACAAATGGTAAGCACAATTAAAGTAAGAGAAGAAAAATAACACTGAATCAAAGCCAAACGGTCCAAGGACGCGCGGCTACTGTTGGCGCGTGAAAGGCACGGGCTATGAAGATTGAAGTGCGTATCAGTTGCACCCGCGCGTGGGCTTCACGTGCTTCTGGAAGGTCGCGCGCGTGAATCTCACGCGCGCCTCTTTCTGGCGGAAGCTAACGCCACCGGATGGAGCCGCTGCCAAGAACGATGCCACCAATGTCAAAATCGATGCCACCAGACGGAGCGGTCCGGGACGGAGACCAGTCGGAGCGGGAGCGGGCCGGGACAGAGTCAGAGTGGGAGTGCCGGACGGAGCCATTCCAGAACGAAGCGAGAGACGGGACTGACCGGGATGGGCCGGAATGAGCCGTGCTGGAGCAGACCGGGACGGCCGAAGCTGAGCAGACCGGGACGGAGCCAGAGCGGGAGAAAGCTGGAGCAGAGCAGACCGGGACGGCGGCGGTGGTGAGCAAGGTGGATCGACGGCGGCGTTGGAGCAGAAACTGAAGAGGAATATTGTTTATTTATTTATTTGCTGGAAAGGTAGTCCGGATCGACGGCACGTGGAAGTCACGCATGGACGACGGCGGAAAATTTATGACGGTATTTTAAGGTCTTAGGTTTCAGGATTTTAGGCTCTGATACCATGTAGAATAAGGGTAATAATTGTGTATCTTTATTCATGAATTCAGGATACATTATATAGTAGTACATGATACCTATAGAAGTTAGGAAAAGGTAATAGAATACAATTACATCTACAATTATGGTAAGAATACAAATCCAATTCCAATTCCTTAACACATTGGTTACACTCCAATTTTTTTAGCATTATTAAGTTAAAGAACAATTTGAAATGAATAGATAATTTCCAAATTTCACATTCATGCTTCTCTTCTTGTGGCATCGTGAAGAAGATTAACATCGACTCCCTCTATTAGGAAATAGAAATATATTACAGCCAATCCTCTGATAAAATTATTGTCGGACATATATTGATTATATCATGCAAAAAATTAAATAACAAAATTGAAAGAGCAAGTAACATATGCAAGAATAATAAATTTTTATTAATTATTCAAGCATACAATCGAAAAGGTTAAATTACAAATAATCAAAGCATAAATCATGTTTCAAGTAATGATGGAGTCACGAGTAACACTTGCTGCCCTTGAAATGAATGAGTCCCATCGTGGACATCGTTCCCTAGGGTAAAATAATCGAAGGTAACAATTAACACGTAAGAGTTACCTCGAATTCACGCAAGGCCCGAAGGACTATCACTCGACAGAGCAACAAATGGAAACTTCGAGAAAGACAGAAAGAAGACTCAAGTTTAGAATATGGAGGGACTTGAGAAATGGTGTGTAATTTCTGAATGAATTGGAGGCTCTATTTATACTGCTCTAAGAGACCCTAATCATAGAAACATGATATTATAGATTTTATGTAATTAGAGAAGAATATTCTCCAATCACCAACTCACCAAATCCGAGACATTCCATGAATACTCGAATCAAATCTGCTGGAAACGGAAGAAATATTTGCACAAATATTCTTCATCGTATTAAACATGGTAAACCACATATTTATTTAAGACAAGATATCTCACAAAATATGGAAGAATTTTGTTCTTATCTCTTAAGAATTACACACAAGCAATTCCATATATACTATGCGGTTGGGCCTTCCAGAGACTTTCATGCAGTCCATACGCATTTTGGACAGTCTAGAGAAAAATTAATCTGGGCCAATTTCCGCCTAATTTTTCTCTTTCAAGAGTGACATTTCAAACATTCATATCTCATTCACCCTTGATCCGTTTTGAGAATTTAAATAGTCAATTTTATAGTACTCGCGAAGGAGAACCTAAAAATGACATCCACCGACCCAAAATCTATTCGGGTCCCACTCAAACAAAGCCCAAAAAATTGACGAATTTCAACCTTTTAACCATCATTTTCAACAATTATTTTTCTAGTTTATTTGTTTGCATTAATTCATGGTTTAAAAAATAATCAAAAGTGACGTGTGTTGTTTTGGTTCTTAATCATGGATCTGAGCATTTTCCAGGCTAAATAGGCAATAAATCTCAATGATGAGTTTGTGCTTGTGTCGTGCAATTCTTGGTTACTATTAATGATTGACCAATTCGCAATGACTGCTAAAGCTTAATCACAATTTGATCATTTTTTTGGCCAAAGTTGTGACGACTCTTAAGCGCATGCCCATCCCAAAGCTTGCGGCATATGAAGCCTTTGCTTTATGCCTCAAATTTTACCATATTTTGGGGCCCCATTTCTAAATAAAAAAACTACTCCTATACATATATATATGTAATAAATGTAGTATATAAAATAAAGGGAAAATTGGTGGATCTGAATTAAAAACATAAGAAAAGACCCAAAACATCATTTTTGCCCTCTACACAGCACGACTGCACCTCTTCTTCCATTTTAAAGAAAATCACGGTCGGCTTCCCAAGGGTTTCATCATTGTTCATTTGATCTTCTATTCTTCTTATCTGCAAAATTACTTTTTTGCCAGCTCTGTTATTGAAGAATTTCCGGTTATTATCCCATCTTCAAATAGTTTAATGTTGTTGGGTTTAGACTTTTGGTGTGCTGTGAACTCGAAATTCGAATTGTGAATTTCGCATTTTCTTTATTGATGCCTTGAAAACATGTTCAATATAGGAGTTTGGGTACATTTTCTTGATTTGTGAATGTGAAGAATAGTTGTGTTGTTAATTGCTTGTGTTCAATATATGTGTGTTTATGCTCAACTTTATTTCTTGATTCTAAGAAGTGTGTGAATTTTCTGCTGTAATTTTATTCATAGATTTTGAGAGATGTATTTTGTGTAATCGTGTTCATGGCTGGAATGCAGAGATCATTGTGTGTGCAGTGTGCTGGAAATGCGAGCTTCAACATATGAATGAAAAGCAATAAAGGCGGTGCCGGTAATGTGATTATAATGCTGAATAAAAGAGCTCATAGTTTAGTTGCTATACATATTATGTAGACTTAATAAAATGAAGACACAATGCAGACATAATGCAAATGAAAAGGATGCTATGATCCATGTTTGAGTTTTGATTGAGTTTCTAGTCAATAGGTATAGTTTAGTTGTTTTAGTGGGAGGTAAATTTTGTGGATGAGCTTAAAAAAGTACATAACTTATTGGAATTAGTTTCTCTCACTTCCTTCATTTTATGCGAGGGCCCTTTTTCATCGTCCGTTTCAGGCCATTAAAATTTTAGAGCTAGCCCTGCTTAAGCATAATTCCCAGATTTTAGCATTTTCTACGCTAAATATGTCATATCCCTTAATGATGAGTTAGAGCATGTATCATGCCAAATTCGTGTTAAATGTTAATGAAGAGTTTTAGCATTTTTGACAACCAATTCATAATGATAATTAAATCATAATCACACCTCAGGGCATTTTTCCGTGCCATAATTTTAATGACTCCTAAAGCATGGGTTTGAGCATTTTTCGTGCAAAATTAATAATGACTAAAGTAGACAGTGGCAGTTGAACCTCGTCTAAGCATTAATGGTTGCAATTGGCTACCTCAATTTTCTTCTTCTGTCCTTGAATAAGTATTAATTGACCAATGGAAAAACACACTTCCAAGTAAACATTAAAAAGTTTAACGACTTAAACAAACATATGATATAAACAAGAGTCCTTCGATAGTGGCGCAACGCCCTTTGGCGCAGGAATCCTCTTGGCTCGATGCCCTCCGATGCGACTTTCTCTTCTTTTTTCACCATAATTTGACCTTTCGTGCTGATCTAGGGTTTGTGTTTTGATTCGAGGTTGTAGTTTGGGGGGATTCGATCGGTGCGATGAAACCTATATCAATGGCAGGGCCATCGGAGGCCGATGTCCTGAGTATGAAGGAGTTGGAAAAGGTTCAAAATTTGATGGTTGTGCTATTGTATGTGTTTTTTATTTGTTTATCTGAATTTTGGTGACCAGCAGGATCTATATGTCTGATTGGTGGAGGTGGTGGAGTGAGCCGGAAAGGAGTGGTGGTGGCTAGATAGAGGTGATGTGGTGGTGATGGCCAGACGGTGGGTGGTGGAGCCAAATGGGTAGTGGTGGTTGAGCAAGGTGGAGGTGGAGCCAGACAGGTGGGGGTGGTGGTAGTTGGCGGAGAGGGCGGAAATGCCCTTCTCATTTAATGAGTTTTAGTGACGATTTTGAGCATGTGTCGTGCAGAACTTGTGCTGACTCTTAAACAAGAAATCAAACCTTTGCTGCGACCTATTCAGGACAGCTGCAAAATCATAATCCCGAGTTTCGGAAACTCCGTGCCATTATTGTAATGACACTAAAGCACTTGTTTAAGCATTTTTTTGTGCAAAATTCATAATCACTGTTAATTAGTCATGCAATCGGGCATTTTGTGGGCCCAAATTGGGATGAATCTAAATCATGGGTTTTAGGATTACCCGTGCCCAGTTTGTGACTATTAATCATGAGTCATATATATAGTCCATGTAGATTTCATATAAAATTCCAGATCGTGCAATTTAAGACTTGTCATGACTTGTAATTAATCAAATAAAATACTATCGACTACAACTTTCAGTAATAAAGGCAACTTCCCTATAGGCAACTTCCAGAGTTCATTGATGACATTATGGTAAGTTTCAATTTTAAAGTAGCAAATTAAGCATTTCTTTGCACATTGAAAATGTTATCCCATATAAAATCTCAACCACTTGTCTCTTGAAAGCCAAAGGAAAGTTCACTTGAAAACTTTGGATCCCTCTCAATGAAATAGTTGTATAATCTTGTTTGCAATGGATCTATCAACAACATTTGTCCTTTCTTCTACTTCTTCATATCCCAACACTTATCTCTCTTAGGATTTCTTCAAGTTATTGCTTAGTTTGTTTCTCTTGGTTGTTTCGATGCCAACGATGACTGCACATGAAGCTTAGAGAAAAGTGGTGCTTCAGGGGACGAAGTTGTGGATTCTCCACCGAAGAATTTTTCTTAATCTAGGATTCTCCCAATTCAATCATGGATTTAATAAGATTGTTCATTTTTTTAATCCAAGATATAAGCCTTTACCAACACAAAATTTTATATACTCTTAATGACAAGTATGTGAATGTATTTTTTTTTAAATTTAAACCATCCGGAGATGGGAGGGAATATATTAGGCTCCCCAAACCAAATAGAAATAAGCCAGAAGGCGCCACTTGAGGGAAATCTTTACAAAAGATCATCCATTTGATGATCCAAGGGCCAAAAAAAGCCCTTGAAGCAATAAAGCACTTGCTTCCAAAAGCGGAGTTTCCACCTATTCTAAACTAAAGAAAAAATGTAGTGGGCTAAACGAGGTGTAACTTATTTTCTACCCGACTGAAATACCATGAACAGGACAGTGAATCGAAAAATTGAAACCCTTATTTGTCAATGATTTGCAGCCGAATAGAAAAATATACCACCTGAGTATCCGAGGATTGTTGCAATCAGTGGAGAATCATCCCTGACGTCCATGCAATCCTTTCTCGAGCATCATCTCTGGAAATTTGGTGTTGCTTGCAATCATCATTGGCATCAGCTGAGGATATCAGCTGGGAAGAAGAAAAAGGCATCACAGCAATTTGGTGTTGCTTGCAATCATCATTGACATCAGCTGAGGATATCAGCTGGGAAGAAGAAAAAGGCATCACAGCAACAGGCCTGCAAAAAAGAGAAGAGAGAACAACAGTTTCCATTCTAGCCAAGAAGGGAAAATATATGATTTACTAGTGGATGCACTATAGCAAAATGAGATCACAGCAAACCTAAACCTGGGCGAAACTACCGCCCAAAGGGGAACCAATTCGCACCCCAGGAAAACCATTTTTGTCAAGTAGTAAAAGACCCCTAAGAAATGGTGGAACAATATCAATATGTAAATCTCCCTGCAAGTTATTTTCCATAGCAAATTTTGCCAAGAAATCAGCAGCAGTGTTAGCTTCCATGGGAGTGTGTTGGATTGGATTCACTGTGTGTCCTAGGTTTAGTTTGCTACATATAGAGAAAACTCTCCACGGGCAGCACATTGGATATTGAATTCCTTTAACAGCTAATAAACAGTCAGACTCAATCACACAACAGTGAAGATCCAGATCTGAGCACAATTGATATCCACTCTGAATGGCAGTTAGTTCAGCATGTAAAGGAGAAGTAGATTGAAAATTGTTAACTCTCATTTTAATCACCTCTCCCTTCCAATTCCTCACTATAACTGCAGATGAGGAATGACCACCAATTATCCATGTAGCATCTGTATTTATTTTGAAACCAATTTGTGGTTTTTCCCAACAGACTGCAGTAATCAATTTTTTCATTTTTGGGAGGATTTTTGGTATGATTCTAGCTTGTATCAAGTCCTTATGCTTGTCAATATTACCTTTCAATTGGTAAGCTGAGAAAATTAGGTATATCAATTCTTAAACATTATGAAAACATGCATCAATTGAGAAGGATATATTGTCAAAGATGATTTTATTTCTGTGAATCCAGAGAGACCATGTTGTAACTATTAGGGAAGCCGTAAAAAAGTTGGACATTATCTTAGAATCAGCCCTGAAGGAGAGAAAGAATTCTACTCTGTTCCTGAAGCTTGCAAAAACTGGTTGTTGAAAGTGTAATAGATTATTAACTCTAAGCCAAATAGCAATTGAAGAAGGGAAGGAGTTAAAGAAATGATCCAGAGAATCAGAAGGGTTCATGCATAGAGGACACTTAGAGGCTAAAGAGAAACCAAGCTTACACAAGATATTATCAAATGGAAGAATTCCATATAGAGCTCTCCAGGTAAGAACAGACATCTTTGTAGGAATGAAAGGGGACCATACCTTGTGTAGGTGTCTGATGGTTGTTCTTTTCTGTCTGAATAATTTGTATGCAGAGCTGATGGAGAAATTCCCGTCCAATGCAGGAGTCCAGACAAGCCTGTCAGCATGAGAGTTATCCAGTTTGACTTCCTGCAATAAATGAATAGTATTGGTAGCCAGGTGAGGCTCCAGATTTGGAAGGTAAGAAACTTTGTTAAAAATGAATAACCTTAGAGAGATATCCGGAAATGGGATATCCATCTCCTGGGGCCATTCATAACACAAAGCTCCATCACCTGTCCAGTTAGCATTCCAGAATGAACATTCACCTATACCATAAATAACTCTAGTGAGACTATTAGCCTTAGCAGTGATCTTGCAGATCCTATTCCATGTGTGTGATTTTTTGTAAGATGCAGGGAGTGACCACAAATACTCAGACCAGTGAGTGTTATTTATTTGCAGTTTCCACCATAGTTTACAAGAGAAGGCATCTACAATAGCATTTAGGTCTCTAAAGCCTATACCATTCTCCTCTACAGGTAGACTCATTTTTTTCCAGGATCTCCATTTTTTCCTTTCTGTGTTATCACAATTCCCCCAGAAAAGGCCAGAAGCTAGTTTTTCCATTTTTCTTAAGACTAACTTTGGAGGACTTAAAACTGCCAACATGTGTGTGGGAATTGAAAGAAAGCAATGGTTAATCAGAATGATCTTACCTGCAGTGCTTAGCCATCTGTTCTTCCAATTATTAATGGATTTCTCCATTCTTTCCAAGATAGGATGGTAATGAATCTGTAAATTACGACCTGGAAAGATAGGGACCCCTAGATACTTAAAAGAAAAAGTTCCTTTCACCATACCTAAAATCCTACGCACGGTTTGAACCCTTGCCACAGAGGTGTTTGGAGCAACAAAGGACTCAGATTTGGTAAAATTTACCTTTTGACCTGATGTTTGCTCATATTCTTTCAGAAAGCTTTTAAACCTTTTAAAGTTTTTGTGGTTAGCATTCAGAAAAACAGCCGTATCATCAGCATACATGAGGTGGGTAATAGGGGAACAGGGCCTTGGCAAACAAAAGTATTGCAGATATCCTATACTGAACAATTTTTTTAAACCTCGGGAGAAAGCTTCAGACAGAATATTGTACAGGAAAGGTGAAAGTGGATCACCCTGTTTAATACCTCTAGTAGAGGCAAAGAAGCCTGAAGTAATTCCATTAATTAAAACTGAAAAGTGAGCTGCAGGTATATTATGCATAATGCAATGCACAAATTTACCATGAAAACCAAATTGAAGGAGGATTGAGTTAAGGAAAGACCATGAGACCCTATCAAAAGCCTTTTGCATGTCTAATTTAACTATGAGATTTGAAACCTTAGATTTTCTAGAAAGAATTCTGGACATCTCTTGCATTAAGATAACGTTATCGGATATATCCCTGCCTTTTATAAATGCACTCTGTTCAGGGGATATGAGTAAAGTCATTAGAGGTTTAATCCTTTCCATTATCATCTTAGAGAAAACTTTATTCACAAAGTTTGATAGGTTTATGGGTCTGAAGTCTGAAAAGGTGATTGGAATTGGTTTTTTGGGGATTAAAGTAAGCCAAGTGCTAGAGATGGCCTTAGGAATATTACCACTGTTTAGGAATTCATTGGCAGCATCAAGGAGGTCTCCCTTAATAGTGTCCCAGAAAGTAGTGTAAAAAGCACCAGAATAACCATCAGGTCCTGGAGCACTAGATTTATTTAGGTCAAATACTGCAAATTTGAGTTCCTGTATATTAAAGGGTGACAGAAGAATGTGATTTTGTTGATCAGTGATCACTTTAGGAATTTCTTTGAGGAAGTGATGTAGATAAGTTCCCATTTTTTGGGGGGGCTCTTCATTAAGTAATTCCCTGTAAAATCTCACACCTTCTTCTTTAATCAATTATGGTTCTGAAATCCAATTACCACTACCATCCCTAATTTTACTGATTCTAGATCTTGCTCTCCTTTCCCTAATGGAGTGATGAAAGTAACTAGTGTTTGCATCCCCCATATTTAAACCAATTTAAACTAGCCTTTTGCTTCAAGTAGATTTTTTTTTCTTTTTGAGCTCTCATAAGCAAATCTTTTGATTTAATCAGCTCAGCTAGGATCAATTCATCTTGTGTTTGCTGGAATGAGATTTCCAGTTCATTAACTGTATTTTCAGATTGTAGCAAATTCTGATTGACATTACCAAAGTGTAATTTATTCCATTGTTTGATTTCCAGCTTTAGCCTCTTTAATTTAAAAACTAACCTATGCATCCCACTGAATGGAGAAACTAATTCCCAGTTTGAGACAACTAGAGCCTGAAATTCCTGTCTATTTGACCACATTTCTTGTTATCGACAAGGCCTAGGGACTTGTTCTTCGGCTGATTGAACAGATAAAAATAAAGGGGAATGATCTGAAGTCATTCTATTTAGCACATGAATGGAGCTATTAGGAAATAAGTCCAACCAATCTAAGGTAGCAATACCCCTATCTAGCCTCTGAAACATTAAGTCCTTACATTTATCCCGATATCTATTATTGCTCCAACTGAAGGAGTTTCCTACTGTAGGGATATCATGCAGGTCCATATTGTTTATAAATTCATTAAACTGTTTCATGCTTTTTTTTGTGTTGATTTCCTTCCTTTATATTCAGATACAGATGCAGCAGTATTAAAATCTCCAATATATATGGATGGATCATGTGTTGTAGTCTGTAAATCATTCCATAATGCCTCCCTCATTTGTCTATGTACACTAGCATATATGAAAAAACAATTCCAACTAACAGAGGAGGCAGTATATGATATTTTGACTTGTAAAAATTGATCTGTCTCCCTTAAGGTTGTTATACTGAAGACCTGATTCCATAAGATCCAGATTTTAGCACATTGAGCAGGAAGAGCATATTTGTATCCAAGGTCATGCATCAAAGCATTTAATTTCTGTTTATCATGCCAGGGTTCTATTAAACACAGAATGTCAATCTTATGCTTAAATTTTAAAGCCTTTAGTCTATCTAGAGATGTTCCAAAACCTCTAACATTCCAGACTAATATGTTCCCTATTTTGGTGTGTTTTATCATTTAAAAACTGAAGGGGTTGCTTTTTGTGAAGATCTTAGGTTTCTAATTGTCTTGGCAGAATTCTTACTTTTGTTACCAGACTTGCCACTACTATTCTCAATATTAACCGAAGTAGAAATCTGTTCAGGATTACTTACCTTGATCTGACAGGTATGCTCCACATTTGAAATCAGTTCAGATGATTAAGTAGCTTGATCTCCTTCATTAACCACTGGGATGGTAATTTTCTCTGTGGAACCTGTTTGTGCATGCTCAAGAATAGACAAAGGTGCTGTTATAGTTGTTAAAATGTCATCAGAAGTAGAGTGCACTGAAACTTCCTGTGATTCCAAAGATTCATGATAAATCTCAACCACTTCACCCTCCTGATCATCCTGTAAATCATCTAAGGTTTGAAAAGCATTTGATATTGTGACTGTATTATTTTTAGTTACATCTTCCTGAATAGGAGCAAGTTCAGAAAGTTGATTCTTTTTTCTCCAGAAAGATGTGGTTATTGGTTTAGAAATGTCATCCAGAGAGTAGAAAGGAGCATTTCTTTTCTTATGACTAACATTATAAGAGTTGAGGTTATTTTCATGTTGAAACCCTGTAGTCACTTTTTGAGTTTGAAAATATTTCTCTTTTTGTGAGACAGATAGAGTTGAGGATCCCTCTATGTTTTTTCTTTCTTTTGGAGGGGATTCTAAGCCTGTCTGAGTATCAACGTGTACTGGAAATTTACTCTCCTTATGCTCATTGACTTCAGATTTGTTAGTATTCTTTTTTCTCAACTCTGGATGCAGGAAATTACAATTAGTCTGACTGTGACCTATTATCCTACAATGAGAGCAGTATGTTGGCAAGTCATCATATTCAATAGGATATTCCGCTACCTTGTTACCAATTCCTACCACAATAGTAGGAGGGAGCTGGGATAATAGATCAATCTCGACACATACTTTGATGGCAGAGGGTCTAGTTAAGGCTTTTGTGGCTGCATCCATCTTAAGGTATCTACCTATCTGGCTGCTAAACCAATAATTGCAGAAGTATTGTAAAAATGAATAGGTAGTTTGTGTACTGTTACCCAAGCAGGAACAATGGAAAATTCCACGGTTGGTGAGAAGTCCGGAGACCACTTATGAACCTTCATAGTCGATCCTTGAATCATCCATTGTCCTTTCATCCAGCATCTTTGATAATCCTCGCTTTCCTGAAAATGGATAAGAACATGGCGATAATCAATGGAACCTAATTGAAATTTTGATTTGAAACCGATTGATTTGAAAGCCAGCTGTAGAGCATCCATAGGGGGTTTCCCTCGATTAAACTTTCCGACGAGGGCATTCTGATAGTGTGAGGCTAGAAGATCGCCTTCCTCCGGGGGGAGGATGTAGGCTATCTTGCCCTTAAATTCCGTGATAAGATGCAAATTTGGAGTATCGGGGAGTGAAGATAGAAGCGGGGAGTGTTTTGTGTTGAGAGCTTGAAGAAAGCTTTTGTGAACGGGAAGCGTAGGATCGGGAGGTGGGATTGGCGTCGGAGACGCCATGATCGGCAACCAGTGACAGTAAATAGGAGCAGTAAATAAGACCGTTGTTAGTTAAATTTGGGATGAGGAAGAAGAACAGTGTTGGTAGTGTGTGAATCGCACGAAAATCGCACGTAGGAACAGTGTTCGGGCCGTTGTTAAGTTTTAAAGTACGTGAATGTATTGTGCCTAATTTGTGTTGACACTTACATGACCTATTCACGATGCCTTCTTTATCTTAATCACAAGTTTTGGCATTAATATTCCATACCAAAACTGTCATGACCTTCAGCATGAGTTCAAGAATTTTTAGTGCAAATTCCTAATCGCTCTTATATGTGTAGAAATATTGTATGTGTAGGTTTTGAGCAAATCACATGTTGCTATGTGTTTAATTAACCATTCACTTTTCGTAATACAAATTATTTTTTTATTCGTTAAAGGCCCTATATATACAAAAAAAATCTCGAGTTCGACAAATTTAATGTATATGAATTTTGGGGTAATCGTGTAGATGTTGCAAATGAGTAGAAGAAAGGGAGATTATTCATGGAGTATCATTTATATTTATTGAATTCTCTATTCCTACAACTATTACATTAATATTTCTATTACAACAAATATAATATATATTTAATTATTAAAATAAATAGTGGTTGTACAAAATCAATGCTATATTAGCACTGTTTCGTGCAATTTTCGTACTTTTATCGCACAATATATGCACTACTTTATTTTAGAATTTAATCACAATTTGGTCTTTTTTTTTTTGTGCAAAAACGGTAATGATTCTTGAGCATAGCTCCTCAAAATCCCCAATCATATGATATTGGCATAATCTAAGATTTGAGCATTTGCCAAGCTAAATAGGTTATAACTCTTAATGATGAGTTCGAGCATGTATCATGCCAAATTTGTGTTGGATACTAATATAGAGTTTGCACATTTGCCACGAAAAGTACACGACCGATTCATGATGATCGGAATTTTCCTCTAGGTTTTGATCCAACTACATGCCGCAGCATGTATGTTAGGAATATCCATAACCATGTAAATGAACCACTGATTCAAGAAGTGTTTGCAAGTACTGGTCCTGGTTAAATATGCAAGCTAATCAGGAAAGAAAAGTCATCATGTGACTATTAGGGTCATAGATCTGCTGCACTTTGTATATTGTCTCTTAATGGGAGGCACCTGTTTGGGAAACAAATAAAAGTTAATTGGGAGGATACAATATGGAACTTAAAGATTTTTGTTGTGACCTTATTCTTGAGGTTACTAATGCAATGCTTTTTACCTGCTTCCCAGTGTACTTTAGTTTCTCTGATGCGAGGGTCATATGGGATCAGATAACTGGCCGTTCAAGGGGATACATATTTTTATCATTCCGGAACCATCATGAGGCTCGAAGTGCTATATTTGACCCAACTGAAAAATGACTTGGCAGTAGACAGTTTCGTTGTAAATGGGTTGCAAAAGGTGTTGGAGATAATGGTGGTAAAAAGAGGTCTTCATACAATCAATGTGATAACCCATCTCAATTTGCACATCAATTTCTTCATACAATCAATGTGATAACCCATCTCAATCTCAAATTGAGATAACCTAAAGATTCATAAAAGATTGATGGTTTATAGGAAATGTTAAAATCCTTCCAAAATTGGTTGCATCTAGATATAAAATTATTAAAGTTTTCTTGGTACATACCTTTGAGCTTAGGGAAGAGGAGAAACAATCAGTAAAGTTTAGGTATAAAATCTCAATCCCCTTCAAAAGTTAAGATTTTTGAACTAGAGCATGTTGAAGCAAAATCCACATTGCATTATCTACTCTCCCGCTCTCTCATGTATGAGTTCAATTAATTAATCATACGTTGGAGCATTTAATTAATCATACGTTGAAGCAAAATCCACATTGCACGTAGTCTCTATTAATTAATCATACGTTGGAGCATTTACCATGATTATACTTCGGTTCTTAATTCAAGATTGGAGCATTTTCTAGACCAAATTTGTAATGAATGAATATAATTTTAACAAGCATAAAATTTAAGATCTAGAAAATAGGGAGAACAAAATTCAGAGTAAGAAACGAATTCGGTTATTAATTGTAATTCACACCCAAAAATATGGGAATATACGAGTTTATACACTAAAATGTCTTGAATAAACTCAAGTTGCATTTCTAACTAACTAATAACAAGCACTCATATGTTAACTAAAACCACATCATTTTCATTTCCTCATTAAATCAAATTTGGAAGACTTTGGATCTTCTCACCGAGAACTGTACTCCCCCACCCCACCCCCTCAAGCTGGACAATTAGTGAAGAAGCGAAAGCCAAGCTTGAAAAGTATAATGTGAAAGGCAGAAGCAGGAAATGCATTTTGTGAAGACATCAATCAATTGAACATGTGTAGAGACTTGGGGATAAAACATGTGCCAAGAAGTAAAATATGATTAGGTGACGATAAATTTACGGGTTCTTGATCCGTTGGTGATAAACATGATTAGCAGTGATATATAGTGAAGCTTATTTATGACAATATAAAGGCAGAGGTAACAATAAATACTAGTGAAGATCCGTGTCGGAAGGGAAAATTCTATGATGTATGCACATAATATGATCAATGCCTGGCACCCATAAATCATCACTGAGATTTGTCCAAGAGGGAACAGAATCTGCAAGAATGACTAGCATGAAAATCAACATTCTATTCAAACATCCATATTTAAGAAAATGAAGAATGGATATAGACCGATATCAGACCTTCCACCAACCTGAATGAGACCGAAAAGGACCAGCACAAAAAGAACACCAAACAAGAATGGCCCTAGAAAACTGAAATCATGCCTCTAATAGCAGCCCAGAAGGTGTAAAGATTAAGGCTAATAACCACAATAGCCGTCAAGATAACCAGTTCCAGAATCACCTTTCTTGGAAGACAGTAGAGTCACATAAATGCTCAGGGACCGAGGAACTATCCTTATAGTTTTTCTCAAAAAAACAACAAAAATCAAACTCACACATCACTGAGCATTTATGTTTTTTTTCTATGGAATGCACCATATGGTGGGCAGAACATTAAACTCCAAATATCAAAGAACATCACAGTAGTTCACGGTACACCAATCAAGTCGAGGATTAGTAAACTGATCCACTTAAGCTCACAAGTTTACATGATCTAGCTCTGCTAAAGACTTTGAAAGTACTATTGGTTTTGTCTTTAATTCCGGGAAATCCAAGATGATCCAATAGAAGAATAGAAAAACCACAAAAATATTGGATTAGCTACAACAACTCCAGTCTGCATCACAATAAGGATGGATGGAAGGATTTGGTGTAACGGGATAGAACAAACCATAAGACCGACAATATTTCAAATACTTAAATATGTGAAGAGCACTTTTAATATGATGCTTTATAGGATCTTGACCAAACTAGCTGAGTTGATAGATCCAATAGGTTACTTCAAACCATGTAAAGTTAAGATATAGAAGCCTTCCTATCAACCTTCTATATACTCTCGATTCCGAGAGAAGAGGAGAAGAAGTAATGTTAAATTCTAATCACGAGTTTGGGTATTTTCCAACCCAAATTTTAATAACTCTTAACCACGAGTTCAAGCTTTTACCATACGAAATTCAAAACCACTCTTAATTAATTGTAAGTTTGAGTATCTGTGCAAAAATCGTACACTATAGCTTCATCCTGATCTCAAGCATCTTGTCCCTTCGGGGACATCCAATAAAATTGGAACGATACAGAGAAGATTAGCATGGCCCCTGCGCAAGGATGACGATCTCAAGCATCTTCCATGCAAAATTCATACCTACTCTTAGTTAAGCATTTCCATGCAAAATTCACACCTACTCTTAGTTAACCAAGAAATTGATAATTTCATGTGCCATGTTGTAATGACCAATAATGCACGAGTTGATGCTATTCTGTGCAAAATTTGTGATGACTATTACTCATGAGTGAGAGTATTTTAAGCAACCCCATAAATCATCTAGTCATCCATGATACAGTGAGACACTAGCATTTTAAGTCCGTGAAATAAAAATGTAACTAGCAATTCACTTATGTGCAATACAATGGAAACTAGCAATTCACGCCTGTGCAATAAAAGTGCAACAATCATCAAAATGTATTACTCTTTCCATCTGTTCGAAACCAACAAAAAAGTGTTGCTACACGTGGCTCGTATTATTAATTGTAAGACTATCTTGAAGGCCTCTGTTGTTGGGAAATTTACTTTAGATGCAAAATTTTGGGAAATTTACTTGCTCCTTGATTTTTTAGTATCTCAAGAGAATACCCCATCTATGTGATGATTTTTTAAATATATAAATTAGTATCTTCAAAAAGTATACAAACTGTCATGACAAAACAGTATAACATGTTTGAGATGCAAGAAATATGAGGTAGATATGGTAAGAATGGTTACTAAAATGTCACTAAATTTTCTTAATCCACTCTTTTATAATGGTAGAGGCCAAGGCAAGAAAGAATGTAAAGAATGTTGAAATAGATTTGTTGCGATCGAAAATGGAAGATATGAGGGAAGGCATAAAAGGTGTGGAGTGGGATTTTGAAAGCGCAGCTGTGTTTCTTTGTTAAAGGTGATGGAGTGGCTGTTTCAGTCTCAGATGTAGGCATGTTTCCATTCTTTTGTGTTTTTGTTGGTCCTATTTGGTCCTAGTTGAACATGTGTCCGTCCTTTCTTAATGTTATGAACAAAGGCTGTCAATGTTTCGAATTATCTGTTTACTATTTTTTTTAATTTTTAAAAGCAAGAATAAATTAATCATGTATACAATATAACACTCTTAATATAACATGGTGAAACACTCTTAATATATTGATGTTTGTATACAATTTTTTAAATAGTTAACTACAGTTTATTTGTTCATTTGATAGAATTTTAATTTTTAAAAAATAAAATTATTATTTATCTATGAATAAGGCTAAACATAAGATTTTTCACTAGTAACTTACATAGTCTTTTTCTTCAAAGATAAAAAATATTTATGATTCTTCCGATTTATGTATTTAATACAATTATGCTTCGCTTATTAACCAAGGACTTGAGAATTTGCACATCTAAATTAGTATGCACTTAATGATGAGATTGGGCATGTGTCATGCAAAAACCGTGCTGAATATTAATGAACAATCTAAACAATTGTTATGATGAATTCATGATGACCGCTAAATCTTAATCGCGAGGAACATTGATGACACTCTAGTTGGTTAACATTTTTGCAAATTAAAGAACGGTCTAAATTGAATAGAGAAGTTCTGCATTTCACATTTAAGGCCCAAAATATAAGGCTGGAGTGTGAGATTGAGGCTTAGCCATTATGGGCTTCTCTTCTTGTAGCATTATGAAGCAGATTGACATCGACATCCTCTGGTTGCAGCTGGACATATCTTACAACTGATTCTTTGATAAAACACTTCCTCGCCAAAAACATGTGGGAACAATAGTCTTGATCAACAATCATAGCTAATGTTTTCGAGCTTAATGTTGAGTTATAGATCCATGGAATGCAGGGTTCCGCAAATAGCCAACTCATTCTTCAGCTCCACAGTTACCTCCCTCCCAACTAGGACCTTAAATTACGAGACAAACAACATGGCGTGGCTTTAAAGATCAGTTGTGCTTCCGCTAGATAGTTTGAAACGTAAGCTAAAGTGAGAAAATGAATGTGACATTGGCATCGTGCGGAAGATGGTTGGTTAGGTGCTCTTATAATCACTTTAAAGACTCTTAAGAGTGATTCAAGCATTTCCCGTGCAAAATTTTTAATCACTCTTACTCATGAATCTGAGCATTTTAGTGCGAAATTCATGCACTTCTAATTAATCTTGAGTTCAAGCCTTTTTTTAAAAAAATACACACAATCAATCTTAATTAATCACGAATTCGAGTTTGATTTTCAAGATTTTTTGTCCAATTACTAATGACTATTAATAATGAGTATGCACATTGTTTGCAACCCCATGAAGAAGCTCCACATTCACAATATTGTGCAACATTAGAAATTCAAATTTATGTAATAAAAATACAATAATTACAAAAAAAAATGGATTCTTCTGCCTGTTCGAAAATTACCAAAAAATGTTGCTACTCGTGGCTCACATTTTTCTTAATTGCAAATAATTTTGGTATTAAATAGGAAAAATTATTTTTGCCCCTCAAAATGTTAACAGACATTAAATTTAACGGTTTGATTAGACGGAAGTGACATGACTTAACACTTCTTTTATTTAAGGGGCCAAGTGTGTTCAAAAATTAAATGGAAGGTCAAAGGTAAACGATGACAATAGTTTAGGGGTCGTAGGTGTCGTTTGCCCTATTAATAATTAGATAATGCAAATCCTGACATGATTGTCACTAATAATAACATTAAGTCCCGAGGAACAATGAGATACAAATACAGTGAACCGGTTATTAGTGCTTGTGCAATGTAATATACCAATCATTATCTGTTAGAAAGTTGTCAATCTTCTCTAGACTAATGACTTTCTTACTCACTAGTAGTATGAAATATGGAATAGATCTAGGTGATCAATCTAAAAAAAACACTTAATTCAATCAATTAAAACTACAAGACAGTTTTGTACAATGTAAATAGAAATAGGAATAAATAGAACATGGTTACATCTCCTTGAACCTCACATCGTATTCAATGATGACTTTAATTGTCATATGCAACTAAAAAATTAGCTATCCATTGAATAAGAATTTTAAAAATAATACATTGTACAGAAAGGGGATTTTCAAGTGAGAATATCTATCTACATCTTGTATGGACTCCTCCACTTTCTTGAAAATATTTTGGGCATTTATACGACAAGAAATATAGCTAAGAACAAATAAAATTATTCTTCTAATCTAATTATAATTATTCCAAGAATAGCAAATTTAACATGCTCTTGCCAAGAAAAAAATATTTACCTTACTAACTCCGTTTCATTGGGTTTGGCACCATAGTGTTAGGTGATTGGATTTAGGTGAATGAAATGAGTGGATAAAATTGAGTTTAGAAACAAAAAAGTAGAGTGCGTGGATGAAATTGAAGAAATTTTGTCAAAAAGGAAAAGTGTGTTAAGCCTGTAGAAAAAACTTATAAAGAAAAGTGTGTTAAACTCAACGAAACAAAGGGAGTTTTTAGAAAAGGAAATAGAGATATTTTTTCTACAATGAATAGAATTGTAATCTAACTAAGGAAGTATCTAAAACAATTAGACTTTGAAATTACAAACAAATAAAATTCAGCCCCCTAAAGTCAATGAGCTGAATCCAAGTGAGATTAGGAAAATTGGGGAATAGCTTCTACCTAGGTTACTAGGCAAGGCCTTCAACATGTGTTCACACGCGTCGCTGGATGATCAGCCACACATGTCCTCTTCTTCCTCATGCGTAGCTGTGTGCGGCCAATTCCCCGTCACACATAGTGTAGTCTTGATGTTTCCCTCAATTTCATATTTAATATCTAATTCTTCATTATGGGTCCAACAGTGGGCCTTCAATTGAGTCAATTCTTCAAAATCTCGCAATTCTTGTAAAATCATTGAATCAAAATCTTTGTAGAATCTTTGTATTGCAGAAATATGTCATAATGTGTGCTGTGTATACACTCTAAAGTATAATAATAAATTACAAGTTATGCTATAACCTATCAACATGGTATATGTATGCCGACTTTTAATTAGAGTTAAAAAAGGTTTTAGCTAGTCCTGTATCACAGATAGATTTGGATCAGTTGGGGTTTCTTCTATTCTCTACACTGAAACTCCAGAATCTCAAGTAGTTTACTTAGTTTAGTAATTGGTTGCATAAATGCTACAAATGCATTCCAAAACTCCCAGAATCTCAAGTAGTTTTGGAATGCTATTTTTTTCTTCCGACAACAAATTTTAAACTTTCGCTGTCAGAATAACCCAGGCAAAGATTAAAAAATTGCACTAATAGCTTATAAAGTCTTTTAACAAGAGAAAAAAAAATACACAGTATTCTCCCAATTCAAGCATTTATACACTACAACAAATATAGGTTTTTGGGGATACAAAAAAGCGTCCCATAAGCCCTATATTAGGAAGATTCCTATTAAGGAATTAAAATATTATTTGTAATTGTAATTATATTTTATTATCTTTTCCTAACTTATATAGGTATCCGGTACCACTATATAATGTATCTTGAGTTTATGAATAAACACACACATTATTACCCTTATTTTCTACATGGTATCAGAGTCTAAAATCCTGAAACCTTAAAAGAAAATTCCACAGCCATTTTTCCCGAGCTCCTGCCGCCGTCAACGACAGTGTGTTTCTCCACGCATCGCCGCTGTGCCACCGCTGAAGCTCGCTAACTCTCACGCGCTGCCGTCGATCTCCACGCACGGTGAACCAATCTCCACGCGCCGCCGCTCATTCAACGCGCCGGTGTCTCTTGCTGATCTGATCTGCCACCGATTATTGTACCTGCTATTGATCTGTACCTGATTTTACACTATGTCTGACTCCGAAAGAAATCCCTAAGAACATGCCCGTGTTTATGCTTTTCCTGAGGTTCCGAAACTTCAGGATATGAGTGGTTATTATGTGATTGCGGCTTTACTGAAGCAGTTGCAATTGCAATCTGGTCCTCAGACTACTATACCTATTAGTCGTATGTCGACTGATCCTTACTTTATTGGCTCTGGCGATGGTCCAGTTTTACAACTTATACCGAACATGTTGAAAGGTCAAGAAAAGAACATTAAATGGTCTAATGCAATGTGACGCGCATTCCTTGCCAAGAACAAAATGGGGTTAATTGATGGTTCCATTACAAACCCCAGGATGGTCATCCTGATGCTGCTGATTGGCCTGGGGTTAATGCTACTCTTGTCTACTGGATCTTGCAAACCCCGGATCCGGTGTTGA
Source organism: Rubia yunnanensis (assembly GCA_037428765.1). Lineage (NCBI taxonomy): Eukaryota > Viridiplantae > Streptophyta > Magnoliopsida > Gentianales > Rubiaceae > Rubia > Rubia yunnanensis. Next base: position 8,959,703 of record CM075070.1, read on the forward strand.
GATCTTCTACAAACTCGTTTGCCACAGTTAAGGAAATGTGGGATAACCTGAAGGCACGATTTATTCTTGGGGATGGTATGCAAATTTTGCAAATGTAAGAGGCTATTCAGAGTTGCAGGAAGAACGGTCAGCCTATCGACATTTACTTTGGCAAACTGAAGAAGTTGTTTGCAAATTAACACTACATACGGCCTCCCCTAGTTTGTGACTGCAAAGAAAGCAAGGCACTGTGCCATTGCAATATTTTTGCGAGAGTCTTCCGAGAGATAGAGAAGGATTTGATCTACCAATTCATTTCTGGCCTCGACGAAGGCTTTCACACCTTGCGATCACATACCATGAGCATTGATCCAATGCCACCTGTCTTGAAAATTTATGCCCTTGTTTCCCAGGAGGAGAATCATAGAGTTGTCATTCGAGCTCGTGAGCCTTCTTCTAATTCCATAGCATATGCTGCACGACGCCCACCACCTACAAGTTCTTCTCCAATTGTTCTTTCTGCATCTGACCGCAAGAATCTTGTTTGTACACATTGTCATCGCAAGGATCACGATAAGGATTCTTGCTTCCAGATCTTTGGTGTACCAGGATGGTTCAAGGAGTTGAAGGAGAAATCCAGCGCCGCCAAGAAGACGGCGTCAGCCTCTCCGCCAACCACCGCCGTTGTAACCGGAGGTTCCACCATGGCACTTCCTATCCCACCGCTGTTCGCCGACGCCACCATGTCGCAACCATGTCACCGCCTGGTCTAGTGGCGGCAACTTCCTCTGTCCGCGTCCCTACCCGATTTAATTTTGGCTGCTCCGTCTGATGACCATTGGAGCATGACCATGCATTTATTTAATCAGTTTAATTCTCTTACTGAAAATGAGTCTGGTACGTCTACTTTATCATGGATACTTGATTCGGGAGCCTCATATCACATGACTGGTGACAAAGGTTCTCTTACTGATCTTACTACTGCTATTGATATTGTGAATGTTGTTCTATTTGATGGCTCTGTGTCACCTACCACCCAATATGGGTCTATTTGCTTTGGTGTTGTCACCCTTACTCATGTGCTATATATACCTACTTTGTTGTGCCACTTATTATCATGTTCTAGATTGTTATCTGCCTTAAAATGTCTAGCTTTGTTTACTGAAAATTATTGCATTTTACAGAAAATTAGTATGAGAAAAGTGATTGGTGTGGGTGAACAGAAAGGGGGGGGGTGTGTTTTGGCTTCATCTGGTGGATACTTGTGATTATCCTCCCGTCTCGCAGTCTCTTTCAATAGTTGCTTCCATGTCTTCTTCTGATTTATGGCATCAGTGTTTTCGACATCCTTCCTCTATGGTGTCATCTTCTATTTATTCTCTTGATTTTAGCACTCGTAAGATTTATGTTCCTTGCTCTATATGTTATAGAGCAAAACAGACTAGACATAGTTTTCCATTGAGTTCTACAAATGCTACTGCAATATTTCAATTAATTCATTGTGATGTTTGGAGTCCTTATACAACACCATCTTTTAGTGGTGCATTTTAGTTTTTGACTATAGTTGATGATTATTCCTGAGCTGTTTGGGTTTATTTATTAGTGGCTAAATCAGAAGTAGCTTTCAGATTTTTAGAATTTAGTGCCTTAGTGAAGAACCAGTGGGGCCGAACCATACAACATTTTTGGGCTAATAACGGAACTGATTTTTTTCCTTTGAGATCTCATTTTGCTGCATCTGGAATCATTTTTGAGACATTTATGGTTGACACACCGTAGCAGAATGGTCAAGTTGAAAGAAAGCATAGCCATTTACTCAATGTTGCGCAATGTTATATGGTTCTAAGCTAGTTTTTCTATTGATTTTTGGGGAGAATATGTTCTAACTGCTAACCGGACACCAACAAAGCATCTTAATGGTTGTACTCCCTTTGAGTTGCTCTATGGGCAAGCTCCTAATTACTCTTCCTTAAGAGTTTTTGGGTGCTTGTGTTTTGTTGCTCATGTTCCTAGATATCGTGACAAGTTTGCACCAAGAAGTCGGCATTGTTTATTTCTTGGTTATCCTGCCGGAAAGAAAGGCTATCGTCTTTTTGACTTGGAATTCTATGTGATATTTACCAGTCGGTATGTCGATTTTTTTGAAGACCAGTTCCCATATTCTGCAACTTCAACATCGACTGTCGCCCGCCACTACCGATCCATCGCTGCTGGTTTCCGCCGATACATTACCGCCGGTCGCCACCGGCCTGTAACCGATGGCTACCGCCGGTCCATCGCCACAGGTTACCGCTGGTCCATCGTCGCTGGCCACTGCCGGTATGTCATCGTCGGCTGTCCACAGTCCTTCGCCGCCGGCCGCTGTCAAAATTTTATCGTCGGTCACCGCCGGACACTTGTTGCCAGCCTATGCCTGTTCTCCGATCCCGATTATTGCTGACTCTGACCACCCAGCACAGTCTCCTTCTGCAATATATCTAACTCTGGATGGTTCTGCTGCTGGGTTTCCCCCTATCAGACAGAGTATTCATGCTCACCGATCGCCTCCTTACTTGGAAGATTATGATTGTGATGATTGGTGATTCTCCAATTTCATGGAAGACTAAGAAGCAACCTACTGTTTCTCGATCTTCTACTGAAGCGGAGTATCGGGCTATGGCTGTTACCTGTTATGAGTTGTTATGGCTTAAGACTTTACTGAAAGACTTAGGGGTTATGCACTCTTCTTCTATGTGACTGTTTTGTGACAGTCAATCTGCTCTTCATATTGCGGCAAATCCAGTTTTCCATGAACGCACAAAGCACATTGAAGTTGATTGTGATTTTGTCCAGGATCTCGTGCAATCTGGCACTATTTTTACTTAGCATATCCGCACGTCATACCAACCTGCAGACTTGTTCACTAAGGCTCTTGGACGTAACCAGTTTCATTCCTTGCTTGGCAAGTTAGGCATTTCTGATCCCCATGCTCCAACTTGAGGAGGAGTATTAAGGAATTAGAATATTACTTAAATTTTAATTATATTGTATTACCTTTTCCTAGTTTGTATAAGTATCATGTAACACTATATAATGTATCTAGAGTTCATGAATAAACAAACATATTATTACCCTTATTTTCTACACTTCCTTGAAAAGGACGCTTATATAAAGTGTCCTATAAATGCTCCGTTATCTCAAGTTCCTATAGAATATTTTTTGATAAATCATCACTATGACAAGGGTTTATAGGATTCTCATCCCTTTTCTATTAAGCTCAATAAATAGTATATGTGTTGGGTCACTTTTTCAAACGATTCAATTCATAAGATAATGGTACACTTATATATGACCCTATTTATAACATATTAGAACACTTTAATATGTCCCTATTTATACCATATTGGGACACTTTTACCTACCCTATTCTAGCATATTGGGACACTTTAAAGTGTCCCTATTTATAATATATTGGGACATTTTAATGTTAACCTATTAATCATATTGGACCCCATTAAAAACACTAAGTAATGAAAAGAAAATGAAAAACATCAATACTAAGGTGAGGAGAAACACAATAATTTATCTACTTTAGATTCTTAATTTGTATCTTAATCCAAGAGAGGATTTGCCAAGACATATTTTTAATGAGTTTGCGCATGTGTCGTGCACAGACGCCATCTTAATTAATTGAAAGTTTAAGTATCTGTGCAAAACTCGTACACTATTACTTAATCCCGAGCTTGAGTATCTTCCATGTAAAATTCATGCCCACTCTTAGTTAATCATGAAATTGATGATTTCATGTGCAATGTTGTAATGACTAGTAAGCACGAGTTGATGATATTTTGTGCAAAACTCGTGATGACTATTATTCATGAGTTTGAGTATTTTAGGATACTCCATAAATCAGCTAGTCATTCATGATACCGTGAGACACTAGTAATTACCGGCTGTGCAATAAAAATACAACTAGCAATTCACGTTTGTGCAATAAAAATGCAACCATCACAGAAATGTATGATTCTTTCTATTTGTTTGAAATCAACGAAAAAAATGTTGGTACATGTGGCTCATATTATTAAATGCAAGACTATCTTCAAGGCCTCAAAATGTTGGGAAATTAATTTGAAATGCAATTTTTTTTAGAACTTTACTTGCTCCCTCACTTTTTAGTATCTCAAGAGAATATCTCATCTATGCAACGATAATTTAAGTAAAAAAGTATCTTTGGAAAGTATATGAACTATCATGATGAATCAGTATCAAACACGTTTGAGATGAAAAAGGGATAATCAAAATTCCTAGTCCTAATACATTCCCAAAATTGAAATTACAACACCAATTAGTCATCGGTGACGGCGATGCCAACGGGATCCGCAGGTTTACTGATGTCGTTGGTGATGGCGACGACGTTTGGGTCAACTACAGGGTCTGACTTATCCATTGCCGCTCGTGCCTTGTCTGGCCATGACTTGAAAACCAACTCAATTTCCAGCCAGCCGAAAGCGAGGGCTCCGAGCACCACCACCACTATCTTGCCGGAATTTGATTTCGCCATTGTTGAACAGTTTCACTGCAGCCACCATTTATTATGTAGAAGGATAGGATACTGAGAGCCTCATTAACTTTGAGGGTTATTATACGGGGGCTATTTTGGATAATGCAAATCTGCAAAATATAATATTTCTCCCAGATTTATTGTAAACATCTATTTCTTCGTTAATGGTGTAACTCTCTTAATATATTGATGTTTGTATACAACATATTTTAATATTTAACTATAGATTACTTGTTCATTTCATAGAAATTTAATTTATAAAATTAAAATATCTCCAAATAAGGCTAAGCACAAAAATTTGCACAGTTTCTTTTCTTAAAAGAACATTTTTTATGACTCTCCCAATTTATGTATTTACTACAATTACGCTTTCGTTCTTAACCAAGGACTTGAGCATTTGCACATTCAAATTAGCAATGACTCTTAAATTCTTAATGACAAGTTTGAGCATGTGCCGTGCAAAAATCCTGTTGAATATTAATGAAAAATTTAAACATTTGTTATAATGAATTCATGATTACTACTAAATCCTAATTGCGAGAAACATTGTGTAAAAAATAAGGGTAATAATTGTGTATCTTTATTCATGAATTCAGGATACATTATATAGTAGTACATGATACCTATAGAAGCTAGGAAAAGGTAATAGAATACAATTACATCTACAATTATGGTAAGAATACAAATCCAATTCCAATTCCTTAACACTCCTCCTCAAGTTGGAGCATAAGGATCGGAAATGCCCAACTTGCCAAGTAAAGAATGGAACTGGTAACGTCCGAGAGCTTTAGTGAACAAATCTGCAGGTTGGTCTATCGTACGGATATGTTGAGTAACAATAGCGCCAGATTGTACAAGATCTCGGACAAAATGACAATCAACTTCAATGTGCTTCGTGCGTTCATGAAAAACTGAGTTGGCCGCTATGTGGAGAGCAGATTGACTATCACAAAACAATTTCATAGGAAAAGAGTGGGAAACCCCTAAGTCCTTCAGTAAGGACCTAAGCCATAACAACTCACAGCAGGTAACTGCCATAGCACGATACTCTGCTTCAGTAGAAGATCGAGAAACAGTAGGTTGCTTCTTAGTCTTCCGGGAAACCAGGGAATCACCAATCATAACAAAATAACCAGATAGAGAACGCCTAGTAATTGGGCAGGTGGCCCAATCCGAATCATAATAAGCAGTCAATTGTAGAGTACTACGGGAAGAAAGAAATAAACCTTGACCAGGATGACTCTTCAGGTAGTGCAACACACGAACCGTAGCTTGCCAGTGAGGGACACAAGGAGACTTCATGAATTGTGCAAGAGTATGAACTGAATAACTAAGTTCAGGTTGAGTAATAGTCAGATATATCAGACGCCCAACCAAACGATGATACTGCTCCGGGTCATGGTAGGCTGGACCTTCAACACGTGCCAAATCATGTTGTTGCTCAATCAGAAAATCAATTGGTTTAGAAGCTGATAAACCTGTATCAGATAGGATGTACAAAGCATATTTCCTTTGCGAGAGAAACATCCCCTCCGGTCTTCTAGCAATCTCTATGCCCAAAAAATACTTAAGCAAACTAAGGTCCTTCATGTGAAAACAAGAACCCAAGTATTTCTTGAACTCAGAGATGAGCGAAGAAGAACTACCAGCAATGACCAAATCATCCACATAAACCAGAACATGTAAAGACTGTGATCCACGGTAAAAGACAAATAAAGAGTACTCTGCCTTACTTTGAACAAAACCAAATGTCCGTAAAGCCTGAGCCAGTTTAGCAAACCAATTCCGAGGAGCATGGCGAAGACCATAAAGAGATTTCTGAAGGCGAAAAACCTGACCAGGTGGGACTGCATAGCCAGGCGGAGGACGCATGAACACCTCTTCATGTAAATCACCATACGGGAAGGCATTATGAACATCCATCTGATGCAGTTCCCAACCACGTATAACAGCAACAGACAGGAACAATCGAACATAACTCATCTTCACAACCGGAGCAAAAGTCTTAGTGTAATCAATTCCTTCTACCTGGAAATTTCCAAGAACCACTAGACGTGCCTTGTGACGTTCAATAGTACCATCTGAACGAAACTTCATCCAGTAAACCCATTTGCATCCAATAGCCTTCTTATGGGCAGGCAAAGGAGACAAAATCCATGTCTGATTTCGCTCCAGTGCAGTAAGTTCCTCAACTATAGCATCTCGCCAATGAGAATGAGGGGAAGCCTCAGAGTAAGTAGTGGGATCTGCACTAGAAGTTATAGCACCCAAAAATCTAGAATGCATACTAGAAAAATTATCACAATTTACATAATCAGTAAGAGGATAGAGAACACCTGAGGAAAGTGACGATGCATGAGGGAACATAGTCGAAAGGGGGGGGGTCTTCAGTAGTAAGAGCACAAGCATAATCATCACAGTCGTAATCTGCTAAGTACGATGGAGGGCGACGAGATCGAACACTCTGTCTTGTAGGTGGCAACTCAGTAGCAGAACTATCCGATACCAGAGAAGCTGGTAAAGTAGAGACCAAAGATGTAGCATTGTTAGCAACTGGCGGAGAATGACCAGCAGCGGACGATGAAAGGTAGGCCGACCGCAGCCGACATGGAGGTACCGGCGCCGGGCAGATGATAATGGCCAGTGGATGTCGGCGATGATCGGCCAGCATTGACTGGTGTTGACTGGCCGGAGTTGACCGACGGTGAGTGGCCGGCGGTGACCGGTGAGATAGCCGACGATAGCAGATGACCACCGATGGACGATAGAAAGCCAATGGCGACCGGCGGCGGTGGATCGGCAGCGGAAGGCGGAACATAAATTCCATGCAGCTCCAGCGAGAAGGAGGAGGAATCCGGCGGTGGTGTGGTGGCGCCGCCAGGTTCATCGGATAAAGAAGAAGCCGAAGTTGTAGAGTACGGGAACTAGTTTTCAAAGAAATCAGCATCCCGACAGTTAAAGATCACTCGGGATTCCAAGTCAAAAAGGCGATAGCCTTTCTTTCCGACAGGGTAACCAAGAACCAGACCCCGCCGACTTCGTGGTGCAAACTTGTCACGATATCTGGGAATATGAGCAGCAAAACACAAGCATCCAAAAACCCTTAAGGATGAATAATTTGAAGCTTGCCCATAAAGCAACTCAAAAGGAGTACGACCGTTGTGATGCTGAGTCGGTGTTCGGTTGATCAGGTAGGCAGCAGTAAGAACACATTCTCCCTAAAATTCAATAGGATGACTGGCTTGGAACCGTAAAGCATGCACCACATTGAGTAAATGGCGATGCTTTCTTTCAACCCGACCATTCTGTTGTGGTGTGTCAACCATAAATGTCTCAAAGATGATCCCAGATGCAGCAAAATGAGATCGCAAAGGCAGAAATTCAGTCTCATTATCAGCCCGAACACGTTTTATGGTTCGGCCCCACTGGTTCTTCACTAAGGCACTAAATTCTAAAAATCTAGAGGCTACTTCAGACTTAGCGACTAATAAATAAACCCAAACAGCTCGGGAATAATCATTGACTATCGTCAAAAAATAAAATGCACCACTAGAGGATGGAGTTCTATAAGGTCCCCAAACATCACAATGTACTAATTCAAATAATGTAGTAGCATTTGTAGAACTCAATGGAAAACTATGTCTAGTCTGTTTTGCTCTATAACATACAGAGCAAGGTATAGTAGTATTATTTGTGCTAAAATCAAGAGTTGGAATAGAAGACAACACCGTAGATGATGGATGACCAAAACATTGATGCCATAAATCCGATGAAGAAACTGAAGCAACTGTCGGAATAAACTGCAGGATATGAGGACGAAGGCGAGTATCCAATAGATGAAGCCAATAAACCCCCCCTTTCTGTTCATCCACGCCAATCACAATCCTCGTACTGATTTTCTGTAAAATGCAATAATTTTCAGTAAACAAAGCTAGACATTTTTAGGCAGATAACAATCTAGAGCATGATAATAAATTGCATCGCAAAGTAGGTATGTAGAGCACATGAGTAATGGTGACATCACCAAAACAAATAGACCCATATTGTGTAGCAGACGACACAGATCCATCAGGCAGTATGACATTCACAGTATTGGTAGCAGTAGTAATATCAGTAAGAGAACCTTTGTCACCAGTCATGTGATATGAGGCTCCCGAATCAAGAATCCAAGGTAAAGTAGACTTACCTGACCCATGGTCAGATAACGAATCAAACTGATTAAATAAATGTATGGTCGTACTCCATTGGTTATCAGACAGAGCAAGACCAAAATCAGATCGTGTAGGTAAGCCAGAGGAGGCGGCCACCGCAAATCCATGCGGCGACGTCACTGCACTGGCGAAAAGAGCTATAACACAAATGGCAAGCACAATAAAAGTAAGAGAAGAAAAATAATGCTGAATCAAAGCCATAAGGTCCAAGGACGTGCGGCTACTGTTGGCGCGTGAAAGGCACGCGCTATGAAGATTGAAGCGCGCGTCTGTTGCACCCGCGCGTGGGCTTCACGCACTTCTGGAAGGCCGTACGCGTGAATCTCACGGGCGCCTCTTTCCGGTGGAAGCTAACGCTACCGGATGGAGCTGCTGCCAAGAACGACGCCACCGATGTCAAGATCGACACAACCGGGCGGAGCGGTCTGGGATGGAGACCTGTCTGAGCGGGAGCGGGTCGGGACAGAGTTGGAGTGGGAGTGCCGGACGGAGCCGTTCCGGAACGAAGTGAGAGACAGGACTGACCGGGATGGGCCGGAATGAGCCATGCTGGAGCAGACCGGGACGGAGCCGGAGCTGAGCAGACCAGGACGGAGCCGGAGCTAAGCAGACCGGGACGGAGCCGGAGCGGGAGAAAGCTGGAGCAGAGCAGACCGGGACGAAGTCGGTCGGACGGCGGCGGTGGTGAGCAAGGCGGATCGACGGCGGCCGTGGAGCAGAAACTGAAGAGGAAGATTTTTTATTTATTTATTTATTTTTGCTGGAAAGGTAGTCCGGATCGACGGCACGTGGAAGTCACGCACAGACGACGGCGAAAAATTTATGACGGTATTTAAAGGTCTTAGGTTTCAGGATTTTAGGCTCTGATACCATGTAGAAAATAAGGGTAATAATTGTGTATCTTTATTCATGAATTCAGGATACATTATATAGTAGTACATGATACCTATAGAAGGTAGGAAAAGGTAATAGAATACAATTACATCTACAATTATGGTAAGAATACAAATCCAATTCCAATTCCAATTTCTTAACACATTGGTTACACTCCAATTTTTTTAGCATTATTAAGTTAAAGAACAATTTGAAATGTACAGATAATTTCCAAATTTCACATTCAGGAAATGGACATATATTACAGCCGATCCTCTGATGAAATTATTTTTCTAGTTTATTTGTCTGCATTAATTCATGGTTTTAAAAAAATCAAAAGTGACGTGTATTGTTTTGATTCTTAATCATGGATCTCAGCATTTTCCAGGCTAAATAGGCAATAAATCTTAACGATGAGTTTGTGCATGTGTCGTGCAATTCTTGGTGACTAATAATGATTGACCAATTCGCGATGACTGCTAAAGCTTAATCACAGTTTGGTCATTTTCTATGCCAAAGTTGTGACGACTCTTAAGCACAAGCCCATTCCAATGCTTGCGGCATATGAATCCTTTGCTTTAGGCCCCAAATTTTACCATATTTTGGGGCCCCATTTTTAATAAAAATATTACTCCTATGCATATATCTGTAATAAATGTAGAATGTAAAATAAAGGAAAAATTGGTGGATCTGAATTAAAAACATAAGAAAAGACCCAGAACATCATTTTTGCCCTCTACACAGCACGACTGTACCTCTTCTTCCATTTTAAAGAAAATCACGGTCGGCTTCCCAAGGGTTTCATCACTGTTCATCCGATCTTCTATTCTTCTTATCTGCAAAATTACTTTTTTGCGAGCTCTGGTATTGAAGAATTTTCGGTTAGTATCCCATATTCAAAAAGTTTAATTTTGTTGGGTTTAGACTTTTAGTGTGATGTGAACTTGAAATTCGAATTGTAAATTTTACATTTTCTCTATTGATGCCTTGAAAATAGGTTCAACATTGGAGTTTGGGTATATTTTCTTGATTTGTGAATGTGAAGCATAGTTGTGTTGTGAATTACTTGTGTTCAATATATGTGTGTTTATGCTCAACTTTATTTCTTGATTCTAAGAAGTGTATGAATTTTCTGCTGTAATTTTATTCATAGATTTTGAGAGATGTATTTTGTGTAATCGTGTTCATGGCCGGAATGCAGAGATCATTGCGTGTGCAGTGTGCTGGAAATGTGAGCTTCAACATATGAATGAAAAGCAATAAAGGTGGTGCCGGTAATGTGATGGTAATGCTGATTATGCTGACATAATGAAAGGGTTGGTGAAAGGTGAATAAAAGAGCTCATAGTTTAGTTGCTATACATATTATGTAGGCTTAATAAAATGAAGACACAATGCAGACATAATGCAAATGAAAAGGATGCTATGATCCATGGGTTTTGATTGAGTTTCTAGTCAATAGGTATAGTTTAGTTGTTTTAGTGGGAGGTAAATTTTGTGGATGAGCTTAAAAAAGTACATAACTTATTGGAATTAGTTTCTCTCACTTCCTTCATTTTATGCGAGGGCCCTTTTTCATCGTCCATATCAGGCCATTAAAATTTTAGAGCTAGCCCTGCTTAAGCATAATTCCCAGATTTTAGCATTTTCCAAGCTAAATATGTTATATCCCTTAATGATGAGTTAGAGCATGTATCGTGCCAAATTCGTGTTAAATGTTAATGAAGAGTTTTAGCATTTTTGACAACAAATTCATGATGATCGTTAAATCTTAATCACAACTCCGGGCATTTTTCTGTGCCATAGCTTTAATGACTCCTAAAGTATGGGTTTGGGCTTTTTTCGTGCAAAATTAATAATGACTAAAGTAGACAGTGGCAGTTGAACCGCGTCTAAGCATTAATGGTTGCAATTGGCTACCACATTTTTCTTCTTCTGTCCTTGAATAAGTGTTAATTGACCAATGGAAAAACACACTTCCAAGTAAACATTAAAAATTTTAACACCTTAAACAAACATATGATATAAACAAGAGTCCTTCGACAGTGGCATGACGTCCTTTGGTGCAGGAATCCTCTTGGCGCGATGCCCTCCGATGCAACTTCTTCTTCTTCTTTCGCCATAATTTCTCCATAATTTGACCTTTCATGCTGATCTAGGGTTTGTGTTTCGATTCGAGGTTGTAGCTTGGGGGGATTCGATTGGTGTGATGAAACCTATATTGATGGCAGGGCCATCAGAGGCCGATGTCCTGAGGACGAAGGAGTTGGAAAAGGTTAAAAAATTTGATGGTTGTGCTATTGTATGTGTTTTTTATTTGTTTATCTAAATTTTGGTGACCAGTATGATCTATATGTCTGATTGGTGGAGGTGGTGGAGTGAGCCGGAAAGGAGTGGTGGTGGCTAGATAGAGGCGATACGGTGGTGATGGCCAGACGGGTGGTGGTGGAGCCAAATGGGTAGTGGTGGTTGAGCAAGGTGGAGGTGGAGCCAGGCAGGTGGGGGTGGTGGTGATGGTTGGCGGAGAGGTCAGAATTGCCCTTCTCATTTAATGAGTTTTAGTGACGATTTTGAGCATGTGTCGTGCAGAACTCGTGCTGACTCTTAAATAAGAAATCAAACCTTTGTTGTGACCTGTTCAGGACAACTGCAAAATCATAATTCCGAGTTTGGGAAACTCCGTGCCATTATTGTAATGACACTAAAGCACTTGTTTAAGCATTTTTTTGTGCAAAATTCATAATCGCTGTTAATTAGTCACGCAATCGGGCATTTCGTGGGCCCAAATTGGGATGAATCTAAATCATGGGTTTTAGGATTACCCGTGCCTAGTTTGTGACTATTAATCATGAGTCTTATATATAGTCCATGTAGATTTCATATAAAATTCCAGATCGTGCAATTTAAGACTTGTCATGACTTGTAATTAATCAAATAAAATACTATTGACTACAACCTTCAGTAATAAAGGCAACTTCCCTATAGGCAACTTCCAGAGTTCACTGATGACATTATGGTAAGTTTTGAATTTTTAAAGTAGCAAATTAAGCATTTCTTTGCACATTGAAAATGTTATCCCATATAAAATCTCAACCGCTTGTCTCTTGAAAGCCAAAGGAAAGTTCACTTGAAAACTTTGGATCCCTCTTAATGAAATAGTTGTATAATCTTGTTTGCGATGGATCTATCAACAACATTTGTCCTTTCTTCTACTTCTTCATATCCCAACACTTATCTCTCTTAGGATTTCTTCAAGTTATTGTTTAGTTTGTTTCTCTTTGTTGTTTCGATGCCAACAATGACTGCACATGAAGCTTAGAGAAAAGTGGTGCTTCAGGGGACGAAGTTGTGGATTCTCCGCCGAAGAATTTTTCTTAATCTAGGATTCTCCCAATTCAATCATGGATTTAATAAGATTGTTCATTTTTTTAATCCAAGATATAAGTCTTTACCAACACAAAATTTTATATACTCTTAATGACAAGTATGTGAATGTGTTGACACTTACATGACCTATTCACGATGCCTTCTTTATCTTAATCACAAGTTTTGGCATTAATATTCCATGCCAAAATTGTCATGACCTTCAGCATGAGTTCGAGAATTTTCAGTGCAAATTCCTAATCGCTCTTATGTGTGTAGAAATATTGTATGTGTAGGTTTTGAGCAAATCACATGTTGCTATGTGTTTAATTAACCATTCACTTTTCGTAATAAAAATTATTTTTTATTCGTCAAAGGCCATATATATACAAAAAAATCTCGAGTTCGACAAATTTAATGTATATGAATTTTGGGGTAATTGTGTAGATGTTGAAAATGAGTAGAAGAAAGGGAGATTATTCATGGAGTATCATTTATATTTATTGAATTCTCTATTCCTACTACTATTACATTAATATTTCTATTACTACAAATATAATATATATTTAATTATTAAAATAAATAGTGGTTGTACAAAATCAATGCTATATTAGCACTGTTTCGTGCAATATTCGTACTTTTATCGCACAATATATGCATTACTTTATTTTAGAATTTAATCACAATTTGGTCTTTTTTTTGTGCAAAAATGGTAATGATTCTTGAGCATAGCTCCTTAAAATCTCCAATCATAGGATATTGGCATAATCTAAGATTTGAGCATTCGCTAAGCTAAATAGGTTAAAACTCTTAATGATGAGTTTGAGCATGTATCATGCCAAATTTGTGTTGGATGCTAATATAGAGTTTGCATATTTGCCACGACAAGTACACGACCGATTCATGATGATTGGAATTTTCCTCCAGGTTTTGATCCAACTATATGCCGCAACGTGTATGTTAGGAATATCCATAACCATGTAAATGAACCACTGATTCAAGAAGTGTTTGCAAGTACTGGTCCTGGTTAAATATGCAAGCTAATCAGGAAAGAAAAGTCATCATGTGACCATTAGGGTCATAGATCTGCTGCACTTTGTATATTGTCTCTTAATGGGAGGCACCTGTTGGGAAACAAATAAAAGTTAATTGGGAGGATACAATATGGAACTTAAAGATTTTTGTTGCGACCTTATTCTTGAGGTTACTAATGCAATGCTTTTTACTTGCTTCCCAGTGTACTTTAGTGCTCTGATGCGAGGGTCATATGGGATCAGATGACTGGCTGTTCAAGGGGATACATATTTTTATCATTCCGGAACCATCATGAGGCTCGAAGTGCTATATTTGACCCAACTGAAAAATGACTTGGCAGTAGACAGTTTTGTTGTAAATGGGTTGCAAAAGGTGTTGGAGATAATGGTGATAAAAAGAGGTCTGATGCTAAGAGTATTGTGGAGCTAACAGTTGTTACATTAGAAGATGGAAAAGAGATAACAGGCAATGATGGGTTAAAAATTTGTAATGACACTTGATGACGAGTTTGAGCATGTGCCGTGCCAAAACCGTGTTGATTCATAATGAAGAGTCTAAGCATTTCTTGGGATCAATTCATGGTGTCCATTGAAACTTAAACACGAGTTTGGGCATTTTACATGCCATCTATGTGATTACTCATGTGGTTTTTTTCTAAATAAAATGATATCAACTACGAATTGTGATGGCACATAATTTTATAAAAGCTTGACACAAGATCGAAAGTCGATGTAATTCAGTCACCCAAAATATATTATGCATATACAACACAAACATGTTAAAATCATTGTGATTATAGAAATTTGCACATCAATTTCTTCATACAATCAATGTGATAGCCCATCTCAATCTCAAATTGAGATAACCTAAAGATTCATAAAAGATTGATGGTTTATAGGAAATGTTAAAATCCTTCCAAAATTGGTTGCATCTAGATATAAAATTATTAAAGTTTTCTTGGTACATACCTTTGAGCTTAGGGAAGAGGAGAAACAATCAGTAAAGTATAGGTATAAAATCTCAATCCCCTTCAAAAGTAAAGATTTTTGAACTAGAGCATGTTGAAGCAAAATCCACATTGCATTATCTACTCTCTCTCTCTCTCTCATGTATGAGTTTAATTAATTAATCATATGTTGGAGCATTTAATTAATCACACGTTGAAGCAAAATCCACATTGCACGTAGTCTCTATTAATTAATCATACGTTGGAGCATTTACCATGATTATACTTCGGTTCTTAATTCAAGATTGGAGCATTTTCCAGACCAAATTTGTAATGAATGAAATATAATTTTAACAAGTATAAAATTTAAGATCTAGAAAATAGGGAGAACGAAATTCAGAGTAAGAAATGAATTCGGTTATTAATTGTAATTCACACCCAAAAATATGGGAATATACGAGTTTATACACTAAAATGGCTTGAATAAACTCAAGTTGCATTTCTAACTAACTAATAACAAGCACTCATATGTTAACTAAAACCACATCATTTTCATTTCCTCATTAAATCAAATTTGGAAGACTTTGGATCTTCTCACCGAGAACTGTACTCCCCCACCCCACCCCCCTCAAGCTGGACAATTAGTGAAGAAGCGAAAGCCAAGCCTGAAAAGTATAATGTGAAAGGCAGAAGCAGGAAATGCATTTTGTGAAGACATCAATCAATTGAACATGTGTAGAGACTTGGGTGGGGATAAAACATGTGCCAAGAAGTAATATATGATTAGGTGACGATAAATTTACGGGTTCTTGATCTGTTGGTGATAAACATGATTAGCAGTGATATACAGTGAAGCATATTTATGACAATATAAAGGCAGAGGTAACAATAAATACTAGTGAAGATCCACGTCGGAAGGGAAAATTCTATGATGTATGTACATAATATGATCAATGCCAGGCACCCATAAATCATCACTGAGATTTGGCCAAGAGGGAACAAAATCTGCAAGAATGACTAGCATGAAAATCAACATTCTATTCAAACATCCATACTTAAGAAAATGAAGAATGGATATAGACCGATATCAGACCTTCCACCAACCTGAATGAGACCGAAAAGGACTAGCACAAAAAGAACACCAAACAAGAATGGCCCTAGAAAACTGAAATCATGGCCTCTAATAGCAGCCCAGAAGGTGTAAAGATTAAGGCTAACAACCACAATAGCCATCAAGATAACCAGTTCCAGAATCACCTTTCTTGGAAGACAGTAGAGTCACATAAATGCTCAGGGACCGAGGGACTATCCTTATAGTTTTTCTCAAAAAACAACAAAAATCAAACTCACACATCACTGAGCATTTATGTTTTTTTCTATGGAATGCACCATATGATGGGCAGAACATTAAACTCCAAATATCAAAGAACAACAAAGTAGTTCACGGTACACCAATCAAGTTGAGGATTAGTAAAACTGATCCACTTAAGCTCACAAGTTGACATGATCTAGCTCTGCTAAAAACTTTGAAAATACTATTGGTTTTGTCTTTAATTCCTGGAAATCAAAGATGATCCAATAGAAGAATAGAAAAACCACAAAAATATTGGATTACCTACAACAACTCCAGTCTGCATCACAATAAGGATGGATGGAAGGATTTGGTGTAGCGGGATAAAACAAACCATAAGACCGAAAATATTTCAAATACTTAAATATGTGAAGAGCACTTTTAATATGATGCTTTATAGGATCTTGAACAAACTAGCTGAGTTGATAGATCCAATAAGTTACTTCAAACCATGTAAAGTTAAGGTATAGAAGCCTTCCTATCAACCTTCTATATACTCTCGATTCAGAGAGAAGAGGAGAAGAAGTAATGTTGAATTATAATCACGAGTTTGGGTATTTTCCAATCCAAATTTTAATAACTCTTAACCATGAGTTCAAGCTTTTACCATACGAAATTCAAAACCACTCTTAATTAATTGTAAGTTTGAGTATCCGTGCAAAAATCGTACACTATAGCTTCATCCCGATCTCAAGCATCTTCCATGCAAAATTCATACCTACTCTTAGTTAAGCATCTTCCATGCAAAATTCACACCTACTCTTAGTTAACCAAGAAATTAATAATTTCATGTGCCATGTTGTAATGACCTATAATGCACGAGTTGATGCTATTCTGTGCAAAATTTGTGATGACTATTACTCATGAGTGAGTATTTTAAGCAACCCCATAAATCATCTAGTCATCCATGATACAGTGAGACACTAGCATTTTAAGTCCGTGAAATAAAAATGTAACTAGCAATTCACTTATGTGCAATACAATTGAAACTAGCAATTCACGTCTGTGCAATAAAAGTGCAACAATCATCAAAATGTATTATTCTTTCCATATGTTCGAAGCCAACAAAAAAAGTGTTGCTACACGTGGCTCATATTATTAATTGCAAGACTATCTTGAAGGCCTCTGTTGTTGGGAAATTTACTTTAGATGCAAAATTTTAGGAAAATTACTTGCTCCCTGATTTTTTAGTATCTCAAGAGAATACCCCATCTATGTGATGATTTTTTAAATATATAAATTAGTATCTTCAAAAAGTATACAAACTGTCATGACAAAACAGTACAACATGTTTGAGATGCAAGAAATATAAGGTAGATATGGTATGTATGGTTGCTAAAATGTCACTAAATATTCTTAATCCACTCCTTTATAATGGTAGAGGCCAAGGCAAGAAAGAATGTAAAGAATGTTGAAATAAATTTGTTGCGATCGAAAATGGAAGATATGAGGGAAGGCATAAAAGGTGTGGGGTGGGATTTTGAAAGCGCAGCTCCGTTTCTTTGTTAAAGGTGATGGAGTGGCTGGTTCAGTCTCAGATGTAGGCATGTTTCCATTTTCTTTTGTGTTTTTGTTGGTCCTATTTGGTCCTAGTTGAACATGTGTCCGTCCTTTCTTAATGTTATGAACACAGGCGGTCAATGTTTCGAATTATCTGTTTACTGGTTTTTTTTTCATTTTTAAAAGAAAGAATAAATTAATCATGTATACAATATAACACTCTTAATATAACACGGTGAAACACTCTTAATATAACACTCTTAATATATTGATGTTTGTATACAATTTTTTAAATAGTTAACTACAGTTTACTTGTTCATTTGATAGAATTTTAATTTTTAAAAATTAAAATTAATATTTATCTCTGAATAAGGCTAAACATAAGATTTTTCACTAGTAACTTACATAGTCTTTTTCTTCAAAGATCAAAAATATTTATGATTCTTCCGATTTATGTATTTAATACAATTATGCTTCGCTTATTAACCAAGGACTTGAGAATTTGCACATCTAAATTAGTATGCACTTAATGATGAGATTGGGCATGTGTCATGCAAAAACCGTGCTGAATATTAATGAACAATCTAAACATTTGTTATGATGAATTCATGATGACCGCTAAATCTTAATCGCGAGGAACATTGATGACACTCTAGTTGAATAGAGAAGATCTGCATTTCACATTTAAGGCCCAAAATATAAGGCCGGAGTGTGAGATTGAGGCTTAGCCATTATGGGCTTCTCTTCTTGTAGCACTGTGAAGCAGATCGACATCGACATCCTCTGGTTGTAGCTGGACATATCTTACAACTGATTCTTTGATGAAACACTTCCTCGCCAAAAACATGTGGGAACAATAGTCTTGATCAACAATCCTAGCTAATGTTTTTGAGCTTAATGTTGAGTTATAGATCCATGGAATGCAGGGTTCCGCGAATAGCCAAATCATTCTACAGCTCCATAGTTACCTCCCTCCCAACTAGGTCTTTAAATTACGAGACAACATGGCGTGGCTTTAAAGATCAGTTGTGCTTCCGCTAGATAGTTTGAAACGTAAGCTAAAGTGAGAAAATGAATGTGACATTGGCATCGAGCGGAAGATGGTTGGTTAGCTGCTCTTATAATCACTTTAAAGACTCTTAAGCGTGATTCAAGCATTTCCCGTGCAAAATTTTTAATCACTCTTACTCATGAATCTGAGCATTTTTGTGCGAAATTCATGCACTTCTAATTAATCTTGAGTTCAAGCCTTTTTTTAAAAAATACAAACAATCAATCTTAATTAATCACGAATTCGAGTTTGATTTTCAAGATTTTTTGTCCAATTACTAATGACTATTAATAATGAGTATGCACATTGTTTGCAACCCCATGAAGAAGCTCCGCATTCACAATATTGTGCAACATTAGAAATTCAAATTTATGTAATAAAAACACAATAATTACAAAAAAATTGGATTTTCTGCCTGTTCGAAAATTACCAAAAAATGTTGCTACTCGTGGCTCACATTTTTCTTAATTGCAAATAATTTTGGTATTAAATAGGAAAAACTATTTTTGCCCCTCAAAATGTTAACAGACATTAAATTTAACGGTTTGATTAGACGGAAGTGACATGACTTAACACTTCTTTTATTTAAGGGGTCAAGTGTGTTCAAAAATTAAACGGAAGGTCAAAGGTGAACGATGACAATAGTTTATGGGCCGTAGGTGTTATTTGACCTATTAATAATTAGATAATGCAAATCCTGCCGTGACTGTCACTAATAATAACATTAAGTCCAGGAACAATGAGATACAAATACAGTGAACCGGTTATTAGTGCTTGTGCAATCTAATATACCAATCATTACCTGTTAGAAAGTCGTCAATCTTCTCTAGACTAATGACTTTCTTACTCACTAGCAGTATGAAATATGGAATAGATCTAGGTGATCAATCTTAAAAAAACACTTAATTCAATCAATTACAACTACAAGATAGTTTTGTACAATGTAAATAGAAATAGGAATAAATAGAATATGATTACATCTCCTTGAACCTCACATCGTATTCAATGATGACTTTAATTGTCATATGCAACTAAAAAATTATCTATCCATTGAATACGAATTTTAAAATTAATACATTGTACAGAAAGGGGATTTTCAAGTGAGCATATCTATCTACATCTTGTATGGACTCCTCCACTTTCTTGAAAATCTTTTGGGCATTTATACGACAAGAAATATAGCTAAGAAAAAATAAAATTATTCTTCTAATCTAATTATAATTATTCCAAGAATAGCAAATTTAACATGCTCTTGCCAAGAAAAAAAATATTTACCTTACTAACTCCGTTTCATTGGGTTTGGCACCATAGTATTAGGTGAATGAAATGAGTGGATAAAATTGAGTTTAGAAACAAAAAAGTAGAGTGCGTGGATGAAATTGAAGAAATTTTGTCAAAAAGGGAAAGTGTGTTAAGCCTATAGAAAAAACTTAAAAAGAAAAGCGTGTTAAACTCAACGAAACAAGGGGAGTATTTAGAAAAGGAAATAGAGATATTTTCTAAGAGTGCGTCTCTTGAAAGACGGTGTTTCCATAAGTCATGGAAAGACCAAGGTTTAAAGTGTAAATTAGAAGAAATGAAGATAAAATTTTTGGGTTGCATGAACCGGGTTATAAATTTTATAACTACTACATGTTGCATACTAAAATTTTAATGTTGCAACTAAGACCTTTTACCTTTTATTATTCGAATTAAACCCCGTCTTTCCATAAGCCTATGGAAAGACCGTCTTTCCCAAGACTTTTCTATTTTCTAATAATTAAGATTTCTCCATAAATAATACTAATAATATTCTTCTAATACGTATATGAAAGTTTTTTTTTTAATTTTAAACCATCCTGATAGATGGGAGGAATTTATTAGGCTCCCCGAACCCAAACGAAATAGACCCAAAAGGTACTACATGTAGAGTTCTTTACAAAATATCATTCATTTGATGATCCAAGAGCAAGGGACAGCCCTCAAAGCAAATAAAAAGTTGCTTCCAAAAGCGATATGTTCAATCGAGTCTAAGCTAAATGGAAGTGAGAAAATACAGTTTGCTAGTCTTATTTCCATCCAGCATAAATAACACGAACATGGTCAGGGAAGCGAAGAATCGAAACCCTTATTAGTCAATGTTATTCGGCCGAATAGGAGATAAGACCGCCTGAGTGTCCAAAGTTTGTTGCCATTCGTGATGTACCCTATGTTCAGTCAGTGCTTCCTCTCCTATGATCAAAACTCTCCTTTGCTTCAGATGTGGAACTCAGTTAAAAACTGACCTGCACAGTAAAGAACAGAGGCACAGCAGTTTCCATTCGAGAGGAAGAGTGAAAAAAGAATTACTAGAAGATGCTTTAGTTACTAAAGGAGTTCTAAGTGCAGTAAAAAAACTCTAGGTGTTGCCCAGAGAGGTTCCAATTCGCACTCCATGGAATCCAATTTTATCTAGTAGAAAAAGACCCCTAAAAAAAGATGGAACATTTCTGTGTTTAAATCTCCAGTTAAATTCATGTCCTTTGCATATTTCGCCAAGAAATCTACAGCTGTATTAGCTTCCCTGGGAGTGTGTTGGATTGGATTAACTTTATGCCTTGTGTTCAATGTGCTACAAATAGAAAAAACTCTCCATGGGAAGCCCATTGGATCTTGTATTCCTTTAACAGCTGATAAACAGTCTGACTCAAGCACACAACAGTGAAGATCAAGTTCTGAGCATAATTGATATGCACTCTGAATACCAACCAATTCAGCATGTAGAGGAGAATCAGATTGAAAAATATTAACTCTCAGCTTAATCACCTCACCCTTCCAATCCCTCACTATAACTGCACATGAGGATTCTCCTCCAATTTTCCATGTAGCATCTGTATTTATTTTGAAACCAGATTTTGGTTTTTCCCAACTGACAGCAGTTAAAACTCTTTTCTTTTTTTGGAGGATTTTTGGTATGATTCCAGCTTGAATTAAGTCCTTATGCTTTTCTATATTACCTTTCAGTGGATTGGCAGTGAAGATTAAGTATATTAGTTCTTTGACATTCTGAAAGCATGCATCAACTGAGAAGGATAGATTATCAAATATGATTTTATTTCTGTATATCCAGAGGGACCATGTTGTGACTATTAGGGCTGCTGTAAAAAAATTGGACAAAATCTTAGAGTCTGCCCTTAAGGAGAGGTAGAATTCTACTCTGTTCCTGAAGCTCCCTAAAACTGGTTGTTGAAAATGTAAAAGATTGTTAACTCTAATCCAAATTGCAATTGCAGAAGGACAGGAGTTAAAAAAATGGTCCAGGGAGTCTGAGTGGTTCTTACACAGAGGACACTTAGAAGCTAAAGGGAAACCAAACTTACACAATATGTTATCGAAAGGCAGTATACCATTAAGAGCTCTCCAAACTAGTACAGACATTTTTGAGGGAATGAATGGTAACCATACCTTGTGTAGATATCTAATGGTTGTTCCTTTCTGTCTGAAAATCTTATATGCTGAGCCGGTAGAGAAATTACCATCCAAAGAAGGAGTCCAAACCAGCCTATCTGCATGGGAGTTTCTAAGTTTGACATCCTGCAAGAGCAAAATAGTATTGGTAGCCAGGTGAGGCTCCAAGATTGGAAGATAGGAATCTTTGTTAGAAATGAAGGAGCTTAGAGAGATTTCATGAAATGGGATTTCCATCTCTTGGGGCCATTCATAGAACAAAGCTCCCTCACCTGTCCAATTAGCATTCCAGAATGAACATTCACCTATTCCATAAATAACTCTAGTAAGACTATTAGCTTTTTCAGTGACCTTGCATATTCTATTCCATGTATGGGATTTTTTATACGATGCAGGGAGTGACCACAAATGAGTGGACCATTGGGTATTATTTATTTACAATTTCCACCAAAGTTTACAAGAGAAAGCATCTACTATGGCCTGAAGGTCTCTAAAGCCTATACCATTCTCCTGAACTGGAAGACTCATTTTTTCCAGGATCGCCATTTTTTCTTATTCTCTGAATTTTCAGTATTTCCCCAAAATAGTCCAGAAGCCAATTTTTCCATTTTCCTTAAAACTAACTTTGGAGGACTTAAAACAGCAAACAAATGTGTGGGAATAGAGAGAAAATAGTGATTAATAAGAATGATTTTACCTGCAGTGCTTAACCACCTGTTCTTCCAGTTGTTAATGGTTTTCTCCATTCTTTCCAAAATATGGTAGTAATGTACCTGTGTATTCCTTCCTGGAAAGATAGGGACCCCTAGATACTTAAAAGGAAATGTGCCTCTAACCATACCTAAAGTCCTGCTCACTGTTTGGACTCTATCCACTGTGGTGTTAGGAGCAACAAAGAAATTAGATTTTGAAAATCTAACTTTTTGACCCGATGTTTGCTCATATGCTTTCAGAAAACTTTTAAGTCTTTTCAAATTTTTGTGATTACCATTCAGGAAGACAGCCGTATCATCAGCATACATGAGATGAGTAATCTGTGAGCAGTGTCTAGGCAAGCTAAAATATTGCAAATATCCTATGTTGAACAATTTTTTCAAACCTCGGGAAAATTCCTCAGATAGAATATTGTACAGAAAAGGTGAAAGAGGATCACCCTGTTTGATGCCTCTATTGGATGCAAAGAAACCTGAAGTAATTCCATTAATTAAAACTGAAAAATGAGCTGCAGCTATGTTTTGCATAATGTGATGCACAAATGTACCATGAAATCCAAATTGAAGGAGGATTGAATTAAGGAAAGACCATGAGACCCTATCAAAAGCCTTCTGCATGTCTAATTTAACTATGAGATTTGAAACTTTAGATTTTCTAGATAGAATTCTGGTCATCTCTTGCATCAGTATTATGTTATCAGATATATCCCTCCCTTTTATAAATGCACTCTGTTCAGGGGATATGAGTGAAGTCATTAGAGGTTTAATCCTTTCCATTATCATCTTAGAAAAGACTTTATTCACAAAGTTTGATAGGCTTATGGGCCTGAAATCTGAGAAGGTGATTGGAATTGATCTTTTGGGGATTAAAGTCAGCCAAGTGCTAGAGATGGCCTTAGGAATATTACCACTTTTTAGGAAATCATTTGCAGCATCTAGGAGATCTCCTTTAATAGTATCCCAGAAAGTGGTGTAAAAAGCTCCAGAATATCCATCAGGTCCCGGGGAACTAGATTTATTTAGGTCAAATACTGCAAATTTAAGCTCCTGAAATTGAAAAGGAAACAGAAGAATGTGGTTTTCTTGATCCGTAATTACTTTTGGGATTTCAGTGAGGAAGTGTTTTAGATTTGTTCCCATTTTTTGAGAGTCTTCTTCATTAAGTAATTCTCTGTAAAATCTCACTGCTTCCTCTCTAATCAGAGATGGTTCTGAAATCCAATTACCTTTTCCATCCTTGATTTTACTGATTCTTGATTTTGTTCTCCTTTCCCTAATTGAGTGATGAAAGTAACTCGTGTTAGCATCACCATACTTGAACCAATTTAACCTAGCTTTTTGCTTCAAATAGATATTTTTTTCTTTTTGAGCTCGCATCAGAAAATGTTTGGATTTATTTAGCTCCGCTAGGATTAAATCATCTTGTGTTTGCTGGAAAGAGATTTCCAGGTCATTAACTACATTCTCATATTGTGTCAAATTCTGATTCACATTACCAAAGTATAATTTATTCCATTGTTTGATTTTCATCTTAAGCTTCTTAAGTTTAAAAACTAACCTGTACATCCGATTGAAAGGAGAAGCTAATTCCCAGTTTGAGACTACTAAGTCTTGAAATTCCTGTCTATTTGTCCACATTTCTTGGTATCTAAATGGTCTAGGGGCTTGTTCTTCGGATGATTGTACAGTTAGAAATAAAGGGGAATGATCCGAGGTCATCCTATTTAAAACATGAATGGAACTATTAGGAAATAGGTCCAACCAGTCTAAGGTGGCAATTCCCCTATCTAACCTCTGAAACATTAAGTCCTTACATTTATCCCTATATCTATTATTGCTCCAAGTGAAGGAATTTCCTACAGTAGGAATGACATGCAAGTCCATAGTGTTTATAAATTCATTGAACTGTTTCATACTTGTTTTTGGTGTTGACTTCCTTCCTTTATATTCAGATACAGATGCAACAGTGTTAAAATCCCTACATATATGGATGGATGATGCATTGTTACCTTTAAGTCATTCCATAAAGCCTCCCTCATTTGTCTATGTACGCTAGCATATATGAAAAAACAATTCCAGCTAAAAGAGGAGGTAGAATCTGATATATTGACTTGCACAAATTGATCTGTCTCCCTTAAGGTTGTAATACTGAAGACTTGATTCCATAAGATCCAAATTTTAGCACATTGGGCAGGAAAAGCATTTTGGTATCCCAGTTCATGCTTTAATACTGTTAAATTATGTTTATCCTACCAGGGTTCTATTAAACACAGTATGTCAATCTTATGCTTAAGTTTTAAAACCTTTAGTCTATCAAGAGATGTTCCAATACCCCTCACATTCCAGACTAGTATATTCCCTATTATGGTGTGTTTTATCATTTAAAAACTTTTGGGGTAGCTTTTTGTGAAGATCTTAGGTTTCTACTTGTCTTAGCAGAGTTCTTACCTTTGTCACCTGATTTGCCATTACTGTTTTCAATATTCACCAAATTAGACTTCTGATCAGAATTACTTACCTTGTTCTGCCTGTTTTCCTCTTCCTTTGTACTCTGATCAGGGTGTGAAGGAATCTGACCCCCTTTATTAACCCCTGAGGTGGTATTTTACTCTATGAAACCTGTTTGTGCTTGCT
Source organism: Rubia yunnanensis (assembly GCA_037428765.1). Taxonomy (NCBI): domain Eukaryota; kingdom Viridiplantae; phylum Streptophyta; class Magnoliopsida; order Gentianales; family Rubiaceae; genus Rubia; species Rubia yunnanensis. The sequence goes on from CM075070.1 coordinate 8,985,324, forward strand.
CAAGAAGAGAAGCAGTTATAGTGGTAAGATTTTCATCAAAATTAAGGATAACTGAAACTTCCTGTGATTCCACTGATTCATGAAATATCTCTACAACCTCCCCTTCCAGGTCATCCTTTAAATCATCTAAGGATTGGAAAGCATTAGAAATTGTTACTGTGTTATTTTTTGTAGCATTTTCCTGGATAGGAGGAAGTTCTGAGAGCTGATTCTTTTTTCTCCAGAAAGATGTGGTTATTGGCTTAGAAATGTCATCCAGAGAGTAGAAGGGGGCATTTCTTTTCTTATGGCTAACCTTAAAAAAGTTGATCTTACTTTCATGTTGAAATCCTGAATTTATTTTTTGAGTTTGAAAATCCTTCTCTTTTTGTGAGACAGTTAAGGTTGAGGAACCCTCAATGTTACTTTTGGAGGGGATTCTAAGCCTTTTATCTCCTTATGTTCATTTCCTTCAGTTTTTTTCCCAATCTTTTTTCTCAACTCTGGATGCAGGAAATTACAACTAGTATTACTGTGGCCTATTATTTTGCAATGTGAGCAATATATTGGCAAATCTTTATATTCAATAGGGTATTCCGCCACCTTGTTACCAATTCCTACCACAATAGTATTAGGGAGCTGTGATAACAGATCAATCTCAACGCAAACTTTGATGGCAGAGGGTCTAGTTAAAGCTTTGGTGGCAGCATCCATCTTAAGGTATCTACCTATCTGACTGCTAATACCCATAATTGCAGAGTTGTTGTAAAAATGTATAGGCAATTTATGAACTGTTACCAAGGCAGGAACTATGGAGGATTCCACTGTTGGTGAGAAGTCCGGAGACCACTTCTGGACTTTCATTGTGAATCCTTGAATCGTCCATTGACCCTTCATCCAGCATCTTTGATAGTCCTCGCTTTCCTGAAAACGAATAAGAACATGTCGATAATCAATTGACCCTAATTGAAATTTTGATTTAAAACCAATGGATTTAAAAGCCTGTTGAAGAGTGTCCATATGGGGTTTCCCTCGGATGAACTTTCCGACGAGGGCATTCTGATAGTGCGAGGCTAGAAGTTCGCCTTCTTCTGGGGGAAGGATGTAAGCTATTTTGCCCTTGAATTCCGTAATAGGGTGCAAATTTGGAGTGTCAGGGAGTGATGATAGGAGCGAGGATTGTTTTGTGTTGAGAGCTTGAACGAAGCTTTTGTGGACAGGGGGCATAGGATCGGGGAGTGGAGATGGCGTCGGCGACGCCATGATCGGCCACCAGTGATAGTGTGTTGGAACAGTAAAAATGACCGTTGACAGTGAAAACTGGGATGAGGAAGAAGAGTTGTGAAGTTAGTGTGTGTAATCGCACCAAATCGCACAGAGTTAAAGTGACAACACATGACCTATCCGTATATGAAACTAATTATATTCCAAATGGAAGATTAGGAATAAAATTTTAACTACGAAAGGAAATTAAATATTCTTCTACAATGAATAGAATTGTAATCTAACTAAGGAAGTATCTAAAACAATTAGACTTTGAAATTACAAACAAATAAAATTCAGCCCCCTAAAGTCAATGAGCTGAATCCAAGTGAGATTAGGAAAATTCGAGAATAGCTTCTACCTAGGTTACTAGGCAAGGCCTTTAACATGTGTTCACACGCGTCGCTGGATGATCAGCCACACATGTCCTCTTCTTCCTCATGCGTAGCTGTGTGCGGCCAATTCCCCATCACACATAGTGTAGTCTTGATGTTTCCCTCAATTTCATATTTAATATCTAATTCTTCATTATGGGTCCAACAGTGGGCCTTCAATTGAGTCAATTCTTCAAAATCTCGCAATTATTGTAAAATCATTGAATCAAAATCTTTGTAGAATCTTTGTATTGCAGAAATAAGTCATAATGTGTGCTGTGTATACACTCTAAAGTATAATAATAAATTACAAGTTATGCTATAACCTATCAACATGGTATATGTATGCCGACTTTTAATTAGAGTTAAAAAAGGTTTTAGCTAGTCCTGTATCACAAATAGATTTGGATCAGTTGGGGTTTCTTCTATTCTCTACACTGAAACTCCAGAATCTCAAGTAGTTTACTTAGTTTAGTAATTGGTTGCATAAATGCTACAAATGCATTCCAAAACTCCCAGAATCTCAAGTAGTTTTGGAATACTATTTTTTTCTTCCGACAACAAATTTTAAACTTTCGCTGTCAGAATAACCCAAGCAAAGATTAAAAAAATGCACTAATAGCTTATAAAGTCTTTTAACAAGAGAAAAAAAATACACAGTATTCTCTCAATTCTAGCATTTATACACTACAACAAATATAGGCTTTTGGGGATACAAAAAAGCGTCCCATAAGCCCTATATTAGGAAGCTTCCTATTAAGGAATTAAAATATTACTTGTAATTGTAATTATATTCTATTATCTTTTCCTAGCTTGTATAGGTATCCGGTACCACTATATAATGTATCTTGAGTTCATGAATAAACACACACATTATTACCCTTATTTTCTACATGGTATCAGAGCCTAAAATCCTGAAATCTTAAAAGAAAATTCCACAGCCATTTTTCCCGAGCTCCTGCCGCCGCCAATGACAGCGCGTTTCTCCACGCTCCGCCGTTGTGCGACCGCTGAAGCTCGCTGATTCTCACGCGCTGCCGTCTATCTCCACGCACGGTGAACCAATCTCCACGCGCCGCCGCTCATTCAACGCGCCAGTGTCTCTTGCTGATCCGATCTGCCACCGATTATTGTACCTGCTACTGATCTGTACCTGATTTTACACTATGTCTGACTCCGAAAGAAATCCCTAAGAACATGCCCGTATTTATGCTTTTCCTGAGGTTCTGAAACTTCAGGATATGAGTGTTTATGATGTGATTGCGGCTTTACTGAAGCAGTTGCAATTGCAATCTGGCCCTCAGACTACTATACCTATTAGTCGTATGTCGTCTGATCCTTACTTTATTGGCTCTGGCGATGGTCTAGTTTTACAACTTATACCGAACATGTTGAAAGGTCAAGAAAATTACATTAAATGGTCTAACGCAATGTGCCGCGCATTCCTTGCCAAGAACAAAATGGGGTTAATTGATGGTTCCATTACAAACCCCAGGATGGTCATCCCGATGCTTCTGATTGGCCTGGGGTTAATGCTACTTTTGTCTACTGGATCTTGCAAACCCCGGATCCGGTGTTGAGATCTTCTACAAACTCGTTTGCCACAATTAAGGAAATGTGGGATGACCTGAAGGAACGATTTATTCTTGGGAACGGTATGCAAGTTTTGCAAATGTAAGAGGCTATTCAGAGTTGCAGGAAGAACGGTCAGCCTATCGACATTTACTTTGGCAAACTGAAGAAGTTGTTTGCAGATTATCCCTACATACGGCCTCCCCTAGTTTGTGACTGCAAAGAAAGCAAGGCACTGTGCCATTGCAATATTTCTGCGAGAGTCTTCCGAGAGATAGAGAAGGATTTGATCTACCAATTCATTTCTGGCCTCGACGAAGGCTTTCACATCTTGCGATCACATACCATGAGCATTGATCCAATGCCACCTGTCATGAAAGTTTATGCCCTTGTTTCCCAGTAGGAGAATCATAGAGCTGTCATTCGAGCTCGTGAGCCTTCTTCTAATTCCATGGCATATGCTGCACGACGCCCACCACCTACAAGTTCTTCGCCAATTGTTCTTTCTACATCTGACCGCAAGAATCTTGTTTGTACACATTGTCATCGCAAGGATCACGATAAGGACTCTTGCTTCCAGATCTTTGGTGTACCAGAATGGTTCAAGGAGTTGAAGGAGAAATCCAGCACCGCCAAGAAGACGGCGTCAGCCTCTTCGCCAACCACCGCCACCGTAACCGGAGGTTCCACCATGGCACTTCCTGGCCCGCCGCTGTTCGCCGGTGCCACCATGTCGCAGCCATGTCACCGCCTGGTCTAGTGGTGGCAGCTTCCTCTGGCCGCGTCCCTACCCGATTTAATTTTGGCCCTGCTCTGTCTGATGACCATTGGAGCACGACCATGCATTTATTTAATAAGTTTAATTCTCTTACGGACAATGAGTCCGGTAAGTCTACTTTACCATGGATACTTGATTCGGGAGCCTCATATCACATGACCGGTGACAAAGGTTCTCTTACTGATCTTACTACTGCTATTGATATTGTGAATGTTATTCTATTTGATGGCTCTGTGTCACCTACCACCCAATATGGGTCTATTTGCTTTGGTGCTGTCACCCATACTCATGTGCTATATATACCTACTTTGTTGTGCCACTTATTATCATGTTCTAGATTGTTATCTGCCTTGAAATGTCTAGCTTTGTTTACTGAAAATTATTGCATTTTACAGAAAATTAGTATGAGAAAAGTGATTGGTGTGGGTGAACAGAAAGGGGGGGGGTGTTTTGGCTTCATCTGGTAGATACTCGTGATCATCCTCCTATCCCGCAGTCTCTTTCGACAGTTGTTTTCATGTCTTCTTCTGATTTATGGCATCAGTGTTTTGGACATCCTTCCTCTACGGTGTCGTCTTCTATTTCTTCTCTTGATTTTAGCACTCATAAGACTTATGTTCCTTGCTCTATATGTTATAGAGCAAAACAGACTAGACATAGTTTTCCATTGAGTTCTACAAATGCTACTGCAGTATTTCAATTAATTCACTGTGACATTTGGGGTCCTTATAGAACACCATCTTTTAGTGGTGCATTTTATTTTTTGACTATAGTTGATTATTCCTGAGCTATTTGGGTTTATTTATTAGTGGCTAAATCAGAAGTAGCTTTCAGATTTTTAGAATTTAGTGCCTTAGTGAAGAACTAGTGGGGCCGAACCATACAACATTTTTGGGCTAATAACGGAACTGAATTTTCTCCTTCGAGATCTCATTTTGCTGCATCTGGGTTCATTTTTGAGACATTTATGGTTGACACACTGTAGCAGAATGGTCGAGTTGAAAGAAAGCATAGCCATTTACTCAATGTTGCGCGTGTTATACGGTTCTAAGCTAGTTTTCCTATTTACTTTTTGGGGAGAATATGTTCTTACTGCTAACCGGACACCAACAAAGCATTTTAATGGTTGTACTCCCTTTGAGTTGCTCTATGGGCAAGCTCCTAATTACTCATCCTTAAGATTTTTTTTGGTGCTTGTGTTTTGCTGCTCATGTTCCTAGATATCGTGACAAGTTTGCACCAAGAAGTCGGCGTTGTTTTTTTTGGTTATCCTGCCGGAAAGAAAGGCTATTGTCTTTTTGACTTGGAATCCTATGTGATCTTTACCAGTCGGTATGTCAATTTTTTGAAGACCAGTTCCCGTATTTTACAACTTTGACATCTCCTGTCGCCCGCCGCTGCCGATCCATCGCTGCTGGTTTCCGCCGATACATTACCGCCAGTCACCACCGGCTTGTAACCGACTGCTACCGCCGGTCCATCGCTGCTGGTTACCGCTAGTCCGTCGTCATTAGCCACTGCCGGTATGTCACCGCCGGCCATCCACAGTCCTTCATCGTTGGCCCCTGTTAAAATTTTATCGTCGGTCACCGCCGGACATTTGTTGCCGGCCTATGCCTGTTCTCCGATCCCGATTATCGCTGACTCTGACCACCCAGCACAGTCTCCTTCTGCAATATATCCAGCTCTGGATGGTTCTGCTGCTGGGTTTCCCCTATCAGACAGAGTATTCATGCTCGCCGATCGCCTCCTTACTTGGAAGATTATGATTGTGATGATTGGTGATTCTTCAATTTCATGGAAGACTAAGAAGCAACCTACTGTTTCTTGGTCTTCTGCTAAAGCGGAGTATCGGGCTATGGCTGTTACCTGTTGTGAGTTGTTATGGCTTAAGTCTTCACTGAAAGACTTAGGGGTTATGCACTCTTCTTCTATGTGACTGTTTTGTGACAGTCAATCTTCTCTTCATATTGCAGGAAATCCACTTTTCCATGAACGCACAAAGCACATTGAAGTTGATTGTGATTTTGTCCAGGATCTCGTTCAATCTGGCACTATTTTTACTTAGCATATCCACACGTCATACCAACCTGCGGACTTGTTCACTAAGGCTCTTGGACGTAACCAGTTTCATTCCTTGCTTGGCAAGTTGGGCATTTCTGATCCCCATGCTCCAACTTGAGGAGGAGTATTAAGGAATTAGAATATTACTTGTAATTTTAATTATATTGTATTACCTTTTCCTAGCTTGTATAAGTATCATGTAACACTATATAATGTATCTAGAGTTCATGAATAAATAAACATATTATTACCCTTATTTTCTACACTTCCTTGAAAAAGACGCTTATATAAAGTGTCCTATAAATGCTCCGTTATCTCGAGTTCCTATAGATTTTTTTTTTGATAAATCATCACTAGGACAAGGGTTTATAGGATTCTCATCCCTTTTCTATTAAGCTCAATAAATAGTATATGTGTTGGGTTGCTTTTTTAAATGATTCAATTCATAAGATAATGGTACACTTATATATGACCCTATTTATAACATATTAGAACACTTTAATATGTCCCTATTTATACCATATTGGGACACTTTTACCTACCCTATTCTAGCATATTGGGACACTTTAAAGTGTCCCTATTTATAATATATTAGGACATTTTAATGTTACCCTATTAATCATATTGGACCTCATGAAAAACACTAAGTAAAGAAAAGAAAATGAAAAACATCAATACTAAGGTGAGGAGAAACACAATAATTTATCTACTCTAGATTTTTAATTTGTATCTTAATCCAAGAGAGCATTTGCCAAGACATATTTTTAATGAGTTTGCGCATGTGTCGTGCACAGACGCCGTCTTAATTAATTGAAAGTTTAAGTATCTGTGCAAAACTCGTACACTATTACTTAATCCCGAGCTTGAGTATCTTCCATGTAAAATTCATACCCACTCTTAGTTAATCATGAAATTGATGATTTCATGTGCAGTGTTGTAATGACTAGTAAGCACGAGTTGATGATATTTTGTGCAAAACTCGTGATGACTATTATTCATGAGTTTGAGTATTTTAGGATACCCCATAAATCAGCTAGTCATTCATGATATCGCGAGACACTAGCAATTACCGTCTGTGCAATAAAAATGCAACTAGCAATTCACGTTTGTGCAATAAAAATGCAACCATCACAGAAATGTATGATTCTTTCTATTTGTTTGAAATCAACGAAAAAAATGTTGGTACATGTGGCTCATATTATTAAATGCAAGACTATCTTCAAGGCCTCAAAATGTTGGGAAATTAATTTGAAATGCAAATTTTTTAGAACTTTACTTACTCCCACACTTTTTAGTATCTCAAGAGAATATCTCATCTATGCAACGATAATTTAAGTAAAAAAGCATCTTTGGAAAGTATATGAACTATCATGACGAATCAGTATCAAACATGTTTGAGATGACAGAGGGATAATCAAAATTCCTAGTCCTAATACATTCCCAAAATTGAAATTACAACACCAATTAGTCATCGGTGACGGCGATGCCAACGGGATCCACAGGTTTACTGATGTCGTTGGTGATGGCAACGATGTTTGGGTCAACTACAGGGTCTGACTTATCCATTGCCGCTCGTGCCTTATCTGGCCATGACTTGAAAACCAACTCAATTGCCAGCCAGCCGAAAGCGAGGGCTCCGAGCACCACCGCCACTATCTTGCCAGAATTTGATTTCGCCATTGTTGAACAGTTTCACCGCAGCCACCATTGATTCTCTAGAAGGATAGGATACTGAGAGCCTCATTAACTTTGAGGGTTATTATACGGGGGCTATTTTGGATACTGCAAATCTGCAAAATATAATATTTCTCTCAGATTTATTGTAAACATCTATTTCTTCGTTAATGGTGTAACTCTCTTAATATATTGATGTTTGTATACAACATATCTTAATATTTAACCATAGATTACTTGTTCATTTGATAGAAATTTAATTTTTAAAATTAAAATATCTCCAAATAAGGTTAAGCATAAAAATTTGCACTAGTAACTTACACAGTTTTTTTTCTTAAAAGAACATTTTTTTATGACTCTCCCAATTTATGTATTTACTACAATTATGCTTTCGTTCTTAACCAAGGACTTGAGCATTTGCACATTCAAATTAGCAATGGCTCTTAATGACAAGTTTGAGCATGTGCTGTGCAAAAATCATGTTGAATATTAATGAAAAATTTAAACATTTGTTATAATGAATTCATGATTACTACTAAATCCTAATTGCGAGAAGCATTATGTAGAAAATAAGGGTAATAATTGTGTATCTTTATTAATGAATTCAAGATACATTATATAGTAGTACAGGATACTTATAGAAGCTAGGAAAAGGTAATAGAATACAATTACATCTACAATTATGGTAAGAATACAAATCCAATTCCAATTCCTTAACACTCCTCCTCAAGTTGGAGCATGAGGATCGGAAATGCCCAGCTTGCTAAGTAAAGAATGGAACTGGTTACGTCCGAGAGCTTTAGTGAACAAATCCGCAGGTTGGTCTATCGTACGGATATGTTGAGTAACAATAGCGCCAGATTGTACAAGATCTCGGACAAAATGACAATCAACTTCAATGTGCTTCGTGCGTTCATGAAAAACCGGGTTAGCCGCTATGTGGAGAGCAGATTGACTATCATAAAACAATTTCATAGGAAAAGAGTGCGAAATCCCTAAGTCCTTCAGTAAGGACCTAAGCCATAACAACTCACAGCAGGTAACTGCCATAGCACGATACTCTACTTCAGCAGAAAACCGAGAAACAGTAGGTTGCTTCTTAGTCTTCCAGGAAACCGGGGAATCACCAATCATAACAAAATAACCAGATAGAGAACGCCTAGTAATTGGGCAGGCGGCCCAATCCAAATCACAATAAGCAGTCAATGGTAGAGTATTATGGGAAGAAAGAAATAAACCTTGACCAGGATGACTCTTCAGGTAGTGCAATACACGAACCGCAGCTTGCCAGTGAGGGACACAAGGAGACTTCATGAATTGCGCAAGAGTATGAACTGAATAACTAAGTTCAGGTTGAGTAATAGTCAGATATATCAGACTCCCAACCAAACGATGATACTGCTCTGGGTCATGGTAGGCTGGACCTTCAACACGTGCCAAATCATGTTGTTGCTCCATCGGAAAATCAATTGGTTTAGAAGCAGATAAACCTGTATCAGATAGGATATCCAAAGCATATTTCCTTTGCGAGAGAAACATCCCCTCCGGTCTTCTAGCAATCTCTATTCCCAAAAAATACTTAAGCAAACTAAGGTCCTTCATGTGAAAACGAGAACCCAAGTATTTCTTGAACTCAGAGATGAGCGAAGAAGAACTACCAGCAATGACCAAATCATCCACATAAACTGCGATCCATGGTAAAAGACAAATAAAGAGTAATCTGCCTTACTTTGAACAAAACCAAATGTCCGTAAAGCCTGAGCCAGTTTAGCAAACCAATTCTGAGGAGCCTGGAAAAGACCATAAAGAGATTTCTGAAGGCGACAAACCTGACCAGGTGGGATTGCATAGCCAGGCGGAGGACGCATGAACACCTCTTCATGTAAATCACCATGCAGGAAGGCATTATGAACATCCATCTGATGCAGTTCCCAACCACGTATAACAGTAACAGACAGGAACAATCGAACAGAACTCATCTTCACAACCGGAGCAAAAGTTTCAGTGTAATCAATTTCTTCTACCTGGCGATTTCCAAGAGCCACTAGACGTGCCTTGTGACGTTTAATAGTACCATCTGAACGAAACTTCATCCGGTAAACCCATTTGCATCTAATAGTCTTCTTATGCGCAGGAAAAGGAGAGAAAATCCATGTCTGATTTCACTCTAGTGCAGTAAGTTCCTCAACCATAGCATCTCGCCAATGAGAATGACAGGAAGCCTCAGAGTAAGTAGTGGGATCTGCACTAGAAGTTACAGCACCCAACAATCTAGAATGCATACTAGAAAAATTATCACAATTTACATAATCAGTAAGAGGAAAGAGAACACCTGAGGAAAGAGACGACGCATGAGGGAACATAGTCGAAAGGGGGTGGTCTTCAGTAGTAAGAGCACAAGCATAATCATCACAGTCGTAAACTGCCAAGTACGATGGAGGGCGACGATATCGAACACTCTGTCTTGTAGGTGGCAACTCAGTACCAGAACTATCCAGTACTAGAGAAGTTGGTAAAGTAGAGACCGAGGATGTAGCATTGTCAGTAACTGGCAGAGAATGACCAGCAGCGGACGACGATGGTAGGCCGACGGCGGCCGGCATAGAGGTACCGGCGTTGGACATATGATAATGGTCGATGGATGTCGGCGATGACCGGCCGGCATTGACTGGTGTTGACTGGCCAGAGTTGATCGGCGGTGAGTGGCGGTCGGTGACCGGTGAGACAGCCGACGACAGCAGATAGCCACCGACGGATGGTGGAAGGCCAACGGCGGTGGATCGGAAGCGGAAGGCTGAACCAAAATTCCATGCAGCTCCTGCGAGAAGGAGGAGGAATCCGACGGTGGTGTGGTGGCGCCGCCAGGTTCATCGTATAAAACAGAAGCCAAAGTTGCAGAGTGCGGTAACTGGTTTTTAAAGAAATCAGCATCCCGACTGTTAAAGATCACTCGGGATTCCAAGTTAAAAAGGTGATAGCCTTTCTTTCCGGCAGGGTAACCAAGAAACAGACACCACCGACTTCGTGGTGCAAACTTGTCACGATATATGTGAACATGAGCAGTAAAACACAAGCATCCAAAAACTCTTAAGGATGAATAATTTAGAGCTTGCCCATAAAGCAACTCAAAAGGAGTACGGCCTTTGAGATGCTGAGTCGGTGTTCGGTTGATCAGGTAGGCAGCAGTAAGAACACATTCTCCCCAAAATTCAATAGGAAGACTGGCTTGGAACCGTAAAGCATGTGCCACATTGAGTAAATGACGATGCTTTCTTTCAACCCGACCATTCTGTTGTGGTGTGTCAACCATAGATGTCTCAAAGATGATCCCAGATGCAGCAAAGTGAGATCGCAAAGGCAGAAATTTAGTCCTATTATCAGCCCGAACACGATTTATGGTTTGGCCCCACTAGTTCTTCACTAGGGCACTAAATTCTAAAAATCTAGAGGCTACTTCAGACTTAGCGACTAATAAATAAACCCAAACAGCTCGGGAATAATCATCGACTATCGTCAAAAAATAAAATGCACCACTAGAGGATGGAGTTCTATAAGGTCCCCAAACATCACAATGTACTAATTCAAAATAATGTAGTAGCATTTGTAGAACTCAATGGAAAACTATGTCTAGTCTGTTTTGCTCTATAACATACAGAGCAAGGTATAGTAGTATTATTTGTGCTAAAATCAAGAGTTGGAATAGAAGACAACACCGTAGATGATGGATGACCAAAACGTTGATGCCATAAATCAGATGAAGAAACCAAAGCAACTGTCGGAATAGACTGCAAGATATGAGGACGAAGGCGAGTATCCAATAGAGGAAGCCAATAAAGCCCCCCCTTTCTGTTCACCCAAGCCAATCACAATCCCCGTACTAATTTTCTGTAAAATGAAATAATTTTCAGCAAACAAAGCTAGACATTTTAAGGCAGATAACAATCTAGAGCATGATAATAAATTGCACCGTAAAGTAGGTATGTAGAGCACATGAGTAATGGTGACATCACCAAAATAAATAGACCCATATTATGTAGCAGAAGACACAGATCCATCAGGCAGCATGACATTCACAGTATTGGTAGCAGTAGTAATATCAGTAAGAGAACCTTTGTCACCAGTCATGTGATATGAGGCTCCCGAATCAAGAATCCAAGGTAAAGTAGACTTACCTGATCCATGGTCAGATAACGAATCAAACTGATTAAATAAATGTATGGTTGTACACCATTGGTCGTCAGATAGAGTAGGACCAAAATCAGATCGTGTTGGTAAGCCAGAGGAGGTGGCCACCGCAAATCCATGCGGCGACGTCACTGCGCTGGCAAAAAGAGCCATAACACAAATGGTAAGCACAATTAAATTAAGAGAAGAAAAATAACGCTGAATCAAAGACAAAAGGTCCAAGGACGCGCGGCTACTATTGGCGCGTGAAAGGCACGGGCTATGAAGATTGAAGTGCGCATCTGTTGCACCCGCGCGTGGGCTTCACGTGCTTCTGGAAGGTCGCGCGCGTGAATCTCACGCGCGCCTCATTCTGGCGGAAGCTAACGCCACCGGACGGAGCCGCTGCCAAGAACAATGCCACCAATGTCAAGATCGATGCCACCAGACGGAGCGGTCCGGGACGGAGACCAGTCAGAGTGGGAGCGGGCCGGGACAGAGTCAGAGTGGGAGTGCCGGACGGAGCCGTTCCGGAACGAAGCGAGAAATGGAACTGACCGGGATGGGCCAGAACGAGCCGTGCTGGAGCAGATCGGGACAACCGAAGCTGAGCAGACCGGGACGAAGCCAGAGCGGGAGAAGGCTGGAGCAGAGCAGACTGGGACGGCGGCGGTCGAACGGCGGCGGTGGTGAGCAAGGTGGATCGATGGCGGCGTTGGAGCAGAAACTGAAGAGGAATATTGTTTATTTATTTATTTATTTGCTGGAAAGGCAGTCTGGATCGACGGCGTGTGGAAGTCACGCACGAACGACGGCGGAAAATTTATGACGGTATTTTAAGGTCTTAGGTTTCAGGATTTTAGGCTCTGATACCATGTAGAATAAGGGTAATAATTGTGTATCTTTATTCATGAATTCAGGATACATTATATAGTGGTACATGATACCTATAGAAGTTAGGAAAAGGTAATAGAATACAACTACATCTACAATTATGGTAAGAATACAAATCCAATTCCAATTCCTTAACACATTGGTTACACTCCAATTTTTTTAGCATTATTAAGTTAAAGAACAATTTGAAATGAACAGATAATTTCCAAATTTCACATTCAGGCTTCTCTTCTTGTGGCATCGTGAAGAAGATTGACATCGACTCCCTCTATTAGGAAATGGACATATATTACAGCCAATCCTCTAATGAAATTATTGTTGGACATATATTGATTATATCATGTGAAAAATTAAATAACAAAATTGAACGAGCAATTAACATATGCAAGAATAATAAATTTTTATTAATTACTCAAGCATACAATCGAAAAGCTTAAATTACAAATAATCAAAGCATAAATCATGTTTCAAGTAATGATGGAGTCAAGAGTAACACTTGTTGCCCTTGAAATGAATGAGTCCTGTCGTGGACATCATTCCCTAGGGTAAAACCATCGAAGGTAACAATTAACACGTAAGAGTTACCTCGGATTCACGCAAGGCCCGAAGGACTATCACCTCGACAGAGCAACAAATGGAAACTTCGAGAAAGACAGAAAGAAGACTCAAGTTTAGAATATGGAGGGACTTGAGACATGGTGTGTAATTTCTGAATGACTTAGAGGCTCTATTTATACTGCTCTAAGAGATCCTAATCATGGAAACATGATATTCTAATTTTCTGTAATTAGAGAAGAATATTCTCCAATCACCAACTCACCAAATCCGAGACATTCCATGAATACTCGAATCAAATCTGCTGGAAATGGAAGAAATATTTGCACAAATATTCTTCATCGTATTAAACATGGTAAACCGCATATTTATTTAAGACAAGATATCTCACAAAATATGGAAGAATTTTGTTCTTATCTCTTAAGAATTACACACAAGCAATTCCATATATACTATGCGGTTGGGCCTTTCAGAGACTTCCATGCGGTCCATATGCATTTTGGATAGTCCAGAGAAAAATTAATCTGGGCCAATTTCCGCCTAATTTTTCTCTTTCAAGAGTGACATTTCAAACATCCATATCTCATTCACCCTTGATCCGTTTTGAGAGTTTAAATAGTCGATTTTATAGTACTCGCGAAGGAGAACCCAAAAATGACATCCATTGACCCGAAATCTATTCGGGTCCCACTCAAAAGAAGCCCAAAAAGTTGACAAATTTCAACCTCTTAACCATCATTTTCCAACAATCCCCCAAATGAATAGATATTGATGTAGGAATCAGAACAATCACGTCAGACACAGAGTTTGACTTGGTGATAGATTCATTTCGATGGCATTGATGCTGCATAGGATAAGTAGGTGTCACCCTTTGAACTTTCCCTTGAGAGAGTACTCCCCACACTTAAACCTTACTCGCCCTCGAGTAAGAAAAGATTCAAGCACACGGAGGAAATAACATATCCACATCCTAAAAACCCTAAAATACCCGCATAAAATGGCCACATCAAAACTCCCCACACTTAAACCTTACTCGCCCTCGAGTAAGAAAAGATCTAAGCACACGGAAGAAATGATATAGCCCTATCCTAACTACTAATCCCCCAATCAAAGCCTCACAAAACTCTCAATATCATAAATCCCAAAATAAAAGCTCACATGAGAATTTTTCACACACACATCCCCAATCCTAAATCTAACCAAACCTACCACTTATCAATTCACTACCCATAAAAATATTTCCAAGCCCCGAATTGATATTCCCAAAGTCCAATGACACAAGATAAAGTTAAAACCATTTAAGAGGTTTAAGCACATACTTCACCTAATGCCAATATATCCACCAAAATCCAATGACATAAAATGAAGCTAAAGCCATATAAGAGGTTCAAACACATGCTTCACCTAATGCCAATATATCAACCAAAAACGAAGTATAAAGAGATAAGGAATTTCATAACCACACTTCGTTTCCTAACCCACTAAGCTACCCAATCCCAAGAGGTCTATAGATGTTGAGCTACCCGATCCATCCGTGTGACAACCGCAACCTTATGACTCCAACGCCGGCAAATGAGTGAAATCATAGCATTTTTCAATTTCTCTCACTTTCTCTCATTTTGCCTAGGAGCTTTTTCGAGTTTTCATCCTAGCCACACATCATGTTTCTTTAGCTCACATCTCACCTTTTTCCGCACATTTTAGCCTCTCATTTTTGCCTAGGCCGCCCTTTAAGGGTTTTCGACCTATCCGGGCCCCCAATGTTGCCTAAGTTGCCCTCTCGGGATTTCAACTTAGCGGGTTTTCTTTTTCTTTTTCTATTTTCTTTTTCTTTTTGTTTTTCTATTTTTTTTCTTTTTCTATTTTCTTTTTCTTTTTGTTTTTCTATTTTTTTTTCCTTTTCTCATGTTTTTCCAATGAAAAGTAGAAAAAAGCATTCCAAAACAATCTAGCATGCATATGAGTCCTCTAACCCCTCCCCACACTTAAAACATTACATTGCCCTCAATGTAAACATGTAAGGCAAGAACAATAAAAATCAAGGTAAGGGGATAGAGTGACACCCGTGTCTCCGCAATTCGCCGGTGATATGGCGCAATCCAAGCACTTGTATGGTCCCGAAATTGGTTTCGGAACCGGAAGGGGGAGCAAGGATGCCGTAGAAGAACTCACCCCTCGAGAAAAGCATTGTCTCCATGGCGCCGTTTGATCAAGACTAACACCACGAAGAACACATTAAACTCACAAGTACATAAGGATATGTAATACTAGGTTTAGCATCAAGAGTTAATAACCATAGTATTTTCAAAGAACAACCAAATCACACTCAACCAACACTATAAGAATAATCATGAAAAATATCCAACATATATTGACATGTATACAAGCATCATTATAGGATATGCACTTACGATCACAATGATGTAGTCGGCATACTACAATCAACAAATGTACTATAAAGATGCAAGAATGTTCATATGCCAATATATGTAGGATGGTTGAGAATGAGTGGAGATGTGGTGGTTCTTGGGAGTGTTGGGTGGAGAAGAAGGAAGGATCATGCAATGTTTAAAATCAGTTGAAAACTTAGATTTTCCATCGCGACTCGCGATGAAGTTCATCGCGACTCGCGACGTAGTTCATCGCGACTCGCAACGGTTTACGTCGCGCCTCACGAAAAGTGAAATCCGAGATCAGAAATTTTTCAAAAGTTACTGAGCCCGTCCCGACTCGCGACTATGTTCATCGCGACTCGCGACGTGGCCTCGCGATGTCATCGCGACTAGCGGAAAGTTGAGTCCGAAAGCTCAAAAGTTTCTGAGCTCGTCGCGACTCGCGACAAAGTTAATCGCGACTCGCGACGAAGCCTCGCGATGTCATCACGACTCGCGGAAAGTTGAGTCCGGAAGCTCAAAATGTTCTGATCACGTCGCGACTCGCGACTAAGTTCATCGCGACTCGCGATGGCCATCACGAGGCCGTCGCGACTCATGGAAAGTTGGCGCTGGGAGTGAATTTTGCTCCCCTGTTCATCGCGACTCGCGACGAAGCCCATCGCGACTCGTGACGGCAGGGTATCCCAGGCTTAAAATTTTTTCGTTTTCTTACCAACTGTCCAAGCTTTCTTCCCTCGTTCATTGATCTTGTTCCTTCATCTCCTTCATTGCAATGCACTTCATGTTGCTACAAAATCATAGAAAAACATGCCATAAAAAGAACAAAACAAAACAACAAAAACTAAGAAACAAAAACTAAAAGAAATGCCGAATTTATTTTACGTCGTCGGCACGACGAAGCTCCGTATTTTTAAGGTCGTCGGCACGACCCTAATGTTATCCGTATGGTGAAGGCTTGAAGCTCTTCACCATGAGCATCCAAAATAAGAGAGGTGGGGGCACAAAACTTTCAAGAGGAAAGTCTTGTGGAGGTGAAGATGGTTGGAGGAAAGTTGAGTGGTTAGGAGGCTTAAGATAGTCTTTTGGCTCCTCTCTTATCTCCCTCACAACTTCCGAAAATGGTAGAGTTGGTTCAATAGGTGGAAGAAGGGGTGACGATGCTAATGAATATAGCACTATCACCTCTTCCTCCATTTTTCTGTCCTCAACAACCAACTCCTCATCCTTTTCGAACTCAAAATCATTTCTATTGGTGACCTTACTCACCGAGTCATCGAGTTCAAGGTGGGATGGTGTATTTTCGGAATCACGAGCTTCCATTCGGGCCAATACCTCTAATATATTCCTCACATGCCCCTCAATGGCCTCAACACTAGAGGAGAGCTGGGTATCCGGCTCCTCACTAGTAAAGGAGTTCAAGTTTGCTATGGTATTTAAAACATCCTCACATGTCAAACTTGAACTTCCTTGTTGGGCTTGGTTTTGGGGTATGGTATAGGGGGTGATGGCCAACTAGGTTGCTCGTAATGTTGGTTTTCCGGCTCATTCTCATACCACCAATCTGGGCTACCACTCCATTCCGGATTGTAAGAGTTGTGGTATGGAAAACACTCTTGAGCATTTTGCCCTTGAAAACAAACATCTCCAACCTCTTGATAGCACTCTTCATAGTACCCATGGTTTTGAAAACCAAGGGTTCTTTCTCGGTCATTGTGCTTTTCCCACAACAAAGGGCAAGATTCGGTAGGATGGTCGGAACGACACATCCTACAAAACCTTGCTTGTTGAGCCTCTCTTCTCATCATGAGTTCCCTCAAGGTGAGACGCTCCATTAAATTTTAAAAAAAATTTTTTAACAAAAGTTCGAAATCATAGTGCAAGATTCTCGATAAAATAAATTACCAAGAACTCAAGCAATACCTACTCCGAACAAAAACAACCACCAAGTAGTGGAAAATAAAAACATCTAGCCAATACACAACCAAATACACCTAAATACTAAAGAATAAACGCCTCTTCCCCGGCAACGGCGCCATTTTGACAGGCGGGCGATCGTCGCGCCCTCCGTGCAAAAGATAATTTATAAGCCCTTTCTGCTTACTTTCTACAACTAGGTAGATAGCGGCAAATCGGGGTCGTCTAATGAGAAGAGGGATCTTCCTAAGCAATCAAGCACAAATGGTTGTTAGTAGGCTAGGAGTAACTATATTTACACACACTTAAAAGCAAGTAAATGGGGGGGGGGGGTTGGTTGGTTGGTTGTTCCTAAGTTACGAAAATAAAAAGACAACTAGCAAGGTCAAGTGACTATGCTAATCATCAAACAAAACTAAGAAAATGGGTTTTAAAACTACAAAGATAAAAAGCCATGGGGGCAACGGATATCCACTTCCAAATCTAATGTAGGTCATTGAATCATTCACTCATTCTATCATATAGCATTACATGACTCAACATCAACATACCCATCTAGCAAGAATCACAACACATAAATCACAAGAAGTTCTAAGTTCATGCTCATAGATTTTCATGCAAAGGAGCTACGGAATTCGTCACGTTCCTAACACCTAACCAATTCAATCATACAAGCACTCCCTATGCTCAAACAACTCATGGCACAAGTGAAGCAAAACACACCATCAAGAATACACAAATGCTAAATAACAAATGCTTCAAGAAAGAGTAAAAGCCATCTATTTGCTACTTCAACTACTTGTCGTGGAGACTAAACTCCTATCCTTCTTAGTTCGTAGTTTGCGAGAGTGAGTTCGACATCTCTCGTCAGACCTCACCAATGACTCCTGTTGTCGCGACCACGACTCAAGGTATCATTGGTGGCATTTAATCACGAAGAACCAACAAGCTTGGCAACGCTTATGACCACTACACCGTGACTAAGCATTTAACCAATTCATGCAATTACACGAGATTGGATGAACGTGCAACACACATTCATCCAAGAGCATATAACTCTCTCGTTTGCTACACAAACGAACATGACGAAGAGTTCAACATCAATCACATTCGTCTAGCACATTATCAATCCATTAACACAATCAAAAGCTCTAAATCATACTCATACATTCCTAACAAGAAAAGGGGGGAAATTAACCCAAATCCACCAAACCCTAGCTAGCAATTCATACAAGCATTTCATTCAAGCTTTCAACAATATCAATGGCATCAACAATTAACATTCAAAGCACAATAAAAGCACAATAGCAAAAACACCAAATAGATAGATATAAATGCTCCTTACTACATATAAATGGAAGCTTCAATCCTTGCTCCCAAGTACAAAAACTACTCTAGAACAAGAAAACACATAGAAAACAAGAGAGAAAAAGCTAGGGTTTTGGCCCAAAACAGGGGCCAAAAAAACTGTGGAAAGAAGAGGGTGAAGAGGTATTTATAGTGGGAAGAAAAAGGGAGAAAAACGCTGTTACAGGGCTGATTTTAAGCTGTCGTCGCGAGTCGCGAGTCGCGACCAAATCAGTAAATTGCAGCCCTGTTTTGTTTTGCTTCCTCCGGGTGAACCGTTGATCCGTTTCGGGAGTTCTTGTAGTCAATTTTATAGTGCTCGAGAAGAGGAATCCAATGGTTCCACTCTTGAAGGCTGATTCTTCTCGGAAAATTCTGAGAACCCCGGACAATCTTTCACCCGTTGCTTTGCTCTCCTTTCTTCACCTCTTCACTTCTTCATATCTTCAAAAAGCCCAAATGTAAGTCTTCAAATCTTCAAATATATCTTTCAAAGTCTTCAAATCTTCAAAGTCTTCAAAAAAATCACCTCGTCACACAAAATCATCTAAAAAGTGATAAAAACGCCAAAGTCGCTTTTATCCCTCATTTCAAGGCAAAATGCCACATTTAGAGCACAAAATTGTCCAAAACCTAATCCTTAAAACCCTAAAATAACCATCTAAAATGGACACATCAAGTACACTTAGCCCATTGGTTAGGAAGTAGACGCGATGTCCTTGAACTTCCCCTACCGCTTATGTGAACGACAATGCACTTCCCACAGACACCTTTCCTAGCCCCTGCGCTTTCCTCGGTTGTGTCCATTAATCAGGCCATGGCACACACCTAGTTCTGTAAGGTTTCTAAAGAATTGCATCCCAACAATTCCCTTTCGAAGCGGCCACACTTCTCGCTTACATAGGTGATTCTTGGCGTAAGAGCAGTTCCGTAAACTATTGCGCTCTTTCGAGTACTACATACTCGATGCCTTGAATCATTAAAAGAAATTTAATGCTTAACCTCCATTCACATCACCGTTTCTTCATCATAGGAATAAGACAGGAGGTATGAAACCCCCATAGTGATCGCGATGGGTCTTTGCAGTTTAGTTGTCCCATTGAACCTAGATCTTGGGATCTCCAGTCACATAGGTTGGGTGTCCACGTACGTAACCCACCATTTATTAGACTTAGTCATATTCCTTTCGATGAGTTCTCAACTAACTCTCGATTCAATTTCTTTGTCAAGAAATTAATTCAATCCTTTCGTCAAAGAATCACAACTCTTATCATATTGACCTTACGTAGTCAACATCGACAATTCTCGTAGAGAGTAGTCATCCAATGGTAAAGTGTCTTTGTCGAGACACACCATCATCGAAATGGCTTTAAGCTACACCAATAAGCATATAAGTGCTTTGGTCATCCTAGGGTATATCTTTCCCAATTTTTTCCCAACACAATGGACATAGATTCCTCTATGAATCTAGCATGAGAGAGCCATTTCTCTACACAACTCAAGCCATATCCACGAGTCTCACACACAGCTTGTTTCCAGTGATCTTTTCTAGATTACTCGTGTATCATCTTACTATCCATTGTAAGAATTGTCTAATGTGCACTTTAATAAGTACAACAGTCTATCAATGACTCTTGAGTTCTCTTCTTAAGAGACACCTCACCTTTACAAAAAGGTAACTCATAATGTTTAGAGGCATTCCATAGAATATGACATATCTCCAAGAGACTCTTAGCGTATCCGCCTTCGTCAAACTCATTGATTAATATTACTGGGTAAACAACAATTAGTTTGGTCACATGATGGGTCATTTAGGAGCATTGAGCTTTTCATTTTGCTCTATTCAGATTTTAATATCTAAATCTCCAAATAACCATTTAGGTCCATTAGATGTACTTCTAGCTTTCACAAAGCCTTGATAGCAAGTACCATCACCCTTGGACTTATTCTCACGTCTAGAGAACACCCATCAAGTACACAAATATACTTACTAATTGTTCAAATCTACTAGTACTCTAGTGATTTGCACTCATGGTAGATCAATCTCTCTATTGATCACCACTTTCCACAAAAATTATTTCATGGAATCTCGTTTCCTTCGTTGGTTTATCCTCGATCCTTAATGATTCCATCTATTGACTCTTAAGTCCATTTAAGATAAATCAGGATCTTTAATAGAAACTTCCACAAAATACACTTTCCATCAAGACATATTTCTAGTTTCTGCATAATATTTCTTGTGAATTTCAAGAAATTGATAGCACTTCAACATTGTGCATATCTAGTAAAGATACTATTTAAGTATTCCGTTTACTACATTCGCAATACGCCAACCCACACATTCAAAAGAACTTTTAGGATAGCTCTATGAGGAGCTTTATTTTCCTCCTTCTTGGGGTATCTTATTTAAAAGATCGCCAGCCAACTTAAAGGCTCCCCCATAACGCTTGATCATTTCTAGCAATTTCCTTCAATCACCAAATGACCTTGCAAATGTCTACAGTGTGAATCACATTCCCCAAAAGATTCTATGTATTCACATCATGGTCACAGATAACCTCATATGTTTTCTGTGCATCACGTAAGTGGTTTCGTTAATATACAAACCCAACTTACTAAAAGTCCGTGTATTCAATAATTAATCGAACACTAGGTTCTTACCCATCAAATTTCTTTTAGGGCTTGATCATTTTAACAATTAAAACACCTTCATGGATTGATCTTTTATCGCAGAAGTCTCTCTTATTCCTTCAACTCCCTTGGAATTAGAGATAACTTAACTTCCCGATCTCAATTAATCATTCTTCCTCGCATGACCAATACCACCACCAATGTAGTATCAATCAATCGAGGATTCGATTAACTCTCACTAGGGCGCAGTGTGAGTTTACCAACTCCACACAATTTCATGCCCATTTTAAAGCCAAGTTTCAGTACAACTGCACTTTACTTTCAGACAACTCAAATCAAACTTGAATGCCTTTATGCTCGAAACACATTCAAATCCATTGCTCGACTCAAGTTTGAGTGCATTGCTTGACTCAATTACGGGTTTACCCTTTTTGGTTCGAGTTAAATTCCTCCCGACTTGAACAACTTGATTCAAGTCTCTCGTGATGACTTTTCATCTCAAGTACCTATCAAAATTCATATGGTCGTTGAATTTTTAGGTTTTTCGTCTACACCCCACATTGGGTTGGTTTTATTAAACATCCCCGCATGTGTTAAGTTTCTCAAAATCTCATGTCTTGGGGTTCCTAGACCAAATGTCTTAGGATTCCTCATCTCAGAATTGTAAGGTTTCCAACCAAAAATCCAGAGAATTGACCAAATGTCTTGGGATTCCATATCTCACGATTCTTAGATTTTTCAACCATAAATCAAGAGATTTGACCAAAAGTCTCGGGATTCCCATTCTCAGGATTCTTAGTTGTCTCAACCAAATTCTAGAGATTTTCCCCTCAATTCTTTGATTACAAATAATCAAAGGTTTTTAGCATACTCATGAAGTTTGTTAGGGTTTAGTGGAGGCAGCATATAAAGTGTCTCTCTTCTCTCTGTAAACATTAATTCTGATATAGTGAATCCGTCTCCCGTGGATGTAGCCAAATTGGTGAACCACGTAAATCTTGTGTCTTGTTATTTTCGTTCATATTTTCTGTTCTTTCTCCATTCCACACAACAGTTATGCATATTTCCAAACATGTAATCATATATATAGTTACAGTTATGCACACTTGCAATAATTATGCATATTTCCAAACAACATGGAATGTGTATTTTCGGAATATATTGGAATGTGTATTTTCGAAATATATTGGAATGTGTATTTTCGGCAATCAACGCATGCAATCAGAATTTACACAATTATATTCACAAATATTGCATGCCATCCTTTTTATTTACGGAAAACAAAACCTGTCAACATGCAATGCAATCCGTATGCAATATACTAACTTTATGCATATTACGCATGCATCTTATTAACCAAATCAATATAAGTCAACAAATTTCATTCATTTCAAGACTGTTGGACATATATTGATTATATCATGCAAAACATTAAATAACAAAATTGAACGAGCAACTAATATATGCAAGAATAAATTTTTTTTATTAATTATTCAAGCATACAATCGAAAAGGTTAAATTACAAATAATCAAAGCATAAATCATGTTTCAAGTAATGATGGAGTCACGAGTAACACTTGCTGCCCTTGAAATGAATGAGTCCCGTCGTGGACATCGTTCCCTAGGGTAAAACCATCGAAGGTAACAATTGACACGTAAGAGTTACCTCGGATTCACGCAAGGCCCGAAGGACTATCACCTCAACAGAGCAACAAATGGAAACTTCAAGAAAGACAGAAAGAAGACTCAAGTTTAGAATATGGAGGGACTTGAGAAATGGTGTGTAATTTCTGAATGAATTAGAGGCTCTATTTATACTGCTCTAAGAGACCCTAATCATGGAAACATGATATTATAGATTTTATGTAATTAGAGAAGAATATTCTCCAATCACCAACTCACCAAATCCGAGACATTCCATGAATACTCGAATCAAATCTGCTGGAAATGGAAGAAATATTTGTACAAATATTCTTTATCGTATTAAACATGGTAAACCACATATTTATTTAAGACAAGATATCTCACAAAATATGGAAGAATTTTGTTCTTATCTCTTAAGAATTACACACAAGCAATTCCATATATACTATGCGGTTGGGCCTTCCAGAGACTTCCATGCGGTCCATACGCATTTTGGACAGTCTAGAGAAAAATTAATCTGGGCCAATTTCCGCCTAATTTTTCTCTTTCAAGAGTGACATTTCAAACATCCATATCTCATTCACCCTTGATACGTTTTGAGAATTTAAATAGTCAATTTTATAGTACTTGCGAAGGAGAACCCAAAAATGACATCCACCGACCCAAAATCTATTCGGGTCCCACTCAAACAAAGCCCAAAAAATTGACGAATTTCAACCTTTTAACCATCATTTCCCAACAATTATTTTTCTAGTTTATTTGTTTGCATTAATTCATGGTTTTAAAAAAAAATCAAAAGTGACGTGTGTTGTTTTGGTTCTTAATCATGGATCTGAGCATTTTCCAGGCTAAATAGGCAATAAATCTCAATGATGAGTTTGTGCTTGTGTCGTGCAATTCTTGGTTACTATTAATGATTGACCAATTCGCAATGACTGCTAAAGCTTAATCACAATTTGATCTTTTTTTTTGCCAAAGTTGTGACGACTCTTAAGCGCATGCCCATCCCCAAGCTTGCGACAGATGAAGCCTTTGCTTTATGCCTCAAATTTTACCATATTTTGGGACCCCATTTCTAAATAAAAAAACTACTCCTATACATATATATGTAATAAATGTAGTATATAAAATAAAGGGAAAATTGGTGGATCTGAATTAAAAACATAAGAAAAGACCCAAAACATCATTTTTGCCCTCTACACAGCACGACTGTACCTCTTCTTCCATTTTAAAGAAAATCACGGTCGGCTTCCCAAAGGGTTTCATCATTGTTCATCCGATCTTCTATTCTTCTTATCTGCAAAATTACTTTTTTGCGAGCTCTGGTATTGAAGAATTTTTGGTTAGTATCCCATATTCAAAAAGTTTAATTTTGTTGGGTTTAGACTTTTAGTGTGCTGTGAACTTGAAATTCGAATTGTAAATTTTACATTTTCTCTATTGATGCCTTGAAAATAGGTTCAACATTGGAGTTTGGGTATATTTTCTTGATTTGTGAATGTGAAGCATAGTTGTGTTGTTAATTACTTGTGTTCAATACATGTGTGTTTATGCTCAACTTTATTTCTTGATTCTAAGAAGTGTATGAATTTTCTGCTGTAATTTTATTCATAGATTTTGAGAGATGTATTTTGTGTAATCGTGTGCATGGCCGGAATGCAGAGATCATTGCGTGTGCAGTGTGCTGGAAATGTGATTATAATGGCCGGAATACACACCGCATGAGGCTTTCCGGCACTGGAGCTCTCCATTAATTTTGTTTATTGAGGAAGATGAAGGATAAAGACAGCGATTTAACAAGAAACAATTGTCCGCAAGAAACCGATGCGGGGATTTAACAGCAATTTCGAGTTTTTATAGCTCGCTGTAATGCGTAGAGTTGGCTCCGTGACACTGGTGTTTTGCCCCGGTGCCTCATTAAAAACATGGTCTATGTTTCGTCCGGTCACTGCAGGTTAATTTAAGAAGATACACCAAATTTATATTATATTAATTATTTTTTTAATTTGAATATATATTAATGAGTGTGTCTCTTGAAAGAATTTTTTTCCCATAAATTATAGAAAGATCAAGGTTTAAAATGCAACTTAGAAAAAATTACAATAAAATTTTTGCGTTGCATTAATCGAATCACAAACTTATCACTAGTACTGCACGTTGCATAATAAACTTTTAATATTACAGATAAAACCTTTCACCTTTCTATAATTCTAAATCAATCTTGTTTTTCTATATGTTTATGAAAAGATGATTTTGAAGTGTGCTGGAAAGGGTTGGTGAAAGGTGAATAAAAGAGCTCATAGTTTAGTTGCTATACATATTATGTAGGCTTAATAAAATGAAGACACAATGCAGACATAATGCAAATGAAAAGGATGCTATGATCCATGGGTTGTGATTGAGTTTCTAGTCAATAGGTATAGTTTAGTTGTTTTAGTGGGAGGTAAATTTTGTGGATGAGCTTCAAAAAGTACATAACTTATTGGAATTAGTTTCTCTCACTTCCTTCATTTTATGCGAGGGCCCTTTTTCATCGTCCGTTTCAGGCCATTAAAATTTTAGAGCTAGCCCTGCTTAAGCATAATTCCCAGATTTTAGCATTTTCCAAGCTAAATATGTTATATCCCTTAATGATGAGTTAGAGCATGTATCGTGCCGAATTCGTGTTAAATGTTAATGAAGAGTTTTAGCATTTTTGACAACAAATTCATGATGATCGTTAAATCTTAATCACAACTCCGGGCATTTTCCTGTGCCATAACTTTAATGACTCCTAAAGCATGGGTTTGGGCATTTTTCGTGCAAAATTAATAATGACTAAAGTAGACAGTGGCAGTTGAACCGCGTCTAAGCATTAATGGTTGCAATTGGCTACCTCATTTTTCTTCTTCTGTCCTTGAATAAGTATTAATTGACCAATGGAAAAACACACTTCCAAGTAAACATTAAAAAGTTTAACGACTTAAACAAACATATGATATAAACAAGAGTCCTTCGACAGTGGCATGACGTCCTTTGGTGCAGGAATCCTCTTGGCGCGATGCCCTCCGACGCGACTTCTTCTTCTTCTTTCGCCATAATTTCTCCATAATATGACCTTTCATGCTGATCTAGGGTTTGTGTTTCGATTCGAGATGTAGTTTGGGGGGATTCGATTGGTGTGATGAAACCTATATCGATGTGATGAAACCTATATCGATGGCAGGGCTATCAGAGGCCGATGTCCTGAGGACGAAGGAGTTGGAAAAAGTTCAAAATTTGATGGTTGTGCTATTGTATGTGTTTTTTATTTGTTTATCTGAATTTTGGTGACCAGGATGATCTATATGTCTGATTGGTGGAGGTGGTGGAGTGAGCCGGAAAGGAGTGGTGGTGGCTAGATAGAGGCGATGCGGTGGTGATGGCCAGACGGGTGGTGGTGGAGCCAAATGGGTAGTGGTGGTTGAGCAAGGTGGAGGTGGAGCCAGGCAGGTGGGGGTGGTGGTGGTGGTTGGCGGAGAGGGCAGAATTGCCCTTCTCATTTAATGAGTTTTAGTGACGATTTTGAGCATGTGTCGTGCAGAACTCGTGCTGACTCTTAAATAAGAAATCAAACCTTTGTTGCGACCTGTTCAGGACAACTGCAAAATCATAATTCCGAGTTTGGGAAACTCTGTGCCATTATTGTAATGACACTAAAGCACTTGTTTAAGCATTTTTTTGTGCAAAATTCATAATCGCTGTTAATTAGTCACACAATCAGGCATTTCGTGGGCCCAAATTGGAATGAATCTAAATCATGGGTTTTAGGATTACCCGTGCCTAGTTTGTGACTATTAATCATGAGTCTTATATATAGTCCATGTAGATTTCATATAAAATTCCAGATCGTGCAATTTAAGACTTGTCATGACTTGTAATTAATCAAATAAAATACTATCGACTACAACCTTCAGTAATAAAGGCAACTTCCCTATAGGCAACTTCCAGAGTTCACTGATGACATTATGGTAAGTTTTGAATTTTTAAAGTAGCAAATTAAGCATTTCTTTGCACATTGAAAATGTTATCGCATATAAAATCTCAACCGCTTGTCTCTTGAAAGCCAAAGGAAAGTTCACTTGAAAACTTTGGATCCCTCTCAATGAAATAGTTGTATAATCTTGTTTGCGATGGATCTATCAACAACATTTGTCCTTTCTTCTACTTCTTCATATCCCAACACTTATCTCTCTTAGGATTTCTTCAAGTTATTGTTTAGTTTGTTTCTCTTTGTTGTTTCGATGCCAACAATGACTGCACATGAAGCTTAGAGAAAAGTGGTGCTTCAGGGGACGAAGTTGTGGATTCTCTGCCGAAGAATTTTTCTTAATCTAGGATTCTCCCAATTCAATCATGGATTTAATAAGATTGTTCATTTTTTAATCCAAGATATAAGCCTTTACCAACACAAAATTTTATATACTCTTAATGACAAGTATGTGAATGTGTTGACACTTACATGACCTATTCACGATGCCTTCTTTATCTTAATCACAAGTTTTGGCATTAATATTCCATGCCAAAACTGTCATGACCTTCAGCATGAGTTCGAGAATTTTCAGTGCAAATTCCTAATCGCTCTTATGTGTGTAGAAATATTGTATGTGTAGGTTTTGAGCAAATCACATGTTGCTATGTGTTTAATTAACCATTCACTTTTCGTAATAAAAATTATTTTTTTATTCGTTAAAGGCCATGTATATACAAAAAAATCTCGAGTTCGACAAATTTAATGTATATGAATTTTGGGGTAATTGTGTAGATGTTGCAAATGAGTAGAAGAAAGGGAGATTATTCATGGAGTATCATTTATATTTATTGAATTCTCTATTCCTACTACTATTACATTAATATTTCTATTACTACAAATATAATATATATTTAATTATTAAAATAAATAGTGGTTGTACAAAATCAATGCTATATTAGCACTGTTTCGTGCAATATTCGTACTTTTATCGCACAATATATGCATTACTTTATTTTAGAATTTAATCACAATTTGGTCTTTTTTTTGTGCAAAATTGTAATGATTCTTGAGCATAGCTCCTTAAAATCTCCAATCATATGATATTGGCATAATCTAAGATTTGAGCATTCGCTAAGCTAAATAGGTTAAAACTCTTAATGATGAGTTCGAGCATGTATCATGCCAAATTTGTGTTGGATGCTAATATAGAGTTTGCATATTTGCCACGACAAGTACACGACCGATTCATGATGATCGGAATTTTCCTCCAGGTTTTGATCCAACTACATGCCGCAGCGTGTATGTTAGGAATATCCATAACCATGTAAATGAACCACTGATTCAAGAAGTGTTTGCAAGTACTGGTCCTGGTTAAATATGCAAGCTAATCAGGAAAGAAAAGTCATCATGTGACCATTAGGGTCATAGATCTGCTGCACTTTGTATATTGTCTCTTAATGGGAGGCACCTGTTGGGAAACAAATAAAAGTTAATTGGGAGGATACAATATGGAACTTAAAGATTTTTGTTGCGACCTTATTCTTGAGGTTACTAATGCAATGCTTTTTACTTGCTTCCCAGTGTACTTTAGTTGCTCTGATGCGAGGGTCATATGGGATCAGATGACTGGCTGTTCAAGGGGATACATATTTTTATCATTCCGGAACCATCATGAGGCTCGAAGTGCTATATTTGACCCAACTGAAAAATGACTTGGCAGTAGACAGTTTTGTTGTAAATGGGTTGCAAAAGATGTTGGAGATAATGGTGATAAAAAGAGGTCTGATGCTAAGAGTATTGTGGAGCTAACAGTTGTTACATTAGAAGATGGAAAAGAGATAACAGGCAATGATGGGTTAAAAATTTGTAATGACACTTGATGACGAGTTTGAGCATATGCCGTGCCAAAACCGTGTTGATTCATAATGAAGAGTCTAAGCATTTTTTGGGATCAATTCATGGTGACCATTGAATCTTAAACACGAGTTTGGGCATTTTACATGCCATCTATGTAATTACTAATGTGGTTTTTTTCTAAATAAAATGATATCAACTACGAATTGTGATGGCATATAATTTTATAAAAGCTTGACACAAGATCGAAAAGTCGATGTAATTCAGTCACCCAAAATATATTATGCATATACAACACAAACATGTTAAAATCATGGTGATTATAGAAATTTGCACATCAATTTCTTCATACGATCAATGTGATAACCCATCTCAATCTCAAATTGAGATAACCTAAAGATTCATAAAAGATTGATGGTTGATAGGAAATGTTAAAATCCTTCCAAAATTGGTTGCATCAAGATATAAAATTATTAAAGTTTTCTTGGTACATACCTTTGAGCTTAGGGAAGAGGAGAAACAATCAGTAAAGTATAGGTATAAAATCTCAATCCCCTTCAAAAGTTAAGATTTTTGAACTAGAGCATGTTGAAGCAAAATCCACATTGCATTATCTACTCTCTCTCTCTCTCTCATGTATGAGTTCAATTAAATAATCATACGTTGGAGCATTTAATTAATCACACGTTGAAGCAAAATCCACATTGCACGTAGTCTCTATTAATTAATCATACGTTGGAGCATTTACCATGATTATACTTCGGTTCTTAATTCAAGATTGGAGCATTTTCCAGACCAAATTTGTAATGAATGAAATATAATTTTAACAAGCATAAAATTTAAGATCTAGAAAATAGGGAGAACGAAATTCAGAGTAAGAAACGAATTCGGTTATTAATTGTAATTCACACCCAAAAATATGGGAATATACGAGTTTATACACTAAAATGGCCTGAATAAACTCAAGTTGCATTTCTAACTAACTAATAACAAACACTCATATGTTAACTAAAACCACATCATTTTCATTTCCTCATTAAATCAAATTTGGAAGACTTTGGATCTTCACACCGAGAACTGTACTACCCCACCCCCACCCCCTCAAGCTGGATAATTAGTGAAGAAGCGAAAGCCAAGCCTGAAAAGTATAATGTGAAAGGCAGAAGCAGGAAATGCATTTTGTGAAGACATCAGTTAATTGAACATGTGTAGAGACTTTGATGGGGATAAAACATGTGCCAAGAAGTAATATATGATTAGGTGATGATAAATTTACGGGTTCTTGATCCGTTGGTGATAAACATGATTAGTAGTGATATACAGTGAAGCTTATTTATGACAATATAAAGGCAGAGGTAACAATAAATACTAGTGAAGATCCGCGTCGGAAGGGAAAATTCTATGATGTATGCACATAATATGATCAATGCCATGCACCCATAAATCATCACTGAGATTTGGCCAAGAGGGAACAAAATCTGCAAGAATGACTAGCATGAAAATCAGCATTCTATTCAAACATCCATACTTAAGAAAATGAAGAATGGATATAGACCGATATCAGACCTTCCACCAACCTGAATGAGACCGAAAAGGACTAGCACAAAAAGAACACCAAACAAGAATGGCCCTAGAAAACTGAAATCATGGCCTCTAATAGCAGCCCAGAAGGTGTAAATATTAAGGCTAACAACCACAATAACCGTCAAGATAACCAGTTCCAGAATCACCTTTCTTGGAAGACAGTAGAGTCACATAAATGCTCAGGGACCGAGGGACTATCCTTATAGTTTTTCTCAAAAAACAACAAAAATCAAACTCACACATCACTGAGCATTTATGTTTTTTTTCTATGGAATGCACCATATGATGGGCAGAACATTAAACTCCAAATATCAAAGAACAACAAAGTAGTTCACGGTACACCAATCAAGTCGAGGATTAGTAAAACTGATCCACTTAAGCTCACAAGTTGACATGATCTAGCTCTGCTAAAAACTTTGAAAGTACTATTGGTTTTGTCTTTAATTCCTGGAAATCAAAGATGATCCAATAGAAGAATAGAAAAACCACAAAAATATTGGATTAGCTACAACAACTCCAGTCTGCATCACAATAAGGATGGATGGAAGGATTTGGTGTAGCGGGATAAAACAAACCATAAGACCGACAATATTTCAAATACTTAAATATGTGAAGAGCACTTTTAATATGATGCTTTATAGGATCTTGAACAAACTAGCTGAGTTGATAGATCCAATAGGTTACTTCAAACCATGTAAAGTTAAGATATAGAAGCCTTCCTATCAACCTTCTATATACTCTCGATTCAGAGAGAAGAGGAGAAGAAGTAATGTTGAATTATAATCACGAGTTTGGGTATTTTCCTACCCAAATTTTAATAACACTTAACCATGAGTTCAAGGTTTTACCATACGAAATTCAAAACCACTCTTAATTAATTGTAAGTTTGAGTATCCGTGCAAAATCGTACACTATAGCTTCATCCCGATCTCAAGCATCTTCCATGAAAAAATCATACCTACTCTTAGTTAAGCATCTTCCATGCAAAATTCACACCTACTCTTAGTTAACCAAGAAATTGATAATTTCATGTGCCATGTTGTAATGACCTATAATGCACGAGTTGATGCTATCCTGTGCAAAATTTGTGATGACTATTACTCATGAGTGAGTATTTTAAGCAACCCCATAAATCATCTAGTCATCCATGATACAGTGAGACACTAGCATTTTAAGTCTGTGAAAAAAAAATGTAACTAGCAATTCACTTATGTGCAATACAATTGAAACTAGCAATTCACGTCTGTGCAATAAAAGTTCAACAATCATCAAAATGTATTATTCTTTCCATCTATTCGAAGCCAACAAAAAAAGTGTTGCTACACGTGGCTCGTATTATTAATTGCAAGACTATCTTGAAGGCCTCTGTTGTTGGGAAATTTACTTTAGATGCAAAATTTTAGGAAAATTACTTGCTCCCTGATTATTTAGTATCTCAAGAGAATACCCCATCTATGTGATGATTTTTTAAATATATAAATTAGTATCTTCAAAAAGTATACAAACTGTCATGACAAAACAGTACAACATGTTTGAGATGCAAGAAATATGAGGTAGATATGGTATGTATGGTTACTAAAATGTCACTAAATATTCTTAATCCACTCTTTTATAATGGTAGAGGCCAAGGCAAGAAAGAATGTAAATAATGTTGAAATAGATTTGTTGCGATCGAAAATGGAAGATATGAGGGAAGGCATAAAAGGTGTGGAGTGGGATTTTGAAAGCGCAGCTCCGTTTCTTTGTTAAAGGTGATGGAGTGGCTGGTTCAGTCTCAGATGTAGGCATGTTTCCATTTTCTTTTGTGTTTTTGTTGGTCCTATTTGGTCCTAGTTGAACATGTGTCCGTCCTTTCTTAATGTTATGAACACAGGCGGTCAATGTTTCGAATTATCCGTTTACTGGTTTTTTTTAATTTTTAAAAGCAAGAATAAATTAATCAGGTATACAATATAACACTCTTAATATAACACGGTGAAACACTCTTAATATAACACTCTTAATATATTGATGTTTGTATACAATTTTTTAAATAGTTAACTACAGTTTACTTGTTCATTTGATAGAATTTTAATTTTTAAAAATTAAAATTAATATTTATCTCTGAATAAGGCTAAACATAAGATTTTTCACTAGTAACTTACATAGTCTTTTTCTTCAAAGATCAAAAATATTTATGATTCTTCCGATTTATGTATTTAATACAATTATGATTCGCTTATTAACCAAGGACTTGAGAATTTGCACATCTAAATTAGTATGCACTTAATGATGAGATTGGGCATGTGTCATGCAAAAACCGTGCTGAATATTAATGAACAATCTAAACATTTGTTATGATAAATTCATGATGACCGCTAAATCTTAATCGCGAGGAACATTGATGACACTCTAGTTGGTTAACATTTTTTGCAAATTAAAGAACGGTATAAATTGAATAGAGAAGTTCTGCATTTTACATTTAAGGCCCAAAATATAAGGCCGGAGTGTGAGATTGAGGCTTAGCCATTATGGGCTTCTCTTCTTGTAGCACTATGAAGCAGATCGACATCGACATCCTCTGGTTGTAGCTGGACATATCTTACAACTGATTCTTTGATGAAACACTTCCTCGCCAAAAACATGTGCGAACAATAGTCTTGATCAACAATCCTAGCTAATGTTTTTGAGCTTAATGTTGAATTATAGATCCATGTAATGCAGGGTTCCGCGAATAGCCAAATCATTCTTCAGCCCCACAGTTACCTCCCTCCCAACTAGTTCCTTAAATTACGAGACAACATGGCGTGGCTTTAAAGATCAGTTGTGCTTCCGCTAGATAGTTTGAAACGTAAGCTAAAGTGAGAAAATGAATGTGACATTAGCATCGAGTGGAAGATGGTTGGTTAGCTGCTCTTATAATCACTTTAAAGACTCTTAAGCGTGATTCAAGCATTTCCCGTGCAAAATTTTTAATCACTCTTACTCATGAATCTGAGCATTTTTATGCAAAATTCATGCACTTCTAATTAATCTTGAGTTCAAGCCTTTTTTAAAAAAAATACACACAATCAATCTTAATTAATCACGAATTCGAGTTTGATTTTCAAGATTTTTTGTCCAATTACTAATGACTATTAATAATGAGTATGCACATTGTTTGCAACCCCATGAACAAGCTCCGCATTCACAATATTGTGCAACATTAGAAATTCAAATTTATGTAATAAAAATACAATAATTACAAAAAAATTGGATTCTTCTGCCTGTTCGAAAATTACCAAAAACTGTTGCTACTCGTGGCTCACATTTTTCTTAATTGCAAATAATTTTGGTATTAAATAGGAAAAACTATTTTTGCCCCTCAAAATGTTAACAGACATTAAATTTAACGGTTTGATTAGACGGAAGTGACATGACTTAACACTTCTTTTATTCAAGGGGTCAAGTGTGCTCAAAAATTAAATGGAAGGTCAAAGGTGAACGATGACAATAGTTTAGGGGTCGTAGGTGTTATTTGCCCTATTAATAATTAGATAATGCAAATTCTGCCATGATTGTCACTAATAATAACATTAAGTCCAGGAACAATGAGATACAAATACAGTGAACCGGTTATTAGTGCTTGTGCAATCTAATATACCAATCATTATCTGTTAGAAAGTCGTCAATCTTCTCTAGACTAATGACTTTCTTACTCACTAGCAGTATGAAATATGGAATAGATCTAGGTGATCAATCTTAAAAAAACACTTAATTCAATCAATTACAACTACAAGATAGTTTTGTACAATGTAAATAGAAATAGGAATAAATAGAATATGATTACATCTCCTTGAACCTCACATCGTATTCAATGATGACATTAATTGTCATATGCAACTAAAAAATTAGCTATCCATTGAATAAGAATTTTAAAAATAATACATAGTACAGAAAGGGGATTTTAAAGTGAGAATTAAAATATTACTTGTAATTGTAATTATATTCTATTATCTTTTCCTAGCTTGTATAGGTATCCGGTACCACTATATAATGTATCTTGAGTTCATGAATAAAAACACACATTATTACCCTTATTTTCTACATGGTATCGGAGCCTAAAATCCTGAAATCTTAAAAGAAAATTCCACAGCCATTTTTCCCGAGTTCCTTCCGCCGCCAACGACAGCGCGTTTCTCCACGCACTGCCGCTGTGCCACCACTGAAGCTCGCTGATTCTCATGCGCTGCCGTCTATCTCCATGCACGGTGAACCAATCTCCACGCACCGCCGCTCATTCAACGCGCCAGTGTCTCTTGCTGATCCAATCTGCCACCGATTATTGTACCTGTAACTGATCTGTACCTGATTTTACACTATGTCTGACTCCGAAAGAAATCCCTAAGAACATGCCCGTATTTATGCTTTTCCTGAGGTTCTGAAACTTCAGGATATGAGTGTTTATGATGTGATTGCGGCTTTACCGAAGCAGTTGCAATTGCAATCTGGCCCTCAGACTACTATACCTATTAGTCGTATGTCGACTGATCCTTACTTTATTGGCTCTAGCGATGGTCTAGTTTTACAACTTATACCGAACATGTTGAAAGGTCAAGAAAATTACATTAAATGGTCTAACGCAATGTGCCGCGCATTCCTTGCCAAGAACAAAATGGGGTTAATTGATGGTTCCATTACAAACCCCAGGATGGTCATCCTGTGCTTCTGATTGGCCTGGGGTTAATGCTACTTTTGTCTACTGGATCTTGCAAACCCCGGATCCGGTGTTGAGATCTTCTACAAACTCGTTTGCCACAATTAAGGAAATGTGGGATGACCTGAAGGCACGATTTATTCTTGGGAATGGTATGCAAGTTTTACAAATGTAAGAGGCTATTCAGAGTTGCAGGAAGAACGGTCAGCCTATCGACATTTACTTTGGAAAACTGAAGAAGTTGTTTGCAGATTATCCCTACATGCGGCCTCCCCTAGTTTGTGACTGCAAAAAAAGCAAGCCACTGTGCCATTGCAATATTTCTGCGAGAGTCTTCCGAGAGATAGAGAAGGATTTGATCTACCAATTCATTTCTGGCCTCGACGAAGGCTTTCACACCTTGCGATCACATACCATGAGCATTGATCCAATGCCACCTGTCATGAAAGTTTATGCCCTTGTTTCCCAGTAGGAGAATCATAGAGCTGCCATTCGAGCTCGTGAGCCTTCTTCTAATTCCATGGCATATGCTGCACGATGCCCACCACCTACAAGTTCTTCGCCAATTGTTCTTTCTACATCTAACTACAAGAATCTTGTTTGTACACATTGTCATCGCAAGGATCACGATAAGGATTCTTGCTTCCAGATCTTTGGTGTACCATAATGGTTCAAGGAGTTGAAGGAGAAATCCAGCACCGCCAAGAAGACGGCGTCAGCCTCTTTGCCAACCGCCACCGCCGTAACCGGAGGTTCCACTAGGGCACTTCCTGTCCCGTCGCTATTAACCGGCGCCACCATGTCGCAGCCATGTCACCGCCTGGTCTAGTGGCGGCAGCTTCCTCTGGCCGCGTCCCTACCCGATTTGATTTTGGCCATGCTCTGTCTGATGACCATTGGAGCACGACCATGCATTTATTTAATCAGTTTAATTCTCTTACTGACAATGAGTCCGGTAAGTCTACTTTACCATGGATACTTGATTCGGGAGCCTCATATCACATGACTGGTGACAAAGGTTCTCTTACTGATCTTACTACTGCTATTGATATTGTGAATGTTGTTCTATTTGATGGCTCTGTGTCACCTACCACCCAATATGGGTCTATTTGCTTTGGTGTTGTCACCCTTACTCATGTGCTATATATACCTACTTTGTTGTGCCACTTATTATCATATTCTAGATTGTTATCTGCCTTGAAATGTCTAGCTTTGTTTACTGAAAATTATTGCATTTTACAGAAAATTAGTATGAGAAAAGTGATTGGTGTGGATGAACAGAAAGGGGGGGTGTGTTTTGGCTTCATCTGGTAGATACTCGTGATCATCCTCCTATCCCGCAGTCTCTTTCGACAGTTGCTTCCATGTCTTCTTCTGATTTATGGCATCAGTGTTTTGGACATCCTTCCTCTACGGTGTCGTCTTCTTTTTCTTTTCTTGATTTTAGCACTCATAAGACTTATGTTCCTTGCTCTATATGTTATAGAGCAAAACAGACTAGACATAGTTTTCCATTGAGTTCTACAAATACTACTGCAGTATTTCAGTTAATTCATTGTGACATTTGGGGTCCTTATAGAACACCATCTTTTAGTGGTGCATTTTATTTTTTGACTATAGTTGATTATTCCTGAGCTGTTTGGGTTTATTTATTAGTGGCTAAATCAGAAGTAGCTTTCAGATTTTTAGAATTTAGTGCCTTAGTGAAGAACCAGTGGGGCCGAACCATACAACATTTTTGGGCTAATAACGGAACTAAATTTTTTCCTTCGAGATCTCATTTTGCTGCATCTGGGTTCATTTTTGAGACATTTATGGTTGACACACTGTAGCAGAATGGTTGAGTTGAAAGAAAGCATAGCCATTTACTCAATGTTGCGCGTGTTATACGGTTCTAAGCTAGTTTTCCTATTGATTTTTGGGGAGAATATGTTCTTACTGCTAACTGGACACCAACAAAGCATTTTAATGGTTGTACTCCCTTTGAGTTGCTCTATGGGCAAGCTCCTAATTACTCATCCTTAAGATTTTTTGGGTGCTTGTGTTTTGCTGCTCATGTTCCTAGATATCGTGACAAGTTTGCACCAAGAAGTCGGCGTTGTTTTTTTCTTGGTTATCCTACCGGAAAGAAAGGCTATCGTCTTTTTGACTTGGAATCCTATGTGATCTTTACCAGTCAGTATGTCAATTTTTTTGAAGACCAGTTCCCGTATTCTACAACTTTGACATTGCCTGTCGCCCGCCGCTGCAGATCCATCGCGGCTGGTTTCCGCCGATACATTACCGCCGGTCACCACCAGCCTATAACCGATGGCTACCACCGGTCCATCGCTGCTGGTTATCGCTGGTCCGTCGTCACTGGCCACTGCCGGTATGTCACCGCCGGCCGTCCACAGTCCTTCGTCGCTGGCCCCTGTTGAAATTTTATCGTCGGTCACCGCCGGACACTTGTTGCCAGCCTATGCCTGTTCTCCGATCCCGATTATCGCTGACTCTGACCACCCAGCACAGTCTCCTTCTGCAATATATCCAGCTCTGGATGGTTCTGCTGCTGGGTTTCCCCCTATTAGACAGAGTATTCGTGCTCGCCGATCGCCTCCTTACTTGGAAGATTATGATTGTGATGATTGGTGATTCTTCAATTTCATGGAAGACTAAGAAGCAACCTACTGTTTCTTGGTCTTCTGCTAAAGTGGAGTATCGGGCTATGGCTGTTACCTATTGTGAGTTGTTATGGCTTAAGTCTTCACTGAAAGACTTAGGGGTTATGCACTCTTCTTCTATGTGACTGTTTTGTGACAGTCAATCTGCTCTTCATATTGCGAGAAATCCAGTTTTCCATGAATGCACAAAGCACATTGAAGTTGATTGTGATTTTGTCCAGGATCTCGTTCAATCTGGCACTATTTTTACTTAGCATATCCGCACGTCATACCAACCTGCGGACTTGTTCACTAAGGCTCTTGGACGTAACCAGTTTCATTCCTTGCTTGGCAAGTTGGGCATTTCTGATCCCCATGCTCCAACTTGAGGAGGAGTATTAAGGAATTAGAATATTACTTGTAATTTTAATTATATTGTATTACCTTTTCCTAGCTTGTATAAGTATCATGTAACACTATATAATGTATCTAGAGTTCATGAATAAACAAACATATTATTACCCTTATTTTCTACACTTCCTTGAAAAAGACGCTTATATAAAGTGTCCTATAAATGCTCCGTTATCTCGAGTTCCTATAGATTTGTTTTTGATAAATCATCACTAGGACAAGGGTTTATAGGATTCTCATCCCTTTTCTATTAAGCTCAATAAATAGTATATGTGTTGGGTCGCTTTTTTAAATGATTCAATTCATAAGATAATGGTACACTTATATATGACCCTATTTATAACATATTAGAACACTTTAATATGTCCCTATTTATACCATATTGGGACACTTTTACCTACCCTATTCTAGCATATTGGGACACTTAAAAGTGTCCCTATTTATAATATATTAGGACATTTTAATGTTACCCTGTTAATCATATTGGACCCCATTAAAAACACTAAGTAAAGAAAAGAAAATGAAAAACATCAATACTAAGGTGAGGAGAAACACAATAATTTATCTACTCTAGATTTTTAATTTGTATCTTAATCCAAGAGAGCATTTGCCAAGACATATTTTTAATGAGTTTGCGCATGTGTCGTGCACAGACGCCGTCTTAATTAATTGAAAGTTTAAGTATCTGTGCAAAACTCGTACACTATTACTTAATCCCGAGCTTGAGTATCTTCCATGTAAAATTCATACCCACTCTTAGTTAATCATGAAATTGATGATTTCATGTGCAGTGTTGTAATGACTAGTAAGCACGAGTTGATGATATTTTGTGCAAAACTCGTGATGACTATTATTCATGAGTTTGAGTATTTTAGGATACCCCATAAATCAGCTAGTCATTCATGATATCGCGAGACACTAGCAATTACCGTCTGTGCAATAAAAATGCAACTAGCAATTCACGTTTGTGCAATAAAAATGCAACCATCACAGAAATGTATGATTCTTTCTATTTGTTTGAAATCAACGAAAAAAATGTTGGTACATGTGGCTCATATTATTAAATGCAAGACTATCTTCAAGGCCTCAAAATGTCGGGAAATTAATTTGAAATGCAAATTTTTTAGAACTTTACTTGCTCCCTCACTTTTTAGTATCTCAAGAGAATATCTCATCTATGCAACGATAATTTAAGTAAAAAAGCATCTTTGGAAAGTATATGAACTATCATGACGAATCAGTATCAAACACGTTTGAGATGAAAGAGGGATAATCAAAATTCCTAGTCCTAATACATTCCCAAAATTGAAATTACAACACCAATTAGTCATCGGTGACGGGGATGCCAACGGGATCCACAGGTTTACTGATGTCGTTGGTGATGGAGACGATGTTTGGGTCAACTACAGGGTCTGACTTATCCATTGCCGCTCGTGCCTTTTCTGGCCATGACTTGAAAACCAACTCAATTGGCAGCCAGCCGAAAGCGAGGGCTCCGAGCACCACCGCCACTATCTTGCCGGAATTTGATTTCGCCATTGTTGAACAGTTTCACCGCAGCCACCATTGATTCTCTAGAAGGATAGGATATTGAGAGCCTCATTAACTTTGAGGGTTATTATACGGGGGCTATTTTGGATACTGCAAATCTGCAAAATATAATATTTCTCTCAGATTTATTGTAAACATCTATTTCTTCGTTAATGGTGTAACTCTCTTAATATATTGATGTTTGTATGCAACATATTTTAATATTTAACTATAGATTACTTGTTCATTTGATAGAAATTTAATTTTTAAAATTAAAATATCTCCAAATAAGGTTAAGCATAAAAATTTGCACTAGTAACTTACACAGTTTTTTTTCTTAAAAGAACATTTTTTTATGACTCTCCCAATTTATGTATTTACTAAAATTATGCTTTCGTTCTTAACCAAGGACTTGAGCATTTGCACATTCAAATTAGCAATGACTCTTAATGACAAGTTTGAGCATGTGCTGTGCAAAAATCATGTTGAATATTAATGAAAAATTTAAACATTTGTTATAATGAATTCATGATTACTACTAAATCCTAATTCCAAGAAACATTGTGCAGAAAATAAGGGTAATAATTGTGTATCTTTATTCATGAATTAAAGATACATTATATAGTAGTACAGGATACCTATAGAAGCTAGGAAAAGGTAATAGAATACAATTACATCTACAATTATAGTAAGAATACAAATCCAATTCCAATTCCTTAACACTCCTCCTCAAGTTGGAGCATGAGGATCGAAAATGCCCAACTTGCTAAGTAAAGAATGGAACTGGTTACGTCTGAGAGCTTTAGTGAACAAATCCGCAGGTTGGTCTATCGTACGGATATGTTCAGTAACAATAGCACCAGATTGTACAAGATCTCGGACAAAATGACAATCAACTTCAATGTGCTTCGTGCGCTTATGAAAAATCGGGTTGGCTGTTATGTGGAGAGCAGATTGACTATCACAAAACAATTTCATAGGAAAAGAGTGCGAAATCCCTAGGTCCTTCAGTAAGGACCTAAGCCATAACAACTCACAGCAGGTAACTGCCATAGCACGATACTCTGCTTCAGCAGAAAACCGAGAAACAGGAGGTTGCTTCTTAGTCTTCCAGGAAACTGGGGAATCACCAATCATAACAAAATAACCAGATAGAGAACGCCTAGTAATTGGGCAGGCGGCCCAATCCAAATCACAATAAGCAGTCAATGGTAGAGTATTATGGGAAGAAAGAAATAAACCTTGACCAGGATGACTCTTCAGGTAGTGCAATACACGAACCGCAGCTTGCCAGTGAGGGACACAAGGAGACTTCATGAATTGCGCAAGAGTATGAACTGAATAACTAAGTTCAGGTTGAGTAATAGTCAGATATATCAGACTCCCAACCAAACGACGATACTGCTCTGGGTCATGATAGGCTGGACCTTCAACACGTGCCAAATCATGTTGTTGCTCCATCGGAAAATCAATTGGTTTAGAAGCAGATAAACCTGTATCAGATAGGCTGTCCAAAGCATATTTCCTTTGCGAGAGAAACATCCCCTCCGGTCTTCTAGCAATCTCTATGCCCAAAAAATACTTAAGCAAACCAAGGTCCTTCATGTGAAAATAAGAACCCAAGTATTTCTTAAACTCAGAGATGAGCGAAGAAGAACTACCAGCAATGACCAAATTATCCACATAAACCAGAACATGTAAAGACTCTGATCCATGGTAAAAGACAAATAAAGAGTAATCTGCCTTACTTTGAACAAAACCAAATGTCCGTAAAGCCTGAGCCAGTTTAGCAAACCAATTCCGAGGAGCCTGGCAAAGACCATAAAGAGATTTCTGAAGGCGACAAACCTGACCAGGTGGGATTGCATAGCCAGGCGGAGGACGCATGAACACCTCTTCATGTAAATCACCATGCCGGAAGGCATTATGAACATCCATCAGATGCAGTTCCCAACCACGTATAATAGCAACAGACAGGAACAATCGAACAGAACTCATCTTCGCAACCGGAGCAAAAGTTTCAGTGTAATCAATTCCTTCTACCTGGCGATTTCCAAGAGCCCCTAGACGTGCCTTGTGACGTTTAATAGTACCATCTGAACGAAACTTCATCCGGTAAACCCATTTGCATCCAATAGTCTTCTTATGCGCGGGAAAAGGAGAGAAAATCCATGTCTGATTGTGCTCCAGTGCAGTAAGTTCCTCAACCATAGCATCTCGCCAATAAGAATGACGGGAAGCCTCAGAGTAAGTAGTGGGATCTACACTAGAAGTTACAGCACCCAAAAATCTAGAATGCATACTAGAAAAATTATCACAATTTACATAATCAGTAAAAGGAAAGTGAACACCTGAGGAAAGAGACGACGCATGAGGGAACATAGTCGAAAGGGGGGGGGTCTTCAGTAGTAAGAGCACAAGCATAATCATCACAGTCGTAATCTGCCAAGTACGATGGAGGGCGACGATATCAAACACTCTGTCTTGTAGGTGGCAACTCAGTAGCAGAACTATCCAGTACTAGAGAAGTTGGTAAAGTAGAGACCGAGGATGTAGCATTGTCAGCAACTGGCAGAGAATGACCAGCAGCGGACGACGAAGGTAGGCCGACGGCGGCCGACATAGAGGTACCGGCATTGGACAGATGATAATGGCCGGTGGATGTCGGCGATGACCGGCCAGCATTGACTGGCCGGAGTTGACCGGCGGTGAGTGGCCGTCGGTGACCGGCGAGACAGCCAACGACAGCAGATGGCCACCGACGGACGGTGGAAAGCCAACGGCGGTGGATCGGCAGCGGAAGGCTGAACCAAAATTCCATGCAGCTCCGGCGAGAACGAGGAGGAATCTGACGGTGGTGTGGTGGCGCCGCCAGGTTCATCGTATAAAGCAGAAGCCGAAGTTACAGAGTACGGGAACTGGTTTTTAAAGAAATCAGCATCCCGACTGTTAAAGATCACTCGGGATTCCAAGTTAAAAAGGCGATAGCCTTTCTTTCCGGCAGGGTAACCAAGAAACAGACACCGCCGACTTCGTGGTGCAAACTTGTCACGATATATGTGAACATGAGCAGCAAAACACAAGCATCCAAAAACCCTTAAGAATGAATAATTTAGAGCTTGCCCATAATGCAACTCAAAAGGAGTACGGCCGTTGAGATGCTGTGTCGGTGTTCGGTTGATCAGGTAGGCAGCAGTAAGAACACATTCTCCCCAAAATTCAATAGGAAGACCGGCTTAGAACCGTAAAGCACGCGCCACATTGAGTAAATGGCGATGCTTTCTTTCAACCCGACCATTCTGTTGTGATGTGTCAACCATAGATGTCTCAAAGATGATCCCAGATGCAGCAAAGTGAGATCGTAAAGGCAGAAATTTAGTCCCATTATCAGCCCAAACACGATTTATGGTTCGGCCCCACTAGTTCTTCACTAAGGCACTAAATTCTAAAAATCTAGAGGCTACTTCAGACTTAGCGACTAATAAATAAATCCAAACAGCTCGGGAATAATCATCGACTATCGTCAAAAAATAAAATGCACCACTAGAGGATGGAGTTCTATAAGGTCCCCAAACATCACAATGTACTAATTCAAAATAATGTAGTAGCATTTGTAGAACTCAATGGAAAACTATGTCTAGTCTGTTTTGCTCTATAACATACAGAGCAAGGTATAGTAGTATTATTTGTGCTAAAATCAAGAGTTGGAATAGAAGACAACACCGTAGATGATGGATGACCAAAACGTTGATGCCATAAATCAGATGAAGAAACCGAAGCAACTGTCGGAATAGATTGCAAGATATGAGGACGAAGGCGAGTATCCAATAGAGGAAGCCAATAAAGCCCCCCCTTTTCTGTTCACCCAAGCCAATCACAATCCCCGTACTGATTTTCTGTAAAATGCAATAATTTTCAATAAACAAAGCTAGACATTTTAAGGCAGATAACAATCTAGAGCATGATAATAAATTGCACCGTAAAGTAGGTATGTAGAGCACATGAGTAAGGGTGACATCACCAAAACAAATAGACCCATATTATGTAGCAGAAGACACAGATCCATCAGGCAGCATGACATTCACAGTATTGGTAGCAGTAGTAATATCAGTAAGAGAACCTTTGTCACCAGTCATGTGATATGAGGCTCCCGAATCAATAATCCAAGGTAAAGTAGACTTACCTGACC
Organism: Rubia yunnanensis; assembly: GCA_037428765.1. Classification (NCBI taxonomy): domain Eukaryota; kingdom Viridiplantae; phylum Streptophyta; class Magnoliopsida; order Gentianales; family Rubiaceae; genus Rubia; species Rubia yunnanensis. Next base: position 9,029,449 of record CM075070.1, read on the forward strand.
CATGGTCAGATAACGAATCAAACTGATTAAATAAATGTATGGTTGTACACCATTGGTCGTCAGATAGAGTAGGACCAAAATCAGATCGTGTTGGTAAGCCAGAGGAGGTGGCCACCGCAAATCCATGCGGCGACATCACTGTGCTGGCGAAAAGAGCCATAACACAAATGGTAAGCACAATTAAAGTAAGAGAAGAAAAATAACGCTGAATCAAAGCCAAAAGGTCCAAGGACGCGCGACTACTATTGGCGCGTGAAAGGCACGGGCTAAGAAGATTGAAGTGCGCATCTGTTGCACCCGCGCGTGGGCTTCACGCGCTTCTGGAAGGTCGCGCGCGTGAATCTCACGCGCGCCTCTTTCTGGCGGAAGCTAACGCCACCGGACGGAGCCGCTGCCAAGAACGATGCCACCAATGTCAAGATCGATGCCACCAGATGGAGCGGTCCGGACGGAGACCAGTCGGAGCGGGAGCGGGCCGGGATAGAGTCAGAGTGGGAGTGCTGGACGGTGCCGTTCCAGAACGAAGCGAGAGACGGGACTGACCGGGATGGGCCGGAATGAGCTGTGCTGGAGCAGACCGGGACGGCCGAAGCTGAGCAGACCGGGATGGAGCCAGAGCGGGAGAAAGCTGGAGCAGAGCAGACTGGGACGGCGGCGGTCGGACGGCGGTGGTGGTGAGCAAGGTGGATCGACGGCGGCGTTGGAGCAGAAACTGAAGAGGAATATTGTTTATTTATTTATTTATTTGCTGGAAAGGTAGTCCAGATCGACAGCGTGTGGAAGTCACGCACGGACGATGGCGGAAAATTTATGACGGTATTTTAAGGTCTTAGGTTTCAGGATTTTAGGCTCTGATACCATGTAGAATAAGGGTAATAATTGTGTATCTTTATTCATGAATTCAGGATACATTATATAGTGGTACATGATACCTATAGAAGTTAGGAAAAGGTAATAGAATACAATTACATCTACAATTATGGTAAGAATACAAATCCAATTCCAATTCCTTAACACATTGGTTACACTCCAATTTTTTTAGCATTATTAAGTTAAAGAACAATTTGAAATGAACAGATAATTTCCAAATTTCACATTCAGGCTTCTCTTCTTGTGGCATCGTGAAGAAGATTGACATCGACTCCCTCTATTAGGAAATGGACATATATTACAGCCAATCCTCTGATGAAATTATTGTTGGACATATATTGATTATATCATGTGAAAAATTAAATAACAAAATTGAACGAGCAATTAACATATGCAAGAATAATAAATTTTTATTAATTATTCAAGCATACAATCAAAAAGATTAAATTACGAATAATCAAAACATAAATCATGTTTCAAGTAATGATGGAGTCACGAGTAACACTTGCTGCCCTTGAAACGAATGAGTCATGTCGTGGACATCATTCCCTAGGGTAAAACCATCGAAGGTAACAATTAACACGTAAGAGTTACCTCGGATTCACGCAAGGCCCGAAGGACTATCACCTCGACAGAGCAACAAATGGAAACTTCGAGAAAGACAGAAAGAAGACTCAAGTTTAGAATATGGAGGGACTTGAGAAATGGTGTGTAATTTCTGAATGACTTAGAGGCTCTATTTATACTGCTCTAAGAGATCCTAATCATGGAAACACATTATTCTAATTTTCTGTAATTAGAGAAGAATATTCTCTAATCACCAACTCACCAAATCCGAGACATTCCATGAATACTCGAATCAAATCTGCTGGAAATGGAAGAAATATTTGCACAAATATTCTTCATCGTATTAAACATGGTAAACCGCATATTTATTTAAGACAAGATATCTCACAAAATGTGGAAGAATTTTGTTCTTATCTCTTAAAAATTGCACACAAGCAATTCCATATATATACTATGCGGTTGGGCCTTCCAGAAACTTCCATGCGGTCCATATGCATTTTGGATAGTCCAGAGAAAAATTAATCTGGGCCAATTTCTGCCTAATTTTTCTCTTTCAAGAGTGACATTTCAAACATCCATATCTCATTCACCCTTGATCCATTTTGAGAGTTTAAATAGTCGATTTTATAGTACTCGCGAAGGAGAACCCAAAAATGACATCCACTGACCTGAAATCCATTTGGGTCCCACTCAAACGAAGCCCAAAAAGTTGACGAATTTCAACCTTTTAACCATCATTTTCCAACAATCCCCCACATGAATAGATATTGATGTAGGAATCAGAACAATCACGTCAGACACAGAGTTTGACTTGGTGATAGATTCATTTCGACGGCATAGATGCTGCATAGGATAAGTAGGTGTCACCCTTTGAACTTTCCCTTGAGAGAATACACTTAGCCCATTGGTTAGGAAGTAGACGCGATGTCCTTGAACTTCCCCTACCGCTTATGTGAACGACAATGCACTTCCCACAGACACCTTTCCTAGCCCTTGCGCTTTCCTCGGTTGTGTCCATTAATCAGGCCATGGCACACACCTAGTTCTGTAAGGTTTCTAAAGAATTGCATCCCAACAATTCCCTTTCAAAGTGGCCACACTTATCGCTTACATAGGTGATTCTTGGCTTAAGAGTAGTTCCGTAAACTATTGCGCTCTTTCGAGTACTACATACTCGATGCCTTGAATTATTAAAAGAAATTTAATGCTTAACCTCCACTCACATCACCATTTCTTCATAATAGGAATAAGACAGGAGGTATGAAACCCCCATAGTGATCGCGATGGGTCTTTGCAGTTTAGTTGTCCCATTGAACCTAGATCTTGGGATCTCCAGTCACATAGGTTGGGTGTCCACGTACGTAACCCACCATTTATTATACTTAGTCATATTCCTTTCGATGAGTTCTCAACTAACTCTCGATTCAATTTCTTTGTCAAGAAATTAATTCAATCCTTTCGTCAAAGAATCACAACTCTTATCATATTGACCTTACGTAGTCAACATCGATAATTCTCGTAGAGTGTAGTCATCCAATGGTAAAGTGTCTTTGTCGAGACACACCATCATCGATATGGCTTTAAGCTACAAGCTTTATGCTACACCAATAAGCATACAAGTGCTTTGGTCATCCTAGGGTATATCTTTCCCAATTTTTCCCAACACAATGGACATAGATTCCTCTATGAATCTAGAATGAGAGAACCATTTCTCTACACAACTCAAGCCATATCCACGAGTCTCACACACAGCTTGTTTCCAGTGATCTTTTATAGATTACTCGTGTATCATCTTACTATCCATTGTAAGAATTGTCTAATGTGCACTTTAATAAGTACAACAGACTATCAATGACTCTTGAGTTCTCTTCTTAAGAGACACCTCACCTTTACAAAAAGGTAACTCATAATGTTTAGAGGCAATCCATAGAATACGACATATCTCCAAGAGACTCTTAGCGTATCCGCCTTCATCAAACTCATTGATTAATATCATTGGGTAAACAACAATTAGTTTGGTCACATGATGGGTCATTTAGGAGCATTGAGCTTTTCATTTTGCTCTATTCAGATTTTAATATCTAAATCTCCAAATAACCATTTAGGTCCATTAGATGTACTTCTAGTTTTCACAAAGCCTTGATAGCAAGTACCATCACCCTTGGACTTATTCTCACATCTAGAGAACACCCATCAAGTACACAAATATACTTACTAATTGTTCAAATCTACTAGTACTCTAGTGATTTGCACTCATGGTAGATCAATCTCTCTATTGATCACCACTTTCCACAAAAATTATTTCATGGAATCTCGTTTCCTTCGTTGGTTTATCCTCGATCCTTAATGATTCCATCTATTGAATCTTAAGTCCATTTAAGATAAATCGGGATCTTTAATAGAAACTTCCACAAAATACACTTTCCATCAAGACATATTTCTAGTTTCTGCATAATATTTCTTGTGAATTTCAAGAAATTGATCGCACTTCAACATTGTGCATATCTAGTAAAGATACTATTTAAGTATTCCTTTTACTACATTCGCAATACGCCAACCCACACATTCGAAAGAACTTTTAGGATAGCTCTATGAGGAGCTTTATTTTCCTCCTTCTTGGGGTATCTTATTTAAAAGATCGCCAGCCAACTTAAAGGCTCCCCCATAACGCTTGATCATTTCTAGCAATTTCCTTCAATCACCAAATGACCTTGCAAATGTCTACAGTGTGAATCACATTCCCCAAGAGATTCTATGTATTCACATCATGGTCACAGATAACCTCATATGTTTTCTGTGCATCACGTAAGTGGTTTCGTTAATATACAAACCCAACTTACTAAAAGTCCGCGTATTCAATAATGAATCGAACACTAGGTTCTTACCCATCAAATTTCTTTTAGGGCTTGATCATTTTAACAATTAAAACACCTTCATGTATTGATCTTTTATCGCAGAAGTCTCTCTTATTCCTTCAACTCCCTTGGAATTAGAGATAACTTAACTTCCCGATCTCAATTAATCGTTCTTCCTCGCATGACCAATACCACCACCAATGTAGTATCAATCAATCGAGGATTCGATTAACTCTCACTAGGGCGCAGTGTGAGTTTACCAACTCCACACAATTTCATGCCCATTTTAAAGCCAAGTTTCAGTACAACTGCACTTTACTTTCAGACAACTCAAATCAAACTTGAATGCCTTTATGCTCGAAACACATTCAAATCCATTGCTCGACTCAAGTTTGAGTGCATTGCTTGACTCAATTACGGGTTTACCCTTTTTGGTTCGAGTTAAATTCCTCCCGACTTGAACAACTTGATTCAAGTATCTCGTGCTGACTTTTCATCTCAAGTACCTATCAAAATTCATATGGTCGTTGAATTTTTAGGTTTTTCGTCTACACCCCATATTGGGTTGGTTTTATTAAACATCCCCGCACGTGTTAAGTTTCTCAAAATCTCGTGTCTTGGGGTTCCTAGACCAAATGTCTTAGGATTCCTCATCTCAGAATTGTAAGGTTTCCAACCAAAAATCTAGAGAATTGACCAAATGTCTTGGGATTCCATATCTCACGATTCTTAGATTTTTCAACCATAAATCAAGAGATTTGACCAAAAGTCTCGGGATTCCCATTCTCAGGATTCTTAGTTGTCTCAACCAAATTCTAGAGATTTTCCCCTCAATTCTTTGATTACAAATAATCAAAGGTTTTTAGCATAGTCATGATAACTCATGCTTTAGGGTTTATACCATGGTTCACAAGAACCAATACCCTAGACATAGTTGTAAACCAATGTCTTCACATTCACATATATCAGGTCATACAAAATAACCAGAATATGTCGAACTTCGAGCCCATATGCTCTATCTATGGAATCTAACAATTGTCACTCGTGAGCCATATGCTCGTAAACGATCAATCAAGATAGTCAATTACCGGGACAAGTCTTGTCAAACCTTTCATTGCATCAAAAGGGCACTTTCCCAAACAATTAATCTAATCATAGCCTATAAAAGCATAACCCAATTTTAGACACAACATAGATCTAAAATTTTTGTATATGCAGCTAAATCAAGTCCCTAAATGAACGAGAATACGTCATGGATCAAATAACACAATGTCACATACTTCATTCATGCACGAATATATTACACTCTTGGCGAGAGATGTCATGTTTAAGTGCAAATGAAGTTTACCAATTTTTCGTATGCGATTCTTAGACCAAGCATATAAAAGTCATGAAGCACTAGCAGCACATTCTCACACAAAATGGTTTAAATCTTTAACCAACATGAGCAGCCCACACAACCAAATTACTATACCATGCAAAATAGGTATTTCAACATTTGATCAAGTATTTAAACAAATACTATAACATTTTGAGGGCTTAGGAAATTTAAACGTCTCATAATTTCCAACACACATGCACTGCTTTCATGTAATTTCATAATTAAAAGGAATAGTAATGCTTGATTCAATATTCCAAACCCATGACATTTTTTTTAAACTTTAAGCTATTCATACAAAGAATCAAATATGATTTATTACCATATCAACATTTAATCTCATAAGCATGAATATCACGGAATTAAAATATTTCCATAATTACGCCATGTAATTTAACATACATGCTCAACTCAGTTTTCCACATAATCAAGTGATTAATATAACCAAATCCATTCACTATCAAATTCGATAGCCTTAGTGTACTAGACATATATGTGCACATATTATTCACATAACACTCTTTGTAACAAAGTCTTGTTCACGTCCAGATTCACGCAAATGGTTATCAAATATAATCCAAGCAATATATGTATATATAGCATATGCCATGATTCACTTTAATTAACGTGTATACGTACCATAGTTCGCAAAACCGTGGTTACAACTCTTGACTCTTTCATGTTGTCAAGCAAATCCTGTTGTATCTCCATGCTAAGTTTTTCTTCCACAAGAGATACCGCCGTATATACTCGGATTCACCAATGTGTACATACAAAAAATATTCATCGTTAAATATAAGTACACATCAAATATCGTAGTATAATATTTTAAATAAATATACATAACAAATTGCTCAGTATGATTTTGTTGTAAATAACCAAATCCATTAGCATGCATATTTTTGCAAATATACAATTTCCATAAAGCATACAATCAAATATTTTTGCAGACTTGCAAAACCATTTGCATATTACCAAACATGTAATCATATATATATATATATATATATATAGTTACGCACACTTGCAATAGTTATTGTTGGTATGCCTTGAATATGTATTAGCCGCTTCGAGAGGTTAGTACGGGGATCTCGCTGCCCGGTCAGCGAGTCGGGGGGTCAGGGGGGCGGAGCGCACCCTGGCCTGGGGGTCTGGGGGGGCGGAGTCGCCCCCGGTCCGATGGTATAGCTTGTCTCTTTATTGGACTGCCGTTGATTTGGGTCGAATTGTGCTTTGGCCCAGTTTGTTAGGGTTTAGTGGAGACAGCATATAAAGTGTCTCTCTTCTCTCTGTAAATATTAATTCTGATCTAGTGAATCCGTCTCCCGTGGATGTAGCCAAATTGGTGAACCACGTAAATCTTGTGTCTTGTTATTTTCGTTCATATTTTCTGTTTTTTCTCCATTCCGCACAACAGTTATGCATATTTCCAAACATGTAATCATATATATAGTTACAGTTATGCACACTTGCAATAATTATGCATATTTCCAAACAACATGGAATGTGTATTTTCGGAATATATTGGAATGTGTATTTTCGGAATATATTGGAATGTGTATTTTCGGCAATCAACGCATGCAATCAGAATTTACACAATTATATTCACAAATATTGCATGCCATCCTTTTTATTTACGGAAAATAAAACCTGTCAACATGCAATGCAATCCGTATGCAATATACTAACTTTATGCATATTACGCATGCATCTTATTAACCAAATCAATATAAGTCAACAAATTTCATTCATTTCAAGACTGTTGGACATACATTGATTATATCATACAAAAAATTAAATAACAAAATTGAACGAGCAATTAACATATGCAAGAATAATAAATTTCTATTAATTATTCAAGCATACAATCGAAAAGTTTAAATTACAAATAATCAAAGCATAAATCATGTTTCAAGTAATGATGGAGTCACGAGTAACACTTGCTGCCCTTGAAATGAATGAGTCCCGTCGTGGACATCGTTCCCTAGGGTAAAACCATCGAAGGTAACAATTAACACGTAAGAGTTACCTTGGATTCACGCAAGGCCCGAAGGACTATCACTCGACAGAGCAACAAATGGAAACTTCGATAAAGACAGAAAGAAGACTCAAGTTTAGAATATGGAGGGACTTGAGAAATGGTGTGTAATTTCTGAATGAATTAGAGGCTCTATTTATACTGCTCTAAGAGACCCTAATAATGGAAACATGATATTATAGATTTTATGTAATTAGAGAAGAATATTCTCCAATCACCAACTCACCAAATCTGAGACATTCCATGAATACTCGAATCAAATCTGCTGGAAATGGAAGAAATATTTGCACAAATATTTTTCATCGTATTAAACATGGTAAACCACATATTTATTTAAGACAAGATATCTCACAAAATATGGAAGAATTTTGTTCTTATCTCTTAAGAATTACACACAAGCAATTGCATATATACTATGCGGTTGGGCCTTCTAGAGACTTCCATGCGGTCCATACGCATTTTGGACAGTCTAGAGAAAAATTAATCTGGGCCAATTTCCGCCTAATTTTTTTCTTTCAAGAGGGACATTTCAAACATCCATATCTCATTCACCCTTGATCCGTTTTGAGAATTTAAATAGTCAATTTTATAGTACTCGCGAAGGAGAACCCAAAAATGACATCCACCGACCCAAAATCTATTTGGGTCCCACTCAAACAAAGCCCAAAAAATTGACGAATTTCAACCTTTTAACCATCATTTTCCAACAATTATTTTTCTAGTTTATTTGTTTGCGTTAATTCATGGTTTAAAAAAAAATCAAAAGTGACGTGTGTTGTTTTGGTTCTTAATCATGGATCTGAGCATTTTCCAGGCTAAATAGGCAATAAATCTCAATGATAAGTTTGTGCTTGTGTCGTGCAATTCTTGGTTACTATTAATGATTGACCAATTCGCAATGACTGCTAAAGCTTAATCACAATTTGATCATTTTTTTTGCCAAAGTTGTGACGACTCTTAAGCGCATGCCCATCCCAAAGCCTTTGCTTTATGCCTCAAATTTTACCATATTTTGGGACCCCATTTCTAAATAAAAAAACTACTCCTATACATATATATGTAATAAATGTAGTATATAAAATAAAGGGAAAATTGGTGGATCTGAATTAAAAACATAAGAAAAGACCCAAACATCATTTTTGCCCTCTACACAGCACGACTGTACCTCTTCTTCCATTTTAAAGAAAATCACGGTCAGCTTCCCAAGGGTTTCATCATTGTTCATCCGATCTTCTATTCTTCTTATCTGCAAAATTACTTTTTTGCGAGCTCTGGTATTGAAGAATTTTCTGTTAGTATCCCATATTCAAAAAGTTTAATTTTGTTGGGTTTAGACTTTTAGTGTGATGTGAACTTGAAATTCGAATTGTAAATTTTACATTTTCTCTATTGATGCCTTGAAAATAGGTTCAACATTGGAGTTTGGGTATATTTTCTTGATTTGTGAATGTGAAGCATAGTTGTGTTGTGAATTACTTGTGTTCAATATATGTGTGTTTATGCTCAACTTTATTTCTTGATTCTAAGAAGTGTATGAATTTTCTGCTGTAATTTTATTCATAGTTTAGTTGCTATACATATTATGTAGACTTAATAAAATGAAGACACAATGCAGACATAATGCAAATGAAAAGGATGCTATGATCCATGTTTGAGTTTTGATTGAGTTTCTAGTCAATAGGTATAGTTTAGTTGTTTTAGTGGGAGGTAAATTTTGTGGATGAGCTTAAAAAAGTACATAACTTATTGGAATTAGTTTCTCTCACTTCCTTCATTTTATGCGAGGGTCCTTTTTCATCGTCCGTTTCAGGCCATTAAAATCTTAGAGCTAGCCCTGCTTAAGCATAATTCCCAGATTTTAGCATTTTCCAAGCTAAATATGTTATATCCCTTAATGATGAGTTAGAGCATGTATCGTGCCGAATTCGTGTTAAATGTTAATGAAGAGTTTTAGCATTTTTGACAACAAATTCATGATGATCGTTAAATCTTAATCACAACTCCGGGCATTTTTCTGTGCCATAGCTTTAATGACTCCTAAAGCATGGGTTTGGGCATTTTTCGTGCAAAATTAATAATGACTAAAGTAGACAGTGGCAGTTGAACCGCGTCTAAGCATTAATGGTTGCAATTGGCTACCTTATTTCTCTTCTTCTATTCTTGAATAAGTATTAATTGACCAATGGAAAAACACACTTCCAAGTAAACATTAAAAAGTTTAACGACTTAAACAAACATATGATATAAACAAGAGTCCTTCGATAGTGGCGCAACGTCCTTTGGCGCAGGAATCCTCTTGGCGCGATGCCCTCCGACGTGACTTCTTCTTCTTCTTTCGCCATAATTTCTCCACAATTTGACCTTTCGTGCTGATCTAGGGTTTTTGTGTTTTGATTTGAGGTTGTAGTTTGGGGGGATTCGATCGGTGTAATGAAACCTATATCGATGGCAGGGCCATCGGAGGCCGATGTCCTGAGGACGAAGGAGTTGGAAAAGGTTCAAATTTTGATGGTTGTGCTATTGTATGTGTTTTTTATTTGTTTATCTGAAATTTGGTGACCAGTAGGATCTATTGTCTGATTGGTGGAGGTGGTGGAGTGAGCCGGAAAGGAGTGGTGATGGCTAGATAGAGGCGATGTGGTGGTGATGGCCAGACGGGTGGTGGTGGGGCCAAATGGGTAGTGGTGGTTGAGCAAGGTGGAGGTGGAGCCAGGCAGGTGGGGGTGGTGGTGGTGGTTGGCAGAGAGGGCAGAATTGCCCTTCTCATTTAATGAGTCTTAGTGACGATTTTGAGCATGTGTCGTGCAGAACTCGTGTTGACTCTTAAATAAGAAATCAAACCTTTGCTGCGACCTATTCAGGACAACTGCAAAATCATAATCCCGAGTTTGGGAAACTCCGTGCCATTATTGTAATGACACTAAAGCACTTGTTTAAGCATTTTTGTGCAAAATTCATAATCACTGTTAATTAGTCACACAATCGGGCATTTTGTGGGCCCAAATTGGGATGAAGCTAAATCATGGGTTTTAGGATTACCCGTGCCCAGTTTGTGACTATTAATCATGAGTCTTATATATAGTCCATGTAGATTTCATATAAAATTCTAGATCGTGCAATTTAAGACTTTTCATGACTTGTAATTAATCAAATAAAATACTATCGACTACAACCTTCAGTAATAAAGGCAACTTCCCTATAGGCAACTTCCAGAGTTCACTGATGACATTATGGTAAGTTTCAAATTTTAAAGTAGCAAATTAAGCATTTCTTTGCACATTGAAAATGTTATCCCGTATAAAATCTCAACCACTTGTCTCTTGAAAGCCAAAGGAAAGTTCACTTGAAAACTTTGGATCCCTCTCAATGAAATACTTGTATAATCTTGTTTGAGATGGATCTATCAACAACATTTGTCCTTTCTTCTACTTCTTCATATCCCAACACTTATCTCTCTTAGGATTTCTTCAAGTTATTGCTTAGTTTGTTTCTCTTTGTTGTTTCGATGCCAACAATGACTGCACATGAAGCTTAGAGAAAAGTGGTGCTTCAGGGGACGAAGTTGTGGATTCTCCGCCGAAGAATTTTTCTTAATCTAGGATTCTCCCAATTCAATCATGGATTTAATAAGATTGTTCATTTTTTTAATCCAAGATATAAGCCTTTACCAACACAAAATTTTATATACTCTTAATGACAAGTATGTGAATGTGTTGTGCCTAATTTGTGCTGACACTTACATGACCTATTCACGATGCATGCTTTATCTTAATCACAAGTTTTGGCATTAATATTCTGTGCCAAAACTATCATGACCTTCAACATGAGTTCGAGAATTTTTTGTGCAAATTCCCAACGCTCTTAATCAATCTTGAGTCCGAGGGTTGTGCGAGTCTTGTAAATTGTGAGATTTGTAGGGTTAAACATGAGAATTGGCCCTCAAAACTTTTTTGTATCATCTTGTTTGCATTGAAAACATATGGTGTATTTTTTTTTTGAAATGGGAAACATATGGTGTGTAATTGTATTAATTGGTGTACAGGGGAGGGAGAGAAATAAATAGTACTTTTGTCAGATCAAACGTTGGTAACATGATCCAAAACAACAATGGGATGATGAGTACAACTCCGTTTTTCCCAAAAAAAATGCCGGCTTCCATTCAAACAACATGCACTAGGTAGTTTATTCATCACGATATTTTATATGTGTAGAAATATTGTATGTGTAGGTGTTGAGCAAATCACATGTTGCTATGTGTGTACTTAACCATTCACTTTTCGTAATACACATTATATTTTTATTCGTTAAAGGCCCTATATATACCAAAAAAATCTCGAGATCGACAAATTTAATATATGTATATGAATTTAGGGTAATCGTGTAGATGATGCAAATGAGTAGAAGAAAGGGAGATTATTCATGGAGCATGATTAATATTTATTGAATTCTCTATTCCCACGACTATTACATTAATATTTCTATTACTAATATATATTTAATTATTAAAATAAATAGTGGTTGTACAAAATCAATGCTATATTAGCAATGTTTTGTGCGATTTTCGTACTTTTATCGCACAATATATGCACTACTTTATTTTATAATTTAATCACAATTTGGTCATTTTTTGTGAGAAAATGGTAATGATTCTTAAGCATAGCTGCTCAAAATTTCCAATCATATGATATTGGCATAATCTAAGATTTGAGCATTTGCCAAGCTAAATAGGTTATAACTCTTAATGATGAGTTCGAGCATGTATCATGCCAAATTTGTGTGGGATGCTAATATAGAGTTTGCACATTTGTCACGACCCATACACGACCGATTCATGATGATCGGAATTTCCCTCCAGGTTTTGATCCAAGTACATGTTGCAACGTGTATGTTAGGAATATCCATAACCATGTAAATGAACCACTAATTAATTCAAGAAGTGTTTGCAAGTACTGGTCCTGGTTAAACATGCAAGTTAATCAGGAAAGAAGAGCCATCATATAACTATAAGGGTCATAGATCTGCTGCACTTTGTATATTGTCTCTTAATGAGAGGAGCCTGTTTGAAAAACTCATAAAAGTTAATTGGGAGGATAAAATATGGAACTCAAAGAATTTTTTGGGCGACCTCATTCTTGAGATTACTAATGCAATGATTTTTGCCTACTTCCCAGTGTACTTTAATTGCTCTGATGCAAGGGTCATATGGGATTAGATGACTAGCAGTTCAATGGGATACATATTTTTATCATTCTGAAACCATCATGAGGCTCGAAGAGCTATATTTGACCCAACTGAAAATGGCTCGGCAGTAGACAGTTTCATTGTGAATGGGTTGCAAAAGGTGTTAGAGATAATGGTGATAAAAAGAGGTATGATGCTAAGAGTATTGTGGAGCTAACAGTTGGTACACTAGAAGATGGAAAAGAGATAGCAGACAATGATGAGTTAAAAATTTGTAATGACACTTGATGACGAGTTTGAGCATGTGCCGTGCCAATACCATGTTGATTCTTAATGAAGAGTTTAAGCATTTGCTGTGATCAATTCATGATGACCATTGAATCTTAAACACGAGTTTGGGCATTTTACGTGCCATCTATGTGACGACTCATGTGGTTTTTTTTCTGAAGAAAATCATATCAACTACGAATTGTGATGGCATATAATTTTATAAAAGCTTGACGAACGATAAAAATCGATGTAATTCAGTCACCCAAAATATATTATGCATATACAACACAAACATGTTAAAATCGTGGTGATTATAGAAATTTGCACATCGATTTCTTCGTACGATCAATGTGATAACCCATCTCAACCTCAAATTGAGATATCCTAAAGATTCATAAAAGATTGACGGTTGATAGGAAATGTTAAAAATCTTTCCAAAATTGGTTGCATCTAGATATAAAATTATTAAATTTTTATTGGTACATACCTTTGAGCATAGGGAAGCGGAGAAACAATCAGTAAAGTATAGGTATAAAATCTCAATCCCCTTCAAAAGTAAAGATTTTTTAACTAGAGCATGTTGAAGCATAATCCACATTGCATTATCTACTCCCTCTCTCTCTCATGTATGAGTTTAATCATTTTTTAGTGCAAAATTTGCACATAGTCTCTATTAATTAATCATACGTTGGAGCATTTACCATGATTATACTTCGGTTCTTAATTCAAGATTGGAGCATTTTCCAGACCAAATTTGTAATGAATGAAATATAATTTTAACAAGCATAAAATTTAAGACCTAGAAAATAGGGAGAACGAAATTTAGAGGAAGAAATGAATTCGGTTATTAATTGTAATTCACACCCAAAAATATGGGAATATATGAGTTTATACCATGCTAAAATGGCTTGAATAAACTCAAGTTGCATTTCTAACTAACTAATAACAAACACTCATATGTAAACTAAAACCACATCATTTTCATTTCCTCATTAAATCAAATTTGGAAGACTTTGGATCTTCTCACCAAGAACTGTACTCCCCCACCCCCCTCAAGCTGGACTAGTGAAGAAACGAAAGCCAAACCTGAAAAGTATAGTGTGAAAGGTAGAAGCAGGAAATGCATTTTGTGAAGACATCAGTCAATTGAACATGTGTACAGACTTAGGTAGGGATAAAAAAATGTGCCAAGAAGTAATATATGATTATGGGTTCTTGATCCGCTGGTGATAAACATGATTAGCAGCTATATACAGTGAAGCTTATTTATGACAATATAAAGGCAGATGTAACAATAAATACTAGTGAAGATCCGTATCGGAAGGGAAAATTCTATGATGTATCCATATAATGTGATCAATGCCAGGCACCCATAAATCATCACTGAGATTTAGCCAAGAGGGAACTGAATCTGCAAGAACAAATGGCATGAAAATTAGCGTTCTATTCAAACATCCATACTTAAGAAAATGAAGAATGGATATAGACCGATATCAGACCTTCCACCAACCTCAATGAGACCTAAAATGGCCAGCACAAAAAGAGAACCAAACAAAAATGGCCCTAGAAACTGAAATCATGGCCTCTAATAACAACCGAGAAGGTGTAAAGATTAAGGCTAACAACCACAACAACCGTCAAGATAACCATTTCTAGAATCACCTTTCTTGGAAGACAGTAGAGTCACATAAATGCTCTGGTACTCAGGGACTATCCTTATAGTTTTTCTCAAAAAACAACAAAAATCAAACTCACACATCACTGAGCATTTAGGTTTTTTTTCTCTATGGAATGCACCATATGATGGGCAGAACATTAAACTCCAAATATCAAAGAACAACACAGTAGTTCACTGTACACCAGCTACCGATCAAGTCGAGGATTAGTAAAACTGATCCACTTGAGCTCACCTGTTGACATGAATTAGCTTTGCTAAAGACTTTGAAAGTACTATTGATTTTGTCTTTGATTCCTGGAAATCAAAGATGATCCAATAGAAGAATAGAAAAACCACAAAAATATTGGATTAGCTACAACAACTCCAGTCTGCATCACAATAAGGATGAATGGAAGGATTTGGTGTAGCGGGATAGAACAAACCAGAAGACCGACAGTATTTCAAATACTTAAAAATGTGAAGAGCACTTTTGATATGATGCTCTATAGGATCTTGAACAAACTAGCTAAGTTGATAGATCCATTAAGTTACTTCAAACTATGTAAAGTTAAGATACAAAAACCTGCCTATCAATCTTCTATATACTCTCGGTTCTGAGAGAAGAGGAGAGGAAGTAATGTTGAATCCTAATCACGAGTTTGGGTATTTTCCATGCCAAAATTTTAATAACTCTTAACCATGAGTTCAAGCTTTTACCATAAAAAATTCAAAACTACTCTTAATTAATTGTAAGTTTGAGTATCTGTGCAAAAATCATACACTATAGCTTCATCCCGATCTCAAGCATCTTCCATGCAAAATTCATACCTACTCTTAGTTAAGCATCTTCCATGCAAAATTCACACCTACTCATAGTTAACCAAGAAATTGATAATTTCATGTGCCATGTTGTAATGACCTATAAAGCATGAGTTGATGCTATTCTGTGCAAAGTTTGTGATGACTATTGACCTATAAAGCACGAGTTGATGCTATTCTGTGCAAAATTTGTGATGACATGAGTTTGAGTATTTTAAGCAACCCCATAAATCATCTAGTCATCCATTATACAGTGAGACACTAGCAATTTAAGTCCGTGAAATAAAAATGTAATTAGCAATTCACTTTTGTGCAATAAAATTGAAACTAGCAATTCACGTCTGTGCAATAAAAGTGCAAAAATTATCGAAATGTATTATTCTATCCATCAGTTCAAAACCAACAAAAAAAAATGTTGCTACACATGGCTCGTATTATTCATTGCAAGACTATCTTGAAGGCCTCTGCTGTTGGGAAATTTACTTTAGATGCAAAATTTTGGGAAATTTACTTGCTCCCTCATTTTTTTTAGTATCTCAAGAGAACACCCCGTCTATGTGATGATTTTTTAATACTTAAAATAGTATCTTCAAAAAGTATACAAACTGCCATGACGAATCAGCATAACATGTTTGAGATGCAAGAAATATGAGGTAGATATGGTAAGAATGGTTACTAAAATGTCACTAAAATTTTGAAATCCACTCTTCTATAATGGTAGAGGCCGAGGCGAGAAAGAAAGTAAAGAATGTTGAAATAGATTTTCTGCGATCGAAAATGGAAGATATGAGCGAAAGCATAAAAGGTGTGGAGTGGGATTTTGAAAGTGCAGCTGCGTTTCTTTGTTAAAGGTGATGGAGTGGCTGGTTCAGTCTCAGATGTAGGCATGTTTCCGTTTTCTTTTGTGTTTTTGTTGGTCCTATTTGTTCCTAGTTGAACATGTGTCCATCCTTTCTTAATGTTATGAACAAAGGCTGTCAATGTTCCAAATTATATGTTTACTGGTTTTTAAAAACAAAAAAGAATAAATTGATCGTGTATACAATACATGGTGAAACACTCTTAATATAACATTCTTAATATATTGATGTTTGTATACAAATTTTTAAATAGTTAACTACAGTTTACTTGTTCATTTGATAGAATTTTAATTTTTTAAAATTAAAATTAATATTTATCTCTGAATAAGGCTACACATAAGATTTTGCACTAGTAACTTACATAGTCTTTTTCTTCAAAGATCGAAAATATTTATGATTCTTACAATTTATTTATTTAATACAATTATGCTTCGCTTATTAACCAAGGACATGAGAATTTGCACATCTAAATTAGTATGCACTTAATGATGAGGTTGGGCATATGTCGTGCAAAACCCGTGCTGAATATTGATGAACAATCTAAACATTTGTTATGATGAATTCATGATGACTGCTAAATCTTAATCGCGAGGAACATTGATGACACTCTAGTTGGTCAACATTTTTGAAAATTAAAAAATGGTCTAAATTGAATAGAGAAGTTCTGCATTTCACATTTAAGGCCCAAAATAAAAGGCTGGAGCGTGAGATTGAGGCTTAGCCATCCGGGCTTCTCTTCTTGTAGCATTGTGAAGCAGATCAACATCGACATCCTCTAGTTGCAGCTGGACATATCTTACAACCGATTCTTTGATGAAACACTTCCTCTCCAAAAACATGTGGGAACAATAGTCTTGATCAACAACCCTAGCTAGTGTTCTCCAGCTTAATGCAGGGTTCCGCGAATAGCCAAATCATTCTTCAGCTCCACGGTTACCTCCCTCCCAACTAGGTCCTTAAAATACAAGACAAACAACATGGCGTGGCTTTGAAGATCAGCTGTGCTTCCACTAGATAGTTTGGAACGTAGGCTAAAGCGAGACAATGAATGTGACATTGGCATCGAGCGGAAGACGGTTGGTTAGCTGCTCTTATAATCACTTTAAAGACTCTTAAGTGTGATTCAAGCATTTCCCGTGCAAAATTTTTAATCACTCTTACTCATGAATTTGAGCCTTTTTGTGCGAAATTCATGCACTTCTAATTAATCTTGAGTTCAAGCTTTTTTCAAAAAATACAAACAATCAATCTTAATTAATCACGAATTCGAGTGTGATTTTCAAGACCTTTTTGTCCAATTACTAATGACTATTAATAATAAGTATGCACATTTTCTGCAACCCCATAAAGAAGCTCCGCATTCACAATATTGTGCAACATTAGAAATTCAAATTTATGTAATAAAAATACAACAATAACAAAAGAATTGGATTCTTCTACCTGCTCGAAAATGACCAAAAAATGTTGCTACTCATGGCTCACATTTTCCTTAATTGCAAATAATTTTGGGATTTAATAGGAAAAGACATTTTCCCCCTCAAAATGTTAACAAACATTAAATTTAACGGTTTGACTAGACGGAAGTGACATGGCTTAACACTTCTTTTAGTTAAGGGGTCAAGTGTGTTCAAAAATAAAATGGAGGGCCAAAGGTGAACGATGACAATATTAGGGGTCGTAGATGTCGTTCGCCCTATTAATAATTAGATAATGCAAATCCTGCCACGATTGTCACTAATAATAACATTAAGTCCAGGAACAATGAGATACAAATACAGTGAACCGGTTATTAGTGCTTGTGCAATCCAATATACCAATCATTATCTGCTAGAAGGTTGTCAATCTTCTCTAGACTAATGACTTTTTTACTCACTAGCAGTATGAAATATGAAACAGATCTAGGTGATCAATCTAAAAAAAACATTTAATTCAATCAATTACAACTACAAGATAGTTTTGTACAATGTAAATATAAATATGAATAAATAGAACATGATTACATCTCCTTGAAGCTCACATCGTATTCAATGATGACTTTAATTGTCATATGCAACTAAAAAATTAGCTATCCATTGAATAAGAATTTTAAAAATAATACATAGTACAAAAATAAGATTTTCAAGTGAGAATATCTATCTATATCTTGTATGGACTCCTCTTTCTTGAAAATATTTTGGGCATTTATACGACAAGAAATATAGCTAAGAAAAAATAAAATTATTCTTCTAATCTAATTATAATTATTCCAAGAATAGCAAATTTAACGTATTCTGGCTAAGAAAAAAAATATTTACCTTACTACCTCCGTTCCGTTGGGTTTGGCACCATAGTGTTAGGTGATTGGATTTATGTGAATGAAATTGAGTGGATAAAATTGAGTTTAGAAACATAAAAAGTAGAATTAGTGGATGAAATTGAAGAAATCTTATCAAAAATGGATAGTGTGTTAAACCTATAGAAACAACTTAAAAAGAAAAATGTACTAAACCCAACGAAACAAAGGGAGTATTTAGAAAAGGAAATAGAGATATTTTCTAATAATTAAGATTTCTCCAAAAATAATACTAATAATATTCTTCTAATAAGTATATGAAACTAATTATATTCCAAATGGAAGATTAGGAATAAAATTTTAGCTATGAAAGGAAATTAAATATTTTTCTACAAAGAATAGAATTTTAATCTAACTAAGGAAGTTAATCCCAATTAGACTCTGAAATTACCAACTAATAAAATTCAGCCCCCAAAGTGAATGAGCTGAATCCAAATGAGATTAGGAAAATCCAGAAATAGCTTCTACCTAGGCAACTAGGCAAGGCCTTCAACATGTGTTCACACGCATCGCTGGATGATCAGCCACACATGTCCTCTTCTTCCTCATGCGTTGTGTGCGATCAATTTCCCGCCACACATAGTGTAGTCTTGATGTTTCCCTTAATTTCATATTTAGTATCTAATTCTTCATTATGAGTCCAACAGTGGGTCTTCAATTGAGTCAATTCTTCAAAATCTCGCAATTCTTGTAAAATCCTGAAACAAAATCTTCGTAGAATCTTTGTATTGCAGAAATACGTCATATTGTGTGCATATATACACTTTGAAATATAATAATAATTACAAGTTATGCTATAGCCTTTCAATATGGTATATGTATGCCGACTTTTAATTAGAGTTAAAAAAAAAAGGTTTTAGCTAGTCCTGTATCATAGATAGATTTGGATCAGTTAGGGTTTCTTCTAATCTCTACACTGAAACTCCAGAATCTCAAGTAGTTTAGTTAGTTTAGTAATTGGTCGCATAAATGTTACAAATGTATTCCAAAAATCCCAGAACCTCAATTAGTTTTGGAATATTAATTTTTTCTTCTGACAACAACTTTTAAACTTTCGCTGTCAGAATATCCCAGGACAAAGATTAAAAAATGCACTAATAGCTTATAAAGTCTTTTGAGAAGATAAAAAAATACACAGGATTCTCCCAATTCAACATTTATACTCTACAACAAATATAGGCTTTTGGGGACACAACAAAGCGTCCCATAAGCCCTATATTAGGATGCTTCTTGAAAAGGATGCTTATATAAAGTGTCCTATAAACACTCCATTATTGTGAGTTCCTTTAGATTTTTTTTTTTTTTTTGATAAATGATCAATGTGACGAGAGTTTATATGATTCTCATCCATTTTCTATTAAGTTCAATGGATAGTATATGTGTTGGGCCATTTTTTAAAACGATTCAGTTCATAAGATAATGGTACACTTATATATGTCCCTAATTATAGCATATTGGACACTTTTACCTGCCCTATTCTAGCATATTGGAACACTTTAAAGTGTCCCTAATTATAATATATTAGGACATTTTAATGTTACCCTATTAATCATATTGGACCCCATTAAAAACACTAAGTAAAGAAAAGAAAATGAAAACATCAATACTAAGGTGAGGAGAAACACAGTAATTTATCTACACTAGATTCTAAATTTATATCTTAATCCAAGAGAGCATTTGCCAAGACATATTTGTTATGAGTTTGAGCATGTGTCATGCAGAATTTGTGTTGACTCTTAAAGAAGAGATTAAACCTTTCTCGTGACCAGTTCAAGACAACTGCAAAATCTTAATTCCGAGTTCAGGCATTTCCATGCCATTATTGTATTGACGCTTAAGCATGTGTTTGAGCATTTTATGTGAAAAATTTGTAATCGCTCTTAATTAGTCATGCAATTAGGAATTTTATGTTCCCAAATTGGGTATTTTCTGTGCCAAATTTTGTAATGATTCTTAAGCATGAGTTCAAGCTTTAACCATACCAAATTCAAAATCAATCTTAATTAATTGAAAGTTTAAGCATCTGTGCACAACTCGTACACTATTACTTAATCCCGAGCTTGAGTATCTTCCATGCAAAATTCATACCCACTCTTAGTTAATCATGAAATTGATGATTTCAAGTGCAAAGTTGTAATGACTAGTAAGCACGACTTGATGATATTTTGTGCAAAACTCTTGATGACTATTATTCATGAGTTTGAGTGTTTCAGGATACCCCATAAACCGGCTAGTCATTCATGATACAGTGAGACACTAGCAATTACCGTCTGTGCTATAAAAATGCAACTAGCAATTCACGTCTGTGCAATAAAAAATGCAACCATCACAGAAATGTATGATTCTTTTTATATGCTTGAAATCAACGAAAAAATGCTGGTACATGTGGTTCATATTATTAAATGCAAGAGTATCTTCAAGGCCTCAAAATGTTGGGAAATTAACTTGAAATTCAAAATTTTGGGAAATTTACTTGCTCCCTCACTTTTTAGTATCTCAAGAGAATACCCCATCTATGTGACGATAATTTAAGTAAAAAAATATCTTTGGAAAGTATATGAATTGTCTCAATGAATCAGTATCAAACATGTTTGAGATGAAAGAGGGATAATCAAAATGCCTAGTCCTAATACATTCCCAAAATTGAAATTACAACACCGATTAGTCATCGGCGACGACGATGCCAACGGGATCCGCAGGTTTGTTGATGTCGCTGGCGATGGCGACGATGTTTGGGTCAATGACAGGGTCTGACTTATCCATTGCCGCTCGTGCCTTGTCTAGCCACGACTTGAAAATAAACTTAATTGCCAGCAAGTCGAAAGTGAAAGCTTCGAGCACCAGCACCGCCATCTTTTTGGAATTTAAACACTAGACTCAGATCTCATTTTGCGGTGAAGGGTATATATCATCAGGTTTCGTCTCCGTCTACTTGGGAGCAAAATGGGCGCACAGAACGCAAGCATTGCCATGTGATGGAAATGGGCCTCACAATGCTTTTTCACTCTCATCTACCGGTTTCATGATGGGATGATACATTCACGTCTGTTGTCTACATTATCAATCATCTGGCTACTTCAGTCTTGCAGGGATCGACACCTTATGGTTTTTTTTCCATCGAGATCCCATTTATGGTAAGTTTCATCCATTTGGTTGCCGGGTTTTTCATTTTGTTTGTCCATTTGCTGATCATAAGTTGTCTCCCCGTAGTATTTCATGCATTTTTATTGGCTACAGTTCGCAGTTTAAAGGGTTTTGGTTCCTTGAGCCTTCTACTAGCAAGGTCCATGTTACTCGCCATGCTCGGTTTGATGAGACTTATTTTTCTCTTGCTACGACATTAGGAACTGGTTCTCCTTCTTTGGTTTTTGATGTCTCAGCGTTTATTGATCCAGATTCTATGACAGCGCTTCCAACCTCTCTGTCAGGCTCGGCTCTACCACCGCCTTGGTTTCATTTTCCTGACGACGAGCCATCTCGACCAGTTGCTCTGCAAGCTGACCTGTGTCCACCGCCCAGTCCCGCATCTGTACCAGGCTCACCTAAAATGCACTTTGCGCTAGCGCCTTAGCAGTGCCCCGTGATGGCTCCACGGCCTCACCCCGGGATAATGCCCTGGCCGCACCTCAGCATGCTACCTCGGCCATACCTCGGGGTGACGTCTCGGTTCCCCCATCGCCATGGCCTTCTCGTATAGTCACTCGGTCTTCTACTGGTTTCATTCAATAATGTGATTACTCAGATATTCATACTCATAGTTTTCTTAGCCGACTGATTATCGGTCTGCACTTTAGGATCCTTCTTGGGTTTCTGTCATGGATGAGGAGATGGCAGCTCTTTGTAGTCACCATACTTGGGATCTTGTTCCTCGCCTTTTAGACGTCAATATTGTTGGGTCCAAATGGGTTTATCGCTTAAATTATAAACCAGATGGTTCAGTTGATCTCCATTAGGCACGCATGGTAGCTCAGGGTTTCTCTCAGATTCCCTGTTTTGACTTTGACCACACATACAATCCAGTGGTTAAAGAGTCTACAGTTCAGACAGTTCTGGCTATTATAACCATGCGAGCCTGGCCTCTTTATCAGTTGGATGTTAAGAATTCTTTTCTCAATGGCGTTCTTGATTCTCCAGTATTTATGGCGCAGCTTGTTAGCTACAAGGATCCTATTCATCCAGACTATGTTTTCCGTCTGCGTAAGGCCATTTATGGTCTGAAGCAGGCACCTGGAGCATGGTTTTAGCATTTTAGTGCTTGCCTGTCCCAGCTTGGTTTTTATTTTAGTTATGTTGATATATCATTATTTGTGCTATCTCTTGGTTCTTCATTGCTTTACATGTTGGTCTATGTTGACGACATCATCTTAACTGGGAATGACTCTACAGTTTTTTTTTGCAGTTCATTCATCACACCCATCAGGAGTTTTCCATCAAGGATCTTGGTGTGTTGCACTACTTTCTTGGTTTGGAAGTTTTTCCTAGCGCCTCAGGATTTCTTCTGGGTCAAGTAAAGTATGCTCGGGATATTCTGTCTAGGGCTAGTATTTCAGATAAGGTGCCAGTCTCTCCTCCAATTTTTCCAAATTCCCAGCTTCACAATAGTACGAGTCCTCAGTTCAAGAATTCAACGCTGTACTGATCTTTGGTTAGTGCTCTCCACTATCTGACCAATACCCATCTAGATTGCCTTTGTGGCTAGTTCTGCCAGTCAGTATCTTCAGGATCCTCGGGAAGATAACTTTTTTGCTGTTTCTCAGATTCTCTGCAACGTTCGTGGAACTCTGCACTTCGATCTCATTTTTCGTGCTGCTTCTTCACCTGAGGTGCTGGGTTATTCAGATGCTGATTGGGCCAGATGTTTGGAGACTCTTCATTCTACTTATGGATATGCTATCTTTTTAGGCGGAAATTTGGTTTCTTGGAGTGCGAAGAAGCAGACCACGGTGTCTAGGTCCAGCATTGATTCAGAGTATCAGGCTCTGGCTAATACTTCTTTTGAGGTTGTCTGGATGACTCATTTACTTCGTGATCTTCATATTCCTTTGTCTAGTGCGCCTCTTCTGCTTTGTGACAATAACAATGCAATTTTCTTGGCTCAGAACCCTGTGGCTCACAAGCGGGCGAAGCACATTGACATTGATTATCATTTTGTTCGTGAGTTCATTTCTTCTGGCAAGCTGCACATTGCTCATGTTCCTATTTCTCTCCAGATAGCGGACATCTTCACCAAGGGTCTCTCCCGTCCATTGCTTGAGTTTTTCATGTCCAAGCTTTGCGTCTCTGAGAATCTGACGCTTTGCTTGAGAGGGGGTGTTAGAATAAATCAGACTACGGATTAGATTATGATTAGTATGATTAGAGTTCTTTCCTTATTTTACCTCTATTGTATTCCTCTATATATTCAGTCATCAATAATACAATTACTTACGAAAAATCACTTTATCAGTGCAAATAGTGTGCGAATCACAATTAGGGTTTATCTCCGTATAAGGCCAAACATTCATTATTAGCTTACATAGTATTTTTCTTAACAGATCAAAATCGATGATTCTCCCAATTTAAGTATTTGCTACGATTATGCTTTGATTGTTAATAAAGGATTTGTGCATTTGCACATTCAAATTAGTGATGACACTTAATGACAAGTCTCAGTAATTGTCGTGCAAAAATTTTGCCGACTATTAATGAACAATTTAAACATTTATTATGCTAAATTTATGATAACCGCTAAATCTTAATCACGAGGAACATTAATAACACTCTAGTTGGTTAATCTTATAAAAATTAAAGAATAATATAAAATAAATAAAGAAGTTCCGAGTTTCACATTTAAGGATAAAAATGAAAAGCTGGAGTGTGAGATTGAGGCTTAGCTGTTCCAGGCTTCTTTTCTTGTGGCATTGTGAAGCAAATCGACGTCGAATCCCTCTGGTTGAAACTGGGCATATCTTACAACCGATTCTTTGATGAACAAGTAACTCACCAAAAGCATGTGGAGAGAATAGTCTTGATCAAAAACCCTATTATTTTTTAGCTTAATATTGAGATACCGATATAAAATAATGTAGGATTTTGTGAATAGCCAAATCGTTCTTCAGCTCCACTATCACCTCCCTCCTAACCAGGTCCATGAAATACAAGAAAAACAACATGGCGTGGCTTTGAAGCTCAACCACACTCCCACCAGAGAGTTTGAAGCAAGACAATGACGATGACGACAACAACGATGAAAACAGCTGCAGCTCTTGTAATCTCAGTAAAGTCTCTTAAGCATGAGTTCAAGCATTTCCCAAGCAAATATTTTTAATCACTCTTGATAATTAATTTGAGCATTTTCTGTGTGAAATTCATACACTCTTAATTACTCATGTGTTCGAGCATTTTCCATGAAAAAATCACAATCAATCTTAATTAATCACGAGTTCAAGCTTTTACAGGCCCAAATTATAATGACCCTAAAGTGAAATTCTCATGATTTTACATGCTCATTTTTTTTATGACTATTAATCATGAATATGACCATTTGAGAAACCCCACCAAGTGGCTCGGCATTCACAGTAATGTGCAACATTAGAAAATCAAATTTATGTAATAAAAATACAACAATCACTAAAATTTTGGATTCTTCTATTTGTTCCAAAAAAATCAAAAAAAAAATGTTTTAGCCCGTGGATCTCATTCTCGAGTGTTAGATTATCTTTAATGCTTCAAAAATTATTTGTTCTTCTTCTATAAATGTATACATGTCCAATAATTGGTGTAACTAGGTGAAAGTATGCTAAACATATATTTTATATGTGTTATTTCTTTTAGCAATTCAATGTTCACGAAAGTGTGATTATTGGAAATTATTTTAGGGAGGTGTCTAATATCCACTGTATAGTAATAATAAGCAGTTACCTAATATCCACTATGTATGGTACCCACTTTTATTCGAGATTCATAGTTTGGTACCCAAAATTTTAATTTATTCTATAAAGATATCCAATTTTTCATTTATGTCTCCAAAGGGTATCTTTCAGTAAAAAAAAAATGGATACCAATTTGGATTAAAATTTAGCCATAATGGTATCCACTTTTAACTAAAAGTACCATGACGGGACATTTATGGAAAAATTGGTACATTCTAAGAACAATTTTAAAAATATGGTACCAAACTGTGAATTTCACTTAAAAGTGAGTATCATCCTGGACGTTTTCTCTTTTTTTAAGTGATGTATTTTACTTAAATATTACTCTGGGGATACCATACTTACCTGTATTCTCGGGGAACGGTATAATTTGTGGGGGTTATTTATCCTATAAAAATTATATTCCTCTTAATCACTTTTACTTGGCTAGCGGATTTTCCTTTTTTTTAAAATATATTTTTTCACACCTTTTTAATTAATTAAGTTCCTTTTCAATGTGTCTTTTCATTTTAATCGTCGCCCGCATTTTCTTATAGAATATCCATTGAATATTCTTAGTCCCATGATAAGGTCAACAAAGAATCAGCATCCCGATGCTCTCAATGATCTTATCAAGCAAATTCATCAAGAAGATCAGAAGAAACCGAGGGATGTGTTGGTTGAGTATCACTCTCATTTATGAAGATTGAAATCATGAAGATTAACATAGCAAAACATCTTAAAAGAACCGGATAGCAAAAAAACCTTCAGTTAGTGGTTGTTTAAAAACGGTTTAATGTTTTAAGGGGTTGGTCACTGGTAAGCTTGGTCGTGTGCCCAAGTTAGGAGAGAGCCATAGATTTTATTTGACCTTATTTACAACTATTTCAATTAAGGTAATTTATTTAACTACTAAAAGTATCCTAAGATTTTATTTTACCTTATTTACAACTCTTTAACTTAGGTAATTTATTTAACCACTAAAAGTATGCTCACCTTTATTCTAGAAGTCATGATTAGATTATTAAAGGTAATTTCTTGATAGATAGATAAGGGAATTTTGGTTTTACCTATGTATATGTGACAGAGTGCCTAGGCAGTTAAACTAATTTTCGATATCAAGATTAAATATATAAACCTTGACCACCTAAAATATCATGGTAATATAGCAAGGAAGTAAGGGTCGAACCCAAGAGATAATCTCATTCCTTATTTAAAACAATATTTCAGCCAACTCAATACTAGGGTTTGGGGAGTTTTGGAAATTTTATTTTTTTTAAACCTACTTAAAGCAAAAAAATTAAATAAACGACTTAAATTTTGAGAATAAAAATAGTTCATCCAACAACTTCCACACATCAGGTTCATATAATGATCACAAATTCCAGATTCGTTCAATTCCTAATATTGTTCTTGTTCCCTATGCTAGACAAATGGGTCATTAATCCATACACTCTTTCTAGTATCATTGCCTGAATAATACACTTATTATTAATAAGATCATGCAAATCCTTCTACAATTGTCACAGAAAATAAAATTAAGTCTAGGAGCAATGAGATACATGATACAGAGAATCGGTTATTAGTGCTCGTGCAATCTATATTACCAATCGTTATCCGCTAGAAGGTTGTCAATCTTCTCTAGACTCGTGACTTGCTTACTCACTAGCACTGTAGAATATGCAATAAATCTCAATCCAAAAGAATCACAGAGCGTATATTAAAAAATATAAATAATCGAAAAATGCAGAAAATTCACCGTCTCTTAGGTAGAGAAGGTAATATTTAATAAATCTGTTTACCATTTTCAAAATTGAATATAAATATTACTAAGTTCAAAAGGTATTCCTCTCAAACCCCGTTATTTCTTTGCTTACATCAACCTTTAATCTTTCTATGTCCAAATAAGCTTATAAACATGAAAAATTGCACTAATAGCTTATAAAGTCTTTTAAGAAGAGAATTATAATTTACAGGATTCTCCCAATTCAAGCATTTACTAGATTATTAATGATATGAATCTCTTTGCGAACACTTTGTATTGTGGAATTTAAATCTTTGACCGAATGAAGGGATCTGCAAACTTCACTTGATCGCACAAATTGATCACCAACAGCCCTCAGGATTGATGCTCAACTCAAAAATTTGCTCGCTAACTAGCCCACAGGATTAGCTCACAAATAAATGGTCATTTGTTCACTAACTAGCATGCATGATTAGCTCACAAAGGGCATTGATACTTAATTAACCTGCGGGATTAAGCAACAATGAATTATGCTAGCAAACAAAGAGTATAAACTTGAAAGTCTGAATATATTGTGTATAAAATTGGTGTAAAAATTTGTGGATGGCCCTCCCTATTTATATGGTATAATCCAGCCAGTACAAATAGATACTAAATGACTTATGGTAGGTTTAAAAAATAAAATCATATCCAACTAGAATACCTAAAATAAATGACTATACTCTTCAAGCTAAATACTGAATGAATATTGCCTTATCTAATCTTACCAAATCTAATTCTAATCAAATCAGAACTGAATATTCTAAACCCAAAAATAAAGCATAACCGAAATTAAACTCTTCTAACGCCAACATGGCTGAGTTAATGGTCCTTATTCTAAAATGAAATAAATTACAAATGATCACACGCCTTATTAAAAAACACAGTGGAAAAAAGAGTATAGTGTTATCCTCCTAAAACTCTAATTTAATAAATGAATTTGAAAACCCTAATTTGTACCAATTAATTTGGATCTTAATCTAAAATTTGAGCATTTGCCGAGACATATTTGTAATGAGCTTTAATGACGAGTTTGAGCATGTTTCATGCAGAATTCGTGTTTATTCATGAAGAAGAAATTAAACATTTGTTGCGACCAGTTCAGGACAACTACAAAATCTTAATCCCAAGTTCGGGCATATCTGTGCCATTATTGTAATTAATAACACTTAAGCATGAGTTTGAGCATTTTTTGTGTGAAATTTGAAATCACACTTAATTGGTCATGCAATTGGGCTTTTATTGTGCCCAAATTGGGATGGCTCTAAAACATGGGTTCAAGGATTACCCATGTCCAATTTGTGACTGTAAATCATGTATCTTATTAATTGTCTATATTGATTTCATATAAAATATTTATCGTGCAATATAAGATTTGTCATGACTCGTATTTAATCGGATAAAATACTCTCAACTACAACCTCCAGCAATAAAGGCAACTTCCCCATATATAGATAACTTCCGCAGTTCACTGCTGACATTATGGCAAATTTCAAATTTTAAACTAGCAAGGCGAATATTTCTTTGCAAATTGCAAATTTTATCCCATATGAAATTTCATCCCTTTGTCTCTTGAAAGCTCGAGGAAAGCTCACTTGAAATCTTTTATCCCTCTCAGTGAATTAGTTGTATCATATAGATGTCTTCTATCCACTACATTTGTCTGTTCTTCTACTTTTTCATATCACGAAACTTCTCTCCCCTAGGGTTTCTTCTAGTTTCTATTTAGTTCGTTTCCCTTCGCCATTTCGATACCAACAATGACTGCTGAGGATGTTCAGAAGGAAAGTGGTGCTTTTGTGGATGAAGTTGTGGATTCTCTGCCGAAGACTTTTTTAAATTTTAGGATTATCCCAATTCGATTGCATATTTAATAAGACTGTTCAGCTTTTTTATCCCAGATATAAGCATTTACCAACCCACAATTTTAAATACTCTTAATGATGAGTTTGTCCATGTGTAGTGCCAAATTTGTGCTAGCTGACTCTTATACAAAGAGTTTAAAAAAATTTCCATAACCTATTCACGATACCAACTTTATCTTAATCATGATTTTTGGCATTAATGTTTCGTGCTAAAACTGTAATGACCTTCAACATGAGTTCGAGCATTTTCTGTGCAAATTCCTAACCGCTCTTAATTAATCATGAGTGTGAGGGTTGTGTGAGTCTTTTAGATTGTGAGATGTGTGGGTTAAAGCTAATAATTGGCTGTTGATAACATGGTCGTCAGCGTGTCGTGGGTCCACCTTCAGATGTAAGAGCTTCCATGCCAACAAATTTTATCCCATATAAAATTTCAACTACTTGTCTCTTGAAAGGTCAGGGTAAGCTCACTAGAAAACTTTGGACCCCTCAACAAAATAATATACTATCTTGTCTGCGATTGAAACACTTGGTGTATAATTGTATCAATTGGTGCACAAGGAAGGTAGTGCTTTCATCAGATCAAACATTGGAAACATGAGCCAAAACAACAACATGAGTGCTAATGTGTAAATTCGTACTGGGCCCAAGTGCCTAGTCCAGCCGGCCCAGGTCCTCCATTTATCCCTTGGGTAATAACCTTTGGGTCGGCCCTAGGGGAAGTACTTGCATCACAAGCAAACAAAACAGTTTCCCTACTTGCCAACCTATATGAATGAGTGAGTTAACTATACAAACTCAATTGTTCATTCCTAATTGAAAGAATTATTTCTGACTTAATCGCCGTAGCTTCTTCCCTAGAAACCTCTGGTGGCTTTGTCTTGCATATTCTAGCTACAGCGGTGGCGCACGTGGTGGCGGCGATTTGGGGCGCATCAGGGATGATGAGTACAACTCTGATCTTCTGGAAAAAAAAAAGGTCGGCTTCCATTCTAGCTACATGCACTAGGTAATTTATTCATCAGAATTTTTTATGTGTAGAAATGGTGTATATGTAGGCATTGAGCAATCACATGTTGCAATGTGTTTATAGGGATGGCTATGTGGCAGGTTTTGGTGGAGGTCTACGTTGCATCCGCCCCAATGGGGTGGGTATGGATGTAGTTTTGGTGGGGGTGGGGCGGGTATGGGTATGAAAATTGATACCTGCCATGGGTAGTGGGCTGTGCATGCTTATTAGCTCATACTCACCCCGCCCCTGCCCCACCCAACTATGCCCACTATGTACACACTAATTTATTATATAATACACTACTATTTTTCCATAATGCATGTATTTTACTTATAATATTTTCATGTAAATATCATTAAACTTTCAGGCAAAGTTTAGGGAAAGACCGTCTTTCCATAGACATATGGAAAGATGTGGTTGAATCATAAATATATAAAGGTAAAAGATTTTAGTTGCAAGATTAAAAATTTATTATGCAACATACAATAGTTAAAATTTTATGACCCGATTTTTTGAACTCAAAATTTTTATCTTGATTTATTCTTGTTTGCAGTTTAAACCCTAGTCTTTCCATAATTTATGGAAAGACCGTCTTTCAAGAGACGGACTCAAACTTTTTTAATATTAAACTTATTAATTTTAAATTAATAATTTAGTTTTTTTGGAGATGTAGATGGGTGGGTAAAATGGATTTGAAGTGGGTATGTAGACCCAAGTGGATGATAGGGTGGGTTGGGGGGGTGGAGGAGGAGGTTAGACAATACCCAATGGGGCAGATTTTAATGTTGTACCCACCATGGGTGATGAGGTGGATATCTGTATGAAAATTTTAGGTGAGCATGGGTATGGAGGTACCATAATCCGTACTCACCCCACCCAATTGCCATCCATATGTGTTTAATTAATCATTCATTTTTCGTAATCATAATTTTTTTTATTCTTTAAAGGCTTCATATATACAAAAAAATATCAATATTGATGGATTTATTGTATGTGTATGAATTTAGGGTAATCGTGTAGATGTAGCAAATGGGCAGAAGAACGGGAAATTATTTGTGGAGTACCATTAATATATATTGAATTCTTGTATTAATATCTATATTTCTAATACTATTAAATTAATATTTATTGAATTATTAAAAGAAATAATGGTTGTAAAAAATCAATGCTATTTTAAGACCCATTTCATGCGATTTTCGTACGTTTATCGTGTTGGAAAATGATGGTTAAAAGGTTGAAATTTGTCAACTTTTGGGCATCGTTTTGAGTAGGACCCGAATGGATTTTGGGTCGGTGGATGTCATTTTTGAGTTCTCCTCCGCGAGTACTATAAAACCGACTATTTAAACTCTCAAAACGGATCAAGGGTGAATGAGATATGGATGTTTGAAATGTCACTCTTGAAAGAGAAAAATTAGGCGGAAATTGGCCCAGATTAATTTTTCTCTGGACTGTCCAAAATGCGTATGGACCGCATGAAAGTCTCTAGAAGGCTCAACTGCATAGTATATATGGAATTGCTTGTGTGTAATTCTTAAGAGATAACATCAAAAAACTTTCATATTTTGTGAGATATCTTATCTTAAATAAATATGCGGTTTACCATGTTTACCATGTTTAATATGATGAAGAATATTTGTGCAAATATTTCTTCCTTTTCCAGCAGATTTGATTCGAGTATTCATGGAATGTCTCAGATTTGGTGAGTTAGTGATTGTAGATTATTCTTCTCTAATTACAGAAAATCATAATATCATGTTTCCATGATTAGGGCCTCTTAGAGCAGTATAAATAGAGCCTCTAAGTCAGTCAAAAAATTTTACACCATTTCTCAAGTCCCTCCATATTCTAAACTTGAGTCTTCTTTATGTCTTTCTCGAAGTTTCCATTTGTTTCTCTGTCGAGGTGATAGTCCTTCGGGCCTTGCGTGAATCCGTGGTAACTCTTATGTGTTAATTGTTACCTTCGATGGTTTTACCCTAGGGAACGATGTCCACGATGGAACTCATTCGTTTCAAGGGCAGCAAGTTTACTCGTGACTCCATCAATTTGTTATTGATTGAAACGTGATTTATTTCTCACATTATTGCTTTAATTATTCGTAATTTAAGCTTTCTGATTGTATGCCTGAATAATTGATAAAAGTATATTATTCTTGCATATGTGAATTGCTTGTTAAATTTTCATTATTTAATTTTCGCATGATAAAAATCAATATGTGTCCAACATATCGCACAATTTTTGCACTACCTTATTTTAAAGTTTATTCACAATTTGTTCTTTTTTTTTGCCAAATTGGTAATGATTCTTGAGCATGGTTCCTCAAAATATAATGTAAATTGGCATGATACAAGATTTGAGCATTTGCCAAGCTAAATATGTCATAACACTTAATGTTATAATATTGTGGCAAATTTGTGTTGAATGCTAATATAGACCTTAAGCATTTTCCACAACCAATTTAAAAAAGATTAATGATGACTGAATTTGCCTCCTGGTTTTGATCCAAGTAAATGACGTAGCGTGTATGTTGGGAATATCCATAGCCAGGTAACTGCACCACTAAATCAAGAATTGTTTGCAAATGTTGTTCCTATTGAAGCTTGCAAGCTAATCAGGAAAGAGAAGTCACCATACGGGTTTATCACTATTACGGTTGTAGATCTTCTGCACTTGCTACATTATCTCTTATTAAGAGGCACATGTTTGGGCAACCAATAAAAGTTAATTGGGAGGATACAACAGTACACTTTAACATTTTTGTTTGCAACCTCATTCTTGAGGCTACTAAAGCAATGTTTTTTGTCTGCTTGATTGCTTCTCAGTGTACGCAAGTTGCTCTGACACAAGGGTTACAAGGGATTGGATGAGTGACCATTCAAAGGGATACAGATTTGTATCTTTGTGGAACCACGGCGAGGCTCAAAGTGCTATAAATGACCTAACTGGAAAATGGCTTGGCATTAGACATGTTCATTGTAACTGGGCTGCAAAAGGTGTTGGAGCTTATGGTGATAAGCAGAATTATGTTGCTAAGAGAGTTGTTGAGCTAACAATTGGCACATTAAAAGATAGCAAAGAGGTAGCAAACAATGACAAGTTTTTTTATTTGTAATGACACTTAATGACGAGTATGATTTTGTGTCGTGCCAAATCCATGCTGATTCTTATTAAAGAGTTTAAGCATTTGTTATCAATTCACAATGACCATACATTCTTAAACACAAGTTTGGGCATTTTCCGTGGCATACATGTGACGACTCTTATGTATTTTTTTTTAAAAAAATCATATCAACTACAAATTGTGATGACATATAATTATACAAAAGCTTGACACCTAATCGGATATCAATGTAATTTAGTCACCCAAAATAAATATTTTACACAAATATGCTAAAATGGAGGTAATTCTAGAAATCTGCACATCGAATTCTTCATGCGCTCAAAGTGAAAACCCATATCAACCTGAAATTGAGATAACATAAAGATTCACAAAAGCATGACGCCTAGTCGGAAATTGGTAAAATCCTTCCAAAATTTGTTGCATCTATATATAAAATTATAAACGTTTTCCTAGTACATACCTTTGAGCTGAGGGAAGCGGAGAAACAATCAATATATAGGCATAAAATCTCAATCCACTTTTCATTCCTCCCCTAACTCTTTGCAAATGTGTACGTGTGATTCTAGGGAGTATTTACTCTCTACTCTCTCTCTTTCTCTCTTATGCATGAGTTCAATTGTTTTTTCTACAAAATTCGTAATCGATATTAATTAATCATAAGTTCAGCATTTACAATGATTATACTTCAGCTCTTGATGCAAGATTGTAGAAATTTACAAACTAAATTTACAATGAATGAAATATAATTTTATCAAACATAAAAATTACATATCTGGAAAATAGAGAGAGAGAAATTCAGAGAAAGAAATGAGTTTGGTTATTCATTGCAATTCACACCCGAAATCGATGAGAACTATTTGGCAGCTTCTTCAACACACTGACTTCACTATCCAGCAAGTTTTCAGGGAAGCAAATGGAGTTGCTGATGCACTCTCGAAGTTGGCCAGTAAGAATCAGGTATACCAAACTTTCTCCATGACAGACTTACCAAAAGAAATACTGGGTCAGGTTAAGCTTGATTCAGAATCTTTACCATATAATTTTTTAAATCCATATTAATGGGGGGATATGTATTAGGTTTCCCAAACCTGAAATGATGTTGTAGCTTTGACAACCACAGATATTTTGACAACTAAATTGTAGCTTTTTGTACAAAATCTTCAAAAGTATTTTGAAGAATAACTTTTGTAAATGGTTACCGTAGAATCTTGACCATATATTCTTATTAGCTAACATAATGACGAGTGACTTCCTTGAAAGTTTTAATAATAAGATGATACTCCACATGTATGGTAGTTTAATGTTTACAATCCTTGTTAGTGAATTGCATATATATGAAGCCAATTTTATATTTCGATCCTTCAAAGATTCTTGGAGGGACTAAATTGCAAAAAGTAAAAAGTTTACTCGTAAATCAAAATTGCAATATGATCGAACCGGATGGTCCACAAAACAACCCTTTTGTATTTCTAAGTAAAACATGCGGGGAAACGAATGGGCCCAGGCTCCATATTTAGTTTCGAAGATGTTCGGATTACATACAGAAACATTGGAGTAAAACCTTACTTTTTACTCTACAACATCCACTAGCGCTTCAGGACAAACCACCACCTGGGCACAAATATGTTTCAATTGTGATTTAATCCTGGAATTCTTGATAATTTATGTAGTTTCCTAACACGACATAACCGCATGTCACAATTATATGACCTAATTGCAATAAACGCATACAATCAACTTTTTGGGTTCCTTGGTACCGTTGAGTTACAAAAACGTTATTTATTCAATCTGGAGCGTTGAGGTACAAATTTCATTTGGGTCAATGGAAAAGTGCTTGAAGGGGTCATGTACGGGACCCATGTGTGGTTGATATTTGCATGAAACAACTAGCACAATGTCTATTCATAATAATTGAACGTCAATTTGATTAATTGGGGTCGTTTGAAAAATGCACGGGAGGCAAATGCAATAATTGATCATTGTAACAACTAATAAACTTTTTTTGCACCGGTAATAATGAAGAAGTATCGGTGTATTTGTACAACGTTTTGGTGCGCATTTCAAAATTTTCATTTTTTTGTGATTTTTAATAAAGCGCAAAACATTTTATACCGGTAATTTAAGATTTTGCACCGATAGATATACCAGTGCTGGACAGTTAAAAAAAATTACAGAAATTACTCTCAGGTTAAACATTTTTTCCAAAAATATATTTAAAGCAGCCGCAGGCAGCTGCCTTTTGCACATTTTTACACCGGTATTTTCCTTTTATACACCAGTACTATATACCGATGTACAACACTTAACCAAAAATTTTGTGTGTTCCTCTCGGGTCAAAGGCAAATTCATTTAAAGCAGCTGCACGCAACTGCTTTTCTTCATTTTTACACCGGTATTGTTACAGGTGCTAAACAGTTATAAAAAATTCATGCCCGTTTTCAATCTTCTTACACTGGTACTGTATGTATTACCAGTGTAAAAAATGTAACTTCTGAAATCGAAACCCTTTGAAATGGCCATAACTCCCACAATTCATCATATTCTCATCATCAAATCCTTCAATTTCTCTTTCAAATCGAGAGAGGAAGTTGGGGAGAGAAGAAAGTACTTGGCGATCCATTCTTGGTGAGTTTGGCAAAAGGGAAGAGAAACAAAAACGCTCCATTGGTGAAGGTAAGTGTTGGGTTTTATGTTACCATGGGTTACCAATTCAAATTCTCTTAAAAAAACCATTCCATCACTCACGCACAATACATGTTCGATCAATTGCCTCTATGAACAAAAATATGTAAATCAAGAAAAAGGTATGTATGTTTATACAATTGTGTGGAGTAAATGTTTTGCGTTTTTTGTGAATGAGTGATGTAGTTCTATAGTATTTTTGTTGGTGATTATGTTGATAGTCACGTCAGGGAGGAGTGAGAATTGCTCAGTTGTATGCCTAATTTATGAATGCAAAGACATTGGTATGGTATTCGATCAACTTCTATAAGGTTCCATTTCATTCTATATCAAGTTCCATGCCTTAATTGTTCAAGTTCTATGCCATGTTATCTATGAATTGTTCAATTTCTATGCCATGTTTGCTCAAAAGTTTTACGAACTAGTTGATCAAGTTCTATGCCACGTTCTATCAATGTGGGGTATCAAACCAACAAACATGCTTGAACTCATGGTCATTTCAAGGTATTTCAATCAATCAAATCAAAAATCCTAGTTTCATAATAAAAGGGAAGAAGTAACCATTTAAATTGACTTTCTTCACAGGCTTGCTTGTGCATACCAAAGGGAGAAGAGAAAGACGGAGCCAGACCCGACTACACTTGGAAAATCAACAACATTATGGTAAGTCATTCTGTCATTTCATCCATCAAATTTTATGTTAAGGGTTAGTAATTGCATTTACCTTTCCCGTGCAGTACCGAACCCAGAATGGTTCGTGGCAATGCGGGCACTCCATCATGCTCTTCATGGAAGAATTTGTTAATCACCCAGAAACAAACAATATCTTAGAGGTAAACCTTGCATCTCAAAATTTGATATTATTAATCTCTAGTAAACGCAACATTATTGACTAACGGTGTAAGTTTGAAATTAACAGATTTTCCCAGAGGGCAAAGGGTCGTACCATGTGTACGAAATTCAAGGTGTAGCAGAGAGATGGTCTGGGGCTTGGCTCGAAGACTACCAGCAGCATGCGAACACTGCATTGCTACTTCTGGATGATAAGAACGACACAATAGGTTAATGGTTAATATTGAATGGCTAATGATATTTGAATTCTATAGATGGTGTTTGGTTATACTAAACTTGTGTTTTACTTTGTTTGATTTCATGTTTAAGATGCTTCTTCTATTTCATATGTTGGAATAATGTTCGCGTGTTTTGCAAGTCATATTTTCGTAATAGAATGTTTCAAATTTCTTACCTATTCAAAAGTTTCCAATTTATAATAGTTCACAAGTATCTCTAGCTGTCATTGCCCCGGAAATGATCCGGGATGGACCATCGAGAAACAAATTAGACATTGCAAGTTTTAGTCACATATTACACCGATATAAGAAAGGTACCGGTGCAAATAAATTTCACATTTTGAATAAATTTTTTAATTATTTCAATAATACCGGTGCATAAAGTACAGTAATACCGATGTAAAAAAATACCGGTGCAATTTATTCCGGTGGAAAAAATATATATTTCGACTACAAAACAAATACCGGTGTCGGATTGAATACCGGTGTACAAATCACTGTTTTATACCGGTTCAAGGGTTAAATACCAGTGTAAAATACCAATACAAACTATATTCCTATATTACACCGGTTTTCCAAATAATACCGGTGCACACATTTTGTGATCCCGCTATTTTTCACCGGCATAAGATACCGGTGCAAATACTGCTCTACACCGGTCCATTTTACCGGTGCAAATTTGTTGCGTTTCTACACCCCTATACATACGCACCAGTGTTTTTGGGGGACAAAATACCGGTGCTATTGCCCTAAATTACCAGTGCAAATACCCCTGTCCTGCAGTAGTGTATAATCATAAATAACAAAAGGTTCAATCTTTTTATACAATGATAGAGTACTTTTGATAAAAAAAATGTATATGTGTGTGTGTGTGTGTGTGTATATAGAGAGAGAGTGTGTGTGTGGGGGGGGGGGTCTCCTGACAGGCAGTATGTCCATAAGCTTATGGACATGCCAGAGATCAATTTGCAAATTGAGGAAAAATTGAAGAAATTTGCGAGCTGGGTTCTAAGATCAAAAATGGGTCACCTGAAAATGGGTTCAAAACCCTCGCTTCCTTCCTTTTTTCTTCTTCAAATTACTCAAAAATGGATGCTATGGAGCTTGATCTCGCAGCCACCTCTTGTTTAGGTAATTTTTCCCGTACAGTTTCCGTCCCCCGATTTCAATTACTTCCTCCATTTCTCTGTACCGCTTGCCATCTCGCCCGAAGCTCTAGCAATGGCTACTGGTGGTCCAACGGTGTTGCAATTCCCCCAAGCATCGATAAATCGGACGATGAAAATTCATTTGCTAGTCATCTTCAACATATGTGATTGCTACATACGGCGACCTGACGGAACCAATCGGATCATCAGAACTCTGCTAGGATCCGTCTTACCTGACGGCACAGTTGACATCTGTTAAGGTATATAAATATTACTTGTACTTATAGTTAGATTATATTTCCTTTTCCTAGCTTGTGTAGGTATTTTGCACTATGTCTGCCTCCGGAAGTAATCCCAAAGAACATACCCGTACTGATGCTAGTTTTGAGGCTACTGCGCTTCAGAACATGAATGGCTATGAGGTAATTGCAACTTTACTGTAACAGTTGCAGTTGTAATCTGGCCCTACGATACCTGTACTTGTTGGTCGTTTGTCGACTGACCTCTGCTTCATTGGCTTTTCTGACGGACCTGGTTTGGTTATTGCACCCACCATCCTGAAGGGTCAAGATAATTACCTTGAATGGTTTCCTACAAATACTGCTCTAACTGAAGTTGAATACTACTCTACCGCTACTACTACCACTAATGAAGTTGAATACCGTTCTACCGTTGCTAATACTACCGTTGTTGCTGCTACTTCTACCGCTACTGAAGTTGAATCTCGATGTACGGTGATTTTTTTAATGATTAGCAATTTCATAATCTTCTTTGCAAGTTGGGCATTATTGTCATCATGCTCCAACTTGAGGGAGGATGTTAAGGAAATAGAAACCATTTCCTTATAGGAAAAGGAAATATAATCTAACTATAATTACAAGTAGTATTTATATTCCTTAACACCATCCATAACTCCTATGTTGTTCCCCACAACGAGTACTCATATCAGGTTTGCATGCACTTTCGATTTTATTATCATATTTACTATTTAAATTCCTGTCAAATTTCCATTTTACATAGCTGAGGTAATTTTCATGTGGCATTGGATATTGTTTACCACCATAATATGTTAGCGTCTCAACAAAAGGTGAATCCCCGGGAAGCTATTGTTGGATGGTAATCTCCAATGCTCTCTTGCTAGTTTTCCTGTTCGTTTTGTTGACATGTGTTGTTTCCGTTAGAAATTATGCTAATCATTTAGAAGTATATCTTTGTCTTAGCTTCCACATTTAGTTTGTATATTGTGGTGATGTGTGTTAATTATGTTGTTTATTTTTTGGGATTAATTGTGATTTTACGGGATTAATGTGCACTTTAGGTGTTTTATTTGTAACAAATCACAGTTTTTGGGCTCAAGAGGAATTTGGAGGAGAGTAAGGAGTATTGGGCAATTGTGGAAAATGAAACAGTCAAATGGAGAGCAGAACCGTAGCGGATATTTGGAGCTGATTTGGGTTGATTTAAGAAGATATTTGTGGAGATATCTATGCAGATAATTTGGAGGTTTAATTAGATCTTATCTCTTTAAATTAGAACTAAAATTTGGAAAGATTTATGTTTTATTTGGAAGAGTCCAATATGGACATGATTTGGAATTGGTGCGTATATATATTACGCACGCAAGACAGAGGAGGGTGTGCTTTTTGTTTCTTTTCTTACGCCAGATTCGAACCAAGTTGCAGTGAAGACTTTTCTTTCTTTTGAGCTATAATCATTCTCCACCAGAGATTTTTACCAGAGGCCATTGAAATATTTTTGGTTGAATTGTTTACCTATCCTCGTTTTCCATGCGTAGCTTTTTCTAGTGGTGAATAATTATTTGCAAGTTCTTGTTTGGTTTTGAATGATTTTCGTGCGCAGCTTTTTCGAAGTTCTTGTTTGGTTTGAATTTTGTGGTGAATAATTATTTGGTTTGATTTTCAGTGCGCAGCTTTCCTGGTTTGGTTTTCGTACATTCGTCATTATTATAAAATAGGTTCAGTTTTTATATTATTATTTTTTTGGTTGAATTATTATGAATAGCTAATTCATATATCGGCAGAGAATAACAAATGCTAGTTTATGAATCGTGAGGCCTAATCGCATTATAATTAATTCTTGCATGTTCTTGATTGTTCTTGGTTGAATTTTATTTCTAATATGTTTAGGTCTGATCAACTTAAATGTTTTTAGAATACTGCTATCTAATTTCCGCCAATACGTAATTGTCGGATGGGATTAGTAAGTAGCACAGTCTTGTGAAAAACAGTTAATTAGCTAAGACTGTAATACCAAGATAGGGAATAATTGAGTGTGCGTTGCTATTGCTTTTACTTTGGTAATTGATATATCGGGTTCTTTTAATACTTAATGCTATCAAAATGTGTTCTAGTTTAGCGAATACTTTCTGGGAATATTTTGGTAGGGGAAACAGTTAATCTAAGTTGCACTAAAAACGGGTACGGGTACGTATACGGGTACGGGGATGGGTACGGGAAACGGCGAAATCCAAAAAATATAGGTACGGGTACGGCGAGGGTACGGATACAATATATTAATAATAAATATTATTAATAATATATAGGATTCTGAAAATATTAATAATAAAATAAATAT
This sequence comes from Rubia yunnanensis, assembly GCA_037428765.1. NCBI lineage: Eukaryota > Viridiplantae > Streptophyta > Magnoliopsida > Gentianales > Rubiaceae > Rubia > Rubia yunnanensis. Next base: position 9,070,445 of record CM075070.1, read on the forward strand.
ATCAATCCAAACCATTTCATAAGTTTCAATAAAACAAAAGTAGCAATCCAAAGTCATAATATTCAAATAAAAGCCAAGTAAAATGCACTATTGGATCTTTTCTGATATCAAGTCATTCTCCAATTCTGGCTCATCAAGAGAGAGATTTGCGAACTCCAAATATCCTACAGATAATGACATGTCACATGTGCATAAAATAAAAGAAAAATCAATAGTTTGCATTTTTCTGGCACATTCATGTTCTACGTCTGCGACTCTCGTGTTGAGTCAATGACTGTAAAATGTAAATTAATACCTGTTTGGTGGAGATCAACACAGATCGGAGTTCGACAAACTCACAACAACAACAACGGCACAACAGCTACGGATCAGAGTTCAGCGGAAAATCCAAACTTCAAAAGGAGAAAAAGTTGCAGACTTGCTGCGATGGAGTTCGGCGGAAAATGTTGCAGTGATGGAGTACGCCGTAAGGAGAAAGAAAAGGGTTTAGTATAAGAGAAGACTAGTTTCAGTAGGACTGTGGGAGATTAGGAGTTTATATGGTAAGGGGATCCGTTTACTTTTGGAGAATAAATCACCGAAACGGCAAAAATGGTTAAGCTTCCGTCCCGGGTACGTCCCCAATGCATCGGTCAACTTTCCGACGGTATGGCTGACCGTCCCAGGCAATTAGGGGACGGCAAAGGGACGTCCCCAAGCCGTACCAGTCGGCGTACCCATCCCCGGAACAGTACGGGTACCGGATCTTCCCCCTAAATGCCGTACCCGTGCAACATAGCAGTTAATTAATTATAATTAGTTGACTGTCGATAGAGTAAGGGTTAAGCATACCTACTTCCCTATAACCGGTGGATGTGTAGGAATTGATTCATTATTGCGCCTATGATCGATAATAACTAGCATGAGTTATTCTTAGCCGATATCATTCATTTATATATTTACTTCTCATATTTTTAAAGTCGTCATTTTCATTTTTAGAGTTCATAAAATCACTATATTTGAGGTGTGGTGGTATCACCAAAAAGGTTTCAAAATTAGTATGAAAAATAATTATTGATTATTGCTTTTGCTCCTCGTGGGATCGACCCTGCTTACCATTGCACTAATCAGTATTAATTTGAATTTGCAGATTTTTTGACGAGTTAAACGACGTTCACCATGTGCTTTAGATGTTAGATGGATGTGAAAAGCTTGAATGCAAGGTTTTCAAATTGGGATATGAAACATCTAAAAGTGTTTCGCAATGTACTTTTTTATTCACTTATTGTTTTATTTTGTATTTCGTGTTCAGATTATACTACTTGTCTTCTCCATGCTTTGTAGCTATTTCCAGGACTATAGCCTAATCATGCTAATGCGTGACTCTTGCTATGTGGCATAACTGTCTTTTTTATTTGACCATAGAAAATCTAAGAATGTGCAAGTAGTTCTGTTGCAATTGTCCTTGGCGTGTATAGATCCTTGGAAACCACATATGCTCAAATGTCCCCAATAAAGAGTCTGATGTGTCTCTTATGGCCACGTGATTGTTAATATTCTTTCTCCTTTTAGCAGATATCATTCGAGATAGTGCTTTGTTTGGGTTTTGTCAGATTTACTCTGTAATAGTCTGATTTAGTGAATTATTCTGTTTTTTTTTTTGAATGAAACCATCCAAAGATGGGGGAAATTTTATTAGGCCTTCCCAAGCCGTAAAATAAACAAAGTAAAAGGAAACTTAGTAAGGTGGCGTTATACAATGTTGAGCACTAGGCTCTTGAAGCAACACTCGATTGCTTCCAAAAGAAAGATAAAAACTATCGACAGTTTTGAGAGGGTTTCAAAAGCTCTTTGTCTAGATGGGAGACAGTCAGAACTTATTAGTGAATCACATAGAAACACAAGGCAGTTCCGGCCCTCCCATCTAGGTAGAAAACATTCTCTCTCAAGTAATAGTAAAGGATGACACCAAAGATGTAGCAGTTGATCCGAAATAGGATTATTCCGGAAAATGGATTATGAATTATCTGGAGATCAGGTTGTTTGCAACCTGATGCATGTTGCTCGCAGAAACCTAGAAGAAAGTCCAAAGCAGCATGAATGGATCAGCAAGAGTCTGCATATTCCTTCCTTGAGCATGAAACATCAGTAACAAGGTGTGCCCTTCCAAGTTGCCAAAACCTGAAGTCAAGAATGAAAAATGAGTAGCATCTGAACTAGCTTGTAAACCGAAGAGAAGGAGTTCCAATTTGATCAAGTCTAACTAAGCCTTGTACATTATTGGAAAGCTCAGAAAAGTTTAGAAAAGATGAATCACATTGAAGTCGCAAACAATTTCTAGCTAGCGTATGAGCAACAAGGTTTGCCTGTCTATATACATGACCAAGTTTTATCTCACCGAGAGAATAATAAATATCATCAGCTATGCAGAAATAGTTCCAATGAGAACGAGGTGGATCATTAGCAAACAGGACTGCTGAAAGGCAGTCAGATTCAATATACAGTGGTGAAGGCAAATCATATGACATTTGTATAGCAAACTTTATAGCCCTCAATTCAGCTTCTAAAGGGGAGGATGCATTAGTAAATAGAGTGGAAGCTTTCCTGAAAGCACCCCTACTGTCCCTAATGATCACTCCAATACCACACATATTAGTATTTCCGGACCATGATGCATCAACATTAAGCTTTAGACCAGATGTAGGCCTATTCCAAGCAATCTTCCATATTTTAGACTTAGGTGGTCGCTTCAGTAGTGGTAGAAAAGAGTGATTCGATATGCTAACATCCAAGGGAGATTCAATATAAACCGGTTTTGCACTGAAGGATGTAAAGATCTGGTCTCTAATCAATTGGAGCACTGAAGTAGAGGATGGCTTAATAGAATCAAATAAATATCTATTCCTCATCTTCCAAAGATTCCAGAAAGTAAATATGGCAGAGGATCGGATCATGACTGAATGTAAAGCAGATAAGGTAGTCATAGTTAAGTAATATGAGATTCTTTCCCACACTGATGGGAAAACCCTATCAGTAATTCCCATGAACTGGTGGATTGTTTTCCATACAGATAATGAGAAGTCACATGAATTAAAGAAATGCTCTAAAGAATCATCATGTTTGTTGCACATACAACATTTAGAGGCCAAAGAAAACCTCAGTTTCCTGAGGATGTTATCAAAAGGCAACAAAGAATTTGTAACTTTCCACATGAACACTGATATCTTTTTTTCCATTCTGGAATTCCAAAGATGTTTGGAAGAAGATATTGTACCTGAATGGGTGCAGAGCAGATTATATGTATGTTTGAAAGAGAAACTCCCAGAAATACCTGGTTTCCATATTAATCTGTCAGGCCTATGAGGGAATAATTTGGATTCCTGCAGTAAAGTAAGGATGTGAGTTGGCAAGAATGGTTCTATTTGGGTGATGTAAAGATCTTTGTTAGCAATAAATTCAGAGACAGTACATTCATTATCTATATCCACACTATTCTGATCACATGCATCTGCAAGAAATCCTACATCAAGCCAGTTTGAATTCCAGAATTTACAGTCACCCTTTCCTATAATTACTTTAGAATTATTCTCAGCCCACAGAGTTACTGAGCATATTCTCTTCCAGTTTGGAGAGGTTCTGTGAGATGGAGGTAAGGCTGCCAGTAGCTGAGTCCATAGGGCATCACCCATTTGGAATTTCCACCACAATTTAACCGAGCATGTTTTTATTATGGTATGTATAGATCTGAAACCTAATCCATTTTGATCAGTGGGGAGGCACAAATCAGACCACTTTTTCCATGATCTCTTAGGCTTTAAATCCTCTCCCCAAAAAAATCTGCTCAGTTTTTTTTCAATAGTAAGTATGATGAGTTTTTTTGGTTTGATCACCTGCCAAATGTGTTGGGGGATAGCATATATACAAGAATTGATCAGAGTTATCTTACCCCCCATAGATATCCATCTATTTTTCCAGTTCCCAATCTTATTATCAATTAGTTCAAGGAGTGGCTGGAAATGGATTTTTTTTTGAGCTCCAGTGAAGATGGGAACTCCTAAGTAGGAGAAAGGAAAGGATCCAAGTTTCATTCCTAAAATCCTTTTAATATGATTCACTCTTTGTTCTGTTGCATGCTTACCTATGAAGATGTCACACTTATTATAATTGATAGACTGGCCAGTGACTTCCTCAAAGATGGACAGAAAAGCTTTCAATCTAATTAATGTTAATTTTGTTGCTTTACAAAAAATCACAGTATCATCCGCATAAGATAAATGAGAGATTCTTGGAGGATTACCTGGGAGATCAAAGAAGGATAACTTACCATTTTCAAAGATGTAAGTCAGACTTCTTGAAAAAGATTCAGAGAAAATATTGAACAAGAAAGGAGATAGGGGGTCTCCCTGTTTAATACCTCTAGAGGATTGAAAAAATCCAACTGGCTTACCATTAATGAGAATAGAGAACCAAGCCTGTGACAGATTTTTAATAACAGTATAGATAAATTTTGCATGGAAACCAAATTTTGCCAAGACTTTGTATAGAAAAGACCATCTAACCCTATCAAAAGCTTTTTTGAGATCTAGTTTAACTATGCAGTTTGGATCTCTTCTCTTCCTGTTAAGAAATCTAAACATTTCCTGTAGGTAAATGACATTATCAGAAATATCTCTACCATGAAGGAATGCAGTCTGGTTAGGAGAAATAATTTTTGGCATAATAGACTTAAGTCTTTCCATTAGAACGTTAGAACAGATCTTATTTATTACATTGGATAGACTAATAGGTCTATAATCATCCAAGGAGGCTGGAGTTTTCTTCTTTGGAATTATGGTGATCCATGTACTACTGATTCCCCTAGGCAGATTTGCTGAAGATTGAAAATCATGAACAGCTAGAAGGAGATCATTTGCTATGATATCCCAGGATTTAATGAAGAATTTTGCAGTAAAACCATCAGGACCTGAATTTTGCTTTAATGGATAGGTTTTCTGCTGAAGCTAGTGTCACAGGAGGCAATGCTTTAATCCATGATTGTTACGCCAGAGAGGTTTCATATCCAGTACGTTTAACTGTTGATACATGCTTCACAGACGAAAGGTGAACTATTAAAACTGTAATCAGAATAGGATATTGACATGATTCTCCAGACTATTTGTTGCCGAAGATTGATCAGAATATGAATTCTGCTGCTATGAACATGTAAAAAATATGTGGCAAATATTCAAAAAATGAACTAAATGCTGCTAAATTTTTTTGTTTATACTATGAACAGCTAGTGAATTATTCTGTATGATAACCTATTGACCTTGTTCTGCATTATACATTATTGTCCACTGGGAAATTAGGGACTGATTATTGACCAGTTAGTTGCATATTTATGGGTACTTTCTAATTACAGAATGATTCCATGTTTTATATTAGCTCTAATGTTTCAACACTTATGGATAGGTTTTCTGCTGAAGCTAGTGTCACAGGAGGCAATGCTTTAATCCATGATTGTTACGCCAGAGAGGTTTCATATCCAGTACGTTTAACTGTTGATACATGCTTCACAGACGAAAGGTGAACTATTAAAACTGTAATCAGAATAGGATATTGACATGATTCTCCAGACTATTTGTTGCCGAAGATTGATCAGAATATGAATTCTGCTGCTATGAACATGTAAAAAATATGTGGCAAATATTCAAAAAATGAACTAAATGCTGCTAAATTTTTTTGTTTATACTATGCACTTGTTACCTTACAATACACATCGTTTGTATTAAAACATGCAATTGTTTTTAAAAGATTTGAATATGAATTATGAAAATTTTCTAGGAGATCATGTATAAGAAGTTATAAATCGTTTCTGTTTTGTTAAAACATGAATATGTTAGTCTACGACTAGTATATATGTTATAGTTTACACAGATATATGTTATAGTTTGCATCAATTACTTTACAGCATGTATTGTTTAAATAAAAACACGCATGTGATTTTAAATTATCAATTCCTTTTATGAAGAGAATAAAACATGAGTTAGTTCATAAGTTACCTTATGAATCGTTTATGTTTTGTTAAAACATGCATATGTTAGCCTACTAGTATTCACTTATAGTATAGAAGCCACATAATTTTGTAGTTTTTTAAATTTTCACATGTACTGCATCTAATACCTTACAATACATACCAAGAGTTCCGAAAACAAGGTATGGGCCAAGAAGTTTGAAATCCAAACAAAGATGTTATTTCAAGTTTATCATAGTCTCTACAAGTAGTGCAATTTTTTCTTTATAAAAATGACAGCATATTTGATTTTACAAAAGATGCAAGCAAGAAGCAACAATTCACTAACACATTAGGGCAAGTGTCATTGATCACGAAGAAACCTCTGATAGCAGTGAATCCAAGACACTTGGCGCAGAATTTCCCCATCGCATCCCCACCACCTCTGGTTTGACAAACATCATTTTCCATCCATTAAACACAATATCCCAGTCCCTGAGAACACATCCGATTTTAATTATAGCATTTGAACAACATCGAGAATCTCTTACAACCCTATAATTCAACGACTCAAGTGCCTTCTAAGCTCCAGGATAGATGGACCAACATCAGTCACTGAATCCAACATTAACAACAATCTTATTAATGCTTCATTGACATTAATCCTCTCTCACTTGTTGCTCTGTATATCATCCACAGTTTCTCGATATCAAACACTTGTTCTGCCGTCGAAAGTGCTCTCAGAGCTCCCTTAAAATAATAACTTTTAGTACACCTTGTTTTATGGTTTCTTTAGACGGTGTTTCAACCCACAGTTTTTTACTTTAGTTCAATCCACACAAATGTTCTAACGTCATAAATGTCCATCATTTTACACTTCAAACATAGGTTCCCCCATGGAAGTGCCCTCAAAACTCCCTTAAAATAGTAACTTTTAGTGCATATTTGTGTAGGGTTTTTTTAGATGGTGGTTCAACCACCATTATCTAATTTAGTGTGATCCATACACATATTCCGACATTGGAACTACCCTCTCAAGTACATTAAAGTAACGGTATATATGTCTATGACACTTTCATGACATTTTAAGCCCAATCACGCAGAAAATATTACGTTAGACAGATGTTAGTGCATAACTTCCATCTACCAGATCTTCAAAGATTTCCATCAATCCGACTACAGGGGAACATGTTCCGAGTTTAGAACTTAAGATAGACGGCAGTTCCAAAGAAGAATCTATAATTGTGCAATGGTATTGTTAATGGTGATTCTTGCACTAGTGATATAACTAAGGAAGTGCTCTTTAAGCACTTATATGCCTCTCAGTTCCTTCGTATCTGCCATTTAAGGCCCGGTTTTTTTAAACAGCCAGACGATCCCTTGATCGGTAACAATGTGTGTAACTTAAACCCTCTGACCAATGTCTTAAATGCTGGTAGAATCTCTAGAGGAATTAATTAATGAACAGACCAATATATCCCTAATGTTTAGAAAAAAAAAAGAGCAAAGTGCATTTTTGCCACATAGTTTTGGCATATTGATGTGTGTTATATTGTGTTCATATTTTGTGGGATTATTATGATTTTATTAAGATATAATTTTCACTTTAAGGTGTTTTTGGTGTAGGAATTCATTGATTGCGAAGAATTGAGAGGGAGCTATACATTGTACTCTTTTTCCCCTTAACCAACGGTTTTTTCCCACTGGGTTTTCCAGGTTAAGGTTTTTAATGAGGCAATGTGCTCCAATGGAAAATGTTCTTATTTTATAAGACATTTTTCCAGGGATGAAGGAAGAGAGGCAAAAGCAGAATTGCTGAAGTTATGGGGTGAAAAGTGAATTATTGAAGAGACGTGGATTTGAAGGAAATAAATATATTCACTGCCCATATTGATAAAGATTGTATTATCTCCTTCCATTTGAAATTCCTTAATTGTAGGAATTAGTTATTTAGAATTAGAATAGATATTATCTTATTTCCTTATTTCTTCTATAAGAAGAAAAGTAATTAGAAGTTGATTTGGATTTGGTTTTGGTTTTGTGTATATAAACATACATACGGCCAGATTTGTAAGGGGAGAAATTAATATCAGGAGGAGGAGATATTAATACGGAGAGCAAACATTACAATTGTTACGCAAGGGTTTAGTTAGTTAATGTATCAATCTTGGTTCCTGAATACTCCAGAGGCAGTACATGCATGTTGTTCTTTCAGAATCAATGCGCAGCTATTGCATCGGTGTTAACATTGTTCACGGTTTGATTTAGTTTTCGTATTCATTGTATTAGATTAATTATGTTCGTAAATTATTATATTATTTATTTGTTTAGTTTAATTATTATGAGTAGCTAATTTATATATCGGCATGGAATAACAAGCATTAGTTTATGAATCGTGAGGCCTAATTGTTTTATAATTGATTCTTATGTGTTCTTGATTGTTCTTGGTTTATTTTATTCTTGATATATTTAAGCATGATCAACTTGAATATTATTGGGATAATGCTATCTAATTCCACCAATACGTAATCGTTGGAAAGGGTTAGTAAGTAGCGAGTTCTTGTGAAAAACAGCTAACTAGCTAAGACTGTAATAGCAAGATGGGGAACAATTAAGTGTGCATTACTACTTGCGAATACTTGGGTAATTGCTATATCAGGTTCTTTTCATTCTTAATGCTATCGAGGTGTGTATCTGGTTCAGCGAATACTTTCCGGGGCATCTTGGTAAGAGAAACAATTAATTAATTATAATTGGTTAATTGTCGATAAAGTACGAAAGAATTGGGGAGGTTAAGCGTACCTACTTTCCTACAACTGATAGATGCATATGAATTGATTTATCTTTGCGCCTATGATCGATGTTTAACTAATGTGAGTTATTCCGAGCCGATTACTTTATTCATATATTTTATAGACAATTATATATTTTAGTTTGCATTATTATTTTATATTTTATAGTTGCATTATTAGTTGTTAAATAAATCTGAAAATTAAGGCGTGGTTGCTAAACCAAACCCTGTTGGTAGTTTGAATTTGATAGAAATTATACCGTTCCTCGTGGGATCGACTCTGCTTACTACTGTGCTAATCTCATCTATAGAGTTTGCAGATTATTTTGGTGAGTGAAACGACGTTCACCAAATTGGCGCCGTTGCCGGGGAACGGTAGTTAATTTCTATTTATTTTGCTACTAATTTTTTGCTCTTTAGTTATTGGTATATGACCAGGTCCCAGGAGCAGGAATTGATATTTGATTCTGAAGTTGAAAAGACAGCCAGGAAGAATTACAAACTCGCCAGGGAGAGGAAGCTGAAAGCTGCCGCAGACCCTCTGTTTGGCCAAACAGAGGCTGTTTCCGAGACAGAATCCAAATCAGAGATTAAATCCGTTCTTGATACTGTAATGGGGGACAGAGGAGAGGCAGATCCCAATGCTGACAATCCGTACATGTGGGAATTAACGGGGCACAGCGAAGAAGACCCTCCCACACCTATTTCTTTGCCAGATGCTGCGACCCCTATGGAGATAAAGCTTGCACTGCTGAATGTTCTTCCGAAGTTCTATGGGAAGAGTAACGAAGACCCTTACAATTTCTTGAATGAGTTCATCAAGATTTGTAAGGTTCAGAAAAGACCAGCTGGTGTCACAGAAGATCAATTCAAGTTGGTGGCTTTTCCGTTCAGCATGTCAGGGACAGCGAACCAGTGGTTTTCAAGCTTGGCTCCTAACTCCGTCACTTCCTGGAATGCGCTCAAGAAGCTGTTTTTGGACTATTTCTTTCCAGCCACTAAGACGGATGCCCTGAGGAAAGAAATTTTGAGCATCAAGCAGGAGTATGATAAGCCACTGAGTACATTTTGGCTAAGGTTCAGACGATTGGTAGATCGTTGCCCTAACCATCGATACACCGAGGGGCAACTGCTACAGTATTTCTACCAAGGATCCACATCTGCGAACAAGGATTTGCTGAATACCGCAAGCAATGGTGGATTTTCAGAAATCAGAGTCAATGAAGCAAAGGAGATAGTGAAAAAGTTGATCAATTCCAAGAAGGAGTATGACACTGATGAGATCCGAATCCTGAAAAAGGTGGCACAAACAGAGCCCTCGAGCCAAGATGATTTTAGGGAGAGGATGGACCGGATGGAAAGGGTACTATCCAAGGTGGTGGATAAGGTTACAGTCGCTAGCACCACAGCCGGTCCTCAAGAGAAACCTTGTGACATTTGTGGCACCTTCGGCCACATCACCCTGCAGTGTTATTTCGCGATGGATGAGCAAACTGTCCAGGCCAATGCAATGGGGAATTGGAATGATAGGCAGCCAAGGAGGGATCCGTACTCAGCTACCTATAATCCGGGATGGAGAGATCATCCCAACTTTCGATGGCGAGATCCGGGAAATCCAGTACAACAACCATATGTTCCACCCCATCGAGCTCCTCCCCCACCTTTTTCTCAGAATCCACCACCTCCTCAAGGGAAGTCTATGGATGACAAGCTAGACATAATGATGGACATGATGCAAAAGCAACACCAAAGGTTTGAGAAGATTGAAACAACTTTAGAGGAGCATACGCGACAAATCACCCATTTATCGAATTCCATGAATGTGCTCCGAATGAAGCAACCTGGATTACCATCTCAAGTGCAACTCAACCCCAGAGAGACAGCCAATCAGATCACGTTAAGAAGTGGAAAGGAGCTTGAGCCACTACCTCCGAAGACCGCAGCAAAAGGAGCTAAGAAGCAGTCGGAGCAGTCTGCAGGAGGCCTCGATTTGGCCAAACAGAGGCCCCCGACAGAAACAGAAAGTGAGGTACAAGGGCATTTTGATCAAACCAAGGAGTCAAATCCAAGGTTGGGTCAGAATGATCCTCCAATTAAAATTCTTCCTCCTTTTCCACGTAGTTTAGCTAGAAAGAAAGAGGATTCTGTTGATTTCCTATCTATCTTTGGAAAAATGGAGATTAACCTACCTTTCTTGCAGGCTATAAGGCTTCCACCTGTGAGCAAGTTTTTGAAAGATTTTATTGCAGGGAAACCTAAAGACTCAAGCAAGATCATAATGGGCGAGTCGGTTTCAGCTGTAATCCAAAAGAAAATGTCTCAAAAGTGCAAGGACCCAGGTATGTTTTCCTTACCTTGTTATATAGGAGATAAGAAGATCAGTGTTGCCATGTGCGACTTAGGAGCATCTATCAATGTGATGCCACTATCTGTTTATAATTCTTTGAAAGGGGCAGAAATGGTAAATACTAGAGTAATAATCCAATTGGCAGATAAATCTTGTGTATGTCCTGAAGGGTTGTTGGAAAACGTGCTTGTGCGAGTCAATAACTTTGTGTACCCAGCAGATTTTTATGTGGTAAAAATGAATCATACCAATGATAAGGGAACACAGGGGGTATTGTTAGGTCGTCCATTCTTGAAAACTGCAAACACCATTATTAATGTTGGGAATAGAACTATTTCTCTTGATTATTTTGGTGATAAGTACACACTCAACATTGATAAACCCATGCAGAAATCTATAGATGCTGAGAATGTAAATGCAATTTATCATACTGACCCATTTGTCCAAGATTCTCTTGAGACTAAAGTTTTGCAGGACAAGTTGGGAAATCAAATGCCTACAAGTCCAGAAGAGGAAAATGTTCAAGTTTCAAGTGATTATCAAGAAGATGTTGATACTCTTCCAGTGAGTATGGAGTCGCTCAAGTGTGAGGAAGAAACAAAGTTCCAACTCCAAGAATTGAGAGATCTAAGATTGAATGGGTTTGATCAAGCTATGCGGTACAAGGAGCGCAATAAGTTGTGGCATGACAGAGATTTGAAGCCTAAGAAATTTGTGGTTGGGCAGATAGTTCTTTTATCTGAGTCAAACTTTCGACATATGTCATGGAAATTCAAGTCTAAATGGACTAGACCATTCGAAGTGGCTTATGTTTGGCCAGATGGGATGGTAGAGATTATAAGCATGGACGCAAAAAGGGCATTCCTCGTCGATGGTCATCGCCTTATGCCGTACTATGATACTTCTCAGGTGGCATTAATGGAAGAAATTCCATTGTGCCCAACAAATATTCATTAAAGGCATCTGAAAGTCTAGCCAAAGACTATAAACAAAAGCGCTAGTTGGGAGGCAACCCAATTTTCTTAGTTTTTTTTTCTTTGTTCTTTTAAGTTTTTTTTATCTTTTAGGAATTTCAATTTCTCATCTGATCTCAATTCTTGATATGCAGATTTGAAGTACATGAATTTGCACCATGGAGAATTCACACATTTGGAAAGCTGGACTCGCAGGGCTCCATTTGGCCAAACGGAGGCCTGCAGCAGAACCTGATTATGATCAAACGCCTTCCTCTTGATCAGGAAATTTCTCCAAAATCCACCACTATAAGTTCCCTCTTTCCCTTTTATTTGTTTTATGACGTTGTCTCTGTGTTAAACCTTTTCTCATAAGAGCTTTGCATTATTTGCTTGAGGGCAAGCAAAGTTTAAGTGTGAGGAGGTTTCTTGTGTGTTTTGTTTTGTATTTTTTTTAAAAAAAATAAAAAAATTTTTTTATTTATTTCATTTTATTTTACAGTGAAACATGTGTTTTTTTTTTGTGTTGTTTGAGTCGATAATTTGACATGAGAAAATTCTAGTGGCTCTTGATAAAAGTACCCTGCCGGTTGTAAACTTCATTGTAACAAATTTGGTAAATCTAATATGCCTTGAAGTTATTGAATGAGATTTTCTATGATTTGTGAAATTTGATTGACATGATTTTTGGGATGATGAAAAAGGACGAGTTTAATTGAATATTTTAGCCTACTAAAGTGAGGTTTGAGCTAAAGTAGAGCACTCTCTACATCAATCTTTGTTCTGAGAGATCACATTGTTATAATTGGAGTTGTTATGTGTGAAAGTGATGGAAGGCACTAGGATGAACCACACAGCTTAAATTGCCTACCAATTACATTAACCCTTAGTGAAACACTTTGAAGCTTTGACTATGTTCTTTGATATGAGTTACTATATATTTAGCCAAAGCCTTGTTTTATCCTTTCTCTCGGCCCTATTATGCATGTTCTTGGAGTTGATGTTAATGAATTCATCCATTGTGTTTTCTTGAGTTGATGACATTACTGAGTATGTGTCCAGTTTGCCCAGACTGAATGGTTTCGAAAATTGAAGGCTGAATTTTATTATGAACAGTGACACTGGGGTTCCGTTTGGCCAAACTGAGGGGCGTAACAGTGAAAAAAAATGAAGAAAAAAAATCATATTTTTATGTTGCGATTTTTCTCTAAAAAAAAGTACCAGTTTTGGACTGTATTGAAGAAGAATGGTGCTGGAAAAAAAAAGAAAAAGAAAAAAGAAAAAAGAAAAAAGAAAAGAAAAAAGAAAAGAAAAAAAAGGAAAAAAAATAGCACCTACTTTGATGTGATGTTGGCTTTCTCATAATAGCCATGAGATGAAGATTGTTGGTGATTGTCTACTATACATGGATGATGGTTGAAGAAAAAAAATATGCATAATATTTTGATCGATATTGTTTGAGCTTAGAACCCTTAGGATCTCACCAATCTGAATGGTCCCTAGCCCCGTTACAACCCTTGAGAAAGACCTTCCTGATTTGCATATTAATTTCTCTATGTTATAACTTGTGAATTATTTGAGTGATTGTCCTTCATATATTGAGAGTGATTGAGTGAAACCGTGAGAAATATTCATTGCTTGTCCAATTTTGACTAAATTGATGATTAGATTTCCTAATCTTGAACATTTTCATTTAAATTACTTTAAGGGTGGATGATTTCCAGGTGCGTTAACGTGATCATTTACTCCTTGGCAGGGAAAAATTTATCGTTATAAGAGTAGAAGCTAGAGTTTTTAAATGTTGAATTTTTATCTGTTTAGTTGTGTGATTTGTGTTTCTATCTTACCTTTTCTTTTTAGGGTCATTTTAGATAGAGTCATATGAGGGAATGAGAATTTATGAACGTTGTGGATTGTTGATTACTCTTATATTCTTCACTTCATACTTGAGGGCAAGCATGATTCAAGTGTGAGGATATTTGATGTGTGTTATATTGTGTTCATATTTTGTGGGATTATTATGATTTTATTAAGATATAATTTGCACTTTAAGGTGTTTTTGGTGCAAGAATTCATTGATTGCGAAGAATTGAGAGGGAGCTATACATTGTACTCTTTTTCCCTTAACCAACGGTTTTTTCCCACTGGGTTTTTCAGGTTAAGGTTTTTAATGAGGCAATGTGCTCCAATGGAAAATGTTCTTATTTTATAAGACATTTTTCCAGGGATGAAGGAAGAGAGGCAAAAGCAGAATTGCTGAAGTTATGGGGTGAAAAGTGAATTATTGAAGAGACGTGGATTTGAAGGAAATAAATATATTCACTGCCCATATTGATAAAGATTGTATTATCTCCTTCCATTTAAAATTCCTTAATTGTAGGAATTAGTTATTTAGAATTAGAATAGATATTATCTTATTTCCTTATTTCTTCTATAAGAAGAAAAGTAATTAGAAGTTGATTTGGATTTGGTTTTGGTTTTGTGTATATAAACATACATACGGCCAGATTTGTAAGGGGAGAAATTAATATCAGGAGGAGGAGATATTAATACGGAGAGCAAACATTACAATTGTTACGCAAGGGTTTAGTTAGTTAATGTATCAATCTTGGTTCCTGAATACTCCAGAGGCAGTACATGCATGTTGTTCTTTCAGAATCAATGCGCAGCTATTGCATCGGTGTTAACATTGTTCACGGTTTGATTTAGTTTTCGTATTCATTGTATTAGATTAATTATGTTCGTAAATTATTATATTATTTATTTGTTTAGTTTAATTATTATGAGTAGCTAATTTATATATCGGCATGGAATAACAAGCATTAGTTTATGAATCGTGAGGCCTAATTGTTTTATAATTGATTCTTATGTGTTCTTGATTGTTCTTGGTTTATTTTATTCTTGATATATTTAAGCATGATCAACTTGAATATTATTGGGATAATGCTATCTAATTCCACCAATACGTAATCGTTGGAAAGGGTTAGTAAGTAGCGAGTTCTTGTGAAAAACAGCTAACTAGCTAAGACTGTAATAGCAAGATGGGGAACAATTAAGTGTGCATTACTACTTGCGAATACTTGGGTAATTGCTATATCAGGTTCTTTTCATTCTTAATGCTATCGAGGTGTGTATCTGGTTCAGCGAATACTTTCCGGGGGCATCTTGGTAAGAGAAACAATTAATTAATTATAATTGGTTAATTGTCGATAAAGTACGAAAGAATTGGGGAGGTTAAGCGTACCTACTTTCCTACAACTGATAGATGCATATGAATTGATTTATCTTTGCGCCTATGATCGATGTTTAACTAATGTGAGTTATTCCGAGCCGATTACTTTATTCATATATTTTATAGACAATTATATATTTTAGTTTGCATTATTATTTTATATTTTATAGTTGCATTATTAGTTGTTAAATAAATCTGAAAATTAAGGCGTGGTTGCTAAACCAAACCCTGTTGGTAGTTTGAATTTGATAGAAATTATACCGTTCCTCGTGGGATCGACTCTGCTTACTACTGTGCTAATCTCATCTATAGAGTTTGCAGATTATTTTGGTTAGTGAAACGACGTTCACCACATATGGGCCACTTAGGGATCCAATCTCTAAAAAACTGTAGAGCTACCCATGACATCACCGTCAATGGCGATTAAGGCCAAAAGAAGAGAATAACGAAAATCCCTCATTTTTCAAACCAATTATTACCCATATCCCAAACCTACCCCTCAACGCCCAGACAACTTGAGGAACAACTCATTGCTCGTTTTCAATTATATTACAAAAGGTAACAGGGTGTGAAGTTCAATACTCCGTATATATATTGTACAAAAGTAAATACATATATCAGCTACAAGAACAAAAGAAGGAGAAAGAAAACAAAGCCACATAGATCTAACCTTTAGAAGCTAAGTAGCTAAGTAAAGTACAAGCAAAAGAGAAGACTATTTGTTACAAAAGGTTAAGGACAAATCTTCTAGTCTTCTTGGGCCGTGACTCAACACTAAGTGTGTTGGCCCAGTGGGAACCTAGCATTGGGCACAAACTGCTCGGGCGTTGTGCACAAGGCAATGTGGGCTTAGAGGGGGACGACATGGGTTGAGAGCGGTTAGATGGACAACACCAGCTGACCCAAAGGCATGTTCAACACAGTTTAGGGCTATCGAGCATAGAGTGGTACGCGACCGCAGCATGTTTGGAGCATGAGTGCAGGCACGAGGTTGCGTTGAGGTTGAGTGATAAACTCAACCCCGTTAACACAGGGAGAGGGGAGGGCGAGGGGAAATGGATGACATTAGCTGAGGAAAGGTGAGTTGATTATTTTTATAGAGTAGGAATATTATGTCTTTTCATTTTGTAATTTTTTTCGGAGTATCCAATAAGGTTAAACTATTTGTCAAAAGAGTTAAATGATTGTTTTTATAGAGTAGGATTATTATGTCTTTTCATTTTTTAAAAATTTCACCGAAGTTTCCATTGAGGTTAAACTGTTGGCCATAAGGTTTAAATGAAACACTTGGCCAGTATTTAAGGGTTTGTTAACACTTTTCAGAACTTGAACCCCTAAGTGGCAATGCATGAGATGTTGTGGGGGTGGGGGTATCCATGTGTTTGATAAGGTAAGAATTTTTTTTGTCATTTCTTGTACTTTCAAACTTCCAGGCGACATTGATGACGGTTATTGTGGATGTTAAATTGGATTTTTAATTGGCACATGAGTAAGAATTGAGAGTATAAGTGCATTTGACTCCTAAATAAGTATAAAGTTAAGAACCAACTTTTAACAATGCATGATTTTTTAAAGAGCCCTTTCACGTGACCTGTAAGTTGTAACCCAATAATTTTAACATATTTTTTTTAAAGAATATAAGTGAAACAATCCATAACAAGTTACATCCTTATATTGCTGATTAATCAATTCGAGAGAAAAGATGCACCCACTCTTTAACTAAAGAACTTCGATCTTAATGAGTGCTTTTTAATAAGAAAAAATAATCTAATAAGCTACTAATGTGGAAGCTATTCTACCCCCATTTATTTATTTATTAGAAGATAATTATAATTATTAACCAATACTCCGGACATATGCTACGTGCAAACAAAACACTGAACCAATTCTAAATCCATAGATGTTCCAATTTAGCAAATGCTAAGATGCTAACTACTAGAGATGATAATTGGGCAAGATCGTAAAGAATTCATATGGGAAATTAATAAATGGATAGTTGAAAAACGTAGAGAACCCGAGTTCGAACTAAGATATTATAGGTGTTGTAGGGAAGCGGAGGTTTATACCCTATTTGGATTTGCTTAGATTATTCATGTTTCTTTATATTGTTGGGTTATGGTGGTAGGTTAACTGGTATATGTTTTTTTTCCCAGGATGTAGTTCTTGTTCTTATGTGCTGCTTAAATGCATATTCAGCATCCCATTTCCAAAAAAATAATAAAGAGGTAAAATATCTTTATATTTATTGAGTAAAATAACATAAAGTTAGTTTATTTAAATAAAACTAACGAATATATGTGGTAACTCCAGTACAATAAGTATATAAATTTAATTAAGCCCATACTACTAATTCAAATATATACTTGTTCAATTCATAATCAAAACGAATCGCTCAATTAAATTTATATGCACTTGTTCAACGCATAATCAAAACGAATCGAGTTATTTGCGAGTTGCTCAACTCATTGAAACCTAGTTAAAAACTGTCCTGTGAATTTTAATCTACTGCGTGCGATTTTTGTGTGCGAAACACACACTGTTACTGTGAATCTTCTTCTTCATCTCATTTCTGCTCTACTAACGGTCCTCTGGACGGAAGCTGTTCCAACGGCTATATCCATCCAAGGGGCAGGCTATGGCGTCTCCGGCGCCTCCTCCACCACCGGATCCTATTCCACAAACCCACAAAAGCTTCCTTCAAGCACTTAACACCAAACAATCGCCACTTCTCTCGACACTCCCCGATACCCCAAACCTACACCCTATCACAGAATTCAAAGGAAAAATTGCTTATATCCTCCCACCTGAAGAAGGAGAACTACTAGCATCCCATTACCAAAACGCCCTTGTCGGGAAATTCATTCGTGGGAAACCTCCAATGGATTCCTTGTTGCAGGCCTTCAAATCTATAGGTTTTAAATCCAAATTCCAGCTTGGCTCAATAGATTACCGACATATTCTTATTCGATTTCAGGAAAGCGAGGATTATCAACGATGTTGGATGAAAGGGCAATGGACAATTCAAGGATACACGATGAAAGTTCAGAAGTGGTCGCCGGAATTCTCACCATCGGTGGAATCCTCTATTGTGCCGGTCTGGGTAACTTTGCATAACTTGCCTCTTCATTTCTATAACAATTCTGCTATAATAGGAATCAGCTCACAGATAGGTAGATTCCTTAAAATGGATGCTGCTACCAAAGCGCTTACTAGACCATCAGCAATAAAAGTTTGTTTGGAGATTGACTTGTTAACACAGCTCCCTAACACAATAGTGGTAGGAATAGGTAACAAGGTGGCTGAATACCCTATTGAATATGAAGATTTGCCACTCTACTGCTCTCACTGTAAAATCCTTGGACATAATAACATTAAATGCAACCATTTGCACCCTGAGTTGAGGAAAACATCTCTGAAAAAACTTGAGGTATCTGAGGTATATGTTCACAAGGAGAGCAAAAGTATAGAACCTCAGCCTAGAGAAGTGACAAATAAGGAAAACTCCTCTGCACTAACTGTTTTACAAAAGGAGAAAGATTTTCAAAATCAAAAATCACTTCTAGGGCAGCTGGAAAAGATTAGTCATAAAAAGAGAAATGCCCCCTTTTACTCACTAGATGACATATCAAAACCAATAACCACTTCATTCTGGAGGAAAAAAAGTCAGCCACCTGAAGTTACTAAATCCCAAGGAAATGATTTAAATGGAGATGTGGTAACTATCTCAAATGCTTTTAAATTGCTTGATGACTTACATGAAGATGTGGAAGAGGAAGTAGTAGAGATGATTCATGAAAATGTGGATGAGGAAGTATTTGAGAAGATTAATGAAAATGTGGAACCACAGGACCTTGATAAAAATATGACCCCTGCACCTAACCATCCTGTCTTTGAGATACTCCTAACAGGTGACACAGAGCAAATCATCTCAGAGGCTAACACAGATGTTAATACAGTGGCTAACACAGAGGTTAACACAGAGGCTCTTAATCAGCTTGGATCAGAAAATGAGGAGGCAATGCAGATTAAGGTTAGTATTCCTGAACAGATGCCTATCCCTCTAAATATAGAAAAAAGTAATGGTAAGTCAGGTGACAAAAGTAAGACTTCAGCAAAGTTAGGGAGAAATCTAAGATCATCACAAAAAGCTACCCCTAAAGTTTTTAAATGATAAAATACACCATAATAGGAAATATCTTGGTTTGGAATGTTAGGGGAATAGGAACATCTGTAGAAAGATTAAAGATTCTTAAGCTAAATCATAAGATTGATATCATGTGTTTGATAGAGCCATGGCAGGATACACAAATGCTCACAGTTTTAAAGCGTGAACTTGGATATTATAATGCTCTAGCTGCACAATCGGCCAAAATTTGGATTCTATGGGATCCAACTTTCAACATTATAAATCTAAGTGAGACAGACCAATTTGTTCAGGTTAACATAACTGATGCTGGCTCCTCTTTTAACTGGCACTGCTTCTTTATCTATGCAAGTGTGCATAGACAATTAAGGGAGGACTTATGGGATAATCTAAAAGTGACAGGAAATACCCCCTCCATTTATATAGGTGATTTTAATACTGTGCTCTCTGTTTCTGAGTATAAGGGCAGGAAGTCTACACCTAAAAAGAGCATGAAACAATTTAATGAATTCATAAACTCAAATGACTTGCATGATATTCCTACAGTTGGGAACTTCTATACCTGGAGTAATAATAGATTTAAGGAAAAATGCAAAGATTTAATGTTTCAAAGGTTAGACAGAGGCTTAGCCTCCCTAGATTGGTTGGAGCTCTTCCCTAATAGCTCTATTCAAGTTTTAAATAGGCTGACTTCGGACCATGCCCCGTTATTACTTTCTGTTCAATCATCCGAAGAACAAGCCCCTAGACCATTTAGATACCATGATATGTGGTCAAACAGACAGGAATTTCAGGATCTGGTAGCAACAAACTGGAAATTAGACTCCCCTTTTCAAGGAATGTATAGGCTGGTTTTTAAATTGAAGAGGCTAAAGATGGTAATTAAACAATGGAATAAAAATCACTTTGGTAATGTCTCACAGAATTTGACACACTATGAGAATGTGGTTAAAGAACTGGAAATCACTTTTCAGCAAAACAATGATGACTTAACCACCCTAAGTGAGTTAAATAAGTCAAAACAGTTGCTTATGAGGGCTCAAAAAGAAAAATTCATTTTCCTAAAGCAAAAAGCTAGGATTAACTGGTTTAAGTTTGGAGATGCTAACACAAGCTACTTCCACCACTCGGTTAGAGAAAGGAGATCTAAGACAAGAATCAGTAAGATTAAGGATGGAAAAGGTAATTGGATCTCTGATCCATCTCTAATCAAAGAAGAAGCAGTAAGATTTTACAAAGAACTTTTTCATGAGGAAGTTGCTCAAAAAAAGGGGACTTTTTTTAATTATTTCCTTTCAGAAATTCCTACTATAATTTCAGATCAGCAAAATGAACAGCTCCTATCCCCTTTCCAACTTCAAGAACTTAAGGCTGCAGTTTTTGACCTAAACAGATGTAGCTCTCCTGGTCCTGATGGGTTCTCGGGAGCTTTTTATACCACCTTTTGGGAAGTCATCAATGAAGATCTTCTTGATGCTGCTAATGACTTCCTAACATGTGGAAATATACCTAAGGCCATATCTAGTACTTGGTTAACATTAATTCCCAAAAAGCCTACCCCAGTTTCTTTCTCAGATTTTAGGCCCATAAGTTTATCTAACTTTGTGAATAAGGTTATTTCTAAAATGATCATGGAAAGGATCAAACCACTAATGGTTTCTCTCATATCCCCTGAACAAAGTGCATTCATAAAAGGTAGGGATATATCTGATAACATACTTATGATGCAGGAAATGGTTAGAAGATTAGATAGGAAATCAAAAATCCCTAACCTCATAGTTAAACTAGATATGCAGAAGGCTTTTGATAGAGTATCATGGTCTTTTCTTAATTCAGTCCTGTTGCAATTCGGATTCCATGGAATATTTGTGCACAGAATAATGCAGAATATTGCTTCAGCTCATTTTTCAGTATTAATAAATGGTGTTACTTCAGGATTCTTTGCATCTAATAGAGGAATTAAACAAGGGGATCCAATGTCTCCTTTTCTTTATAACATTTTGTCTGAGGCCATTTCAAGAGGGTTAAAAAAATTATTCCAGATAGGCTATCTACAGAACTTTAATCTGCCCAGGAATTGTCCACCATTAACCCATCTTATGTATGCGGATGATACTGCAGTGTTCCTGAAAGGCAATCCCAAAAACCTGAAAAGATTTAAAAAATTCCTGTTGGCATATGAGCATACCTCGGGTCAGAAAGTTAACTTTGCTAAATCTAATTATTTTGCTGATCCAAAAAAACCTGAGGATAGATTGCATTTAGTTTCCAGGACCTTAGGTATGTCAAAAGGCACCTTTCCTTTTAAATATCTAGGGACTCCTATTTTTGCTGGAAGGAATAAACAAGTCCACTACTTTCCTGTGCTTGAGAGAATGGAAAAGACATTAAACAACTGGAAAAATAAGTGGTTAAGCTCAGCAGGGAAAATTATCCTCATTAATCATTGTTTCCTTTCCATTCCAATACATCTGTTTGCAGTGCTCAGTCCTCCTAAAATAGTCTTAAGAAAAATGGAAAAGTTAGCTTCAGGTCTATTTTGGGGCCATAATGAGTACACAGGAAATAAAAAGAAATGGCGTTCATGGAAAAAAATGAGCTTCCCTGTCCAAGAGAATGGTATAGGCTTTAGGGATATTCAGGCATCAGTGGATGCCTTCTCTTGCAAGCTCTGGTGGAAACTGCAGCTCAATAAATCTCAATGGACTCAACATTTGTGGTCTCTCCCAGAATCATACAAGAACTCTCACACATGGCAAAGGATTTGCAAGGTAACAGAAGTCTCAAATAGTTTAACAAGAGTTATTTATGGAACTGGTTCTTGTTCTTTTTGGAATGCTAACTGGAAAGGTAGTGGGGCTTTGTTTTATGAATGGCCTGAAGGTATGGAAATTCCATTTCCTGATATAAATTTGAGCTCCTTTGTTGCTAACAAAAACCACTATCTTCCATTATTGGAGCCTCATTTGGCTACCACAACCAATCTAATTTTGCAGGAGGTGGTAATCACAAACACACATGCTGATAGACTAATCTGGACCCCTACAGTGGATGGCAATTTCTCCACTAGCTCAGCTTACAAGAATCTCAGACAAAAAGGTACACAAATCAGGCACCTTCATAAAATTTGGTCCTCTTTTATTCCTTCCAAAATGTCAATTCTTCTTTGGAGAGCGCTTAATGGAATTCTACCATTTGATAACATATTATGCAAATTTGGATACTCCCTAGCCTCCAAATGCCCCTTGTGTAGGAATCATTCGGATACTCTAGATCACCTGTTTAACTCCTGCCCCGTTTCACTTGAAATCTGGAACAGAATTAACACACTCACTCATCTTCAATATCCAGTTTTAGGAAGCTTTAGAAACAGGGTAGAATTTTATTTATCCAAAAGAGCAGATTCTAAGATATCCTCTAGCATGAACATTGCAGTCCTCTTAGTTACATCATGGTCCCTGTGGATACATAGGAATAAGAGTATATTTGAAAATCAGGCTTTTTCGGTAGATTCATGCTTCCATCATATTAAGGACCTGATCAAGCTAATTTTTATTGCAAACCCTTTGAGAGGCAAAAAAGAAAAACACAAAGAACTAATCCAAGCAGGCCTCTTATCTGATATACTACCAAAACAGAAAAGATCAGTTTCAGTGGTAGGATGGGAAAAGCCGGTTGTTGATGTGAAACTTAACACTGATGCTACATGGAAAACTGGAGGTTTGTCTTCCTCTGCTGTGATAGTGAGGGATATAAATGGTGAAGTGATTAAACTTAGAACTCATGCCTTTCACTCAGAATCCCCATTGCATGCAGAACTTGTAGGTATTCAACAGGCATATCAGCTATGTTCAGAACTTAATTTACAAGGTTGTGTGATTGAATCTGATTACCTTTCAGCTGTAAAAGGAATCCAGGATCCTATGGTTAGTCCTTGGACAGTTTTTTCTATTTGTAGTTCTTTGAATGAGTTGCATAAAGTGAATCCAATTACATTCATACCTAGGGAGACTAATGCTGCAGCTGATTTTTTGGCAAAATATGCTACTGGAAATAATCTGAATGGTGATATTAACATGGACATGGCTCCACTTTTTTTCAAAGGTCTCATTTTGTTGGATAAAATTGGAATGAAAGGAATCCGTGTAACTCCCTGTACTATTGGTTGATTCTATCTGTTGCAATTTCTGGTTCTTCATTGTCTGCAATGGAAACTGCTGGTCTTCTTCATATTTCATGCAGGAAAGGAGCATCTCATCAAGGAAGGAATGAAAGGAATACGAGTAGTAGACACTTGATAGATACATCAGAGACGGGAGATAACTACAGATGGGAGATAACCACCTTCTATACGGACACATCGTTGACAAATAGAAGTTCCGTTTTCTACGTTTCTTCGCCCTGTTCGCGATATGTCCTGTTAGAGGTTATTTCGCCTCATAGGATCCCTGGTTGGTTATTAGTTTCTGGGAACATTTGCTATCCGGATACACTTACTGTCGGATTCATCCTATAGGTTGACCTTTTGTAATTGCTTCGTACTTTATGATTTACAGGCTGATTTTTTGTCTGATTTATTGGTTTGGGGAGCCAATATATACCCCCCATCTCATGATGGTTTTTAATTAAAAAAAAAAAACCTAGTTAAATTGTGTAAAGTCCTCCGGAGTTGGACTTATGTATGACATATTGTGAATACTAGTGATATGGTGTTTTAACACCACTGAGTGAATTCTGGTGATATGGTGTTTTAACACCACTGCTATCCAGCAGTATTCCAACAGCATTATGGTTGATGTCCACGAATTATGGAGTGTATTATGGGATATAATTGTGCGATCTGATCAGAATATTGTGAAGATAAATGATTGATTTCGTGGTCATCTAATTCTGGTAAACGAATATTCCTGTAATAGTTAGGAATTGATTTAGTAGTTTATTTATGGAACAAGTCCTAGTGATAAAAGGATTGTCCATTTAAATACCAGATTAGCATTAGATCTTTCCTTAGTTTAGAAGTCTATTTATGGTAGAGTTAGACAAGGAAAGAGTTTGATTCAAGGCAGGATTGCGATGGGATAAATAGAAGACGATTACAACGCAATCAATGGACGCGACCAAGATTCAATCTCTATGTGAGAGCTTTGGAGCGATCTGCCGTGGTGTTTTGGAGGTTCGTAAACAACCGACCAAGTTCGTAAAGATCAGAAACAAGGAAGTCTTAATTCCTCGGGAGGAGGAGATCCAGGGAGACGTGTTGATCGTGAGGGTTCAACGACGTAGGATCGACAGTGAGGGGAGCTCACAACATTCACTCTGTAGGTTAGCAATGGATTAGTATTTAAGTTAAGCTTCTTGTACTAAAGACTGCTTTCTAGTGGATGGTTTCTGATCTGGGCAAGGCCCCGCAGACGTAGGTGTATTTGCACCGAACTGCGTAACCAAGTTGTGTGTGCACTGCGTATTTCGTTTTGTTTTTAACACCAAACTGATCTTGGTGTTCCAACACCAAACTGTTAAACAACTTGGTATAAAGGTTTAGAATTCAGGTGAAACGGAATTTCAATTGGTATCAGAGCGAGGCACTTGCTAACCCCTATACAGGGAGAGTGAGATCAGGTTTCACCATGGCACCAAAGGAGGGGGCCTCTGTTATGCGACCACCGTTGCTGGAACAAGGCAATTACGCCTACTGGAAGGCACGTATGAAAGTATTCATTGGAGCATTAGATGATCAAGCATGGAACTATGTAGTGAATCAGTACACTCCACCTCCAAGTGACAAAACTAAAGAATCGAGCTCATCAACGATCAAACCATTTTCTGAATATTCTACTGAGGAGCATAGAGCTTACATGTCCAACTCGAAAGCATTGAATGCCATCTTCACAGCAGTAGATGAAGATCAATTTAAGATGATTTCAAATTGTGAGACTGCAAAGGAAGCATGGGATGTGTTACAGATGTATCATGAGGGAACAAGCTCAGTCAGAGATTCAAAGTTGCAATATTATACATTGAAATTTGAGGAATTGAAGATGCGGGAAGATGAGACTATCTCCGAGTTTAATGGACGAGTCCGAGATATTGCAAACAAGGCTTTTCAGTTTGGTAAAAAGTACAAAGATCAAAAACTTGTAAGGAAGGTGTTGAGGGCATTACCTCCACGGTTCAATATGAAGGTCACAGCAATCAATGAAAATGGAAGGATTGGGATGATGACACTTGATGAGCTCATGGGGTCTCTGGAATCTTATGAGATGGAGATGCTGCAAAATAAAATCGGAAAGAATGAGATGGCTTTTACAAGCACAACCTCTGGGAAGGCAGATGAAAATACAGATAATGAAGATTCCGATGAAATTGCTAACATAACCAGAAACTTCTCCAGATTCATGAAGAAGATGGGCAGGAAGCCACAGGGCAAGTCAAGTGGGAGCAAAAATCCGAATGCCAACTTCACTCCCAGGTTCGGTCAGGCAACTGGTGTTGAAACACCGAAGATCAAATCGGTAAATCCAAATCTGAACAGAAAAATCCAATGCAGAGAATGTGAAGGCTTTGGACACATACAAGCTGAGTGTGCCAATACACTTAAAAAGCAAGGGAAATCATATGCCATAACCTGGAGTGATGATGACGGAGGAGACGATATTAAGGATGGAGAAGAGTATACAAATCATGTTGCTTTCGGCGTGTCATTGGAAGAGTCTTTTGAGATAAATCGCAGTGTGTTGAATGAAGAAGAAAGTGATAGCTCAGATGAAGAGACTAGAAGCATTAGTAATGATGACATTCACAAAGAAAGTATGGAGATGTATAAAATGTGGTTAAAAGTGGCGGATGAAAACAAAGAGCTCAAGGTTGAGAACAAGAGGTTATGTGAAAAAGTTAGAGTGAATGAACTTGGAAAGAAAGATGCAATTGAAGAACTTGAAAAACTTAAAAAGGAATTTGCTGAAGTAGTTCAACGAGCGGAGGCAGCAGAACAGGCTATTAGACGTCTCAATACAGGGAAAGCTAAGCTTAAAGATTGTTTGAAAATGGGACAAACTACCAAATTTGGAATTGGGTATGAAAGATCAGTTGATGCGTTGAAAAATAAGGCAGATCAAGGTGCACCTGCTTCAAGAATAATTGAGGAGAATTTCCCCATCAAGAGAATCAGGAGATGCGGATACTGTGGAGTTCAAGGTCATGTGAGAAACAGGTGCTTCAAATTACTTAGGACACTGTCTGTCAACCCAGCATATCGGTATTTCAACACCATTCCAGGATACAATACCGTGCACCAATTCAACACTGGAGGATACAGGAACGGATCCTTGAACACACATGCAACTCAAAGATCACATCGCATCACTCGACCAGTAAGCTAGGTATGGGTTCGAAAGTCTCAAGATATTTGTCTTTCAAGTTTTGTATGTTTTGGAGCACATACAGGAACCTCGTGGTACTTCGACAGTGCGTGCTCAAGGCACATGACAGGAGTTCCTGAATTTCTGCGAAAATTCAAACCTGGATTTGGTGGACATGTTAAATTCGGTGATGGAAAACGAAGCAGAATAATTGGCAAAGGGGAGTTAGAAATCAAAGGGCTTCCAGTGTTCCAAGATGTGTTGCTAGTGGAAGGTCTGAAGGCTAACCTATTGAGCATCAGTAATTTATGTGATAATGATATGACAGTGTACTTTGACAAAGATAAGTGTATTGTAAATCATGGGTCTGGAGTATTCACTGGATCCAGATCAATGGATAAGTGTTATCTACTCGATCAAGATGTCACCTGCTTGAGCTCGAAAAAGGAAGTCAGTACACTGTGGCACAGAAAATTGGGGCACATAAATTATAAATCCTTGGCTCGTATTTCCAGACTAAATGCAATCAGAGGTATTCCCGAAATCAGTGAAATCAAGGAGACTGTTTGTGGATCTTGTAAGGAAGGAAAGCAAATTCGTATTCCTCACCATGCTGTACATGATGTTTCAACATCAAGACTTTTGGAGCTTCTACATATGGACCTAATGGGGCCAGTGAGTACACCAAGTGTGGCAGGGAAGAAGTATATTTTTGTTTGCGTGGATGACTTCTTGAGGTATACGTGGGTATCATTCCTCAAAGAAAAATCAGAGGCTGATGATGTATTCAAGACCTTGGCGCACAAGCTTCATGTAGAAAAAGGAACCGTTCAAATTGCACGCATCAGGAGTGATCATGGAAAGGAATTCGAAAACTCTAAATTTCGGGACATCTGTGAAACGCTTGGTATACATCATGAGTTCTCTGCCCCCATAACCCCTCAGCAGAATGGTATAGTAGAAAGAAAGAATCGGACACTGCAGGAAATGGCACGAGCAATGTTGGCTGAGAAAATAATTCATTCTAGATATTGGGCTGAGGCAGTACACACTGCATGCTACACCATCAACCGAGTATATCTGCGTCCGTTTACCGAGAAGACACCGTATGAGATCTGGAAAGGAAAGAAACCAGATGTGTCGTATTTCCATGTATTTGGCAGTAAGTGTTACATTCTGAAGGATCGAGAACCCTTAGCTAAATTTGAATCTAGGAGCGACATTGGAATATTCTTGGGCTATTCTCCTACCAGCCGAGCATACCGAGTACTGAATCAACGTTCTGGGGTAGTCATGGAGTCCATTAATGTGGTAATAGATGATTCAGAGGACGACAATGCTAGAGAAGGTGATGCGCTTGATTCAGCCGTTCCTACTGGTGTTGGAACACCAGCACCATCAACCGGTGTTGAAACTCCAGAATCTGGAATTCTTGATTCTGACCAGAATCCAACGAGACATATGCAGTTAAGGGATCAACCCCGTGTCAATTACAGAGAATTAGCAGGATTATCGTGTTTCATCTCACTCACTGAGCCAAGAAATTACAAAGAGGCTTTGCTAGATGAATATTGGATCTTGGCGATGCAAGAAGAATTGCAGCAATTCGAGAGAAACAATGTTTGGTTTCTTACCCCACGACCTGTTAATGTAAATGTGATCGGTACCAAGTGGATTTTCAAAAACAAATCTGATGCAGATGGTAATGTCACCAGAAATAAAGCACGCCTTGTTGCTCAAGGGTACACACAAGTAGAAGGGGTTGACTTCGATGAAACTTTTGCCCCTGTAGCCAGATTGGAGTCCATCAGACTAATTTTGGCCGTGTCCTACATACTAGACTTTACTCTTTATCAAATGGATGTCAAGAGTGCATTCCTGAATGGCATAGTAAAAGAGGAAGTTTACGTGGAGCAACCTAAGGGGTTTGAAGACCCTCAGTTTCCTGATCATGTTTATAGGTTGAATAAGGCGTTGTATGGACTCAAGCAGGCACCTCGTGCTTGGTATGAGCGACTGACAACCTTTCTGATTAAAAAGGGCTATCGTCGAGGGGGAGTAGACCGTACACTGTTCGTGCTGCACAAGGGGTCAAAGATTCTAATTGCACAGATCTATGTGGATGACATTGTGTTTGGATCTACCGATTCAGCCTTGGTGAAGGAGTTCGTTGACTTAATGACTCAAGAGTTCGAAATGAGCATGGTAGGAAAATTGTCATATTTTCTGGGATTGCAGGTTACTCAGGAGAAGAATGGTCTGTTTATCAATCAACAGAAATATGCTGAAAACTTGATCAAGAGATTCGGACTTACAAGTGCAAAGGCAGTACGCACCCCAATGGCAACCACCGATAAGCTTACAAAGGATGAACAGGGGCAAAGTGTTGATCAGAAATTGTACAGGAGTATGATTGGCAGCCTGTTGTACTTGACTGCAAGCAGACCAGACATCTGTTTAAGTGTTGGTATTTGTGCTCGCTACCAAGCTGATCCAAAGGAATCACATATGTCAGCAGTGAAAAGGATTATTCCGTATATAAGTGGAACAGCGGAGTATAGAGTATGGTTTTCTCGGAACAAGGATTCACAATTAGTAGGTTTCAGTGATTCGGACTGGGCTGGGAATGCTGATGATCGTAAGAGTACCACTGGAGGGTGCTTCTTTGCTGGATCTAATTTGGTCAGCTGGTATAGTAAAAAGCAGAATTCTATATCTTTGTCCACAGCTGAAGTAGAGTATTTAGCTGCCGGAAGTTGTTGTGCGCAGCTGTTATGGATGAAGCAGATGATGAGAGATTATGGTTTCGATGATGTGAGTCTGACAGTTCTGTGTGATAATAAAAGCGCCATTGATATTTCTAGGAATCCTGTGCAACACTCTAGAACAAAGCACATTGATATTCGACATCATTTTATCAGAGACCTGGTTGAAAAAGGAGAAGTCGCTGTCCAGTATGTACCAACAGCAGAACAACTGGCTGATATCTTTACAAAGCCTCTGGATGGAGAGACGTTTGAAGGACTCAGACAGCACTTGGGTGTGTGTCGAATGTAAGGTACCCTGATTTGTCCATTCTGTTGTATTATTTACTGCTTTGTTTTTCCTATATAAAAAAAATAGAAAAACCAAAAATACCAAAAATATGTGAAGTGGTGTTTAAACACTGAGGACTTCAGAGGGAGAAAAATCAGCTGGGCCGAAAAATTATTGGGCCTAGGTTTGTACTCAGAAGGAAGGAAAAAGAGAAAGGCTTTTGGGTTTCGGAAAAAAGGGGGGAAAAGGAGAAAGTGACAAATTGGTTCCCACACAAAAACAGACTCTCGACTGTTCATCTTCCCGAACCAAGCTCCTCTCAGACTGAAATTTTTCAAAATCCCACAAACTCGCGCATTCCAAATCAATCCTAGTAGACAATGGTGAGCTCCACGTTCCAGAAGATGGTCCGAGATTCCATCAAGGTGCGGGTACCGGAGAATCCGAGAATTGAAGAGCTAGATGATGATGCAGATTTGGATGAGATGTGTGGAGACCGAGTGCGGACGCTAGCCACATGGTATGGACTCAATCAGAGACGACGGAAAGCTAGGTTTGATCATTCCTTTGTCTACGATGGAATTTTCTTTTGCTCTGCTCTGGAGTTTATTGAGTGGATGGTGCAGAACAGAGATTATGTAGACCTTAGAAAATATAAAAGTTTGCATGGCAAAGTTAATGGATTTAAACTTGAGGAGTTATTAACTGGTGGAATAGGAGAGATTAGGGAGATTAGTGAGTATAATGCCAAATTGGTTGGGGTTGATTTCGGAGAATATTATAGAGTAGGAGATGAAGAGGGTCAGTACTTCACAATTTACACACGGATAGCCTCCCTGCACAGGCCGATTATCAGGAATTTGGGGGATAATGTAGTTGTGCAGCCCTGGATAAAAGTGGTTAAATCCACTGATTTTACTGTGTCTGGTGACACAGAGATAGTGTGTTTTGATGAGTCTCTGTTTCAGACTCAAGAATCACTGAGAAGGTTGCCTATTCCTGTTGTGGACATTAGTGATAGTGAAGAGGAGGCAGGGTGTGCAGGTGGCACTGATGAGGCTGAGATAATTTCGAGGGTGAATGAACCAGAGAGTGCCTCTGTACTGAGTGAATCTGCGTTGAATGAAGCCATATCAGAGTTGTTTAGGTCTGAGTCTGCCCTATCAGAGTTTTTGAGGTCTGATTCTGAGAAGGAAGATGGTGAAAGAAGTGCTGCGGAGAGAGCAGGTGGGGCTGATGTGCCAAGTGCTGGTTTGGTTGATACTGATGATCAAACACCAGATGAGAGCCATGCTGAGAAGGAGCAGAGTCCAGCTGATCTGGGTATTGGTGTTGAAACACCACTGGAGACAAGTCCAGCCCAGGGTCTCAAAAGGAAAAGAAAGGAGGTCAGTGTTGAAACACCACCTGAGTCTGGAGACAAATCTGAGAATGCCAGGGAAAGATTGGTCTCTGACCCCAAGAGAGTTCGAAGATCAAAGAGGAGCAGACACACTAGTGCAGCTGCAAGTGATGATAGTGATGAGCCAATTGGGCAGAAATTGAAGAAGTTGCGGGCAGATCGACAGAAGAGATCAGCTGAACAAATGGAGTCTCGAACACTACCTGCTCCTGAGGTTAGTAAGGCTATCTGTTTTGAGTTTTATGATGAGGCTAGTCAAGAGAAAATGGAGTTCATCAGTGGAAGAAAAATCCTGGCAGAAAGGCCAGCCGATGCTGAAAAGTACTGAGAATGCGGCTTTACTGATTTTCTTCAGTATCTCAGAGTACTCAAAGCTGCCACATGTTTCACTAAGTATAATAAACAGATGGTGATGGAGTTCTACTCGAATTTGAAGGAGGAGTGTGAAGACGAAGACTCTCCGTGGTTTCACAGAGTATATGTGAGAGGAACAGTGGTGGTATTTTCCCCGGAGGCAGTAAATGTTTTTCTGCAGCATGGAACATCGAGGAATGTTCAGGCGGTGTTCCAACACCAAATGCCAGAGAGTTTCGATGTAGTGGCAATAGAGTTGACCGGTGGTGTGGAAAGTTCGTGGCCACTGACTGGCAGACAACAAATACCAGCATCAAACCTAACCTCCAGTAATTATTGCCTATACATGGTGGCTGTTCACAACTGGATCCCTTCTGTGAATAATACCAGTGTTACTAAAGAGATGGCAACACTCCTTTATAGCCTGGGAGCGAGGCATAGGGTCAGTCTGGGCAGGTTGATATTTAATGATATTTTGGACTGTGCTCGCAAGACGAGGAAGGAAGCTTTAGTCCATCCCTGTGTGATATCGATGGTACTGCAAAAAGGGGGAGCAGTTGCAAGCGAGACCGATGAAGTACTGGCAACCCAAGCATTACGGCCAACTCTCAGAACCCTGAGTGGTCGTATAGTGAAGGATCTACCTTGGACGCCTCCAGTAAAGACAAATGAGGATGAAGGTGCAGCTCGGCTGAAAGCCATTGAGGCAAGAGCTACGGTATGTCAAGAGATTCTTGGGCGTCATCAGGATGCGATAGTCAAGATTCAGGGGGAGCTGGCAGCTTTGGAGGCTGAGAGAAAAGCATTGCTGGCAGCGAATCAAAATGAAAATGGATCAGATGCTGGTGATTCAGACAATGCTGGATCAGAGGAGTCCGAGTGATAGTTTGGAATGATTGGAATTCTTGGTTTTCTTGGTTTTTCTTGTCATATTACTGAATTCAGGGGGAGATATTAGAGGATTTTGTGTTTTGAATGATTTGAATGATGTATATTGGATATTTGTGCTAGCTGGTATTCTGGTGTTCTATATTGTTTATGCTAGTTGGTTTTCTGGTGTTCCATGGTGTTTGTGCTGATGTTCTATGAATTCACCAATATGCCAAGGGGGAGATTGTAAAGTCCTCCGTAGTTGGACTTATGTATGGCATATTGTGAATACTGGTGATATGGTGTTTTAACACCACTGAGTGAATTCTGGTGATATGGTGTTTTAATACCACTGCTATCCAGCAGTATTCCAGCAGCATTATGGTTAATGTCCACGAATTATGGAGTGTATTATGGGATATAATTGTGCGATCTAATCAGAATATTGTGAAGATAAATGATTGATTTCGTGGTCATCTAATTCTGGTAAACGAATATTCCTGTAATAGTTAGGAATTGATTTAGTAGTTTATTTATGGAACAAGTCCTAGTGATAAAAGGATTGTCCATTTAAATACCAGATTAGCATTAGATCTTTCCTTAGTTTAGAAGTCTATTTATGGTAGAGTTAGACAAGGAAAGAGTTTGATTCAAGGCAGGATTGCGATGGGATAAATAGAAGACAATTACAACGCAATCAATGGACGCGACCAAGATTCAATCTCTACGTGAGAGCTTTGGAGCGATCTGCCGTGGTGTTTTGGAGGTTCGTAAACAACCGACCAAGTTCGTAAAGATCAGAAACAAGGAAGTCTTAATTCCTCGGGAGGAGGAGATCCAGGGAGACGTGTTGATCGTGAGGGTTCAACGACGTAGGATCGACAGTGAGGGGAGCTCACAACATTCACTCTGTAGGTTAGCAATGGATTAGTATTTAAGTTAAGCTTCTTGTACTAAAGACTGCTTTCTAGTGGATGGTTTCTGATCTGGGCAAGGCCCCGCAGACGTAGGTGTATTTGCACCGAACTGCGTAACCAAGTTGTGTGTGCACTGCGTATTTCGTTTTGTTTTTAACACCAAACTGATCTTGGTGTTCCAACACCAAACTGTTAAACAACTTGGTATAAAGGTTTAGAATTCAGGTGAAACGGAATTTCAAATTGAGCTAATTTTGACCTTTTTTTAGACCATACGAGACTGTAAATAAGATAAGGAAGGAAAATAATGATGAAAAGTGTTAATTGTATTCATCAATTGAGTACAGTATATATAGAGTATAAGTCTGTAACTAGATCCCAAAGTGATAGGGATTCTATTGACTAATTTTGCTGATTCCACGTAACTACACAATCAAAATAATAACTGTCTTAGACTAAGTCTTACAGTAAGTAAATCAACAGTAAATATATACGGTTAACACCCTCCCCCACAAGCTTATGGCCGAGGACGGACATGAAGCTTGGAACGTAAGGTAGAGAAATGCTGATTCCCGATGGCCTTGGTGAAAATATCCGCAGTCTGATCAAGAGACTGGATGTGGCGAACAATAAGATCACCAGATGCAACCTGTTCCTGTACAAAGTGATAGTCAACCTTTATGTGTTTGAACCGCTGATGGAAAACTGGATTGGCCGAGAGAAAAGTAGCGCTCAAATTGTCACAGATGAGAATGGGAGGATGCTGAGCTGGGACATGCATTTCCTGAAGAAGCTGTTGAAGCCATATGAGTTCAGCAGAGGCAAAGGCAATGGCTCTATACTCCGCTTCAGTGCTGGAATGGGCAACGACTTTCTGCTTGCGAGATGACCAGCTGATGAGATTAACACCAAAGTAGATGGCAAAGCCATGCTGCGAACGACAATCATCGGGATCGGATGCCCAATCTGCATCGGAGAAGGCCACCAGGCGAGAGTCACGAGCCTTCTGCAGAACTAAGCTAGAATTGACGGTGCCTTTGAGATACCAAAGAATGCGTTTGACTGCACACCAGTGGTCCTTTATAGGGGAATGCATGAACTGCCATACTCGGTTGACAGCATAGGAGATTTCTGGCCGAGAAATGGTAGCATACTGTAGAGCACCAACAATGCTGCGATAAAGGGACGGATCAGAGAGGACTTTTCCAGCCGTAACTAAACAAGACCCAGGTTCAGCAGGAGAGCAGATAGGACGGGCACCCAACATGTCACTCCGCTCCAAGATGTCGCATATGAACTTTTGCTGAGAGATTTGAAGTGTAGAGCCTTGGCGAGACACTTCAATGCCTAGAAAATAGTGAAGGGGGCCAAGATCTTTTAGCGCAAAGTCACAGTGGAGGAGATGGACAAACTCATCAATGAAGGCAGTATGGGATCCCGTGATGACAAGATCATCCACATAGACAAGAACATAGACTACATGAGAACCAGAGGTCTTGACAAAGAGAGACGGATCAGAGACACACACCCAAAATCCATTCCGAACAAGGGAGTCAGTCAGCTTGCGGAACCACTCCCTGGGTGCCTGTTTCAAACCATAGAGAGCTTTCTGAAGTCTGCAAACATGAGATGGCTTGTCCTGAGCAACAAAACCCTACGGCTGATCCATGAAGACTGTTTTAGATAGGTCACCGTGAAGAAAGGCATTGTTGACATCAACTTTTCGAAGAGGCCAACCAGCAGAAACAGCCAAGCTCAGCACTAGTTGGATGGTAGTCGGTTTGACCACTGGACTGAATGTGTCAAAGTAGTCAACGCCGGCTTCCTGATGAAAACCCTTGACGAGGCGCACTTTGTAGCGCTACATGGAGCCATCCGAGTTCCTCTTGACCCTGTAGACCCACTTACGGCCAACAACATTAGCATTCAAGGGACGAGGGACTAGGACCCATGTCCTATTAAACATTAAAGCATCATATTCAGTTTGAATAACATGCTGCCAGTTTGGGTCTTTTGAGGATTGGTGAAAAATTTTGGGTTCAAGGGTAGTGATGAGGGCTCTGGGGAGAGGATATTTAGTAGATAAGTGAGCTTTAGGTTTTGGGGAGTGAGTGGTGGAGCGAGTGGTCATGGGATGTGTGGACTGCTCAGATGGGCGATACCATGTAGGAGCATTAGGGTAAAGAGGTGGATTTTCCGGAGGTGGACAGGAAGGAGATGATTCAGGTTCAGAGGATGACAATGGCGGGGAGGGCAGTGGCGGCGGAGAAGGTGGAACAGAATCAGGTGAAGGTGGCAAAGGGGGCGACTGGTGGATACACAATAATATCAGCGGCCTGACTGAGAGATGTGAGTGGGACCAGGCAGGAAGAGAGTGTGGAGGAGGGAGGGCTAATTGAGGACATGTCTGGATAGGGAAAGACAGTCTCATCAAAGTCAACAAAGTGAGATATGTACGTGCGAGAAGTGGGTAAGTGAAGACACTGGTATCCCTTGTGCTTGGAACTATAGCCAAGAAAGATGCACGGAAGAGAAGGGTAGTCAAGCTTGTTGGTGGTGTATGGGCGAAGGAAAGGGTAGCATAAGCACCCAAATGAGCGAAGGAGGTTGTAGTTCGGGATTTTGTGGTAGAGACATTGGTATGGGGATTTATGGGAAAGGGTGGGTGTGATGGTGCGGTTGATGAGATACACAGCGGTATGAAAGGCTTGTTTCCAAAATTTAGTAGAAAGTTGGGAGTGAGCAAGGAGAGCTAGACCTTTGTCGACTATCATCCGATTACGACGTTCAGCGGAACCATTTTGCTCAGGGGTATAAGGGCAAAAGACTTGGTGGCGAATTCCATGAGAGGTAAGGAGTGTAGACACGTTCCGGTTTTCACCGCCCCAGTCAGACTGAAAAGCTTTGACATTGGTTGAGAACTGGGTTTGGACGAGTTTAAGAAAGAGTTCAACAATGGAGTATACTTAGGATTTGGCAGATAGAAAATATAGCCAAGTGTATTTGGTACAGTCATCAATAAAACTGACATAATATCGACAACCGGAGGTAGATAAGTCAGAGGATGGGCCCCACACATCAGAGTGAATTAAAGTAAAAGTTTTGAAGGAAGTACTGGTTTGAGTGGACAAAGGTAAACAGTGACTTTTTCCAAGCTGACATGAGCCACAAACTGAGTTTAATTTATTTTAAGAAACAGGAAGACTATAACTGGAAACAAGACGACGAAGGATGGACTCATGCAGGTGAGCCAGACGGTGATGCCAACATTGAAGAGAGGTGTGCTCCGTGAGAAATGCAGCATTTTTCTAAACCCTATTTCCACTGATAATGTCTACCCATAACATCTCCTCTTTTTTCTCACTCTCAATCGAATTGCCCTTATCTGTTGAAAGAATAGGGTTTACCTCTACTGTAGCTTCCACCGCCTCAGTGTTCTCCTCTGATAGCTCCTCATCCTCCTCCTCCAACAGACCGGTAGCCTCAACACGTTCCTCCCGTATTAATCTACTCCACTCTGCCATCGTCGGAGCCACCATCTTCTGTGGCCTGCCCTTTCCACGCTTCATGGTTGCCGCGAAGAACGCACCGCCAGTGTGCGTGTTTCGCCCGCACAGCCGCTTCCTAAAATTCATAAAAAATATATAAAATAATTTTTAAAAAATAAAAAATTTGTTAGATTTTTCTTTAACATTTTTTTTAAATATCAATTTTTTATATCTACGTAAGCTTTCCAATTGTCTATTCTATTTTTTTTAATGAAAAAATCTAGATGTAGGATATTAATAGGCACCCCTGACCGTAAATAAAAGAATGTCATCCGACTAGGTTTAGAGTACATGTTTTTTTGTAAATGAAGTATAACTTAATGTGTTCCATTCAATGTGCCTCCACCCTTGTGTCGACATTGATGGCCAGGCCATCAACAACGGGGATAGTTGTTCCATTTTCCGATTGGAGGTCGTTTGAGGCATCAAAATAGCAATTTACTGTTTTTGAATGCTTTCCTATTTTTATTTGAATTTGGAATTCATTAATTTCAAATTTCCTTTTTAATTTTTTCTTTTTTTCTTCAAAATTCAGTATTTAAAGACCGCTTGAATTTTTGGAGATTTCAGGTTTGATAATAATATTTTCGAGAATTATTTTCTCTCTGGTGGATTCTGGAGCCAAAACCTAGGGTTTATGCTTGCAACCCTTGATTTTTCTTTAAGATTTGTGCTTACGAATCTTTTTTGATTATTACGCTGCATCATAAAAGATGTGCTCAATATGGAGTATACGGAATTCAAGGGGGTAAGTATTCTTTTCAATTAACTGCATATCGGTTTAGTTCACTTATAATTAGGAGTGCTCTACCAGGAATTCAAAGGACTTAAAAATGTTAAAGGTGATGAATTAGAGTACTCCTTACAAAGGCAGTGACGGGATTCACCCCATTGTGGTAAAACAACACTACACTTTCCTTTGTAGCTTTCGACAAATGTGTCAAAGTGAGAACTTATTTTTAAAATTAGGTTATATATATTTGTCTGCTTACATGATATATGTGGAGGGGTTTGATTCTGAGAGAGATAATATCAATATGTTTGATTTACTATTCATGATGTTTAAAATTTTAGGGGGCATTTGGAGCTTGAGTTAAGATTCCTTAGTCCAACCTTTAATTTTTGAGCATGAGTTATCTGATCAACATGTTGTTGATTTCTTCCTCCTGTTCGAGAAAAGCCTGTGTTTCCTAAAGCTAAATCTGATCATCTTGTCCTGGAACGTAGAGTACTCCAGAATGGCAGAATGTTCTTTGATTCTTAATCACTATGATTATTGTTTAGCTTTTTTGGGTTTGAAATTTTTAGTAATGATACTCATATAGTTGCGTTAAATTTCCTGTTTTTCTTCCCACGCAGGCTTGGTATTATCTTCAAGATAATCCTCATCAGGGGAATAAGTCGACGGGATGCCCAGAATCACCATAAGCGCGATTCTTAGGGGTTGGTTGCGATGAAAAAGTTTCTTTGGATATTCATTACCTTCGCGGGGAGAATCCAGAGAAGTTCTACAATCAGGTAATGTCGTTTAAAGTTGTCTTTCTTGTACATATTCATGGCAGTCCATTCATTTTCCATCTTGTATCATCTTAGAGAAATGTGTGAGGATAGAGTTTTTCATGTGTTCCCTTTCATCATGTCATTGTTGTAAAGGCCGATCACTTAAAGTGTAAATCAATGCGTAGAATGAGTATATAGTTATTTTTCAGGAATAGGTTCCGATGTCACCGTATTTAATTTCACATACTTGTA
Organism: Rubia yunnanensis; assembly: GCA_037428765.1. Taxonomy (NCBI): domain Eukaryota; kingdom Viridiplantae; phylum Streptophyta; class Magnoliopsida; order Gentianales; family Rubiaceae; genus Rubia; species Rubia yunnanensis. The sequence goes on from CM075070.1 coordinate 9,109,120, forward strand.
TACTTGTTTCGTTTGGTGGTCTTTGCATTTATTGAGAGATAAACACGTGGTCTACTCAATTTCAATTTATGAATAAAGTTCTTTATGAGAGAGAAGTTCCCCATACCCAATTATTATGGATTTTCCTTGGTAGAAGTTGATGGAGTGGAGATTGAGGTCGCTGAGTTGGGTAACTATTTTTTATTGCTTAGTTCTAGCATCGATGGCTTGGACGCATGCCTCTGTCTCGATCCACCCCTTAGCCACTGCCTGAATCTCTGAGGTTCGGTAGCTGAACGCTTCCTCCCGCGAAGCTTTCCTTGGTCAGATCCTCGCAGCCTATGTTGTTGATCGTATATTGAAAACAAAATATGTCGAAATTATACAAACAATTTAACATCAGTAACAATAATGAAATATTACTAATTATTCATGTGTACGATTAATAATCACGTTTCAAGCAATCACATGTATCACATATTGATGGAGTCACGAGTACACTCGCTGTCCTTGAAACGAATGAGTCCCGTCGTGGACATCGTTCCCTAGGATAAAACCATCGAAGGTAATTTAACAATTAAAATTACCTCGGAGTCACACAAAACCCGAAGGTAATTTAACAATTAAAATTACCTCGGAGTCACACAAAGCCCGAAGGACTATCACCGACAAAGACAGAGTAAGAAGATAAGACTCAAGTTTAGAAGTAGGGAGGATACGTGAAAGATCTGATTCCCGTAATCAGAGAAAATATTCTCTAATCAACAGATTCTGGAAAGATAAGAATATCATATTCCTTATCATGATTAACCGCATATCAAATCTCAAATATTCCATACGTGATTCTTAGAATATTTGTTACGCGGTTTGGGCTTTCTGGAGATTTCCACACGATCCAAACGCATTTTAGACAGTCAAAAAATTACAGAACACTTAGTACGTGCGAATGAATTTCCGCCTAAGTTTCCATTCTCAGAGTGACTCTTTGAGCATCCATATCTCATTCACCCTTTATCCGTTTTGAGAGTTTAAACAGTCGATTTTATAGTACTCGCAGAGGAGAATCCAAAAATGACATCCACTGACTCTAATTCAGTTCGAGCCCAACTCAAAACTAAGCCCAAAAGTTGACGAAATTCAACTTATTTTACAATCATTTTCCAACAATCCCCCACATGAATAGATATTGATGTGGAATCAGAACAATCACGCCAGACACGGAGTTTGATTTGGTGATAGATTCATTTCGACGGCATAGATGCTGCATAGGATAAGTAGGTGTCACCCTTTGAACTTTCCCTTGAGAGAGTACACTTAGCCCACTGGTTAGGAAGTAGACGCGATGTCCTTGAACTTCCCCGACCGCTTGTGTGAACGACAATGCACTTCCCACAGACATCTTTCCTAGCCTTTGTGCTTTCCTCGGTTGTGTCCATTAATCAGGCCATGGCACACCCCCTAGTTCTGTAAGGTTTCTAAGGAATTGCGTCCCAACAATTCCTTTTCGAAGCGGCCACACTTCTCGCTTACATAGGTGATTCTTAGCGTAAGAGCAGTTCTGTAAACTATGCGCTCTTTCAAGTATCATACACTTGATGTCGTGAATCATTAAAAGCAATTTAATGCTTAACCTCCGCTCACTTCACTGTTTCTTCATCATAGGAAATAAGACAGGAGGTATGAACCCCCCACAGTGATCGCGATGGGTCTTTGCAGTTTAGTTGTCCCTTTGAACCTAGATCTTGGGATCTCCAGTCACATAGGTTGGGTGTCCACGTACGTAACCCATCATTTAATGGACTTCAGTCCCATTCCTCTCGATGATGTTTCAACTACCTCTCGATTCAACCCCTTAGTCAAGGGATCAACTATGTTGTCCTTAGACCTTACATAGTCAATTGTGATCACTCCAGTTGAGAGAAGTTGTCTTATGGAACTATGCCTCCGTCGAATATGATGAGACTTCCCATTATAGAGCATATTCTGAGCCTTTCCAATAGCAGATACACTGTCACAATGTATACATATGGCTGGCACAGGCTTCGGCCATCTAGGAATGTCCTCTACGAATTGAAGGAGCTATTCAGCCTCCTCACCTGCCTTGTTTAAGGCAACAAACTCGGATTCCATTGTGGATCGAGTAATAACCGTTTGTTTAGAGGACTTCCATGAGACTGCTCCTCCACCTAGTGTAAATACATACCCACTACTGGATTTCAGATCCTTTATATCGTGTATCCAGTTTGCATCACTGTATCCTTCAACTACAGCTGGATAACTCGAATAATGTAGACCATAATCACGAGTGAAACGTAGATATCTCAATACTCTAGTTATTGCTTTCCAGTGAGTCATACTGGGATTACTCGTGTATCTACTCAACCTACTTACAGTGTAGGCAATGTCTGATCTAGTACAACTCATCAAGTACATCAGACTCCCAATGACTCTCGAGTACTCCACCTGATTAATAGCCTCCAATTTGTTCTTTCGTAGATGCATATTTGGATCTATTGGAGTCATCACCACCTCTAAGTCATTCTTGTTGAATTTCTCAAGGATTTTATCTACATAATGGGACTGGGTTAATGTGATACCATCAGAGCTTCGGATGATCTTTATTCCCAAGATCACATCCGCCAGTCCCATATCCTTCATGTCAAAACGAGAATTCAACATGTCCTTGGTAGATTTGATCATCTTTTCATTACTACCCACAATGAGCAAGTCATCTACATATAAACATAGGATTACATATCCCTTTTCCGTGTCTTTCACGTAGATGCACTTATCACACTCATTGATTTTGAAACCATTGGCAAGGACAATATGATCAAACTTCTCATGTCATTGCTTTGGTGCTTGTTTGAGACCATACAATGATTTCACCAGCTTGCAGACTTTTCCTCCTTGTCCGGGAGCCGTAAACCCCTCAGGTTGCTCCATGTAGATTTCTTCCTCTAAATCTCCATTCAAGAAGGCAGTCTTCACATCCATTTGATGAACCTCAAGCTTACGCAACGCGGCGATAGCAAGTATCATTCTAATGGAGCTTATTCTCGTGACTGGAGAATAAGTATCAAAGTAGTCAAGACCTTCCTTTTGTCTATAACCTTTGATTACAAGTCTGGCTTTATACTTGTCAATCGAGCCATCTACTCTCATCTTCTTCTTGAAGATCCATTTGTAGCTCAGTGGTTTACACCTTGGAGGTAAGTCCACTAGCTCCCAAGTATGATTATGTAGAATTGAGTCGATTTCGCTTTTAATCGCTTCTTTCCACATAGGCCCCTCAGACGAATTTACAGCTTCTTTATAACTTTGTGGCTCACTTTCAAGCATAAACGTTAGATAATCAGGACCAAATGATTTTTCGGTCCTAATCCGTTTACTTCGTCTAGGTTCATCCACTTCCTCCTCTTGATCCTCAAGATCGTCGGGAATTACTACGCCTTCGTCCAGTGACTCAACGGTCCTTTTCGTTGATTCAGACCTTTCCTTGGCAGGGAACACATTCTCAAAGAAATTTGCATTTCTTGATTCCATGATTGTGTTCTTGTGAATCTCTGGATGATGAGATTCATGTACAAGGAAGCGATAAGCACTACTCTCATGTGCATATCCTATAAAGATACAGTCAACCATTTTAGGTCCAATCTTTAACTTCTTGGGGGTGGGATTAATACCTTCGCAAGGCACCCCCACATTCGCAAGTACGTAAAGGATGGCATCGTGCCTTTCCACAACTCATGAGGAGTTTCTTTCTCATCCTTACGGGGTATCTTATTCAAAAGATAATTGGCCGTCAAAATAGCCTCCCCCACATGCTCTGTGGCAACCCAGAACTTATCAACATCGCATTCATCATCTCTTTAAGAGTCCGATTTTTACGTTCAGCCACACCATTAGATTGAGGCGAGTAGGGGGCAGTGACCTCGTGAATAATGCCATGTTTAGAACAATAGTCCCTAAATGGCTCTACATATTCACCTCCACGGTCACTTCTAATCACCTTGATCTTCTTATCAAGTTGATTTTCAACTTCTGTTTTGTAGAGAACAAATTTCTCAATTGCGTCATCTTTGCTTTTCAGCAAGTACACATAACAGTATTTCGTACAATCATCCACGAAAGTGATGAAATACTTGTTACCTCCTCTTGTTTGCACGAACTTGAGATCACAGATATCGGTATGTATCAACTCATGAGGTTTCGTGTTTCGTTTAACTTGTTTGAAAGATGTTCAAGTCATCTTAGCTTCAACATAAGTTTCACACTTATGATTTGCATCAATTTCCATGTTAGGTATGTTTTCCATTTTAATTAATCTTCTTATCGAATCATAATTAACGTGTCCTAGTCTACCATGCCATAAATTGGAAGACTCAATCATGTAAGCAGAAGAAGAAGCATTTATTTCATCTTTCTTAGGAGGTACAACCATGGTGTTCAACTTGAACACACCATCTAGCTTATAACCTTTGCCTACAAACATACCTTGCTTTGACAAGACTAACTTATCAGACTCAAACACTAGCTTTAAACCATGCTTGATCAATATAGAACCGGACACAAGGTTCTTGCGAATGTCTGGCACATAAAAAACATTCTTCAAAGTCAACTCCTTCCCAGACGTCATCTTCAGTACCACAGTGCCACGCCCTTTCACCATAGAAGTTGCAGAGTTGCCCATGTAGATGGTCTCTCCATCTTCAATTGCCTTGAAGTTTGAGAACACTTCCTTGACAGAGCAAATGTGCTTAGTAGCACCAGTATCAATCCATCATTCCTTTGGATTGGAGTCCACCATGTTGACTTCAGAAATCACAGCACACAGATCGATGTTATTCACATCTAGTGCAAGATTTTCAACCATATTGGCCTCGTTCTTGGCATTCCTTGGCTTCCTACATTCAGAGGACTTATGGCCAACGAGGTTGCAATTGTAGCACTTTCCAGTGAACTTCGACTTCTTCGAAACTCCACCCTTAGCTCCAAACTTGGATCCCTTCTTTGCCTTGGCCTTCTTTGACTTGGGGCTCCCACCAATCTCCACGAGATTGGCCCTTGCCACAGGCACATATCCATTCATCCTCTTTTCAGAGATGCGGTTATCCTCCTCAACACGAAGCTTTTGCATCAGATCCCTCATGGTCATCACCTTTCGCTTGTGTTTCAGATAACTCTTGAAGTCCTTCCAACTTGGAGGCAGCTTCTCAATGATGCAATAGACTTGGAGAGTCTCACACATTGTCATCTTCTCGGCTATCAGCTCATTGATCATCATTTGAAGCTCTTGAGCTTGACTGACCACAGACTTGGCATCAACCATCTTGTAGTCGAGAAACTTGCCGACGACCCACTTCTTGGATCCAACCACCTCACCCCTGTACTCTTGGTCAAGAGTTTCCCACAGCACCTTAGAAGGCTCTTTCACTTGATACACACTCCAAATGGCTTCGTGAAGGCTATTCAAAATGAGGTTGCGACAGATATACTCCTTAGAGTTCCATTCCACCGCATCATTTTGGACTTCCTTAGCACTTTTCTCATCAACAACGGGACGATCTTCATGAACGTAACGTTCCAAACCCATAGTGGATAAGTAGAAGAGCATCTTCTGTTGCCACATCTTGAAGTTCATACCATTATTGAACTTTTTGGGTTTCTCAGCATGAGGAACAGCCATAAGAGGCGTCACCCCTGGGGTAGTCTTAGCCTGAACAGTCACAAGAGGTGTCGCCCCATGGATAGTCTCATCGCTCGACATGGTTCTTTTGTAAACAACCAAAACCAATGAATTAGCATACATACAATTTCCATAAAGCATGCAATCAAATATTTTCGCAGACTTGCAAAACCACATGCATATTAGTAGCATGCATATCCTTCCAAACTTACAATTTGCATAAAGCATGCAGTCACATATATGGAATATATTAAACAGCATGGAAGCAGTGTAGAACCTTACGCATGCGTATGTGAGGCATGCAATATTGATGCAGATTAATCATCTAATCACGTAAGCATACATAGATTTCGAACAACTATTTAGTTGAGTATTATGACATGCAAATTGAAGTATACTACATATATACTATTAATCCACACTAGGCATATAATTCGCATACGACATGTATGGCACATTTGCGTACGACATGTATTGCATAGGCATATAATTTGCGGCATATTTGCGTACGACATGTATTGCATAGGCATATAATTTGCACAAGCATTAATATACATGGCATGTAAATTATTATTATTATTATTTTATTTTTTTAAAAAAAATTTCAATATAACCCAACAAATATCGTTCGTTTCAAGACTGTTGATCGTATATTGAAAACAAAACATGTCGAAATTATACAAACAATTTAACATCAGTAACAATAATGAAATATTACTAATTATTCATGTGTACGATTAATAATCACGTTTCAAGCAATCACATGTATCACATATTGATGGAGTCACGAGTACACTCGCTGTCCTTGAAACGAATGAGTCCCGTCGTGGACATCGTTCCCTAGGATAAAACCATCGAAGGTAATTTAACAATTAAAATTACCTCGGAGTCACACAAAGCCCGAAGGACTATCACCGACAAAGACAGAGTAAGAAGATAAGACTCAAGTTTAGAAGTAGGGAGGAACTTGAGAATGGTGCGAGTTTTCTGTCTGACATAAAGGCTCTATTTATAGATGTCTAAGAAACCATATGGGAAGATACGTGAAAGATCCGATTCCCGTAATCAGAGAAAATATTCTCTAACCAACAGATTCTGGAAAGATAAGAATATCATATTCCTTATCATGATTAACCGCGTATCAAATCTCAAATATTCCATACGTGATTCTTAGAATATTTGTTACGCGGTTTGGGCTTTCTGGAGACTTCCACACGATCCAAACGCATTTTAGACAGTCAAAAAATTACAGAACACTTAGTACGTGCGAATGAATTTCCGCCTAAGTTTCCATTCTCAAAGTGACTCTTTGAGCATCCATATCTCATTCACCCTTTATCCGTTTTGAGAGTTTAAACAGTCGATTTTATAGTACTCGCAGAGGAGAATCCAAAAACGACATCCACTGACTCTAATTCAGTTCGAGCCTAACTCAAAACTAAGCCCAAAAGTTGACGAAATTCAACTTATTTTACAATCATTTTCCAACATATGTTTCCAAGAGCACCTGTAGGTATGCAGAGGCAGAAAGAAATACTTATGGCTTAAATGTATAACTTAGCCATCATGTAAACCGTGTAGAATTAGACCTGGGTATTGGCATATTAGGTTGGTGTAAGATTATTTATTAGACGTGGAGGGATATATATATAGGGCGGGGAAATTTTGCAGGTTTGTCAACTACAATTTATAAGGGCTTCAATTGTTGCCACTCGATGCTTCTTCTTTACTTCTTTAATAGTTTTTACATGCTATGGAAACAAGTTCTAAAAAGTATACTTACATGGTGCTTAAAGTATAATTAGTATATGCTTCAACTATAATTTGTAAGTGGTTCAACCGCACTTCAACTACGACTTTTGGAACTGCTACCTTAAGGTGGTTTAATGTAACACGTAGTTACTTCCTTTATAACTTATGTGCGCTACTAAAGCAACTAGGTGCTTAGAGTATAGTTCGTAGGTACTTCAACCATCGCTTATAAGTGCTTCAAATGTAACATGTACGTTCTTTTTTTATAACTTGTGTGCTACAAACATTACTTGTTTCTTAGAGTACAACTCTGTTGGTATGCCTTGAATACTGTAATAGCCGCTTCTACGACCCTGGTCTGGGGGTCCGGGGGGCAGCAGACACCCCCGGCTAAACGGGGGTCTCGCTGATATGTTCACCAAACCTATTCCACATAGCAAGTTTCAACATTGTTTGGACTTGCTGAACATCAAAGCTGATTAGGTGCTCTATGGGCAGTCCCGGGAGTGAAGGGCGAAGTCTACTCATCTGGCACTGTAATGGTGCATCTGGAGTTTTCTACTTTCAAGATTCAAGTCAAGGTGGAGATTTGTTGGTATGCCTTGAATACTGTAATAGCCGCTTCTGCGACCCTGGCCTGGGGGTCCGGGGGCGGAGACGCCCCCGGTCCGACGGTATAGCTTGTCTCTTCATTGGACTGCTGTTGATTTGGGCCTAATTGCATTTTGGCCCAGTTTGTTAGGGTTTAGTGGAGACAGCATATAAAGTGTCTCTCTCCTCTCTGTAAACACTAATTTTGTTCTGCACTTAAATAGGTAGAAATCTGGCCAATTTCTTGGCTTTTGTAACTTACTACCTACTATAGTGAATCCGTCTCTCGTGGATGTAGCCAAAATTGGTGAACCACGTAAATCTTGTGTCTTGTTATTTTCGTTCATATTTTCTGTTCTTTCTCCATTCCGCACAACAAACTCATATGTGTTTCAACTATCGCATGTAAGTGCATCAAATGTATCTTACAGGTACTTTAAGTGCATCAAATGTATCTTATAGGTACTTTTTTAAAATTTGAGCGTGCTACGAAAATAATTTGGCGCTTGGAGAACCATTCATAGGTGCTTAAATGTAATATATAGGTACTTCTTTTATAACTTGTACGTGCTACGAGAAGTAGAGAACAATTTGGTGTTTAGAGTACAACTCACTGGTGCTTCAATCAACACTTGTAAGTGCGTCAAATGTAAGTTGTAGGCTCTTATTTTATAAATTATGTGTGCTATGAAAACAACTTGGTGCTTAGAGTATAACTTGTAGGTGTTTTAATCGTTGCTTATAAGTGCTCTAAATGTAACTAGTTTGTGCTTCTTTTATGTGCTACAAAAATAACTTGGTGCTTAGAGTGTACCTCGTACGTGCTTCAATCTTTTCTTGTAAGTGCTTCCGATGTAACTAGTAGGTGCTTCGTTTATAACTTATATGCGTTACAAAAAGTTGAGAACAACTAATTTGGTGCTTATTTTAAGTGTCCCTAAATTTTTGGCGTATTGAGACACTTTTATTTGTCCCTTTCTTCCTGACGTAAGCTCAATTTAAAGTATCCCTATTTAATGACAAGGTATCCCTACGGTTGGGACTTTTACGTGTCCTTAATTTTCGGACATATTAGGACACTTTAACTAGTCCTAATCTTTTCTGCCACATAGGGACACTTTTAAGCGTCCCTATTTTTTATAACTTATTATAACACTTTAAAGTGTCCAATTTTCATTACCTAGGAGGACACTTTATGCGCCCCCTTATTTCACGGACATATTTAGACACTTTAATGAGCTTTTATTTTTTCTATTTTTGTGACGTATTGGGCCACTTCTATGTTTCCTTTTTCCGGACATTTCGAGCCACTGTAACGTATCCTAATTTTTCTGATACATTGAGACACATTAATGTATTTCTATTTTCCAACATATTATGGCACTTTAAAGTGTTCCCTATTTTTTATACCATATTGGCACACTTAAAGTGACCCTTATTTAAAATGTCCCTACTCATGGTGCAGAAATTTCACCATTGGTTTCCTTCTCTACTACTAACTCTTAATTTCTCTCATAATCTACCACTTATTTATTACAACCAAGAGTTCCAAAAACAAGGTAAGGGCCAAGAAGTTTGAAATCCAAACAAAGATGTTATTTCAAGTTTATCATAGTCTCTACAAGTAGTGCAATTTTTTCTTTATAAAAATGACATCATATTTGATTTTACGAAAGATGCAAGCAAGAAGCAACAACTCACTAACACATTAGGGCAAGTGTCATTGATCACGAAAAAACCTCTGATAGTTGTGAATCCAAGATACTTGGCGCAGAGTCTCCCCATCGCATCCCCATCACCGTTGGTTTGACAAACATCATTTTTCATCCATTAAAAACAATATCCCAGTCCCTTGAGAACCCATCTGAGTTTAAGTTATGGCATTTGAACAACATCGAGAATCTCTTACAGCCCCATAATTCGACGACTCAAGTGCCTTCTAAGCTCAATGACAGGTGGACCAACATCAGTCAATGAATCCAACATTAACAACAATCATATTAATGCTTCATTGACATTAATCCACTCGCACTTGTTGCTCTGTATATCATCCACAGATTCTCAATATCAAACACTTGTTCTGCCGTCGAAAGTGCTCTCAGAACTCCCTTAAAATAACAACTTTTAGTACACCTTGTTTTATGGCTTCTTTAGACGGTGTTTCAATCCACAGTTGTTTACTTTAGTTCAATCCACACACATGTTCTAACGTCATAAATGTCCGTCATTTTACACTTCAAACATATGTTCCCCCGTGGAAGTATCGTCAAAACTCCCTTAAAATAGTAACTTCTAGTGCATATTTTTGTAAGGTTTTTTTGGATGGTGGTTCAACCACCATTGTCTAATTTAGTGTGATCCATACACATATTCCGACATTGGAACTACCCTCAGAAGTGCATTAAAGTAACGGTGTATATATCTATGTCACTTTCACGACATTTTAAGCCCAATCACGCCAAAAATATTACGTTAGACAGATGTTGGTGTATAACTACCTTCTACCGGATCTTCAAAGATTTCCATCAATCCGACTATAAGGAAACATGTTCTGAGTTTAGAACTTAAGATAGACAGCAGTTCCAAAGAAAAATCTATAATTGTGCAATGGTATCATTAATGGTGAATCTTGCACTAGTGATATAACTAGTGAAGTGCTCTTTAAACACGTATATGCATCTCAGTTCCTTTGTATGTGCCATTTAAGGCCCAAGTTTTTTTAAACAGCCAGACGATCCCTTGACCGGTAACAATGTGTGTAACTTGAACCCTCTGACCGATGTCTTAAATGCTGGTAGAATCTCTAGAGGAATTAATTAATGAACGGACTAATATATCCCCAATGTTTAGAGAAAAAAAGGAGCAAAGTGCATTCTTGCCTCATAGTTTTAGCATATGGGCCACTTAGGGACTCAATGTCTCAAAAACTGTAAAGCTACCCATGACATCACCATCAATAACGATTAAGGCCAAAAGTAGAGAATAACCAAAATCCCACATTTTTCAAAACAATTATTACCCATAACATAACCTTACCCCTCAACGCCCACACACTTTGGGGAACAACTCATTGCTCATTTTCAATTATATTACAAAAGGTAATAGGGTGTGAAATTCAATACTCCGCATATATATTGTACGAAGTAATTATATATATCAGCTACAAGAACAAAAGAAGGTGAAAGAAAACAAAGCCACACAGATTTAACCTTTAGAAGCTAAGTAGCTAATTAAAGTACAAGAAAAAGAGAAGACTATTTCTTACAAAAGGTTAGGGACAAATCTTCTAGTCTTCTTGGGCTGTGACTCAACACTAAGTGTGTTGGCCCAGTGGGAACCTGGCGTTGGGCACAAACTTCTCGGGCATTGTGCACAATGAGATGTGGGCTTACAGGGAGAAGAAACGGGTTGAGAGCAGTTAGATGGATAACACCAGATGACCCAGAGGCATGTGCGACACGGTTTAGGGCTATCGAGCATTTAGCGGTACGCGACCACAACATGTTTGGAGCATGCGTTCAGGCACAAGGATGCATTGAGGTTGAGTTATAAACTCAACCCCGTTAACACATTGAGAGGGGAAGGCGAGGGGAAACGGACAACAGTAGCTTAGGAAGGGTCAGTTGATTATTTTAATAGAGTAGGAATATTATGTCTTTTTATTTTGTAAATTTTTTAGGAGTCTTTTTATTTTGTAAATTTTTTCGGAGTATCCATTAAAGTAAAACTATTTGTCAAAAGGGTTAATTGATTTTTTTTATAGAGCAGGATCATTACGTCTTTTCATTTTTAAAAATAAATTTCACTGAAGTATCCATTGAGGTTAAACTATTGGAAGCTACTAGTGTGGAAGCTAAATTACCCCCATTGATGGAGATGCCAAGACGACTACCACCATAAATGAAGACATTCCACGACTTGATCAAACATTTAAAGGATATGTTCGAGATCCTCTAAGTGACATGGCAGGACCTATGACTAGGTCAAGGACTAAGCTTAGAGATGCTGCTTTAAATGCTTTGATTGATCTCCTTTATGATGAAGAATTGAAGAAGGAGTCACCATCGACATCTTGGATTCATTATTCAAGATTGTCGACAAACTGAAGACATCATGAAGAACACTATACTCTTTTTTCCCACTGGGTTTTTAATGAGGTAGTGTGATCACTGTAAAATATTGTAAAATTATTTCATTTTGGGTTTATTGGACTGATAGCTCGGCCATGTGGGCTTTGAAGAGCTTAATTTCGAAAATACAATCCATTAAGGTGTAGTATATTCAGTTTTATTCTAATTAAAATTAGATTTGGTAAGATTAGATAAGGTAATATTCTTCAAGGTTACTTCTTGAAGAATTCAACCTGATTACCTTAGATTACCATTTATTTTAGGTATTTTTGTTAGATATAGTTTTAGCTTCTTAAAGCTGCCATAAGTCGATTCAGATTCCATTTGTGATTAGGGTTTGAGGCAAGATTGTAACCCTATAAAAAGGGAGGCCTTATGGACAAAAATTAGAACCTTTCATCAATAAAAAAATACAACCTTTTGAGTTCATACTCTTTGCTTGCGAGCTATTCCATTATTGCTTAACCCCGAGGGCTAGTTAAGTATCAATAAATCTTGTAATCTGATCCTGAGGGCTAGTTAGAGAGCAAGTCGAAGTTAGGCGTACCCCGAGGGCTAGACTCCTGAATTTCGTGCACTAGATCAAAGATATAATTCCGCAAATCGTGAGTCTTCGCAAGGATCGACTGAGTCCGAAAAAAAGAAAAAAAAGGGTTTTGAGTTTGCATTAATTTATTTTTGAATTTTTTTAATATATATATACTCTTTCGTGTCGTGTTTTAACTGTGTTTGTTTGATCTTTCTTACCAGGAGGATTGAATCTAGAGTCGAAGGACGTCGGAGGGTCTGAGAGTTAGAATACTTCGGTATTACTATCCGCCTTCACCTTCATCAATCGAGTCAGGAGGACGTCGAAGGGTCTGAGCGTTAACAAGTATTATCCGCCTTCACCTCCCGGTCAGTTTCGTAGTTTTAAGTAGCTTAAACAGTTATGTGCTTGTGATATTTTCGTCAACTTTTCTGAAAATTATTGCATGCTCATAATCCTATTTGTTTTCTTTATCGTTCCTTGATTCCGTGATCCAGAATTGTTCTTTGATTCTTGATTACACCTTATTCAAAAAAAAGAGAGTCTTGTGTCGTTTTCCATATATATAGTGTCATATTCTTGATCCTTACGATCTTGAATACCTCGAAGTTCATTTGAATCAAGAGGAAGTTGTCGCAATTTTCTTATTCTAAGTTTTATATAGGCGATTCGTGTTCCAAAAATTTTTGAAAATAAAAAAAAAAGTAGCATATTTTAGGTTTCAAAATCAGAATTTAGGATTTGAAATCTGAAATTTGGGGCAGATTTGCAATTTTCAAAAGTTTGGGGGCAGATTTGCAATTTCCAAAAATTTTGGTAATTGTGACCGAAATTTTTCTTGGGGAATAACATTCTGTTTGTGAGTTTTATAATACAAAAAAAAGGGAAAAAAACGAATTGTGGCTGAAAAAAAAAGGAAAGAAAAAGGAATCCGGTTTGAAAAAGGAAAAGAAAAGTCAAAATCCGGAAGAGAAAAAGGAAATAAAAGCCAATTGTGAGAGGGGTTTTGATATGAATTTTTGACTTGGGGGACAAGTAAGTCATTAAAATCCTTTTCCACAAGTGATTTGGATTTAAGTTCCTATTCCAATTTGTTCTTGAATTTTCGGAACCTATTTGTAGCCTATATAAAGCAATCTTGTTTTGGTCATAATTCATTCAATACAGCTCCGATTCGTGCCATTCAAATTGTGTTTTGTTCCTTATTATTTGTAGAATTTGGAATTCCAGATCGTAGAGCCAAATTTTGAGTTTATATATTTTTAAATTTTGAAATAAATTCTGCAGTACTCATCTCCATAGTTTGCTTTGAATTGCGGTGAATTGATCAATTGCCCTCGCATTAACCTTCGCCTTGTGAGTTGTGAGTGTTATACACTTTGTGAGTGACCCTACTAAACAAAGGGGAAGGGAGACATTTATTTCTGACGGTTTGTTTCTTCTTAGCAGGGATGGCGGACGATCCATTCGTCCCGCCATTTGTTGGCAATCCCAACAATAAACCTAAAACGAATTCCATGAATGTCATAAATGCCATAATGAGCGAGGTTCAGATATTTTCAAGGAAGGTAGATAAGTTATCAAATCCAACAACACCTCGTTCTTCAAGACAAGTTGAATCTGCTTGTGACATCAAAGGTTTGAAGTATGATATTCCTAGATTTGATGGTCGACACAATCCTATAAAATACTTGGATTGGGAGAGGCAGATCGAGAACCTATTTGATCTTAAAAAATACCGTGAGAAAGATAAGATCAAGGCCGTCGAGTATTCTTTCACCCATTATGCCATAGAGTGGTGGGAGAATTTGAAAGAATCAATATATCTTGCCGAAAGAAACCTATCTCCACCTGGGAGAGATTGAGGACCAAGCTTCGATTACATCATGTTCCACGAACATATTTGATGGAGCAAAATTCGTATCTCAGCAATATGAAGCAAGGAAATCACAGTGTAGATGAATACTGGCAAGATCTTGAATTAGCTATGAGAAGAGTTGGCATGAAAGAAAATGATGACTTTATAAAGAATCAGTTTATTGAAGGTTTAAGAGAAAATCTACAAGTTCCGGTTAAGCTCCAGTATTATGTTTCCATGCAAGATTTATTGTTCAATGCCAGGTTGGTTGAGTCAACATTAAGGCCCAGTGGAAGCTCTAATATTGGCTATGACAGTCAAAGGCAATTCTCTGATTTCAGAAGCCCAAATTCGACCAGGGGCTGTAGCAATTTGAACTTGGGTGGCCAAAGAAACCTTAATTCAACCAAAACCTACTCAAATCCACCATTGGAACCAACTGATCAAAGAATGATCACAACCAATCAGTCTCTTAGCCAAGATACATGTAAATCAATTTCTACCTTGTCAGATAAAGTTTATTCTAACACTCCTACATGTTTTATTGTAATGAACGAGGACATGTTCACAATAACTGTCCCCATGAACGAATTATAACAACAATGGAGGAGGAGGAAAATGATGATATGCCTGTACGGTATGACACTGAAGAAGAACAAATAGATGATGAAATCATCATTGTTGACAGAGGTGAGAAAGGTCCGGAAATACAAGATTTTTTTTAGGCGTATTCCACAGATGTTGCTGAAATTCCTCCCCTACAAGGAGCAAGTAATTTCGACCAAAATAGTTTCAATTCCACCAAAAAGACAGTAAATGTCTCCATAGACAGGTTCCAGGTCGATCCTAAGGTAGGTAAGACAGGTAAGTTGCAGAATGATTATGAAAAGTCGCATAAAGTCTTGCTTTCACATCTTAGTCCTTTACTTTATATTTATATGATGAGACATGAACAATCTACTGATTTTGGTAAATCGTTTTATGTTTCAATAAGAGATGTGAATCGATCTTTGACTAATCATTCTTTTGTTCTTATAATGTCCTTTATAGAAAGTTACTATTCCAAAGAAGATATTCACGTAGATATGTTTTCACGGTTTGTTAAGTTGTTACAGGAATTCAAGGATGTCTTTCTAGGTTATATGCTTCCCGTTTCGAGGATGAAACTTTTCGATCCGGGAGGGAATGATACGAATATCAAATGCTTTGATGCACAGAATGCTGATAAAGCTAATCAAAGCCGTAAGTTGATGAGGTTCAACGTGGGAGATTATGTTTGGGTTCATCTGCGGAAAGAGAGGTTTCCAAATGCTCGGAAATCTAAGTTGAGTCCATGTGGAGATGGTCCTTTTAGAGTGTTGGATCGTGTGAACGACAATGTTTACAAGATTGCGTTACCAGATCATTATGGTGTTAGTGCGACCTTCACTGTTGCTGATTTATCTCCATTTACATTTGAAGACGATTCAGTTTTGAGGGCGAAACCTTTCGACCACGGAGGGAATGATTGAGATGCCAAGACGACTACCACCATAAATGAAGACATTCCACGACTTGATCAAACATTTAAAGGATATGTTCGAGATCCTCTAAGTGACATGGCAGGACCTATGACTAGGTCAAGGACTAAGCTTAGAGATGCTGCTTTAAATGCTTTGATTGATCGCCTTTATGATGAAGAATTGAAGAAGGAGTCACCATCGACATCTTGGATTCATTATTCAAGATTGTCGACAAACTGAAGACATCATGAAGAACACTATACTCTTTTTTCCCACTGGGTTTTTAATGAGGTAGTGTGATCACTGTAAAATATTGTAAAATTATTTCATTTTGGGTTTATTGGACTGATAGCTCGGCCATGTGGGCTTTGAAGAGCTTAATTTCGAAAATACAATCCATTAAGGTGTAGTATATTCAGTTTTATTCTAATTAAAATTAGATTTGGTAAGATTAGATAGGGTAATATTCTTCAAGGTTACTTCTTGAAGAATTCAACCTGATTACCTTAGATTACCATTTATTTTAGGTATTTTTGTTAGATATAGTTTTAGCTTCTTAAAGCTGCCATAAGTCGATTCAGATTCCATTTGTGATTAGGGTTTGAGGCAAGATTGTAACCCTATAAAAAGGGAGGCCTTATGGACGAAAATTAGAACCTTTCATCAATAAAAAATACAACCTTTTGAGTTCATACTCTTTGCTTGCGAGCTATTCCATTGTTGCTTAACCCCGAGGGCTAGTTAAGTATCAATAAATCTTGTAATCTGATCCTGAGACTAGTTAGAGAGCAAGTCGAAGTTAGGCGTACCCCGAGGGCTAGACTCCTGAATTTCGTGCGAGATAGTGCGGGTTTGCAGATCCCTTCACTAGATCAAAGATATAATTCCGCAAATCGTGAGTCTTCGCAAGGAGATTCATATCACCCATTTATTTATTTATTAGAAGAGAATTATAATTCTTAACCACTACTCCGGACATATGCTACGTGCAAACAAAACACTGAACCAATTCTAAATACATAGATGTTCCAATTTAGCAAATGCTAAAAGAATTCATAAGGGAAACTAATAAATGGATAGTTGAAAAACATAGAGACCCGAGTTCGACTAAGAGGTCGTTTGGTATGCGTACCATACACGGTGATTATAAATTCTGCGTATTTTAGGATTGGTAGAACTGTTTGGTTGACGGAAAGTAGTAAATACATGGGAAGTTGTAATTCGGAGGAAATTAAATTTCCCACATAACGTGGGAAATATGTTACCGAGTACCTCCTCGGTCGAATGCAATCCTGCGATGCTTTTGTGTGATATTACACTTTTATCCTAACTATGGCGCGTAAAACGTTATGGTTTCCCTCCTTCACGCGGCAATTTTTCATTTCCTTCTACTTCATCATCTTCTCGCATACCCATTTGTGTCTACAAAAGACTTTTAATCCACCCAAATTTTCATTCGCACCAGCACTTCCATCTCCGCCAAACTCTTTTGTCTATCCATTACTGTCCATTACAGGTTCTTCATAAAAAATTGACGTATTAAAAGAGTTTGAATTCCATACTCCATCTATTATCACCAACTGTTTGATAATCGCAACTCGTTTTGGCCTATCTATTTGTAGGTTCTGCAGCTGTTCGACATCCACCAACACATCACCACCAAAAATTTGAGGTTTGTCATTATTTTAATTTATATGTTTTTCGAGTGAGTTATGATTAAGCTCAAATTTATTTTGTCATGAATGTTTGAAAATTATGATAAGTGAATGTTGTGTTGGAGTTAATTTGAATTTTTTGAAAAAGTAGTTACAAAATCGTTAGATTCCAAAGAAACAAATGAAGTCAACCAAACAATATGCAGAAAATTAATTCATAGGAAATATATAATCCGCATGTGCAACCAAACAATGTGTATATAGTAGAAATTTGATCACGGAAACAACTTCCCATAAAATACAATTACCGCAGAATTGAATTGCCACATGAACCAAACGACCCCTAAGATATTATAGGTGTTGAAGGGAAGCGGAGGTTCATACCCTATTTGGACGGCTTAGATTGTTCATGTTGCTTTATATTGCTGCTTAAATCCATATTTGGCATCCATGTCCAAAAAAATAAAGTTCAACTCAAAATAAAGAAGTAAAATATAGTATTTTATATATTTTTTGAGTAAAACAACATAAAGTTAGTTTATTTAAATAAAACTAACAAATATATGTGGTGACTCCAGTAGAATAAGTATATAAATTTAATTAAGCCCGGACTACTAATTCAAATATATACTTGTTCAATTCTAATCAAAACGAATTGCTTAATTAAATTTTTATACACTTGTTAACCTCATAATCAAAACGAATCGAGTTATTTGCGAGTTGCTCAACTCATTGAAACCTAGTTAAATTGAGCCAATTTTGACCATTTTTTAGATCTTGATTTCTATACACGTGGAAAGTTAAGTTGGGACCGAATACAAATTCAAGGCTGACAAATTTCAGAGTTGAGTAGTTTATCAGATTTACTAGCATTACTGAATACAAAATTAATCCTAATTACATGTGATTTGGATCCCTTGTGTGCAGATGAAGATTATTGTGGAAAACTTCGCTCTTATGTGGCTGCCACTCCTCGGAAACTGCCTGTAGCCAAAAACCTTGGCAGTGTCAAAGAATGGCATCCCGTTGCTAACCAATCTGATGTCAAAGAATGGCATCCCGTTGCTAACCAAAATAAAGTTCAACTCAAAATATAGTATTTTATATATTTTTTGAGTAAAACAACATAAAGTTAGTTTATTTAAATAAAACTAACAAATATATGTGGTGACTCCAGTAGAATAAGTATATAAATTTAATTAAGCCCGGACTACTAATTCAAATATATACTTGTTCAATTCTAATCAAAACGAATTGCTTAATTAAATTTTTATACACTTGTTAACCTCATAATCAAAACGAATCGAGTTATTTGCGAGTTATTTGCGAGTTGCTCAACTCATTGAAACCTAGTTAAATTGAGCCAATTTTGACCATTTTTTAGATCATACTAGACTTGATTTCTATACACGTGGAAAGTTAAGTTGGGACCGAATACAAATTCAAGGCTGACAAATTTCAGAGTTGAGTAGTTTATCAGATTTACTAGCATTACTGAATACAAAATTAATCCTAATTACATGTGATTTGGATCCCTTGTGTGCAGATGAAGATTATTGTGGAAAACTTCGCTCTTATGTGGCTGCCACTCCTCGGAAACTGCCTGTAGCCAAAAACCTTGGCAGTGTCAAAGAATGGCATCCCGTTGCTAACCAATCTGATGTCAAAGAATGGCATCCCGTTGCTAACCAAAATAAAGTTCAACTCAAAATATAGTATTTTATATATTTTTTGAGTAAAACAACATAAAGTTAGTTTATTTAAATAAAACTAACAAATATATGTGGTGACTCCAGTAGAATAAGTATATAAATTTAATTAAGCCCGGACTACTAATTCAAATATATACTTGTTCAATTCTAATCAAAACGAATTGCTTAATTAAATTTTTATACACTTGTTAACCTCATAATCAAAACGAATCGAGTTATTTACGAGTTGCTCAACTCATTGAAACCTAGTTAAATTGAGCCAATTTTGACCATTTTTTAGATCATACTAGACTTGATTTCTATACACGTGGAAAGTTAAGTTGGGACCGAATACAAATTCAAGGCTGACAAATTTCAAAGTTGAGTAGTTTATCAGATTTACTAGCATTACTGGATACAAAATTAATCCTAATTACATGTGATTTGGATCCCTTGTGTGCAGATGAAGATTATTGTGGAAAACTTCGCTCTTATGTGGCTGCCACTCCTCGGCAGGAAACTGCCTGTAGCCAAAAACCTTGGCAGTGTCAAAGAATGGCATCCCGTTGCTAACCAATCTGATGTCAAAGAATGGCATCCCGTTGCTAACCAAAATAAAGTTCAACTCAAAATAAAGAAGTAAAATAGAGTATTTTATATATTTTTTGAGTAAAACAACATAAAGTTAGTTTATTTAAATAAAACTAACAAATATATGTGGTGACTCCAGTAGAATAAGTATATAAATTTAATTAAGCCCGGACTACTAATTCAAATATATACTTGTTCAATTCTAATCAAAACGAATTGCTTAATTAAATTTTTATACACTTGTTAATCTCATAATCAAAACGAATCGAGTTATTTGCGAGTTATTTGCGAGTTGCTCAACTCATTGAAACCTAGTTAAATTGAGCCAATTTTGACCATTTTTTAGATCTTGATTTCTATACACGTAGAAAGTTAAGTTGGGACCGAATACAAATTCAAGGCTGACAAATTTCAGAGTTGAGTAGTTTATCAGATTTACTAGCATTACTGAATACAAAATTAATCCTAATTACATGTGATTTGGATCCCTTGTGTGCAGATGAAGATTATTGTGGAAAACTTCGCTCTTATGTGGCTGCCACTCCTCGGAAACTGCCTGTAGCCAAAAACCTTGGCAGTGTCAAAGAATGGCATCCCGTTGCTAACCAATCTGATGTCAAAGAATGGCATCCCGTTGCTAACCAATCTGAGGTGCGGTGATGGGATGTGGCTGCCACTCCTCGAAAACTGCCTGTAGCCTTAGCAATCTGAGGTGCGGTGATGGGATGTGGTTGCCACTCCTCGAAAACTGCCTGTAGCCAAAAACCTTGGCAGTGTCCAAGAATGGCATCGATGCTACTGCAAAAGGATGGATGAGTTAATCAAAGCAATTTATGATTTTCTATAAGATCTTTATGTGGGGGGATAAATTCGAGAATTGATTTAAACTTGCAAAAAAAAATTAACCGAATAGATCATGAGTATGATTTTGCTCGATTCATACTTCTCTTTCCCACCCAAAATTGTTCATTTCCTTTTTTAGAGTTAAAGTTTGTCGTCTCTTAAAAGATGCTATTTTCATAAATCATGGAAACATCAAGGTTTAAAATGAAAATTAGAAGAAATAAATATAAAATTTTCGGGTTTATGAATTGAGTTATAAACTTTATAACTACTACAGGTTGTGTAATAAATTTTTAATATTGCAACAAAAAAATCTCTTACCTTTTAGTATTCTAATTAAACGCGGTCTTTTTTTTTTGGAACTCGGTAAAATTTCCATTTCTTTTCAAAATATGCACAAACCCCGTGTTACAAATGCCCTATTATATCAGTCAAAATCTACCATAAGCTGAGCACATAACGCTTTCAACTTTTATTTATCCCAGGCTCTATATACTACACACTCTATAATTTTACTTACAATGTTTTTTCTCTCATGTTTATGGAAGCACACTTCATTTTTCCTCTTCCACGTCCAGTAAATTGTTTCTCCTACTGCTATCTTCAGGAGCTGGACTTTTCTTCCCTTGCCTCAACATTTTTGCACCAGCCATGCTATCTCCTCATTCCACGTACCAGGTTCCCTCGCCATCTTCAGCCATCGCAGCAGGTCCCTCCAGGTTTTCTTCATTTCAGGGCAAGCAAAAAATAGATGTTGTATTGTTTCCTCCCTACCGCAGAAAATGCACTTTCTATCTGTGCCGATGCCGAACTTGGCCAATCTGTCTTTCATTGCCAATCTCTGAAAACAGCACATCCAGAGAGTAAATTTTGCCCGTGGCCGTGCATAGTTGTTGTAAAGGAGTTTTCTCCAAACCATTTCTGGTTGCCCCTGCTTCAGCTCTTCATAAACACGCCTGATACTGAACGGTTTAAGCCCTTCTTGCTTCTGCCACGCCTCCAAGTTCAGTACTATGTCCCTGCATTTATCAAGACTTTTGATGATCCAGGATGCATTAGCTAGGATCTTAACACTCAGTCCATCCCTTTCCTTTATGTAATACGCATGAAGCTAGCGTATCCATAGCCTATCTGCCTTTCTACAAGCATTCCATAAGGTTTTACTCTCGCTTGCCATACTCTATTCCTACAACGAGATTAAACCTACTCCCCCTGCTTTCCTCCTGCCAGATAGTTTTTCCCAAGCCAATGGTGACTTTCTGGAAATCGTCTCCCCTCCACCCCAAAAGTAGGTAAGGCATGGGCCCTCTATGTGTTTAACTAATGCTTTAGGCAAAGGAAACATTTGCAGCCAGTAATTAACAACATAGAAGATCACGCTTTTAATCAACTGTAGTCTAACCGAGTAACTCAACAGCTTAGCACTCCAGTGTTTCATTAGTTCAATTATTTTCTCAATTAAGGGATGGCACATATGCATTGTTAGCTTTCTGCTAGCTAAAGGGATGCCAAGATACCTGAATGGAAGTTGCCCTTCTGTGAACCCTATCAGCTCTAGTATCCTCCCTCTCTGGTCCAATGCCACATTGCCAAAATACATGTTGCATTTGTTCCTTCTGACTCTGAGCCTAGTGGATTGCTCGAATTTCTGGTATGCCCTCATCAGAACGTTGACAGAATCTGCCTCTCCCTTTGATAGAAGCAGGACATCATCCGAAAAGCTGATGCTATTCAGCTGCAGAAGCTCACAGTTCTGATGGAACTTAAACCCAGCCTTCTTGTTGCAATCCTGTAAGCACCTTGTCATGTATTCCATAACGAGTACGAATAACAGTGGCAAGAGGGGGTCTCCCTGCCTTGGTCCCCGCTTTGCCTGAAGAAACCTGGTAGTGTGCCCATTGACATTATATCTGTATGACACTGTTTTCACACCCACTATAGCCCATCTCACAAAATTCTCAGGTATTCCTATCTCCTTCATGATATCCTCAAGTGCATCCCATTCGACAGTGTCGAAAGCTTTATGTATATCCATTTGTATAACACATCTTGGGGTTCCTCCTTCTACCAAAGACATGAAGAACCATAGATTTGATAACAAGAAGCCTTCTACCAAAGACATAGCCATTTAACCAAACATAGTATTCATTAGGCTAAACCTAGAACAAACCACATTCAAGATTCAACCTTTCATTGCATCTATAGGATAAATATGAGAACAATCCACATTAACATACTTATCTAGCAAGAATTACAACACATTATACACTAGTAGTTCTAAGTCCACGTTCTTGGATTTTCATGCCAAAAGAGTTAAGAAATCTGCAACTTTCCTAATACCCTAACACTTCAATCATACAAACACTTTATATTCTCAAACAACTCATAATATAAATGAAGTAAAACATCACATTAAAACACTTGAATGCTAAATAACAAATGCTTCAAGAAAGAGTGAAATAGAGGTTCTTAATACATAGATATGGAAGCTTCAATCAATTGCTCCCAAGATTAATTTTACCTAGATAATGATAAGACATGATTAACCTATAAAAATTAAGATAAGAAAGAAAGGAAAACTAATGTTTTGAACCCAAAAAATTGCAATAGAGGAAGAAGAGATTCAAAGAGAGGGGATAAGGTGAGTATTTGTAGTACAAAAAAAATAAGAAAGGTTCTGGCCACCCGTCTGTCGCGACTCGTGACCAATCCATCGCGAGTCGCGACCGAGCCAAGTTTCAGCATCTTGATTTCTTTCTTCTTTTTATTTCAAGTCCTTCTCCTCACTTCACTTATCTTCAATTCTTCAAGTCTTCAAAAGTTCAAATGCAAGTCTTCAAATCTTCAAAGGTATTCTTCAAAGTCTTCAAACAATTTTCCTTGTCACACAAAATCTTCTAGAAGAGTAATAAAAGCGTAAAAGTCGCTCTTAACTCTCCTTAGAGAATTTCAAGGCAAAATTCCACATCTAGAGCACAAAAATGTAAAAAGTGAATCCTAAAAGTCCTAATATAACCATATAAAATGGACACATCAAACCTCCCCGCACTTAAACTTTACTCGCCCTCAAGTAAGAAAAGATTCAAGCACACAAAGGAATTCATATGTCCACATTCTAAACTAATATTCCCCCAACCAAAATCTCACAAAAACTCTCAATATCGTAAATCCCAAAATCAAGGCTCAAATGTGAACTTTTCACACACACAACCCCAATTCCTAAATCTAACCAAACCTACCAATTATCAATTCACTACCCATAAAAACATTTCAAAGCCCCGAATTGATAATCCCAAAGTCCAATGACACAAAATGAAGTTAAAACCATATGAGAGGTTTAAGCACATACTTCACTTCATACCAATATATCAACCAAAATCCAATGGTACAAAATGAAGTCAAAACCATATAAGAGGTTCAAACACATACTTCACTCTATACCACTATATTAACCCAAAAACGAAATACACAAAGAATCAAGAATTTCTCAACTTACTTCATTTTCCCCGCTAAATTACCCAATTCCAAGAGGTTTCAAGGTGTTGGGCTACCCAATCCATCCATATGACAACTGCAACCTTATGACTCCATCGCCAGCACATGAGTGAAATCATAGTATTTTTCATTTTTTTCTCTCATTTTGCCTAGGAGCCCTTTCGAGTTTTCATCCTAGCCACACATTATGCTTCTTTGGCTCACATCTCACATTTTTCCGCACATTTAGCCTCTCATTTTTGTCTAGGTCGCCCTTTTGTTTTTTTGACCTATCTAGGCCCCCAATGTTGCCTAAGTTGCTCTCTCGGGTTTTCAACTTAGCGGGTTTTCTTTTTAATTTTTTTCATTTTCTATTTTTCTTCCTTTTTCTCATGTTTTCCAATCAAAAGTAGCAAAAAACATTCCAAATCAAGCTAGCATGCATAAGAGTCCTCTAACCCCTCCCCGCACTTAAAACATTACATTGCCCTCAATGTAAACATGTAAGGCAAGAACAATAAAACTCAAGGTAAGAGGTAGAGTGACTCCCGTTTCTCCGCATAGTCTCGGTGATACAGCACAATCCCATGTATTTATATAGAATCGGTCCCGAAATTGGTTTTGGAGCCAAGAGGGAGCAAAAGTGCCGTAGAAGAACTCACCCCTCGAGCAAAACATTGTCTCCTTGGCACCGTTTGATCAAGACTAACTCCAGAGAGAACAAATTCAAACTCACGCAAGTACATAAGGATTTGTAATACTAGGTTTAGCATCAAAAGTTAATAACTATAGTATTGTCAAAGAACAACCAATCCATCATGCAATCACCATTATAAGATTGTCCAATAAAAATATCCAACATATATCGACACATATCCAAGCATCATCATAGAATATAGCAATTATAGTCACAATGATATAGTCGGCATACTACAATCAACAAAGGTACTATAAAGATGCAAGAATGTTCATATGTCAATATATGTAAGATGGTGGAGGAATGAGTGGAAGTGTGGTGGTTTTTGGGAGTATTTGGCGGAGAAGAAGGAAGGATTATGCAGTGTTCAAGCATATTTGAAAAGCCAGTCTCTCCATCACGACTCACAATAGTAACGATTGCGACTCGCGACATCTTGGGTCTGCGAGCTCACTTCTTTCAGAAATTGTTCTGAATCCATCGCAACTCGCGATGCCCATGTTGCAACTCACGACAAGATGGTGCTGGGAGTTCATTTTTGCTCCCCTGTTCATCTCACGCAACATCTTTGTCGCGACTCACGACATCTTTGACAAGACTCACGACATCTTTGACAGGATAAGGTTTCCCAGCACTTAGAAAAATTTTCTTACCAATTGTCCAAGCTTTCTTCCCTTTCTCATGGATATCATTCCTTCAGCTCCTCTAATGCATTGCACTTCACTTTGCCACAAAATCACAGAAAAACACACCGTAAAAAGAACAGGACAAAACAACGAAAAACAATCAACAAAAACCAAAATAAAAGTCGAATTTATTTACATTGTCGGCACGACATAACTCCGTATGTTTAAGGTAGTCATCGTGACCCTAATGTTATCCATATGGTGAAGTCTTGAACCCCTTCACCATGACCATCCAAAAGTAGAGAGGTGGGGGTACAAAACTTTCAAGAGGAAAGTCTTGTGGAGGTGGAGATGATTTAAAGGAAGTTGAGTGGTTAGGAGGCTTGAGATGGTCTTTTGGCTCCTCTCTTGTCTCCCTCAAGAATTCCAAAAATAGTGTAGTTGGTTCACTAGGTGGGGGCGGGGTGATGATGCTAATGAATGTAGCATTCACTTCTTCCTCCATTTTTTCATCCTCAACAACCGACTTCTCATTACCTTTGAACTCGAACTCATTTCTCATGGTGACCTCACTCTCCAAATCTTCAAATTCGACTTGGGATAATGTATTTTCAGAATCACAAGCTTCCATTCGGGCCACCACTTCCAATATACTCATCACACGCTCCTCAATACCCTCAACACTAGAGGAGAACCCAATGTCCGGTTCCTCACTTGTCAAGTTGTTCAAGTTTGCTATTACATTCATGACTTCCTCACGTGTCAAACTTGAACTTCCTTGTTGGGCTTGGTTTTGGGGTATGGTATAGGGTGGTGATGGCCAACTATTTTGCTCGTATTGTTGGTTTTCAGGCTCATTCTCATACCACCAATCTGGATTACCACTCCATTCTAGATTGTAAGAATTGTGGTATTGATACCATTCTTGGGTTTCTTGCCCTTGACAACCAACATCCCCTACTTCTTGGTAGCACTCTTCATAATACCCTTGGTTTTGGAAACCAAGGGTTCTTTCCCCTTCATATTGCTCTTCCTTCAACAAATAGCAAGACTCGGTAGGATTGTTGAAATGACACATCCTACAAAACCTTGCTTATTGATCCTCTATTCTTATCATGAGTTCCCTCAAGGTGAGATGCTTCATTTTTTTTATTAAAAAAATTCTTATTCAAAAGTCCAAAATCATGTTGCAAGGATTCTCGATAAAAATTCACCAAAAACTCAAGTAATACCTACTCCGAACAAAAACAACCACCAAGGAGTGGAAAATAAAAATAACTAGCTAATATGCAATCATATATGCCCAAACACTTAAAAATAAACACCTTTTCCCTAGCAGTGGCACCAATATTTGAGAGGTCATCGATGTACCTCTCAAAGTTAAATTTATAAGCCCTAATGCTTCTTATCTACAACTCAGTAAATAATGGCAAGTCGGGGTCGTTCACAAAGAAGGGGGATTTTTTTTAAGCGTTTAAACATATAAGGTTGATATTATGCTAGAAGTAAATATATATATATATATATATATATATATATATATATAATGTGTGTGTGTGTAAGAGAGTAAATTGGGGGGGTGGTTGGTTGGTTTTCCTAAGTTATGAAATTAAAATGCAAACTAACTAGCAAAGTTAAGTAACTATGCTAATTATCAAACAAACTAAGAAAAATGGGTAAAAACTACAAAAGATAAAGCCTTGGGGGCAATTGATATCCACTTCCAAACCTCATGTAGATCATTGAACCATTCACCCATTCTATCACATTTGTTACCTATGGGGAATGCTATCACTTTCCAATTGAATATCAACGTTCATTTCTTCTTAAGAGTAATTCACAAAGACGTTCAATGACCATTTGCAAACCTCATTGATAATCACTATAGATGTTCAATGACCATAAAGATATTTCATCAATGGCATTATACACGAAGAACTATAGATTTGATAACAAGAAGCCTTCTACCAAAGACATGGCCATTTAACCAAACATAGTATTCATTAGGCTAAACCTAGAACAAACCACATTCAAGATTCAACCTTTCATTGCATCTATAGGATAAATATGAGAACAATCCACACTAACGTACTTATCTAACAAGAATTACAACACATTATACACTAGAAGTTCTTAGTCCATGTTCTTGGATTTTCATGCCAAATGAGTTAAGAAATCTGCAACTTTCCTAACACCCTAACACTTCAATCATACAAACACTTCCTATTCTCAAACAACCCATGATATAAATGAAGTAATAAATCACATAAAAACACATGAATGCTAAATAACAAATGCTTCAAGAAAGAGTGAAATAGAGGTTCTTACTACATAGATATGGAAGCTTCAATCAATTGCTCCCAAGATTATGCTAACCTGGATAATGAAAAGACATGATTAACCTACAAAAACTAAGAAAAGAAAGAAAGGAAAACTAGGGTTTTGAACCCAGAAAATCGCAGGAGAGGAAGAAGAGATTCAGAGAGAGAGGATAAGGTGAGTATTTATAGTACATAAAAAAAGGTTCTGGCCACCCGTCCGTCGTGAATCGCGACCAATCCATCACGAGTCGCGACCGAGCCAAGTTTCAGCATCTTGATTTCTTTCTTCTTTTTGTTTCAAGTCCTCCTCTTCACTTCACTTATCTTCAATTCTTCAAGTCTTCAAAAGCTCAAATGCAAGCCTTCAAATATGCAAAGGTATTCTTCAAAGTCTTCAAACAATTTTCCTTGTCACACAAAATCTTCTAGAAAAGTAATAAAAGCGTAAAAGTCGCTCTTAACTCTCCTTAGAAAATTTGAAGGCAAAATTTCACATCTATATCACAAAAATGTACAAAAGTGAATCCTAAAAGTCCTAATATAACCATATAAAATTGGCACATCAATTAGCATGCAAAGTATTTTTTAGTAATGACTCCTTCGTTGTTCTTCTGTTGCGTGATTTTTTTGTAGCTGAATCCTAATTTGTTAGCATGTCGTTTGTATAGGTCCTCCAATTCTTGCAGCGTTCTTGCTTGTAGCCCATCGAAGCATTCAATCACGTCAATTTCATCTAAGTTTGGTAGATGTTCATACACTGCAGTAAGTTCAAATAAAACATTAGAGTTTCATATTGAAACATTTAATATATAGTTTAAATCATATAGGTTTTATGTTTCTCATTCGTTATTTTAGTTAAATTTTCTTTTCATTTTTTCTTCTCTGATCTAAAACTCTTAAATATGCTCAGTAAAAACATTACAACTTTATATTGAAACATGGACTGTAAATCTTAAAACAATAATATTTGTAATGATATTTGAAATGTTAACATGTACTGAGATTTCATATTTCATAAACAAAAAAACTTCATACTAAAAGGTAGTCTGAAATGGTAGAAAGGCACCATGAAGTAAGAAATTCCTTAGAAGTGGAAGGGAGAGATTATTGATGGTTGAAAACATGACTGAAAATATGGATTCCGGAAGCTCAAGGGGAGAATTTGTCATATATATGCCAAATCCTTGTATTTATGATATTATCTAACTTATGTGTGTATAAAATTATTCTATTGTAAGAAGTTGCATGAGGGTTCAACAGAGCTTTGGAAGGCACATAATCACATCCATAATCTTGAAAAAGAGAAGGAAAAACTAGTTAAACTGGTAAGTTTACATTTGCTTGTTGGTTTAGCTAGTTATCATATATTTGCTGTATAGACTACTTGATGTTGATTTTGAAGATAAAGCAATACAAAGAGTATGTCTCTGAATTAGTTATGCATGCTGAAGCACAGACATCACGGTATCAACAAAAGGTATATTACGATAAGAGTAGTAATAGTCATCCTGCTATAAAAGGCATTAAAAGTTAGTATGTATGATTTAAAAGGTGTCGTCGTGGGTGTGAAATATTGGATTTTTAATGAATATAATAGTTGATCAAAATGGAGAAAAGTTTGTGTATGATAGCAGCAACAAGAATATGTTCTTCGATTTCATGAACATAAAAACTTCATATTTGATCAACAAAAAGATAGTACGTATGATTAAAAGGTGTCATTGTGTATGTGAAACGCTTAATTTTTAATGAATCCAATAGTGGATCGAAAGGGAAACAAACCTTCAATTCGTTCAGTATGCATGAACACAACAACAACAAGATGTTCTTCGATTTCTTCTTCAGCTTGTTCAGTTACGATCATCTGAACAATAAGATTCAATCAAATTAATAAAATGTTAGGATTATATTTCAATTCAAAACTTAACTCGCAAACAAAAATCGTACAATCTGTCTCTCCCCCCAGAGTCCATCATGCTGCAACGTTTTCCGGCGATCTATGAGGCGATCTGCGACATTTGAGATCTGAATTTCGACCGATATGACGCAGAATTGTAGATCTGAATTTTGGCGCGATGGAGAATGGCAGAGGAGTACGGAGCTAAACTAACCCTTTTTTTACGCGATGGAAAAAATGGAAGGCTGGAATTGGGGGAAAATGGAAGGCTTGGGTTTTAGCTTATATAGGCGCGTAGACTAAGGGCATGGGCAGTGGTGGACTCTTAAAATTAAAAGATCGCTCTAGAGACCGAAAACCACCACAGTGATGGTCTCTAGAGTGGTCTCTTAGCAAGAGACAACTTAAAAGTCTCTTGCTAAGAGACCAAATAAGAAACCGGACATGGGCCCCTGATCTGACCATTGCACATGGTGCAAGGGCCGCTGAAAAGCAGCCAATTTTTTTGGTCCATAAGGGACACGTGTTGCCCCTTGAGTGGGCCACGTGTCCCACTAACTTACTCTTTTTTTATTTTGAATAGGACACGCATCCCATTCTGGTGGCGACACGTGTCCCACTCATTTACTGCCTTTTTAAAAATTTTGAATGGGACACGTGTCCCATTCTAGTGGCGACACGTGTCCCTACCGTATTGTTTGGATTTTTTTTATTTTTTCATAATTTCAATTTTAATTTTTTATTTTGAGTCCGTCTCTTGAAAGACCAAGGTTTAAAGTATAAATTAGAAGAAATTAAGAAAAAAAATTTGGGTTGCATGAACCGGATTATAAATTTTATAACTACTACATGTTGCATACTAAAATTTTAATATTGCAACTAAGACCTTTTACCTTTTAATATTCTAATCAAATCTCGTCTTTCCATAAGCCTATGGAAAGACCGTCTTTGCCTTTTATTTTTTCATAATTTCAATTTTAATTTTTAATTTTTTCATAATTTTAATTTTAATTTTTTATTCCATCTTCCTCCACTTTTTGCCTATAAATATACATGATTTCAACTCATTTCATCACACTACTCCCAATTCCAATACTTCCACCTCACTAATTCATCTTCTATATTGTAATCCATTTTTTGTGATGGATCCACGAAGAACGTCGAAGAGCAAAGGTATGGTACTTCCAAATTTTTTCAATTTTAAAATTTCTTTGCAAAATCCGAATTATCACCCATTTTCAAATTTGGAATTTAGTATTTTTTTTGTAATTTTTATAGTTGTTATAATTAGTTTTTGCATTTTTAATGTTTTTATATACTTTTTAAAAAAATGGAATTCAAAATATTATTTATTTTTTAAATTTCATTTTAATAATTTCTTTTAAAAATTGAAATTAAATTTATTTTTTTACACCGAAACATGATATTGACAAGAACAAGAAAAATAAATTATTTAACATATTTTGAAAAAAATGAAATTATATTTTAAATATTAAAACATATTATTAAATTTCACATTCAACTTATTTTTTGTGGACAAATTTATATAAAATAAAATTTAATGATCAAATTAATGAGTATGATAGAGAAAATCAAGTGGGTTCCATGAATAGTAAAGAGTGGCCTCTTACCATTGTGAAGAAAAAAGGGGCTGTCTCTTAAGGTGAGGTGGGAGAGAGATAAAAATAATATATTTAATTGGTAAGAGACCGCTAGCTGTCTTTACCACTGCCCATGGCCTAACCCTTTTTAAGACCCGATTTTTTACTTGGATTCCCCTATTTCAGACCTGCGAGTTTTTGCTTGCTATTGTCTCCAAATTGCAATGCAGTCCCTGGTTTTTCTATAGCCTATGAAAATGCCATCTTTCAAGAGACGGACTCTTGTAAATAATATTGGATACGAGATTTCAAATATAGCAATTCATTTGCACATGTAATTTATACTTATCGAACGTATTATTAACTAATTAGAATGTCAATTCGGTATATTGTAATTGAACAAAATTTTGGGAAAGACTGCCTTTTCATTGGCATCCATTGGCATAGAAAGATGAGGTTGACCTAGAATTATAGAAAGATAAAAGGCTTTATTCGCAATATTAAAATTTTAATATACAACGCATAGTACTTTCAAGGTTATCAGCTTGAACATTTTATCTTAATTTTTTTTAATTTGCAGTTTAAATCTTAATTTTTTATTACTTATTAAAATACCGATATTTCAAGAGACGGAATCTTGTAATTGAACGTTACATGATTACAAATTAAGGTTTACCTCAAAAACTATGATTACCTCAAAAAAAATTTACAACGTTGCCAGAAATATAAATAGTAACCTCACATGATTAACACCAAACTACACCTGTTCTCTCTTGTGTCCATTCACATAGCCTATTAAAAACCTATTGCTTTCCTCACTGTAGCGCCATTTCCTTTTTAACAACCTTAATTGGTCCGCGGTAAAATTGTGATTAAGGTCCTCGTTGCCAGATCTCTAGACTAATCTTCTCTCAATTTCAAAGCAATAGTATTTATGAATTTTATTTTATTCGTTATTACCTTAATCAAATCTAAAACAACATCAATCAAGAGTAAAAATTCTTTCAAGTAAACCCGGTTTGTTAACACATGGTTGTACCGGAAGAGAAAAGAAACAACTGAGAAAAAGAGCAGAGCGCCATATCCCAGGGATTAATCCTCGACCCTTCCATTCCAAAGCCTAAGCCCTGTCGCCAATTTCGCGACACAAGAAGGCGACGGTTACAGAGAGGGGGGGAAGTTTTCACATTGATTGATATCAAAGACACGAAGGGGGAGGAATAAAACAGAGATCTGCAGCTTCTTGGCGAGAATTTTCTGGGTAATTCTTCGTATCTGATGTTGTAAATGCTCAATTTTGAACGACCCTTTTCGCGATTTCGTAGATTGTTGTCTGGGGTGTGATTCCTTTCTATTTTTGTGTTATGGGCTCGAAAAAGTTTTGATTTTTAGTTTAGTTAATTTTGCAAAGGAGTGAAGGGAGGAAGGGGGCATTGCTGTTATGTTTGTTTCCGGTCTTCTTTCATTGTCTGAAACATGGAAAATGCTCTGAATTTGTTAAGGTGTCACTCTAATTATCCCCACTTCACCTAATTTCGTGTGTATGTGTGAGTGTATTTGAGCCCCATTGGATTCTACATTGTATTTTAGTACCTTTAATGGAATTCCTGATGATTTTTTTTAGTTTGTCTGTTTTTATGCTTCAGATTACGTTTTGAGCTGGAGTGAAGTAAGGAGAACCCTTTTGCGGACCTTGTGGGAAATAGTCAATGTGGAGTTGAATGAGAAGGGTACGAGTTAGCTGAAGAGGGTTGGAATGATTAGTAAATTGAAAGTTTCAGAGCGAAAAAAAGAAGGGAACTGTAGTTAAAGATGATGGCTGATGCTGCCGCTCTGATTGAGGCCTCTGGTGCCAGATTTAGTAATTTGGAGCTCATTGGAAGGGGTTCTTTTGGGGATGTCTACAAAGGGTAAGAATCAAGAATCAACTTTGAAAATCTCATGATCTTTTAGTGTATGCGATTCTGATTTATTTAAGACGGGCCGGTGTATTCATCTTTTGCTGTTCTGTGAATGCTATGTGTGCAAGTTTAAATTTGGAATTACTAGTTCCTACTAATTTTAGGAGTTTCTATTAAATTTACAAAAGTATCATCTGTGAAGCTTGATGACCGTTGAGCAGTTTTTTGCCAATATAGGTTAGGATACTATTTTTTTTTTCTGCTAAGTGATCAGTTATAAAATTGGACTTTATAAAGTGGATGCGTATAACTGAGACCTGTTGGGTTATTTCATGGTGAGCTTTAGTGCATGCATGCATGCTTTAGGATGTTGTTTTTTAAACAATAGCTTGGTGTGTGTTTTAATGAAGCTTCTAATATAAATTCGTGTGTTAGTAATGAAGCAATCTGCGTGAAAGGTTTGGAGTGTTGAGTGAGCCAAAAGGGGTGTGGTGCTACATGTGAAAAAATGGCATCTTGTAGGATCTGTACGAGTCTGCTGTCATGCATATACTGGAGTCCTAAATCTGGTCTGAGTTGTTTACATTTGATCTTCAGTTATCCTCTTTCTGAGATCATATTATAGCATGTAGAGAAAATGTTGAAAGACCTTGGTCTTTTATTATGTGCTTTGGGACAACCGATGCGTCTTTCAATGAAGGCTTATATTGGTGTTTCTGTACTGTGTAAAGATTAATTTTTCAATTGTTTTGGGCAGCATATATTAATAGACGACTAGGATGGCATGATAATTCTGGAGCGTAACAGCCTGTAACAAATTTACATCCCCCTTGGTCCTAACTTGGAATTTTGGCATTCCAACTAGTCATAATCGGAATCACAAGAAAAGATACATATTAATAGATGAATAAGGCTTCTTACCTTGATTTTGAGATTAAACATATTATTGGTGCTTTTAAGTGGCAGGCAATGGAGTTATCCTTTGTATGTGAATAAGTGTTTCTTATGGTTGTATGAGATGTGCAAAAGACCCAATCATAGAGATTTTTGATATGTTCTTTTTGTGAATGGTACGTGTAAATACTTGAGGTTCTCTGCAGTGTCCACGCAGAGTCATATATTTTGGAACACAATTGGAATAGAATCACTGTAGTTATGGCCAGCTTTAATGGTTTTGGATGGGATAATATAGGCTTCATGACTAATTCCTATCTAGTGGATATCTGATACTGCTTCTCCTAGTCCAGAGAGCCTAGAAGACAAACATTTTCTTGTTGAGCTGTTATGTTACAGAATGATAGCATCATTTGTCCATCCCCCCCCCCCCCCCCCCCCCCCCCCCCGTTTCACCAAAAGAGAAAGTAGTTGACTTATCCAATTCTTTTTGAGACCATAATATTGTATTCAGTTTCATTATGTGGAAAGCCCCCGTTAGTTGGAAGGAAGGCTATCTAATCTCACTTTTATGTCTCAATTTTCTGATTCAATATGAAAGCTCTGCTGGTTCTATACATTTGCTTTTTGTAGAGTGTCTATATATCTTAGCTTTGTAGTCTCTTTGTTAACTTAGTGAAAATACTCTATCATATAATGCAGGTTTGACAAGGATCTTAATAAGGAGGTTGCCATTAAAGTTATTGATCTTGAAGAATCGTAAGTGGTTTACTTTCGATTTGGACTTTCTGACTTACATTGTAAAATGCTGGGAATGCATTTATGACTTGTACTTGGGTTTGTTGAGCTTATTAAGTTTATTATGGTTTATTAATAACAGAGAGGATGAAATTGAGGACATTCAAAAGGTATGGACCACTTTCTCATGTGGACTACTAGTTTGTATCTCTTAGTAATGCCAGCAGTTTTATTTGAATTTTATCTCTTTACAGGAAATTGCAGTTTTGTCTCAATGTCGGTCTCCATATATTACAGAATACTATGGCTCCTATCTGCAACAAACTAAGCTTTGGATAATAATGGAATACATGGCCGGTGGCTCTGTTGCTGATTTGGTGGGTCACTCACTGTTCAGTTCTCGTTTTTACATTTCCAGTACAAATGTAATTTGCCCAGTTTTGTGAAGAAATTCTGTGTTCATAGGAGAATAAGTAGTTATAACATTTCTGTTCCCCTCTGTGGTTGGTTCCAGCTGCTCTATTGCGTTGCCTCTACCAAAAATGATGCCAGAAGCCCAGAGCAAAGATTATCTCAATTTTTTTAAAAAAATATTTTGACAGATATCTATGTTAGTTGTTTTTGATTTACAATTTGCGCCACAAAGTGTTCCTTTTTATTTCCTAGAGCTTATGAAAATAGAATGCTCTGAGCCTTAGCCTGAGTTATCCATAGCTTGTGTTATTATGGCATTGAGTAGGATGCTAATGTTTATAGATGTCTAAAGGAAGTATAGTGACTTGGTTTATAATTGCATTGCAGATTCAACCAAATCAGCCTTTGGACGAGATGTCTATATCTTGCATTTTTCGCGATTTGCTCCACGCAGTTGAGTACCTCCACAATGAAGGGAAAATTCATCGAGACATTAAAGGTCTTCTTGACCATGTTTGTATCTCCTTTTCTACTTGAGTGTGCTTTTTGTGGTAGATTACTCATTTACAGTCCAAATTAGAAACCCACCATGATGAAAGTCTTATTTGTGTTGCCTTGGGGATGTACCTGGATGTTTGGGTAGAGCTCTTTTTTATTCAGACCTTGATAAGCTATCCTTTAAGTAATCTGGGTGTTTGGATCCTGCTCTTCTTTACTGTGCTGGATTTTTATATTTTAATGGCAATGATTTGATGTGATTCTTGTTTAAATACTATTTTGATTGTTTTATTACTTCTGCTGATCAATGTTTGTGTACTTTTGCAGCGGCAAATATTTTGTTGACAGAAAATGGTGATGTCAAGGTAATTATTTAATGCTCAAATAGTTTAATATAAATTCTTAGGCTAGGTCGGACCATGGCAAGAGCATTATAATGTATTTGTTTCCTCAGAATTTTTTTTCTGTAAACTCAGGTTGCAGATTTTGGTGTTTCTGCCCAACTAACGAGAACTATTTCAAGGAGAAAGGTACTAATAGTGGTTTTTCCTGTCCATGTATTGGTGAGAAATGAGTGTATATTGCCCAGGATTGTAACATGTTTGTACTTTGTACGAATGCAACTGGTGTATCAGACATTTGTTGGAACTCCATTCTGGATGGCACCAGAAGTTATTCAGAATTCAGAAGGATATAATGAAAAGGTACGCCTTTTAGCCGTCTTTTCTATGCTAGGGTTCTGCGATATTTTAGTTGTTAACCTTAAACTGATGTATTTGCAATTGCCTGGAAATCTCTGTTTGATGCAGGCAGATATATGGTCTCTAGGGATTACTGCTATTGAAATGGCTAAGGGAGAACCTCCACTTGCTGAACTACACCCAATGAGGGTGCTTTTCATTATTCCTCGAGAAAATCCTCCACAGGTATAATTTGATCTCCCTGTGAATATTTTTTTTTATGTTAAGTAGCTCAAGAGTGCCATGGTTGATTAGCAAGTTGAATAATTGGTTTTTGTATCTTACAGGATTTATTAGACTTACTGTTTGCTTTTATTTATCATGCAGTTGGACGAGCACTTTTCCCGTCCCATGAAAGAGTTCGTGTCATTGTGCTTGAAGAAGATTCCCACTGAAGTAAATTCAAGATTTTTTCATAAGTTTCTACTCTTATTTTAGTCGTTCACTTGCTCTTAGATCAATATGATCATTACTTTTACTAGCTAGTCTTACTGTTTAACATCATGCAATTTCTCCTCTGTTTAGCTGATAGTATATGATTCTTGTAATATAATAGAGGCCGAGTGCAAAAGAACTCTTGAAGCATCGTTTCATCAAGAATGCTAGGAAGAGCCCAAGGCTGTTGGAGAGGATCAGGTTATATTAACGTTGTGTATTTACCTGTTTAATTACATTAGCATAATCTAATATGCATTGAATTGATGCAAGTGAAATAATTCTAGTGGATTTTAATTTGCTCCCTCTCTTTCCATCTATTCTTTTTTGCAGAGAGCGCCCAAAGTTCCAAATAAAGGAGGATGGGGGAACCCAAAGAAATGGAGGAAGCCCTCTGGGGGAGTCATCTGGCACAGTAAAGGTGACGAGGGATTCTGGTGAAGGAGATACTGTGCGAGCTAGGTAAGTAGATCATCTTGCATTTCTTTTGTCAAGAATCACTGAAATCACCTAACTGGCTTCATATGAATTACTGCAGTCAGGGAAAAACCCTGAAGAATGCTGGATGGGACTTCAGCATTGGTGGAATGCCGGGGACTGGGACAGTGCGAAGCTCAGTGAGGCCGCCTCAGGTTAGAGATCGGAAACTAGAAGCTGTTTCAAATCAAGGTTCCTCGAGAAAAGCTTTAGACAGTGGTACAACACAGTCTTCTCCTTCTGGAAAAGACGCTAGGGATGGTTTCCAGGCTTACAAACAAGATCGCCATCAAGAAGATGTAATCTCTCTCTCTCTTACTTTTTTTTTCTCTTGATGTGCACTCTGCATCCATGTTTCACTATCTCTGTCCTTGTCCATTGGTGTTGAATATCTATAATGTCTCAGGAGATAGAACATGTACTTAAGTGATGTAGTGGAGGGGACTGTGCTTCTAGCTTCAGATAATTGCATTTCACAGGCATTATTCTATTTACGCATTTCCAATTCTCATAGTACTATAGTAGAATTGGCAAAGACTTAGAATTTGAAGTTGTTTGAGTTCTGCTTAAACTCACCCTTTCCTCATTGTTATGGAAATTAGTCAACATGGAAATATGCCCAAATTACTCCCTTTAATGTAGATTAGCATTGTTGTTATGATGTCACTCACATCAATGATATTGTCATAATTTACCTTAGTGCTATACTCTGACCTTTTATGTTGGGCTTTATGAGAATTTCTTGCATATTGTTTCAGGAAGATATGTCAGGGACTGTTGTTGTACGCTCTCCAAGAAGACCGTCCTCTTTACTTGCTGACCATGGTTCATCGGTAATCTTCTGCATGATTAATGTTTAGAGATGTAAATCTTGTTTTTTCTACTATTTGATACTGTCTTACTGAGGTTTCAACTTATTGTAGTCTAGCAGCACATTTAATTCTTTGGAGGACTCATCGACCAGTGGAACTATGGTTATCCGTGGACAGCATGATGATTCAGATTCTCCTCGGAAGTCCAGACTTGGAGTCCAAGAGAGAACGTCGAGTGCATCTAGTGAAGATAGTTCAGTAAATCTCGCTGAGGTGTGTTATCTGATATTCAATTAAAAATTATGGATTGAAAATGATAAATTTTGGGGCTGCAAATCATATGTAAAACTTTTGGAATATGTAACTCTTTTGGTGTTTCTAAGTTTGCTTATTTGCCATGCTGTATAGGCCAAAGCTGCTATTCAAGCTGGGTTAAAGAAAGTTAATATGAGAGAAAGGTCTGTGCTAGGGAAGATCAACAAGGATGAGCAAGAAATTAAAAGAAGAGATCCGTTGGTGTCTAGTTCTGATTCTCCAAGGTACTCATAATATTGGTTTTGTTCCTGCCATGCCTACCGCCGGATAGGGAAAATATGTTTGTCTGATTCCTACTGTCTTTCAGACATTCTGAAGATTACTTGGACGCCTTAAAATCATCGAGATCACGTCAAGCAAGCGATGATGAAAGTTCTGCAAGAAGTTCTGCTGCATCATCTTCTGCCCCGTTGTCAGTACTTTTAATCCCTTCATTGAGAGAGGTGAGTATTTTCGCTTTCAAAGGTTACTTCATACAAGCAAATATTCAGTGAGCCTGAGTTAACGCATAGATGAATTTTGCTTAGGCTATTTCTGATGAATCCGAAAGACCTATGTTACGAAGCTTGACCAATTCTTTCATGGACATGGAGCGCTCCAAGCCTGAATCTTGTGAACTTCTCGTGACACGGCTGCTTCAGAGACTGGCTAGGTTCATAGCATATTATTCTGCTTAGAAACTTTTTGCTACTTGTTTTTCTGACTTTCTGTTTTCTGAACAGTTCGAAAGACCCTTCATTGAAAGATTTGCAAGAGCTGGCAGTACGAAGTTTTAACAGGGGAAAGGTTGAGGCCGAAGCTTCAGTTGCAGCAGAAGCTAATGCCAAGAAAAAGAACCAAAGTAAAGAGATGAATTCTAATGCCAATTTAAGCCCTCTTGCGCGGTTCTTGCTCTCAAGGTTAGTCCACAAAGCATTCTCCTCGTAACATTTAAATACTGAAATGGCCTATTAATGATTAAACGCTAAGTGGTCACGATTCCTTGTCTCATAGAACAGCATCATCTTAGATAGTACCTTGTTTTCATCATCGAGACTAGCTAATTAATCAATGGCTTTTATGCTACAGATGGCAAGGCCTTGCTTCAAGGGATTCAA
Organism: Rubia yunnanensis; assembly: GCA_037428765.1. Classification (NCBI taxonomy): domain Eukaryota; kingdom Viridiplantae; phylum Streptophyta; class Magnoliopsida; order Gentianales; family Rubiaceae; genus Rubia; species Rubia yunnanensis. The sequence goes on from CM075070.1 coordinate 9,148,867, forward strand.
GTAGTTAAACGCGACGTTGGAGAGGAAACTAGTTCATTTTTTGATGATTCCATGTACATACAGCCCTATTATTTACTACATAATTTATTTATGATGTCCAGAACAAACGCTTGAGAAACCTTTTATTCTTCCTTTTTGTGCAAAGGTGTCTGCTTGACTCTACTATACGACATCAACAGATTGTATTCATCACATATACATTCTTTAAATGTTACGGCAAGAAATTTTGGGTGTACTCAGTGTAAGGACATCGGTCCATACTTTATTACCTCAAATTGCTAAGAAAATAAGCAAGGAAGATCAACCATCAGCTATCTTTCTATTTCACAAAGCTAAATGAAGGATCTTTTTACAGCCAATGGTACAATCAAGACTGAGCTAATGATGCACTATCTATTTCATTCATCCTCACTTCTTATGGATTCTTCTGTTCCTGTCGCCACGAGAGGATTGCTTGGCAGGGGTCAGTTTCCTGATTGATGCATGCAAAACCGAGACTGCAAGCACATCCCGTAGGTGATCAGGTTAGCGTATAGAGATGGTGCTTAATAAAAGCCCAGATGAATGAGAGATGTTTGAAAGGAAGTTATCGCTTACCTGCATAACTTACTACAAGAGCGTAAAAGAGGGCCACTTGAATGTTGGAGAAAAACAGGATAATTGCAGTTGCTGCCATGATAAATTATAGGTTCATTAACAATGTCATGGCAAAATGAAACCAAATATCACAAGGTACACAACATGAAAAGGTTGGCCACAATTATTACTGGAAACCTTAAAATATGACAAAAGTAAAGCAGCACACAACAATTTAAAATACCCTTAACAACAGGAGCCTTTTATCCGCACAAGTGTGCGCACATACATAAAACAAAACAACAGGATTGTATCTTTAACTAAAACATTCCAAGCATGGACAGTTATAGCAACAGATTCCCTTTGTGAATTGTGAAGCTAACGAACTAAGTGGAAGCACATTGCGAGAACATAACTTGGCATTCCTGCGCACAACTTTATTTGACACATGAACACTTGTTTACAGCTTTATCGTGGAGCAAGTCTCTTCTAACAAATGGAATCATCACTAGGAGCTCAAAAAGGTCCCAACGCATTCGTATCAGAGTACTGCTTATAATTGTTAAGAAGTTAACAAAACATGCACTCTCCAAGAAACTGTTGCCAGAAAAGCAAGCTAACCTCATCATGTAGTAATCCTCTAAGCTAGAGAAATTTATCAGACAAAATTCAATGGTTTTTCCCATAACATGACAAACAGCAATTATTTTGCTTGTAAAAGCACTTGAAAAAACATGAGCCATGGCAAAGAATCAAAGTTGCAGTTCTGAACAATATATGCAGGAACCAGAAGTTGATAAGTGGAAATTTGCCAACCAAGTGAACCAACACATACCACATTGAGCAACTCGAACCAAGGTCTGCCTAAGCACCGGGTACTGCTCTAACTTCCAATGATCACCACAATACTTGAAAGCATCCCAAAGCGCCAAAGACGTCAACAGTCCAACAAGCGCAATCGGCATCTGATACCTACACAAGTTCAAGTTTTTAAGTAAAAAGACTAAATACTGCCCAAATTAGATACACACAGTAAACATCAAACCTAAAAAGATAAAAGAAGTAGATTTGAAGCACATTGTAGCATGTAAACAAAACGGAAATAAACTACAAAAAATCATACACTATAAACATTTCCAGACAATTCTACAGCAACAAACTTAATCACCACAAGCTGGATTATAAACCTAGGTTGTTCAATTACGCGGTCCCTGTTCCATTTCCACTCTCTAAAGCTGTAAGCACTAAAATTTTAAAAATCACTTCCTGAATTCAACAATTCCAAATTTTATATAAAAAAGACTAGGAAAAAACACACACATCCCAGAACATAATATCGAGGAATAAATAAACTTAGCATTAAAGAATTGTAGAAAGCTTACAGAGAGCAAGCCAAGAAGAGGATGAAGAGAGAGGCGTAATTCCGCGCGAGGCGCTTGACATTCTCGTGGGTCCGGAGGCGGGCCTGGTCCGGCGAGGTGGGGAAGGAGTAGGAGTCAAATGAACCGATGAACGCCGCCGTCCAGGGCGGCGTGTCGCCGGAGAAGTCGTCGGCGGTGAGCTTGGCAAGGGGGTTGATAGTGAGGAGAGAGAGGAGAGTCGTTAAGTATGAATAGAGGGTTACGAATAGGGAGTACGGGATTAAGGTGGGGGTGCCGGTGGCGGTGCCGGGAGCATCTTGGCCACCGGAGATGGGGGCGGCGGAGGTGGTGGCGGCGGCGGCGGAGTTGGTGATGCGGTGGAGCTCGGAGGTGCGGTGGTCGAGGATTTCGAGGTAGCCTTTGTCTCGGAGCCACGACTCGAAAGCCGGGTCGGGTACGCTCAGGGCCAATGGATTGGAAGAGAAGACCATTTTTTCTTCTGTGGACTTCCTTCTCTCTTCCAACCATTTTATTTGCCAAAATTTAAGATTTCATTATACACATCATGGGGGAGTTTTTGCATCGTTTTTCAATTTGAGGTAGATTGTTATTTGTTAATGTCATGTACGACATGTACATTCACTATTATTGCTATTGCTACGAATCAATTAAAATTAAATAATATGTTGAAATAAGATGATTTTAAGGTTGGGCATCTAATTTAAAATCATTACCTATGGGGGTTTATCAGCTTAAAAAAAAAATAAGATGATTAAAAGATGAATTTTGAAGGGAAAAAATCGTGATAAAATGTACTCTCCATTCTAGAATACATGAATATTCATATACATTGATGTGGCAGGGAAAACAAAAAATTGAAATGGATCAAATTTCAACCGCAAATTTCAGTTCAAACAACTACTCAAAATAGAAACACTATTTTGGAACGAATGAAAATGAAAAGCAGAAACCTTATTTTGAAATAGAGGGGGAATTATTCATTCTAAAAGTAAGTCCAACAGTAACCTAACCTCTTGTTCCTCACTAATCGCTTTTCTGGTGCGACAAACGAAAGGAAGAAAACGAAGACTATGAGAGTTGATGTATTGTTTTATTTGAAATCTCCAACGAAGACATGATTTGGGTTAAAGGTATGTTTTTCTTCGAATATGTGATTCAATTAACATGGAATGTCTTGGTTAGAAACCTTGTTTGTTGGAATGTTTTGATTGCTGAATTTTTTTATTTCCCAACTAAAATTTGTCAAATTTTCTGGGATTTGTTCAATTGAATGTGTTTTTGGAATTTTTGATATGGTGTTTGTTGGCCTCGGGAAGGTTTATTGACGACTGTGTAGTGTGTTTTGAGTTTGGTTGATGAGTTTTAACCCAGGTAGACTGTTTACATGTATAATCAGAGTGACGGAGTTAACTGCTACTAGATAGGACAGAAATTTTCTCAATAGAGTAGCACTTTTCTGGTTGATTTTGTCAAATTTGGTGTTGCCCATATTGAAATTATCAGGTCGAGCAAATTTTTGGAGAGGTTAGGGTGTTTCCGAGAAGATTCCAACAAAGTGCGATAAAGATGGTTGATGAGTGGAGGGTGATAGAGCTATGATGTGGCAGACATGGTAGTGGTGGTTGAGATTAGTCAAACTAAGAATGGTATCTATGTCATATACATTCCACTCTATGTCGAAAAGTTTAAATTATCTGTGGTCAAAGGTCAGATATATTAAGTTACTCAAGTCGATGCTTGTATTTTCACTTTAAAAATAATTAGAATTTATATTGGCACAAACTAAGGAACCGGAAGTATGGAATTATTCATGTATTTATTCAAAAATTATAGTTATTATAAAAAGAGATAAATTTCACAAAAGACTCATTAAATACTCACTTAGATCCAAAATTTGTTAAACCCATCTACTCCATTCGTTTTTTTATTTATGACACATTTACAATGAATGAATGTTTTCATTTATTTGGCATCATTTGATCTGCTTCTAAAAAAAGGAAGTGGACGGTTTTTATTTGGACTATTTTGTCCTTATGGTGATTCAAAATTTACAGTAACTCATCTAATAGTTAAGCCACATGAATCAAATTAGCCCAAAACATTCAACACCTTTCACCTTTTTCTAACATTCCATTGACAAGGCGTATTTGTCGTGATCAATGGATCTATTGGTGACATGAATAGATAGAGTGCAATAAGGAAAGCTAGTTCTAGTAGAACTCTGGCCTAGTCAATATGACTTATCCAGAATCAATCAAAATTTAATCAGAAACCTGATTTATTCTAACACCACCCCCCCCCCTCTCAAGCGAAACGTCGAATGCTCAGCGACGCAAAGCTTGGACCTAAAGAACTTGAACAGTAGGTGTCTTTTGGTAAAAATGTCAGCAATATGAAGACCGGTGGAAACATGGGCAACGCACAGCTTGCCAGAAGCAACCAGCTCGGGAACAAAATGATAATCAATGTCAATATGCTTCGGCCGCTTGTGAGCAATCGGGCCAAGAAAATAGCACTACTATTGTCACATAACAGTAACAGTGAACCCGAAAGTGGAACACGAAGATCACGAAGTAAATGAGTCATTAAGACCACCTCCGAAGTTGTGTTGGCGAGAGCGTGATACTTCGACTCAGTGCTGGAACGAGAAACGGAGGCTGCTTCTTGGCACTCCAGGAAACTAGGTTTCCACCAAGAAAAACTACATAGCCATACATGGATCGGTAAGTTTTCAGACAACGGGCCCAATCAGCATCTGAACACCCCAAAACCTCAAGAGAGCTAGCAGAGCGGAAAGTGAGACCGAAATGATGAGTGTCCCAAACATACCGAAGAATCCGAGTAACTGCAGCAAAATGGTCATCACGGGGATCTTGAAGAAACTAACTGACGGTGTTAACCAAAAAAGCTAGGTCAGGATGAGTAATGGTCAAGTACTAGAGGGCGCCAACTAAGGATAAGTACAGGGTCAGATTCTATAACTGTGTAACTGCAAACCAGGCACAAATGAAGTAGATACTAGAGCAGAATCAGACATCCCGACCCGAGTGAGAATATCCCGAGCATACTTAACTTGACCAAGAAGTAAACCCGATGAAGTAGGGATACCTCTAAGCCAAGAAAGTAGTGAAGAGCGCCCAAATCCTTGATAGCGAACTTCCGATGTGTTCGATCAATGAACTGCCAAACTAGCAACAAATTGTTGCCTATAAGGATGATATCATCGACATAGACCAAAAGGTACAGCAACGACGATCCTCTAGGGAGCACAAAAAGTGAAGTATCAGATGAACTGCACTGAAACCCGAGCTGAGATAAATAAGTGTTGAATCGTTGAAACCATGCTCAAGGCACTTGCTTTAATACCATAATTGCCTTCCGTAAGCGGCAGACATAATCCAGATGAAGCGAGTCCTTATAACCAACAAGCTACGCCATATAGACCAGAGTGTTGAGAATGCCATTCTGAAAGGCATTCTTAACATCCAGCTGATGAATGGGCCAAGAGTGTATCATAGCAATGGCGAGAACTTTTCAAACAGTGGATGCTTTGGCCACAGGGTTGAAAGTGTGGTCAAAGTCAGAGCCCGAAATCTGAGAAAAAAACCCATGTGCGACAAGTCGTGCCTTATGAAGATCAATTGTACCATCGAGACAATAGTGCATCCAATAAACCCATTTGGAGCCAAAAATGTTGACATCTGATGGGCGTGGAACTAGATCCCAAGTGTGTTGTCCCTGAAAAGCCGCAATCTCCCCATCTATAGCAGTAATCCAAGAAGGGTCCTTAAGAGTCGAGCAATAATCAGTAGGCACTGACAGGGCAAGTAACGCAGCAAGAAGACCATGCACCACAATATCCGAGATATCATGATACTAAATAACACCAGTGGACCATGGCAAGATATCACGATCCGAAATTAGTAATACTGCTCTGATACCATGGCAAGATATATTTGTCATGATCAATAATTGTATTGCTGACATGAATAAATAGATTACAATAAGGAAAGCTAGTGCTAGTAGAACTATGGACTAGTCAACATGATTTATCCAGAATCAATCAAAATCTAATCACAAATCTGATTTACTCTAACACCCATCACCCTTATTTTTTATTATGTCAATTCTAGTCTTGCCAAAATCCAAGTGGCAATTGTTGTGTTGCCATTAACAACAAAATAGAGGGAGTATATTAGATTTGTGTCTAAAATTTATAAATAATGATTAATACTCCCTCTATCCCAGCTCAAACAGCACATTTTACTTTATGTCACTATTCACTGTTTAACTTTGATCACATATTTGAATAGATATAAAAATAATAATATTATCATATGTTATATGGTTGGATTCGTCGTAACAAGTAGTTTATAAATATTAAATTTTTATTTACCATTATTATATGTAGTTAAACATATTAACGATCAAACATGTTTCTTGATAACCGTGAAAAAGATTCCTTGCAATTTAAGGTGGGACGGAAAGAGTATTACTAATTTGAGATGATTGAGAAAACTTTTGAATGTTAAATTACTAGTTTGATTATCAAACTAGTAAAATAATGTAGATAAAGTCTCAGGAAAGATGACTTTTTCATAACTTTATGTACAGTCCACAGAGGCTTTTACTTTAAATGTTGTTATTTTTTTGTAATATTTAATATTGTATTTTATAAGCTAAAACAAGTAATAATATATATTTGAAGGTGAAAATATTAAAATATGGCAAAGTCTTGTGAAAGACCGTCTTAGACTTATCGAAAGATGAGATTTAATTAAAATAATAAAAGGTAAAAGATATTAGTATGCAACGTGTAGCAGTTTTAATGTTTATAACTCGATTCATTCAACACAAAAAATTTATCTTCGTTTTTAGTATGCACTTTAAACCTTTGTCTTTTCATGACTTATGGAAATACCGTCTTTCAAGAGACGGACTCTAAAAATATATGATATAAAAAAACATTTTTAAAAATTCTAAATTTTGTATGTAATTTAATAGTGTATAAGGTAAAAATAAGTGATCTGTCCATAAGCTTATGGACAGACCCCCTGTCATGAGACCACTCAATAATGTATTATAACTAGTTAATTAAATTAAGAAATGTAATCAAACATCCGTCTCTTGAAATACGGTATTTCCATAAGCCATGAAAAAACCAAGGTTTAAAGCGCAAATTAAAAGTAATGAAAATAAAATTTTCAAATTGTACGAATAGAGTTATAAACCTTATAACTACTACACACTGCATACTAATTTTTTAATATTACAACTAACACCTTTTACCTTTTATTATTCTAATTAAACTATGCATTTCAACGACGGTATGTACCTGGACTTTCCCAATGTCAACTATCCATTACTCTCCTTTAAAAGGCCAAAATATGAAATTAGAGCGATAAAAAAAGAAACGGAAAAGTGGTGGGACTGTTATTTTCAGAACCGTTAATACAAATGTCAAGGGCGGTCAACACCGTGCGCAGTCATTTCTTCAAGCACCTTCTCTGCACCTCCATAACTTCCGGCCACCGTCCATCCCCTCCGGCCATGCTTTTGCTAGATAGACGGCGATTTCTATGCCGGATTTCAACGGCTGCAGCTTTTTCAACAGCACCACCGCCTTCTTCCTCTTCTTTCGAGACTCCGGCTGGTGAACCATTCACTTCTCCGTACCTCTACGTGAAAATTCGATGCCAGAAACATGTCGCTGTAAGCTCAATTCAATTCTGGAAGTTTGGATTTCGTATATCATACATATGGTTAAAAAATGACTAGAAATTATGGTCATTGTAACTTCTATATGCATGAATATTATTTTATTACGCTGCAGGATCTTGTTAGATATATTTTTTTAAATATCAATTTTGATAAGTTTAGTTTATACATAACTGAAGATATTAATGGTCAAAGATATTGTCTAGTTTACTGATGTTGTAATATTGCAGGATATGCTTTCGGAGGCTCTGTTATGCTTTGGAGCAAGCTCTACCAGCATTGATATACCCGAGAGCATCGGGGTTGAAGATGAGGTTTGTGTGTTAGGCTCAGTGGTGGAAGTTCATAGATTAGGTCTAAAATGGACTGAATTTATCGCGTTACTTCAATCACTTTATGTTTCACTTGTTGTATCGTAGCTCACGTGTTTTTGACTTAAATTTTGTAGATATGCATCAGTTCTGTATATGCTGTATCCCAGGATGTGAAGGAGAGCATATCACTGGCTGTTGACTCCATAGGCTTGGAAGAGATTCCGGGTTATGACGTGGTAATGTGTGACCACACTGATTGGATCAAAGGAAGTCAGGTGAATCGCGGGCTTCTTTATTGAGCTTGTATGTCTTGTTCCACTTACGAGTTACAGCTTACATGCTTATCTTATTGATTGTGGTAATGGTATTGGTAATCATCTGTTTTGTAGGAATCATTTCATCCTGTTGAAGTTGCTGAAGGAATCTGGATCGTGCCTGAGTGGATAAAGCCGCCAGTATGATGATAACATTCGTTTGTTTCTTTGCTTTTTCATTTCAAAAGTTCTGTTGACATAATATCTTTCATCAGCGTACATTTTCATTTTTTACATGTCTTGTTTATGCTGGGTTAGTTTCTCGTTGTTCTGAACTTCTGATATAGGATTCAGTGGTTGGTTTATATGCTATATAGTCTAGGAACCTCATTAACTTAATTGAACTGCACCAAAGTTCTTGTGAAAGTAGGAACAATTCTTGACTAGCTAATCTTGAGTTCATTTGGTTATTATCCTAGGATCCTCAAGCAACTAATATAATTATCAACCCTGGATTGGCATTTGGAACTGGAGATCATCCCACAACTAAGTTGTGTCTACTACTTTTGCATAGCATCATTAAAGGAGGAGAATGTTTCTTGGACTATGGCACAGGGTCTGGCGTTCTTGCTATAGCAGCACTTAAGGTACTTATATAGTAGTTTAATCATTGACATTTGTAAAGTTCTAACATTTGTTGAGAACCGCAGTTTGGTGCATCTTCTTCAACTGGAGTGGATATAGATCCTCAGGCAATTGCAGCCGCCAGATGTAATGGTGCTTTGAACAGCATACTGCCTGGAAAACTACTCCTAAGTCTAGTTCCTAGTAAAGCCAGTTCATTAAATGACGAGATTTCGCACGAGGAAACAGCCAGCCAGCATGAAAGAGTCCTCTCCAGGACAGAGAAGTTTGATGTTGTAGTTGCGAACATATTGTTGAATCCTTTGCTTGATCTGGCTGATCATATTGTCTCATTTGCAAAGCCTGGAGCCACAGTTGGCCTATCTGGTATCATATCAGAGCAGGTACATTAATTCAAACATATTTTTTCGTCAATGCTTAAATATAGCGCATCTTTCTTCAAAGTCCCATGTCCTTTTGCATTTAGTTGATAATAATGGAATGTAGGTTCCTCGTATCATTGAGCGCTACTCCCCGTTCCTGGAGGGTATCGCAGTGTCAAAGATGGATGATTGGGCTTGCATTACAGGATCAAAGAAAGGAAACCCCTTGTAATTGATGGAAGGTTTCGCTGCGAAGTGTGTAAAATTCAAAAAAATCCTTCTCTACTAGAAGCTTTCAATGTGAAGTACTGGAAGTAGATTTACGCCATCTGTACATGCATGTTATGACAGTTTTGATGCTACACGTTGTACAACACTTGAGTCATTTAAGCACGCAATGTGCAATGTGCTCAATCAATCGGTGTTGAATAGAATGTATGAACTTAAGATTCAACAATCCCTTAGGAAAAAGAAACTACCGAAATCAGAAATCTTTATTACAGCTATGAACTGTGAACGTTTGAATGAATCTGTTCAGATTCCGTGGGAAACTTTTGAATCTGTTCAGTTTACTTCTGAATTTTTTAAAAATGAAGATTCAATTCCACAAAAGTCAGTTATAATTGGATTGAATAGCATCATTGAGCTAGGTATCTAGGTTCCATCTCCAGCCAAAATCCCTTCTTTGGGTTAACAACCAGCAGTTTTGTCTGAATCACTTCTATTGAGATGCCTTCTAGCAAGAGTAGGAGCTCTTTTAGGAATGTAGACCTTGTACTTAACCTGAAAACAAGATCGAACATAAGGCTGAAAAATGGTTTATTTCAACAAGATTTCGAAATGTTTCTTCCTACCTGTACCATTTCCCCTCCTCTCATGACAGACATTGTCTTCTGCTGGTACTGTGAGCTATCCTTCTTTGCCTCATCGGGCTGATTATTCAAGCTCGGGTTTTCTGCATTTTCTGCTGCAGCCGATTCTGCCAAAGCAGAGCTACCGGCTGTGATTTGGTTAGCGCCAAGGCTAGAACTAGGAGACTTCTGTCGAGTTATCATTCTAGGTTCAAGGTTGCTCAAACTCGACTCAGTTTCTATATGAGTTTTCTCAGCAGAAACTACAGGACGCCTAGTAGAAGGGCTGCCCTCCACAATGGGGTTGTCGGGTAGAGTCGCGTCAGGAGGTTCCCTACTGCACTGTTTTGCAGGTCCCGACGCTTTATTACTGAATTCTCCACTTGGGATATCTATTTCAAGATCTGTAGATTCAGCCAGCTGGGGCGACTTATTTTTGCCAGTCTCAGTTTTCAAACTGACTGAACCACTATGATCACCACTATTCACATCTTTCTGGTCAGCAGAAGATTTCACACTAGCTTTACGTGCTCCCCGAAACTTCTTGAGATTTTCAAGAGCTTTCTGCTTCAGAATCGCTTCCAGATCATTACTACCCGGACCGGAATCAGGGAGGGGAGACTCATCCGTACTTACCTTAGTCTCACTGACTCTTTCAACCTCTAGCTCTAGTGAGCCAATTCTTTTTGCTGACAGTTCAGACATGCCATTGTTGTCAGAAGGAAATCCATCCTTTTCAACCTGTTGTCCAAAAGCAGATGCATCTGGTGGACTAAGAGTTGGTCCCTTTTTGCCCCCCTCACCACTGCTGCTTTTGCTGGGGAAATCATCATGATCATTGACAATTTCTTCGAATTGCATGTCCTCTGGTTTTTCCGGAATTACTATCACAGATCTCAAACGCTGGGAGTTCTCACCAGTAAAAGTTTCTTCACTTTGACTAATAGTCTGGATTGCATCTTGATACCCAATATAAGAACGGCTCGGGGACCGACTAGTACTCAATGGAGATACAGATTTTCCCTTCCCCCCCTCTCTCTTACTCTTTTGGTGCTCTCTAGACCTTTTTTTAACCCTTTCACCTTCACTCCTCTCAATATCACTAATACTGTCATTGCAAGTGGAGCAGCTATGGGAATCACTGCTTGCAGAACTAATCTTTACATCTCTCTTAAGCTTCTTTCTAGGTTTAGAATCATCATTCTTCTTTGGCTTCTTTCTTTTCTTCGAGCGAGACAAGTCCCGACCATCCTTTCTGCGAGAAGATGTCTTGAGACTTCGCTTTTCTCTCTTCTTAATACTTCTCCTTCGTGAGTGTGAACTCACGGAGTCGCCATCAGAATAAGAATCGCCGGGAGACGTAATGGAAAGGGAACTCAAGGAATCATCATCAGTACTCGTATCATGACGGCGACCACGCTTCCTAGACCTAGTCCGTTTGCTCTTCTTCATGCTACGCACCTAGCCATAAAACATATTCTTTCAGCTTCAGCGACAGACAAACGAAATCAACCTCATTCAGAACAATCAAATGAGCAAGTAAATTACTCGCTTAGCAAAAATCAGAAACAATGTAGGCATTACCCTATTCAATCCAATGAACTAAAATTCACAACCTTAACACTCTCACAGCAAAACATAACCAATCACAAAAACAAATGCCTGCCAACGTTCTTATCCATTTACAAATAGATTCAAATCTCAAGAAACGCACATCAATTGATAATAAAAACACAAGTTTCAAACCAACATAAAACAATTGACCGTACAAAAACAAAAATCACGACGTGGGTTCTTCATCATTCTACACATTGAGTTCGGACATATACCTTGGAAGAGAGTTTGGAACTTTTCTTCTTTGAAGTAGATTTCTTTCTGGATGAAGAACCCATATCACCAATCAGGGCTAGGTTTTCGTCTCCTTAATATCCTCCTACTTGTAATAAAATCGGGGGAAAAAAATTGAGAAGTAGGATTTGCAATTCATGCCGGACCCGAGCAAAGCAGTTGAAAAGGTTGCGGGATTGAAGATCAAGAACATGTAATGCACCTGACGGGAGGAGGGTTTGCTTCCGAGGTTTGCCACTGAATGATCTATCTAAGTTTTGATCTGTTTTTTATTTGAGTCTCACGTGACCATATGTTTCGATGGTTTGTACTGATATGACCTGTGAAGTTGGAAAGTGTTAATATGTGTTTTGCCGAAATGTGCTAATATAATCCTATGGCTAAATTATTTTTTTGGTCCCCTACAAAGTATCTTTTACTATCTTTTGGTACTCATTTGCCAAATAACCCTTAGACGGTACCCAACAAATTTAAAATGATATATTTTGGTCCCCAGAGGTGGTTTTCAGGGAAAGTCAATTGTAAAATTGGTCAAAATATATAAAATGACCATTATACCCCTGAGTTTAAAAAATAAAAATAAAAAATCGCCAGGAGGCAGGATGTTCGAGGACTCGAGGCAGGAGGTTCGAGGGATTGAGGCATGCGGTTGGAGGGCTCGTGGCATGATGTTGGAGGGCTCGTGGCATGATGTTCGAGGGCTCGAGGCATGATGTTCGAGTGCTCGAGGAATGGGGCTCGAGGGCTCAAGGCATGGGATTCGAGGGCTCAAGGCATGAGGCTCGAGGGGAGAGTGGAGAGGTTCGAGGACTCGAGGGCTCGATGGGAGAAGTTCGAGGGCTCGAGGGGAGAGGTTCGAGCCTCGAGAGGAGATATTCGAGTGCTCAGGATGAAGTCGATTGAAAATTTTAAAATTAATATTTTTTTAATTGAAAATATTTTTAAATTCGTAAAATTACCATTATACCCCTGACCATGCCGGAAAACCATTTAGTCTGGCTGGAAAACCACCTATGGGGACCAAAACATATCATTTTGAATTTGTTGGGTACCGTCTAAGGGTTGTTTTGCAAATGGGGACCAAAAGATAGTAAAAGATTCTTTGTAGGGGACCATAAAAATAATTTAGTCTAATCCTATCGACCTGATTTTGGCCGGAAATATATGAAATGACTATTATACCCCTATTTTTTTAAAAAATAAAAATTTTAAAAATGTTAAAAGACCATTATGCCCTCGTTGTCTCTTTCTTCTTTCTCTTTTCTTCTGCTCTTTTCTTCTTCTCTTTCTTCTTCCTCTTTTCTTCTGCTCTATTCTTCTTCTCTTTCTTCTTCCTCTTTTCTTCTGCTCTTTTCTTCTTCTCTTTCTTCTTCCTTTTTTTTCTCCTCTTTTCTTCTTCCTCTTTTCTTCTTCTCTTTCTTCTTCCTCCACTAGCCTCCGGCCCAAAATCTGCATCGTCGAGGCAGCGCATCGTGTCATCGCATCGGTGCCTCGATTCCTACCGTTCCCATCGGTAGCGACGCCCATCAATTCCTACCGTTCCCTCGATTCCTACCGTCGAGGCGTCGCATCGATAGTGGCGCCGGTAGAGGTGAAGGAGCAGCGGAGGCGGAGGTGTCGTTACTCAATTCCCGCAGCTTTTTTGCAAGTGTCACTGCTCGATTCCTACCGTTCCCATTCTCTCCTGCTCGATTCCTGCCATCTCCGCCACCAGAGGAGGAGCTAGGGTTTAGGGGCGGAGGAAGATCCATCTCCGTCAGATGAGATGGAGTTGGCGGGCTAGGGCGTTGTAGTGGCGCCGGATGGGATTCGCTGAGTTTAGTGGTGGTGGTCGATGGGACGGGGTGGTGGTGGCAGAGCTGGGCAGGATTGGTGTTTGAGGCGATGGATGGTGAGGCACGGTGAATCGAGCAGGAGAGAACGGTGGCGGAACTGTTTCTCGATTACTTAAAGCATTCAATTCTGGCATTTAACAACATAATCGCCAGAATTCCGGCGCTGTTGGGAATGGCGGTGTCGGTAACGTATCTGAACTATAGAGGTTTACATACTGTGGGCTTTTCTGCAGTTCTATTAGCGTGTTTTTCGATGTTCTCGTTTGTAGCAATGGTGGTGCTTTCGATCCCGAAGATCCGACCGCGGCGGTAGGCGGTGGTGGATTTTAAGAAGGTGGATTGGAGAGGGTACTTTAACAATATGTTTTGGAACCTGAATTACTGGGATAAGGCGAGTACGGTTGCTGGAGAAGCCCGAAAGTGCTGAGTAGGGATTGAGCTTTTTATTTACTGTGTTACAGACGGAATCATAATTTTGTTGCTGGATTTTTATTACTGTGTTACAGATTGAGCTTCTAGATTTGTTGTTGGATTTCAACATTTTTTTCTTCAGGAATCGGAATTCTAATCAGTGGAGTTAGGAGTGGGTTAATTTCAAACCAGTGGAGGAGGATTGAAGTGGGTTCGCCGAAGGAATTTTGCCAGATTCCGGCGAACTCTAGTGGCGGAGGTGGCGACGAAAATCCAGATTCCGGTGGTAGTGGGCGTCGGAGGTGGTGAAGCCGCGGTGGAGGTGGTGGCGGAACAGTCATGGCTATGGTCATGGAGATGATGAAGCAGAAGAATGTAGGGGTTTTTAGTTATTATATTATTAGGTTTAAGACTAGGGATATTTTAGTCATTTTAGGTTTGGTCAATGCCAAAAAATCCTAAGTTAATGCCGGAATAGTGCCACAGGGTTATATCGGCACTTCTGATGCAAAACATAGGGTTACAATAGCACTTTTCAACTTTACAGGGTCATATTAACATAAACCTCCAAAACATAGGGTCATATCAGTATTTTGCCCTTTTTATTTTGTTGGTAAGGGATGTAATTTTTTCGTTTAATAACCGACTTGTACTCAATTTTCTCTTCTTTTTCTATCAAACTACTCGCACTTCATCATTTTCTCAGGTCTTTTGTACCAATGAAAAAAACAAGGTTTGAAGTTCGAATTATCAGAAATAAAAGTAAATATTTTTTATTGCACGAATCGCATTATAAACTTTATAACTACTGCACGTTGCATAATAAAATTTTAATATTGCAACTAAAATCTTTTACATTTTATTGTTCTAATGAGACTTCGTCCTTCCATGAGACTAGGGAAATTGTGGTATATTAATATCAAACCAAACTCCTTTACAATCTTTAGGCCTCCTCGGCCCAATACTAAATCAACCCATTCCCCTTTCTATACAATCTGCATCTGTCTACAACTCCAACTAGCTACTACTACCCAAAAATTTCTGATCCCATTCTTCCTCCAATTCCGTTTCCCAGCTTCTCGCCATCCTCCATCTCCATTCTGCCTCCACCCTTGCGCATATAAAAGTCGTCGGTTTCCCCACCCCACTGAACGTTCCACTATTCCTCTCCTCCCAAATATGATGAAGCCCTGCCACTAGCTTCAAAACTCGGCCTTTTGCTTCCTCCATGACATACTGATCAATATTTTCTTCATGTCTCTCAAGCTTCTGCACTCCATTTCAATAAGCTTTTTCATCACTTCTTTTGTGCACTCGCGTTAACTATAAAAAGGTGCCTCAAAGTTTCTTGTTGCTTGTCGCACAATCTGCAGACTGCAGTTCAGTTAAGGTCCCAATAAGTTGTGTCTTTGCAGTTTATCCACTGTTGCAGTTTTATCAGCCTTCACACGAAGAACCTATGCTTTGGCAACAATGACTTGTGCCGTACAATCTTTTCCTGTCTAACTGAGTTCTCATCACCTTTTAGCTTATCATAGATCCCCTGATATCCCCTTGCCATCCCCTTCAGTCTGTTTAAATTTTTCTAAGCCCAGTTGTGATGCTCCTTGTACTGGTGTCTCTCACAACTGTCTCCTTTCAGATGGTAGGCATTTATCCGGCGCACCCATAAAATAGTCTGCTTGGAGCTAAGGTCCTATATTCGTTTAATCATTGCAGCCTTGTTCCGAGTTGAAGAGTCCTTGGTCTCATTCCTCCTTTTATCTTACTTCTGCACAATGCCGACCAAGCCACTGGTGTATACCCCTTCTGCCCTTCTTCTCTTCCCTAGAGAAAACTCCATGCACTCCTTCAGGAATACTGAAGATGCTAGCCCAGTATCCTGCCATACTCATCAATACTGTGTTTATTAGCATCATTTTTCCAGCAAATGAGAGTGTGCCAGTGGACCATGTTTGAAGCTTTCCCCTGATCTTCTCTATAAGCCTTTCACAATCCTGCTTATTCCACTTTGCATTTGATAGTGGTAGTCCCAAATATTGCAGAGGGAGTTCTCCTTTCTGCATTTGTTTTTCAGCTTCCTCCATGACTGAAGTAAATTCTTGCTTTCTTTGCACTGTAACACTACTAACCTCCCTTAGACATCTTTGCCCTCAATTGACTTTCTATTTGTTGCACAGAAGATCGGGACATCATCTGCAAATAGCAATGAATGAATTCCCACCTTGCTGCATCTCCGATGGTACTCCAAACACTTGCTCTCCAGCTTGCTTGACACCAACCTTGTGAGATATTCCATACTTAAAACAAAGAGCAAGGGGGAGAGTGGATCCCCCTGCTTGACTCCTTTTTTACCTACAAATGGTACAGTTTGTCTACATTGAATGATAAACAAAAAGTAGAAGACATTGTACAGTTTTTCATCACACTTGGAAATTTTAACTCCCCCATCCAGTCTTCCAAGAATTTCCAGTTCGAACTGTCAAATGCCTTGCTGATATCCACCAGCAATACACAGCTCTTTTTCGTTCCTGGCATCTAATATTTTCATGAGTTAACAAAATGTTATGTGCCAAGTGCCTCCCTTTCACAAATGTACTCTGATTTGGGCGTATCAGTCCTGGCAGCACTTCTTTCAACCTAGAGCATATTATCTTGGTTATTGTTTTGTAAGCCACTGAGCAACAAGCTATAGGTCTATAGTCTGCAGCTTCTTAAGGATTTTGATTTTTTGGTATCAAGGCTATCACTGCTTCCCCCAACTCCATTGGTATACTATTCCCCTTAAAGAAATTTTGTACCCTCTCCTACAATCTCCTATACACCTTTAAAGAACTTGCTTGAGTAGCCATTTTCCCCTGGGCTTTCTTAGAGCTTATGTCCTTTAGAGCCTTCTTCACCTCATCACTTGTAACTCCCCTTATCAGTTTAGCCTGTTGCACAACTATTATTGTATCTCTCATACTTGTTACACCCATATCCAGTCTCTGTGCTCCCAATTGGGCTTTGAAATGTTTCAGCAAGAGCTCATCAATTGTCTTCTGATTCTCCACTAGTTTATCTCCCATTTTTAAAGTGTAAAGTCAAGGGATTTGCAAGTGAATATTTAATTGGCAATTTTGTGTGAACTTATTTTGAACCGAAAATCCTTCCATGTTGGAACACGATGTGTTCAGAATATTTACGCCAAGGAGTTATGGAAATCAAAGTCAGAATATTGTAGTATTTTGTGATACATGGAATTCGTATATCTGACTAAGTATATCAGGCGTGTAAAGCATAATTGATTTATGGAAAATCCCTACTTATAAGGAGATGATATATTCGAATATATTGGATAGATTGATATAAGGAAAATCCCTTTCTTAATGAGATTTGGATATGCTTCAAGAAGCAGACTTGGAATAGGAATATTGTGGAGATAATCAAGGAGTATTCCAATCTGTTCGTGGATATAAATTGGGACAAACACGGCTGCATACTCACGGATTTAATTGAGCAAAAATATGCATACAGATTTTTGGAGAGTTTCGAGATTTGTAAAGAGTCAGAATACTGTGTTCCAATATACCTGACCTGCTACACAAAGTTCAGAATCATAAACCTTAATTCCTCCGGAGGAGGAGATCCTGCATCGACGGAGTTCGAGATCAGAGGGAGTCTGATCAAAGCGGATCGGTAGCTAGGGGAGCTAGCAGAATTCACACATTATAGTTAGTAAAGATAAGTATTTTGTAACCTGTACTTTGTACTGTATCTTTCTAATTAGTGGATTCATTCTGAACTGGGCCAGGCCCCACATATGTAGGTGGATTACACCGAACTGCGTAACCAAGTCGTGTGTCTTTTACGTTTTACGTTATTATGCACTTGGTTAATTTAGTCATGTTGGAACACACTAGTAAGGACTAGAAAAGGTGGTAAAACTAAATTTCATTTGGTATCAGAGCCTCGTCACTTATTATTCCCTTGGTTGTTTCAAGGAAAGTGAGATCCAGTTTTACCATGACGACAAGAGAAGGAGCTTCAGTCTCTCGACCACCCCTGCTAGAAGGCAACAACTACAACTATTGGAAGGCATGCATAAGGGTCTTCATCAATTCACTGGACGAACTTGCATGGTTTTATGTTGAGAATGAATGGAATCATCCTACAGAAGATGCTGATACAAGTTCTAAGGCGGTAGAAGGAGAGTCAAGCCAAAGGAAGCCGAAGCCCAAAGACAAGGCTAAATGGACTCTAGATGACCTCAAAGAATCTCTGGCGAATTCGAAGGCGCTTAATGCAATCTTCACTGCAATTGATGAAAATCAATTCAAGCTTATCTCTACATGTCACCAAGCAAAGAAAGCATGGGACATTCTACAGACTGTTCACGAAGGAACCAGTCGAGTTCGTGAATCCAAATTACAGATGCTGGCGACTAAGTTTGAGGAACTCAAAATGGATGAAGATGACACCATTGCTACATTCAATGGAAAACTCAGGGACATCTCCAACATGGCTTATCAACTTGGAAAGGTGTACAAAGAAACAAAACTGGTGAAAAAGACCCTGAGATCACTTCCCAAAAGATTGCAATGAAAGTAGCAGCAATAGAGGAAGCAAGAGACATAGCCACCATGAGCCTAGATGAACTAATGGGTTCATTACATACATATGAGATGACATTCCAACAAGCTACAAAAAGAGTCTCTAAGGAATTGGCGTTCAAAGTATCTCCATCTAAGGATAATCACGAGTCTGACAACGATGATGATATTGAAAAACTTGCACTGATCACAGAGAATTTCTCGAGAATGCTAAAGAAGGTGGTCAACAAGAAATCTCAGGAAAGGTTTGGTGGAAATAGACAAAGACAACAAGACTTAGGTAATAATCTTGGAATGAGATTTGAACAAGGGAATCCGCAGTTTGGGAGAAATCAGAACAACGAACCAAAACAGGCTGGATGAATTCAGTGCAGAGAATGTGATGGATATGGTCATATTCAGGCTGAATGTGCTAGCAAGAAACAAGGAAAATCACATGCCACCTCTTGGAGTGAAGATGAAGATGATGAGAAGAACGAAGAGGAACTCACCAATAACTACGTAGCTTTTGGAGCAAAGATTCATGATACATCAGAGGACCAATGTTCCAACACACTGAACAAAGGTAAAGCTGTATGTTCCAACATTGATCTGGATGACTCACACAGCAATGAAGATGATGATTTGTCTGTAAGTGATGAAGAAATCTACAGCACCTATAAAAAAATGTATGCTATGTGGGTCCAAGTAGCTGACACAAACAAAGAGCTGAACGAAGAAAAAAAGGAAGTTAATGGAAAGTGAAAGAGAATTACGGTTCACGATTGCAAAACTTGAAAAGAGTAATGAAGAACTGAATGGAAAACTGATAGCAGCAGTCAAGAGGGCCGAGATGTCTAACTATTGTTAAATTAAATTCCAGGAATGCAAAGCTTGATGATATTCTGGAGATGGGAAGAATCTTTGGTGATCGACACGGGATTGGATACGGGAAAGAACCCAAGACTGAATCACATGAAAAACCAGTAACCCTCAAGGCTAAGATCCAAGAAGCAAAACGAAAGTATGGGATACCTCATCAGAGAAAGCCACTCATATGTAAATATTGTACGTATCAAGGACATGCTGAAAAGCAGTGCAGAAAACTGATCAAAGATCAAATGACAGGAAGACAACTTCTGTCGTGTTCCAACATAGGCGATATTCATACAGTAAAATTGATCAGAAAGGTATGGATTGTTAAAAAATCTAGTACATGTCTAGTGGCACACACTTCTCTAACAGCTTATTCCAGCAATTCGTGGTACTTTGATAGCGGTTGTTCTCGCCACATGACTGGCACTCCAGAATATCTCACGAACATTACTCCATATGATGGCGGATATGTAACCTTTGGTGATGGAAAGAGAAGCAGAGTAATTGGCAAGGGCGAATTGAAAATGGAAGGGTTTCCAGTATTCACAAGTGTATTATTTGTTGAAGATCTAAAGGCAAACTTGCTAAGTATAAGCCAGCTGTGTGACGACAATATGGTAGTGGAATTCCAGAAGGACAAATGTATAGTGAAGCATGGAGAAAACAAGGTTCTTTCAGGGATAAGATCATCAGACAATTGCTATCTGCTAGAACAAGGAGTTTGGTGTATGATTTCAAAGCAAGATGAATGAATTCTTTGGCACGGGAAGCTCGGCCACATCAATTATAAAAACATTGGTGAAAGTTGCAAATGTGAAAGTTGTACAAGGAATGCCTACCTTAACCAGCAAGGATGGAGTTGTATCTGGACCATGTCAACAAGGTAAACAAATTCGATCTCCTCACTCTTCAGTTTAGTATATTACTACATCTAGAAATCTAGAATTATTGCATATGGATTTGATGGGTCCGGTTAATACACCTAGTATAGGTGGAAAGAAATATATCTTTTTATGTGTTGATGACTTCTCTAGATCTACATGGGTAGCCTTTTTGAAAGAAAAATATGATACGATAGAAGTATTTAGAAGCCTTGTAGTGAAGTTACAAACTGAAAAGGGGAGTCCAGTAGGGAAGATAATTCGAATTCGAAGTGATCATGGTAGAGAATTTGAGAATGAACAATTCAGTTCCTTCTGCGATGAGCTTGGAATCCAACATGAGTTCTCGGCTCCTATCACCCCTCAACAGAATGGTATCGTAGAACGAAAGAACAGAAGTCTACAAGAGATGACTCGAGTTATGTTGGCGGAGGAAGATATTCACAAGAAATGGTGGGCAGAAGCAATCAATACAACATGTTATACAATCAATCGAGTATATCTTCGACCATTCACCAGCAAAACATCCTACAAAATCTGGAAGGGAAGAAAACCAAATGTCTCATATTTTCATGTGTTCGAAAGCAAATGCTACATTCTCAAAGATAGAGAACAATTGGCAAAATTTGACAATCGAAGTGATACAGGAGTTTTTCTCGGGTATTCCATCAACAGCCGTGCCTATAGAGTTTTTAATCATCGAACCAACACTCTCATGGAATCCATAAATGGTATTGTGGATGATTCAGAGAAAGAACAAAATTCTAACGTTGTCGAGGAAGAATCTGGTAACTCTCATATTCCAACACAGTTGTCTCAACCTGACAAGGCGCATCCCTTGGTTGAAACAGAATCACGTCAGAATACTGGCATGCCCAAGTAGATAAATACTGACACTGACGAAACTGAGTATGTTGGAACATCATCCCCCACTACTGAATCATATGTTCCAACACATGACCAACCCGGTTCAACCATGAGAAGTACTCGATCAGTGCCTCGAGTTGATTACCGACGACTGGCTGGACTACACTGTTTTGTTTCTCTAATTGAACCTAAGAACTACAAAGAAGCCTTACTTGACGAGTATTGGATTGTTGCAATGCAAGATGAACTTGGTCAGTTTACAAGGAATGATGTTTGGTATCTTACTCCTCGCCCCAAAGGCATTAATGTCATTGGTACGAAGTGGATCTTCAAGAATAAATCAGATGCAGATGGCTTAGTCACCCGAAACAAAGCTAGACTTGTTGCTCAAGGTTATACACAAGTGGAAGGTGTTGATTTTGATGAAACCTTTGCGCCAGTTGCCAGGTTAGAATCTATCCGAATTCTACTAGCTATTGCCTACTCTTTGAACTTTACTTTGTATCAAATTGATGTCAAGAGTGTCTTTTTAAATGGAGTGGTGAATGAAGAAGTATATGTGGAACAACCTAAAGGCTTTGAAGATCCTCATTATCCACATCATGTATATCGTCTCAAGAAGGCTTTATACAGACTAAAGCAAGTACCCAGGGCATGGTATGAACGACTTACTACCTTTCTTCTTCAGAAAGGTTATCGTCGAGGGGGAGTAGATCGCACTTTGTTCGTGCTTGACAAGGCTTCAATGTTTCTGATTGCTCAAATTTATGTTGATGACATAGTTTTTGGTTCTACTTCACCATCTATGGTACAGGATTTTGTCACCATTATGCAATCTAAATTCGAAATGAGCATGGTTGGAGAGCTGACTTACTTTCTGGGATTGTAAGTCAAACAAGAACGGAATGATCTATTCATAAATCAAAGTAAGTATGCCTTGAATTTGATTAAAAAATTTGGTCTCAGTAGTGCTCGAGCAGTTCGAACTCCTATGGGAGTTTTTGATAAACTGGTAAAGGAAGAAAAAGGAGTTCCGGCCGATCGAAAGTTATATAGAGGCATGATTGGAAGCTTATTGTATTTAACTGCAAGCAGACCAGATATATGTTTCAGTGTTGGAATATGTGCAAGATTTCAAGCTGATCCTAAGGAATCTCATCTTACTGTAGTTAAAAGAGTTATTCAATATGTAAGTGGGACTTATGAGTATGGTGTTTGGTATTCTAAGAATCAAGATTCAGAGTTGATTGGGTACAGTGATTCTGATTGGGCTGGTAATGCTGATGATAAAAAAAGTACCACAGGTGGATGTTTCTTTATTGGAACAAATTTGGTGTCCTGGTATAGTAAGAAATAGAACTCGATTTCTCTATTTACTGCAGAAGCTGAATATCTTGCAGCAGGGAGTTGTTGTGCACAATTATTATGGATGAAACAAATGTTGAAAGACTATGGAATTAATCAAGGCCTCTTAAAATTCTATGTGATAACACAATTGCTATTGATATCTCGAAAAATCCAGTTCAGCACTTGAGAACCAAACACATTGACATAAGGCATCACTTTATTAGAGATCTGGTTGAAAGAAAGGAAGTGGAAGTAGTCTATGTTCCAACACATGAGCAATTTACTGATATATTTACAAAGCCGTTGGATGCCACCTCTTTTGAGAACCTTCGACAACACTTAGGTGTTTGTCAAATCTGAGGTAATTTTTACCATAATTATTTTTCCTGTAAATGTTTTTATTGGTTATTTTTTGTTTAGAAAAATTTGAAAAGAACAAAAAATTGGAAGGTAGCAAGGTTGTACAAAAATAGGAGATGGTTAGAATGGTGTGTTGGAAGTTATTTTTGGAATGACAACTGAACTTGACAAGTGAAGAAAGTATCATCATAACAAGTTTGGGAAATCTAAAAAGTGCTTCGCAGGAAAAGAGGTGAATAGGTGAAGAGTTAAAGTGAGATTCAAACTTACCCAAAAATCTTCCGTATCCCTCTACAATCGGCCAATATTTTCCTCTTCAACTCACTGTCGAAAAATCTTGCTCTCCACAACTCTTCTCCATCGCTATATTGTGTTAAAGGATGTCAACTACAAACTATCCTACACATGAAGAAGAGATGCCAGAAGTTATGTATGAAGACCAATTTTCAACCAATCTGGAATTGGTTTTACTTGATGAAAATAAAAGGTATGCTGACCAAGCTAGAAGAGAAACAGGTGTGGAAGAAAATCAAGAGCAAAATGAAGGAAGCACTGACAAAGATGAGGTCAAGGAGACATCTGAAGTAGAGCAAGAGGCTCCCGACAACGGTAAACAGAATGGGGAATCCGGAGTTGAAACTGATTCTCAAGAAAAATCCTCTGGAATCATGAAGAAGAAACCCACGGTAACTGGTCCTGATCCTACTCCATTAAAATTCATGGGTATTGAATGTAAGAGTGTTGGTGAAATCTTTGAATGGCTTGAGGCAAGCAGAGTTTCCATAGATTTAACAAAGATTAGGAGTATAACAGGAGAATATCTGACTGTTGAAGTTAAGGAGTTAGTGACCGGTAACATAGGCGGAATAAGGAGGCTTGAGAATTATAATGTGAAATTTGTGATGGGAAGATATGCTGAATTTAGAGAAAGAGACAGATTCTATGTGCATTGCTATATTCCATTGCCGAGTTTTATTTCTTTGAGAGAAATAAATGACAGTGAAGTGGCTGGAAGGGAAGTTGTGAGAAACAGAGACAAACTGCAGGTGGGATTTTATGATTCGAAATATGCCAAAATGGTGGAAGAATTAAGAAAGCCCATCATCATTGTGCTGTCAGACAGTGATGACAGTGTTCCAACATAGGAGGGTGAACATGATTATATGGATTTAGATTCTGATACTGATCTGGGGGGTGCAGATGATGAGATGCAGGATAATCTAAATTCTGAGTCATCAGATGAATATTTTTCTAATCAGAAGTATGTCTCTGAGAGTGATGATGAGGTTGATGAGGATTTGGATCAAGATGATCAGCCTGAAGGAGAATCTGAGGAGAAGAATGAGGCTGAAGGTTCAGGAAGTGTTCCAACACAGGAAATTCCAAATCTAGCATACTCAAGTGATGAGGTGCTTGACGAATTCTATCAGATGGCTAAAGGCGAGAGAAAGGCTTCTAAAGCTAAGGTTTTTGCCTAGGCAAAGAAGAGCAAGAGAAGGCATGGCTGCACGAAGAAGAAAGTCATACCTCCCCCCTTTGTAAGCAAGGCTTATTCTGTTGTATATTTTGACTCAAAGGGTGAAGAGATGGGAGAATTTTTCTCAGAAAGGAAGGTCATTGCTGAAAGACCTGTAGATTTAAAAGCTTACAAGGATAGTGGTTTTTCGGACTATCTGAAAGCAATTGGCATGACTACTGCAGCCACGATCCAGCTACAGTACAACAGGTAAGTTGTACTTGAGGTATATTCTAACCTTATGACTGGTAATTTAGAGATAAGTTCCCCATGGTATGGTAGGGTATATGTACGGGGGAAGATCATAGATGTCTCGGCTACCAGGATTAACAAATTGCTGGGTCTGAAGACACCTGAGATAGGGGGAGTTTTTCCTGAAGACTTGGGAGTGTCTGATAATCAAATATTGGCTGTTATCTCTGGCAGGTATAAGGTTGAATGGTCGGCAACTGGATATTCACAAGCATCATGCTTGTCTTCGAGATTCTTTGGATTATATCAGGTGGATGTACATTGTTGGTTGCCCTCTACTAATACCACAGCCTTGACAAGGGAAATGGCTAAATTGTTGTACTGTGTTGGAACACAGAAGGATGTCAACCTAGGACTACTTATTCAGCAGCATTTAGTCAGACAAGCTACTGCTCCTAAGGTCAATGATGCCGTTATTTACCCTGCTCTGATCTCTGCACTAGCCAAGAGTGCACAAGTAAAAGGGAATGCCTCGGATGTTGTGATTGATACAGAGTTTCTGAAGCCCAACAAGAAGACGTTCGGGTTAAGGCATGTGCATGATCTCCTGTGGAAACCATCTGGATCGACTTCTTCATCAGCAGCAGAAAATGAGGCTAGGACAACTGTTCTGAATGCTAGACTTGGAGCTATAGGTATACAAATGGCTGCGTTGGAGGCAGAAAAAACTATTCTAGAGGCAGAGAAGTCACGGTTGGAAGCTTGAGTTAATGTCTGATGCAGGGGGAGCTTACTTGATGGTGTTAGTTTGATGTTTTTGAAGTTGCCTTTGGCCTATGTGTGGTCCCGGGGGGGGGGGGGGGGTAATTTCGGATGCTATTTTGTTCAATTTGGCTGTAATGACATTTATGTTTTGGATTTCTGGTTTCTGGGTTTTGGATTTCATGTTTAAGGGAATTCTGGTATTATGTTCTGCTATTTTGATGAAAGCTTATGTTTTTTATGCTGGAAGTTTTTCGTTGGGAATTACATGTCCAAAATATTATGGGTCCACAAAAATGCCAAAGGGGGAGATTGTAAAGTCAAGAGATTTGCAAGTGAATATTTAATTGGCAATTTTGTGTGAACTTATTTTGAACCGAAAATCCTTCCATGTTGGAACATGCTGTGTTCAGAATATTTACGCCAAGAAGTTATGGAAATCAAAGTCAGAATATTGTAGTATTTTGTGATATAAGGAATTCGTATATATGACTAAGTATATCAGGCGTGTAAAGCATAATTGATTTATGGAAAATCCCTATTTATAAGGAGATGATATATTCGAATATATGGGATAGATTGATATAAGGAAAATCCCTTTCTTAATGAGATTTGGATATGCTTCAAGAAGCAGACTTGGAATAGGAATATTGTGGAGATAATCAAGGAGTATTCCAATCTGTTCGTGGATATAAATTGGGACAAACACAGCTGCATACTCACGAATTTAATTGAGCAAAAATCTGCATACAGATTTTTGGAGAGTTTCGAGATTTGCAAAGAGTCAGAATACCGTGTTCCAACATACCTGGCCTGCTGCACAAAGTTCAGAATCATAAACCTTAATTCCTCGGGAGGAGGAGATCTTGCGTCGACGGAGTTCGAGATCAGAGGGAGTCTCATCAAAGCGGATCGGTAGCTAGGGGAGCTAGCGGAATTCACACATTATAGTTAGTAAAGATAAGTATTTTTGTAACCTGTACTTTGTACTGTATCTTTCTAATTAGTGGATTCATTCTGAATTGGGCCAGGCCCCGCAGATGTAGGTGGATTACACCGAACTGCGTAACCAAGTCGTGCGTCTTTTACGTTTTACGTTATTATGCACTTGGTTAATTTATTCATGTTGGAACACAATAGTAAGGGCTAGAAAAAATGGTAAAACTAAATTTCATAAAGTAACATGATTCTTAGAGTCAATTGCATCAATATTTAATGACTAAATTATTTTTCTGGCCCATGACATAGCATCTTATACCATCTTTTGGTTTTCGAGACCAAAACCACGTCCTTTTAGTATCCTATAAATTCAAAACGATATGTTTGGTTCTCAAACCAGATTCCGGGTGGTTTTCAGGTAGACTAAATTATTTGTTTTGTCTTTTAACATATGATCTTAAACTATCTTTTAGTCCTCAAAACCATCCAAAAACCACCTTGAAACCTGCCCTGGGGACCATACAAATCGTTTTGAATTTGTAGGGTACTGAAAGGACGTGGTTTTAGTCCCGGGAACTAAAAGATGGTATAAGATGTTATGTTATGGACCAAAATAATAATTTAGTCATATTTAATTATATATACATGTATATTTATTCATTTATAATTAGAACTATTTTTAAAATAGGGCATTACTATATCTTGCCCTGTATTTTACTATTCTCGCCCTAATACGTATAAATACACGTATTAATATTTTTTAAAAAATAAAAATTAAAAACCCTAAAATCCTCTCCCCCTTCCCTCTCTCCATTCCATCCGGCCAGGTGCCGCCGCCCGCCGCCCGCTGCCCGCCGCCCGCCGCCGCCGGAAATCCGC
Source organism: Rubia yunnanensis (assembly GCA_037428765.1). Classification (NCBI taxonomy): domain Eukaryota; kingdom Viridiplantae; phylum Streptophyta; class Magnoliopsida; order Gentianales; family Rubiaceae; genus Rubia; species Rubia yunnanensis. Next base: position 9,176,253 of record CM075070.1, read on the forward strand.
CGGAAAATCACCGGAAAACGTAAGTTTTGGAGGATTTTTTTTAGTTTTCGTGCGAATTTTTTTTGTTTTCGTGCGAATGAGGGGTTTAGTTGTAAATATAAGAAAATAGGAGGCTTCACTCTTAAATTAATTTAATTCATAAGATAATAGGAGATTAAGATGTAGAATAATTCGGAGAAATCTAATATAAGAAATTTAATGAATTTTGGACTTAAAACGAAGAAATTGAGATTGTTAGAAATTATTTAATTTAAATTTGGAAATGATTATAGGAGGCTTCACTCTTAAATTAATTTATTTCATAAGATAATAGGAGATTAAGATGTAGAATAATTCGGAGAAATCTAATATTAGGAATTTAATGAATTTTGGAATTAAAACGAAGAAATTGTGTTTTTTAGAAATTAATTAGTTCAAATTTGGAAATGATTACTATTTCCGTAATTTGGAAAGTATATGTGACATAATAGAATATAGTTCTATTTAAATAAAATTTATTAATCCGATGTAAACAATTGTGTAGTAAAATTATTATGATATGTTTTAACAATTGTTTCCTTGAATGTTAATAATAGTGTGATGTGGTAAAAAAATAAGATTATTTAGTAATGTAGTTTCCAATTTGTAACTTAAAAAAATGTCAAGTCTGAATCATTTGCTTCGCGTCCGCATGGAGCTTGCTGCTCTGTCTATGACCCTCGGGGTACACTGAGAAAGAGTGGTTGTGCATCCCTCGCCTAGGATCCTTGCACGGCACTACATTCCAACCATCCCCCGTGATGCTCTGTTTCAAGACAATCGCGAATGGGCAGTCACAACTTCTGGTCGAGCTGCTACTCCGTCGGACTCTACATCCTTATCCTTTCGGCCCCGATTGCAAATGCAATATAACCTCAGCGGACCATTCCTATTCTGTTTGTAGGACTTCGTGACAAGTTCAAATCCCACCTGCAGAGCAATCCGTTGCAGGTAGGAATAAGCCTCGGCAACATCTGGAAACACAGCTGAGGTGGCAAATGGAGAGTATCCATTCCGCCCTGCAGCAGCTTCACATGACTGATTGTCATCCTTAAACAGCAATAAACATCAAGTAATTAGTTACACTCAACTGCTATACCAACGACAATGATGTCGTCAATTAACGTTTACATATGAACGAATAAAGATAAAATTACTGTCAAAACGTTAGAACATGTACTTAAAGAAGACAACATAAAGATAAAATAATAGTACATGAAATGCCATTAGAGTTATAAAATTCACGTACACAAATTAACTCCCTAAACTAAAATTACATTCATCCATTTCAAACGGTCCTCCTAATGGAAAAAATTTCTCATTAACAGCTCAAACATACATGTAATGGAAAAAAAAATAACATAACATTGTGGCTAGAATTAATATTACATTCTTACATTTCACGTTAAGGTTTAAAATTAATTAACGTAACGAATTTAATGTTCACTGGTGAACTTTTTGAATCCAAAATGCAACCGGGTCGTTTCAGATTAACTTTTAATACTTGCATTTGAATAATGCAAAATGAAACAAAGTAATTACATTTCAACAAATTAAAATAACAAAATAACGTAAAAGAACGTAAATTAACGTTACAATAATTAACAACATAACAAAATTAACAAAACAACAAAATTAACGTTACAATAATTAACAAAATAACAAAATTAACAAAACAACAAAATTAACGTTACAATAATCAACAAAATAACAAAATTAACAAAACAACAACATTAACGTCACAATAATTAACAAAATAACAAAATTAACAAAACAACAACATTAACGTCACAATAATTAACAAAATAACAAAATTAACAAAACATCAACATTAACGTTACAATAATTAAAATTAACGTTACAATAATTTTTACGTTACAATTAATAAATTAAAATACTCAGATGAGCATAAATTAAAAAACTAAGATGAGCATAAATTTCTTTCTCCCTAACAGCTAAAACATACACGTAATGGAAAAAAAATGAAATAACATTGTGGCTAGAATTAATATTACATTCTTACAGTACAACAAATTAAAATATCAAAATAACGTAAAAATACGTAACTTAACGTTACAATAATTAATAGGACATAAATTATTGTAGATAAATTAGAAACAGCATTACGTAACAAAATTAACAACAAAATTAACGTTACTGCTATTAATAGGAGATAAATTCATAGGAGATAAATGTGCAATAGTTTCTACGTAATAGTTAATAAATTAAAACACAAAGACGAGCATAAATTTCTACGGCAAAAATTATTAAATTTAACAACTACGTAACTAATTAGTAAAATTACCTCCGAAGACATGGAATTTCTAACACCCTTTCCGGAGTAATTTTTGCTCGTTTTGGATAGCAAAAAATTTCGAGTGCCCTCAAAATGAGTAGAATTCGTGCTAAAAAAAATGGCACGGCTCGCGCCCAGGCCACGGCGAGCCGAGGCGCGTCCGGCTCGCGCCCGTGGCCTGGCGACCGGACCGCGCCATTCTCGCGCCCACCGCACGGCGAGCCGTGGCTCGCGCCCAGACCCCGGCGAGCGGACCGGCGGTGGCTCGCGGCCTATCGGTGGCGACCGGACCGGCGCCGGCTCGCGGTCCGCCGGTGGCGAGCGGACCGGCGACGCCTCGCGGCCAGGCCGCGGCGACCGGACCGGCGCCGGCTCGCGGCCGGGCGGTGGCGAGCGGACCACGGCCCAGACCGTGGCGACCGGAGCCCGCCACGGCTCGCACCCAGGCCATGGCGAGCCGACCGGTGGCGCCTCGCGCCCAGGCCGTGGCGAACCGGAGCCGGCGGCGGCGGGCGGTGGTCCGGCGGCGGCGGGCGGTGGTCCGGCGGCGGCGGGCGGTGGTCCGGCGGCGGCGGGCGGTGGTCCGGCGGCGGCGGGCGGTGGTCCGGCGGCGGCGGGCGGTGGTCCGGCGGCGGCGGGCGGTGGTCCGGCGGCGGCGGGCGGTGGTCCGGCGGCGGCGGGCGGTGGTCCGGCGGCGGCGGGCGGTGGTCCGGCGGCGGCGGGCGGTGGTCCGGCGGCGGCGGGCGGTGGTCCGGCGGCGGCCTAGTTTTAATTAATTTTATCTCAATTAATATTAACTAACTACAATTATCTAAATTAATTTTAATTCAGTTATTCAAAATAGAAAAAAAAAATACTGCATGCGTATTAGGGCGAGGATAGTAAAATACAGGGCGAGATATAGCGATCCACTTAAAATACGTGATACGCTAAATTTAGGCATGCCTCAGTGATCAGGGCCACGTGGTCGGTCAGGTGCAACTCTAATGTAAATCTTTCTACCCCTTATAGTTGCATTACGACTTTAAAAAATTTGCAAACGTACACTATATTAGGTGTCAAAGACTACACAAGCGTGGAGTTCCTCACTCTATTTTATTGTGTAAATCAAAATGAAGTCTCACTCCTTCCGTGATACAATAATGAATGTAAGTGATTGTATAAAAAAAGATATATATACTCTCTTTGTCCCACACTAGATCACTGAATTACTTTTTTACGATTTTTGGTGAGTATTTTTTATCGTAAATATCTCTAACTACATGCAATAATGTCGCTAAAAATTGATATTTAGAAAATAGATGTTAATATGAACTTAACAATATCTTACATGATCTTTCTATAGATAAAGTTAAAGTTTAAAAATCAATTAAGCAATGATGCGAGACGGAGGAAGTAATATTATTAATATAATTTTATAATTAAAATTAGCTTAATCTAACTTCAAAAGTCACACTAAATTGTTTTGACTGAGATTGCAGGAGCATGTAAAAAATCAATTTAAGAAACAAGCAACTTTCATTTTTAATCTTTTCTTCTTTCTATCTACTCCCGATACGTGACACACTTACCTAATTGCGATGTTTCTTTTTAAATTGCATACTTTTTATTTTTGGCAAAATTTCTTGAATTTCATTCACTCATTCTACTTTTTACGTTCTACATTCAATTGCATCCACTCATTTTATTCACGTAAATCCAAGCATCGAAACCTATGGTGTCATGAATAAGAAACGGATGGAGTATTACAATAACTTATACTATGATACTCCTACTACTACTGCTACTAATAAATTATTATTATTATTATTATTATAATGCCCCAACACTTTCTTGTTTAGTGTATATATACCCCTTAATTTTTTCAAAAGTGCACATATACCCTGGGTTTCTTGATTGTACACATATACCTCTCAACTTTTCAAACACCTCCGGCTATATAGTTATAAGTGCATTTTCGAAAAACTAAGAGGGTTATATGTGCACTTTTGATAAGTTGTGAGGGATAAATGTGCACTTTTTTAAAAAAAAATGGGAATATATGTACATTAAACAAAGAATTCAGAGGCATGAATGCACTTTACTACGTACTACTCCTACTATTATTATTTTGGTATATTATTTTTGTTTCCAAATGAATTACGCGAGTGGAAAGATGGGATATATTATTTTTGTTTCCAAATGAGTTACGTGTGGAAAGATGGGATATATACAAATATAATTTTATACGACACATATAATGATGAGATAATTTAAAAATACAAAAACAACCCTAACTACTTACTCCCTTCGTCCCTAAATAAATTGTACACTTTCTATTTTGGTCTGTCCCTGATTAAATTGCAAACAATCAGATATTTCCATTTTTGGCAAAGTTGACCACAAGTTAAATGATCGAAATGCCCCTGGACCGTGCAAAATTTACAACCATTAAGGCTGATTAATTTTGGAATTGGAATAGGCCTTGGACACGTGTCTGTGGCATGGTGGTTGGCGTGAGATTAATTTCATTTAATCTCCCAACCACCTGCGCATATCACATGCGTTCAGTACTGTTCCAAATGCTCCATTATTGCTCATCTCACACTCCCATTTACGCTCCTAATGCTCTCAACTCGCTCCATTATCTTCTTCTTTTCTCTCATTTCTCACACAATCTTCACAGCTCATCCTCTCCTCTCTGAAATATGAAAACCCTAGCCGCTCAACCTCTTTTCTGCCATCGTTCTTTGTTTGAAAACTGTGTTTTTTGTGTGGGTTTACTTAGCTAAATGATCTTTTAGCACAAATTGTTGTTTCAGATCTAGGGTTTTCTTGATTCGGTTTGGGGTTTTGCAGACGAAACCGATTTCATCAGTTTTTTTAACTGAAATCATAGCGTTTTAAGGGTCGATTTATGTTTGACTATTTGAAAACTGTGTTTTTTGTGTGCGTTTACTTGGCTAAACGATCTTTTAGCACAACCTGTTGTTTCAGATCTAGGGTTTTCTTGATTTGGTTTGGGGTTTTGCAGACGAAATCGATTTCATCGCTTTTTTTGAACTGAAATCACATCGTTTTAAGGGTCGGTTATGTTTGGCTGGTTGAAAGCTGTGTTTTTTGTGTTCGTTTACTTGGCTAAATGATCTTTTATCATAGCTTGTTGTTTCGGATTTAGGGTTTCCTTGATTTGGTTTGGGGTTTTGCAGATGAAATCGATTTCATCACTTTTTTGAACTGAAATCACAGCGTTTTAAGGGTCGGTTTATGTTTGGTTGGTTGATTTAGGGTTTCTTGAACATAAACAAATGTTGTTTATGTACTGGATTCAGATCTAAGGTATTTCTCGTGTTGGATCTGTAGTATTTCCCATTGTTCTTGGGTTTTCCTGGTTGAAAACTGAATGAATGTGTCTGATTCTTGTCTTTCACTTGGATTTTTCGAGGTAAATGAATATGGGTTCGTAATTTTTTAACTGAAATTCATGCTCTTTGTGGTCTGGGTGCCGATCTAAGTTATATCTGGTGTTTTAACTGTGATATTTGACATTGCTCTTCGGTTTATGTTGTTTTAAACTGAATGCATGTGTATGTTAAAAACTGAAAATGATGTTCTTTTTTTTATGGTTCGGATCTAGGGTTTTCCCTTGTGTTGGATATGCCATATTAGCCACTGTTTGTTAACATTCTGCTGACAATATCTTTTTGAACTACCTATGATGGATCATGGTGATATGTGGCTGGTCAGGGTAAGTCTGTTCCTTGCCAACCCTTGAATGAATCCGAGTTTTACTCTCAGTTTCAGTCTAGTTATGATCCCATATTATTTACTGGGCTTAATGACATTGAGTCACAACTAAATACCAGTACTGTTTTCCCACCCCATTACCCTGTCCTCGATACTGGTTTATATGACTCTAGGGATACCCCTGTGGCCACACATTTTAGCCATGTACCTGAATTTGTCATGTACCACTCAGAATCAGATGAGGATTCAGATGAAACACAGCTCCCTAATAATGATCCTAACATAACACAACCCCCTGATCCTGAGAATGATTATGATGGAACCCAACCCCCTGATTCCGATGAAACCCTACCCCCTGATTTCGATGAAACCTAGCCCCCTGATTCTGTGTATGGAACCCTACCCCCTGATACTGATCCTGATCCTGATGAAACACGGCCCCCTGATCCTGACATTGATTCCGATGAAACCCGACCCCCTGACTCTGATGAAACTCAATCCCCTGATTCTTATAAATCAAATTCATTTAAATCTTGGTGTGACCCACATCCTTCAATGTATTTCAAGGTTAATGAATTCCCTTTTCAGTTCTGATCTAACTTTGTAATATCAAATTGTTGTACATATACTAACTGTTTGCCTCTTAATGCAGGATTGTTTTACAGTGTGGGTGTTGTTGGCTTTTACAACAACTATTTTATTCTGTGTTTGTTTGTGGTTACCTATTTGCTACTTGGCTGTAATAGCATATGTGCTGCTTGTTATATTCTTTTTTTTAAATCTTGGTGATGTTTTACTTCAAACATGCAACCACTCAGATTTTGACTCAGATTCAGTTGAAACCTTGGGTGATTGTTCCCCATTTTTTAACTGAATCTGAAGCAGAACCTGAGTCGGGCAAGGCATGTTTCAGATCAGGGGCAATTATGATAGCAGTAAATTGTGATGCATGTTCAGGTGGTTTATATATGCAGTCATGCAGTGTTAGTCACTAGACTTACCTGATCTTGGCATGGCATTTGTTTATTGATTTCATAACTAATATGTGTGCTCGTTATGTATGTGCTGGTTGGACCCATAATTTATGATGTAGTTGTGATGAATGAATAAACATGCAACCATGCTTATTAGTTTCTAAACTGATATGATCTTGGCGGGGGACGGTGTGATTAAACCCAGCTCTGAAATTATTTTCTAAGTTGACCATGTTTTAGTTGTTAGCCACCTATGATGACACCTTGCATGAACACTTTGGCAACAACCATGTTTTTACAAACATTAGGATGACAGCTTTATAGTGTTTCTCACCGAGTTGTTATATGTGCTACTTGCCATTCATCCCGGTTATAATGGTTTATCATTCTGGACTAACCTATTTTACCTCATACTTAGAAACATATTTTTAAACACAAGCTCATTTTAAAAAGCTTCTAACAAAAGGGAGTATAACCCTCCCACCTTTTACAAGGTTTTCCGATAAACATACCTTATCAAAATAACTTGTATGTTCACCCTAGACCTGAATCTAGAAGCACAACCCTACAAAATTATATCAGTTGCATGCCTACACTAACTCCATCATGGTCAGCAGATCCTGTATCAGTTCTGGCAATGGTCACCATGTGTTCCAAACAAGCCCTTACTAACTCAGAATCCACAATCAAATTGTGGGGTAGCAAACCAAACCTTCTTAGCCTTTCCGTTCCCATATGTGTCATTACCACCCCTGCATTTCATGATTTCTACCATAACACTTTGCAAGCTTAGGAATATCTTGTCTATGACCCTAGGATTCTCCCTCTAAAAAAGCATCATGCATAGCTTGTAGTAGTCCATCTAGGTTTTGGCTCGGGTTTCACTGTTGAAACTTTGAATTGAGGCAAAAAAAACCCAAGTCCAGAATGTTTAAATCGGGTGATTTGGCAGGTTGGCAAACTAACTAAATGTTAAATCCATCTGATGTGGCTGCAGCTAAAAAGTCAGGGTCATTTGCAAATATGTGGGTAAGGGCATTATCTTGTTGTATGAGAATGTTTTTGCTTGCCCATACTGGCCATTTTTCCTTTATAGCTGGTTGAGTTCATTGATAAGCTTGTGTCTAATTACATCTCGGGTGATGGATGTTATGGGTTGTGGCATCATGGTTCTCCTAGGTCTATTTACAGTTGTGTACTTGGCTGCTACATAATCAACATAAGGAAGCACTATTTTTCCATCAAACATTACATTACCCTCTATGTCAAATACAGGTCTACACACAGCACATAGAAACATGAGTTTTGATATGTAATGCTTACTTTGGGTGATTCCATATGGTTCAGGTTCATTGGGACCAAGAATATACCTCGTTGCAGCCTCTGTCATGTAGAACCACTTTTCATCAATGTGTATGATGTTGTGCATGGTCTTGAACTGCATGTTGCACTCCAGTTTGCTTAAACACCATTCCAGCCTTGATTCTTTCTGGGATGTTGTTAGGCATGGATGAACTCCCTCCGTCCCTGAGTTAGGCAGCCTTGATTCTTCCTTGCTTGCTATTGCTCTGTTACTTTTACCAACATTCAACTTGGCTGCTGTGCTTCGGCATGTACTCCTGAACTTGAGTGGCAATGCCATTAGAGCCTCCAGGTCGATTGGCTTCTTGCTTCTTCCACAGCACCCGTGTCTTCTCGAACGAGCGCACATAGCCTCACCACTTTGAAGCTGCTGCCTAACTCCCACCCAGATTGTGCTGACTGTCCTCACTGAGCATGACCATTTTTTTGCTGCCTCCACTCTGCTGTTCTTCTGAAGCTGCCCATTTTTTATGCGTTGAAGGAGGAAATGCACAATCTCCTGCCTTTGTTCATCGGTGAGGTTTCTCCCCACCATCACAGCTCTACTGTTGCTCGATGATGAAGATCAGAAAAAGTGTGGGTTTTGGTTTTCTGAATTTGGCCAGTTCTGGAAGAACTGATCAAGTATTTCTGAGGGCTTTCTTTTGGTTCAGTGAGTTGTTAATGAGAGTTGTAATAAATTCTCTTTTTATAGATGAGTTTTCAGGATTTTGGTGGTAGTAAACAGTGTACGAAAAATTGTAAAGTTGGCTCCAAAACTGAAAATTTTGGAGCCAAACATTAAATTTTGGAGGGCATAATCAGTGCTTATACAATTTTTAGCACTTTTTTCGAGTCATTTTGGGGGCACTTAAATTCTGACTTCTGGCACTTATAATTTCAGCTTTTAGACTGAAAAAGTGTCTTTCTGGCACTATTCAATTTTACCTCCAGTTTTCTCTTTCTTGCAAATTATTCAGGGACGGAGGGAGTGATGAAATTGCAAATTTAACCCTAAAGACTATATTTCATCATTGACTGGTCATTTCTGCCAATTTATCAACTGTAAATGACCAAAATGCCCTTTGAGCCATATACAAAATTTGAAAGACAAAAATGTACTTTGCCCCGCCTCTGTTCTGCCACCACCGCTATTGGTCGACACCTCCTCCGCTGCTCCACCACTTCTACAGCCATCTCTTCCGCCGCTCCGCCACACCACCTCCTTCTCCTCTCCCCTGCCACACCATCTCCGCCGCCACTCTAAAACTCTAGCCTGCCACCCATCTCAACCCTTCTTCCTCCTCTCCACTGCGGCCAACTATTTCTCCTCCTCTCCCTCGCCACCATCATTTCAGTCTACCACCCATCTCAGCCCGCAACCATCTAAACCTTAGCTCGCCACCCATCTTAGCCTTTCTCCTCCTCTTTGCCGCTTCGCTGCCGTCCAACCCTTCCTCCCACTCTCCCCCGCCACCGCCATCTCAGTCCACCACCATCTCCCCCTCCTCGTCCCGCTCGAGCTTCACCGTCCAACCACCCAACTTTGTCTCCTTCTCCGTCCCGCCACCTATCTCAACCCTAGCTCGCCACCGTCTCCCCCTCATCGTCCCACTCGAGCTCCACTGTCCCAATACCCAGCCACCTCCGCTGCCACTCTGCAACCATGGAAAAATGGCCCAAAAAACTAAACCAAAAATTGAATCCAAGAAAATATATCCAAAGGTAAGAACAAGAAAGGAAAGAAGAAGGAAGGAATCAAGGGATGAGGAGAAAGGGGAAAGAAATGAAACGGCAGAGAATATTAGAATGGAAATGAGAAATGAGGAGGAAATGAAACAGCAGAGAAGGAAAGAAAGGGAAGGAGAAAGGAGTAAGGAAAATTAGGGTTTGGGGGCATTATAGACATTTCATATATTTTTTTCCAGATGGGTAAAATAGACTTTTCACTGAATTTCGGCTTAAATATGTCGAAATGGGTATATTTTCACTTATACTTACTATCTAGAGTTATATTTGTACTTTCAATTATCAAAAGACTACATTTGCACTTATGTGAATTAGGTAGGGTTATATATGTAATTTTCACCAGAAAGATATATAAAGGCACAATTTAGAAATGAAAATAGTAGAATTCTCGAATGAGGTGGCGTCATTATTTTGCATTTACTCTAATGAACTATTGTAGCTTAAAACTTCTTACCATCGGAGTATTAATTATTTTCATTGAGCTATTGTAGTTTCTTAAAAATTCATACCATCGGAGTATTAATTAGGTACTCTTTCAAGAAGTCACTTTACAGGGGAATATCATTTAGAAATTAATGTTATTTTTATCAGACCTTCATAAGGATGTCATGGTTAGAACTTAGAAATCAAAATTATTTGATATATTCTGATCTAGATATGTATTAATTCTAGATGAAAAAAAAATGTTTTTATAACCCTACCTAGTTGACGTAAGTGTCAATATAACTTTTCAATATTTGAAAGTGTCAATATAACTCTATTTAGTCAGTGAAAGTGCCAATATGACTCTAGATAGTACTACAACTTTTAGTCAGAATTTTATAAAATTACATGTTTGCCCTTCTGAAAAAAATTCCTAAAAATAGGAAATGACGTTATTACCCTTAGACTCATCCCGCGGGACCGCCATTGCATTATATCAACACATTATGAAAACTGGTAGGGTTAAATCAGCACATTCCTAAAATTTATAGGGTCATATCAGCACATTAGTAAAAAATGTAGGATCATATCAGCACATTAGTAAAAAATGTAGGGTCATATCAGCACATACTATAGAATATAGGGATTTTAATGATATTTTATTTATTTTATTGTATTTAGTCAGGATTGATGATTGGATGATATTTGGTGTTGTATGTGATTGTTATTTTGTTGTGTTCTTCGACTTAGGGTTTTTAATGTTGATAAGTTTTGAAATGAGCCTATAATATGTGATAATGGTGTTTAATATTAATGATGGTGTCGTGATGTCAAATTTTATGTTGTATAAGATATTGTTATGATGTTATAATGGTGTATATGATGATGTGGTCGTCCGTTAAGTCTAGCCGAGTACCACACACTGAATATTTATAATATGTGCTGATTTAACCATATAAGTTTTAAGAATGTGTTGATATAACCTACAAACATTAGGAATGTGCTGATATGACCCAATAAAATTTTATAATGTGCTGATATAACCCTACCTGTTATGGCGGCGGTCCGTGGTGCTCCGACAGCAGTCCAGTGAACTTTGAGAGTAAAATTGTCCACCTAATTTCAGAGTTAGCCCAAAGGATATTTTGGTCAATTTACATAGAATCAATACCGAAAAATTGAGGTCAATATTAGATCTAGGGTCTAAGGGTTATATTGGCACTTTTATTAACTAGTAAGGTTATTTTTGCACTAAAAATTATCATAGGGTTATATTGACACTTAATCAAGTAGATAGGGTTATATTGACACTTATCCCCCATTCTAGATAATAACATTTCAAAATGCAATTAACTCTTGAATTAAGTTTGCCTTGCTCTAAACACTTCTAATGTTGTTCAGATACAAGACCATGTAAAACCATCATATCGTATCATCTGGCTGAATGAAATCTGAACTCAGATACAAGACCATGTAAGACCATGCATTAACCAAACATCTCTCTCTGTCATTAGAACTCATGCTCACTACACTGTCTCCTGTATGTACATAAACATCAGCGGCTTGATCACTGTCTAACCTTCAGCATCGTCCCTCGTGTAGCGCTAGTAATAATATGGAAGGGAAGAATCTTGGTCCAAATTGTCGATGATCCTTGCTCTGTCACACAAACATGTGAGTGATTGTTACTACATGAACCAGGAGAAGCGTTTGGGCGGGTTGAGGTGGGTAGAGAAGTATACCTTTCAAGCGCGAATTTTCCCTCCTTGTACTTCTGATAAGTGTCATAGGAAGTTAGCTGGCAAACCATACCACAAGTGATGAAGCAGTATATTAGTTGGAGGCAATGAACACGGGTATGACAGTTAGCGTGAAAGAGAACATAGCGGACTTACGTATTTCCAGCCGACCCTTTGGCCACAGCAGCAGCAGTATATATCAGTCATAGTGAGCATTGCAGTAAGTATGCGTCCCTCACCAATGAAAACGTTCACCCTGCATCACAAATGAATAGATATAAATGAAATGAAAAATAATTTATAATGAATTTATTAATCAGTTTGATTAAATGCATTTAATGGTGCAAGTGAGGCTGTAGAAACAACATAACAACTGAATCAAAGGTTTTGGTTGAAAAAATAGAACTTAGAAACAAACATAACACCCTTACTATGAAAAGATTTTCTTATTCGCCACGTAGAAAATAACAACTAGATTTTCGAGTAAGACTTTTTATTCTAGTGCACACATCCACAAAAGACTTTGTACGAATACGGAACCCTGTAAAGGGAACTCCAATGTCTGGTTCAAAAGGCATCTGATCATTATATGCACATATATCCCGTGTAAGACAAACTACGACTTCTTTAGTGAGGGATTCATCCATTCTCAGATATGATTTGCCTGCCATTCTCATTCCTATTGTCGCAAACCAAAATCCACATAGACTTTAGGCTAAGCAAAAAAGCAATAGAAAACAAGCCAAAAGAAGAGTTGTATCATAGTTAAGTTTTCATAATCAAATCATTAACAATACACACAGGGGATAACAACTTCGAAACATTCGAATGTGAAAATCACATCAAAAGCTTGCTCTAATGACGACCCACCAACACTAAAATTAGGAAGCTCGCAAATTATCAAAAGACGAAAAAGAAACTCACGCTTTGTCGATGAAGTATGCTATTCCTCTGCGCGATTGGAATGCCTGGTCAATCATAAAAAACCATCAGAAAACAAAGCAATCAGATGCCAACCGAATGCCAATTCAAGTGAGTAAAGTAAGGACACAGATAGCAGAATAGCAAGAACCGCACACAAACTGAGAGTAACCTGAATTACAGCTCATAAGAGCCTACAACCTAAAACACCATTTTTTATGTACTATTCTAATGGTTCTTGAGCAACCATGAAAAGGGAATCTTTGCCATAAGCCAAAACAACTTCTCTTTCAAGAATTACACTAGTTCATGAGCAGACTTGAAAAGGGTCACTGGGGTTTAGGCCTTCAGGGGAAAACACAAAAATCATGAGAAAGAATTGCAACCGCATACAAACTGAGTGTAATCTGAATTACAACTCATAAGAGCCTACAACCTAAAGCACCAATTTTTATGCACTAATCTAGTGATTCTTGAGCAACCATGAAAAGGGAACCTTTGCCATAAGCCAAAACAACTTCTTTTTCAGGAATTGCACTAGGCCATTAGCAGCCTTGAAAAGGGTCTTTAAGGCTTAGGGAAACACGCACAAATCATCAAAAAGAAAGAGGGTTTTGGGATTACCTTGGAGAGATCGCCATCAGTATGAGCCAGTTTAGTTCTGCAGATTTTGCAGAGGAAAGCTCTGCCTTCAAGATCCACCAAGAAGATCCTCCCCATCTCGAAAATATCTGTGAAGTTGGAGAAATGGGAATTCTAACACTAATGAAATGGTAGCAAAAAGCTTTATCAGAGACGGAAATGGAATTCGACGGTTCTAGACAGTGGCGAAGAAGATGATCCAAATGCCACCCAACAACTTTGGGCTAAAAATTATTGTTGATGCAGTTATTCAGTTGAAGGGAGCTGAACTGATTATAAGAGGAAGATGCATTTGTTAGCTGAGGCATCTTTTCCCCTCTCGTTTCTGCCTTTTCTTTCTCAATTTCTGTGACCATTCTTCTTCTTCTTCTGAAAACCAATACTCCGTACACAAATGACATTGCATTCATTTCTATTCTTTTGGGGCTATTGCCAATTTAGGGGTTTTCAAAGCATTCATTTCTATTCTTTTGGGGCTATTGCCAATTTAGGGATTTTCAAAGCATTCATTTTGAATATTGTTACTTTAGGGCTAGGGTGGGGGGAAAAAACATAAACCGAAAACACCAAGATTTAAAGTCTAAATGAGAAGAAATGAAGATAAAAAGTTTGATTGCATAATTGGGTTATAAATTTTATAGGTACTACACGTTGCATAATAAATATTTAATATTGCAACTAAGACATTTTAGCTTTTATTATTCTAATTAAATCACGTCTTTCCATAAGCCTATGGAAAGACGGCCTTTCCCAAGACTTTGCCAAATTGATAATTTGAATTTCAATGTTCCCTCCGTCCCAGCTTAAATTACATCCTAATTATTGCACACCGTTCGAGAAACATGTTTGACTGTTAATATGTTTAGTTACGTATAATAACGGCAAACAAAAAATTACTTTCTAGAAACTACTTGTTTCGATGAATTCAACAATATCACATACGATAATATTATGTCTCGTATATTTATTCAAATATGCGATCAAACTTTGATAGAGAATAGTGTCATAAAGTAAGCGGGTAATTTAAGATGGGACAAAGGGAGTAACTCTAACCAAATTTAAAATACAATTTTTACATAACCAAATTGAGTAAATTGAATTTTGTATTTGGTCTTTGATTTGGTTTTGGATATTAAAACTCAATTCGAAATCTGGCCCGAACACTGAATTGCAATTAAAATAAATAATATAGTTTAAAATTTTGAGTCCGTCTCTTGAAAGACGGTCTTTCCATAAATTATGGAAAGACCAATGCTTAAAATGTAAATTAGAAGAAATAAAGATAAAATTTTCAGGTTGCATGAATCGAGTCATGAACTTTATTACTACTACATGTTGCATAATGAAATTTTAATATTGCAACTTAGACTTTTTACCTTTGATTATTCTAATTAAACCCCGTCTTTCTATAAGCTCATGGAAAGACCGTCTTTCCCAAGACTTTGCCTAAAATTTTAAAGTAAAATTTACAATTTTATATTTATATAAACTTTGTTAAAGGTGACTTGAAGAATGTGCAGATGAATTATAAAATAAACTACTCCGTATTGATCTTTGATATTGAATGTAACTCTGATTTTTTCTATGGTTAAATATGATTTTTAATCTCGAAGACTTGATTTTGATTATATAGAAATTAAATTACAATCTTTTAAACTAACTTACATATTTTTAAACCAACTTAAACTGTTAAACTTTTCCTCCTGAATTTGGTTCAATGTTTTCAATTCGGTAACCAAATGAATGAAATCAGAGTGAACGAAGTGCTTATGCTCAGAAATCAGAGTGACAGAAACTCATTCATTCATGCCTTGTAAAATCATCTGGTTGAATGAAATCTCAAATCATCCGAGGAAGCATTCATGCATTAATGTTGTAACCTCCAGATAACCAAATGCCTCCATATAGGTAATCCACTCATCCTGCATCTCTCCAAGGCATGAGAACTCATGCTCACTACACTATCTCCTCTCCTGCATCTACACAAACATCCTCGGCTCGATCACTGTCTGAAGGTATGCTCCTGCAGCGCGAGTATCAAAATTGAATTGCAAGTCCAAACTGTCGATGATCTTTTCTCTGTCGCACAAACATGTGTGTGGTTGTTACTGCATGAACAAGGGGAACCGTTTGGACGGGTTGAGGTGGGAGGAGAAGTATGCCTTTCAAGCACGAAAATTCCATCCTCGTACTTCTGACTTGTATCATGGGCAGGGCAGCAATCTGGCAGAACATGCTACAAGTGATGAAGTATTCCGTTAGTTTGGCGCAATGAACACGATATGGCAGCTAACGTGAAAGAGAACATAGAGGACTTGCGTATTTCCAGCCTACAATATGGCCACACCAGCAACAGCAAATATCGGCCATAGCGTGCTTTCCAGAAAGCATCAATCTCTCCTCATGAGTGCCGATGTAAATGTTCGCCCTGCAATACAAGATGACTAGATTAAAATGGGAAAAAATGCATCGAAAAGGAGAGAAACTACCAATCAAGACTTTATTAATCTGTTTCATTGGTAGCATTTAATGGTGCAAGAGAGGCTGTAGAAACAACATAGCAACTGAATCAAAGGTTTTGGTTGAAAGGTTAGAAACTTAGAACTTGGAAACAAACATAACACGGAGATTTTTGAGTAAGACTTTTTGTTCTGATCTGCACATCTATAATAAGGCTTGGTACAATTGCGGAACCCTGTATTGGAAACTCCTACGTTTGGTTAAAAGGGAATCTGATCATTATAAGCACAAATATCCCATGTAAGACAATTTACGACTTCTGTAGTGACGGATTCATTCATTCTCAGATATGATTTGCCTATCATTCGCATTCCTAATGGTCACAATCCAAAAACCAAATGGACCTTAGGGGTAGGCCCGTCAAATGGGTTAATTGGATAAATCTATTATTCAAATTCAATGGGTCATTATCCAATTAACCCATTTATTAATGGGTCATAATGGGTTGGGTCATTAAATGGATAACTCATTGGATACAGGCGTTGAAGGGGTAGTATCAAAAGTGATAGGCGCAAGGGAAGATGGTGGACTCGGAGCTGGAATGGAGTCAACATTAGTTGCAGGAGATGGCAATGGACTTGAAATAGGTTCCAAAATAGTATCATTAAGATCATCATTTAAAGGAGTGATACTAATTGGAATAGGAGACGAAGAACTAGATGGGGATGCATTAGAAACATTGCTGTAAGGAAATATGGATTCATGAAAAATGACATCGCGAGAGGCATAAACTCGACGAGTAGAAATATCATAAACTTTATATCCTTTTTGACCAAAAGGATAGCCAATGAATATACCAGGCTTGGCACGTTGGTCAAATTTATGTCGTATATATATATTTTTGGCAAAACATAAACATCCGAATACTCGTAATGATGAATACGATGGAGAGGTGCCAAATAATACTTCATGAGGAGATTTAAACTGAAGAATCTTTGTGGGTAACTTGTTAATCAAGAAGGCAGCAGTAAGGATGCATTCACCCCAAAATGAAAGAGGTAAATGACTTTGAAAACGTAAGGCTTGAGCAACATCCAGAAGATGACGATGCTTACGTTCAACGATCCCATTTTGTTGGGGTGTTCCAACACAACTACGTTGATGAATGATTCCATGAGTTTGACACCAAGTTTGGAATTTGGTGCAAAGAAATTTAGCTCCGTTGTCTGAACGAATGACTTGGAGTTGAGGAAGAAAAATTCCACCAGTTCCAGTGTTAATTTTGGAGATGTCGCCATTGAATTGGCGATTAATATGAGAGAAAAATTGGATTATCATATGAAAAAATTCAGACTTTGTTTTCATGAGATATATCCAAGTACAACGCGAATAATCATCTACAATAGTTAAAAAATAACGAGATCCATTCGTAGAAGGAACGGAAAAAGGCCCCCAAATGTCTACATGGATTAACTCAAAACATTTTGTAGAATGAGAAGTACTTGTTGGGAATAATTGACGAGATTGCTTAGCTTGAGGACAAACATCATATGTGAAGTTTTTATTTGAAACAATATCAGAAAATTTGCTTACAAGTAATTGAAAACGAGAATTCTCTGGATGACCAAGGCGTGAATGCCATGAATCAAAACTATTACAGTGATGGAAAGACAATGCTTTATGTAAGTAAGCAGGAACATCATCTAGATAATAGAGGCCATTTCGCATACTACCCCGACCAATCTTCGCCTTCGAGGAAAGGTCCTGAAATAGACAATGATAATCAAAAAATGTGACTACACAACCAAGTTGTCGAGAAATTTGGGAGACAGATAATAAATTAAATTTGAAAGATGGGATATGAAATACATCTTTCAAAATAAGATTTGGAAAGTGTTTGATTACACCAATATGAGTCATTGATGTTGTTGATCCATCATGCATTTGAACAGAAATATGATTCTTCAATGGATAATATGAAGAAAATAATGAAAGTGACGTGCAAATATGATTTGATGCACCCGAATCAATAATCCAAGAAGAAGATATATAATTTAGAGCTTTATCTGCTAAATGGGCAGAATAGAAAATTTTATATATAAATTTACCTGCTAAATGAGCCGAGTGATCAATTGGAGGATCATTTGCCAAGAGGGCCATCAGCTTATTGTATTGATCAGGAGTGAAGGATTGAGTTGGTGCTGTGGCTGGTTGATTCAGTGCTGCCGTGCGCTTAATTGGTGTTGCAGAACGCTTTCCGTTGCCGCCGTCAGGGTATCCATGCAGCTGGAAGCAAGTGGCTTGAGTATCGCCATGGCGTTGGCAGTGATTGCAGAAAGGACGTGAACGCTTTCCAGTGTTGCAGAAAGGGGCAGCAGCATCCATGGTATTGTTGCGATTGTTCCATGTTGAGTTTCTTGAAGTGTGGAAGGCAGCAGAGTCCACGATCAGAGCATGTATGTCAATCTCTTGTTGTTTCTCCTCTTGACGAACCAAGTTATAAATCCGTTGAACGGATGGAAAAGGCTCCACAAGGAGAATCTGGCGGCGTACCGAGGAGAAGCTATCATGAAGTCCTTGTAGAAACTCCATAGCTCGATCTTGATTCATTTGGCCGATGATAGATTTTGAGTTGGCACAGATACATGGAGAGATTCCTGTTTAATTCATCCCAAAGAGATTTCAACTGAGTAAAGCAGTCATGCCTTCCTGTTTCAGATATGAGATTGACTTCTTAAGTTGATAGATCTTTGGTGCATTGGATTGAGAGAAACGATCTTTAAGATCATTCCAGATTTGAGCAGCAGTCTCAGAATATAGAATACTAGGCCGAATGTCAGGCGAAACTGAATTGAGAATCCAACTGCTCACCAAGTCATTGCAGCGTTCAAAATTCTGAACATCAGCTTGAGTGCTAGGTTTAGGCATAGTTCCATCAACAAAACCATATTGTTTTTAGCTCTTAAAGCCATAGTGATTGCTCAACTCCATGTTCCATAATTATCACCCGTTAGAAGAGGCATAACGAGGACAGTGGATGGACTCTCGGAGTGATGATTATCATAGAGTTTGGATGAGTTGTTTGGAATAATAGGATCCGGATTAGGATTTGGAATGATAGGATTTGGATTTGGATTTGGATTTGGATTTGGATTTGGAATGTTAGGCTCATTAGGATTGAGTCCCTCTGCCATAATAATTGAGAATTGACGAGAAAAAGTTTGAGAGAATTAATCAAGCTCTGATACCATATAGAAATTGTAAAGACTGATTGATATATTTCATTGATAGGTACGTAGCTATTTATACAAGTATTACAACTAATTGATCCTAAGTATCTGGAGTCATGGAATCCGTTTCTGACTAACTAATCCTATCGAATAGGTCTTGATGGTTGGCTGACTAAGTTTACAAGTAGTGTACGAAATATACAAGACTAAATATAGAAGATTAATATTTATTCTACAGGATAACCCATGAGATATTCATATGACCCAGTGGGTTAAAATATATTATCCAATAAGTCATTATCCAATAAGTCATTATTCAATAAGTCATTATCCAATAAGTCGTTATATAATTAACCCAATAAGTCATCATTCAATATTTTCTTCTGATTTGGGTTATAACTTGTCATTATCCAATGGGATCGGGTATTAAATACTCATTAAATTTTGGGATTGTGTGGATGAGAATAATTAAATTTTTTATCTCAATGTGTCTCATATTATGTTAACTCAATGAGAATGTAACAAATACCCAATAAATATCCAAAATTACTCAATTAAATGCATGTGTAATATTTAACACAAATTATAATTCATAAATTATTCAAGTTCAATCTCATACAATATTCGAGTTCGTATAGTATTCGATCTCGTACAGTATTCGAACTTAATCTCGTACAGTATTCGAGTTCATACAAAATTTGCACTCAATCTCGTACAGTATTCGAGTTCGTACAATATTCGAGTTCAATCTCGTACAGTATTCGAGTCCGTACAGTATTCGAGCTCAATCTCGTACAGTATTCGAGTTCGTACAATATTCGAATTCAATCTCGTACAGTATTCGAGCTCAATCTCGCACAGTATTCGAGTTCGTATAGTATTCGAGCTCAATCTCGTACAGAGTTCATACAGTATTCGAACTCAATCTCGTACAGTATTCGAGTTCGTACAATATTCGAGCTCGTATAGTATTCAAGCTCAATCTCGTACAGAGTTCATACAGTATTCAAACTCAATCTCGTACAGTATTCGAGTTCGTACAATATTCGAGCTCAATCTCGTACAGTATTCGAGTTCGTACAATATTCAAGTTTAATCTCGTACAGTATTCGACTTCATACAGTATTCGAGCTCAATCTCGTACAACATTCGAGTTCGTACAGTATTCGAACTCAATTTCGTACAGTATTCGGGTTCATACAGCATTCGAGCTTAATCTCGCACATTATTCGAGTTCATACAGTATTCGAGCTCAATCTCATACAACATTCGAGTTCGTACCGTATTCGAACTCAATCTCGTACAGTATTCGGGTTCATACAGTATTCGAGCTCAATCTCGTACAGTATTCGAGTTCAATCTCGTACAGTATTCGAGTTCAATCTCGTACAATATTCGAGTTTATATAGTATTCGAGTTTGTACAGTATTCGAGCTCAATCTCGTACAGTATTCGAGTTCGTACAATATTCGAGTTCGTACAGTATTTGAGCTCAAGCTCGAGCTCGATCCCAAGTAATATTGTTCGTTAGTTTCATCGAGTTTACGAAGCCAACATATTATTTTTTTATTAAATATAATATAATATAATGTACATAATATTATATTACATAATATAATATTATGAACTCGAATATGAACAAAACGCAGACCGATTGATGAACAAAATGCAGACCGATTGATGAACAAAATGCGGACTGATGAAACAAAACGCAGACTGGGAAGTGAGAACTGAGAAAGAACACGGACTTGTTGGGTAATTCGCGTTTCACCCAAATGAATGACCTATACCCAATGAGTCATTTAGTTCGACCCAATGGATAATTAGTATAAACCCAATGGATAATTAGTATATACCCAATGGATAATTCAGTATATACTTAATGGATAATTGGTGTTTTCAACCATTTAAACTTTAAATGGATAAATCAAGTAACATTTTACTTGGAGTAAAAAATTACGATAATCATTTTTTGATATATGTTGAATCGTGTACATAACTACAAAAGAGGAAATATTTATTCGAGTGGCTAAATGTGGGGATTTCATTTATTATTTTCTTATGTTCAATAAAAGAAAATATTTTTAAAAATCTTCATATTTCATGGAGGGGATTTTTCAAATTTAGTACAAGTTTCTTAAATACTACTTCTACTTCTTTCGTCAGGATCTTTTATCAATTTTTAATTGGTTCAAATTAAAATTGATTAAGACATGAACCGAAATCGATAAATATGATGAATCGAGAATTTGATCGTTTTCAAAATGATTATATGTGCTAGAGAAAAATTAAATCATTCGTAATCAAACTTGTGAAAATTTTGTTATCTTATAATATGAAATTATCCACGGGTCACCCGTTACCTAACCCAACTCGATCCACCCAAAATTATTCAACGGATAATCCATTATCCAACCCAACTAAACCCAATAACTACAACCCAATTATATTCATTAACCCAATGTGTCATTATCCAATAAATGAAAATAGCATATGGGTAACGGTTATCCAACAGATCACCCGACCCATTTGACGGGCCTACTTAGGGGTAGCAAAAACGCAGTGGGAAACAAGCCAAAAGAAGGGTTGTAACATAGATAAGTTTTCAGAATCTAAACATTAACACTTTTTTTTCAAGAATTACACTAGTTCATGAGCAGCCATGAAAAGGGACTTCAAGATTTAAGAAAAAACACAAAAAATCATTAAATAGGAAGAGGGTTTTGGGATTACCTTGGAGAGAAGGTCACGAGCAAGAGCCAGGTGAGTTCTGCAGAATTTGCAGAGGAAAGCTCTGCCATCAAGTTCCACCACGAAGATTCTCCCCGTCTCGAAATAATCTGTGAAGTTGGAGAAATGAAAATTCTAACATTAATGATGAAATGGTGCCAAAAAGGTTTATGAAAGAAAGGATCGGAACTAGTAAGGTACTGAAGCTAAGTAAGTGGGGGGTTACAACTAACTAATCTTCTTCTGAAAATCATTACGAGTACAAATCTTCCTTTCATCTGGTAAAGCTTTTGCCACAAGGTGACATTGCCTTCATTTCTATTTCTTTCAGAAAATTATGCAAGGGTACTTTGATCTTTACTGGAATGCTCAACACCAGTGTGTTTCTTATCAGCATCTGTCATGAGTCGGCTGGGTATAATAACAACATTTGACGAGCACTTGGGATTATTTTGTCACTTTCGAAGAACTTGGAGTTGCTTTGACGCTTAAAAAAAAAGGGTCATTTTTATGTTTTGTCCTTTTAAAAATAATAAATATGCATTAACAGACCTTCATACTTCTAGTGAAGAGAGACCAACCAGGTTCAAAAGCTACCGGCTTAATGACAATAACAGAAGGAATATTATACAAGGGCTTAGCAACAAAAATAAATAAGTGCAATTCTACATTGGTGACCAACAGGTAAAGGGAAAAACTTGAGCTCTTGGAGATGACCATATCAAGCTGTCGAAGCTGCAGCAGCTTCAGGAGCACACCAGCCATGGTGGATTTCGATCGCTGAATGAAATCTCGAATCATCCAAGGAAGCATTCATGCATTAATGTTGGTAACCAAATGCCTCTACATAGGTTCCTTAATGCTACATCTCGCAAGGCATGAGAACTCATGCTCACAAGATTATCATCCTTGTATGTACACAACTAGAACAGAGCATACATGACTCGATCACTGTCTAATCTTCAGCATCATCGCTCATGCTAGCGCGGGAATCAATGTAGAATTCTGAGTCCAAACTGTCGATGACCCTTTGTCTGTCACATAAACATGTGAGTGATTGTTACTATATGAAGCCCAGGAACCGTTTGAACGGGTTGAGGTGGGTAGAGAAGTATACCTTTCAAGCACGAATTTTCCCTCCTTGTACTTCTGACTTTTCTCATGGGCAGCTACCTGGCAGAACATACATAAGCGATGAAGCATTCCATTAGTAAGAGGCAACGAACACGATATGACAACATGGAAGCGTATTCCTAAATTGTGGTTGTTAACGTGAAGGAGAACATAGTGGGCTTACGTATTTCCAGCCAACAATATGGCCACAGTAGCAGCAAAAAATATCGGCCACAGTATGCATTCCAGAAAGCATCAATCTCTCCTCATGAGTGCCAACACTAATGTTCACCCTGCATCACAAATGGCTACATAAATGCAAAATATTTTGCATCTAAAAGGAGAGAAACTACGAATCAAGACTTCATTAATCTGTTCCATAGGTTGCATTCAATGGTGTACGTGAGGTTTTGGTTCAAAAGTTAGACCTTAGAAGCAAACATAACCCCTTACTATGTATAGATTTTCTTATCGGTGACTAGATTTTCGAGTAAGAGGTTTTATTCTAGTGTGCACATCCACAATGAGGCTTTGTACAATGTTTGATTCAAAAGGAATCTGATCATTATAAGCACAAATATCCCGTGTGAGACAATTGGGATTCACCCATTCCCGGGGATATGATTTGCCTGTCATTCTCATTCCTATTGTCACAGTCCAAAATCCAAATGGACCTTAGGTTTAGCAAAAAGGCAGTGGGAACTGGGAAACAAGCCAAAAGAAGAGTCGTAATATAGATAAGTTTTCAGAATCTAATCATTAACGCTACGCACAGGGGATATCACCTTCGAATCATCTGAATGTGAAACACATCAAAAGCTTGCTCTAATGAGAACCAACCAACACTCAAATTAGGATGCTCACAATTCACAAATTATCAAATGACGAAAAAGGAACTCACACTTTATCGAAGAGATATGCTTTTCCTCTGCGCGAATGGAATGCCTGGTCATTCATAAAGAGCCATCAGAAAACAAAGCAATCAGATGCCAATTCACTCTGTTCAACTGAGTATAATAAGGAGAAAGGACAGAGAAAATGCAGAATTGCAAGAACTGCACATAAACTGAGTGTGACCTGAATTGAAGATCACAAGAGCCTACAACCTAAAGCACCATCTTTTATGCTCTAATCTAATGATTCTTGAGCAACCATGAAAAGGGAATCTTTGCCATGAGCCAGAACAACTTCTTTTTCAGGAATTACACCAGTTCATGAGCAACCATATAAAGGGTTTTTGAGGTTTAGGAAAAACACAGAAATCATGAAAAATAGTGAGGGTTTTGGGATTACCTTGGAGATAAGGTCATCAGCAAGAGCCAGTTGAGTTTTGCAGAATTTGCAGATGTAAGTTCTGCCTTCAAGTTCCACCACGAAGATTCTCCCCATCTGAAAAATATCTGTGAAGTTGGAGAAATGGGAATTCTAACACAAATGAAAAGGTGCCGAAAAGGTTTATCAAAGATGGAAATGGATTGAGACGGTTCCAGACAGTGCCGAAGAAGATAATCCAATCAGCGCCGCACAAATATGGGCTTAAAATACTGATATCAAGTTGTCCTGATCTGCCCATCTTAGTAGTAACAAGAAAAGATATACTGTACATAAACCATGATCCCTCCGCCTGTTCAAATTGCACAACTCTTTTTCACTCTTATTAAAAAAAATTATCTAACCATTAACATGTTTAATAATGTACAATAGTGTATAATAATGGCAAATATAAAAGTTATTTTTGATAAGCTAATTACGACGGATCCAATCATATAACATATAATAATAATATTGTTTATACTTTATACTCCCTCTATCCCGGATTAAATTGCATAGAATCTTTTTCACGGTTATCAAGAAACATGTTTAACCGTTAATATATTTAACTACGTATAATATCGGAAAATAAAAAGTTACTTTTTAGAAATTACTCGTTTTGACGAATCCAACGATATCAAATACGATAATATTACTGCTTAAATACCTATTTAAATATGCGGGCAAAGTTTGATGGTGAATAGTGTCAAATAGTAAAGTGTGCAGTTTAATCCGAGATAGAGGGATTATATATATTTAAATATGTGGTCAAAGTTGGACAGTGAATAGTGAGATCAAATGAAATGTGCAGTTTGATATGGGACGGAACAATAAACTAAATACAGTAAGCGGGGCAACCGTGATTTACATCCTCGTACCACCTTAATTGTTGTACTCTTTGTGTCAACTGAATCTGCACTTCTTTTTAATTAGTTTTATTAAGACACATTTAACTGTAAATTTCAGTTAATATAATATATGGATATCAATATCAGCATGTGAAATATTGTTACATTCCTTCATTATGTATTTTTAAAATATTAAATTTTAATAAATCATTAGTATACATAATTAAAGTTAATGGTGGTCAAACATTAATTGAGAAAGTTGACCAATTAAACATTATATTGCATCATACAATATTAATGGGACGAAAAGAGTATATAATTAAAGTTATTGATTGTTCAATATAACTTGAGAAAGTTAATTAAAAACAAGTGAATAAAGAAAAGTGAGTAGATAAATTGTGAATCTTGTTGTGAAAGGCCATGAAATTCACATGAGAAAATCCATTCAACACACATGCTTCATCTGTTTCACTAATAATGGCACACTTTAACTCCGAATCATTCTCTTGAAGCTCATCCTCTTCATCATAAATGACCAGCTTGCCCGAAAATAGCCTGGACCAATAGGGAAATTCAAATTTATTGGGCCTTAAATTTGTGGTGTTTCTTTTATATTAACACCTTCTAATTATGACAAATTTAAGATTATTATGGCTCTGTTTGGCAAAGCTGTGCTTATAAGCAAAGCTGACTTATTTTGAAAGCAGGAGGAGGCCAGCTTCTGTTTTCCCCCAAAAATAGCTTGCTATTTTTTAGCACTTTACCAAACACTAAAAAAATATTTTGCCTATAAGCACAACAACTTAAAAGCTCTATTTTGTAGGGCTTATAAGTGATTTACTTATAAGTTAACCACCTGTTTTGTGTTTGGTAAACAGAAAAAAAAAATGTGCTTATTTAAGAAACATGAGCTATTTTTTGAAAAAAAACAGAAGCTAATTTCTCCTTGCTTTAAAAAAAAATCAGTTTTGCTTACAAGCACAGCTCTGCCAAACACACTCTATATTCATTCATTTTACTTTTCTTTCTTTCAATTCAATTCGATTTCATCTATTCATCTAGAATCTCCTAAATTCTAACACCCAGAAGTGTTAGCCACTAATAGAGAAATAGAGGAGTACACAAACCATTTTTTAAGAATAATAAATATGCATTAACAGACCTTTATACTTTTAGTGAAGAGACCAAACAGGTTCAGAAGCTACCAAAGATTGAGCTTAGTTATAAAATAATAAGGGATATTACAAGGGCTTAGCAACAAAAATAAATAATGCGCAATTCTACATTGGTCTTACAACAAGTAAAGAGAAAAACTTGTAGCTCTTGGAGATGACCATATTAAGCTGTCGAAGCTGCAGTAACTTCAGCTTCAGGAGCTGGAGCAGGAGAGTACCAGCCATGGTGGATTTCAATCGCTTTTTTTCTTCTTGCAAGCCTCGACTTTCTCCTTGCTCCCGTGTTCCTGTGAAGTGTACCTACTTTAACTGCTTTATCGATCACTGAGTATGCCTGCGCAATCAGTTTCTCGATTGGTAAAACATCATCAGGTTGTGCATCGGGTTTCTTTCGCAGCCCATCTAGTTCTTCCAAAACCTGGCGAACAAAGAGAAAATCTTGAATGAAACAAAAATACGCTGAAAGATGTTCAGACACATTTGATTACAATAAGCTACATCTTTCAGAAACTTAGCATTAGGATTATGATGGACGAGCAAAAGACTGATCTTGAATGGAACACAAACAAGCTTAAAGATGATCAGGTACATTTCAGTAAACAGCATGATCCTTGAATGATTAACCCTTCTCAAGAAAGCATCCCACGAACACCAAATCAGAAAGAAGCTCCATCATCAAGACACTGCTCTGCAAATGGGATTTGTTCAAAGCGTTTTCTACTGCACAAATTTACAGCTAGCAGCTTCTGAAAATTCATATCAATATCCATTTTTCTCTCGATTCAACAACATTTTAAAGGCAAGCTCAAATTCATTTTTTCGCTCTCCTGTAACCATATCAAACGCAACCTTTCTGACAATTACTAGTCTTAAAATGCTGTTGCGCATATAATCCAAACGGTTTCGTTCCTAATCATACAGATACTTCCACGAACTCCCTAAATCTAAATAACAGCAGACATTCACTATAGCACAATCTATAACAAGAAAATCCAACATTTAAAAAAAACATACGTGCAGGAAGGAAACAAAATCACTAACATTACATTCTTACAACAAAAGAGGATAAAAATTCAAATACCTTTTTCATGCGAGTCCTAACTTCAGACTTATGGGCTTTGTGGTAAACCCGCCTTTTCTCAGCCTGGCGAGCCCTCTTGGCGGCGGAGTCCGGCTTCTTCGTCGGAGCAGCTTCACACACAATCGAACGGCGAGGGGCCCACTGCACGGGGCTCAAACTCACCGCCCCTGCAAACATTGCACTCAATTCACCATCAAACTGAGAAACACTGAAGGCAAAAACACAAACTCCGAAAATCGACAGGAACACACAAAGATTGGAACTTTCTGAAACTGTGAGAAAAAGGGTGCCCAAATGTGGGCGCTTTACCTTGAGAGAAGAGGCCGAGTGAAGTGTTGGCTGAGAAGCTGAGA
The DNA here is from genome assembly GCA_037428765.1 of Rubia yunnanensis. Lineage (NCBI taxonomy): Eukaryota > Viridiplantae > Streptophyta > Magnoliopsida > Gentianales > Rubiaceae > Rubia > Rubia yunnanensis. Next base: position 9,204,383 of record CM075070.1, read on the forward strand.
GGCTTGGCGATGCTTGTCGGGCCACCTGAGAGGCTTAGGGTTTTGAATCTGTGAGGCAATCCCAAGCAAGAGGAGACGCAATGCGCCGCGGCGGAGGCCATCTCTCGATTCCTATCCCTTTTGGAGAGAAGATTTGGAGAAGAAAACCAACGGAAAATGCTCTGTTCAAGAGCTTACAGAAGCACTTATCCAGTCTCTCTCTTTTTTATGTTATTTTCTATTTGGGTCCCCAGATTTCCCTCGTTATTTCAATTGTCATGAGATGATTTTCTAATTGTCGGGTTATTATGAAAAGTTGATATTTCAAATGGCCACTATTTATATGGCTATTAAAGTATTTCAATTGCTCACTTTTGGTTATTAAACTAGTTTTTGATAACTTTTGACGATTCATCCTTTAAAACAGAGACTAAATCACTTTACCTGATCAATTCGTCAAATACATTAAATTGTCCTTTGATGCGAAATAAGATTGTGCTAGAGTCGTAAGGATAGTAACGGAGAAAGGTGAAAGGTTGCTGGGTGGGGAAAATAACCGATGGTTGTTGGGTGAAAAGGATGGATGAGGTTGGGGAAAGACTACGTAGTATTATCGTGATCATGCTTTAGAATTTACACAAAAATTCTAGTGTAAGATTTTGATGTCCGTGATGGATTGGACCTAGTAGGTGAACCAATGTTAGAATGATTGATATCCCGGTTGGGGTTCGTGGTGGTGGAATTAGAGGGGTGGCCATACGGCTTACTATGACAAGTAACGATCGAGATAGTTTGATGGCATGGAAATCGTTTTCACTATCAGTATTTGAAATCTCAAATTACAATTAATTATTTTAGAGTTAACTACAATGATGGTTTAATTTTGCATTTTCTCCTTTCACATAATAGCATCACCTCTAAATTACATATTGAGGGGAGGAAAGTTCATGAGTTGCCAAACAAAAGTGGAAAACCTCAAATGTGGCATCTAATAGAGTTGATTAAAATTAAAACAATGGACAACAAAACCATCGGCCTTCTAGATTGTGTTCCATACAGAGAGAAGTTAAGCTAGGGTGTATCAGACAACTGATTACTACATATGTTTGGTTTAACAGCTTTTGGTGAAGGGATGAAGTACCAGAATGAGATTCAGCAACTAAAATCTGTCAGCAGTCATCACAGCGGGTTGAGCTTCTGCGCGGGTTCTTACACGGCTATAAGGACCCCTTCGGATGGCTTCCTGGAGCTGCAAATGAGATAGTCATAGACAAACCATGTGAGATGACCACAAAACTGAAACACATTAGTTGATCTCAAGCGATTTATAGAAAGGTGGAATAAGACGCGAAATGCACCTTTTCAGCAATTCCTGCCAGAGAAGGTTCACTAAGGTTAGTTAAAGCCAGTGCGTTGTAAATCGCCTCACAACAAGTGTGCCTAGCGTCCATACCTGAATGGTCATTGCAGCATGGTTATTTCTAGCAATTAATTCACAGGAGTTGTTCCAACAGATGAACAATCAAGATATTTTCAAACAGTCGGGATACAACTAAGATACTCACAAGATAGTAAGGCAGTTACATACCGATTTTTTGAGTCTCGGTTAATGTGTCAGTGACGATACGAATTATCTCTTGTCTTGAAATGATCTCCATCAAGCACCAAGGTCGCGCCACCAGACCAGTTATCAATCGATAGCCCTGTATATACCAAAAGGAAAATATCAAGTTGCTTTTTGATAACAGGAGAACACACTTTGATTCTGTAAATTTTGTTCTAGCATAATAAATTTGCTTCAAGTACCAAGCTTTAGAACAAATTGGACAATAGCACAAATAAGCAAGAAATGTGCTCTTCCGACTGAAACATGATGCAGCATATCACATGCATAAAAATAAACGGAGGCAAGATGCAAAATCCAATTTAACTTGAAACTTGTGTTCTATTTCCAGATAAAAAGGCAATTAAAAACTCACTGCCAAACGAAGTTCAGCATCCTGTTGAAGGAGTGATAGGAGAAGGCCCTGAAACATGTAAATCCAACAGAATAACACCCAGTAATCACTCATTTAAAAAAAAAAAAGGAGTTAAGATGAACCAGGGTACAACTTACAGATGGGGTCAGTTTTGAAGTCTCGGATGCTTTTTCATATATTAAGCGACGAAGACTTTCTTCTGCATCAACAGTTAGAATAATGTCTCTTCGACTTTCTCCGGCAATGTTAGCAAGTGCGTGCAATGCAGACTGCGTATTTTTGCACAGAAAGGAAACAATATAAAATCAAATCAGCTTCAACATATCATTAATTGATGCGTGCAAATTTGCTAGTGATAGCTCACCAGTTGTTTGTTATGCTGTTGACGGTCAAAGGCAGCATCAATGACATATCTAGCAGCAGGAGGGGAACTTGAGAGAAGTAACGCAGCTCCTTGGCTTGCTACAGCATCCGAGTCATCAACAAAAGAAATTGGACCATATGATTTAAAAAATAAAACGACGGAAGAAGTTCAAATTATGCTTTCTTATGACAGTATAAATACTGAAACACGAGCTCCTAGAATAAGTAGTTTCAACTTTCAAGCAATCGATATATATCCATCCAAAAAGAAATCAATGCATACATACTTACATGAACCAATTTGACCCAAAGCTTCAAGCGCACATTCACATTCATCAGCATCTTGACTACCAAGGAAATCAAACCTCCCAGCAATTGCTGCAATAACAGCTTCAACACCTATATTCATGTAATATTAGGACAAATTTGATTCTGAGCAGAGTCACATAGTCCATGCAATCTCATTCTAAGTAGATTCTAATCATGAGTAACATAGTTTTAAAGCAAAGCTCATTACTTTTATTCTAATCATCTTTCTCTCCTTGTAAAACACATTAATTATCAAGAAAACCTAAGGTTAGCCATGACTATAGTTGGAAAGAAAGATCATAATTGTTATTTTAAAGTGACTGAACAGTATGAAATAGGACTTTAACACTGTGTACTCATCTAAGTGAAGAAATTTAAGAAGAAAAAACCAAATTCAGGATCTAAATCATACTTGATTTGTCTGTGAACATAAACACGTTGTCCTTTGATAGAAGCCTCCCGGTTATTGCCATTGCTCTCGATCTAAGAATTGACTCGGCAGATGCATTACTAATGGGATGACGAAAGTAAATCAAATTAATAGCCGCAAAGGAATTCAATGAAATCAAGCAATTTAACGGAACATTAAGGGAACCTGATTATGACACAGAGCAGCTGTGTGATCTTAGTCCTTGACAAGAACTCTGCACCATGACGAACTTCTGCTAGCTTCACTCAAGGGACACGTGACAAAGTTAAAATAAGAGGTAAAACTGAATACAAGGTATCCATGAATTAATCGGTAATTTTTTTAAGGTGGAGATTTTTTTATTTTTTATAACAATACACAAAAATTTGTTTTGCCAAATACAAAAGCACAAAAGGCATAAAATGCACATGAACAAGTCAAGACAAAACTTTTCCTCTGTTGCTTTAAATTCTAGGATACTCATGAATAGGTTCTGAGGTTTTGCATGTAATGTGAATCAGTTTAGCATCTGATTACCGTGACAAATATTTACACACAGCACAAACAATTAGCCATCACATAGGATAGGAGCATTGGGAGCTTTTAGCAACATCAAACGCGAGTTTGTGCACGTACCTCATATAGAAGCTCCAGCACGGATAAAGTTGCAAGAAGGTCCCCAGAGTTACTAACTTCCTTCTCCAATAGACTAAGAAGGTTAGAATTGTAGACTTCTGCTGCAACAGAGCTGGAAACTGAGAAAAGCTTCACTATCAATGCCAAAACTCGAACTCTACCCTGAACATCAGATTGTAAGAGACCAGGATAGTAAGAAAAGTAGTAGTATTAAATAGCAAAAGGTTACAAGTAAAAATGCTGATGTATGCATTCAATATACCAGGGATGAACATCTTCCAGCCAAACATTCAAGGTGAGTTGCTTCACTGCGATTTGACGGAAAAACAATGACCTGCAAAAGTTTAAGGTTATTGAATCATTACGGAAATAAGACCAACATCACTAAATTGTGAAGTACATTCTTGGACAAGTTGGAACCAAGTACATACCATGCCTTTTGGAGAAGCAGCCAACTTCCTAATGGCATCCGAAGATGCAGCTGCAACTCTCTCATCTCTAAGGGAAACAAATTAATTAGACAGATGTGAATGGAAGGTTATGGGAGAAGAGCAGGAAAGACACCGATAGATAAACTTTTCATTGTCCTCGTTACCTTCTTCCAAAATTTATTTTCCCTCAAGGCCGGGTCCCAAAGTAAATGTAAGAAATGCAATGTTCGACAAAGATAGACACACAATGCAGATATGAAAGCGCAAACTGTAAAGACTCAGCCTACCCCTGTACAAGGCAATCGAGCAAAAGTGGGTATACCCCATACTCCATAATTAGAGGTATTGCAATAGTGTCATCGTTATTTTCCAAAAGGGAAGACACCTGAGTACATCAACAAATTCACATAACACTGATGAGAAAAGAATGCCAAATCTAGTAAATTCAAGGAATGCGCAAGATTCATCAGACATATACTCACGGTTCGACAAGCCAATTGTCTGATTCCCTGAGAATCAGCCCCCAAGCCAACAACAACAAAGGGCTGAAAGAGAATAAAAAAAAAGGTGAGAAAACAAGGCCAATCATACATTTACATTAAAACATATGAGTTCAATACTTTAAAGATGCTAATATTTTGTCATTCCACAAAGCTATGAATAGGCGTACCATGTAATGCGGGATGAGGGATGCTCCATACTTGGTTCTGAAAACCCTTTCCAAACTATCAATCAGCACTTTCTCCAATCCGGGATACTCCGCTTTCGTTTGCAAGGCACTTAAAACACATAAAATATCCAATTACAAATCGTCTAAGCACAAACACGCATTCCCAAACATGCAAGTCTTTCTCAAATCCCAACATTAAACTAGTCGAAACCCAGTTCAGATTAAGGGAAATGAGCCTCAAAACAAGCAATTTATGACTTCGTCCAGCGGTTAATTCCCTAAGCTCATAAAGAGACTTTGCTTGTACTCACCTGATGATGGCGGGGAGGGGGAAATGATCGAGAAAATGATGGACGGAAACATCTGAGGCGGTCCCTGGGTCGTTGGCGAAGTCGGTGGCGGCCGCAAGCAGCTGAGCAGGATCAACTGAGTACTCTTCTTCCATTTTCCTCTTCTTCAAGCTTCTTCTTTTCTTTCTCGGTCTTTCTGTTTATTCACTGCTCCCTCTGTCCAGCCATATCGGCACTTCTTTCTTTCTTTTTTTTTTTTTTTCACTTTCTCGGTTCATATTTAACTTTAGTTACATATAACAATACATATACTAATATCAATGATTTATTAAAATTTAATGTTTAAAAAATATATTATGCATAACGATATCTCAAATGAAAACTTTGACGTCTATATGCTAATTAAAATTTATGTTCAAACGTATTTTGATGAAATTGATTAAAATGTATTCAAATATGACTGGCCCAGAGAAATAGAGGTTACTATTTTTTACCCTTCTAATTTGACTCTTAGGAATTAAGACTAATTTGACTATTAGGAATTAAGAGTATTAAAATTTACTACTACTGATATATTTATTTATGTAAACTAGTGGAGTGCCTTATTAACTAAAGAGTCGGCGGCATGTTCATAAGCCACTTATTTCTTATTTTATATGCTTCATTTATTAAACTACATACAAAATTTAATATTTTTAAAAATATTTTTTTATATCATACATTTTTTATATTTTCACCTTCAAATACATATTATTACTTGTTTTAACTTATAAAATACAATATTTAAATTTTATAGAAAATTAAAATATTTAAGGTAAATGTCCTTGTGTACTATCCATAAGCTTATGGAAAGACGTCTTACCTGAGACTTGCCCTTGACTAAAATATTATGATTAAGTTTTATGTGTTGTTTGTGTCTTACATTTAAATTCAAAATAAATTTTATTTAAAATTTTAAAAAGTTTAGTCATCGAAGGAAATTATATGAGTTATGAAGTGAAATATTAATTTACTTAGAAATTATTAAATATTGAATACAATAAAAATAAATTATTTTTATAATATTTCATTCAATTTTTTAAAATTAATTATATATATATTGAGATTCAATTACTTTTATAATATTTCATTCAATTTTTTTAATTATTTAGTTATATATTGAGGTTCATTTTAAAATGTTATCATAATTATGTGTATCACATTGTAATAAATAAAAGTAAATATCAAATAACCTTATTAATCTCACTAATTATAAAATGTTCAATTTAACTATTAGTTGGTCTAAAACAAGACTTTGTCATATATAATAAATAATAAATAAAAATATGTATACATATTTCTATCAAAAGTACTCTATCATTGTATAAAAAATCCGAACATTTTGTTATTTCTGATTATGTGTTTCTTTGGATTTACTTTAGTGGTATATATAGACGTTATATATTTTAACAAATTGTGATTGATTGTATATAGTGAAAATTTAAAATCATTAACATATTATAATATTAGTGTGTTATTTTTAGACCACTTGGATTTACGTTAGTTAAAATGACGTCAATATTCTTGGTTGACAGTATCAAGCAAAAAATTTCTATTATATGGTGTTTAGGATAAATCTAAATATCTTTAGAGAATTTAATGGTTGAAATTAGTTTAATTTGGAATGAGATAGTATTAGTTTGATTACTTTAACTATTTTAACTAAGATATTGTATTAGTTGTTTATCGGTTAGTTTTTTTATAATTAATTATTAGTAGATGTTAAAACACTATTCATCAACGATCACAATGAATAGAAATTACATCTAATATAACTAAGTTTCTAACAATAATCGGTCTATTTTATTAATATCTAGATTACAAGCGAATATGGTAAATAGTAAAGGTGCGTTGAAATGTCTGATGGGGTGGGTTTTTAAAATAGTCACTCAACCTCGTTATTACACATGTGCTTTCTTACAACCCCTTCACCAGTGGGTGAAAGGACAATACGGACTCCATAATGTTTGGGGTAAATGCAATAAGTAAACTGAAACTAGAGTTTTACTAGCAGGCATGAGAAAATGCTCTTGTGCCAAACCCAACCCACATCTATCTCAAACATAAGAGGTCTTTTAAAAGGTGTGTATAACTGATACATGATACTCGGCCTTTTTGAATCTGTTTCTACCTCGGAGTAGGGGAGTGAGGCCTTCAAATAAGGTTATGGCAGGTGTTGTATCCGACACTTCTGAGTGTGTATCCCATCCCCTGAGTTGAAGTTTGAATGGATGAAATGAATTGTTCTCTTAAGTAGGTAAGAAGTTGATTTTCCTACCTACCTTTGTCCTATTCTACCTCAAGCTGTTGGGGCCTTCTATTGATGCTAGAGCGAGTTTGGCTCCCGTACCTTCAAATGTGTTGGTTTTCAATGTTGGGGTCTATGATCTGAGACCAATGTATTGTCGACTCTTCACATAGCGTGACTAACTCTAGAGGGAATCTAGGGCTTTCAACTATAGGTTCTACCTTGATAATGTAGTCGAGGCCTTCAATAATGGTTTTCGTGTTTGTTGTTGATTCTACCCTAGAAGCTCACCCCAAAACCTTCGAAACAGAGGCTGGTCATCTTTCAAAAGAATTACCCCCAAAGGCTTTCTCCTGAAAACAAATGCTCGTTGATAATAAGATCGAGTGTAACTTATGATTTAGGGTCTGCTTGTCGATCTTTACAAGCACCCCCAGTTGTAAGCAAATGGTCAACTTATTTGACAATTTAGCACCTTAATAAAGGTGGTGCTCATGTCATTGAGTTCCGTCGAATATGCCATCAATTCATTAAATATCTTAATGCAAAAAAGACATAAAGAATTATGCCTATGCATTCAAGGCATGTCTACTATCAATTCACTAAGTATATGAATGCAAAAATTCATCACGAATTATGCCTTCATGTGACCATGTCTTATTTGTCGTTAAGACATTAAGAATGCAAATGCAAAAAGGCACAAGGGTTACACATTCAACTAGATCAGTGGCGGATCTATTGATACGCGAGGTAGGGCTCCAGCCCTACCTCGGTCGCCGACCGGAGCTAGGAGGAGGCGGGAGCGCATCTCCGGAGAAGAAGGCCGCGCTGCGTCGGAGAAGAAGTCCCCTGCTCGCCGGAGAAGAAGGCCGCATGCGGCCTTCTTTTTTTTTAATTCATACGTACTAAAACGACGTCGTTTCGTTTGGCTTAATTTTTTTAATACCTAAGTAGTAAAACGACGTCGTTTCACGTTAGTGAAACGACGTCGTTTCACTAAGTAAATGAAAAAAAAGCGAAATCAGAAATGGATTGGGCCAAAAACTGAGCCCAATCCAATCTTCTAACATTAATCCATTCTATAAATGCATTGCTGGAGGCGAGAAGGACAGCAACAACAACTCAGCAAGCACTCCTCCTTCCTCTCATCCTCTGCTCTCAGCCCCGTCGCCGCCGCCGCCGCGCCACCGCCGTCCGCCACCGGCTGCTGCTTGCCTGCTTCGTCCCGCCGCCTCTCCAAACCACGGTAAGTCTTCTCTTCTCTTTATGCTAATATTTATTAATTTTAGGGTTTATAATTTATTGTCTTTTAAATTTATTTCTTCAAAACTTAAATATATGTATAATGTGAACATGATTTTTAGATTGGATGTTGAATTGAATTTATATGGTTGTATTATATATGATTGTTGAAGTTTAGTTGAATTGCATAAATTGATTTAGTTGAATTGCATATTTAGTTGGAATTATAATTGTTTGATTTATTTTGTATAATTGTATGTGAAAATGAAATTGTCAATTTGTCATAATCGGTTTATGGAATTATCAATTAGGGATATTTGTTAAATTGAATTTAGATGAATATGATTTTATGAACTTTTTATTATCTCAATTTTTTATTGTTTCGTAACTCTTTTACATTTTTTTAAAAATAAATCAATTTGTTATTGTTATCTCAATTTTTTTGTTATTGTTATTGTTTCCCAGGGGCGAAACCAGAAAATTTTTTCCAGGGGCGAAAATTTTTCAGCCTCCCCTGGAAAAATTTTCTGGTTCCGCCCCTGAACTAGATTACATGTCAACTAGGTTAATTATTATGATATTACACATTAAAAATTCAATAAAAATTGCAATGTTGGTCTCGGAAATATTAACCTGTTTCCTCCAAAAATTATGATCACACTGATAGGAAAAAAAATATATCACGCATCACTATCACTCTATCAAATTGAGGTATAATTACAATACCACTTCATCCAAAACTTAGTTTATCGCGTTCAAACCGTAGATATATCGATAAGCACAAATTAGTACATGAAATGAAATATCTAAGGTCCCTTCTATAGAGGTTTCTAAACAATATAGAGCGAATAGGAGTACTTGTAAGTGAACGGATTTTGTAAACGAGCAGAAGATTGGCATGACAAAAAAAAAAGGTCCAAGACAAAATCAAAAACAATTGTGGAAATGGCGTGCATTGCGTTTTCTAAGAGATGACGAACGTTGCCCGAACGGGTGGGTCGGGTCCCGAGTCCGAAAGCGGTTCGGTACTGATTACCCGGTCCTTGTGTTAACAGAAAACCACGGCCCATTTGGGCTAACAGTCAACAAAAACATTGGACCACTCTCATCATTGCCAATCCCCCAATTATGGTCTCTTCTAAACAAACCCTCATCTCGATCACCATAAAGTAAGGCTATAATAATGTCGCAATCCATGTAGCAGCTTCTTTTGGTCTTTGCTTTTTTATCATTGCATTACTCCATTTGTATCATACTACGCCTTGTTGTCAAATTATAAGCGATGACGTTCTAAAGAATGTGATTGAGAGGTCAGAAATCTCGTTGTCGTAATATTTTAAAGAAAACTGCTATGAACTTCTCTAATAACGACAAAAGTCATATATCCTGTGGACTTTTAATAATGTGATAACGTTTCAAGGAGTAGTATTAAGAAATCATATATGTTTTGGGCTTCTAGTAATGTGATCGCATTTTAAAGAATAATAATAAAAGGATACATTTGTGAACTTCTATTAATGTGGTAACATCTCAAAGAATAGTACTAAACGGCAGGATATCTTTTTACCTTCGAACTAATAATGTGCTATCATTTCAAAGATGAATTAATTGACACTAACTAAAGCAATCAAGTAACATTAACACCATCTACATTCACTTCATTGTAGTTTGCCGTTGTGCGTGAATTAATTGAATGGTGCCACCTAGATGCTAATCATTAATGTCAAGTTCCAAAAAATCTTGAAGATCATCAAAGATAACGACTAATTCCCCATCCCCATGCCCATTGCTCCTCCTAAAAGTTGCGACTATGAAAACCAATTCCCATTCCCTACCACAATTATATCACAAACGCACGTAATGTTTCTCTATATTTGACGCACTTATCTTATTAGAATAATTTTTTTAAATGATATATTTTTTATTTTTAATAATATTTATTTAACTTTATTTACTTATTATATTTTTTACTTTTTACATTTAATTTCATTCACTTATTTATTCCACATACATTCAATTACTTATAGTATGATGTCAACGGAAGGAGTACCAAACATATCATCGATCTTTTACCCTTTAAACCTATTTTTACAACACTTTCAATAAAACAAAAGGTGAAAAAGAAAAATCAAACATTTCCTGTGTTGTCCCTCCCACCTGGCAATAATAACATCCGTACCTCCTTTTTGCAAAAAGCCTACATCAAAATCTAGCGACAAAGCTCAACATTTAATTTGCAAAGCACGATAACAGAAAAATATTAGAATTAAAAACGCTTAGTATATTACATAAACATTAAAAGTACTTAGTCAAGTTAAAACATGCCATAGCTCACTAACTTAGTACTAGTACGAACGAAACAACATTAATTAGATAATAATCCTAGCTTAAACAAGATTAACAGCAGTGCGCCACTAATTAATTATTCCTTAATCTTGCTTTTATTTCTGCATGCATGCTTCAGAAGCTCCACAGGCAATCGAGCTCGGAATGGCCCACCTTCTGAGTCTCCGGCGAGGCCCAGTTGGCGGCGGAGCTGTAGGGGAACCCTGTGTCGTTCCCGCCGCCGGGGAGGGACAGCTGCGGCGGAGCGGTTCCCGCCGACGGGAAGAAGAAAGGCATGTGGAGATTCTCCTGGAGAGACCGGAGATTAGGGAAATTGGAGCTTGTGCCGGATCCCCGGAAGAACCGGCCGCTGGAGGACGACGGCGGCGGATCGAACAGGGTGGACAGCAGCGGCGGCTGCGTCGGCGAAGGCAGCTCAAACATGGAGTTATGGTTGAAGCTCGCCAGATTGGAAGTGGAGAAACAGGGCACGTGCTCTACTGAAGGTTTGCAGTCGTACGAGAAGCTGTCGACGTCGGAGGTGGCGGTGCCGGAGTACGGCGAGGAGTCCAGCAGCGGCGGAAGCGACAGCGACGCCGATGAAGGAGAACCCATCTCGGGATAACCACCACCACCGCCCGGGTTCATCCTCCTCTTCCCGGCTCCACCGCCGAGCACGGCGGCGGAGCCACCAGTACCGCTCTTCTGAAACACCCTCGAAATGACCCACTCATCCTAACAACCAAGAAACACCAATAAACATGAGAAGAAGTCAAACAAAGAATGTGACAAAAAACTCGAGACATTTGTGTGACAACAATAATGACAAGGCAAAGGTAAACATCAAGAATATTGCGAATGATTTGCATGCAAATCATTACAGAAGATCTCGCAGATGTTCAAGAATAGACATCTGTAAAAAGCCAAGAACACAAGAATTTCAGAAGGTGGTTTTTACCTTGGAGCTTCTGGAGAGAAAATGGTAGGCAAATTTCCCCTCAAGCCTGTACTCATGCATCACCCAATTACTCTTCTCTCCCTTCGGAGCCCTACCCCGGTAGAAAACCAGGGTTTTCTTCATTCCGACAAGAGAGCTTGTCTTCGAGCTGTAAATCTCCCTGTCCTTTCCGGTAGCCTTCCAGTAGCCCGCTTCAGTAGCCCGGTTCGTCCTCAACCCGGTCGGATACTTCCGATCCCGGAGGCTGAAGAAGTACCACTCTTTCTCCCCCATCTTCGCTTTCTCTGCCAAACACACTCACCCAATCTCAGACAGGACAAAAGGGGTCTGTTTAAAGAGCTTCAAACGTTAAAGAAACCGTACCAGGTAGCTCCCATGGCTCGCACTTGTTGAGATCGACCTCGGCGATGGCCTTGCCGGAGAAGCTGCTGTCGAGGACCTTCTTGAGGAGGTAGTAGGTGATGAGCTCCTCGTCGGTGGGGTGGAACCGGAATCCGGGAGGGAGGTGCGAGTCGCTGCCTCCGTCCGGGTAGTGAAAGGCGTGCAAGCTCGCCATTGATGGTTAATTTCTTCTTTTTCTTCTTCTGGGTTCAGAGGAAGGGAGGATTCAGAGCAATTTGCATGGGTTAACCGCGGTACAAAATGGGGTGATATAAAGGGGAGAGGGAGGGAGAGAGAAAAGGTAGGGGTGGGGTTTGTGACTGTGTGTTTGTGTGTGTGTGAAAGGCTAGGGTGCAGACTGGTGAGCTAGAAAGAGAAGGGGAGAAGAAGTAGTACTGGTGCCATATCCATGAGGGTAGGGTGTGGGACTGGGGGTCTGGTTTGAGTATGCGTGCGTGCGTAAGGAAGTGTGCAGGTATTCCTTTGTCAGGAGAGAGGGGAAAATGAGAGGGAGGGGGAACAGAAAGGAGTTTTATTATGAGTGGTAGAATGTGAAGAAAATAAAAATATAGATTAAATTATTTTTTGGGTCCCCTACGAAGTATCTTTTACTATATTTTGATCTTTATATGTAAAACAATCCTTAGATGGTACCCTACAAATTCAAAATATTGTTTTGTCCCCAAACCCACTTTCCGACCAGATTTCTGGTTTTCAGGCGCACGTGCCGGTCACGTGCCATTTTTTCCGGTGTGGTAAGGGGCAATTTGGTAATTTCACATACTAAATTAAATCAATTGATGTACCATCTCCGATAGCTGGACGCACACCTTCTTGAAGTCGAGGCAGTCGAGGGCGGAGTGAACGGCGTCGATCTGGGCGAAGAGCATGTTGTCGTAGTGGAGGTTGGATGCGGGATCCAGGATTCCGGCGGTGGGCTGAAAGAGGACGAAGTCGAGGGCCACCTTCTTGGGCTCGGCTTTGTAGGCGAAGTAGGGGTAGGAATTGATGAGGAAAGGGGAGTCGGTCTTGACGTGGAAGTTGAGGATTCCGGTCAAGCAGGGGACCAGATCCGGGTGGAATCTGCCCACGGATGGAGGGTAGGAGGTCTGGAGAAGGGCGAGGTTGTGGGCGGTGGTGACCGAGATCTGGTTCTGGAGCTTGAGCTCCACAAGGGCGTCGTAGATATTCTGCATCACGGGGAGCAAGCAAGCGGAGAGGGCGGTGTCGTTGAAGGTGAGGACCTCGATGCCGACGGTGATGCAGGTGATTCTGGTGGCCGGGATGAATGGCTGCACATTGGGCTTGACCCACGCCTGAGCTTGCTTCGGGTCCCGGCTCAGTTTGACCAAGTACTCGTTCCCGATTCTGATGATGAACTCCACCTCGGTGTTGGCGAATGCCTTGAGCACCCGGGGATCTGCGTCGTACAGCTTCAGCCGGGTGGCACCGATGGACTTGACGAGCGGCACCACTTTGTTCGGGGAAGGTATGTTGTTGGCAATATGGCCGTAGTTTATGCCCACGGATTCCGACTGCAACGCCGACAGCCCAGCTGAAACCAAGAAGCAAATTTAGTACTAGAGAGACGAGAGAAAGGACTCCGTCAGCGACATAGATGACTCGCCTCGTCAGGTGAAGAAGAAGAGCAAAGCGTATGAATCACTGTTGTGAAAGCAGTGTTTGTGAAATTAGTATGTGAAATTACCAAATTGCCCCTTACCCTACCAAAAAAATGGCACGTTACCGGCACGTGCGCCTAAAAACCAGAAATCTAGCCAGAAAGTGGGTTTGGGGACCAAAAACAATGTTTTAAATTTGTAGGGTACCATCTAAGGGTTGTTTTGCACATGGGGACCAAAATATAGTAAAAGATACTTTATAGGGGACCAAAAAAATAATTTAGTCAAAAATATACGTGGGAGTGAGGGGCTAATCAAAATTCAACAAGTATCATAGTGCGACACAAGCATACGTAGCGTAAAATTTGAGTAAATGTCTGAAAGTGGTTGTCAGTAGGAGCCTGCATAAATTGATTGATCGTATTGATAATGTAAGACAAATTGGAGCGTATAATCGTCTAATACTATTAAAAAAGGCCAATCATAGAGCTGTGAACCGTGGAATTTTCTAAAGGCTTACTTGCAGAGCTAATTAGCAATTGAGAGTATGCCACAAAAGGAGTGGAAACAAATTTCAATCGAGATACCGAAAGTGGATATTAATTCGTTTTCGCGTTTGAGTGCATGTTTTTCCTACTCCTGCTAGCATAAAGAAGGATGTTCTTGACGTATCTCGCTTGTCCAAGAAATAAGCCATTTAAAGTGGAAACAACATTCAAACCCAGAAATATATTGCAACGGGCCCAAATCAATGATCACACACTCACGATTCACTCGCACGACGAAATGCCAAAAAAGATCATTATTGTTTCCTGTGAGAATGATATCATCAACATAAACCAACAAATATAGCAAGGAAGATCCCTTCACGAACACATAAGGTGACTTACCTACGGACTTGCAAAGTGATGGAGATGCCAAGACGACTACCACCATAAATGAAGACATTCCACGACTTGATCAAACATTTAAAGGATATGTTCGAGATCCTCTAAGTGACATGACAGGACCTATGACTAGGTCAAGGACTAAGCTTAAGGATGCTGCTTTAAATGCTTTGATTGATCGCCTTTATGATGAAGAATTGAAGAAGGAGTCACCATCGACATCTTGGATTCATTATTCAAGACTATCGACGAACTGAAGACATCATGAAGAACACTATACTCTTTTTTCCCACTGGGTTTTTAATGAGGTAGTGTGATCACTGTAAAATAATGTCATTTTGGGTTTATTGGACTGATAGCTCGGCCATGTGGGCTTTGAAGAGCTGAATTTCGAAAATACAGTCCATTAAGGTTTAGTATATTCAGTTTTATTCTGATTAGAATTATATTTGGTAAGATTAGATAAGGTAATATTCTTCAAGGTTACTTCTTGAAGAATTCAATCTGATTACCTTAGATTATCATTTATTTTAGGTATTTTAGTTAGATATGGTTTTAGCTTCTTAAAGCTGCCATAAGTCGATTCAGTTTCCATTTGTGATTAGGATTTGAGGCAAGATTGTAACCCTATAAAAAGGGAGGCCTTATGGACGAATTTAACAACCTTTCATCAATCAAATATACAACCTTTTGAGTTAATACTCTTTGCTTGCGAGCTATTCCATTGTTGCTTAACCCCGAGGGCTAGTTAAGTATCAATAAACCTTTTAATCTGATCCCGAGGGCTAGTTAGAGAGCAAGTCGAAGTTAGGTGTACCCCGAGGGCTAGACTCCTGAATTTCGTGCGAGATAGTGTGGGTTTGCAGATCCCTTCACTAGATCAAAGATATAATTCCGCAAATCGTGAGTTTTCGCAAGGAGATTCATATCACAAAGTATGCCCAAGGTTAAGGAGAAATGAACTAAAGCGCTAAAATCAACCACAAGGAGTTTGTTTCAAACCATGTATAGCCTTGCATCATAGACGATATCCATGATTAGGCCATATGGAATCTTTATAACCAAAAGGTCACCCCATAAAATCGGGAATCAAGAGCACCATTCATAAAGACATTTTTGGCATCCCAATGGAAATGCCATTTTCGAATGACGGTGGGATATAAGGCTATACAAATCGTAAAAGCTTTAACCACCAGGGTGAAGGTATGATCATGATTAAAAGTGGAAAGTTGTGATAAACCTCGAGCAACCAAATGTGTCTCACGACAATCAATTGAACCATCATTACAAAGCTCCAACCAAAAAAATATTTGGAGCCAAACATGTTGGCATTGGAAGGACGTGGAACCAACTCCCAAATCTAATGGGTATGGAGAATCGTCATTTCATACTCCATAGCAGCGACCCAATTTGAAACTTTAACAACCAAACGATAACTTTGAGGTTTTATCTGAACAAATAAAACATTAAAAAGATCAAGAACTTCATAACCTTAGTAGTTTTTGTGCTTGTTAATGATGTTGATCCAAATGTTTCGATTCGAGACCTTGCAACCTCTGTCTGCTCACCGTCCATTCAATTGCTTGCTAGAATATATTTTTCTCAATTCTTATATATTTGTAATATTGTATTCTTAACACGTGATTTTATTCACACCTATCCATATAATAATTTTATGCAAACAAAATTTTCTTCATAAATGTATTGCATAAGATGTTGCAGAGTAAGTAATTCAAATTTGGTACTCCCTCCGTCTCCGAAAAATTTGCACACTTTCCTCTTTAAAAAAAATTAATATTTTAAATGATATAATTACTCGTACAAATTAAAAATTTTACAAAAGCCCACAAACCTCTCCTCCTCAACCTTAATTTCTGCATATTCCAATAATTTTTGCCTCCGCCTCCACTTTTTAGCTCGCCGCCACTTTTTGGCTCCGCCTCCACCACTGCCCCTCCCTCCGCCTCCGCCTTCAATTTCAAATCCTCCCCTCGCCTTTGCCTCTGTCCTCGCCTCCGCCTCTGTCCCCGTCTCCGATTCCTTACCCCCCTCGCTTCTGCCTATGTCCCAGCCTCCGATTCCAAACCCTCCCCACGTCCCCGCCTCCTCCCTAGCCAACCCTTCTACCAAATCCACCACCATTGATGCCATCAGCGTCAACTCCCTCAGATGCCACCACCAATTCCATCGCCACCCATCCTCTCACACCACCACCTATCTCCGACTCCACCACCATTGACGCCAGCCCCCCCCCCCCACACACACACACCCCCCACACACACACCCTCCCCCCCACACACCCCACACACCCCCCCCCCACACACCCACACCCCACACACACACACCCTCCCCCCACACACCCCACACCCCCCCACACACACACCCCACACACACCCCCCCACACACACCCCACACACACACCACCCCCAATTCCCTTGCGGCATAAATCATCTTGCGGCATAAATCAACGTGGCACGACGTTGCTCAATGGACGAAGAGAGAGGTAGAGAGAGGTGTGCAGATATGTGAAGAGAGGAGGAAGACATGCGAAGAGAGGCAAATTTGGAGCAGAAAGGAGATAAGGGCTAGTTGGTCTATTCACTTCTAGAAAATTAAAAGTTTACATTCTTTTTCTGCAAAATGTCCTGGGACGGAAGGAGTAAGAAGTTGAGAACTTGTAAAAAATGAAGTTGTTAAGGAATTAAAAATTATTTCCTTGTAGAAAATGTTGTAGATGGTAGTTACATTATAGAATTAGTTATAGATGGTAGTTCTATAACTAATTGTATAATGTAACTGCCATCTACCACCTTTCATACAAGAAAATGATTTCTATTTCCTTAACCCAAGTACTTACAACGTTTATTTAAATGGTTCGAGAAAAGACGTGAAAATGTGAATCTATAATGGCTTTTCTATTGATCTCTTCGTCAAAGGTCTATTAATTTACTGACTACGTTCAAATCAGAATAATGACGAAGTAAAAATATCTGTCTTGAAAATTATAGAAGACAATTGATGACTTGTAATGCATTTATCTATCAAAATATTACCATAAATCAACCTCTTTAGAACAATTGATAAATTTAATACACTATCACTCATTCCCTGTCAATAAAAAAATATTTTTATAACCCTACCTAGTTAACATAAGTGTTAATATAACATTTTAATATTTGAAAGTGTCAATATAACATTATCTAGTCAGTGAAAGTGTCAATATAACCCTTTCCAACAACTTTTAGTTAGAATTTTATAAAATTACATGTTTGCACTTCTGAAAAAAATTAAAATACAAAAAATAGAAAATGACTTTATTACCCTTAAAATCATCAATACTCCAATACCGTCGGACCGCCGCCAGATTAGGTAGGGTTATATCAGCACATTATGAAAATTGGTAGGGTTAAATCAGCACATCCCTAAAATTTGTAGGGTTATACCAATACATTAGTAAAAAATTTAGGGTCATATCAGCACATACTATGGAATATAGGGGTTTTAATGATATTTTATTTATTTTGTTGTGTTTAGTCCGGATTGATGATTGGATAACCTCTGGTGTTGTGTGTGATTTTTATTTTGCTGTGTTATTCGACCTAGGATTTTTAATGTTGATAAGTTTTGAAATGAGTCTGTGATATGTGATAATGCTGTTTAATATTAATGATTGTGTCATGATGTCAAATTTTATGTTGTATAAAATATTGTTATGATGTCATAATGATGTATATGATGATGTGGTCGCCTGTTAAGGCCAGCCGAATACCACATACTTAATATTTGTAATATGTGCTGATATAACCCAATAAATTTTAAGAATGTGCTGATATAACCCTATAAACATTAGGAATGTGCTAATATAACCCAATAAGATATCATAATGTACTGATATAACCCTACTTGTTACTGGGGTGGGTCCGGCGAGCTATGAGGGTAAAATTATCCACCTAATTTCAGAGTTTGCCCAAAGGGTATTTTGGTTAATTTACACAGAGTCAACGCCAGAAAATTGAGTTCAATGCCGGAAATGTGGTTTAAGGGTTATATGGACACTTTCTTTAACTAGTTAGGGTTATTTTGCTCTAAAATTATTATATGATTATATTGACACTTACTCAAATAGGTAGGGTTTTATTGACATTTATAATTAAAAAAGGTTGCTTCGTTCTCTGAGGTGAAAAATAAAATTCTGTCAAGAACAAACAGATTGTGACACAGATCAAATCTGAATTATTGACTTTTTGCCTTTTGGTGAGTTGTTCTGCATTTTAGGTTTTTTGGACAGCATCCTTCCCCTGTCCCATTATCACGTCACTATTCTCAACTCAAATTTTGTTAATCATGAAATTTTTATGTATAACAAAAAAGAAAATCTTATATTTAAGATGAAGTCATTATATATAGTGGGATAATTTGATGTTTATTTTTACTCTCTCATCTCACTTTAAACTTCTTAATATTTTTTTACGGTCTTTAATAAACATGTTTGACGTAAATATCTCTAGTTACGTATAATAATTACGTATATAAAATTGATATTTTATATAAAATAGATATTAAGATGAATCTAACAAGATCCCGCATGATATTTTTATTATGTACACATTAATTTTTATTAAGGGTCAAAGTTTACAAAGTTTGACTTCTAAAAAGTGATTAGGAAGTTGAAAGTGGAACGGAGAGAGTATAATATTGCAACGAGGTTTTTATAATTTTAAAAAACTTTTAAAATGTATCACATTTATAAAAAAAATAGAATGACTTATTTCTCCCCCCAACTATTACTATCGTCCACCTTTGGCCCTTTAATTTATTTTAACATTTTTAGCTCCTCAACTTACAAAACAACTTAATCTTGTCACTGATCAAAGCGTTAAGTTTGGTCAACATCGTTAATTTTAAGGGAAAAATAATCATTTTCCATTTTTCCTTTTTCCACCTTTTCATTTTTCTTCTTCTGTTCCCTTCCTCTCTTTTTCTTTTACGGGTTCTTCTAAACCCTAACAGTTGGACACATCTCCCCCTCTTTCACCGCAACGACGATGTTAAGGACGCCGTGAAACCTCCCGGATGAACGCCGAATCTGCACCTCCGTGAGCGACGGCATCCCGACGGCCGGATTTCTTCACACAGCTGCTGAGGAGGAAGCGTCCTGACACCGGATTTCTACACGTAGTGGCGAAGATTTCCTCGACGACGGTGGTCGTAGCCTGGGCGAGGAAATCAGAGTCGACCCGGAACAGAAACATGTCGTTCCACGTCGGGTTCTCCCCCCCACTCGGGTTCGGAGCTACGTGTTTAGGTCAACCTCTCACGGAGGTGGCTCGAGCAAGACCTGGATTTATGCTGTGGCCGGAGCTCAATCCCTCACAGTGTATACACTATCTCCGGTTTGGATCACTGGAGCGGGTAATGGCGACCTCTCACTACAGACGGATGCAACAAGCTCAGGGATTCGGGCTTCAGACCATGGTTTGTATTCCCCTGCCGAGTGGAGTCATCGAGTTGGGATCCACCGACACCATCTTCAGGTGGAGGGCGGTGGAATTGGGGTTATGGCGGCAAAATTTGGAGGAAAGGGGAAAAGAAAATGAAAATAAAAAGGGAAAAAAGGTTAAAGATAAAAGATAAAGAAAAAAGGAAAATGAAAATTGTCAGCTTTGCCCCTAAAATTAACACTTTAACTATACTATAACGTAATAACGGTTTGACCTGACTGGGAGGGGGAGGGGGAGGGGGAGGGGGAGGGGGTGTCACGATTAAGTTGTTTTGTAAGTTGAGTGGTCAAAAGTGTTCAAAGATAATTAGGAGGGCCAAAGGTGACGATTGTGATAATAAAGGGGCCGAAAAATCAATTGCTCTAAAAATTATAATTTGACTGCTCTCTTCGTCCCAGGGGAATTTGCACAAAATATTTTCCACGCTCTCCAAGATACATGTTTGACTATAAATATATGTAACTACGGATAATAATCATATCATAAGAATTGATATTTATAAACTACATGTCACTACGAATCTAACAATATCTCATAGGATACAATTATTTTTTATATATCTATTTAAATATGTGGTCAAAGTAAGATAATTTGACTGCCAAATAGTAAATGTGCAGAATCGGGTGGGACGGAGAGAGTATAAAATTTATTGAGATGTGATTTTTCCTGATGAATGTGTCTCCTGGTAGGCGGCATGTCTATAAACTTGAGGACATGCCATTTTTTTTACTTTATACACTGCATTTGTTAAATTACGTACAAAATTTAGAATTTTTGAAAATTATTTTTTATATCATATATTTTTATATTTTCACCTTCAAATACATATTATTACTTTTTTAACTTATAAAGTACAATATTTAAATTTTATGAAAGTTACAACATTTAAGGTAAAAACTCCCGTGGACTATCCAAGCTTATGAAAATACCGTCTTTCATGAGACTTTCTCTTTCATGATTGGTCTAACTGTTAGTCGATTAAACAGAAAATTTTCTAATATAAAAATAATATAATATATAATTTTATTGGATGCATTAGTATAGTAAAACTATTTATACAATTAGACTGTTTCTTTCAAATCATAACAATAAATAATCTTCTTCTTCCCATCTCCCTTTTATTATGGAAGTATTTGTGTTAAACTATCTTAGACTTAATTTATTTTTTATGTTCTTTTTTTTAAATCATGTTTCATTTCTTCACACGTTACGTTGGATTTTTACTCAATTAATAAGTGTGCAGATTCCCCATGATAAGTGTAGCATCTCTTTTGTCTTGCATGAAATTTATCTGCTCGTGATGTTTGTGATACAATTGGTTGCTCGTGGATTGGATCCATATTTATTCCCATTTTGATTATCATTGCTTGCTCATGCTAAACATTAGTGATGTTAGAAATATAGCATATCCCCGTGGGCGGAACCGCAGGGGGGGGTGTCGGCACCACCCCTAAGATCTTGTGGCCCAGAATTTAAGCCTAGGCACCACCGAAATCCATGGATTCCGCCCCCTTGAAGAGGTGCAGTGCCCCCTTTTTGGCCAATAGGCTGAAGAAGACGATCCCCTATGATTTTAAATTTTAAAATGTTTTGTTTCCTCATAACGATTTTGTTTTCTTCAAAGGCAAAAAAAAAGAGTGATCAATTTGGCTGAAACCCAATTGGCCCAATAACCAAACCCAAACCAGATTGTTAATGAAACCCTACCTTTGCAATTGTCATTGCCATCTGAAAATTGCTACTCATCTTCCCATTTCCCGTCATCCGTTCGCCGCCAGCGCGCCGTTGTTCGCCGCTATCTGGAAACAAAATTTGTTTCTCTTTTTAAGTCCCCTCATACATATCGTCCTGGTTCAGCTACTGATGGCGCAATGATATTGATGTGTGATACGCACCTCCATATGAAACAATCATAATATTAATATTTCTGTTATGAGTATTACAATACTTATTGGATCTTTATTTATTTGTACTTACTCCATCCCATCATAAAATTTCTATTTCCTTCTGATACGCACATTTATGCGCTCTGATGTGATGGAAAAGCAGAAAATTATAATGAGTTACTCTCTGTCTCTCTCATAAGAATCTACACATTTTCATTTTTTTGTTGTCCCAAGCAAATCTGCACACTTTCCTCTTTTAGAAAAATTCAACATTTTAAATGGCATAATTACCCTTACAAATTAAAAAAATTACAAAAGGCCACAAACTTCTCCTCCTCAACCTCAATTTCTACATATTCCAATAATTTTGCCTCCGCCTCCACTTTTTGGCTCTGCCTCTGCCTCTGTCACCACCCCTCTCACCGCCTCCAAACCCTCCCCTCACCCCCGTCTCTTTCCCCACCTTCGATTCCAAACCCTCCCCTCGCTCCGCCTCTGTCCCCTCCTCCTCCTCCCTCACCGACCCTTCTACCAGATCCGCCACCATTGATGCCACCGGTCTCAACACCCTCCGATGCCACTACCAATTCCATCGCCACCCACTCTCTGATGCCACCACCTATCTCCAATATGACCCACCCTCTGACGCCACCACCATTGACGCCAGCCCACCCCCACACCACCCTTAATTTCCTTTCCTAACCACTCTTGAGTCAGTGGCGCAACAGAAATCATCTCGCGGTTTGGTGCTGCTCAATGGATGGAGAGAGAGGCGGAGATAGGCCGAGAAAGGAAGAAGACAAGTGGAGAGGGATATATCTGGAGCAGACAGAAGAAGCCCTTTTACTTCTCGAAAATTAAAAGTTTCACATTCTCTTTATGCACAATGCTATGGGGCAAAAGAGGTATTTATGTTTCAACAACAAAATTCAGTCCAAATAAAGAAGTAGAGAATATAATCTTTATGCAAGAACAGAGTAGTTTAGATGATTTGTTTGATATAGTGCATGATTTGTTTGAATGGAGGAGTATTTTTACATTACGCCACTCCCCTGTCCCGGATTAAATTGGATAAAATATTTTTCACGGCTATTAAGAAACATGTTTGACCGTTAATATATTTAACTACGTATAATATCGGCAAATAAAAGTTACTTTATAGAAAATACTTGTTATGACGAATCCAACAAGATCACATGCGATAATATTATTGCTTATATACCTATTTTAATATGCAGTCAAAGTTTGACAGTGAATAGTGTCGAATAGTAAAGTGTGCAGTTTAATCCGGAATGGAGGGAGTATGCAAATTTAATAAACTACATGTTGTAATTATTGTTGGTAGTAGGGGTGTTTAAAGTAGCTATACCTCCTGGGTGTGGCACAAAGAGGTTGTTACACCCTGTGTTGAAGAACTTATCCGTGAAGAGGTTGATAATTTAGATGTGAACGATGTATTTGACGAGATGGTGGAGGATGTTGCTAGAGAAATCCACGGTAAACCAAAAGTTCTTGAAGCTTTGCAAAATGACAAGAAGACTCTGCTATACACAGGTTCTAAGCATTCAATTTTGAGTGCCACCTTGCGAATGATGAATTTGAAAGGTAAATTCGGATGGACTGATAAAGGCTTGACAGAGACGCTTGAACTGGTTAAGGATTTTCTACCTGAAAGCAATCTTCTTCCTAACAGATTGTGCGCCACGAAAAGAGTTCGTTGTCCTCTGGGAATGGAATTGAACACGCTTGCCCAAACAATTGTCTATTGTCCAGAGGACCATATGATGAGGTCTTGATAGATGTCGCGTGTGTGGTGAGTCTCACTACAAGTTAAAGAGAGGAGGCATTACGGTTGGGGTAGATGCAGATTTGGTTTCGAAGAAAAAAACACCCGCTAGAGTATTATAGTACTTACCTATCATTCCTCGGTTGAAAAAGTTGTTTGCCTGCAGAGAAGATGCTAGGTTGTTGCGTTTGCATTCTGAGAGAGACCGACCCGTGGATGATGTGATTAGACATACGTCAAACGGTGAGCAATGGAAGAAGATAGATGTGTTTTACCCTAATTTTGGTTATGAGCCTCATAATTTAAGACTTGATCTCTCCACCGACGATATGAATCCATTCGGTAATACGAGCAACAAGCATAGCTCATGGCGAATTATGTTAGTGATTTACAATCTCCCATCATGGTTGAAAATGAAATGAAAGTACGTCTTATTATTGATGATGATATCGGGCCCCAAGCAACCTGGTAATGATATAGACGTGTACCTTGCTCATTTGGTGGATGATTTGATGGTGTCGTTTAATGATGGCATCATAACTTACGATGCTTTTGAAGGAGTGAATTTTACATTGAAGGCGTTGTTGTTTTGTACGATAAATGACTTTTTTGCAGATGGAAATTTGTCAGGGTACTCGGTGAAATGGCACTACGCTTATCCAGTGTGTGAGAAACAAACCTCATTTTGTCAATTGAAGCATAGTTGTAAGCCATTTATAAAGGCCATTGGAGGTTTCTTCCAGATGGTCACCCGTGGAGATCAGCAAAGAATGGTTAATAGAGAAGTTGAGGAGAGACTGGCCCCAGTACCACTCATGGGTGTTGTGGTTTATGAGAAAGTTAAGGATTTGCCTAATGATTTCGGCCAAAAAAAGTGTAAAGTGGCAAATGAAGGAAGTTGTAATAATATCTCCCTTTTTACCACTCCCTTATTGGAAGGATTTAGATGTACGACATTGTCTCGATGTAATGCACATTGAGAAGAATGTGTGTGATTCATTAATTGGAACACTGTTGAATAACCCTGGTAAAACAAATGATGGTTTGAAGGCTCGGCTTGACTTGGTTGAAATGGGAATCAAGAGTAGTTTGGCACCGGTCCCGAGCAGAGATGATTCTTATCTTCCACTCGCTTGCTATTCAATGTCTCTTTCAGAGAAGAAATCATACTGTGAGACACTGAGTAGAGTGAATGTGCCGGGTGCTTACTCGTGTAACATAAGTTCTTGTGTGTTTGTGGATGAGTGTAAGTTGGTTGGACTTAAATCACATGATTGCCACAACCTGATGCAAGAAATGAATGTCATAGTCATAGGGAAACCTTGCCTATTCACGTGTGATTGTGCATCACAAAACTTTTTCTATTCTTCACGTCAATTTGTGCGAAAACCATTTGTCATCGAAAGCTTGACCGTTTGCAATCGATGATAGTAGAAGTTCTATATTGATGGAGATGTACTTTCCCCCGTCATTCTTGGACATAATGGTCCATTTGATTGTACATTTGGTTCGTGAGATCAACTTGTGTGGTCCAGTATTTCTGAGGTGGATGTATCATTTCGAGAGATATATGAAAATCTTCAAACATTGTGTGAAGAACCGTTACAGACCCAATGCAAGCATTGTTCAGCATTACATGACGGATGAGGTTATTGAGTTTTGTACGGATTATATGAATGAAGTTGATTCCGCTGGCCTCCGAAAAACAAGACGTGATGGTCGGTTGCAGGGTGTTGGTGTACGGTAGGGAAAACTAGTTAGCCATAGTGCGGAAGATTTGTGCTCAGCTCACCTGTATTTTGCAATCATGATGATGCGTGCCACACATCCTTCTTACAATGATGCACATGTTCTCCAAAACACTGTAGTGATTTCACTTCATGGCAACGATCATATATCACAAAGGGTGTTCATCCACATTTGGTTAAATGGTTGGCGCGATGTCTGTTGGGTACAATTATCTCCTATGTTGGTTACGACATTAATGGATTCACTTTTGGCACCAAATAAAGTGATAACAAAGGGGTATCACAAAACAGTGATATGACACGAGTTTCTGAGGCATTACATGTAGCGAGTGCCAGTGATGGAAAACCAATGTATGCCCAGACCTGCTGCTTTGGAACTATAATAGAAATATGGGAGTTCGATTACGTGACAATGAAAATTCTTGTGTTTAAATGTCAATGGGTAGATGTAAACACCAGTCACAAAATCAAAGATATGAGATTCACCCTTGTTGATCGTAGTTGAGTTAGTTGGAGAGAAGATCGATTCATTTTGGTATCATTGGTCATGGCTCCGGGTCAAAGCATTTCCATGGCTACTTTTCCTTCTCGTTCCCCTCATCCTCGACATGATTCCCTTTCAAATTGATGGTTTGCTTGGGTCTAACTTCGGAATGAGAGTTTAGGGTTTGGGAATTGGGGGAAATGTTAGAACACGACCGAAACTAATTTACTGAAAAGAACTTCCGAATGAAGAAGCTTGTCAAATTTTATGTATTTGAAATATAGAGCTACTTATGAATTTAGAAGAAAATCATGTATGACATAAAAAAACACAACAACCTTCCTCACTCGAAAATAATATTCAAGGGAAAGACCTAAAAGGCATTAAAGGCAATTCGAAGGGATTTTTTAATCACTATTCACCCCCATTTTTTGGGCATTTTCCCTTTAAAACCCACCAAAATTCAATTCTCCCATTTTTTTTCATCAGATCTTCACATAGATCCTTCCTTGATGTTGATAAACCAAAACCCTACATTAGGTGCTCAATATTCAACATATGTGGAGTTGATTGAGGCAAGGAATGGAAATCTCCAAGGCCTTTGAAGATTAGAGTATGGGGTAAACAAAAATCATCTAAAACATAGACTATGGGTAGGTTTTTCATTCACATAAACAAATGTGTGCAAATGTTCATGGCTTATCCATGTTGAGATACTGTGTTAAGAAAAACAATGTGTTTTGTTGTTAGCATATTTGATATGAGTGCAAGTGATTGATTAATGATTTATTTGTTACTTGTTAAATTGTTAGGGTGTGTCATGCTAGTTGAAGTGATAAATTAGTGGATTATAGAATTTAGAAGTTCGATAATGGCTAAGAAACTGACTCGTGAAGAACATGATTTTTCTGGAGGTGGGAACATCGAAACAACGTTAGATGATGATGAGGAAGATGAGGGACCCATAGTTATAGGGATTGTGAAAACCCACTGTAGAACACTAGAGTGGGGGATATCAAGAAAGGAATTAACCCCCTTGGTATTCAACGCAAATGGAATTTGCTTGTCAGAGGAGCGTGCAAAGTGATCTAGTTGGGTTGGGAAGGTGGGACAGACTAGGGTTGACATACGTTACGATAGTTGGCACGATGTCCCGAGGGATTACAAAGCCACCCTTTGGATGGAATGCAAGGTACATCTACATACCTGATTGCATTTCCCTTCTAATCTCATGTTTTACAATTACAAAATTCTATAAATCCATAGTCACTTATAATTCTTCTAAAAACCATAGAGACCATTTGAAATCGAAGCACCAGACATGGACGACCTAAGGAAGAGGATGATGAGCATACTATCAGAAAGCTGGCGAGAACACAAGTACACATTATCAAGAGATTATGTCTACTCAATGGAAAAAGGTGACCGTCCATGGCTTACCTACACACATATTCAACAAGAGAGTTGGGAAATTCACAAAAAAAAATAGCATTAAAAAATTAAAAAAAATGTTATTAAACTAAAAACCACAAGATTTTATTATGGCCTTTTAGTGTGAATGTCACATATGTAACACCCCCAAACCTCATCGCAAGTATCGGGTCGGGTTTGAGAGTGCTATCGAAAGGGCCGATATTTAACGAGCAATTAAAGTTTATGCAGAAGCGATTTAAATAATTCAAAAACCTACTTTACTATTATAATGAAAGGATTTATTACAATGTCAAATAAAAGTTTCTCTTAACCGTCATAACATCTAAGTTCATATAAAAATTCAAGTAGCCAGGATCTTTCCCAAACGAAGTAAAGACAACAAGCACTCTTCTTTTATTGTTCTTCTTCACCTGAAAAGGGTTGTTTAACTAGGGTAAGCTCCTTGCTTAATGAGGTTTCATTGACAGTATATACCCAGTTGAGTTTTAGTGATCACAGAATAACAATTAACAATTAACAATTAGCCATGTATGTCCTAGCACATAGTAAAAAGGATACGGGTGGTTAATGTCGAGTTGCTGCCAAGTGCCTATATGGAAACTATGGCTAACATACACAACATAACCCAGTTAGTGATGCCCGTAGGCTATCAGCTCATAATTCACTTTCCCATTCACGCCGCTGTTAAATTACGAGCTCGTATCAGTCAGGTGGTTATGCTAGCATACCAAACTCCACGTGTAGCCGGTCTAATCAGACGGTCCGGTCAGTACCGTTCCCCACCGACTTCGACCAAACTACAATCACGTCGGGAGCCCCGAAATTCACAGACAGGTAATCAGGTAGCAGATGATTCACATTTGACACGGCAAGATAAAGTACAAATCGGTCATCCACATAACATATCAGAGCTGTATATAATTCAAGTTTGACACGGCAAGATAAAGTACAAGCCGATCATTCACAGAAAATATCGGAGCAGGTCATAATTCAGTTTCACGATAAATGAACACAGTAATATACACACTCAGTTTAACAATCAGTATATATTATCAATTTAAATCTAACAGGTATGTCCCTTTATAATGGAGTTTGAGTACATGTTCGAGTTTGTATTTTGAGTACAGGGGTTCGAGGGCAGAAGCAGGGGTTCAAGGGCAAAGGCAGGGGTTCGAGGGCAAAGCAGGGGTTCGAGGGTAAAGGCAGGGGTTCGAGGGCAAAGCAGGGGTTCGAGGGAAAATCAGGGGTTCGAGGGTAAAGGCAGGGGTTCAAGGGCAAAGGCAGGGGTTCGAGGGCAAAACAAAGGTTCGAGGGCAAAGGCAGGGGTTCGAGAGCAGAGCAGGGGTTCGAGGGCTACTGTTTAGCAGGGGTTCAGGGGTACTGTTCACTGGTGGCAGTCTGTACGCATAAAGACAATATATACATACATATATATATATATATATGTATATTACTTCAATTAATGCTAAGACAATGAAAACACTCACTGTGGTTAGACTTGGGCTTGGCAACTTCCGTCTCCTGCTTTATCACTGCTCACCACTATTCTTTTGGGAAGAAATTTTGCTTATTGCGTGTAAAGGTAAGTGTTGGGGATCAAATATTTTTACTTGGTGAAAATCTAGGTTATGACATCTACCAACCTGAAATTACTTTGGAAACTTCTTTCACGTCCACCGTTCATTTCATCTTCCACTTGCTCCAAAAATTACATCGGATAATTATTCACATCCTTCGTCAGTTTTCCTTCATGGTAATTTCCTTGCTTTTAATCATTCCTTTACCCATTTATTTGTTTATCTGTTGCCAGCTTTCCTTTGTTCATTTACTTGTATTTAGTTATTCATTGCTCATTGCCCATTATTTTTACTATTTTCATATACTATGCATATATTTTATTCTTGGCAATTCCATTTATCCTTAAATTTTTATTACTTGTTCATTCGTTCACTTATTTATTACTTATTCATTTGTTATTATTATTATTGTATATATATAGTTATACACACAATATATATATATATATATATATATATCTCTTTGACAACACTAACTCTTAGCATTTAATTATAATTAGTCAACATATGTATAGTGGGAATATACCGGCTATAAACGGCTATATTCCCAATGGTAATACAAACTAAACGGCTATACCTTATAGTATATATACACGAATTTATCCGATATTTCAAAACCATAATTCCTCTTCTATCTTATATCCTTCTCAATTTTTTTCTTAATAGCATGTCGAGACTAATTTTAGTCTTTGTTGCGGTAATTATCGTGGTTCTGCACGTTAGTATTCTCACTGGGGATCTTACGCCAGAAGAATTTTGTTACTCTTTTGTAATGATTGGATTCATTTATTACCTTTTATTTTTCACAATCATCATAGATTTTTGTATTTCTAATTACATTTAATAAATTATTTTATTTCCCTATTATTCAGTGACATAAATTGTTAGTTTTGTAGACAAGGTTCAACCATTACGGTTGGGGTTTCCACAACATGCCTTCCCACGTTTCTCGTAGGGTGCGAGAGATGAGAAAAAAAAAATTCACGGGAATGAACATAATGCCCCATCGGAAGAGCCGCGGTGGTTATGCCTTGGCGGCGCTGGAGATCATAAAGGAAAAATATGAACAAGAAGTTTTATGGGCGATGGAGGGTGGGATGGACGAGGAGGAAGCTCGAAGATTGGTTGTACCATTGGAAGTCGAACAAATAGACCAGTGTGATCTATTCCTCAGAGCTCAAAGAAACAACAAGGGTGAATATGCGAAGGAAGAGGCGATTCGAATCGCGGAAAAAAAGTGGTAAGAGTTGTTTTTTCTTGTTCTATTTTAAACTTGAAATATCTTTTAGAGGAAGAAGATAGAATCTTGCTATTTACTACCACATTTATTATTTTGAATTAAACTAGGCTAAATTGAAACATGATGAAAAGGCTGGTACATTCATTCCAATCGGAAAGCATGATATTTTGTGTGAGGCCACCGAAAAAATTGACCACCCAGGACGCGCGCGAGGGGTTGGCGCTTTTGTGACTCAAAGAGAGGTTTTTGGCATTGTACGTCCATATCATAAGGTGAAACCTTCGAGACTTTACACTTTTCAGAAAGAGGCAATTACGAGGGACAAGAAAATTGAACAACAGGACATCTCAATTTGTAAATTGGTGAAGCACACCGGCCTACAATTGCCCGACAACCTGAATGATTTGAATAGCCATTGGGAACCGCCTTCTAGAGGATCTCACCACTCTCCAGGTGAAGTAGAGTTGAAGCATAACATGTTGCAACAAATACCAAGGATTGAAGATACTCCGGATGAAAATATCATTTCCACCCCAAAAAAATGTTAAATTTATTATTTTAATAATTTATTACTACTTTTCGTGACGATGTTAATTTATTGACTAAATTATTTTTTAATCCCCTACAAAGTATCTTATACCATGTTTTGGTCCCCGTTTGCAAATCAACCCTTAGACGGTACCCCACAAATTCAGAACGATTTGTTTGGTCCCCAAAGGTGGTTTTCAGGGAAAGCTAACGGTAAAATTGGTCTAAATATGTAAAATGACCACTATACCCCTGAGTTTTGAAAAATAAAAAATAAAAATAAAAGCTTTGTCTTCTTCGCTGCGATTCGTCTTCATCGCCGCTGCCGCTTTGTCTGGAGCAGTCTACGTCAGTGCTTCGTCTGAACCAGAAGTAGAGCAGTCTCCCCCGCCGCCGCTTCTTCGTTAGAGAAGGCCATTGCTGGACAGACGATCTTAGTCTTGGGGAGATGGCCATCTCTTGGCAGATCCTTAAGAAAGCTCTTAATGTCGGTGGAAGGCGGAAGGCGGCGGAAGGCGAGGATGAAGGTGGTGGAAGGCGATGATGAAGACGAGGATGAAGGTTGAGGATGAAACGAGGATGAAGGCAGCGGTGGAAGCCGGCAGGGAAAAAAATAAAGAAATAGAAAATATTAAATCCAGAAATTTTAATTGAGAATAATTTTTAATTAGTAAAATTACCATTATACCTCTAGCTATACCAGAAAACCATTTAGTTTTACCTGAAAACCACCTCTGGGACCAAACAAATCGTTTTGAGTTTGTGGGGTACTGTCTAAAGGTTGATTTGCAAACGGGGACCAAAACATGGTATAAAACTTTTTGTAGGGGACTAAAAAAATAATTTAGTCAAATTTATTTGTTAACTAAATGATGTAGGGTTCTCAATTATGTGAGCTTTTCATAGAGGTGGATGATAGAGTGCAAGCCCACCCCTTGTTACCAATGGTATTTTCTACGAGTCTATGAAAAATCACCATTCAATTCTGTTCCTCTATGGAATGGCAAGGGTGACAGTGGACATAGCCTATGTGCAAAATGCAAGCTTACCAGTGCCAGAAAAAGAGTATAAAAGGTAGGAACCGCTCAAGAGGATTTTCGTTCTATGTCCTCGACGCCTAGTATACGTTGACCCTACAAAAGACGGTCATCTGAAGGTTAGCCGGCCGCAAACAAACAAAACTATTCCAAAGACTATGAACGTTAAGAATCCCGCTATAGCAAAGCCACGAGTCCAGAAGGGTTCCCCAACATTTATCCAGGTTTTGTGCAATTTTCTCAACGCACGCCATCATAACTCCACCTACACATTTTTCTGGAAACGAAGGTGTTTTGGAAGAAATCGAGACATAATTGCGTTGAGGAGTGATCTAGAGGAATTATGCAAGCGTGACCAAGTGAACCAAATAATCATGTCTCTATTCCTACTGTAAGTGCATTACTTAATTTCCAAAAAAAAATCCAATTGTTTACTATTTACGTTCAATTAAATTCATGTCTAATCTTCAACATGCTATGGCAAAGGTACATGTATTTCTTTACTAATCAAAGAGGAAAGGGTTGGGATGGATACTTGTGCCCATTGATGACACAGGGAATTGGGTGTTCGAAGCAAGACTAGTTTGATTGTGTTCGAAAATGCATTGCACGCAAGGATAAAAAAATATTCATTGCACCTTACATTGAGAGGTAATGTTTTCAATTTAATATTGTCCTACATGCCCTTCTATTCTAGTGTTTGAGTACATATTTTTGATTAAGCATTTGTTTGGTTGTAGTGATCATTGGAGATTAATTTTGATAGTTCTGGAGAAGAAGTTTGTGTACTGGATGGATCCGTTGCACTTTCAACCTTCAAAATCTATTCTCGATATCTTGGATAGTGAATTCGATGGGTTGAATGTGACAACGGTCTTATGTGTAATACAAATCAAGGTATGAAATTCAATATACATTTACAATTAATTAAAGTTGCTAGTTATTATATAGTTCTAATTTTCTCTAACTATCAGTACAAGAGACAAGCACAAACTTGGGAGTGTGGATACTACGTAATGTTATATGCAGCAGAGTGTGTCAAAGAAATACTATTGGATTTCCTTGAAATTGATAAAGTGAGTATTTTTTCAAGACTTGCCTCCCAATCTTCATCTACAAAAGTACCAAATAACAACTACTGTTTACCATTTGCACAGATGTTTACCATTTGAGTAGCATTAGTCATTGACATGTCATTTGTGGAATAGATATGTAGGTGAAATCTATTCCTATGTATAGATACTTGCTTGTTTAGCGTTATCCATACGTTTTTGTAAGCCCGTACAATGTGTACAATCATTAATCGAAATTGTATTGTGCTGGATCTGAATTAATTGAGTTATAGCAATAAATAATTTTTTTACCATTGCAGCTGAGTTTGCTTCCGTATTCGGAAGTTGTTCATGTGCATTACCAAAATTTTCTGAAGACATGATAACCGATTATGAACTCGGAAGACTCAAGAACGACGCTACTTCCGAACATCCGACAAACTTCATGTAGGTCCCAAGTTCGTAAATAGGAGCTGATCTGACACCCGTGCAGGAACCTCAGAATAGTGCCTGATCGCCCTTCAGGTACCGGAAGCAACATACACTTCCAGTACCGAAAATGTCTGCATCACACGACATACTCAAGGCACTTCCGAGTTTGGGAGTAGTTTAAAGGTGATTCGGTCAGCCTTTCAAAGGCATAATTTAACCGCCTTCTATGGTTACCAACAAAGGCGGTTCTCATAACCGCCGTTGATCAGTGACGATCAAAGGCACTACTAGAGATGACACAAAAAAAGTGTCTTCTCTGGTCCAATAGAACCGCATTTAATCTCCCACCTTACACTAGTGTACCCAGGATACCCGGTAAAGTTTAAATATTTTATTGATTTGTATTTAAATAATTTTTTTACACATATATTACCAATTCTCAATTGTCCGTATCTATATAATATTAATTATTAAATAGTGCAAATTTACATACTATTCAAGTGCTAGATTTTCAAGCATTCTCCTTCAACTCCAAATTTTCAATTGTTCCTTCTGAGTTTCGGCCCTTCTCCTTTAGTCTCAAAATTTTCAATTATAACTTCTCTCACAACCCTATTCTCGCATTAGGTCAAACGGATTATTTTTTAATTTAGTTTTCCATGTAAAATTTAATACTATCAAACATTCATAAAGCTCTCCACTAAATTAAAATTTATTAAAACAAGGATCTCATTCTCGTCATTTCAGCATATTTTGTAACGTTCATTCAATCTAAGGAATGACGATGATGATTACGGTCTTGTTACTCTTAGTGATTATTATATGCTGAATTTTTTTAATGATGAAATGTGATAATTATTTGTACAAAAAATATTACAAGAATTAAATTGTTAATACATTGTTATCATTCTAGAGACATTTTTCTTGCACTTATACAAATATACCTAACCTAATAAAATGATAATCATCTCAAAACTTTTAATTTTAAACGGGTCAGCGAGTACCCTATTGCCCGGTCTAAACAATCTGGGTACCCGCAATTCTTCCATGTCGGGCCACAGACCGCATTTGTGTGCGGTACTCAAACTTACGGGTATCCGCATTTGAACACCCCTAGTTGGTAGTCCAATTGCGCTATTTCAACGTTACGTTACACTATGAGTATTTCTACATTACCCTATGCGTTTTGAGTGTTTTTTTCCCACCAATTTTATGAATGTTAGTACTACATCCGTCCCAGTTATTTTTGCGTAGAGAGAAAGATGACGTATTTTTAAGAATTTATTATTTAATTATTTATGGCCCATGTGCTGGTGAGGTACTTGTATTTTATTTTTCTTTTGCATTTTATTTCACAATTGGGCTATCCCAATCAAAAAATGAATAAAACTTGGTCAAAATTAGAAATAAAGTGAAGAATGCAAGAATAAGTGGAACATCCTAAAAAGTAAATAATACAAAAATAGTTGAGACGAAGGGAGTATTTTTTAACATATTATACAATTAAAATTTTAAGTTTTAGTAACTTTTTTAAACAACTTGCAGATGCACCATAAGACGATTTCAATTGGATTGAGTATATAATAATAAGGGAAAGTCTCAGGAAAGGCGGCCTTTCCATAAGTTTATGGACAGTCCTCAGGGGCATTTGACTTAAATGTTGTAATTTTTTATAAAATTTAAACATTGCATTTTATGAGTTAAAACAAGTAATAATATGTATTTGAATGTGAAAATATAAAAATATATGATAAAAAAAATATTTTCAAAAATTTTAAATTTTGTATGTAATTTAAGAAATGCAGTGTATAAGGTAAGAAATAAGTGGCCTGTCCATAAGCTTATGTACAGACCGCCAGTGAGGAGACCCACTCTAATAATAATGTCAACGAAAATGAAATCAGTCGATATTGCGAGAGGAGAGAAAATGCGTCTTATGGGGAGAGAGAATTCACCGTGGATCAATAAAGCTGTTGCATATCTCATCTGTCAGCACAGTACAAAGATTAAATAGTAATGGGATGCGAAAGAGACAACCTAAATCCATCCATCCATCCATGCATCTTTTTTCTTTTCCTATTTTGTTTTTCCCTTTGGGCTTGCTTCCAAATATCCGGTTTTTCCCGAGTAATTCTCACTCTATGATGACATGATTTTGTTCGTTTCTTCTGGTTTTGAAGTTGTTGGACTGCTCCTAATTTGATTGCCACGAATGTGTTCAGTTGCAGGTGGCTCCGCTGTCATCCTCTTGCTTTCGGATCAGAAGATGATACCCCCCACTGTCTCTGCTGTATTCGCACGTGTTGACTTTTGTGAGCTGGCCGAAATTATTCATGATCGTTAATATTTTTACTTATGTATATTTAAAAGTAATATAAAAATTGATATTATGAAGATAGATGCTACGATGATTCCAACAAAATTTTATACGATAGAAAATTATATAATATATTACTCAATTTTTACTTTTTAAATTAATAAATTTTAACAAATTGAATAGTGATCGTGCAAAATACGGGTGGGATGGAGGGATCATGATTTTGCATCTTTGGAATGTTTATATTATTTTGAAGGTGATGCCAAATCAAATTATATTCTCCGTGGCTTTCATCTTCGGAGTATAGTATTTTGGTCCCACTTCAAGAACTACGTGTTATTTATTTATTTAAAAGTACATTATAAAAAAGGTTTTAAACTTGTGTATCCTCCCATTTTATAATATTTAAGGATATAATTAATGTCTTAAAAGAAAATTCACTACTACCTGCAGGTAAAACGATGTTTTTTTGCGTTATTTATCCCACACTACACAATAGAAAGGATGTATCGGCTCATTTTGTTGGTTTGTGTTAAGGAATTAGAATTAGAATTATATTTTTACTATATTTGTAGATGTAATTATATTTTATTACTTTTTCCTATCTTGTATGTGTATCATGTAATATTATATAATGTATCATGAATTCACGAATACAAACACATTATTACCCTTATTTTCTACATGGTATCAGAGCCTAAAACCCTGAAACCTTAAATAGAAAATTCCGCTGCCCTTCGAGCTCCCACCGCCGTCACCGATCAACGCACGTGCCGCCACTCGTCGACACGCCGCCGTGACACGCGCCACCGTTCGCCGCTCCGTGCCACGCGCCTCTGCTTCGACGCTGCCGACGCTACCACTTCCGACCGCTGCACGACCAGAGCTATCCTGATTTTACAACATGCCTGGTTCTGAAAAACAGACTATTTTTTATACTCCTGAGGCTTCGAAGCTTCAGGATATGAGTGGTTATGATTTGATTGCAGTTTTACTTCAGCAGTTGCAGTTGCAATCTGGCCCTCAAACTACTTTACCGATTTGTCGTATGTCAACTGATCCTTACGTAATTGGTTCTGGCGATGGTCCAGGTTTACAACTCATACCGACCATGCTAAATGGTCAATAAAATTACATTGAATGGTCCGATGCGATTTATCGCGCATTCCTTGCCAAGCACAAGATTGGGTTCATTGATGGATCCATTACCAAACTCCAGGATGATCATCCTGATGCTACCGATTGGCCTGGGGTTAATGCTACTCCTGTCTCCTGGATATTGCAAACCCTGGATCCGATATTGAGATCTTATACAAGTTCGTTTACCACAGTTAAGGATATGTGGGATGACCTAAAGGCACGATTTATTCTCGCCGATGGTATGGAGCTTTTGGAAATACAAGAAGCCATTCAAAGTTGCAGGCAAAACGGTCAGCCCATCGACATCTGCTTTGCCAAACTGAAGAAGTTGTTTGCAGATTATCACTGCATGCGACCTCCCCTGGTTTGTACATGTGAAGATTGCAAGGCATTATGCCAGTGCAATCTTGCTGCGAAAGTCTTCCAAGAGAGAGAGAAGGATTTGATCTACCAATTCATCTCTGGCCTCGACGAAGGTTTTCACACCTTGCGATCACACATCATGAGCATTGATCCAATGCCATCTGTCATGAAAGTGTATGCCCTTGTTGCTCAGGAGGATACTCATAGAGCTGTCATTCGAGCTCGTGAGCCTTCTTCTAACTCCATGGTGTATGATGCCCGACGTTCACCACCTGAAAGTTCTTCGCCAGTTGTTCTTTCTGCAGCCGACCGCAAGAATCTTGTTTGTACCCATTGTCATCGCAAGGGTCATGATAAAGATACCTGTTTCCAGTTACATGGTGCCCTAGACTGGTTCAAGAAAAGCAAGAAATCGGTGCCACCTTCCCGACCATCAATCACCGCCGTCGGTTCCAGAGGCACCGCCGATCTCTCGCTCTCGCCGCTGTTTGCCGGAGCCACCACGTTACTGTTGGCAGCGGCTTCTTCTGACAGTGTCCCTGCACTTTTCAATTTTGGCCCTGCTCTTTTCGATGACCAATGGAGCTCGACTATGCATTTGTTTAATCAGTTTAATTCTCTTACTGGCGATGAGTCTGGTAAGCCTACTTTACCATGGATACTTGATTCGGGAGCCTTATATCACGTGACTGGCGACAAAGGTTCTCTTACTGATCTTACTACTACTATTGATTCTGTGAATGTTGTTCTACCTGATGGCTCGGTATCCTCAACTACACAATATGGATCTATTTGCTTTAGTGGTGTTACTCTCCCTCATGTTTTATACATACCTACATTACGATGCAACTTACTGTCATACCCTAGATTGTTACCTACCCTGAACTGTCTAGCTTTGTTTACTAAAAATTATTGCATTTTACAGACAATCAGTACGAGGAAAGTGATCGGCGTGGGTGAACAGAAAGGAGGGTGTTTTGGCTTCGTCTGCTAGATGCTTATGGTCACCGTCCTGTACTGCAGTCTCTTCCTATAGTTGCTTCAGTATCTTCGTCTGACTTATGGCATCAGCGTTTTGATCATCCATCCTCCACGGTGTTGTCTTCTATTTCTTCTAGCATTAATTAACATTTTGTACCTTACTCTATCTGTTATAGAGCAAAACAGACTAGACATAGTTTTCAGTAGAGTTCTACAAATGCTACTGCATTGTTTCAATTAATTCATTGTGAGGTTTGGGGACCCTATAGAACACCATCTTCTAGTGGTGCATTTTATTTTTGAACTATAGTAGATAATTACTCCCGAGCTGTTTGGGTTTATTTGTTAGTAGCTAAATCTGAAGTAGCTTCTAGATTTTTAGAATTTAGTGCCTTAGTGAAGAACCAGTGAGGCCGAACAATTCCATGAGTTTGGGCTGATAACGACACTGAATTTTTGCCTCTGCGATCTCACTTTACTGCATCTGGGATCATCTTTGAGATATCTATGGTTGATACTCCACAACAGAATGGTTGAGTTGAAAGAAAGCATCGTCATTTACTTAATATGGCGCATGCTTTACGGTTCCAAGCCAGTCTTCCTATTGAATTTTGTGGAGAATGTATTCTTACTGCTGCATACCTGATCAACCGAACACCGACTCAGCATCTCAACAGTCGTACTCCCTTTGATTTGCTCCATGGGCAAGCTCCAAATTATTCATCATTAAGAGTTTTTGGATGCTTGTGTTTTGCTGCTCATGTTCCCAGGTATCGTGACAAGTTTGCACCTCGAAGTCGGCGGTGTCTGTTCCTTGGTTATCATGCCAGAAAGAGGGGCTATCGCATTTTTGACTTGGAATTCCGAGTGATCTTTAACAGTCGGGATGCCGATTTCTTTGAAGATAAGTTCTCGTACTCTGCAACTTCAACATTTTCTTTATCCGATGAACCCGGCGGTGCCACTACATCACCGTCGGCTTCCTCCTCCTTCTTGTCAGAGACGCACAAAATTCTGATTCCGCCTTCAGCTGCCGATCCAACATCACCAGTCAACGTTGGCCTTTCGTCGATCTCCGCCGTCCAATCTCCACCAGTGAATGCCGGTTAGTCAACGTTGGTCAATGTCGGCAAGGCAACGCTGGTCAATGCCAACCAGTTAATGCCGGTCAACGTCGGCCAGCGCTGGTTAACTCCGGTCCATACCAGCCATTCACTGCCAGCCGTTTCCAGCTAGTTACCTACGGTCACCGCCAGCATCCTCCGACCATTCTTTGCCGCCCGACGCCGGTACGTCCATGACGGCCGCCGCCGACCTACCTTTGCTGTCCGCTGCCGGTAACTCTCTGCCAGTCACCGTCGAAGCAACGTCCTTGGTATCTACTTTACCGGCTTCTCTGGTACCGGATAGTTCCGCTGCTGAGTTGGCATCTACCAGACAGAGTGTTCGATCTCGTCGTCCGCCATCATATTTGGCATATTACGATTGTGATGATTATGCTTGTGCTTGTACTACTGAAGACCACCTCCCTTCGACTACGTTCCCTCATGCGTCATCACTTTCCTCAGGTGTTCTCTATC
Source organism: Rubia yunnanensis (assembly GCA_037428765.1). Lineage (NCBI taxonomy): Eukaryota > Viridiplantae > Streptophyta > Magnoliopsida > Gentianales > Rubiaceae > Rubia > Rubia yunnanensis. Next base: position 9,244,237 of record CM075070.1, read on the forward strand.
CTCTTACTGATTATGTAAATTGTGATAGTTTTTCTGGTATGCATTCTAGATTTTTGGGTGATGTAACATCTAGTGTAGATCCCACTACTTACTCTAAGCCTTCCCGTCATTCTCATTGACGGGATGCTATGGTTGAGGAAATTACTGCGCTAGAGCAAAATCAGACATGAACTTTGGCTCCCCTGCCTATGCATAAGAAGGCAATTGGGTGCAAATGGGTATACCAGACGAAGTTTCGTTCAGATGGTACTATTGAACGTCATAAGGCACGCCTATTGGTTCTTGTAAATTGCCAGGTTGAATGAATTTATTACACTGAGACTTTTGCTCTAGTTGCAAGGATGAGTTCTGTTCGATTGTTCTTGTCTGTTGCTGTTATCCACGGTTGGGAACTGCATCAGATGGATTTTCATAATGCTTTCCTGCATGGTGATTTGCATGAGGAAGTGTTCATGCGTCCTCCACCTGGCTACGCTGTACCTCCTGGTTAGGTTTATCGCCTTCAGAAATCTCTTTATGGTCTTCATCAGGCTCGTAGAAATTGGTTTGTTAAACTGGCTCAGGCTTTACGAGCATTTGGTTTTGTTCAGAGTAAGGCCGATTACTCTTTATTTGTCTTTTCCCGTGGATTAGTTTCTTTACATGTTCTGGTTTATGTGGATGATTTGGTTATTGATGGTAGTTCTTCTTCGCTCATCTCTGAGCTCAAGAAATACTTACGTTCTTGTTTCCACATGAAGGATCGTGGTTTTCTTAAGTATTTTTTGGGCATAGAGATTGCTAGAAGACCAGAGGGAATGTTTCTTTCACAAAGGAAATATGCTTTGGACATCTTATCTGATACAGGTTTATCTGCTTCTAAACCAATTGATTTTCCGATGAAGCAACAACATGATTTAGCACGTGTTGAAGGTCCAGCCTACTATGACCCGGAGCAGTATCGAGGCTTGGTTGGGCGTCTGATATACCTGACTAATTCTCATCCTGAACTTAGTTATTCAGTTCATACTCTTGCGCAATTCATGAAGTCTACTTGTATTCCCCACTGGCAAGCTGCTGTTCGTGTGTTGCACTACCTGAAGAGTCATCCTGGTAAAGGTTTATTTCTCTCTTCCCGTAGTACCTTACAATTGATTGCTTATTGTGATTTGAATTGGGCTGCCTGCCCGATTACTAGGCGTTCTCTATCTGGTTATTTTGTTATGATTGGTGATTCTCCGGTTTCCCGGAAACTAAGAAGCAACCTACTGTTTCTCGGTCTTCTGCTGAAGCGGAGTATTGTGTTGTGGCAGTTACCTACTGTGAGTTGTTATGGCTTAAGTCCTTACTAAAGGACTTAGGGGTTTCACACTCCTCTCCTATGAAATTGTTTTGTGACAGTTAATCTGCTCTTCACATAGCGGCCAATCCGGTTTTTCATGAACGCACAAAGCACATTGAAGTTAATTGTCATTTTGTCTGGGATCTTGTACAAAATGGCGCAATTGTTACTCAACATATCCGTAAGACATACCAACCTGCGGATTTGTTTACTAAAGCTCTCGGCTGTAACCAGTTCCATTCTTTACTTGGCAAGTTGGGCATTTCTGATCCCCATGCTCCAACTTGAGGAGGAGTGTTAAGGAATTAGAATTAGAATTATATTCTTACCATACTTGTAGATGTAATTGTATTCCATTACCTTTTCCTAGCTTGTATAGGTATCCTGTACTACTATATAATGTATCCTGAATTCATGAATACAAACACATTATTAACCTTATTTTCTACAATTTGGATTTAACTAAATTGAAATTTGTGGCCTTTAAACTTATGTCATCATCAAGTTTGGCCATTTTGTTGAGTCATGACCAGTTTGTTCGGCCAGACTGTCAAGTTCAGCTTCCTCCAGCCACTGCTCCTCCCGTTTCTCTCCACTCGTTAGACCCTAATGTTGGAACGGACCCTTATTCGAAAGTATGTTTGCTGCATACTTACAAATAAATCACAAAACACTCACACAATATCACATAGGTTTCATGGGAAAGAAGATATATATAAACATCAAGAAGATAATTTTGTGCTAAAATTATTCCCTAATGTTGCATAATTAATCACGTAAAAAACTACATTTTTACTGCTCCCATTCAGCTAACTCTTTTTTTATTTACAAAGAACCACTCCTACTTAAATAGAAACTCTCCAACAAACTACTCCTATAATCTTGCCACTAGACTAACACTAACTTCTATAATCTAGCCACAACTCATACAATTTAGCCACAACTAATAACACACTCTCCTACACACGTACAAAGTTTGTTGCTTTGACTGAGGAACAATCTATTCATGGTAAAACAGTAAAAAAATAAATTTTATTATCCAACACCTACTGCATTAATTCCTTCTATGCGCGAAGAACCCAAATTGAATTCCTTCTGTTGTGATTGCCAATCCCGGTTCGTTAGACCCACTTGCGCCACCAAAATCCGCACCACCAAAATCTAGAAAAACACCCTGCAAATTCTATGTCGAAAAACTCCAGAATTCGTCATCAATTGCGTTGCCAATCGAATTCCTCATGGGCACGAAGAACCCAACAAATTTGTGGAGAAAACAAAAGCAAAGAGACCCTGCTGCCATCTGCTCTTTCCCAACGCCAAGTTGGTGTTTTCCGGATAAATCACAGTCCACCTGCTCTTTCTCGAATAAGAAAGCCACAATCCAATCAAATCCAACATTTCTCATGTGAAGAAGAAAAAAGACGGGGCTCGATTAATTTTTCAATTTATTTTTTAATCTAGGGGTGAAATGGTCATTTCACTGAATCCGGCCAAACTTCGCATTGACAATTAAAGTCAACGACATCCAGGGTTAGATTTGCACGTACATCATAAAGTTAGGGTTTATTTGACACTTTCTTGTTTTACATGGTTATATTGACATTTACAGTCTAAAGTTAGAATCATTTTACCACGTTACTCAAAAATGATACATTCAAATCACAAATTTAAAAATACAATACAAGCACTAAATTTTGATTGGAAGCGGATACTCTTTTCATCCCAGCTCAAACTCCACACTTCACTTTATGTCACTATTTTATTGTCCTACTTTGATAACATATTTGAATAGACATATAAAAAAATATTATCGTATGTGATATTGTTGCATTCGTCGTAACAGGTAGTTTCACAAAAGTAAATTTTATTTGCCTTTATTATATGTACTTAAACATATTAACGGTATGATAAGTTTCTCGATGAGCATTAAAAAGCTTCTGTGCAATTTGAGTTGAGATTAGAAAATAAGGGTAATAATGTGTGTTTGCATTCATACCTTAGGGTACATTATATAGTGATAAAAATTACATGTACAAGATAGGAAAAGGAAATAGAATCTAATTACAATTACCAGTAATATCTACATTCCTTAACACCATCCCTCAAGTTGGAGCATGGGGAACAGAAATGCCCAACTTGCCAAGTAATGAATGAAATTGGTTACGTCCGAGACCTTTGCTAAACAAGTCCACTGGTTGATCCGAAGTGCGGATACGATGAGCAACAATAGTACCAGACTACACAAGATCCCGGACAAAATGACAATCAACTTCGATATGCTTCGTACGTTCATGGAACATTGGATTTACCACAATATGAAGAGTAGATTGATTGTCACAAAATAGACACATAGGAGTAGTATTCGCAACCCCCAAATCCTTAAGCAGAGACTTAAGCCAGAACAATTCACAACAGGTAACAACCATGGCACGATACTCCGCTTCAGCGGAAGATCTAGAAATCGTATGTTGCTTCTTAGTCTTCCAAGAAACTCGAGAATCACCAATCATCACAAAGTATCTGGAAAGAGAACGTCGGGTAATAGGGCAAGCAGCCCAATCAGAATCATAGTAAGTAGTCAACTATAATGCACTACGAGAGGAGAGAAATAAACCTTGACCAGAATGACTCTTCAAATGGTGTAGCACGCAAGCTGCAGTTTGCCAGTGAGGAACACAAGGAAACTTCATGAACTGGGAAAGTGTATGAACTGAATAACTAAGCTCAGGACGAGTAATGATGAGGTATATCAAGCACCCAACAAGACGCGGGTATTGCTTAAGATCGTGGTAAAGGGGACCTTTTACATGCACCAGATCGTGTTGTTGCTCCATTGGAAAATAAGTCAGTTTAGAAGCAGATAAACCCTTGTCGGATAAAATGTCGAGGGCATATTTTTGTTGTGAAAGAAACATCCCATCCGGTCTTCTAGAAATCACTATGCCCAAGAAATACTTGAGCAGGATAAGATCTTTCAGGTAAAAATAAGAGCTCAAGTATTTCTTGAATTCAGAGATAAGCGATGAAGAACTACCAGCAAGAACCAAATCTTCCACATAAACAAAGACATGCAAAGATACCAAACCATGGGAGAATGTAAAAAGGGAGTAATCTGCTATACTCTGAACAAAGCCAAATGCAAACAAAGCCTGAGCCAATTTAGAAAACCAATTGTGAGGAGCTTGGCAAAGAGCATAAAGAGATTTCTGAAGGTGACATACATGTTTAGAGGGTGTAGGATAGCCAAGGGGAGGCCGCACGGAAACCTCTTTATGCAGATCACTATGTCGAAAACCATTATGCACATCCATTTGATGCAATTCCCAGCCACGAATAGCTGCAACAGACAAAAATAGGCAAACCAAACGCATCTTCGCAACAGGAGAAAATATCTCAGTATAGTCAATCCCTTAAATCTGGAAATTCCCAAGCACCACCAAGCGAACTTTATGACATTCGATGGTTCCATCACACTTAAACTTGGTACGGTATACCCATTTTCTACCAATCACAGTTTTATCCAGAGGTAAAGGAACCATCGTCCATGTCTGATTGCACTCAAGCGTAGTAATATCATTATCCATAGCATCTCTCCAATTAGCATGCTTTGACGCCTCATAATAAGTGGTGGGATATGCATTAGAAGTTTCTGCACCCAAAAATCTAGAATGCATACTAGAATCACAATTTATATAATCAATAAGAGGGGCCAGAGGACACATGAGGATAGTGATGACGCATGAGTGATCGGAGAAGTAGGGGGGTTTCTTCAGTAGTAATATCACATACATAATCATCCAAGTAAGGAGGATGACAATGATCGTGGACACTTTGTCGGGGCAGATCGGTGACATGAGGCTGTGCTGGAGAAGGCGGTGGAGCGGGTAGCAGGTGGCGGTGGACGGCAGAGTTCGGTGCCGGTGATACCATGTCAGGCATCGGGTATAAATTGGGTCCAGGTTCGGTAGTGCATTGTCGACCAGAGCTGGTGGTGCATAAGACACGTGCAGTGGCGGTGGATTGGGCTGGGCATTGTCGGACTGATCGGTCAGTAGAGGTGGTCGGGGATCAAAGTTGGTCGGTGCATCAAACTGCAAATGCGGAGCGGTGACCGGCAATGGGTAAAGTTTTGACGGCAGTGGTGATGTCGGCAGTGATGTGGTGGCGCCGTTGGGATTCACTGATGATGTCAAAGTTAAAAAAGTTAAATACGGGTACTGGTCTTCAAAAAAAATCAGCATCCCAACTGTTGAAGAAAGTACATGATTCCAAACCATAAAGGCGATAGCCTTTCTTGCCGGAGGGATACCTAAGAAAATGCATCGTCGACATTTTGGAGCAAACTTGTCACGATATCTAGGAATGTAGGAGGCATAGCACAAGAAACCAAAAACTTTCATGAGCTTGTATTTTGGGGCTATTCTGTATAGTAACTCAAATGGTATGTGACTATTGAGTAGCTTTGTCGGTGTCCGGTTAATCAGATAGGCAGCAATGATTACACAATTTCCTCAAAAATCAATAGGCAGATGAGCTTGAAAACGCAAAGCACAAGCCAAATTTAACAAATGTCGATGCTTGGGTTCTATACGGCCATTCTGTTGTGGTGTGTCAACCATAGAAGTCTCAAAAATAATATCGCATTTAGTAAATATGATCTCAAAGGTAGGAATTCAGTACCATTATCAGCACAGAAACAATTAATAGAGCGCCCAAACTGATTCTTGATCAAAGCACAAAAGTCTATAAATCTAGAAGCTACATCTGACTTAGCCACTAATAAATAAATCCAAATAGCTCGGGAATAATTATCAACTATTGTTAAAAGAATAAAATGCACCACTAGAAGATGGTGTACTACAAGGTCCCCAAACATCACAATGAATTAATTCAAACAAAGAACTAGCACTCAAAGAGTAACTATGTCTAGTCGATTTTGCTCTATGACACACTGAGCAAGGTATAGAAGTATTATTTGTGCTAAAATCAAGAGTAGGAACAGAAGACAATACTGTAGGGGATGGATGACCAAGACATTGATACCAATACTGTAGCATCTGTCTGAACTGACTGTGGGATATGAGACTGAAGACGCATATCTAGAAAACGAAGCCAATAAACCCCCCCTGTTGTTCACCCATGTCAATCACATTCCTCGTATTGATTTTCTGTAAAATGAAATATTTTTCAGTAAGCAAAGCTAGAAATTTTAAGGCATACAACAATCTAGAACATGATAATAAGTTGCATCGTAGTGTAGGTATATAAAGCACATGAGTAAGAGTGGTATCTTCAAAACGCAAAGAACCATATTGTGCAGTAGATGACAAAGATCCATCAGACAGTAGAACATTAACAGAATAGGTAATAGTAGTAATGTCAATCAAAGAACCTTTGTCACCAGTCATGTGATATGAGACTCCCGAATTAAGAATCCAAGGTAAAGTAGGCTTCCAACGGTCAAAAGAGTAATTTAGCTGACTAAATAAATTCAGGTCCGTTCTCCATTGATCGTCAGATAGAGAAGTGTAAAAATCAGATCGAGAAGGGGAGCTGGAGGTCGCAACTGCAAATTATGGCAGTGGGGTGATGGTGCAGGCAAAAAGAGCCACAACATAATTTTTTATATTGTTTGATACATAAAATAAACACAATGTCCTGAGAGAGCAACCAATACGGGAAGAATGGCAAAGAAATGGACCAGGCACGTGGTTACAAACGCTGAAGGGGTAAGGCTTGTCGCTGCAATCACGTGTGGAAACCTATCATATTGGAGGGAACCTACGCATTTCTGTCAAACGTGGGTAACCCCACGCGCTTCTAGAATTACAGGTTGCGTGCATGGATCTCACACGCACCTTGTTTATCCTGTGTGATCGATGCCGGCAGGACGAGGAACCGAGGCGAAGATGCTGGAGGTGCAAAACCCATTTTCGTCAGCGGCAAAAACTGTTGAATCGATCAGAGAAGCAAAGCTAGTGAGGGACTTGATTGGCAGCGAAGAGCAATTTTGTCGGAGGGAAAAATTGATCTGTGGCAGAGAGCAAGTTCGTCCGCGGGCAAAGCAGGGATTCTTTTTAAGGGTAAGGCTGATCGGAAAATTTAAGACAGAAAATTTAGGATTTCATGTTTTAGGATTTTAAACTATGATACCATGTAGAAAATAAGGGTAATAATATGTGCTTGCATTCATATCTCATGATACATTATATAGTGGTACAAAATACCTATACATGATAGGAAAAGAAAAAAATCTAATTGCAATTACAAGTAATATCTACATTCCTTAACAAGTACTCCCTCCGTCCCATAATTATTGACATATTTACTTTTTCACGGTTTCAATGATCATGTTTGACCGTTAATATCTCTATCCATTTATTATATTTCTGCATATAACAATAATCATGGGACTGAGGGAGTTTCCTTATAAATAGAGATGTGAATCAATTAGAATCAAGATAAGAAAAGAACACCCCTTTTGATTGGTTTTGTGTATATCCAGTTTCATATTTGTTTAGGTTTTGTATACACTTTGTACTCACTATATATATACATATATATATATCAATACACATAGCCACAATAATTTTTGGATTTTACATTCTATCATGGTATCAAACAGGTTTCTTTAAAAATCCCCGACTTTTTTCTCTCAATTCCCTCTTTTCCAACTGCTGGCACCGTCAGCTATCGCCCACTGCTGCCGCCTTTCACCGCCGGTCAACTCTGCTGCTTTGGATATATTTGTCTTCCTGTCTGCTCCACCGACCCTGTCTCTTGATCGACCGACCAAACCTCTGCTTGCCCGCTGCTATTCTGTCGTGCTCCGTAGTCTCTCTACTTATTTTGTTTGCCGATCTTCTTCCCCAGATCTTTATCCCGCTCCTTATTTTTCAGATTCACGCGCAAACTTCAGCGCATGCCTTGCACGCACCCAAAACTTTTCTAAACTTATGACGCCTACCCTTTTGCTCGTGAGACACACGCGCCCATCACCTTCAATGCGCGTGCATCTCCGTGTCTGCCCCCTTCCACGCATATGCTGTACATACGCCTAATGCAGCAGCTGGCCTCGGGTTGCAAAATTTTCCCGAGTTGAAGATTTTTTGTTTTTTCTCGCGAGCTGAACCATTATCCCGCGAGTTGAAGTTTTTCCACAAGTTATTCCATTACTGTCAGCGACGATTTATTAAAAAAGAAACAGATTGTTTTTCTTGTATTATGGCTTCTTTTGATCAACCACAGTGTCAATGGTATTATGTTTCCGGTCATGTTGCTTCTTCTTGGTCTAAGTTGCAAGGTGAATGGTATCAGTTTAGTGTCGGTGGTGTAAGAAATTTGATTAGTTTTCCTCGACGTGTCCCCACATGGTCTCTCAGACTCCTTCTCCCGACTCCTTACTGCATACTCACTGGATAGCTGATTCCGGCACGACCAACCACGTACATTTTTCTCGATCCTCTTTTGATCTCGCGACTCCTTACTCTAGTTACAAGCGTGTTATTATTGGTAATGGTTCTGCTATGAACATTACCCATGTTGGTCATTCTCGAGTCTCTGATTCATTATCCCTATGTGATGTTTTGGTGGTTCCACACATTAGTAAAAATTTGTTGTCTATTAGCAAGTTGACTCGGGATATGAATGATGTTATTTGTTTTGATGATTCTTCTTTCACCATTTCAAAGAAGTTTACTACAGATGTTATTGGAGAAGACCATTATGATGGTGGTTTATATGTTTTGGATCAAGATGCTGCTGCTTTATCTCCTTTTGTTGCATCGAGTGTTTCTAAAGCATCTTTTAAACTTTGGCACAGTAGATTGGGTCATGTTCCCCACAACATTATTTTGTCTTTGAGCAAGTCTGGATGCTTATCAGTTTCCTGTTTGATGCCTAAGCCTCACTTATGTCCCCCTTGTGAGTGACTAAAGGAAACAGTATTTCTTTTAGTGATAATTTAAAACATGCGCCACACATACTTGATTTAGTTCATTGTAATCTTTGGAAACCCTCACCTGTGATATCTCGAGCTGGCTACTCCTATTATGTCATTTTTGTTGATGATTTTTCTTGTTTTACTTATTTATTTCCTCTACGACGAAAGTCTGATTTCGTGGAGGCATACATGCAATTTGAAGCTCTTGTTGAGAATCGGTTTTCTACCACCATCAAGGTATTTTAGAGTGACGGTGGAATCGAGTTTGTCATGCGGACTCATTTTGATTCTAAGGGAATTCATCATCAGCTTTCTTGTCCTTACACTCCTGAGCAAAGTGGTCTTGCAGAGAGGAAGCATCATCATATTACGGAGACAGGTTTATTGATGCTCTTTCATTATGGCCTTCATCACTCCTTTTGGTATGATGCTTTTTCGACAACATTCTACATCATCAAAAGACTTCCTACTCCGGTTTTATCTGGCCAGTCTCCACTCTCTGCTATTTTTGGTACTACGCCTGACTACTCCAATTTTCACCTATTTGGTTGTCTAGTTTTTCTGTATTTGAGGCCTTATGCTACGTATAAATTAGCGCCTCAGAGTATGTCTTGTATATTTTTGGGTTACAGTTCACAGTACAAGGGTTATCGATGTCTTGATCCTCTCACGAAGAAGGAGTACATTACTCACCATGCTCAGTTTAATGAGTTTTTTTTCCAACTACATGTACTAGCACTATAACAAATTCTTCATCACTAGATGTATCTGCTTTTTTGGAGCTTTTTTTCAGTTCCATCAGAAGTGTTTGAGCCATCTTTTACAGTACAACAACCCATTATGTTGGAAAATTCAAAATTTTCAACTGTACTGAAAACTCAGGGTTCTTCAGAAAATTGCATTTGTTTGCCCCTGGGTGACTAGCAGCATGTCCGATATCAGCTAGCACCGCCAGCGCAGCTGGCAAAGCTGCGGCGCCGACTCACGCGCCTGCCACCTCGAACACGCATGTACACCCCGCACCATCTCTACAACCTCCACCATCTTCACTAAATTCACCGGCCGCCCTAGCTTCCCAAGTGCCGCCATCAACGCTGCCCGCTGAGCCACCATTGCTGCCTCGGGTTCTGTACCCCCCAGTCTTAGCCTCCATGCCATCCTCGGCATCCATACCTTCACATGTTGTGGGTCCCTCCTCTTGCCATCTGATGACTACTCTCCCACGCACTAGTTCTCTACGGTACACGGATGTTTCTGAATATGATATTTTTGGTTTTTGAGTGCTTTATTTTCTAAGACCGAGCCTCAGAATCATTGCTCGGCTCTCAATGATCCTAAATAGGTTGCTGCTATGGACTCAGAGATTGATGGTTTGCACACTCAACATACATAGGAGCTGGTTCCCCGTCCTTCCCATGCAAATATTGGTTCAAAATGGGTTTACCGGTTAAAGTATAAATATAATGGCTCCCTTGACTAGCACAAAGCCGAGGTTAGTTGCTCAGGGTTTTTCGCAATTGCCTGGTTTTGATTATAATCATACTTTTAGTTTAGTGGTGAAGGCCTCTATTGTTCATACTGTTTTATCCATTGATGTTTTTCGCAATTGGCCATTGCGACAGCTTGATCTGAAGAATAATTTTTCATTCTGGAGTCTCCGACTTACATGGAGCAGCCTGCTGGATACAAAGACCTTTTGCGTCATGATTATGTTTGTCGTATACGCAAGGCCATTTATGGTTTAAAGCAAGCTCGATGCACTTGGTTTCCGCATTTTAGTTCCTTTTTATTGGCCTGAGTTTTGTATGCAGTTCTTTAGATACCTCCTTATTTTTTTTCTCACAGGGTGTCTCTTTACTCTATTTATTGGTTTATATTGATGACATTATTCTTACTGGGAATGATGGTTGTCTTATTCAGAAGTTTATTGATAGGGTTAATCCGGAGTTTAAGATTACCGATCTTGGCACTCTGCAATATTTTTTGGGATTGGAGGTTGTTCGTACTTTCGAAGGCTTATTCCTTGGTCAAACCAGATATGTCAGGGACATTTTACTGCAAGCTGGCATGCTAGACTCTACGCCTATTTCTATTCCATTTGTGGCTTTTTTGCAACTGTCCAGCTCTTCCGGTAAGCAGTTTGAAAACCCCACGCTTTATCGTTCTTTGGTTGGTGCGCTACGGTATATGTCGATCACACGTCCTGACTTATCTTATGTTGTGAATACTGTCAATCTGTATATGCAGGCTCCTACTGATGACCATTACCAAGCTGTCACTCATATTTTGCGCTATTTTTGTGGTACACTCCACTATGGCCTTCAGTTTTGCGCAAACTCCTCTTCTTTACCAGTTTTAGGTTACTCTATTTCTGATTGGGCTTGTTGTATAGAGACTCATAGGTCTACATATGGTTATGCCATATTTCTTGGTGGCAACCTGGTTTCTTGGAGTGCTAAGAAGCAGCCTACAGTTTCTCATTCTAGTTCAGAATCAGAGTACCGTGCTCTGGAAAATACTACTGCAGAGTTAGCTTGGTTGATGAATCTTCTTTGGGACTTATGTGTGACGTCGCGCCCCCCGCCCATCTTGCTGTGTGATAATAATAGTGCTCTCTTCCTGGCTAAGAATCAAGTTTCTTATAAGAGAGCTAAGCACATTAATATTAACTACCATTTTATGTGTGAGATGGTGTCTTGTGGCAACCTCGAGGTTGCACATGTTTCTACAGACTTGCAGCTTGCTGACATCTTTACGAAGGGTCTATCCCGTACTCAGTTTGAGTTTCTATGTTCCAAGATTTGCGTTACGACCAGTCCTACGCTTCACTTGAGGGGGGTAATAGAGATGTACATCAATTAGAACAGAATAAGAAAGAAATACTCTTTCTGATTGGTTTTGTGTATATCATGTTTCATACTCCCTCCATTTCAGCTATTTTTGCGGAGAGAGAAAGAGGAAGTTTTTTTAAGAATCCCTTATTATATTTTTTTCTTTTCCATGTGCTAGTGGGGTACATTCATTTCATTTTCATTTTTCATTTAATTTCATATTTTTTCAACATAAAAAATGAATAAAAGCTGGCCAAAAAGGAAATAAAGTGAAAAATGCAAAAACAGTTGGGACGTCCCGAAAAGGAAAGAGTGCAAAAATAGTTGGGACGGAGGAAGTATTTTTTTTAGGTTTTGTATACTCCCTCTGTCCCACCTCTATTTGCAGAAAGAGAAATTGAGGTGGGAAATATGTACAGTAGATACAGTACTGAAAAAGTACTGAGAAAGCTGTAAAAATCATAAAAAAACACTATTGACAAGAATGTTAACAATGAAATTCGAAATTAGTAATCAGTTATTTACATTTTATTTCCAAACTAACCTTTCCCTCCAGAATTTAAGATTTCCAAAAAAAAGAAATGGGCGCCCAAAAAATGAAAATTACAAATTCCAATGACAATTTCATTCTCTGCATTTCCTGGAAGTATTCTCTATAAAAGCTTTCAATCACTGCATTCAATTCTACCTTTCCAAAATCCCAACATTCATTTTCCACTTATTCCAACACTTTTTTTAGATTCCACTTTTTCCAACATTAAAAGCCCTCAGATTCATTAAACACATTCTGGTCCCTCAAAGATCCTCATTGGGCTCTTAATGTTGGTGTGGCTGTGATGGTGGGAAGGAATATCACAGATGAGGAAAGACAGCAGATAGCACACTTTTTGTTGCAGCATATCAGCAACGAAAAAATCAAACATGACCATCGAGTTCAGGCAGCAAATCAGTGGGGCTGTTCTGTCCGAACCATCAACACCATTTAGGCGAGAGTAAAGCAACAGATAGCTGGTGGGGGATCAATATTAATAAGATTGTTGCGACATGGAAGACCATGCCCAACGAAAAAACCAATTGACATAGCAGCATTGATGGCTATACCTCTCCCAAAGTGAAGAACCTGCTGGTTAACCGCTGCTGCTCTACATATTAGCAAGAGTACCGTTCACCAGGCTGTGACAAACAAGGAAATCAGGAGCCATACCAATGCAGTTCATCCATTCTTATCTACAACAGCCAAGCTAAGGAGAATGGAATGCTGTTTATCAAGGATAGAATGCAATATGCAATTCAAGGACATGCATAACATCATTCACACTGATGAGAAGTGGTTCTACCTCACTGAATCAACCACAAGGTACTTACTAGCCCCTGAAGAACCTGAACCATATAAAACACAAGATAACAAGCATTACATACCTAAGTTGAAGTTCTTATGTGCAGTATGTAGTCCAATATTTGACCATGAGGGAAATTGTGTCTTTGATGGTAAAGTAGGCGTCTTTCCTTACATTGAATATGTTGCTGCCAAAAAAATAGTATCAATAAGCCTAGGGGATCCCTTATTTTAACACTAATTAAGAAGGTTAATAGGGAATGCATTAGGAAGAAACTTATTTATGATGTCATCCCTGCAATTAAAGCTAAGTGGCCAGCTTGGTTAAGCAAACAAACCTCAATACAACAAGACAATGCCCCATCCCAGATACTGTCCAATAACCCTAAGTTCATAGCAGCTGCAAATTCAAATAGTTTTACAATTAAAATGGTGTGCCAATCAGGTAGGTCACCAGATTTAAACATCCTAGACCTGGGTTTTTTGCCTTCATTCAAAGCTTATAGCATGAAACCCCTAGCATAGACTTAGAGGGACTTCTACAGGCTGTATACAATGCTTTTGAAAGAGAGGATCCCAAAAAAATTGACCAGATTTTCTTATCTTTGCAAAATATGATGATTGAAATCATGAAAGATAAGGGGGGAAATAACTTTAAAATGCCACATATGGGTAACCAAAGACTGATTAGGCTGGGGATTTTGCCAAAAAAATTGATTGTGGATCCTGAAATTGTGAGGAAATGTTTGGAAGACCTGATTGTTGTTGGAATGACTGCACAAGTTCAAGATCTCATGTTGAGCATGGAAATGGGCTGAAGAAGTTTGGCATGGAAAATATTTTGTAGGGTTGTACTTGGAAATCTGTATAAACATGCATTTTGGTTTTCATAGTCATGTTTAAGGTGCAACCTTGTAAAATAGGGTTTGTATTTCCCCTATTTGATTTTGGATGTAAAACCAGTTAGTATGAATGAATGAATGAGTGCATTACCTATTTCAAAAACACCAAGTCTAAGATTGAAACAATCACAAGACTGAAGCCACAAATACTGGATTGGCACACTACATTAAAATTCAAATTAGAAAACCACATCATTATGCCATCCAAAGGGATTTGAATCAACAAAACCAGGTTGCGTGATATTTTACAATCCTTTGTCATCATTATTAACAGGTTGCAAGAACTCAAAGTCATTAGAACAGTACATCTCACTCTGTTTTTAAATCATATGAATGCCCCGCCAATATCAAATCAGTTTCTTAACTGATAGGCATGGCTACATAAGATAACAATCATACATCACAGCTTCATCATCGATTATAACCTACTATATCTACTGTGACTCAATTAATATAATTGCAACCTGATCACACTGCCCCGCCAAGAACAACCAAGTCTTTAGATCCAATCGCATGGCTGCAATGTGTCGGTCACAACCTTACCATCTCACAACCTTACCATATCCAACACTCCATGTTAGGCACTTTCCAAAAGGAATGAAACACATAAAACAAAGCATGTAGTAAGATAGAAATGCAGAAAACTATTAGTCCAGACAGTCACACACGACTGTATCATAGGTAAAAAATATTTGTCCAGACAGTCCCGCACGACTGTACAACAATCCACATAACAACATTCCACAAAATATATTACCAGTCCAAGAACAAAAAATCAGATGAGAATGTCAGGTAACACATAAAATGCAGTGCATAACTTAAAAACAAGTCACAAATCAAACATTTAGTATTAATATAAGCCATCATAAGTATTTAACCAAATGCCTGCAAAGGTTAATCACTGGATTTGCTAGTTCCGTCATCCACCACCTGCACAGAAAATGTAATTATTACAAATGAATGCAAATCAAGAGTGCCATAGTAACAAGAAAAAACTATAGCTAAAAGGCAAGATGTAACCTTAAGTAGTGCCTTCAAGTTGATTTTGGGAGGGTTTCCCTTTCTCAGCTCGGACGGCACATATCCTTCAGGTTTTGGCATATTCTCCCAATAGGCTATATCATCAAGAACATCCTGGGGCAAATTACGCAAGGACCACTTCTTCTTGCCTTCAGTCATCCTTTTTTAGGCCAATTCCTATGAAAATAGCATGAACCATATTCATAGAATCCTGGTTCACCAAACTTGATGCTGCGATAATCAGTAACACCTTCAAGTTTTGGAAACCAATCTGTATTTTCCCGACTCTCTTTATCAAGTACAAAACCATCATCAGGGGCGTCGACAAATTCAGGAGGATACTCAACCTCAGAAAAATCAACAGGGGTCTCCGACGACCATGGAGTCCACTCAGCAATGTTGATTGGACTAAAATGAGTGGCTATCAGAACATCTGAATCAGACATAAATCCCAATAATGAATGTGAATCATCACCCTTTTCAGTGTCCATCAGCACCCTGGAGCTTGAAGCTCCGGCACATGAGATGGACAAGTGACAGGGCTCATCACTAGGTGTACTCATTAAAAAGAGTAGTGGCTGTGATGGTAGACAAGACGTCATCCAAAAAAGGGTGTACGCATTAGTTAATACCCAGAGAAATGAAACACATGAAACTCAGATAAGCCTAGGGCCACAACATACGAACTGAATCAAAGTCATCAGATTACAAGACCATCATACAAATCGAATTAACATGGTCATCAAACACATGAGTCAGTCAAGAATAATAAACAGGGGACTACACTTCAGTTAATACCCAAACAAATGAAACACATGAAACTCAGATAAGCATAGGGCCACAACATGCAAACTGAAACGAAGTCATCAGAGTACAAGACCATCATACAAATCGAATTAACAGGGTCATCGAACACACGAGTCAGTCAAGAATAATAAACAGGGGATTGCACTTCAGGTAATACCCAAAGAAATGTAACACGTGAAACTCAGATAAACATAGGGCCACAACATGCAAACTGAAACGAAGTCATCAGAGTACAAGACCATCATACAAATCGAATTAACAGGGTCATCAAACACACGAGTCAGTCAAGAATAATAAACAGAAAACTACACTTCAGTTAATACCCAAACAAATGAAACAGATGAAACTCAGATAAGCAAAAGGCCACATTATTCAAACTGAAACGAAGTCATCAGATTACAAGACCAGCATACAAATCAAATTAACAGGGTCATCAAACACACGAGTCAGTCAAGGATAATAAACAGGGGACTGCACTTCAGTTAATTCCCAAACAAATGAAACACATGAAACTCAGATAAGCATAGGGTCACAACATGCAAACTGAAACGAAGTCATCAGAGTACAAGACCATCATACAAATCGAATTAACAGAGTCATCAAACACACGAGTCAGTCAAGAATAATAAACAAGGGACTACACTTAATTTAATAACCAAAGAAATGAAACGCATGAAACTTAGAAAACCATAAGGCCACAACACGCAAACTGAAATGAAGTCATCAGATTACAAGACCAGCATACAAATCGAATAAATAGGGTCATCAAACACACAAGTCAGTCAATAATAATAAGAATTATTTGTTGGAAAACTATTTCGGTGTATAGATCTACTGAAACCCTAACCCAAAAATGAAGAAAAATGGAAAATAAATAATGGAAACAACCAAAAAGGTATGAGGTAGACCAAATCAAACCCGGGCTAGCACAATTGATGCTCGGTAGGGGTAACAAACCCAAGAGTTTGAAAACCTATCAACAAACACATTAAAAACACAAATGGGTAAAAATAAAACCATTTTCTTTGTTCGCAAAAACTTTAAACTTCCATATTTTATGCAAACCCTAATCGGAAAATGAGGAAACTTGCAAAACTCCGAACAAAAAGTAGAAAAAAACCACAACCAAGGTTATGAAACTTGAAATGACACAATCCAAGCGCTCATGGCGCATCGGGAAACCAAGGGTTTCACAAACCCGGTTTCAAAATCGAACAAATATGGAAAATATGTGAGCACGAGAAGCTGGATATGAGGAAAGAATCAGAATACATGCTAAAATAGGGTGGAATTTTGGACCTGTGATGGGGAAGTTGAGAGAACTCAAAGGATTTTCGAGTTTCAGAACTCAGAGGATCTCGTTTTAGAATCGAGAGGATTTTTGAGAGAACTCACAGAAAAGGATTTGGGATTTCTGAGGAGCCAAAGGGAGATGACAAGGTTGGTGCCTTGGATGCTGAGAGTGCCTTGGATTTCTGAGAGTGCGTTGGATGCTGTGATGATAGGGTTGGTGCTTTTAAGGTAGGGAGAAAAGAGTACTACGCATGCGTAATTCTCTCTCCCATTAACCAACGCATCCAGCATTCAAATTTCTGAAGTCTTTGTCCATTTCTTAAGCCCATGTCCATTATCACCTAAATCAAGTCTTATTAAGCCCATATCCATTAGTTATTTCAGGTTTAAAAATGAGCAATTTGATAATTTTGACTCAAGTCAAAATGGCTATTTTTAGCAAATTCAGAAATTACAATTTGAGCTGACACAATCTAATTAAAAAAGTGTGCAGTTTAAGATGGAACGAAGGAAATACTATTTATACTCGGTATATATATATATATATATATATATATATATATATATATATATATATATATATATATATATATATATATCAATACAAATATCCATAATGATTTGTGGTTTTAAATTCTATCACTTTTTTCTGTGTATTTGCTCGCGCTCAAATTAACGTTTCCAAGCAAGTGAATTGTGAGGTAGTGGGTGAATAGTGGGAGGCTGTTCACTGACATATGATATCTTTGGTTGCTTTCAACCGTTGTGGTGGAAAATTCTCTACTATCGGTTTTCTTATTTTTAACACATTATCTTTTACATCAAAAATACTAAAGCAGCAAATGAAATTAACCTAATTGATTGTAAAGTAAAAGTTAAGCGGGCCAATAAATAAAAAAAAATCTATTTTATTAAGTTTGTCAATAATAAGAGAATGGAGTAACACAGTTATAAACTAAAGTTAATATAATACTTTGAAAATGTTGTTTTGGGGACTAAAATAACCTATAAAATAACCTATTGTAACACTTCTACAAGTATTATCTTAGATGGTATTTCATTAGATTCAACGCAATATTTTTTAAGATTTAAGTACTCCCTCTGTCCCAGGGGAACCTGCAGAGAGAGAAATCTCTCCTCGGGATTTCCCATGGGCTCCACCATGTCAACAGCCATGTGCTGTTTCTTAACCAAATTTTTTTGCAGCGGATAATCAAAATTAGGACAGAGTAAATCTTTCCCTCCTTTCTGTAATTGGCTTCCTTCCCGCCAAATTAATGAGCTGGGAAGGCGCCAATACTGTACAATGTGGTACCATTCATACAATACCAAAATTCTCAAAAATGAAGAACACATTCCCTATTTATACAGTCATCCCTACTACCATCAATGAACTAAAGCTGTGTAAATGAAGACAAAAAGCTGTGTAAGGATTCAACTTCATCCCAAAACCCCAAACCCATAAAAGTTTGGGTAATTTTGGGGAACCCTCAGGTAGAACATCACAAGTCATCGAGCCGTCCCGAGCCCCGTACGTGCTGGTTGCTCTCATTTGTGCATTTTCCCATCATCATCGGGTTTTTTTACGGGCAATGCGGGTCAAGAATCTAACTAATGAAGAGAGGCAGCACATGACAGATTTTCTGTTGGAGCACCACAAAGATGGTAAGATCCAGCACTCAAAAAGGGAAGAGGCTGCTGCTATGTTCGATTGTAGCATTCGCACTGTCAGCACAATCTGGGCACTGACTAGAGCTCAATTGCTAGCCGGAGTCCCACTGGACGTGCGTCATCGGATGATGGGCCATCCTCCAAAAAATAAGAAAAGCATCGATATTGATGCCTTGAGAATGTTGCCTGCAATACAAAGAAGAACCATAAGGGGTACAGCAAAAGCATTAGGCATAGGGAAGAGCAGCGTTCAACATGCCGTCGCAGCCAAGGTCATAAGAAGTCATACAAATAGAATCAAACCTGCCCTCACCGAACAGAATAAGGTATCTCGTATGTGGTTTGTTTTAGAAAAGTTAGATCCAGATCTTAGATCCAGTTCCATGGACCATGTCATTCACATAGATGAAAAATGGTTCTATTTGATTAAATCCACTATTAGGTACCTACTTTCCCCAGATGAACAGGAGTCATACCGAACATGTAAACACAAGTCCCACATACCAAAATTGATGTTCATGTGTGCAGTAAGTAGGCCAATTTGGGGGGGAAGATGGTGAACTACTTTTTGATGGGAAACTAGGTTTATTTCCATTTGTGCAAGATCAAGTTGCAGTCAATAACATCAAAAATAGGCCAGTAGGTACAGTGGAAAAGGTGCCAATGCCAAAGATAACAAGAGATATGACAAGAGCCAAGATAATAGAAGAAGTAATTCCAGCAATCAAAGCAAGGTGGCCAACACATTTACTCGGCAAGTTCATCCACATTCAACAAGACAATGCAAAGCCACATATTTCCAATCATAATCCAGATTTTAGGGCAGTGGCAGAAATGGATGATTTCTACACGAAACTTGTTAGTCAACCTGCAAATTCACCTGATTACAACATACTCAACTTAGGTTTTTTTAACTCAATTCAGAGCTTACAACAAGAACAAGCATCAGCAAATGTGGGGCAACTAATCGAAGCAGTGCAATCAGCATACGAAAGGGAAGATGCAGTCACTTTGAACAAAGTGTTTGTCACTCATCAGCAGTCAATGATAGAGATACTGAAAGCACGTGGATCAAACAAGTACAAGATGCCACACATGAACAAGGACATACATATAAGGAATGGGACTCTACCAAGGTTACTGCAGGTAGACGACGAGGTGGTGAGGGGCACCATTGAACATCTAATCAGCAAGAGGGCACTGGATGAAACCATCATACCATTGATGCATGCCCTAGGTTATAGACCGTGAGTCCACTAGTGTAAAACATTTTGGGGGTTGGTCAATTGGCAAATTTTGAAAGCCAGGAACATCCCACTTTTGGTGTGAATGGGATGTTCCAAGACCAACACCGGATAAATGTACATTTTCAGCTAATGTCATTTACCCTTTTTTAAAAAAGTTGTATGTGACTCTATTATCATGTTTTCATTTTTACAAAAATGCATGACATCTTCTAGGAACAAGAAAGCTCACTAAACATTGCAGCCACTAACAATATCCACACAAAAATGCACTGATCAAGTTTACCCACGGAGGGAAGATGCATACTGATCAGCTTTAGTCTCACAATACTGAGCACACAGAATTAGTCACGGAATACTGAAGAGTAGTGAGCACACTAATACACAGCACCCAAGCAACTAACATGGGAGCACAGGCTCACCTGAAGACAGGGGAGTACAGATAACAGAGGGAAGATGCAGCAATCTGAGACATGGGCAACATCAACACAAATACTGAGCACACAAATACACAGATAACATATGGAAGATGCAACAATCTGAGACAGGCACAACATCAACATAAGTACTGAGCACAAAAATACACAACACACAAGCAACTGACATGGGAGCACAGGGTCACCTGCAGACAGGGGAGCACAACTAAAAGAGGGAAAATGCTACTAACATCAACACAAGTACTGAGCACACAAGCCAAATGCAAAGGGGAGATACGAAAATCAGCCATTGATCAGGAAGACACAGGAAGAACATGAACACAGGCCGGAACATTCACAATATCCCAGTGCTACCAAAAGACCTTTAGATCAAAATAATGAAGACAGACGTGGAGCAAAATCACCTGATTTGCAGTC
Source organism: Rubia yunnanensis (assembly GCA_037428765.1). NCBI lineage: Eukaryota > Viridiplantae > Streptophyta > Magnoliopsida > Gentianales > Rubiaceae > Rubia > Rubia yunnanensis. Next base: position 9,265,458 of record CM075070.1, read on the forward strand.
ACGATTATATCTTTCGAACTTGCATCATAGTAAGAGGTTCGAGGGTTTCCCCCTTCACTTAGTTTGTAGCATCTTCCCCAGGACATCGTTTTCATACTTCCAAAACTATAGTATTCAACAAGTAAATAAATTAGTTAGCCACAAATAGAGTATAAATCACCTATAATTCGAAACCCTAATATACCGAAACCGTGAAGCCACTTATATTTTTTCAGGCATTCATGGTAGTGGACAGAGCAAACATAACATTTTTTACCGGGATTCATCACTTCCGGCACCGACGGTTCGTATTCCTGCCTTCCCTCATCCAAGGACAGAGCAAATATAACATCTCATTGTTCCCGTGGTGGGTGTGGTCGGAGTCACTGCCGTCCATCTCCGGCTTCGACGGGGACTCGCCTTTGAAGGCTTTTGGTCCACCACCGCCAACCCCAATGTTAAGGTTTTGCGATCCACCGTCGGAACCAACATCACTGGGGCGAGGACGGTTTTCAGGGTGAACATGCCTCACCGGAGACAAAGCCTTGACCTCTACAACATCGGCGACAACGTCATACAGAGCTGGACCTGACCTTTGATGGCCGATACAAGGCTTCACCACTGTTGCCTCCCCGATTATGGCGTCAGGCCTCCAAATGGAGGTCGCAGCATCCGCCTCCTTCTCGGGGACGACCTCAGATAGACTGAAGGTGTCGGACACATAACACAATGAGCATCTCCGGCATGATTGACCAGAAGAACAAGTGGAAATCGACATTCTAAACGAAGCACAGGGATTGGGGAAGATGATGAGACCAAAAAAATGGCCAGATCGGCTAACAAATTTGGACCGGTTTGAGCAGATCTGAACTAGGGTTTAGAGGAGAACAGGGAGAGAATGTGAGAAGATGAGTAGGAAGATGAATAATGAATGAGAGCGGTGAGAAATCAGAGACTAAGGCATGTGAATTCACTGCACAAGAAATCACTGCCCAAGAAGCTTTAATTGGCCACTTTTGTCGGTTGGGTGGAGTAAAAGAGGAGAGAGTAAATTTGAAATGGGAGTAGATTATGGGATGTTTTAAAATCTGGTTTAGTGGGTATGGTTTAGTGGATTTGGGTTTGTTAATTGGACTGATTTGTTTGTTAAATGAGTGACCTTTTAGTAATATGATAAATCTAGTAAGGGTAAAGTGGGAATTTCTGATGAAATTCTTTGCCAAATGAGGAAAATTTTAAAAGTGTGCAGATTTGCCTGGGACAGCCAAAAAAGGAAAGTGTGCAGATTCGGCTGGGACGGAGGGAGTAATAGTTCTCAGAGGTTTAAGTACCACTTTTTAAACTACGATAACATTTTAATAAGGGCTAATAGAAGAAGGGTGTTACACCCTCTCTCCCAAATTAAATGGTAGGGACTTTTTTTCACGCTTATCAAGAAACTTGTCTAGCCGTTAATATGTTTAACTACGTATAATTACGGCATACAAAAACCTACTTTCCAGAAACTACTTGTTACGACGAATCAAACCATATAACATATGATAATATTATTATTTATTTATCTATTTAAATATGTGATCAAGGTTGAACAGTAAATAGTGAGATATTATGAAGTTTGCAGTTTATTCCGTTGTGGGAGGGAGCAGGATAAATCTATTTTGTTAGGCCGAAATCACATGGTATTCACTCTACTACTTGTAGCAGTCGTGAAATGTGCATTAATTTCGGAATCAGCTGCTCACACAAAATCTTTCAATAGAACTACCAAACCAGATTTCGTTGCATTATTTAATGCATTCATGGTAGTACACCACTTTTTTCTATAACATGTGGTACCATTTCTACATGTTTTTCCCCCACTTTTCACTTTGCTAGAACTGAGAAGAGATCTATAGGAAATTAAGGGTTAAAATAGGTGTAAGAGATTTGATGAAATGGAAGAAAAGGCTGTAGTCCCGGGGAATAGTAGTTAAAATGTACGTATACAGGAGTATAGTATTGATGCTTCATGTCTTAGAAGGACATCATTAGGTGGTGATATTTTGTACGGCAAAATTCAAGGACATTCATACTTCTCCCTCTATTTTTCTATTAGCGTCCTGAAATTTAGAAGAATCTAATTGAGTCGATAAAATTGAATTAAAAGAAAGAAAAGTAAAATAAATGGATATAATAATCTTAAATTTTTTATGATAAAAAAATATTAATATAAAAGAAACATTCCAAATTAGAAAGTGTGTCACTATTAGTGAAACGGAGGAAGTATTCCAACTTTCATGCGAGTAAAGTTTGTGTCTTAACAACCAAAATTGTTAGTGTGTGATGCTAGTAACTGATATAAGACATCTATAACCCAATCCAACACAACCTTCCAATTAAATACTATATGTCTCTTATCCACCTACACAACCTCACATTCAACCAATTAATTTCTTTTCTAAAGGTTTGTCAATGACACAACCCAAACAAAAATTTTAACTCTTTAAATATTATTCTTATATCAAACATAAATATTTTATTTTCAATTATTGATTATTAATTAAGTGTTGTAATACTTAATAAAAATAATTTTATTTATTGATTATTATTTTCGAATCTATTCAATAAAATTGTAATAATTAGAAATGTAATATACTAAATCATGAAAAACGTTCATTTGCATCACTTCAATACCAAATTTAAAGATACATCAAAATAAATTACACGACAACAAAAATTGGATTTGAGTACATAGTAACAAAACAAAAATACACAAAAAATTACATATAAAAATTTTTAAGAAGAATTTTCTAGAGCTATTATTATGACCAAATTTTGCCCATATGTGTTCCATCAAATCATTTTTGAGAGCGGTGTGAGCTTCTCTATTGCGAATTTGTGATATGTTAACCATGTATGCAGCTAGCCGTGTCCCTTGAGTTGAGAATTGTAAATTTTCCTCATCTTCTTCCACATCTCCATTTCTTGTTTGCAATTGTCCATTAGTAGGTAGATCTTCCAAAAATTCGGTGGGATTATGATAGTTGAGAAATGTGTTTCTTTCATCATGAACTATCATATTGTGCATAATGATACAAGCCGTCACTACCAAATAGAGCAAGGGAGTCGAATAAATGTAAAACGAGTTTGTAAAACTCCAAATGCACGCTCTACATCTTTTCTAACAGCCTCCAGATATTGAGCAAATAGTTTGTGCTTCTCTAATTGTGGAGAGGCAATTGATTTGACAAATGCAGCACACGAGGGATATATACCATCGGTAAGATAATATCCCACGTTGTAATCATGCCCATTAACCCTATAACTCATTTTTGGTGCTCGACCTCTAGAATATCATAAAAAAATTGGAGATCGGTGCAATACGTTAATATCATTGCAAGAACCATGTGTTCCAAAAAATTAATGCCATACCCATAAATCTTGTGAAACAACAACTTCCAAGATGACCGTTGGAGATCCACTCCTCCCTGCATATTGGCCAGCCCACACAGTTGGACAGTTCTTCCACTTCCAATGCACGCAGTCAATACTTCCTACCATGCCTGGAAAGCCTCGTTGATCCCCAATGTGCAACAACCTTGCCAAATCTTGTATTGTAGACGCTCCGAGGTACTCATCATAAAAATTTGCAATGACACCCTACACAAAGTGTTTGAGAGATTTCCTTGTTACAACTGAGCTGATTCGAAGGTATTTATCAACTACATCAGCTGATGTTCCATAAGCTAACACCCTGATAACTGCACTACATTTTTGCAACGAAGAAATGGACAATCTACCGGTAGCATATGGCCTTCGCTGAAAATATCTTATACTAACAGTAAGAGCTTCAACTATATGCAGAAACACATGTTTTTGCATACGAAATCTACGCCGGAATAGTTGATCTGAATACACATGATCACCAAAAAAATAGTCCGTGAATAAACGTACCTCACCTGTTTCACGATCTCTCTCACAATTCCTTCTCATGGCTAGGAGATTATGATCTATCGGTTGTAATAATAAAAGAGGAGGACTAGCAACCACATATTCAATGATGTGATCCACGTGTTGGTTTTGTTGAACAATGTTTGCCTGTCCCTCATCAAACTCCGTGAAATCAAAAGAATCAAAGTCAAAACTTGAATCAATTGAATTTTTATTTGATAAAATTGTGTAATGAGATGGACGATGATTTTTCCTATGAATGTGATAAGAATATATAGGAGTAAAGATATCACAATACTTGTAGGCATGGTGTGGATTTAAAAGTAAAGTACTCCCTCTGTTTCCTAATTGTGGCACCATAAGTTTAAGTGATTGGATTTAGATGAAGGAAATGAGTTGATGAAATTGAATATAAAATGTAAAAAGTAGAATGAGTGGATAAAATTGAAAGAATTTTACCAAAAATAAAAAGTGGGCCAATATAAAAGAAACTGCCCAAAAAGAAAAGGGTGTCACTAGTAAAGAAACAGAGGGAGTATGAGATGATAAACTTTGTAAAAGTGATCTGACAATTCAACTAAAGTGTATTCCCAACCAACCAACAGACCTATGTGTGATAGTGTTGAATATCAATTCGGAATCTACTAACATGTGATAGCCATTATTAAAGGTGATTTGACAAATCTTTTTATATGGGCCAAGCATGGTACTTTTGGAACAATGTGAGAGTAAAAAAATTGACATGAAGTGACTATAGTGATATGAAAGTTAATAAGTTATTGGAAAAAAAAATTACGATACGAAAGTTTAAATTACATTACGAAAGCTCAAATACCCATACATGAAAAGGTTCAAAATACATAAATGACATATGCAAAATTAAACAAGCGTGAAAAAATTGCATTTAATCATTGAATATCTCAGACATTAACCGACGTTGGACATCCTCTTCTTCAGGGGTTAAGCAAGGTTTAAACATCAAATTTTGCAGAAATTGCATTTTCGTCTTCTTCTTTTTTTCTCTTCTCTTTAGCCCGTTCAATGTCGTTCCGATCGTTTTCCGCTTTGAGTTTTCCAGTCCCAAGTTCGTTCATAATCTAAGCTTCTTTGTTTCATGAGAGCCTTAACTCACGAAGTTCTGCGGTAAATTCATCCAGAATAGTAGAAAACCGAGATGTCGTGGCTTAACCTTTCTTTTTCACGGCATTTCTACCTTTAGGACGTGGAATTGTTGGTGTATCATCAATTGAAGTATTGGAATTCGACAAAATTGCATAATTCCCACTTTCACTCGTCCTTGAATGTTTAGAGTTGTCTCTACTTTCTTCGTTATTCCCTTCATCTTCAGGATGAGATCGAGTCATATCTTTGTCTAATTTCATCTCCCACTTTGGATGTTTACACATAACTTCCTCATATACATGCAAGTAAATAAACTTACTACAAGATTGTTCATAAATTGTTAAAGCTTGTGTCTGGACATCTTGCATGCTCATTCCACTCCTTTTCAAACGATATGCCTATTTGTACGCAGCAATCCATTTTTGTGCCCTTTCATTAAGTCATTTGAAACGACCTTTCATTTGATCCACATTTCTTGGAATGATTTCTCCAAGATTTTCTTCCTGAATTTGCTCAAACTGATCTGCGACTCGAGCCCATAACACACCACCTTTCTGGTTATTACCTCTTCGCCTGTCTTCACTAACAAAGCAATAAGCAGACATTAGAGCTATATCTTCTTTAACACACCAAGGAATACATTTTTTCCATGAACATTTTCAATATTTTGACCAGATGATTGAGAATTATTTTGGGAGAAAGGGATATTAGCAGAGAGGGGAATATGAGTTGATATTGAAAAATGAGAGTTAGGAGCTTCTTCAAAGTTTGAATACGCCGGATGATTTTGATAATATTGTGCATTTGAATTTTGTTGTGAATTAAAATTGTTTTCAGAAAGAGAAAAGAAATTGGAATTGTTTTGATCCATGGAAGAAAATAGTGTTTGTGTTAATCCTATTGATAAAGGATTAACACCAATAACAAAAATGGAGAGAGTTCTTTTTAAGGTAGAGAGAAGAGAAATATTGAGTTGTGCAGTGAACCGTGACAATATTTGTCTCTATTTATAGAGAATGAAAAATGTAAAATTTTGAAATTATTTTGATTACAAAAATATTTTTAAAAAAGAAATATAAAATTAGATATGTAGATAAGGAGATAAAAGGATTAGATTTGGTTAATTTTCATCAAATTAAATTGCATCACGTGGCATATTAAATGTTTGGCCTCTCCCATTTTTGAGAGCCAGTTTTGGCCCTCAGGGCATACTTGGTTGGGCCTTACTATTCCCATTTGCCCTTTTTAAAATTGCAAAAAAAAAATGGTGACCGCATTGTTGTGGTCACCGATATACATGGCCTAAAGGTCACTCTTTTGTGTGAGAATCCTAATTGCAAACAAGGGTAGATCCATTAGTAGATTGGTTGGTGCTGGAGCTGGGGCTCAAATTTGTCGGTCAGTGCTGGAGTAATTTTTTTCACCTTTAATCACCATCTTTCATCAATCACCTCATTTTTTAACTTATAGAAATGAATAACATTGTTGTAAAATTAAGTGGTTTTCTTTGATTATTTAATTGACAATTTGTGAACTAATTTGAAACTAAAAATGTTCCATATTGGAACATACAGACCACAGCCGCCTAAAAGGATTTTACGGAAGAACAGAATATTGCAATTATGTTGATTTATGGAAGTCTGAATATTCTGCAATATATATTAGGTGGTGGTAGAAGCATATTAGGTTTATGAAAAATCCCGACAAACATAGAATTTGATTTATGGAATATTGTGGGATATTTAAGATAAGGAAAATCCTTTATTATATGATTTGGATATGCTTCAAAAGCATATAAGAAATAGAAATATTATGGAGATAATCATGGAGAGTTCCGATCTGCTCATGGACTTTAAATGGGAACATCACGACTGCATTATACTCACGAATTAAATTGTGAAAATCTGTACACAAATTTTCTATCTTTCGGATAGTCTTGCGAGAGCCAGCAAATATAGGTTTCAACATACGTGACCTTTCGTTCAAGTTCAGAATCATATACCTTAATTCCTCAGGAGGAGGAGATCCAGCATTGATGAGTTTCGAGGTCGGAGGGAGTCTGATCAAGGTTAATCGGTAGCTAGGGGAGCTAGCACAATTCACACGTTTAATTAGTTAAGATAAGTATTTTTTATGGTGTACTTTGTACTATATCTTTATGGATTAGTGGATTCATTCTGAACTGGACAAGGCCCCACAGATGTAGGTGGATTTCACCGAACTGTGTAACCAAGTCTCGTGTCTTTATGCTTTATTTTATGGCCTACTTGGTTAGATATGTTATGTTGGAACATAGTAGTTCTAAATAAGATAATTCGGTAAAACCAAATTTCATTTGGAATAAGAGCTTGGTGACTTATTTTTTCCCTTGGTTGTGTCAAGGAAAATGTGATCCGATTTTACCATGGCGACCAAAGAGGGAGCTTTGGTGTCTCGGTTACCTCTGTTAGAAGGCAACAACTATAATTATTAGAAGGCTCGCATGAAAGTCTTCATCAACTCACTGGATGAACTTGCATTGCACTTTTTTGAAATTGAGTGAAATCACTCTACTGAAGATGTTGAAACAAGCTCTAAGGCAAAAGAAGGAGAGCCAATGTAGAGGGAGTAGAAACTCAAAGACAAATCTACTTGGTCTCCTGATGAACTCAAGGCCTCCTTGGAAAATTCAAAAGCATTGAATGCTATCTTCACGACAATTGATGAAAGTCAGTTCAAACTCATCTCAACATGCCATTAGGCCAAGAAAGCTTGGGATATTCTGCAAACTGTTCATGAAGGAACTAGTCGAGTTGAAGAATCCAAATTACAAATATTAGCTACAAAGTTAGAGGAACTAAAGATGGAGGAGGATGACACTATTTTTGTATTCAACGGGAAACTCAGAGACATCTCTAATATGGCGTATCAACTTGGAAAAGTTTACAAAGAGTCAAAATTGGTGAAGAAGACCTTGAGATCACTTCCTAAAAGGTTTGCAATGAAGGTTGTAGAAATAGAAGAAGCAAGAGATGTAGCCACCATGAGCTTAGATGAATTAATGAGATCGTCACAGACTTATGAGATGACATACCAACAGACTACAAAAAGGGTTCAAAAGTAGTTGACGTTCAGAACATCGTTATCCAAGGACAATCACAAACCTGATAGTGATGATGAATTTGAAAAACTTGCACTTATCACGAAAAATTTCTCAAGAATGCTGAAGAAAGTAGTAAACAAGAAATCACATGAAAGGTTTGGCGCAAATAGACCAATGCCACAAGAATTTGTAAATAACCGTGGGACACAGTTTGAACAAAGAAATCAACAGTTCCCCAAAAATCAAAGTGATGAATCAAAACAACATGAACGAATTCAATGTAGAGAAATATGGGCATATTCAGGCTGAATGCTTAAATACCCAGAAGAAACAGGGAAAATCATATGTCACCTCATGGAGTGAAGATGAAGAAAATGAGAAAGACGAAGAGGAACTTACGAGTAACTATGTGCATTTGGAGCAAACATTCATGGTGGATCAGATGATGAATGTTCCAACATATCAGAAAAAATTGAAGTTGTATGTTCTAACATTGATTCAGATGATGTGTCTAGTGACGATAACGGACTTACTATGAGTGATGAAGAAATCTACAGTACGTACGAGAAGATGTATGCCATGTGGCTTCAAGTTGTCGATGCAAGCAAAGTACTGAAGGAAGAGAAAAACCATCAGGTTGAGATAGAAAAGGAGTTGCGAGTGTTAGTTGCTAAACTCGAAAAAGAGAATGATGAGTTAAATTTAAAGCTAATTTCAACAACCGAGAGAGCTGAGATGGCTGAAGTAGCTATTGCCAAGTTGAACACTGGAAAGGGAAACTTGATGATATTCTGATCATGGGAAAGTGCTTTGGAGATCGACACAGAATTGGGTATGACAACCCACCTAGGAGCACAATCACGCTCAAGTTGAAGATCCAAGAGGTAAAGAGAAAGTTCGGAAAACCTCATCAAAGGAAACTCCTCATTTGTAGCTACTGCACGTATCAGGGTCACACAGAGGAACAATGCTACAAATTGTTTAGAGACATCTTGATAGGAGAACAACTCTTGGTATGTTCCAACATAGACGAGGTCCGGAGAACAAAGATGGTCAGAAAGGTATGGGTTGTTAAAAGCTCTAGTATTTGCCTTGTTGCACATACTTCTCTTATAGCACATTCCAGAGATTCGTGGTACTTTGATAGTGGTTGTTCTCACCACATGACTGCCACTCGGGAATTTCTCACAAACATCACACCATATGATGGTGGTTTTGTTACTTTTGGCGACGGGAAAAAAGCAGAGTAGTTGGAAAAGGAGAACTGCAAATTGAAGGATTTCTAGTATTCGCGAGTGTTTTGTTTGTTGAAGACATAAAGACAAATTTGCTAAGCATCAGACAACCGTGTGATGACAATATGACCGTGGAATTTTAGAACGATAAATGTATAGTGAAACACGGTGAAGCCAAAGTCCTTTCAGGCGTTTGATCATCAGATAATTGCTATTTGTTGAGCGGGAAGAGAAATGTATGAGCTCAAAACAAGATGAAGGATCTCTATGGCACAGAAAACTCGGTCACATCAACTACAAAACCTTGGTGAAAATTGCAAATGCAAAGACAGTACGAGGTATGTCTACATTGACGAGCAAAAATGGAATTTTATGTGGACCATGTCAACAAGGTAAACGAATTCAATCTCTCTCACTCTTCAGTTCAGCATATAACTACCTCCAAAAATCTGGAATTACTACATATGGATTTGATAGGTCCAGTCAATACACCTAGTATCGGCGGTAAGAAATATATCTTTGTATGTGTTGATGATTTCTCAAGATTTACCTGGTTAGCTTTTCCAAAAGAAAATTTTGATACTGTGGAAGTGTTTAGAAGTCTTGTGATAAAATTACAGACTGAAAAGGGAAGTCCAGCTAGGAGGATTGTAAGAATTTGCAGTGATCCTGACAAGGAATTTAAAAACTCTCTATTCGGTGACTTCTGTGATGAACTTAGAATTTAACATAAGTTCTCTGCACAAATCACTCCTCAGTAGAATGGCTTTTTGGAAAGAAAGAACAGTACTCCTCAGGAGATGGTTGAGTCATGTTAGCCGAGAAAGAAATTCATATAAATGGTAGGCTGAAACCATTAATACAGCTTGTTATACAATCAACCAATTGTATCTACGTCCATTCAAAAGTAAACCATCCTTTCATGTGTTTGGAAGGGCAGGAAGCCAAATGTCTCATACTTTCATGTGTTTGGAAGCAAGTGCTACATTCTCGGAGATATAGAGAAATTGGCAAATTCGACAATCATAGTGATACTGGCATTTTTCTTGGTTATTCTGTGAATAACCGAACTTATCGTGTTTACAATCTTCGGAAAAATACTCTCATGGAATCCATAAATGTCATTGTGAATAATTCTGATAAAGGACAAGCATCAGGTGATGGAGAAGATGAACCATATAAAAGACCATGTTTCAACACAACACAGTCAACCTGACGAGCCAGCCAATGCTTGAATATCTGAGCAAACTGACTATCTTGCGAGTATGTTGGAACATCATCCCACACTGACTCTCCGTATGTTCCAACACAGGTGCAATTTGAACCAATTACAATGAGTACTTGTTCAATCCCTAGGGTTGATTATAGGAAATTAACAGGATTACAATGTTTCATCTCTCTCACTGAACTTAAGAACTACAAGGGGGCTTTATTTGATGAATGCTGGATTGCGGCAATGCAAGAAGAACTTGGCTAGTTCGCACGAAATGATGTATGGTATCACACTCCTCATCTTAAAGGTGTGAATGTCATTGGCACAACATGGATCTTCAAGAATAAATCAGATGTTGATGGACAAATCACTCGAAACAAGGCCATATTGGTAGCTCAAGGATATACTCAGGTTGAAGGAGTGAATTTTGATGAGACATTTGCACCAGTTGCCAGGTTAGAGTCGATTCGAATTTTTACTTGCTATTGCATGCTCTATGAACTTTACTCTCCATCAAATGGATGTCAAAAGTGCTTTTCTAAATGGTGTGGTAAATGAAGAAGTGTATGTTGAACAACCTAATGGATTTAAGGATTCTTATTAACCTCACCATGTGTTTCGACTCAAGAAGGCATTGTATGGTCTGAAACAAGCCCCTAGAGCATGGTATGAACGACTTGTTAACTTTCCAACTCAAAAAGGTTATCGTCGAGGGGGAGTAGATAGCACATTATTTGTGCTAAAAAAGGCCTCAAAGATTTTGATTGCTCAAATCTATGATAACGATATTGTTTGGTTCTACTTCATCAATAAGGGTGTAGGATTTTGTCACTGTGATGCAAGCTGAATTTGAAATGAGCATGGTGGGAGAACTCATATACTTTCTAGGGCTGCAAGTCAAGCAAGAAAAGAATTGCTTGTTTATAAATCAGAGTAGGTATGCCCTGAACTCAGTGAAGAGATTCAGACTAGGCAGTTCCCGTGCAGTTCGAAGACCTATGAGAGATTCTGATAAACTGGTGAATGATGAGAAAGGAGTTGGATTTGATCAGAAATTATACGGGGGTGTGATTGGGATTCTATTGTATTTGACAGCTAGTAGACCATATATATGTTTCAGCGTAAGAATATGTGTGAGATTTCAGGCTAACCCAAGGGAGTCTCATTTAACTGCAGTCTAAAGAACTATTCGATATGTGAGTGTGACATGGTGTCTGGCATTCTAAGAATCAAGACTCTGATCTGATTTGTTACGGTGACTCTGATTGGGCTAGTAATGCAGATGATCGTAAAAGCACTACAGGTGGGTGTTTCTTTATTGGCACAAATCTAGTTTCTCTGTATAGTAAGAAACAAAAATTAATATCTCTATCAAATGCGAAAGCTGAATATCTTGCTACTGGAAGTTGTTGTGCACAACTATTATGGATGAAGCAAGTGTTGAAATATTATGGAATTCATCAAGGGCCTTTAAAAATCTTATGTGACAATCAAGTGCTATTGACATTTCTAAAAATCCAGTTCAACACTCTCGAACCAAGCATATTGACATCGGGCATAATTTTATACGAGATCTTGTTGAAAGGAAGGAAGTGCTGATGGTCTATGTTCCAACATTTGAGCAATTTGCAAATATCTTTACAAAATCGTTGGATACTGCCACGTTTGAACTTCTCAGACAACACTTAGTTATTTGTCAGATTTAAGGTGTTTTTTATATAACTTTTATTTAGCTGTAAATATTTCTTCCCGCTTTATTTTTGTGTACAAAAAATCACAAAAACACAAAAAAATACAAAGAAGGAAAATGCTACAAAAATATAGGTTGTGAAGAAATGGTATGTTGAAAGTGCAAGGAGGTGTGACATGAGTTGACAAGTGGAAAAGTGAAATCATTACCTTTCTTGGAAAGGAAAAAAGACATTGTATGATAAACGAGGTAAAAAGGATGAGAGTTTAATTTTGGTTCAAAGTTGTCTCCATCTCTCCATCTCCCTCTATTTTCGGCCTCCACTCTCACATTTCTTGGCATTTTCGAATTTTTTGTGATATATGGTTGCCAAAGTTTTTGGGATCTCATCTTGAAGAATTTGATTTGAGTTCAAACATTTTCTCTTCACAAGAAAATCCTTTGCTGAAAAAACCTCTTCAAACCCAAATATCACCTTGGCCAAAAACGAGACCCAAGAAAATTCTCACCTTCTAGAGAATACCAATGGCGAGAATGAACAAAAGGACGAATCCAATGACAGTGGCAAATCTCCCTACCAAAAGGTAACTGGTTTGGATGCTCCAACCTTTAAGTTGCATGGCATGGAGTTTAAATCGGTGGATGATTTTTTTTTTGAATGGGTAGAAGCAAATAGGATCACTGTAGACATGTCTAAGTTTAAAAACTTGAAAGGGGAAGTCCTTAAAGTGAATGTCAAAGAGTTGTTTACTGGGGATATAGACGACCTTGAGGATATTAAGAATTATAATCCTAGGTTGTTCAGAGGCAAATATGGTGTATACCATGGTAAGGATAGGTTTCATGTTAGCATTGAGGAGATCAATGGTGATGGGGCTGAGGGATTAGAAGTGGTTAAATCTACTGATATGATGCCCTTAGGGTTCTATGATGCTGATGCTGATAGAAGAATTAAAGAACTTAGAAGACCTGTGATCATTGAGGTTATAGACAGTGAAGAAGATGAAATCGATGCTGAGTTGTACAAGAAATTCATTGAGGACTATGATCTAGGGGGAGAAAAAATTATAAAGATCCCTCATGAAAATGAAACTGATGAGATGGAAAAAAGGGCAACCACTGGAGGCTATGTTCCAACACAGGATGCAATGGTCATGGAGATTGATGAACATGCTATGGAACTTACTGGAGCTGATGTGGATGAGTAAAATCAGAAACATTTTGACCATGTTGGGAGTGTGTATGATGACTTAGAATACTCAGGAGGAAAGACAGGGGGATTTGACCTGAGGCAGGAGGAATCAGGCAATGAGCAGCATGTTGGAACACAGAGTGAAGCAAATATGAGGAAGATGAAGAGGGTGAACCGGTTGAGTATGTTTCAACATAGGAGCCAAATTTTAACTACTCAAGTGATGAGGTTTTGGATGAGTTCATTCATACTGTAAGGGCCAAGATGAAGATGTCTGCTGCTGAGAATTCTTCACCAGATAGAGATCTAAAAAGAAAACCCAAACCATTTCAAAGAAGAAGAAGAATTTGCTGCCACCTCCTCTTGTAAGTGATGTTTTTCACAGACTTTGACAATAATTGTGAGGAGATGGGAGGAATTTTTGTGGCGAGAAAGGTAATTCTTCAGTGGACCGAGAGGCTAGTGGCTTTACAAGTTGTTACTGAGTTTTACTTAAATTTCATGGCTGGAAACCCGGAAGATGACTCTCCATGGTGTGATAGAGTCTACGTAAAGGGAAAGGTGATTGATTTCTTTGCTGCTTGGATGAATAAGATATCAGGGCTGAAAACTCCGGATTTTGAAGGCGTCTTTTCTGATGAGTTGGATGTGATAGATGACAGAATCCTGAAAGTGATTTCTGGTGGGTACAAAGCTGAGTGGACATACACATGATAATCACATGCATCCTGCTTATCATCTAGATTTTTTGGTCTTTATCAGGTGGCAGTGAATTGATGGATGTTGTTCACCAATACTACAGCTCTAACAAGAGAGATGAAAAAGCAGATGTACTGTGTTGGAACATAGAAACCTGCCAACCTAGGGTTTTCATTCAGCAGAATATTGTTAGGCAGGCTATTGCTCCCAAGGCTAAGTATGCATTGGCTAGGAGTGCAAAGGTGAAGAGTAAAGCGAAGGATGTAATTATTGATACTGAGTTCCTTCGGCTAAATAAGAAAACCTTTGGGATGAGACAAGTGCATGATCTTCCTTGGAATTCAGAGGCTTCCACTTCTGCAGGTGCTGAGATTAAGGCATAAGAGGGTGGGGGCCATAACCATCCAAATAGCTGCTCTTGAAGCAAAAAAGGCAAAGATTGAGGGGGAGATGGCACTTCTGGAAGCACATGATGCTGCTCCTGAGCAGGATTGATAGGACTGAACAGACTATGTTCCAACATAGGTCAGATGTTGAATTTAGGGGAACTGATTTGATTGATATTTGTGTTTTTTATGTGTTTTTGGGTGCCTTTTGTAATTCGTGGCCCTAGGGGGGAGGTATTTTGAAGTATTTTGGATATTATTTTTATTTGATTTGGTGTTATAATATGAATTATTTTGTTCTGGAGGTTTGGCATTCTTGGTATTCTACTATTCTTATATAATCAGGTTTGTGCAACATTCAAGGACGAAGCACATTGATATTCGTCATCATTTTATTAGGGACTTGGTTGAAAAAGAAGAAGTTACAGTCCAGTATGTGCCAACAGCTGAACAACTGGCCGATATCTTTACAAAACCTCTGGATGGTGAGACATTTGAAGTACTTAGACAGCACTTGGGTGTCTGTCGAATGTAAGGTACTGAGGCTTGTACTTTCTATTGTATTATTTATTGCTTTGTTTTCTTTATATCGTGAAAAAGAAAAAAAAATGAATGAAAAATCGAAAATACCAAAAATATGTGAAGTGGTGTTCAAACACCAAGGATTTCAGAGGCAAGTAATTCAGATGGGCTGAATATGTGGGCCAGAAAATTATGTTGGGCCTAAGATGTGCGTGTGACAGTCTGAAGAAAGGAGAAAGGAGATGGTCTTTTTGGTGTCGAAAAAGGGGGGGAAAGAGAAAGTAGATTCCCACACAAACTCAAACCAGTAACTGTTCATCTTCTTCCTCAGTTCGGAGCTCTCTGTTCCTCAAAATTTTCTTCACAACCCCCGGTTATTTTTGCTCACCAATCAGATAACAATGCCGAGCTCCGTGTTCAAGAAGATGGTCGGAGATTCAGTCAGGGTTCGGGTGCTTGAGAATCCGAGGATTGAAGAGTTCGGTGATGACACAGACTTGAACGAGATTGGTGGAGATCGAGTACGGACAGTAGGGGCTTGGTATGGACAAAATCAGAGGAGACGGAAAGCCAGCTTTGATTGCTCCTTCGTCCGTGATGGTATGTTTTTTAGCTCTGTTCTCGAATTCATAGAATGGATGGTGCAAAATAGGGACTATGTAGACCTCAGGAGATATAAAAATTTGCATGGCAAGATAAATAGGTTTAAGCTTGATGAGGTGTTGACTGGGAGAATAGGAGACATTAAGGAGATCAGCGACTATGATGCTAAGTTAGTTGGGGTTGGTTTTGGAGAAACTTATAAAGTAGAATATGAAGAGCGTCAGTTCGAGAGCAAGTTCTTTACAATCTATACTCGGATAGCATCATTGCATAGGCCCAGTATAAAAAATTTGGGAGATAATGCGTTTGTACAGCCTTGGATAAAAGTGGTCAAATCCACTAATGTTGCTAGGGAGATGGTGTGTGTTGATGAGTCTCTGAATCAGACTCAAATATCTCTGAGAAGGTTATCGATTCCAGTTGTGGAGATCTCTGACAGTGAAGAAGAAGCTGGAAGTGTTGGAAGAGTTAATACAGAGGAAACCCCGATGAATGTAACTGAAGAGGCCACTGTGCTGGATGAAGCTCTGGCAGCGTTTATGAGATCTGAAGAGGCTCTGGCAGCATTTGTGGGATCAGATTCAGAGAAGGATGTTGTTGGAACTGTGGCTGAGGAAAAGAGTGAAAATGCTGAGATGCCAGAAGAAGAGAAATCAGAAGGAGTGAATATGCTGGGTACTAATGTGGAAGAAGATACTGCAATGCTGGGTTCTGGTGTTCCAACACCAGGAGAGGATTTGACTGAGGAGCAGCAAATCTCTGAGATGTTTGGAAGTGATGTTGAAACACCACCAGAGACTAGTCCGGTCCAGGGACTTAGGAAGAAGAGAAAGGAAGTTGGTGTTCAAACACCAGTTGAAGGAAGTTCGGCCTCAGCCTCCAAGAAAATTCGGAGATCAAAACGCTACAGAGACAGGAATGGAGTTGAAAGTGAAGACAGTGATGAACCCATTGGGGAGAAGCTGAAGAGATTAAGGACAGAACAGCTGAAGCAGTCAGCTAAGAAAATGAAGGCCAAAGTCATCCCTGCACCTGAAGTCAGTCAAGCCATTTGCAGTGAATGGTATGATAATGATAGTCAAGACAAGTTTGAATTCATCAGTGGGAGGAGAATCCTAGCAGAGAGACCGGCTGATGCGGAAAAATATGAAGATTGTGGATTTACTGCATTTCTCAAATACCTTAAGGTGCTTAGAGCTGCCACTTGCTTTGCAGAATTCAATAAACAGATGGTGCTGGAATTTTATTCCAATTTGAAGGAAGAATGTGAGGATGAAGACTCTCGGTGGTTTCACAGAGTCTATGTGAGAGGGAAAGTCGTTGTTTTCTCCCCTGAGGCTGTTAGTAGATGTTTGCAGCATGGAAATTTCAAGAATTCTCAGTCGGTGTTCCAACACCAAGTTCCAGAAAACTTTGATGAGGTAGCGGTTGAGTTGACAGGAGGAGTGGAAAGTAGTTGGCCACTTGCTGGGAGACAACAAATTCCAGCATCAAACCTGACTTCCAGGTATTACTGTCTATATGTGGTAGCAGTGCATAACTGGATTCCGTCGGTGAACAGCACTATGGTTACAAAAGAAATGGCAACGTTGCTTTACAGTCTGGGTGCGAGGCATCGAGTGAATCTGGGTAGACTGATATTCAATGACATTCTGGATTGTGCCCGTAAAACTAGGAAGGAGTCTCTAGTCCATCCGTGCGTTATTTCCATGGTACTGCTGAAAGGAGGAGCAGTTGCAAGGGAGACAGATGAGATAATATCTACACATGCCTTAAGGCCAACCCTCAGGACTTTGAGTGGCCGGATAGTGAAGGACCTCCCCTGGACGCCTCCGGCGACTACTGGCTTGGATGGAGGAGCAGCTCGGGTGAGAGCAATTGAGGCAAGGGCAGTGGTGTGTCACGAACTACTTAGGCGTCATCAGGCAGCAATAGTCAAGATTCAGGGGGAGATTGCAGCCTTGGAGGCTGAAAGAGAAGCTTTATTGGCAGAAACTCAAGAAAGGTCCAATGTTGGTACTTCAGAAGAATCGGAAGACAGTTTGGCTTAATTGAATTTGTCTTATTTCTCTTGGCCTTCTTGTCATATTAATGAATTCAGGGGGAGACGTTTTGGAAGTTTTATATTGTTGATTGATTCTAAGTTCTGATTTGATTCTAAATTCGGTCTGGATTCTGGATATGTGTGCTAGCCGATTTTCTGCTGATATATGACCGTTATTCTGGTATTCTGGTGTTCTGTTTTGTGTGTATTAATGAATTCACCAATATGCCAAGGGGGAGATTGTAAAGTCCTCGGGAGTTGGACTTGTTATATGGCAAATTGTGAATTGTGGAAATCTGGTGTTTAAACACCGTTTTGCAGGTTTTAAAGATTTCCGGAAACACAGATTTTTATCCACGGAATTATGGAGTATATTGATGTGATCAAATCAGAATATTGTGAGAGATATTATCTTAGTTCGTGGAAGATTAATTCTGGTAAACGAATATTCCTGTAATAGTTGGGAATTGATTTAGTAGTTTAATTATGGTACAAGTCCTATTGTTAACAGGATTGTCCATTTAAGTACCAGATTAGAATCAGAGTTTTCCTTAGTCTAGAAGTCTATTTATGGTAGAGTTAGACAAGGAAGGAAGTTGATTCAAGGCAGGATTGCGATGGAATAAATAGAAGACCAATACAACGCAATCACTTTAAGCGTCCAGTGCTATTCTCTACGTTGAGAACTTTGGAGCTATCTGCCGTGTTTGTTTGGAGGTTCGTAAATCAACCGACCAAGTTCGTAAAGATCAGAAACAAGGAAGTCTTAATTCCTCGGGAGGAGGAGATCCAGGGAGACGTGTTGATCGTGAGGGTTCAACGACGTAGGATCGACAGTGAGGGGAGCTCACAACATTCACTCTGTAGGTTAGCAATGGATTAGTATTTAAGTTAAGCTTCTTGTACTAAAGACTGCTTTCTAGTGAATGGTTTCTGATCTGGGCAAGGCCCCGCAGACGTAGGTGTATTTGCACCGAACTGCGTAACCAAGTTGTGTGTGCACTGCGTGTTTCGTTTTGAGTTTTAACATCAAACTGAACTTGGTGTTTAAACACCAAACTGTTAAACAACTTGGCATAAAGGTTCAGAATTTAGGTGAAACTGAAATTCAAAAACTACTATCCCAGATTATATTTGTACTTTCAATTATTTAAATGTTATATTGGCAGTTATATTGGCACTTTTTTGAGTTATTTAGAGTTATAAAAACACTTTCCCCTAAATTTATTTGAGCAAAATAAGTGTACATCAACCAAAAAAATAATCATTTCAACGGGAGATGACCAAAATGAGATGGTTTCATTTCTCTGTACTAAAATAAGATGAAGAAGTTAGTACCAGTCTGTTCCAGTTATATCTGTGCATTTTTGGTCAATTTTTTAAGATACGTTTGACCATAAATTTTAACTAATAGATAGATGACAATATTTTCATGTGTGATATCATTAGATTTTCTGCATAATGTATTTTTTAAATATTAAATTTTAATATATCATTAATTTTACTTAACAGATTCGATTAAGACCGAGGGAAAGGGAGTACGATAAGTGATGAGCATCCCCACGGGTGGAAACCAGTAGTAGTAGTTGGAGAAACCGGAATTAAAACCAAAAACAAAGAAATTCAATCTTCCTTTAAATTTGCCCATGCATACTGTACCAATATATCTCTTCACCAATCCCATCCTCCATCTCTTAAACTATGCACCCAATCCATCCATCCATCACCCGCTAACATCATGACGCCTCATGCTCGGATTTTCATAACCCCTCCACACACACTCGCACTTCCAAAACAAATTATTCTGTTCATTTTTTCAAAGAAAAATAAATCGACACTGTCTGGATTGATACTCCCTCTGGTCCATTATATATGGCCTCATGAAAATAGTACAATTTTTTTTGAAAAGAGAAAAGAGAGGTAGAGATTGAATTGGGAGTATAAAACGTAAGATGTGTAGATGAAAATAACCTAGTATTTACCAAAAGAAGAAGGGATCAAAATAAAACCATCCCAATAAAAAAAAAGACATAATTAGAAGACCAGAGAGGGTACGCTGAAATGTATAAAGAAAAATTGATTAAACGAGATTCATCATTTTTATCTTCAAAGAAAGTATGATTATATCACTAAATAAAAAACATGTGTGTCGATGTAAGAAGATGTTTCGAATTGTTACTTACAATTTTTTATTCAAATTGGTAACTCTTTTTTTTTTAAATATCATTTTGAGACATAAATAAAAAAAAGTGGATACTTCATCTCTTTCATTGGATGTGATACATTTTCTTTTTTCAGTTATTTTTAAAATTTGACACTTTCTATTTTATGCAATGTCCCTTTAATTTCATTTGCTCATTCTACTTTTTTTTATTTCTAAATTCAATTTCATCCACTAATTTCATTCACCTAAACTGACCAATTTATACCATACCCCAGAGGTGCATTGATTATCGTATCCCTAAGTGTATTATATCAGTTCAAATACATAATCATACACATTCCTAAAATAACTCCTAAGAAAATGGAAGGTGAATTACTATTTTAGTATTCTTGGTAAGACTTGGGATACGGTAAGTATTATATCCCCAGTATACCGTATACGAACCTAGTAAACATAGAATGTCACATTTAACGAAACGAAGATAGTAACTTAAAAGGATAAATTCAAAATTTAAACGTGAGTACGTGAATTTTAATTAAAAATTGGTAACATCATGAACAATCTCTTCAAAAATAAGGGCCAAATACAAAGTGAATTGCTATATCACGTCCTGTATTTTACTTGATTACGCTCTGTATTTATACAATTTAATATACAATATATATTTTTAATTTAATTTAAATAATTAAAATTAATTAATTTTAAACAAAATTATTTATTTATTTAATTAATACTGCCGCCGCCGCCTCCGTGCGCCACCTTCTTCTTCGTGCGGCTCCGCCGCCTCCTCCTCCATGCACCACCTTCTTCTTCGTCTTCTCTGGCCGTGCGCCACCGCCTCCTCCCCTTTTCTTCTTCTTCTTCTTCTTCTCCGGCGACTCGTTCTCCTTCTCCTCTCACGCTCTCCTTCTCCTTCTCCTCCTGCTCTCCTTCTCCTTCTCCTTCTCCTTCTCCTTCTCCTTCTCCTCCCGTTCTCCTCCTCCCGCTCTCCTTCTCCTTCTCCTCCCGTTCTCCTCTCCCGCTCTCCTTCTCCTTCTCCTCCCGTTCTCCTTCTCCTTCACCTTCACCTTCTCCTCCCGTTCTCCTTCTCCTTCACCTTTTCTTTCTCCTCCCGTTCTCCTCTCCCGCTCTCCTCCTCCTTCTCCTTCTCTTTCTCCTCCAATTCTCCTCTCCCGCTCTCCTCCTCCTTCTCCTTCTCTTTCTCCTCCCGTTCTCCTCT
Source organism: Rubia yunnanensis (assembly GCA_037428765.1). NCBI lineage: Eukaryota > Viridiplantae > Streptophyta > Magnoliopsida > Gentianales > Rubiaceae > Rubia > Rubia yunnanensis. Next base: position 9,286,538 of record CM075070.1, read on the forward strand.
CCCGCTCTCCTTCTCCTTCTCCTTCTCCTTCTCTTTCTCCTCCCGCTCTCCTGCTCTCCTTCTCCTTCTCCTTCTCCTTCTCATTCTCTTTCTCCTCCCGTTCTCTTCTCCCGCTCTCCTTCTCCTTCTCCTTCTCCTTCTCCTTCTCCCTCTCCCGTTCTACTCTCCTCCGCCCGGTTCTCCTCCTTGCTCCGCCACTTCCCGCTTCTCTGCCGCCGCTTCTCCTCCGTTCTCCTTTTGGGATGGGTTTCGCTCGACGGGGACGAAGGACGGCGGGGCTAGGGTTTCGCTCGACGGGGATGAGGGACAGCGGGGCTAGGGTTTCGCTCGACGAGGACGAAGGATGGAGGGGCTAGGGTTTTGCTGGGGAAGAGGGACGGCGGCGGGGCTAGGGTATTGCTGGGGAAGAGAGACGGCGGCAGGGCTAAGGTTTTCCCGGGGAAGAGGGACGGTGGCGGGATGAGCTGGGGTAGATGAGGGACGGCGGGATAAGTGGTGGCGCACGGTGAACACCGCCGGAGAAGACGAAGAAGAAGAGAAGAAGGTGGTGGCGCATGGCGACCATCGGAGAACGGTGGTGGTGGCGCATAGCGTCAGCGGCGGCGGTGGTGGCTTCAAATTGTTTTTATTTTTGATATTTTTTATTTTTGTTTTATTTTAAAATTAGTATTATACATATATATACGTATTAGGCGTAATTAGTAAAATATAGAGCGTGATATAACAACACCCATACAACGGATCAGACTGAGTATTGGATAGAGGTAATTCATAATCGTATACTGTATTTTTGTTTCTTGAGTCTTATGAATTTAAGAAGTGAGAGGTAACAAAACTTTATATCAAATCATCCTCATCTGCAAAATCTGCATACTATGCTGCTGCTACTCTATCTAGTAGCTTTAAAAACAAACAAAACACTTTCATTTTCATTTTTGTATATGGGATAAAAATAATAAATGGTGTAATTTGTCTTTTCAAGTTGTCAAATAGGAGTAGCTGCAGCTGCAGGTAACAGTAGTTACCATATAAGGCCAGAAAATCTCCTTTGATTTCCTCCTACTTCGGGTTCCTTGCTAGCTGCTTATCCCTAACTACTCCCGTTAACACCACATTTGGAGAACAGTTTATATTTTAAGTAATCTTTCCGTTTCACTAAAAGTGTCACACTTACTTTGTAGGAATGGATTTTTTTAAATGACATATTTTTTATTTTTACCAAAATTCATACCATCTCATTCACTCGTGCTACTTTTTATTCTCTATACTTAATTTCAATTTATATTTTTCACATTAATCCACGAACCTATATCTAATGTGTCACTGATAGTGAAACGGAAGAAGCATGTAATGCCTAAAAACAATCTCCCGTTTGGAGTATAGTTCAAATTATGTTTTAAAATTTTAATTTTCCCCCTCAATTTTACACATTTTTCATTTTTATATGTTTTGCTATAATTGATACATTTTTTAACGGCACAATGAATCATTTATTACCACTTATTAAACTTTTTACTCTTCTTATTCATCTTTTCCCATACTTTTCAACTAGTAAATAATATATAACACTAACAAACAGAGTGCCAAATATAGCGAAACAGAGTACTATATCAACTGTAGCAACACATTAAAGGCGGTATTTAGGAACGCCTAAACCGGAGTAGAGGGGATTCCAGCCCTCCGTGTCATATGAAGTAGTCGGAAAACAATGGATTTACAACTGCAAATTCGAGAAATGGTATGAATTTGCAGCGTAGAAATTAAGAAGAAAATAATATAGAATTTTAAAATATTATTAAATGAAAGATAAAATATTTTCAATGTGCATATTTAGTGTGCTGTGATGCCAACAAAAAAAATATATTGTGATGCCTTGTGCAGTGACCTTGTTTAGCGTGTCACTAAAATATTGTGAGCCGTTGAAATATCATTATATGTTGAAATATCATTATATGTTTATGACGCTTAAAGATGTAGTTCAATTTAGAAGTGTCATTAAATTTTGTGACATGGATTCAGTTTGATGACATGCGCACATTTCAAAAATATTCAGTGACACCCGAAAGTTGAGCAAATATTGTGATATTTTCTTACCTATCACAAAATATGTGTCACTATTAGAAATTTTTTTTGGTGACGGTAAATATTTTGGAGAAACTAAGGCCTAATCCAATTCAACTTATTTCAGCTTGAACCATCAACCTTTTTCAGCTCTTCTCAGTTAATCTCAGCTCCAATCAACTCAACTCAAGTCAACTCAACACTTCTCAACTCTTCTCATATTTTCTCAAATCTTCTCATTTCTTGTCAATTCAGTTCACCTCTAATAATTTCAAATTGTTTACTTTCAACTCCATTCAAATCTTTTTAATTTAGAATTTTTTTAATCTATTTTGAATTTGAAACTCATAGTAAATGTTGTTTATATTACATCATAAAATTTATATTATGCATTAAATTTTTAAATAAATTATTTAATACACATACATGATTTATATCATGATTTATTATTAATTTAATTAATATATTAATATGTAATATATTTAAATAACTAAACTGATTGTATTTACATATTTACAATTAAGACGTTATATTTTTAATTATTAATTTTTTAAAATATCATGAAATTATGAAATCTAATTTTAAATTATTTAATTAAGTCTCACTTGCGTGTTTAAATTTCACTTTTGAATTTTAATGGGATTGAAGACGATAAAAACAACAATGTAAATAATGAGAAAAAGCAGATAATTGTCATAGATGTGAAGTGTTTGCAATTTTAAAAAATATATTTCATTTCACTTCAAGCTCGATAACGTTAGGGTTCAAATTCTACAGTTACATCGTAAAATTTGCATCATATATTAAATTTTAAAATAAATTATTTAATTCACATGCACTATTATTTATATCGGAATTTATTATTAATTATTAATATGTAACTTATTTTAACAATTATCTTCTTTTGATTATTATTTGTTCAATTAAGTTTTATTCATTTCAATTCAATTTGATTCAGTTCGAGCTGCGAACTCTAAAAGCTAGGGCTTTGTTCACTCATTTTGATTTGGTCCCGTTGGGAATAAGTCCACTTTCATTTGCTTCAGTTCAGTTTAGTGTGATTCATTTCACTTCAACTTTATTCAGTTGGGTTCATTTTGATGCAGTTTGGCTCATTTTTATTTAATCTAGTTTAACTTGATTCAGTTCAGTTTAGTTTGATTCGGTTCGGTTCAGTTGTTTCTGTTTAGTTTAGTTTGATTCAGCCAATTTGATTCATTTCAGTTAAGTCTGGCTCAGTTAAGTTTAATTGGATTTGGTTAATTTCATTTTGATTTAGTTTAGTGTGTTTTGGTTCATTTCATTTCATCGACAATTAATATAGTTTAGTTCATCGACAACTAATTCAGTTTAGTTCAACTATAATCAGTTCAGCTTTGATCCAATCATCTCAACTAAACTCCAATCAGTTCTTCTCGACTTTTCTCAACTCTTCTCATCTCGTCCCAACTCTTCCCATCTCTTCTTGTAGGAGATATTTTGTGAATATTTTCTGCAATATTGTTGTATCTTAGATAGAATCATTTTCCTTTATTGACTATGTAAAGACTGTCTATATATTGTATCATTGTACCATCAATGAAGACACACGTTCATATTTTACATGGTAGCAGAGTATAAATCCAGAGAACCATAAAAATCTTGCTTACTCGCAAGACTGCCGCCGCCGCCCTAGCTTCTCCGTCCACCCCCGTCGTTGTTTTGGACTTCAATTGATCCGTCTTTGGCCCGACACTGTCTAAGGAGCAATGGAGATGATTTTTAACATGTTCTCTAAATTAAATACCTCTGACAATATGCCAGGTAAGATTGCTTTACCATAGATTCCTGATGCCGGTGCATCGTATCATATGACCGACGACAGGGATATTCTTTATGATATTGAGGATGCTACAAATGTTGATGTTATTCTTCCTGATGGTTCTATTTCAACTGCTGTTGAACATAACAAAATTTGTTTTGGACATGTTGTCGTGACTCATGTTCTCTCTATTTCGGCATTACGATGCAATTTGCTATCGTTTGCCAAGCTAACTATTGCTTTAAAATGTCTAGTTTTGCTTACCGGAAAATTATGTGTATGACAAGATATTAGCACGAGAACAGTGAATTGCACGGGTGAACAACGATAAGGGGTTTTATTGTTTGCGCAGATTGAGAGTTTCCAAGTCTACACAGACGTCCTTGTACTTTGTTGCTTCAGAGTCTTCACCTGCTTTATGGCATCCGCGTTTTGGGTATCTGTCCTCCTCGGCGTTGTCTTCTATCCCAGCAATTTCTTTACATAATAGTGATTTTAATAAATATGTTCCCTGCTCGCTATGTCATCGGGCAAAACAGTCTTGAAATAGATTTCCTGTTAGTTCTTCTAAGGCTGGTACTTTATTTGAACTTATTCATTTTTATTTTTGGGGGCCTTATGGTTCACCCTCTTCTAGTGGAGCATTTGTTTTTACCATAGTTGATAATTATACCCGAGCTATTTGGGTTTACTTATTAGTTTCTAAGTCTCAAGTACCATTGAAGATGAATGAGTTCTTTGCATTTGTTCAGACACAGTTTCGTCGTCCCATTCAGCAGGTTCGGAAGGATACCGAATTCTTACCCCGGAGATCATTTTTTCTAGAGAAAGGTGTTCATTTTGAGACCTCTTCTGTCCACACACCTTAGCAAAATAGGCGTGTGGAACGGAAACACAAACATATTCTTAATGTTGCTCGTGCTCTTCATTTCCAAGCTCATCTCCCTATCGACTTTTGGGGAGAATGCATTCTTACAGCGGCTTACCTCATCAATCGCACGGCAACACCGATGTTAGATGGCTAAACGCCTCATCACTTTCTGTACGGTCGCACACAAGATTACATCTATCTCCGTGTGTTTGGTTAATTTTGCTTTACCTCTCATATTCCACGGTCGCGTGATAAGTTTGCATCCAAAAGTCGGAAGTGATTTTTCTTGGCTACCGTGTTGACAAGAAAGCTTGGCGTGTTTACGAATTAGAGTCTTGCACTATGTTTAAAAGTCGGGATGTGATATTTTATGAAGATAGTTTCCCGTTTGCACATGTTTCTGCGAAGACCTTACTGCTGATCCACGACAATCTTTGTCCCCTGCCGTATTTGACAACTCCTTTCCCGAGCCGTCCAAACCAGTTGAGCTGCACAATCCTGATCAACTGCGTCCGGCTCATCCCAAGCTTCACTTTCTTGCCACCGAGACGTATAGGCCACCCCGGAACTACCCACCCCACAGCCATCCGAGCTAGACACGCGGTCGTATGTGGTGCCAGGTCCGCGGCCAGCTCACTCCGATCCCCAGTCGCAGCCATCTGTGGTGCCAAGCCCGCGGCCAGCTCACTTCGAGCTTCAGTCGCGGTAATCTGTAGTGCTAGGCCTGCAGCCACCCGGGACCGTTCCACGGCCAGCTCGTCTCGAGCTCTAGCCGTAACAGTCCGTTGAAGCACCTCCAGTGTGACCACCTCATGTCATTTCGGTCAGCGTGACCGCTTCCTGCTGAGCCTAAAGTGTGACCATTTTTTTTTGAGCCCGCCACACAATTGCCTTCTGCCAAGCCCGTCTCACAACCAAAAGCTCCATCTGTTGTCCGTCCTCCCAGCACTCATATTCGTCAGCCTCCAGCTAAATTTAAAACTACAACTGTACTGCTACTCACTCCATGAAACCCCCCCTCTGCTGATCCCGCATCATTTGATTCATTGTCCTCAGGTATGCGTTACCTTATTGCTGATTATGTTTCTTGCAGTAATTTTCCAGTTTTGCCTTCTACATTGTTTCCTGCAATGACGGGTGCTGTTGATCCGGTTACTTTCTCTTATACTTATCGCCATGCTCATTGGCGTGCGGCTATGTCTGACGGGATTGATGTGCTCGAGTGGAATAATACATTGGTTCTTGCTCCTCTTCCTCCAGGCACTAAGGCTATTGGTTATAAGTGGATTTATCGGACTAAGTTTAAGTCGAATGGTTCTATTGAGCGATACAAGGCTCGTTTGGTTGTACTTGGTAATCGTCAGATTGAAGGGATTGACTTTACTGAGACATTTGCTCCTGTTGCCAAGATGAGTTCAGTTCATCTTTTCTTGGCTATTGCTGCTATTCATGGTTGAGATCCTTATCAGGTGGATGTTCACAAGGCATTTTTGCATGGTGATCTTGAGGAGGAGGTGTACATGCGTCCTTCTCCTAGTTATACACTTCCGGCGCATAGGTTGGTTTTCAAGCTTCACAAATCTCTTTACGGTCTACTCCAGGCTTCGCGGAATGGGTTTGCTAAACTTGCTGCTGCTCTTCGCCTATATGGGTTTGTTTAGAGTAATGCAGATTACTCTTTGTTTTCTTACTTGAAGGATGGTATTTCTTTTCATGTATTGGTGTACGTTGATGATCTTATCATTGTTGGTTCCTCTCATAAGTTGATGTCCAAGCTCAAGAATTATTTGTGCTCTTGTTTTCATATGAAGGATCTTGGTGACCTGAAGTATTTCTTAGGCATTGAGATCACTCATCGGCCTGATGAGATGTTTCTGTCTCAACGGAAATATGCCTTGGATATTTTGTCTCAAACAGGTTTATTGGTAGCTAAGCCCACATATTTTCCCATGGAACAACACAATTTGGCGATAGATGATAGTCCTCTGTTTGATAATTTTGCGCAGTATTGCAGACTTATTGGGAAGCTCATTTATCTCACCATCACTCATCCTCAGCTTAGTCATTCAGTCTATACCTTGGCCCAGTTCATGGAGAAATTGCGTTTGGCGCATTGACATGCAATTTTGCGATTTCTGCATTACTTAAAGAGTCATCCTGGTCAAGGTTTGTTTCTATCGGCTAAGAGTTCTCTTTAGCTTACATCATTTTGTGATTCAGATTGGGCAGCTTGCCCAATTACGCGGAGATCTTTGACTGGATATTTTGTGATGGTTAGTTAATCTCCAATTTCTTGGAAGACGAAGAAACAACCCACTGTTTCTCATTCTTTGGTTGAAGCTGAATACCGGGCTATGACAGTCGCGTGTTGTGAATTGTTGTGGCTCAAGTCATTTCTTCCTTTGTTTGTTGGGAGCGGCGCATCCTATTCTGATGCGTTTGTACTACGACAGTCGGGCTGCTTTTCATATTGCAGCCAATCCAGTTTTTCATGAGAGGTCGAAGCATATTGGGATTTATTGTCATTTTGTTCGTGATTTGATAAAGTCTGATGCTCTGGTTACTTAATATTCATACTGGTAGTCAACCAGCAGATTTATTTACGAAGGCATTTGGATGACAGGCATTTCAGACTTTGCTTGGCAAGTTGGGCATTCGAGATCCACATGCTACAACTTGAGGAGGAGTGCAAGAGATATTTTATGAATATCTTCTGCAATATTATTGTAAGTTAGATAGAATTATTTTCCTTTACTGACTCTGTAAAGACTGCATATATATCCTTGCATTATCAATAAAGACACACATTCATATTTTACACTTCTCAATTCATTGCAATTTCAATCAACTCAACTCAATTCATCCAAATTCATCTCAACTCTACTCCATTTCACGTGAACTGGACATGGTATAAAAGTTGGAGTAGATATTGATTCGGAGTTTTCAGAATAAAAATAATTTACACCTGCAGGTGTACCCCAGTGGTTGGGAGTTTGGCTCTCTTGGAGGAATCCACGGTTCAAGGCTCGGCAGCCACCGTGTGGGATGTCCTGCCAATAGCTTGATCATCGGGCCAAGTGGCTGTGCAGGTTCCTGGTGGGCACCGAGTACGGGCCAGCCCAATGGTCATGGTGCTGGGCTACCGTGACTTACCTCTCACATAGTAGCTGTGGTGTCGGCTGGTATGAGCTGCTGAGGGCGAGCAGTGATCGCCAGAATAAATATAATTTTGAGAAACTAAAATTTGGCAGTGCCGACTTTGTGTACTTGAATCATTAATGACTTTTGGGTACGTATTGTTTATATTTTGTCATTGAGGACAGACACCTCTATGCATACCCCCACGTACGTAGATGGCCTTAGGTTTCTGTTGATAGTGCCACCACATCTAATTATTTCTGAAATTTATTTTCTGAAATTATGCTGTCTGAATATTATCCACAGTATTCAAATTGTGTCCGTATATTATACACGCATGGAATCTAACGTGAAAATTATTTTTTGGAAGGGTGTGATTAGTACTATTTTGAAATAGTTTAATTAGTACTTAGTAAATTTGGAAAGGGTTGTAGTATAACTAGTTTTCATTTCGTTAAACTAGTTACGTTTGCACTTCAAATTTGTAACAATGTTTGTCTTTCTTTGACTCATCGTTTTAGCTTGCAAATGATTCAAATTGACACGAAATCAAAGTAAAATGTTGTATAAAAACAGAACACTCAAGGTAGAAGTCATTTCTTAGGAGATGGATGAAATACTTATTTATGAGGTAAAAATGAAATAGTACAAGCAATCTTCTTCTTTTTTGACAAATTTTATATAAATTATTGCCTAAGTTATTTTCTGATAATTATTTTATTGGGTGTCACTCAAAAGTTCTCCATAAATCTTTAGGAATCTGTTTGTTTCCCAAGTTTAAGGTAAAATCCCAAGCTGTGTATGAGTTGAAAGAAGTAACTAGACTGTGGTGTGAAATAACAGGTGATGAAAACTCATTGGACCTATTTTTAGGCAATTGATTTTGATAGATTATGATACATAATGACGTCATATACCTATTTCAGTCAAGGTGAACTCAAAGCTATGATTTCTCCACCCCAGGCTCCTCAAAATTTGCCCCTGTCAAATTGATTTCGAGTTGATTGTCAATTTTTCCACAGTCAAATAATAAGATTATAAAACGAAACAGTAATTATGAAATGATTTTTAAAATTAGTTTCATGTCAAACCATTGAGCAACCTTGCACTTAAGGGGTCATATGTCCCAAAACAAGAAAATACACACTAATAATCCTCTATTACGAAAAATATATATAAAGGACAAACTCATTCAGCTTCAGAACTTACCTTATTATAAATATTTACAAATACATATGTTTTACTATAATCTTTTAAGATTCACAGAAGTAACATATAAAATGTCGATAATTATAGGGAATGTTCTCCCTGTATCCCTTCGAAAGTTTTCAAATTTCTGCTTCCATCAGTTATAAGCAAATGTACCTATATTGACTAAATCCTTACATGAACTGAAATTTGTGACTGAAATCTGGCATAATCATTTAAATTTTCACTTTCAGTACTACAACAGCACGCGTAAATGTCATTATATAAAAGGGTTATACGAATTTTCGTTGGAACAGAAGAAGTAATGAAATTTTGCGTTACAATATATTTTTTTTTAATTGAAACATCAAAGGATGGAGGGAATATATTAGGCTCCCCGAACCGAAAGAACATAAAAAGAAGTGGCCTCGACGGCATAGTTCCGTACACATAAGATCATCCGAATTGATGATTCAAGAACCCTAAGAAGCTCTTGAAGCAAAATAGCACTTGCTTCCAAAAGTGGTGTTTAATGTACATCGATGATCCAGCAGAAGACTTTGTATATAAGTCCCAAAGAACTAGTAATGCTCCAAAATCCATTGTTCAGTGTGTCGTTCTGGTGATGTTGAGCGGCAGGTGGAGTCGACGCCCCATCGAGGACTGGAAGACGCCTCTAGGACTGGAAGCATCCTCAAGTAGTCGAAACACCCTTCAGGACTCGAATGCTTCGTTGGTACCCGAACTCTCCTCGAGTACTCGGAGCCCCCTCGAGGACTCGGAGCCCCTTCGAGGACCTGACGCCCCCTCGAGGACTCGAAGCCCCCTCGAGGACCTGACGCCCCCTCGAGGACTCGAGGCCCCCTCGAGGACCTGACGCCCCCTCGAGGACTCGAGGCCCCCTCGAGGACTCGAATTTTTTGCGTTACAATATGATTACTCTTTGGTTATGGAACAATATGGGAGAGAAGAGAACTAAAACCAGTAGTACTCCATCCGGTTCACTAACATTGGATAAGTTTGACTGAAATTTTTTTAAGGCATATTTGGCCATCATTAACTTTAATTGTATATAATAACAGATGTCATATGAAGTGTTTTTGGATTTTTCGTGACACGTAATTTCTAAAAAGTAAAATTTGATAGTCCGTCATTGTATGGAATTAAAGTTATCAACGGTAAAACATGTCTTGAAATTTTTTGCAGTCAAACGAATCCAATGTTAAAAAAACGGAGGTAGCATGGTTGTTGAACATTCCAAAGATAAATGTGGCCACTTTGATCCTCAGGTGCATTTCTTGAGGGTTGGAGCAATTTCAGGGGATCATATTGAAAAGAGAAACTGCCATATTTTGCGTAGGATTTGCGTTTGGGGTCATCGGAAATAGCAAAACCATTCAGTTCGTTAATGCTGTGAGAAAGAGAGAAGAAGTCATGCAAACGTCAATATTATGAATGGAGCAATTACATCTCATTACTGATTAGAGTAGTATTTTTACCCGTGGCCTTCTGTTTGCATCTTCGTCTTGTCACTGTTATGTATAGTGGCTTCTTCTGCTTTGTTTTTACGTGATTTCTCAGCAGTTGACTTTTAAATGCTATCCAGTTTTTTTAATAAAAAACTTCGCTAAAGACAAGGGGGAAATTTTGAATCAAGTTAGAGAGAAGTATTTAACTATTAATGAGATGTGTTAATACATGTTACATTTGAGCTGGAATTGAGGGATATGTTTTTTCAATCACTTGTAATAGATATTGTTTGCTTCCTGTCAATTAGGGAGTATTTGAGTCATTTTTATTACTATAAGTCTAAAAAATTGTCTAAAAATAACATACATACCAATATTATAAATTTATAATATGGTACTAGTTTTAATACTCTACTATGTATAATCAAGCATGGCTTATTAACATGCAAATATTATAATATGCTACTCATTTTAATTCTTTACTATACATAATCAATCGTAACTTGTTAAAATATATAACTTGTAACGATTTATATAAAACCATAAAAATCTCATTATAATATATATATATATACACGACAAAGTCTTATTTTATACTGACCAACTGTTAAATGAGGACATTTTATAATCAGTTAGACTAATAAGGTCATTTTATATTTATTTTTATTCATTGCAATGAGATACTCCCTCCGTTTCTTTAAGAATGACACGCTTTCTAAAAATGAGTGTTTTTTTAAGTGGCACCCCTGTAGCAATGCCTTAAAAAGGAAAGAGACAATTTTAATTTCGACCATTTTACCCAAATGATATTTTAGGATTTACCATATTACTTTCCTCATTTGCCACTTGGACCCAATGAATCTATTCATTAATCAAACCCTAAGCCTAACCTTTCCCTCCATATTTTTGAATCTCAGATATTGACCCAAACACGTAGCCCAAACATTGGCCCAAATTTGAACACTACTCCCTTTCTTCAAGCCACCATATAAAAGGAAGCAAGAGTTGAAACCCTAGATCAACTTTGGCTATATCCCAAATTCGGCCTTTTCGCCACTTTTTCATTTTTGGTGCGACGAGAACCTGTGTCTTGCCACTGTAAACCCATTTCATAGATCTGATTTCAACCAAAAGCCACGATGTTCAATCGAAACTCCACCGGATCCGAAAGCAATCCTCCTCTTCCCGGTGAATCTGAATCACCTTTCCAATTTCAGTCCCACGTTGATGACACCGTCATCGAGGAGACGGAATGGCCCGACGACGATGTCTTCGCCATATCTCCTACCGACGATGATCGTGTTCAGCTCTGGCCAACGAAATTTCAGGTTGCGGAATCAACTCAGGAGCTGGCGCGATTATTATCGGCGTCGACAAAATGGTCTTCAAACACTTGCTTCCAGAGGTCGAGCAAGTTCACAAAAAGGTGAGAGAGGTCCAGTTGTCGCGATTTCATTGGTGCCGAGGGATGGCCCGACATCGCTGACACATACGAATCTGACGAAGAGATTGAGTCCGACTTACTGGTGGATGACGCTACCTTCGCTACTCCATAGAAGACGAGAGATATGGAGGCTGAAAAATCCGAACATAGTATGTACATGTACGATCTGAACGGAGTGCCCATCGACTTGTCAGAGGTAAACATTTTCAGTTAGATTCACACATATGCAGATTTTCTAATAGTGGTAAAAGTTATATAATCATTCAGAAATCGGTGTCTAATCCAAAAGTAATTTTTCACAGTGTAATACTTAATCAATAACTCTGTAAAGTTAATGATTTTTGACCCCTCTCAGGTACATCCTTGGGCTCATAAACTGCTATTGTCTCAATACCGGAGTGACGAGTATGGAAAATTGCCTCCAAAAGCATTAATGGAGATGTGGAAGGTTTGGCTCCCTTTGTAGGTACGTCGTTGAAAACTAAAATAAATTACAAGTGCTGCAAATTTTACTGTTAGCTAGTGCTATTGATTGGTTTTTTTAAGGAAAATTGTGTTATGTTAGCTTATTGTGTGGCTGTTCATTGTGTGTATTAAATGTTGCGATTTTGGTCTACCAATGTGTTATAATCTGAAATTGGTGGTCGTGAAAGCAATGTTAGTCTTCTCTGAATTATGTGTTTTGGATTCTTGATTTCTGCAGAAAATGATGTGTATACGATGTGGCTATTTCTTTTGTTGTACAATGTGTGTATTCAATGAGGCTGTTTTGTTCAGCATATGTGTATTAATGTGCCCGCCTTTGTCTTCAAAGAAAACTGCAAATTCATCTATTTTAAAAACTGAAAGCAAATGTTTTTCATTACAACAACGGTTGGATTGAAAACACATCAACAAAACCTAGCATTGTGATTGCATCTTTGCCACCCCTATCCAACCACATTGTAAAACCAAAAGGCACTTCAAACATCTTACCTATCACATAAGTTGCTGAAAAATGTACTCAAGACCTGTTGACTTGTTTTCTACGATCAAGCTTTGTAAGCCCTCCCTAATTGCATCTGTGTCAGCCTCTATGTCAGTTGGTAGCATACCTTGTAGTTGGAGTGCATCTTTCTTCATATGTGGAAGCTTGTAATTGTTAGACCCCTTGCATTTGATTATCTCCACCATGACACATTGGAGTGTTAGAAACACTTTGTTTAGTTTTTCTGGATTCAATTCTTCAAAAGCTGCTTCTGTTGCTGAAATGAGTTGATCCAAAGTGTGTGATTTTGTTTTATGCTGCAAACTTTGTATTGAATTAAAAAAACCCAATTCTAAAACATTCAAATCCAGGCTTCTAGGTGGCTGAAAACCCAATTTTATGTTGAAGCCGTCGGAACTTGCAGCCATTCTAAATTCAGCATCATCATCACATATATGAGGTCTTGCATTGTCTTGTCGAATTGTTATATTTGTGCTAGCTAGCAACAACCATTTCCTTTTGATTGCTGGAACCAACTTTGTCAACATGAACGCTTTAGTAACATCACGGTCGATTGATGGAATTGGTTTGGTTTCTAGAGTATCGGCTGGTCTATTCTTGCCTGTCTTTTTTGCTGCCTCTTCATGTGTTAATGACCAAATCCCAATTTTCCCATCAAACAAGACCTCTCCCTCATTGTTGATGATTGGTCGACATACGTCACAAAGGAACATTATCTTCTGTATATACTTTTTGTTTTGAACAGTACAGTGAGGCTCTTCCTCATCTAGGAGAAGATAGTACTTCTCCGCAACTCTAGTTATATAAAACCATTTCTCGTCTATATGTATAATGTGATTCATATCCATAAAACATGTTTTTCCTGAACTTGTATCATGCTTCAAGTGAGATATTGAGTAGTATAACCTGTGTAGCTGAATAGTTGTTGAAATTTGTTGTTTTATTACATTTGAATGACTTCGAATTTGACCCTCCTTGATCCAACGATGCATGGTGGAAGTGCTTACCCCAATTGATGCTGCATATCCCCTTTGTGTTGTGAGCAATGGGATGGGGACAGCCATAGCTAGCTCCTTGTTGATTTCAACTTTTTTCCTTCCCTGATTTCCTTTTACCTTCCTTCTCCACTCTGTACATAACCCTAGTTGTCCTTGCCTTTTGTACAGTTTTGAAAGACGGCTAATGGTGTGTACCGAAGTGTTCCATCGTTGGGCAGCCTTCTTCGGACAATGGGTTGCAATCTTGCCTTCATTTAAATTTTACAGATGAACTCCCCAATTTGACAGCGCTGCAAATCAGTCAAAAGATGTTTTTCCGCCATTACGATGTTGCTGCTACGTAGGTGGAAAGCTTTAAGAGGGAAGAAGATGAAGAGAGGAAAAGATGAAGAGTGAAAGAGAAGTGGATGGTAGCAGAAAATGCTCTTGTTTTTTTATGAAATTTACCACAGCCTCTCATTTTATTTTGTTAGTACCTTGGCAAATGGGTCGTGTGAGGTACTTTTAAATTAAAGTGTAGAGTTTCCCACCATTTTTAGAATTTAGGAGGGAAGAATTAGCCTATATTTTGGTGGTTGGTTGTACAGTAATTAATGTACTTTGGGAGACCAAACATACTACATCCATCAACTTTATGTCTTCTCCTACATCTAGCAATTATCCAATAGCCAAAACATAGGTGTCATTCTTAAGAAACGAAGGGAGTACATACATATAATTATGATAACCTTATAAAATGAATGTCAACATGTAAATAATTACTTTTTAAATAATTTGAATAAAATATTATAATCCTCCGAAGAACCATATAATAGATATTTTTTACTTTATGTCTGTCAACTGGGGTATTTGAGTCATTTTAACTACCCTAAGCCCAAAAAATTATATAAAAACAACATATGTACCAATATTATAATATGTTAATAGTTTTAATTCTCTACTATGTATAATCAATCATAACTTATTAACATGAAAATATTATAATATGTTACTGATTTTAATTCTTTACTATATATAATCAATCATAACTTGTTAAAATATATAACTAAAGATATATTTAAAACCATAAACATCTCATTATAATATATATATTGAAGAAAATCCAAAGAAACACATAATCTAAAATAACAAAATGTTCAGATTTTTTATACAATGATTGAATACTTTTGATAGAAATATGTATACTGATGCGGTGGTTCGTTCATGTAGGTCACTGGTTGTCCTTCTCTTGATCTTTCGTACCTGCACAGTTAATCCCGGAAATGATTCCGGGGAAAGAACTCCGATAATCAAGTCAGTTTCTTCCGTTTGATAATTAGAATTTCTCTAGTTAGTAACACTTACCTTAGCTTTTGCCTTGCCTGTTGTATTTATAGGCTAAGGTGGTTATGGTTCCTTGGTTTTAAGGGTTGAGAACGTGTGTGTATTACGATCCCCACGTTCTACTGTCGTGGCATTTGTGCTCACTGTTCGTTTCGTGTATTTTAGTTGACGTGTTTCATCGCGAATTGGTTTGATCCTTGTCTTGAGCCAGAATGCTTTCGCTTTGCTACAGGCTAACATTGGGCTGGATCTGGTGGTTGTCAGCCCCTTGATGGTAGGGCCATATATACACCATAAGGCCCCCTAGCCTGGAGACAAAAAGGAATAGAGTAATAGCATGGCATTGTGTTTTAAACGCGAACATGTATTATATGCATACAAGTTGTTTGCTTTTTAATGTTGTGTCCATCCCCTTTACGAACTGATGTTATCTTCATGGCTGTATTTCTATCTTCAACTTTCCTCATATTTGAATATTTGAATTTTGAACTCCCCGTGGTAAGTCTATTTTTGCGGTGACTGTGTTTCAAGGTTTTGAGATTCGCTCTGCATTCTTTAATCTTCTATCCTCATTTTTTCGAGTTTTTGTTTTACGATTCACCTTTTAAATGAGGAATTTGAACCAATTACATTAATCGTTGGCTTCAATCAATTCGTTGTCTTTTCATCTGCCCCTGCAGTCTCGATTTAAGCAAAATGTACTCTTCTTTTTGTGTCATATTGCTATAATTGCATTTCTTCTGACTAGTAACCCTCCTCGATTGTGCCATTTTATTGTTGCCATATAAATATTTTCCCTCATTCTTGTTTCAGTTTATCGCTCTTGCTGCCCAAGATTTTCTCCTTGTCTAAGCATTCCTAGATTTTGTGCGAATTCCATCTTCATCCTCTTCTCGAGTAAGTTCCTCTTTTGCAACATACTCTGAATTGGTACATTGGAATTATTCCTAATTTTGTGTTACTTTTAGTGGTTATCTTTGTCTATTCTCCCCCATCTTCTCCGACGTTTCTTCTGTGAAGCTTTGTTCCATAACTTTTGAATCTGCGTTATTTTGAGTCTAATTACAGCTCTTACTTCCAACTCTAGGACCATGTCTTCCTCTAATCGTGGTAAGTCTCCCACAAAAGATGTCCCTTCCAATGGGGATTCCGGTCATGCTACCGGATCTTCCGCTGTCCAAAGTATTTTGACTGGTTCGTATGTCAATGACTTAAAGAACTATTTCCCTTTTCTTGCTTCTTTCAAGCTTCATCCTCCTTCCAAATCAAAATGCGTTTGTAATCCCCCCTGGTTATATGTCTTGTTATTTGGCTTACTTGAACTTCAGCCTATATTTCCCTCTTCCTGTCATGTGATTGAACTCCCTTGTTCGTATAAGATCACGTTGTCCCTTTTTCATCTTAAGGGCATCGCTATATTAATGGTGTTTCTTCGGGTGTGTGAAAAAGCGAACATACCTTTTACTCTTGATCTGTTTCGCAACTTCTATCACCTTCGTAAAGTGAAAAACATTGTAGACGAATTTACTTTTTATCCCGTGATTCTAGGGGTTGAGCTTGTAAGCGTCTTTCCTAGCAATGGTTGTGATTGGTGTACCTGATACTTTTTTATAAATGCAAAGCAAGCTCCTGAAGCTGCAGTTTCTTCTTGGAACTACAAGGCCCCAAAGACTAAACTTCCTGGCTTGAGTGTTTGTTATACTGAAGAGACGAAGATCGTGGCCACACTTCGTGTGCATACCCAGCATCTTTGCCATTTTGACTCTAATGCTGAAGTTGTTTTGTTTGCTTTCGTTTGATGTGTTCAATCAGTGATCTTCCTTATCTTGCTGAACTGGCCACTTTTCCATTTTTCATATGTATTCTTTTTTTATCTATGGTTTTCGTCCTGTTTCAGATATGGACCTATCTAAGGGTGAGGTTGACATATAGCTCTTTGACGGCAATGAAGAGGAGATGGATGAGGTTGTTACATAGTCCGATAATAATGCTGGTGATAACCTCGTGCTTCAGAACACGAACTCTACAAACCCTGAGGATAAGGATAAAAGTACCGGAGGAGGGGAGACAAGTGGTCGTGGCGACTTGCAGGGGGTGGTTGGACATGGTTGGACAAAACCGGTTTGCAAATTATACCACGAGCTGAGAATCCATTGGTAAAGGGGATGATCATTGATCTCTTCGCTAACCTTTCCTTACCTGACACTTTAGCTGCGGTATCTCTGCGACCGAAAGTTAATGGTCCTCATTGTGTTTTAGTGTTTTCATGTGTAACATCGTTAGTGACCCTGTCCTATGTTATTCTACTTTATAAAGTTGGTAAAGGTCTTCAGATTGCAAGTGGGCTACTGTCAAAGCATTCTTCTGGTGATGAGTCGCTAACGGAGAAATACAAACACGGGAAATAAAATGTGCAACACTAGAGAGTTCTCTCAAAACCGCTGAGAAGAGGGAAAAAGTTGATCAAGAGAGGGCAAGCGCCGCTGAGGCATCTAGGATCGCAGGGGTGGAGGTGACTGAGATGCATGCTGAGTTGAAACAAATTCGCACCAATGGACCTGCATCACCTCAATACCCCAAAGTGCTGGTGGATCAGCTTTGCAAAAACCAAGTCATTCTATCAATTTTTTGAGGATATTTCAAAAATGGCTTGCAATGTATGATATTGTGAGGAAATGAAGAATCAACGCGAATGGAATTATGTTATAAATCTGAAGAGTCTTCCTGCTCTGAAGAAGTACACTGCTATCCTGGAGAAGAAGAAAGAAAATCTCAACAAAGCCTTCATCCAGAAAATTGCTGATGAGGGGCATCCATATGCGCTAATCTCGCATCTTTTCTAGCCTTCTGAGCCTTCCTTCTGTTGCTGAATTGAAGGAGTATGAGGTGGACTACTTCGAAGATCTTCCATTCAAGGTTAAGGCTGCTGCTCCGACTCCTAACCCCGATACCACTGCGGTTGGTCGGGTTAGTGTGATTACTGAAGTGTCTATCTAGCAGCCTAGTGAGAAGGATTCCATCGAGCCAAGATGTGGCTACGATAATCGTTCATCCTTCTCCTAACTCAAACTCTGAATTTAGTTAATCTTTAGCGAACTTTGATTTTTGGATTTTGGATTGTAAACTCAAAACAATATATTGATGTGCGTTTGTACTATTTGTGTGATTTTAAGTATAAAGTTTTACCTACTTTTCTTGTTCCTTACTTTCTCATTGCTCTTACCTATATGCAGGAATTTAATATTTTGGTCGATCATAAGTTCTTAAAAAGTCTCGATTTTGTGGGGCTTCATGATTCTCTTTATGAGCATATAGCTTGCTTTGAGCGACCTGATCCTTAACTGAAAAGTGCACAGAAATTGTTTCCTCCAAATTATTTTTGTGTATGGAATCGCTTCCCTTGTGCGTTGAGTGGCAACTTCTGGTCTCGTCTTTGTCTCCTTCTTCATCTACAAGTTGTCCCTGTAGCAAGCTCATTCTTGATGGATATAATGTCGAATCACTCGGTAAAGACATTGTTCGTGGTTTAGATAATCTTGAATACGCTAGTAAGTACCTGCAAACGCTTAATATCCCTGTATGTGTTCAAGAATGAGCTTTGTGCTTAGGTATACAGTTAAAGTATATGCTACTGGGTATCAATGATCCTGAGAAGAAGTGGAATACGACTGTGAAGGATAGCTATGATGCTCTACGTGATTTGCAAAGAATTTTAAGCAAGCAAAACAGCTTCATTCATCGATAACAGTTAAACTTGGCGAAGATGCTTTATCAACAAGTTGAAGCTAGAGATTACGGGGAAAGCGAGGCTCATGAGACCCATTAGAAGACATTGGTTATTGACAGACAATGTACTCGTATAGATGATTTGTTGGCTAAATTGGAGAAGAAGCAGCATGAGTGCGATCATTTATCAAATTCTGCTCTTAGCTGGCAGGCAAAGTTTGATGAGCAGTTTGCTATAAACACACAGTTGCGAAATGACAGTGAGGAATTTTTCACTAAGTGCACCTGACTCGATAACTATGTGCACCAACTTGAGCAAGCTTGTAATGAATATAAAGACAAACTTCAAAATTTGTCCTCGCCTTCTCGTAAGGTCTCTATCCGTGGAGATATTACCATGGAGGTTGGTGGGTAGCGGATTATTTTGTCTGATTCTGTTTGATTGCACATTCAGTCTCTTGAAAAGGAAATACAGGACTTACAAGTTGAGATGAAAAGGCATGAAGAGACAGTCAACGTTACGAGCATGCAGTTAGATCGCAAGGAGTTTTTCCATATCAATTACCTTAAGGTGTACTATGGAAAACATCTTGATCACATGGAATAAAGAGGTTTCATACGCCATCCTGTCTATTTACACATGAAGTGGCATTACGATAATTTGGTTAGTGAGGAAAAGGAGTCTGAGGAAACGTCGCAGGGCTGAGCATTCCCATTGCAAAGTTAAGCGTGGTCGTCGTTGTGATGGGTCGCCATCTTCCGGGTCCTTGCGTGCTTCGAGGTGTAGATAGATTTCTTTATCTTCCTTGCAATAAAAATGGTTATGGCTTCGCAAAATATGCACTTATGTCTTTTTTTTAATTTTGTGAACTTTGATGGGGAATTTTGATGTTATAAAGCTTCTAATTGTATGGCTTGACTTAGGCCAGTCTTTGTAGGCCTATCTTCCTTGTGCTGTGACTTTATTACCTTCTTTGTGATGTGGGAAACCGCAAGTTTTATTGCTTGCTTTTGTTTCTATATTTTGGAGGCACATTTTCCTATTGGCAAGATCTGTAGCTTGCGATTTGTATGATTCACAAAGCTGCAAGATCCAAAGCTTGCGAGCATCAGTGATTAAGCAAGATCTATACTTGCATTAATTTGGTTCGCGAAGTTGCAAGATCTAAAGCTTGCAAGCATTTCCGATTGTGTAAGATATATAGCTTGCGGTTTGTATGATTCAAAAAAGCTGCAAGATCCAAAGCTTGCTAGCATCGGTACTAGATCAAGATTTATAGCTTGCAGTTGTTTGGTTCACTAGGTTTCAAGATCCATAGCTTGCAAGCATTGCCAATTGTGCAAGATATGTGGTTTGCGGTTGTTTGACTTGCAAGATCTAAAGCGTGTGATTGTCAATAAATGTGCAGGGTCTATAGCCTGATGTTAAGTTGCAATTTTCAAGTCTCGGTAACTTGATCGACATATCTTTTAACATGTGCAAATGGTCCAGCAAAGCGGTTTTATATTAAATATGTATGGTCGCGATCATATCACGTTGAAGCAATGGTGTAGAGGGAACCAAGGATAATGTCCTGATTTCTGTACAAGTAGGCATTTATTATCTCTCTTCTAGACATAAAACTTCCTTTAATTGATCACATGCCATGTGTTCGGGACTGCGGTACCGTCCACCCTCTCAAACTCATAGTTGTTGGACTTGTGAAATTTTGTGACCTTATAGGGCCTTTCCCATCTTGGGCTTAGCTTTTCTCTTTCTTCTGTCAGATTAGCTTTGTTCTTCCTCAACACTAAGTCGCTAATGCGAAACTGAGTTTCTTTCACCTTCTTATTATACGCTTTAGCTGTTCTTTCCTTTTATTTAGCTTATGTAATCGTTACGAGGTCTTTTTTCTCTTCTAGCTTTTCCAATTCAAGTCTCATGTCCCTCGGGTTGTCCATCTCCTTGTAATCGCTTACAGAAAGGCTTGAGTTACCAATCTCTGCATGTATGAATGCTTCATAACCGTAAAATAGACTGTATGACGTTCTCCCCGTTGGCTCTCAGATAGTCATTCTATACGACCACAGCATGTTTGGCACTCGGCCACCCAGCCAGTTCACTTTCCTTCCAATCCCTTATGCATTCCTTAAATCATAGTCCTGTTCGTTACCTCCACTTGACCATGAGGGTGTGCTACAGAGGTAAACTTTTGTTGAATCCCAAGCTTTGAACACTAATCGATGAACGTCCAACTTGTGAACTGTGTACCATTGTTCGTGACAATGGTATGCGGCACACAGAAGCGACATACTATGTTTTTCCTTACAAAATTTTAAGTGGGTGCAACTGTGACACGTCCTAATGGTTTCGCTTCCACCCATTTTGTAAAGTAGTCGACTGCTACGACTAAGAACTTGGCATTGTTTTTGCACCTTGGGAATAGTCCGACTAAGTCGATCCCCTATTTGTCAAATGGCCATATTCCATAGACTCCGATCAATAGTGATTGTGGCTTATGCGACAGCGAGGCATTAATTTGGCAGCTCCTACATTTAAGGACGAAGTTATGTGCATCATTGAACATAGTTGCCCAGTAGTATCCAGCCATGATAATCTTTCTTGCTATTGTTCTAGCACCTTGATGTGTTCCACATAGACCTTCATGAAACTCTTTTAAAATCTTTTTTTGCCTTCAATGGTCCTACACATTTTATCCATGGAGACAAGAAACCTTTTTGTATAAGGTCCCGTCTTCGTAAGCATAATTGGTATAATGTAGCTCAAACGTTTTTGCTTCCATCTTATCATCTGGCTGGATCCCCTTCTCAAAGAAGTTAATTAGTGGAGACATCCAGCTTACTTCATCTGTTTGGATAGTTTATACAATAGTTGACATCATACTTCTGACCGGAATAACTTTGATGATGATGTCTCCCTGTTCATTAAGAGAATCAAATCCCGCTCTTCCTAACTTACTTAGCGTGTCCGCCTTTGTGTTTTCTCCTCACGGTACATGTTGTATGTCAAAGTACTTGAGCTGGGATATGAGTTGTTGCACTTTTTCCAAATACTTCACCAATTTCTCTTCTTACACCTCGTAGTCTCCTCGCACTTGCTGGACAATAATTAGCGAGTCGCTGGATACGCGAACACTTCAAATTTTTAGTTTGGCCGTAAGATCTAGTCCGTAAATCAAGGCTTCATATTCTGCTTCATTGTTTATTACCGAGAAATCAAAACACAATGAGTATCTGTGTTCTCCTCCATCTGGGCTGAGCAATAGTAATCCTGCTTCGCAACCTTCCTTACTAGACGCGTCATAAACGAATAGTGTCCAAGCGACTGCTTCCCTTTTTTTTACCTTTATCAATTCTAATGCTCTGGTGTATGCTCACCCTCTGTGCCTCTTCGCTTGTCATTTCTGCAATGAAGTCTACTAACGCTTGAGTATTTATCGATGTTTGACGATGGAATTGTATTTTGGATTGACCTAATTCGAAGGCCCACTTTGTTAATCTTCCTGAAGACTCAGGTTTGGTCAGGATGTTCTTGATTTGAAACTCCGTGCAAACCACGATGCGATGACTATGGAAATACATTTGTAACCTTTGCGCCGAATATATTAAAGCTAGGGTTAATTTTTCCATCGGCATGTAAGCTTTCTCTGTGCTTTGCATAATTTTGCTGATGTAGTAGACTGGAACCTGCTGCTGTCCTTCTAAGCAAACCAACACTGAGCTAACCCTTTGTGATATTTCTAAGTACAAGTATAACGTCTCTCTAGGGGTGGGTGATTACAACGTTAGTAGTGCTTGAAACTGCTCTTTCAACCCATCATATGCCTTCTGACAATCCCTAGTCCAGCTGAATTTTCTTGCCTTTCGCATTACTTCAAATAGTAGAAAGTGTTTCTCTGCTGCGTTTGAGACAAAGCGGCTAAGTGCTGCCAGTGATCCCATTAGAATTTGTACTTCTTTGACTGTTCGTGGCTAGGGGAGGTTTACTAAGGCTTGAATCTTATCTGGGTTAGCTTCAATACCCTTAGAAGAAACCTTGTATCCTAAGAACTTCCTAGTGCCTACTTCAATTACACACTTCTTTGGATTCAGCTTCATCCCTATAGCCTTCAATGTGTCCAAACTTTCTCTTAGATCCGCATCGAAGCTGTTCACCCTCCTATTCTTGATTACCATGCCATCAATGTATGCCTCAAGATTTCTCCCTATTTGGCTGCGAAACGCGTGATCGACTACCCTTTGATACGTTGCTCCAACATTTTTTATCCCAAATGGCATTTTTACATAACAAAATGTTACAAAGCTTGTTATAAATGTCATTTTTTCTGCATCGTCCGGGTTCATGAGTATTTGGTGGTATCCTTTGTATGCGCCCAAAAATGCCAAGGCTTCATATCCTGAATTTGCTTCAACAAGTTGATCAATTTTTGGCAAAGGGTAGCAATCTTTCGAACAAGCCTTATTCAAATCTGTGAAATCAATGCACATTCTCCATCCAGTGTCCGCTTTCTTTACCATGACCGGGTTTGCTAACCATTTTGGATATCTGACTTCTTTTAATATATCTGCTTGCAGGAACAATGTTACATCTTCCTCGATTATTTTCTGCCTATCGCTAGTGAAGAAACGTTATTTCTACTTAATTGGCTTTACTGAGCTACTGATATTCAATGAATGAGTAGCAATGGCTGGGATTACTCCTCCCATGTCCTACACATTCCATGCAAACGTATCTTTATGAATTCTCATAATTTCAATAACGTTCACCTTTTCTTTATCTGGAAGGTGTTTCCCAATCCTTATGCATCTGGATATGTCTTCGTTATCTAAGTTTACTTATTTTAATTCTTCTCCCAAATCGACTGGTACATCTGACCGCTCCAGCAGGTTACCACCTGAGATTGTGTTAACCATCTTTTCTCTCTCCCCTAACTTACTTGCCTTCATTGCTATAAACATACACTGTCTGGCCGTCTGCTGATTTCCTCTTACTGTCGCAATACCAGCTAGGGTTGGGAACTTCATTACCAGGTGGTAAGGGGACCAAATTACCTTAGCTGTGTTCATCCATGGTTTTCCAATTATTGTACTAAACGTACTTGGAGCGTCCATGACCACGAAGTTGCACAAAATGGTTGAATTTCTTCCTTTTTCACTAATCGTTTTAGGAAGATGTATATTTGTCAAGGGCGTTTTCACTCGTCCTGTAAATCCACCTAACGAAGATGTGGACTTCTTTAGTTCTGTTCTTTTGAATCCTAATATGTCGAGGCAATCTGCAAATAGTATCTCGAATGCACTCCCGTCATCTATGAATGCTCTGTGAACAGTTGCGTTATCGATCTTCGCTATGATGACCACTGGATCATTGTGTGGAAAAGGGCTGGGTACTGTATCTTCTTCACTAAAAGTGATTGCTTCATTTGACTTAAACCTTTTATCTACTGGCTCTTGTGTGGGAGAGTATCTTGCTTTAGCCTTCCAGGTTTTGTTGGACAACGACTTTGTTGATCCGTGTATGGAGAAGATGACTATCTCTGGTGCTTCATTATCCACGTTGTCATTGTAATCTACGGCCGCGGTTATCTTTTGCTCTTTAGCCGCAGCGATCACTATGCCTTGGCTTCTTGGAGATGGGTTCGCTATCTTACTTGCTTCTTCATACTGGCTCGCTCTTTCTTTTCCGCACTGGCCCAAATTACCATTTCTCAAATTTTCTTCAACTTGTCTTCTTAAATCTCTGCAATACTCTATATCATGTCCATGATCTTTGTGGAAAGCGCAGTAAACTCCCTCGACCTCTTCTCCGGTGGTGCAATCATCGGTGCTGGCTCTCGAAATAGATCTTTATTTGCTAGCTAGATCTCCTTCCTTGTCCTTGTCAGCGGCGTGTCCTGGAATACCGAGCTTTGCGCTCCTTGTTCGGGTCTTCTAAAAGCGATGCTCCCTTTCCCTTTTTTGGGGGAATTCTTCTGTGAATCCTCCATTGCTCGCTTTTCGCCTCGATCATTCTCTATTTTTTTATTGTTCACTTCCTCTATTCATACATGTTGTTCAATTATCTTTTGTAATTCCCTTGGGTTTTCAGCCATGTTCTTCGTCAGCTCTTTGTAAAAGTCCCCGGATCTCATGCCTCCTGTGAATGCCCCTAGTGATGATTAAAATGACAAGTCGTGAACCTGTAAACTTTCCGTGACAAATTGGTTATGGTACTCCGCAAGGCTTTCATCACTTCGTTGCGCTATGTTATTAAGATCAACGATTGTCTTAGTGAACTTCTGCTTTTGGTAGAACCGGCCTAGGAATATATCCGATAATTGTGCTCAAGATTTGATACTTTCATTTGGGAGGTCTTCGTACCAAGTGATTGTTGTGCCTGATAAAAAGATGGGAAACACTTTGCAAACTAATTCTATGCTCGTGTAACAAAATCTCATGTTGTTTCTATACGAATGCAAGAATTATTTTGGATATGTGGTTCTATCGTAGACTTTAACATGCAAAGCAAGCTTGAAATATTTTGGCATCTTGAAGTGTCGCAGGTGTGGTGTGAGAGGCAATTTGCCCGCATTTGTGCGAGAGGCAATTTCTTCGCAGTCAAGACACTCGCGTTCCTGGTTTATTATTTTATTTAGCTTTGAGGGTCTTTGCATTAGCGTCTTCAGAAACTGATCGTACAGATCTTCTCTGGTTGCTTCCAAGAATGCTGTGAATGCCATCTTTTCCTTGTCATAATCCTTATTTAGGTATTCTTCTTCTTCTTCCTTTGTTTCCTCTTTACTATGTTCTTTTTCTCTACTCGGGGTGTGATGCTATTGATGTTGCGCCCCACCCCACTATTACGTCCAAGTGTTTGCTCTTGTGACCAAGGGTTATGGTTTTTTTCACTCCAAGTGAGCACCATTGCTTACCTGATCGACCTTGAGAAGAAAAAAAGTTGTCCCCACAATCAGGGCCAAATGATGTGGTGGTTTGTTCAGGTTGGTCACCGATTGTCCTTCTCTTGATCTTTCGTACCTACATAGTTAGTCCCAGAAATGATTCCGGGGAAACAAGTCCGATGATTAAGTCAGCATCTTCCATTTGAGAATTAGGATTTCTCTAGTTACTAACGCTTACCTTAGCTCATGTCTAGCCTGTTGCATTTATAGGCTAAGGTGGTTATGGTTCCTTGGTTTTAGGGGTTGAGATCATGTGTATTTCGATCCCCACGTTCTGCGGTCGTGACCTTCATGCTCACTGTTCATTCTGTGTATTTCGGTTGACGTGTTTAATCGTAAACCGGTTTTATCATTGAGCCAGAATGCCTTCGCTTTGTTGCGGGCTAACATTGGGCAGGGCCTGGTGACGGAAGCCTCTTGATGGTAGGGCCATATATACACCATATACATCTTTATTTATTTATATACGACAAAGTCTTATTTTAGACTGACAAACTGTTAAATTGCGATATTTTATAATTAGTGAGACTAATAAGGTCGTTTGATATTTATTTTTTTCATTGCAATGAGATATATACATATAATTATGATAACCTTTTAAAAATGAATGTCAACATATAAATAATAACTTTTTAAAAATAATTTGAATGAAATATTATAAGTTAATCAATTTTTAGTGTATTCAATATTTAACATTGAGTCCGTCTCCTGAAAGACGACATTTCCATAAGTCATGGAAAGACCAAGGTTTAAAGTGCAAATTAGAAGAAATGAAGATAAAATCTTCGAGTTGCATGAATCGGGTTGTAAACTTTATTACTATCACACGTTGCTTAATAAATTTTTAATATTGCAACTAAGACCTTTTACCTTTTATTATTTTATTTAAACCTCGTTTTTCCATAAGCCAATGGAAAGACGGTTTTTCCCAAAACTTTGCCTTTAACATTTTCCAACTAAATTAATTATCTCATTTCATAACTCATTAAATTTTTCTTAAATGACTAAATTTTAAAATTTTAAATAAAACTTAGTTTTAATATTTTAATTAATGATATTGCGCGATGGTACTCCACTTATTTTTCTCAATAAAAAATCAAGTGGCGGAGTGTTAAAATACCCAATCACTCATATTCGTTTCGTCAAACAATCATATTCATATCATCATCTTCACAAATATTTATATATACTGATGTGGTAAAATCAGGGTCGGCCCGTAACATGAGGCAAATTAATCTTTTGCCTCAAGCCCCCAATTTATATTGTAAAAAGAGCTCAATTTTAAAATTCCTTCACTATATACAGTGTCTAGGGAAAAAAAGAAATATTTATTGCTCCAATTAATTGCCCTAATCATATTTTTTCTATCTTCATATGAGGTCATTTTATACAAATATTGTGTGCCCCAAATATCATATGTGAGTTTTTTTTTTTTAGTTTGATTCAAACCTCTAAAATTCTAAGGATGCCCCGAAAGCAGAAAAATGGAATGAATCGGTCAAATTTAATCCATAAATTTTTGCTCAAATAAGAAAGTATTTAAAATACTGTATAAACTTTTCATTTGAACAGATAAAAGTAATATTTAGAAACTTTATATTGAAACGGAAGGAGCACTAATAATCAAATCAGTCAATTTTTTTTACAATATCATTGATCCCGTCGTTCGATCTGAGTGTTTAAACTATTTCTCCACCTCATGTGAGCTACATTAAAAAAATTAATAGCAATTAGTATTGAACTAAATTATAATTTATTAAGTTAGCTTTTACTAATTTTTATTACTCCCTCTGTCTCAACTAAGATTGCACCCTCATCATTATCACATTGTTCAAAAGATATGTTTGACCGTTAATATGTTTACATACGTATAATAACGAAAAATAGAAATTTGATATTAAAAAGTTACTTGTTACGACGAATTGAACAATATCATATACGCTAATATTTTTTTCATATATTTATTAAATATGTGGTCAAACTTTAATGAAGAATAGTGTAAAAAAAAAGTGCAACAAGTTCTAATAGGACGGAGGGAGTACAAAAAATCTAATAAAAAGTTAAAGTAAAGGAATTCAATTAACAAAAAAATATTTGTTATATAGTCTCATCCAATCTACTCTCACTGTTTTGTTATTTATGACACATATACTATAAATGAATGTTTTCTTTTATTTGACATTATTTTCATTTTTGGCAAGATTTCTTCAATTTTATCAATTTATTTTTCTTTTTACTTTTTACATTCAATTTCATTTACTCATCTTCTTTACCTAAATCTAAACAGCAAAACCTATAATACTATAAATAGAAAAATGGAGGGAAAAATTAAATATAAGTATTTGAAAAAGGAAAAAGAAAAAGAGATTTTTTTTGTAATTTTTATAAATTCATTTATAGAAGAGACTGCATTTAAATTCCTCATCTCACCCTATTATATCATGAGATGATTTCATTTAAGAGGTTCTTATCAATGAAATTAAAATTAAAATATTAAATTCAATTGAATTAAACTAAAACAAAATATAATCGGTAAGTAAGATAAAATGAAGGCCTTCTAATTTTGTAATTTCAGAAGTAAGAATTTGGTTTTGGTTGTCGAGCGTAAACGGTAGCTTAAACGGTGGAGCACATGACGGTTATGTGAAGTCAGCAACCCCAACCCCACCCACCTCCGCCGCCCTCCGCCTACGGTGATTTATGGCGGTGGGCCCCACTCTTTTTGTTTCTTATTTTAACCATGGCGGTGGGCCCCACTCTTTTTGTTTCTTATTTTTTACCATAACGTGGGCTCCTGGTTAAACCTATTCGGTAGGCATCATTAAATGCTGCTTCACATGAACCCCAGCCGTTCGATTTCTCAGAGAATCTCTAATCTATGGAGGGTTTTCATTATTTAACGGGTATAAATGGTAGAATTTAATTGGAATATTGATTCACCTTTAGTCTGATGTAATATTAAATGTTTCGACTGTGGGTCTCGTTTGAAATTATTCTCCAATCCAAACTTCAAATGAATAATTATTATGTAATGTGAATATGCTACAAACTTCCAATTATTATGTGACGTGTATATATATAATATTGAAATTGTATTTTAATATTATATTTGATCTCAACAAATACTATATTCATACAATTAGTTATATTTTGGATGCATCTAATTATTTGACAAGAGTAGTGATGGAGAATAAATAATTATATTGGTTCAATAAAATAGTTTTTATGAACTTGAGTATAACATTAATCAGCACTAACTTATTTTTAGTTCATGTTTAAAATAAAATTGATTCTATTCTAGAAATTAATTTGTTATTCTAATTAAATTAACTAATTATTAAATAGACAATGAGTTAAGAAATTTTCTAATTTATGTCTCAATTTTACTTTTATGGAGAAAGAGTAAAAAACAAAAATTAATTGAAATTAATTTTTATTTTTGCCAATCTATAATATATGCATCATTATTATTTATATATTATTAAATATAAATGAATATAGTTATCACTTAACATGTGGATTTTTCATTATTATTAAAATACATCATTCAATTATTTT
The DNA here is from genome assembly GCA_037428765.1 of Rubia yunnanensis. NCBI lineage: Eukaryota > Viridiplantae > Streptophyta > Magnoliopsida > Gentianales > Rubiaceae > Rubia > Rubia yunnanensis. The sequence continues at coordinate 9,316,044 of CM075070.1, forward strand.
ATAACCTATAAATTCATAGTTACTTTTTAGAATTTGAAAAAAAAAATTGAATTCTAATGTTAATAGACTAATACTTATAATTTTTTGAGTATAAATTTATGTATATATATTACCACATATATTGAAAATATTTTTAAATCTCTTTAAATTATTATTTTATTTTATATATAAAAATAAATCAACATTTAAAATTAAGTTTGCCATTTCATTTTTCAATGTAGTTTGATTTATTTTTAGTGGTGTACAAAATTTGTTAAGGAAATAGAAACCCTTTTCTTGTAGGAAAGATTATAAATGGTAGTAGCATTAGTTTCCTTATAGAATTAGCTATAGATGGTAATTTCTTATAGACTTAGAATTCTATTCCTGTTAGATTTTGGTTTGTTGTATCCCTATATATTGTAATCCTCATGATTGATGAGGTGTGTCATTGATTAATATCAGTGCACCATAATAAAGTTCTCTATATTTTATCAAAATTATGATAAACGTGAATTTGGAAATTTTTCCAAACAAAACTACATCAAAACACCAAAGTATCTACCCCAATAAAAAAAATTAAATAAGCGTTTTTTTTTTGGCTGATTTGGCAAAGCGCGACCTTCGATATCATCCTTGGAGAATAGAAGTCCATTTCGACGGGGTCACTTATATTTTTAGCCACGTAATATCGACGTTCACCTCCGACTCCTGGATTGGAGATTAAATTTAATAATAGGCGTTAGTAAATCTTACGTAGCAATTAAAGTTTACTCTAACGAAACCCGCATTGGAGATGCTCTTACATCACCATACTTCGTATTTAAATAAATAAATCAGTTGTTACAAAAAAGACAAACACGAGTCTTTACGCTTTTTTTCCAGAGTTCATTTCACACATTTTTATACTCCCTGTCAGGGGAATTTGCACGCTTTCATTTTAAGCTGTATCAGGCAGATCTATACACTTTTCATTTGAAAAAAATTAACCTAACAAAAGACTTACTTACCTTTAAACAAGTAAAATTTTACACCTAAACCATATCCCTTCTCCCCACACACCCACCCTCCCCACCCCAGCCCTGCGCACCACTTCTTCTTCTTATTTTCTCCCAAACTTCTTCACCCACCCACAGGCAATCTCTCGCCGCACAACTTCTTCCCTCTCCACCTTCAACCCTTTCCACCGCATGTCCTTAACTCAAATTCTTCACTCAAATTCTTTCCACCGCAACCCCAAGTCCTCTCTACCGCAAACCCTTATAACCCTAAATCCTTTCAACTGAAATCATCGCGGCGATTGAAGGAGGAGGTGGCGATCGGAGGAGGAGGTGGTTGGTCGGCGGAGGCGTTGGAAACAGAGTCGACATAAATGGAGTTGGGAGATAGAGGAGGGGGAGGGTGGTGGTGGTGGTGGTGGAGATTGGGAGATGGAGGAGGAGAAAATGAGTGGTGGTGAAGATCGGGAGATGGAGAGGGAGGAGATGGGAGATGGGTGGTGGTGGCTGAGATCGGGAGGTGGGTGGGTGAGTTTTGGATGGTTGAAGAACACATGGGTAATAAGGTCATTTCACATCAATAAAAATTAAAAGAAACTCTTTCTCTCTCTGCAAATCGCCTTGGCGGAGGGAGTAATAAAATTTTAAAATATGTTTAATCATTTATTTATCGGTATTCAAGAACTCTTCTACCCGCTCTATGCTTTGGAGATATAAGATATCATGATCATCCACGAAGTCCTCAACTCACTCCACGATTGAGAGACTCCAAAAGATACAAGCACATGATGACATAATCGATGAACACGAGTGAGACAGCTAGGGACGTACGAGGACATGATACCACAGTCAATGAAAATAGGACAAAGTCCTAAGAAACTCTATAAATAACAAGGAAGACATCAACGACGGGTAAGCACTTTACATTAACTACATACGAAACATCTTAATCAAAATTCTACTGACTTGATCGTTACAATTTCTTTTCCCAAACCAATTTCAGGAACAATTTTCAAGTTAATCAAAGGTTGGAATGCTGTTGAAAGGGAATTATCATAGTTGATAAATGTATAGAATAAATTCATTTATAACCCTAACTTTATGCTGAAAGTGCCAATATAACTCTATAATTTCATAAATATCAATTTAATCCTAACTAATTATTGTATGTGCCATTCTAACCCTAAATTAGAAAAATTGCCGATATAACCAAACTCCCTAGTTCGGGTTGACCCATGAGAGTATGGCAATGACAAAAAAATAGAGTAACTAATATACACTTGACTAAGAAGCTAAAAAATTAATACCCATAATACCCCTAATTCTTCTTCACTGTCGTTCGGCATGAAACACCTCCGACATAGCCATCCTCGTCCGCCACCGACACCTCTGCCAACCACCACCTCCGCCACCACCAGCCACCGCCTTTGCCACCCACCATCTGCTTTGCCTCGTTCAAACCTACCCACCACTTTCGCCACCGCCAGTCACCACCTTCGCCACCGTCTCTGCCACCCATTTCACCTCCCTCAGTCCCATGTCGCCCCACCATTGGCGCTCAACCCCACACCCACAAAAACCTGCCCGCTTAGACCCCATCCCCGCTCAGTAAACGCCAGAAAATCAAGACCGCACTCGCCACCATCACAACCACCCTACCGCCCTCCTCCTAAAAAACCCTAGTTGCTTGCCAGCCCCCCATCCTCCTCCCTCATCCCTCTCGCCTCTCGCCACCCACACAACCCTTCTCCATCGGAAACCACAAACAGTCCTTCTCCCTGCTCGCCACCCCAATAACCACACCCACTCCACGTCTGGAAACCACAACCAACCACTCACCACCAGCCGCTCACCACCTGCACAACCACCCCCAGAGCCCCCTGCCACCGGAAACCTCCGGAAGGGGAAAAATTGGGGCTGAAATTGGGGTTGAAGTGGTGAAATTGGGATGAGGGTTGAAATCTATGGTTGAAGAAGAAAAGGTAATAAAGGAAATGACAGTTGAGTCTTTTCACATTTTCAAAATTTTCTTTTAAAAAATTTGAGGGTAAAATTATCTTTTTCACAAAATTTGCCCATCAGAACATTGACCAAAAATTCAGCGGAGTCAAAAGGTTAGATTGACAGTTCCTGAGATTGCAGGGTTATACTGTCACTTTCAGCAAAAGATTGGATTATTTTAGCACTTAACTCTAAATGTGACCACATTATTGGCGTCGTCAATGTGATTATTAGGAGGGGTAGGAGTCAAACAAAACATCATCTACCACCATCTAACCACAGCCAGAACACCAAAGAAATGACAAAATTCAAGTGGAATGAGAATCTATCCACATTAAAGAGTAATTAGAAGCGGAGTCCCCAAACACTAAACATGGAAAGGAAAAAACTATCCTTTGCAACATTCTTAGAACCTAACATTGAACAATTGTACCCCTAGTTCGTAAGCACTGTGAAAATAAAGGAGAAGAGCCGTAGGAAGACATAAGTGAGGGTCAACCGAGAACAGACGCTTCATCTGACCAGGGAAACAATGCATCGCTTATTGCCACAAAATTTAACAAAGCGAGAAGACACCATCGTAAACCCCTAAGTGCTTATAAATGTGGATGAACTCTGGAACATCGGCGCGGAAAATGACGTTGACCACTCGCCACTAGCATAGAACATGCTCCCCCCGTCCAACTATAAATTGCTTAATTACTTTTTTGGACTCAAACTTTTTAAACTTTGACATAAATATATATTAATCTATATATAATAAACATATCATGCAAGATCTTGTTAGATTTATCTTAACATCTATTTACTAAATATGAATTTTTTATGCGACACTATTATAGGTAACTAGAGATATTTATGATCAAACGTGTTTATTGAAGACCGTGAAAAAGTAATTAATCAATTTATAGTGGGACAGAGGGAGTACAAAATTTAGGACAAACAATTTATGTGACCTTGGAACTATCAAAGTCGTTCACAATTGATTACTGAATTTATTTTTCTATCACTTTCAGGCATTGTGGGATCAAAATAGACGAGTCACAACCATTCTATTAGGTCAAACTGTTAGTAGACAAACTTGAGTGGAAAAGTAGTCTTTTCCCTCCATACATTTATTTAGTAATTAGAAAAAAAACTTGTAGTTGGTTGAGCTCCGACGCATTTATCATTTTTTTACTCGAGTCTCACCACTACCGGAAAACAGTTACATAGACACCAGTGTGTTAATGATACCGGTGCTAAAAAATTAAAATTCAGCATCGGTACACAAAAAGTTCATGCCTATGCAATGAATACCGGTGCTACTACCAAAATTCAGCACCGGTATACAACAAAACGGTGCCTATGAATAAATTCAGCACCGGTACACTGAATAACAGTGCTACAAAACCAAAATTCAGCAGCGGTACACAAAAAACTGGTGCCTATGAATAAATTTAGCATCGGTAACACAATTTTAGGCCATAATGTAATTTTCCAAGAATTAATAGAAGTAATCAATATTGACTTTCGAGAACCTTCTGTTCACCCATACATTCCCAAATTGCAGAGTTACGGTCGTATATTATTGAATTACATTTTGTTTCCGCCAATTTAGTGATTCAATGACTCCAACTTTCTTGGAGAGACCTAAGTGCAAAAAGTAAAAACTTTACTTGTAACTCCAAACTGAAATCCGCTCGAACGTGATCCTACCCCATACACCCCTATTGTATTTTCCATGCATATAAGGGAATATTTATAAAAAATCGAGCACAAGAACAAATCTATTCCTTTCCGATTTTACTTTGTAACTTCCAAGTAATCAACCATAAGTTACTCTAGAAAATACACTAGTGTTTTTCAATAATTCACCAAAAAAATCATTTACTTTGAAGACTTATATTTAGGCAAGAATAACAAAAATCATGTATTTTGGAGCAATGGGAAATGGGGTAACACAATTTTGGGCCACAGTGTAATTTTCTAAGAATTTATAGAAATAATCAATGTTGACTTTCGAGACCCTTCCGTTCACCCATACATACCCAAATTGCAGAGTTGCGATAATATATTATTGAATTGCATTTTGGTTCCACACATTTCGTGATTCGACGACTCCAACTTTCTTAGAGGGATCTAAGTGTAAAAGGTAAAAACTTTACACGTAACTCCAATTTGAAATCTGCTGATGCTACCCTATGCAGCCACATTGTATTTTCCAACTCTGTAACAAAATATTTATCAACAACCATGCACAAGAATATATCCATAATCTTTTCCAATTTCCCTTTCTATCTTCTAAGCAATTAACTATAGGTTACTATAGATCATGTAGTAGCGCTTTTCAAAATTTTATCAATTTATTATGTATTTCTACATTTATGCAAGAATAAAAATATTTGTATATTTTGGACAGAAGGATAATGTCGTAACAAATTTTTAGGTCATTGCGTAATTTTCCAAACATATGTTAGGGCGCTTCCGTTCACCCATTGTACCTCGAATTTTAAAGACGCAATCATCCCTTATTTAATTTTATTTTGGTGTCTTCAATTTTGTGATTTGCCGCCTCCAAATTTCTTCTATGAACCTAATAGTAAAATTTAAAAAATTAACTTAGAGATCAAATTATACTAGCATCGGCATTGTTTTTCATTCTTACCGGTGCTATGTTATGGTGGGATAATGGATTTTTTGAATTTTCATTCCAAATTTTGTAGCAATTTTTTAAAATATTGAAATGAGCACCGGTATTAGTTACTTAGGCACCGATATGGGTACCGGTGCTCAATAATTAGAAAAAATTGCTTGGCTTTGCTCTCGTATTCAATATTTTTTTAAAACAAAACCATTCAAAGCAGCCCTAAGCAGCTGCTTTTTGTATATTTAGGCACTGGTATGAGAATTGTGGGCACCGGTATGTGTACCGGTGCTCAAAACTTAGACAAAATTTCTTGGGTTTGCTCTCGGGTTCAATATTTTTTTTATAAAAACCATTCAAAGCAGCCTTAAGCAGCTGTTTTTTTGTATATTTAGGCACCGGTATGAGAATTTTGGCCACCGATATGTGTATCGGTGCTCAATACTTAGAAAAATTTTCTTTGGTTTGCTCTTGGGTTCAATTTTTTTAAAAAAACCATTCAAAGCAGCCATAAGCAGCTGTGTTTCGTATATTTAGGCACCGGTAATACCTGTGCTTAGCAGTTAGAAAATTTTTCCATTTGCTCCCGGGTTCACTTTTAGAAAAAAAAATGCATTCAAAGCAGCCCTAAGTAGCTGCGTTTCGATTTCTTAGTCACCGGTACCGGTGCTCAACATTTAAAAAAAAACATAACTTGGTTTCATCTGAACCGTTGATTTCTTTTGTTGATTGAATCTCAACTGTTAAAAATTTGCCTATTTATATACCACCACTTAAACCCTAAATCTACCCACCTTCATTCCCCTCTCATTATCTTCTCCTCTACTTCCTCTCCATCTTCTCCCTCTTCCTCCACCACCTCTCCCTCTCCGCCGCCGCCTAGCGACACCTCCTCGACTCCATCTCTCGGACCAGCTCCGACTCCATCTCCCCGACTCCCCTGCTTCGACACCGCTTCGACTCCTCCCCGACTCCATCTCCTGGACCAGCTCCGACTCCATCTCCTTGTGGTGCACCATTCCCAACGCTATCTCTCCGCGCTCTGGTCGGAGTTGCAATTCTGGTTCGTTGATGTAATTTAGGGTTTATGGAAATTAGGTTATAGTTTTTATGATAATTGATATTGTTAATCTATGTTTAGATCTAGCTTGTTTCATGAATTGCGGGTTGTTATGTATTTTCATATGTATGTAATGAACTCCCAAGATGTGGTTATGAATTTTTCAGTTTTCTTACATGAACTTCTGTTTATACTGTGTTTTGGTCGTCATATTATAAATGTCTAGGTTTCGTATTCCGGCCGGTGAGTTTATTCTTATTGGTCAAATTTTTTTTATTGAATACCTATTTACTAGCACCTGTATTTCAAACATTTTCATACTGGTGGGTATGAAAATGTTTGAACTACCGACGCCTATGCATCGAAATACCGGTGTATATAGAGGTATTTTCCAGTAGTGCATCTTCAATACTTTCCAGAGGTGCCTCATCTCTGGCGTTTTCCCATCCTCAAGTCTAGGAGAGGGAGAGAGAGAAACAAAGAGAGGTTCAGATTAAGGTGTTATCCCAATGGCGAGGGTGGCTATCAGAACTGATGGTAGTGACTTTCCCGACAGAGGAAGAGTAATAAGGTGATCGGGTCGTGATTTTTCAGTTTATTGTTTTCTACATATTGAGAATGTGAATTCTCTCTAAAAACCAAAAGTTGAAACTTACATAATCATACAATTAATGCCTACAATTTCAAAGATACATACTCATACAATCTGACTAAAGCTAATTAGACAAACTAGTTTGCTGATACAAAATCCGATTGTAAAAATTTCACCCATAATAATTTGACATTTTTCTAATACTCCCTCCGTTTCTTTAAGAATGACACACTTTCTAAAAAATTGGTGTTTTTTTAAGTGGCACCCCTGCAGCAATGCCTTAAAAAGGAAAGGGACAATTTTAATTTTGATCATTTTACCCTCATGACATTTTAGGATTTACCATATTACTTTCCTCATTTGCCACTTGGACCCAGTTAATCCATTCATTAATACAACCCTAAGCCTAACCTTTCCCACCATATTTTTGGAATCTCAGATATTGACCCAAACACGTAGCCCAAACATTGGCCCAAATTTGAACACTACTCCCTTTCTTCAAGCCACCATATAAAAGGAAGCAAGAGTTGAAACCCTAGATCAACTTTGGCTATATCCCAAATTCGGCCTTCTCGCCACTTTTTCATTTTTGGTGCGATGAGAACCAGTGTCTTGCCACTGTAAACCCATTTCATAGATCCGATTTCAACCAAAAGCCACGATGTTCAATCGACACTCCACCGGATCCGAAAACAATCCTCCTCTTCCCGGTGAATCTGAATCACCTTTCCAATTTCAATCCCACATCGACGAAACCGTCGTCGAGGAGATAGAATGGCCCGACGACGATGTCATCTCCGCCATATCTCCTGCCGACGATGATCGTGTTCAGCTCCGACCGATGAAATTTCAGGTTGTGGAATCAACTCAGGAGCTAGCGCGGTTATCATCGGCGTCAACAAGATGGTCTCCAAACACTTGCTTCCAAAGGTCGAGCAAGTTCACAAAAAGGCGGGTGAGGTCCAGTTGTCCCGATTTCATTGATGTTGAGGGATGGCCCGATGTCGCTGATACATACAAATTCGACGAAGAGATTGAGTCCGACTTACTGGTGGACGACGCTACCTTTGCTACTACACAGAAGATGGGAGATATAGAGGCTGAAAAATCCGAACATAGTATGTACGTGTACGATCTGAACGGAGTGCCCATCGACCTGTCAGAGGTAAATATTTTCAGTTAGATTCACACATATGCAGATTTTCTGATAGTGGTAAAAGTTATATAATCATTCAGAAATCAGTGTCTAATCAAAAGTAATTTTTCACTTTGTAATACTTAATCAATAACTCTGTAAAGTTAATGGTTTTCGACCCCTCTCAGGTACATCCTTGGTCTCATAAACTGCTATTGTCTCAATACCAGAGTGACGAGTACGGAAAATTGCCTCCAAAAGCATTAATGGATATGTTGAAGGTTTGGTTTCCTTTGTAGGTACGTCGTTGAAAACTAAAATAAATTACAAGTGCTACAAATTTTACTATTAGCTAGTGCTATTGATTGGTTTTTTTAAGGAAAATTTGTGTTATGTTAGCTTATTGTGTTGATGTTCATTGTGTGTATTAAATGTTGCGGTTTTGGTCTACCAATGTGTTATAATCTGAAATGGGTGGTTTTGAAAGCAATGTCTCGTCTTCTCTGAATTATGTGTTTTGGATTCTTGATTTCTGCAGAAAATGATGTGTATTCAATGTGGCTATTTCTTTTGTTGTACAATGTGTGTATTCAATGAGGCTGTTTTGTTCAGCATAGGTGTGTTAATGTGCCTGCCTTTGTCTTCAAAGCAAACTACAAATTCATCTATTTTAAAAACTGAAAGCAAATGTTTTTCATTACAACAACGGTTGGATTGCAAACACAACAACAAAACCTAGAATTATGATTGCATCTTTGCCACCCCTATCCAACCACATTGTAAAACCAAAAGGCACTTCAAACATCTTACCTACCACATAAGTTGCTGAATAATGTACTCAAGATCCGTTGACTTGTTTGTTGCGATCAAGTTTTGTAAGCCCTTCCTAACTGCATCCGTGTCAACCTCTATGTAAGTTGGTAGCATACCTTGTAGTTGGAGTGCATATTTCTTCATATGTGGAAGCGTGTAACTGTTAGACCCCTTGCATTTGACTATCTCCACCATGACACATTGGAGTGTTAGAAACACTTTGTTTAGTTTTTCTGGATTCAATTCTTCAAAAGCTGCTTCTGTTGCTGAAATGAGTTGATCAGAAGTGCGTGATTTTGTTTTGTGCTTCAAACTTTGTATTGAATTAAAAAAACCCAAATCTAAAACATTCAAATACGGGCTTCTAAGTGGCTGAAAACCCAATTTTATGTTGAAGTCATCGGAACTTGCAGCCATTCTAAATTCAGCATCATCATCATATATATGAGGTCTTGCATTGTCTTGTCGAATTGTTATATTTTTGCTAGCTAGCAATGGTCATTTCCTTTTGATTGATGGAACCAACTTTGTCAGCATGAATGCTTTAGTAACTTTACCGTCGATTGGTGGAATTGGTTTGGTTTCTAGAGTACCGGCTGGTCTATTCTTGCTTGTCTTCTTTGCTGCCTCTTCATGTGTGAATGACCAAATCCCAATTTTCCCATCAAACAAGACCTCCCCTCATTGTTGATGATTGGTCGACATACGGCACAAAGGAACATTGTCTTCTGTATATACTTTTTGTTTTGAACAGTACAGTGAGGCTCTTCCTCATCCGGGAGAAGATAGTACTTCTCCGCAACTCTAGTTATATAAAACAATTTCTCGTCTATATGTATAATGTGATGCATATCCATAAAACATGTTTTTCCTGAACTTGTATCATGCTTCAAGTGAGATATTGAGTAGTATAACCTGTGTAGCTGAATAGTTGCTGAAATTTGTGGTTTTATTGCATTTGAATGGCTTCGAATTTGACCCTCCTTGATCCAACGATGCACAGTGGAAGTGCTTACCCCAATTGCTGCTGCATATCCCTTTTGTGTTGTGCGCAATGGGAGGGGGGTAGCCATAGCTAGCTCCTTGTTGATTTCAACTTTTTTCCTTCCCTGTTTTCCTTTCACCTTCCTTCTCCAATCTGTACATAACCCTAGTTGTCCTTGCCTTTTGTGCAGGTTTGAAAGACGGCTAATGGTGCGTACCGAAGTGTTCCATCGTTGGGCAGCCTCCTTCCGACGATGGGTTGCAATCTTGCCTTCTTTTAAATTTTGCATGATGAACTCCCTAATTTGACAGCGCTGAAAATCAGTCAAAAGATGTTTTTCCGCCATTACGATTTTGCTGCTACGTAGTTGGAAAGCTTTAAGAGGGAAGAAGATGAAGAGAGGAAAAGATGAAGAGTGAAAGAGAAGTGGATGGTAGCAGAAAATGTTCTTGTTTTTAATGAAATTTACCACAGCCTCTCATTTCATTTTGTTAGTAGCTTGGCCAATGGGCCGTGTTAGGTACTTTTAAATTAAAGTGTAGAATTTTCCACCATTTTCAGAATTTAGGATGGAAGAATTAGCCTATATTTTGGTGGCTGGTTGTACAGTAATTAATGTACTTTAGGAGACCAAACATACTACATCCATCAACTTTATGTCTTCTCTTATATCTAGCAATTATCCAAGAGCCAAAACATAGGTGTCATTCTTAAAGAAACGGAGGGAGTAATATAGTTTAATAATCAAAATTAATTAATTATAATAAAGGTAACAAGAACTTTAAATGGAGAACGCAATGCGGCAAAGTTGCTTAACTGCTCTTTTTTCTTGTACTCCCCCTTCTCAATTCAAGTTGCAATTTAATTATTCATTAAAATCAAAACTTGTTAACATTGATCATAAAATTAGATTAGTGTATAAGTATAAATACTATTGTGTAATGCCCTATTAGATTCATTATAATATATATTTTCAAAATATTAACTTTTCACAAATTTTAATAATTCTCAATAAAAAATATTAATAAAATAAATATTTTTCAATTCACCGGGTGAATGTCAAAGTGTACAGATTGAAATGGGAAATAAGTTTTTGCTATAAAAAAAAAGAAGAGCTCATGGTGTTATAACATCATCTATCAAACCTCACATAAAATGTAATGTTAGCCTCACATAAATTGTGATCCTCCACGTCCATGTGAAATGACGTGCTATGCTATACGTTGGTGCTTGTTTAGAAATTTTGAACGGAGGACATTTTGGGAATTTACCTAGGATAACTTTCGAGGCAAAAAAGAAAACATGTCAACAAATAGAGGCCCAACTACTCGTTTACAGATGGGTCTCAAACTCTGGCCCAAATTCAGCACCTTTTATACTCCTATTGTTTCATTGGACCACCCCTAGACCAGTCAAATGGGTTAATTGGATAAACTCATTATCCAAACCCAATAGGTCTTTATCCAATAGGTCATTATCCAATTAATCTATTTATTAATGGGTCATAATGGGTTGGGTCATTAACTGGATAACTCATGAGATATTCATATGACTCAAAGGGTTAAAATATATTATCATTATCCAATAACTTATTATATAATTAACCCAATAAGTTATCATTCAATATTTTCTTCTGATTTGGGTTACAAGTTGTCATTATCCAATGAGATCGGGTATTAAATACTCATTAGTTATTGGGATTGAGCGGGATGAGAATAATTGTGTTAATGTGAAATTTTGATCTCCATGGGTCACATGTTATGTTAACTCAATGAGAACGTAACAAATACCCAATAAATATCCAAAATTACTCAATTAAATGCATGTGTAATATTTAACATAAATATTCACTATAATTCACAAATTATACAAATTATAATTTACAGATTATTCAAGCTCAATCTCGTAAAATATTCGAGTTCGTACGCTATTCGATCTCGTACAATATTCGAACTCAATCTCGTACAGTATTCGAGTTCGTACAAAGTTTGCACTCAATCTCGTACAGTATTCGAGTTCGTACAAAATTTGCACTCAATCTCGTACAGTATTCGAGTTCGTACAATATTCGAGCTCAATCTCGTACAGTATTCGAGTTCATACAGTATTCGAGTTTAATCTCGTACAGTATTCGATTTCATACAGGATTCAAGTTCAATCCCGTACAATATTCGAGTTCGTACAGTATTCGAGCTCAATCTCGTATAGTATTCGAGTTCATACAGTATTCGAGCTCAATCTCGTACAGTATTCGAGTTCGTACAGTATTTGAGTTCAATCTCGTACAGTATTCGAGTTTGTACAGTATTTGAGCTCAATCTCGTACAGTATTCGAGTTCGTACAGTATTTGAGCTCGAGCTCGATCCCAAGTAATATTGTTCGTTAGTTTCGTCGAGTTTACAAAGCCAACATATTATATATTTTTTTATTTTTATTAAATATAATATAATATAATGTACATAATATTATATTACATAATATAATATAATATTATGAACTCGAATATGAACAAAATGCAGACCGATTGATGAACAAAATGCGGACCGATTGATGAACAAAATGCGGACCGATTGATGAACAAAATGCGGACTGATGAAACAAAACGCAGACTGGGAGTGAGAACTGAGAACCGAGAAAGAACACGGACTTGATGGGTAATTCACGTTTCACCCAAATAAATGACCTATACCCAATGGGTCATTTAGTTCGACCCAATGGATAATTAGTATAGACCCAATGGATAATTAGTATATACCCAATGGATAATTCAGTATATACTTAATGGATAATTGGTATTTTCAACCATTTAAACTTTAAATGGATAAGTCACGTAACATTTTACTTGGAGTGAAAAATTACGATTAACTCTAATCATTTTTTGATATAGGCTGAACTAGTACATAACTACAAAAGAGGAAATATTTATTCGAGTGGCTAAATGTGGGGATTTCATTTATTATTTTCTTATGTTCAATAAAAGAAAATATTATTAAAAATCTTCATATTTCATGGAGGAGATTTTCAAATTTAGTCAAAGTTTCTTAAATACTACTTCTACTTCTTTCGTCAAGATCTTTTATCAATTTTTAATTGGTTCAAATTAAAATTGATTAAGACATGAACCGAAGTCGATAAATATGATGAATCGAGAATTTGATCGTTTTAAAAATGATTATATGTGTTAGGGAAGAATTATATCATTCGTAATCAAACTTGTGAAAATTTTGTTATTTTATGATATGAAATTATCCACGAGTCACCCGTTACCCAACCCAACTCGACCCACCCAAAATTATCCAACCCAACTAAACCCAATAATTACAACCCAATTATATCCATTAACCCAATGGGTCATTATCCAATAAGTCTTATCCAATAAGTGAAAATAGTATATGGGTAACGGTTATCCAACGGGTCACCCGACCAATTTGATGAGCCTAACCACCCCTGATGCTAATGTCAAAGTGTCCGTCTCTTGTGAAACCGCTTACCATAAGATCAAGGCTTAGAGGGAAAATATGTAAAGAGCAAATTAAATTTGAGGATCGAATTACAATTACTTTTTTATGCTGCCAAAATAAAAAAAACTAAAAAATGGAGGGCTATCCTGCAAATAAATAAAAAATGGCGGAATAGACTCACCTCCTTCTTCTCGCCTTCTCTGCCACCGCCGTAGCCTCGCATCTCAACCATCTCCGCCTTGCCTTCTCCACCATTGCCACCACGTATCTCCATCGTTGCCGTCTCGCATCTTCGCCGTCGCCGCCTTGCCTACTCCATCGTTGCCTCCTCACCTCTCCAACTTCGTTGCGTCGCCTTCTCTACCGTCTCATTACAATCTCTATGCCATTAAATTGCAATCTCTCCTTCCGTGACATCGCGATCTCTGCCGTTGCCGCCTCATCTTCTCCGGCGTCGATCCACCTCGACTTCTCTGTGTCGCTTCGTTGTCTTCTCACCTTCTCAGTCGTCGCATCGTTGAAAATCCGATGTTCATCGACTGTTCGTCGTGAAGGTCGGTCTCACTAGGGTTTGTGCCGGCGTCGCCAAGGTCGGATTCACGAGATTTTTCGCCGGTGTTGTCAAGGTCGGATGCGCCAGAGTCGTGAAGGTCGGATACGTCGGCATCATTAGCATTCGCCGGCGTTCGATTGCTAGAACAGAGTTCATTTCCAGCCGAGTTCTTGGAAGGAGAAAGGGGAATTTTTGGGAAATTTTGGATCAAATTCGAGTCAAAACATGAGTCATGGTTGAAAATTAGAATATGTTAATCTATCTTTGGGCTTGGCCCCTACCATAGTTAAAAATCATACAGGAAAAAAGAAATATCAAATTATAATAATGAATCATCAAGTATTTTAAATAATTAATATTAAATAAATATAATCATGGGTTGAATGATTTTCTAACCCTAACTTTAGGTTAAAAGTGTCACTATAATCTCGTAAACTCATAAAGTGCCAAATTAACCCGAGCTTTATGATGAATTGTGCAGATATAACTTTTCGGTCAATTTTCAACGTTAACCGGGAGACTTGAGCATTGATCAAATATGAAATGATGAAAATACCCCTTACTTTTAATCAAAATAATGTGTTCTCCATTTTACCCATTTCTTCTTCTTCGAAGCCCCTTTACCCCCAACCACCACCAAACCACCACCACATCCACCGCTTCGTTCAATAACTCGCTTGCAGAATTGATCAGAACCGCGTAACTTTCCATCGCGATTACATAGCAATTTATACTTTAAACATGAAAACACTCCATAAATCACTTCACCTATGTTAAACCCAACAGGTTTATGAATTTCCTCAACTTGAAGCTCAGTTTTAATGGTGGCCAACTTGACAGAATCATTATCAATCATGTAAACCAAATGAATTCACCTTTCTCTTGTTTTCATTACCCTCTGAACAAAAATGCACTTTTTCCACAGCCCCAAAGTGCTCCAACTACAGCACTTCCGAGCTTCGTGCGGCCAATGGAAAGTGGAGCCAGCGCAGCAAGGTGGTCACCACCCCCGACCACCACAACCACAAACTCTCGCCGCCAGTCACAACCTCCCACCACCCATCGCTACCATCCCCACGCCGGCCACTGATCTCCACCGCCCATCCTTCTTCTTCTTCTTTCCAGAACCCCATCGCCACCACCCAGAAACCTTTCGCTACCACCCCAGAAACCCATTGCCCCTCCTCTACCTAGCCCTCTTCGCCGCCGCCGCCTCCACTCACTGCCCGAATGGTCACGCTCAAAACCATACCACAACATCGAATCGTTCTCTTCGCCAAACCCTCCTTTGCGTAGCCCTCTTAGCCAAACCCTCCACTCTCTGCCCGAACGATCGCCGCTTGAAACCCCACCCTTCGTCGCCGCCTTCGCTCTCTGCCTGAATAGTCACCGCTCAAAACCCTATCGTCGGCGAGGTGAATCGGGCAGGAAGAAGAGGAAGGGTAGGCTAATTCAATCGGGCAAGAAGAGGAAGAAGGGTGGACGAGGGCATTTTTGTCTTTTAATTTTTGATTTTTTTTCTTTTTTACCAAGGGTAAAATGGTCACTTTATTACATTCCGATCAAAATTACCATTGACCATCGAAGTCAACGGCTAGGCTTGGATTGATACATACGTCTAAAAATTAGGGTTATTTTGGTACTATTTTATTTTACATGGTTAGATTTGCACTTTCGGCGTAAAGTTAGAGTTATTTTAGCACTTATTCTATAATCAAACATCAAATGAAAACCCTATAAAATCAAAATTGAAATTTAAAATATCATTTCATACCATTAAAACATCAATAATACATCAAATAAATTTTTAATATTAAAAAATAAGAAACGTCAATATCAATTTTTAAAAATGACAAGCTGAAAAGCTAACATATCAATGAAAAAGAAAATATGAGTTTAAAATTCAAAATTATTTTGTTACATATGATAAAAACTATTTTGACATTCCACACCTATCTACTAATGTTATTGATTTTTTGACATGATAATTCACAGATATAAGATGATATGTATTATTTATGTATATTACAGATAAATAAGACATAAAACATCAAACACCCATAATTCAAAATCGAATTAATTAAATGAATCACCACTGTCACAACAAAAATATATAAAATTAGCATATGACAGTGGCAAACTTTAATTTGAAATTTTACATTTACATGTGAAAATGTCAATCGTCATAACTATCAAACCATCAAATATCATTCATTACAAAAAACTTCAAATGCCCTAATAAATCGTTAACATAAAACTGAAAAAATTTAAATCAAGCTAAAACATCAATGACAATCAAGCGCCTCAACACTAACAATCAATCATCATAACTAAAAAAATAATGTCAAACAATACATCATAAATAATCAAATTCTATCTTTTTCCCGACTTGTTTCCGTTCGCCGCTGACTTTTTCACGAACTTGCATTCTTTTGCTGGTTTTGAAAATGGCGACTCTCTTACTGCATCAACACACAGATCAAAGGTTGACTACGGTTCTCTGTTCAGGGGAACACCTTTAGAGCATGGTTCCTCATAACGTTATTCTATTAACTCATCAATGACATCGTAGAGCTCTCTGACATGGAAAGTATTCCTATGAAATAATATAAAACATCAAATACAGTAATAAAAACATCAAAATCTGAAATTAAAACATTACAATAGCACACATAACATCATTGACAACTACATTGAGAAACATCAAACACGGTATTTATAACATCAATATCAAAATTTTAAAACATCAAACAATACACACAAAATATCAAAAGAATAAAACTGAACATCGGTTGCATACTTAAATATGAAAACACCACAAGCATCAAACACTGAAATTAAAAACATTACACCAACACACATAACAATACTTAGAGCTTAAACATGAAAGCTTAAAGATAAAACCAGAAATACCAACAACAATATCTAAACATCACAACTAAAAAAAACTACAGTTCATACTTCAATCTCGAATGCAGCAACAGTGGGCAAGTGCTCTTAGACAACTAAGAAACAGTGACAACAACACAAAAATTAGCACAAATAGTAACAAAACCCTAAGATATCACACACAATCAAAACAACAAAACTAAACATCAATTGAAAACTTCTACAAACATCAAATACTGAAATTAAATCATCACACCAACACAGATAACAGTACTTAAAACCTAAACATGGAAGATCAAACATAAAACCCGAAACATTAACAACAATATTAAAACATCACAGCCGAAAACTAAAAAAACTTACAAATCTTCTTTCCTTCTCGATTGCAGCAACAGTGATGCAAATTTTCTTAGACATATAACAAACATCAACAGCAACACAAATATTAGCACAAATCCATAAGAACAATTCGCAAAACACGAACATTGTTGTTGAGAAAATAATGGGGGAAATATTGATATTTATACCTGGATTTAAATGACAATTTATGAAATTTCACACTCATCCCCTAGACTTTTAAAACTCCAATTAGAAATCCCATACTACATTATCAACAATTTAGTCCATGATCTCGTTGCAAGACCGTCTCGCACAAGGCTTTGTCTATGTCAAAATGTTAAAAACCGTTGCCATAAGTTAGGGAGTTGTTAAATCACGTAATGTATTTTATTAGTTTACATCCTGATACGTGCACTCATGCATAATATAGAATTTTATTTTATTTTTTAAAAAAAGTAAATAAAAATAAATTACCCTTATTCCTCTTCTCGCACCCACCTGTAGGTGCCACTGCCTCACCTACTAAACTACTGCCAAAGAACCACTATCACCCCACCCCGCAAGAACTCCTCCCCAAGCCACCCCCGTTGAAACCCTCAGCTCGGTTCGACCGCTAACATCAAAGAAGATCTAGTATAGGAAAGCCAACGTTACAGATGACCGGTGCAAGAAATAGAACTATGTTCAATGGATACAAAATACCACCGCTTAAGAAATAGAACATCACCACCTTCATGACATGTAATACTTTGTATAATATATGAAGGTATTGGGACCATCCTCTAATAAAATCATCTTTTGCAGTGAATCATCTTCTAATAAAATCGTCTTTTTTCATTTTTCCACGAGCACAAATACAACATAAATAGAGGGCCAATGTGATTATATTACTAGGGAAAATAAAAGTTGAACAAATATGTTATGCTATTTCCGTTCCAGAACAAAATTTTTACTTTTCATTTTCGTCTGTCTCAAAATAAAAATTTTATTTTGATTATTTTCTCATTTAAACTGAAATTTATCCAACTCATTTCAAACTTACGTTTCACTTACGATATCAGCATGCATAAATTTTAGTGCAAAAATGCGATAGAAAGTAAATGAAATCGGATAGATAGAGCACACTACCAAATTGCGGTTGTCCTGGTTCATTTTTTTCATTCGATCCATGTAAAGAGTTTAGTTATCATAAAAAAAAGAAGTAGAATGACTGATCCTCCTGGCCTCACATGTAGCTTTTTAATACGAATCACCTACAAAATAAAGCTATATTTTATCCAATTCAGCATAAGCATTAGTTTTAAATTACACTCCATCTAATATATACTCTAAAATAATAAAAGATACTTAGGAAACAAAGATGGGATCCTAATGGTCAGAAGATCAAAATTAAGCTTGGAGAAAATCAAGCCTCAAAACTAGTATTTAATTCTAAATTCATGAACCAAATTTGCCAATTCACATCACACCCATTATTTCGGAACGGCCAATTGTGTTCAACAACAAAACAGCACCCATTTCCAAATTTTGCAGCTGCCTGCGCCTTTTTTCTTCGTCTTCTTCCTTATTTTTGCAATCTGGCTGGATTTCTTGTTTGTATAAATTTTGCAACCTGGCCGGATTTCTTGTTTGTACAAATATGCATCCAAAACACCATTATTTCGGATCGACCAATTGTCACATGTGAAGTTTCAGCAACACAAAAACATCCATTTGCAGTTTTGCAGGTACCTGTT
The DNA here is from genome assembly GCA_037428765.1 of Rubia yunnanensis. Classification (NCBI taxonomy): domain Eukaryota; kingdom Viridiplantae; phylum Streptophyta; class Magnoliopsida; order Gentianales; family Rubiaceae; genus Rubia; species Rubia yunnanensis. The sequence continues at coordinate 9,335,212 of CM075070.1, forward strand.
CTTCTTTATTTTTGTTTCGCATGCAACTCCTTATGTTTTATTTCTATGGATGTAAAATATTGATAAGCTGTAACGTTGTCAACAAATTTCGGTCGGAATGATGATGAATCCGTGGTAAAGGAAATAGGTTGTAATGTAGTGTGGAAAATTTTGTTGGAGTTTAGCACAATATCATCGTTCAAGGATAATGTGATCAATTTTATTGACATTGTAATGTTTATAGGGTGGGTCTCCTGACATGCGGCCTATCCATAAGATTATGGACATGCCACTTATTTCTTACCTTATACAATGCATTTCTTTAATTACATACAAAATTTAAAATTTTTAAAAATATTTTTTTATATCATATATTTTTATATTTTCACCTTCGAATACATATTATTATTTGTTTTAACTTATAAAATGAAATATTTAAATTTTATAAAAAATTACAACATTTAAGGCAAGTGCCCCTGAGTACTGTCCATAAGATTCAGGAAAGGCCGCCTTTCCTGAGACTTTTCCCATGTTTATATATCAAATTAAACAATGAATATAATAACTGAACAAAAACACCTGTGACCTCCTTCAACGCAAACAATCTGGTATCTTGGGGTATTATTGTATTTTAAACTGTAAAAATTGTATTCCCTTATTTGAGATTGTGTGTAGTATAATTTGACTTGGATTAATATATAAATACTGACTGCACAGATATTGAACTGCACATTCCACCGATTTATGATGCACCTTCATGTTACCGGATATACAATGTAAGAATTGCTGCTTCAATAACTATGATATTTGTAAAAATTGTGTAAAATATTATAAACAACTCAAATTTAGTATTAAATACACATTTAAGTGTTTATTTATTTATTATGATTTAAGGTTAGAGCCCGTCTCTTGAAAGAGCGTTTTTTCATAAGCCATGAAAAAAATTAAGGTTTAAAGTGCAAATTAGAAGAGATGAAGATAAAATTTTTGGGTGCATGAATCGGGATATAAACTTTATAACTACTAATGCTGCATAATACATTTTTAATATTGCAACTAAAACCATTTACCTTTTATTATTCTAATTAAACACCGTCTTTCCATAAGCTTATGGGAAGACGGTGTTTCCCAAGACTTTGCTTTAAGGTTATGGTCAAATTATAAAAATGAAATAATGCCATTATAAAAAACAATGTTTAATGGAAAAGCATAATAATATTAGAAAATCATCATTATTGATACAAATACTTGGATGAGGCGGTCTCCAATCTTATAATGGAACGGAGAGTTTAAGTACAATTATTTTGAGCTATGAGATATTTTTTTTAATTTTTTTTTAGTAATAGGTCATGTATTCATATAGTGATTGCAAATTTATGTATGAATTGTATTGTATGACCAGTCACGTTAGTTCTAATCTTGTTCTCCAGATTTGGGGTGGTTAGCTACTATACATAGATGGAGGAATCGGAGACGCTGTCTTTGCGGTCAAGGCGGAAGAAGGCGCCCATGAACATCTCGTGCTGCTTCAACGGGCACCAGCGGGCGGACTCCATGGACGCCGCCTCGTCCTCCTCCCCGATGCATAGCCCCCTCAGCCGAGCCCTCAAGGGCCGGTGCAAAGGTCTGATAGCCCGGATGGGCCGCCACCGCCGCCATTCCTCCGCCGATCTAACCTACGACCCCCTCAGCTACTCCCAAAATTTTCAGGTAATAGATTGTAAAACTCATTTTTGAATCAAATTTTGCAGCAACATGCATGATATCATGCCGGAATGAGAAATCACGTGAATTATGAGCGTGTGTATTGATATTAATAAATGAGTACAAAGTGTATTATAATCATATATACTACTGTGTTGCATGCACATACATTTATACATGCTGCTGTGACAGAAGAAGTGGGAGATTGGAATGAGTCGACCAAATTTCAGTTCAACTAGAAAATAGTCAGAATAGGAACCTTTGATTGGCACATAATAAGATTTTCTGATCATGTTTCTACATTCTATTACCAGGACAACGAACCCGACCATTCCGACCACAATGGCTTTGCTGGCCGGAGCTTTGTGTCGCGGCTTCCCGTCTCGCCCGCGTGCTCTAGCAGGTACTCGTATTCGGCCAACAGCGCCAAGGCAGCCTTGCTGCTGATGACTCCGACGAGCTCCCGCGGGAAGGAACGGTCATGGTTCACGGACGAGACGCCCACACCGACGAAGAAGGGAAATGGTGTTAGTGGCGGCGGAAGCAGGAGTATGGACTTGTTGACATCGAGTGGATCGTACGAGGATATGTCGTGTTCCCCGGCTGCTGCTTCTTCACGTCGAATGTTGGTTGAGTTGTGATAGTTTTGTGTGTTTGTACTCGTATAGATTGGAAATTAACTAAAGGTGGTGTAATTGGTTACCACTCCAATATTTGTATACTTTTAGAGAAACTTCCATGGTTGTGTTGTGTTGTGTTGTGACAGTGTATGTGTGTTTGAAGCGGAAAAATAATAATAAAAATTGTGTGACGCTCACACGTTAAATTGAGAGGATGGACGGTGAATAACCGGTATTAATCAATTATCTTCTCTTATTATCATTTCTTTTCTTTTTATTTTCATCGCAAATAACATATAATAAGGATTGTTTGCTATTGGTATCAATCGGGGGTATTTTCATAATTATTTCGACTTCCCTTCTTTGAGGAAACGACACTGTTTTCCATGGAATTACCTGCATTTTTCTGTTCCTCTTCTTTATCACCGGTGTCACCTTTGTTCTCTAGTTGACTCCGCCTAATTCCTACTATTCTGGTTGCCTCTTCTTCATCGGCTCAGCGTCGTTGTCATCGGCTCATTGCTGTTGTCGCAGGTATTATTGTCCGGAGGTATTTTGTTTCACAGATTCAATTTATATTAAATCAAATTTGTTTTGATCAATTACGAGAGAGGCACTCTATTTTATCCAGTGACGTTAGATGTCCGTTTTACTTAGCTATATTGTTGAATCATATACTTACCACAAAGGCCTTTGGATTGTTTACTTGTTTGCATGATTACTATGTGTATTGGACTAGGTACAGTGGCGAAACCAGGAGGAAAGGTTAGGGGGGCTGAAAAGAGGCAAACGAATTTTTCCAACGCTAAATACAACAATTTTTTTCCACCGGCAACAGGCGGCGGAAGGCGGCACGACAGGCGGTGGTGCCGTGGTGAATCAACTGCGTTTTGTGGATGGAGGCTGAAGCTTGGAGGAAGAAGAGTTTATTATGTTTGGTCGTTTGGGCTTGGATGGAGTATATTTGGTTTAATGAATATTTGGGCCAATTGGGTTTCAGCCCAATTGGCCTCAATTTTTATTTCCTTCAGCTTAACAGAACGAACGTCGTTTCACTTAAGCCAAAACGGCGTCGTTTGGTTTAATTAGAAAAGAAAAAATATAAAAACAAAAGATGTCATCTTCTTCGTTCAGCCTTTGCAACAGCAAAGCTGAAGCCTGAAGGCATCCGGTCCGGCCGTCGCTGGCTCAAAGGGGGGCGGAATCCGGTGGCTTCCGGTGGCTCTAGGCCTAAATTCCGGGCCGCAGGATCCTAGGGTGGCGCTAGCACCTCCTCGTCCCCCTAGTTCCGTCGCTGACTAGGTAGGTTATCTGTGATTTGTTTGATCAGTATGCCTGGAGATACTGTGGTGGTGGGTGATTTTGATGTTAAATGTCACTATGTCTTATTGATCAGTATACTTGCTTACTATGTCTTGAGATCATAGTAATTGGTTGTTCAGATGAAACTATAGTTGGGTGTATTCGATGTTTTGGAAAAGTCTTAATAATACCTGTCGGATTACTGATTTTTTTGTGTACTATTTGATTGTAAAGCTTGTGTTGTATGCATAAGATTTTCAGAAGTTACGGGAGTATGGACTTAATTCTGGTTAATCTACTAAGTTCTTGTGTAGTATGTCTATGCCGTTTCCTTAGTGATGGTTATGACCCTAGTATGAACTTGAAGGAAATTTTCTCTGTTCGAAATTGTGCTCAACTATAGAAATATGACCTTTATAGGCTGTAGTCTCACTGAAGTTGCCTCCGCCGTTGCTTTCCTTATCTCGCTTATTGCCACCGTCATCCTACTCCCTGTAAGTACACTTCACCTTTTTTCCAGTAAGTTTGTGTGCGCAATTAGGATCTTGTAACCCACAATTGATCTTCTGATGTGACCGTTTAGCTTGCAGATTCTATTGTCGAGTTCTGCTGATTTTGATGGAACTTTGTATGAACTTTATGATGATTGATTGAGTTTAGGCACCTGATAAGGGCTTCATGTTTAAGGGATTTTATAGTTATGTTGAAGAATTTGTTGATGTTCCGTACTTATGTCGCATAGAACTACACAAGTAGGGCACATAACTGAACCCTATTTGGATACTATACATTTCTCATCATGCATCCTGATTTTCTTAAAATTCACTGTTTTTTGTTGTTTCTGCTTTTCCGGGTCTGTTCGGTGAATTTGCTTGTTTTTGGACTGATGCTTAGCAATTCAAAGTTGTAAACTTTGGCGGTTAGGGCCCTTTATATTGAAATTTTTGTCATGTCCGTGATAGGCATTCGACATAGAGGGTTTTCTGAGTTAGGGTTATAGTTATGGTGAAGAAGTTTTTGTTGCTTATCACTTATGTAAGATATAAATAATTCACTTGATTAGGCTACATAGCAGAATCATTCTTTATCTTCTCAATATGCATTCCCTCAAAATTTATTTCAAAAAAAAATCTCAAAATTCACAGTTTGTTGTTGTTTTCAGGTCTGGTCAAGTTCATTTCCCTGTCCAGCTCTTGCTTCGAGACGGATGCTTAGGAGTTCATTGTAAACTAATTTACTTAGGAGCTCTTTGAAGCGAAGGTTTGATCATAATCCTTATACTAATTTATTCCTTCGAAATTTGATGAAGTTTTATGTTAATCTAATGATCATAGGTTGAGTTTAAGCTTTTGACATAAAGGGTTTTCTGAGTTAAAATTTTAGAAATGATGAAGAATATTTGTTGGTCATGACGTATGTTAGATCAAAACACTTGATTAGGGTTCTACATAGAACCATTTCTTTATTTTCTCTCATTATGCATTTTATGTGATTGTTCCCCATTGCTTCTTGAAATTATTTCACCATTTTTGGTGTTTTTTGTCAAGTCTTTTCCAATTTATACCTTGTACAATTCTTGCTTCTGGGCTGATACTTAGGAGTTCAAAGTTGTCCTCCTAAGTATCAGTTTGCTTCAGTTGTCCTCCTAAGTACTTAAGTCTGAGTGTGCTAAGTAATTATAAGTACATTTTAATTTTTCTGGACTGCTCCTCTCCAGCTACAGTACTTTCTTGTCGCTAGGCTTGCCGGAAAGGCACTAAACTTGAAACAGAAGGTATAGTTAGATCTGTTGGTGGAGGCAATAACAAAATTATCAGGTACAGTCAGTTACAAATTCAATCAGTAGTTCTTGCCTGGTTAATAATGTTAGTAATTTTGAGTGATTTTTTTTGCTACCGAATTCAGTTTTGTTTTAGAGATTTCATTGGATACCTATATAAAATATAACAATGGGACCATTTTTTTATCTTCATTACTTGTTTCCTAAATAAAGTTGTGTGTTTGATATGATAATTTGGTGATCGTTACATTTATATCTCATTTCGTGGATGAATCAACACTCTAGCGTCGGGGGTTCTGTGTTCTGCTTGTTTGCTAATTGTTGAGTGTCTTTTCAGAAGTTGATTGCTCGAGAATGACTTTGAATTGATTTTGGTGAATGTGAGTTTTCACTTCTATTCTTTTCTTTTGGGTCAGTTGCAGCAAACTCTAATATTTCTCCTGAAGACACTAAGTGGGAATGTTGTCCTACTCAATAAATTAATACAATATGAATTTTATTTATTTCAGAAACATGGATGATTGTTACTGATTTTGTTTAGAATTGCTTAGATTTAAATTTCTTCTGTGTATAATGATGGAGAAAATAACTCTTTACGCGGTTAGAACCGAAACACTACCAACGTGATGAGTACAACTGAACTCAAACTAACATTCAACTAATTTAATTAAATGGAAACATCATTTCATAGGACAATTGATTCCATGCTATCTTCAAAGTTTTTAACTGGCTGTGCAGATCTTCAAGAGGAGATATAAGAGCCATTGCTACAATAGCATACAGGAACACCTGCAATGGTAAATTCATGTTATTACAAACTAGCATAGTAGTTTACAGAAATATTTCAATTCTATTTCTTACCTGTAATAATTTACATATTGTATTTATTCTAAATTGTATTTATTTAGAAATTTTCATTAACAATTTGCAGTGGTTTTGTTTGATTTTGTAATCAATTAATATGTTCTCTGATGGCAGCAGACCCTGCGTTAAAGCACTTTAAATCACATAAGAAAAGTGTCGCCTGGCTGAAAAGGGTTGGTGATGCTTTGACTGTTATAGTGGTTGCTGGTAAGTGATTGCACTTAAGAAGATTGACACCCTTGCTTGTTTAAATTTTGTTTCATTGTTCGTCGAAAATGGTATGTATATGATCTCTGCTCTATCTCTATTTACAAAGTGAAGCATCTTTTTTAAAGTGCCTATAATTGTGCACCAAGTGAGTGCTCCGGTGGTTTAGTGTCTGGCAGATTTGGTGTTGCATAAAGCGTCATTTATATATCTACTCACTGATGTTGGGTGTCTTATTATTGCATGTTGAACCCTGTTGCACTCGTCTCCCTAGAGTTCGGGTTCATCCTTTATGTTTCTGATTTGTATGTTTCTGATTATGTTTCTCAAGGTTTAAGATATCATTTTATGATAATAAGATGGCTTTAGTAGCCAGTGCTTAACTGAATGAAAGCTCATTGATAGGTAGCATTGGCTTCTAATTTTCTTTCTTCTCATCTTTTCATTTAATTCTTTTTTGTCCCCTTGGTCTAGTTTTGTTGTAGCTCTAGGGTAAGATCATAACAATCACTTGTGAGATGGGCTACGCCTCAGCTTCATGATATACATGCCTTAGCCAAAATGGTTGATCCTACTCTAAATGGAATGTATGCCACGAAGTCTCTATCTCGTTCTCTAATATAATCGCTCTTTGTGTACAGGTAGCGTTACTACACAAGTTGTGATTAGTCCATAGTTCAGCGATCTTTGTGCATTTGTGACCATAATCTGGTTTTGTTTCTGAGCAGTCCTGGCGATCCAACGATGAATCCGAGTTTTCATGCAAGGCTCTGGATCACGAGACTTATGAGATTTCATAACCAACCCCCACTGCATCTTAATTTCTTCTCTTCACGCTTGTGTAGAACACACTATTTATGAATTCTAGATTGAATGGGACTTCTTATGAATTGGATAGGAGTTTCTGCAGGGATCAAGCAAGGTTTATATAGAACACAAAACCAATGGTCGCATCCATTAAGCAAATGTGTCTATCCATATGTTCTTAAACAAATACATCTCTTCGATTCTTTATGAATAGATGTCACCTTTCGTGTTACTGTAACATGAACTCATGTTTTATTTTAGTCCTATATTTATCATTTAATGGAAAAACAATGTCACATTCTTATGATATCTAACAGCTTTGTCAAGGAACGAGACAATTGAAGGGTATATCTTTGTGCAATAATGATACTACGCATGAGAATCTCATTAGACAGTTCTTTGATAAGAACCATTTCTTCATTTTGGATTCAGTTGTGGAATAAAGATTTGATCTTGATTTTATCTTTGTTGATTGGATGATTAATGTAGAATCTTCATTGTTTGGTCTATATTTCTATTTAGGTAAATATAGTAATTAGAGCATAAGTGTCTGATTTTGATTTGGTTATTGAACATATGACTTTGTTATGTCAGATGCTTACATTTCAGATAATGTTTTGCTTATGATCTTTTTGGTTTAAAAGGTGTGTTTATGATTTTTTTGTGAACTCAAATCTGGTTTGAGCTAACTGTGACAAATTACATATCTGATAAAGTTGTATTAATATTGCCATATTAATTTATTTTATGTGAAAATTATGACCACTTGATAAGAGGTGTGTAATGCATCAATGCCACCACGCTAAACATTGACCTTCTACGATTGTAACACAACTTGATCCAAATACGATTTATTTTCATTATTTAATGATTTCTAACTAAATTGATTATTTTACTTCATAATTTATATAGTTATTCTCTTAGATGATTAAAATATAAAATTTATTATTCATTACACAATTTAATTGTGAAACATAAAAAGTACATAAAAATTAATCTCATTTTTTAATTAACAATATCGCACGAAGCGAGATAAGACTCTACTAGTTGATTACAATTTGTGTTTTATGTTGATGAACCGATTGTTGATTCGCTCCAACTCCAATCCTATACCATATAACTACCAATAATATCATAATGTTGGGAAAATTGATATTTTCCTCTTTGATTGATCAAGATGAAAGATGAAAAAGAATGAAAAATAAGACACCGAAATTTGGTAACGCGGAAAATCTAAATCGGGAAAAACCGCGGGACAATGTAGTTCAAATCTTCCACTATGAAGGCTATAGTAAGGTTACAATATATCTCACCCAAGTAGGATGGATTACAAGGCTACTCACACTATATGGTGGAATACTCACTTGCTAGAGAGGATGAAGACTTCTCTAATTCCTCACTCTAAGAGTGGATCTCTCACTAGAGGATGAAAGTGGCTATGGATTGGAGTGAATAGACTTGAATGATGAACTCTCCTCTAAGACATGTATTTATAGGTGAACCAAGAAAGCTCTAGAATTCTCTTCCCTTTCTCCAAGAACCATAGTAAATGCTTGGAGCCTTCTAGGATGTAGTCTAGATTCTTCCCCCATCATCTTAGAAATATCCCCATTTTCCATCAATGGAGAGTTCTAGAATTAGGGAGGAAAGTCCAACAAATCTCCCCCTCCTGACCTAATTAGAAGGGATCATCACACCGGCACCTTTGCAACAATCTTCAAACTTCTTACTTGGTACTGCCTTAGCCATCATGTCTGACCAATTATCATCGGTGTGCACCTTTTCAAGCTATAGTCGTTTTTCCTCCAATACATCTCGAATCCAATGATAACAAACATCAATATGTTTTGTCCGTGAATGGTAGGCTGAATTCCTGGCTAAGTGGATGGCACTCTGGCTGTCACAAAAGAGGATATACTTCTCTTGCTTTAACCCCAATTCCAGCAGGAATTTCTTCATCCATAGCATCTCCTTGCAAGATTCTGTGGCGGCAATGTACTATGTTTCTATTGTAGAAAGAGCCACACACTTTTAGAGTTTTGACTGCAAAGACACAGCTCCCTATGCAAAGGTAGTTAGATATCCCAATGTTAATTTTCAAGACTCCAAGTCTCCAGCCATGTCTGCATCCGTGTATCCCTCCAAGACAGGTTCTTGTTTTCCAAAGTACAAACACCAGTTGGTAGTTCCTCTAAGATATCGAAGTATCTATTTCACAGTTGCCCAATGTTCCTTCCTATACTTTGACAAATGCATGCTCACCACACCAATCGCATGTGCAATATATGGTTGTGTACATATCATGGCGTACATGAGACTACCAACAACCGACGAATATAGAACACCTCTCATATCTTCATCACCTTTTCGGCTTTGTTTCTTATCTAACTTGAAGTACCCGCCAAGTGGTACACTAACAAGTTTTCCCTTGGCCATGTTAAATCTTTGAAGGATCTTCTCAATGTATCTCTCTTGGGATAGACAAAGTAGCCTTTCAGATCCATCTCAAGTGATTCTCGACCCTAGAATCTGCCTGGTTGGTCCCAAGTCTTTCATAGCGAAAGAATTACTCAATGATTTCTTAAGAGCAGTCATTTTACCTTTATCTTGCCCAACAATCAACATATCATCAACATAAAGCATCAGTATGAGAAAGTCACCTCTATCGTACCTCTTCATGAAGACACAATGATCAGTGTGCATCTTCTTGAATCCATGATGATTCATGAAGGATTTGAATTTCTTGTACCATTGGTGCAGTGCTTGCTTCGAACCATAGAGACTCCTTTTGAGGTGGCACACCAAATGCTCTTTTCCTGGATGTATGAATCCCTCGGGTTGCTCCATGTAAATTTCTTCCTCAAGGTCTCCATGTAAGAAAGCCTTCTTAACATCTAGTTGTTCAACCTCCAAATCCAAACTAGAAGCGAGACCCAACACAACTCGGATTGATGACAGGTTCACCACAGGTGAGAATATTTCATCGAAGTATATTCCTTTCTTCATATTGCATCCTTTAACAACGATCCGAGCCTTATACCTTGGTTTGAGATTGTTCTCCTCGGTCTTGAGATTATACACCCATTTTCCCTTTAGAGCTCGTTTCCCTTTTGGTAGCTTCACAAGATCATGGGTATGATACTCGTGTAAGGACTGCATCTCCTCTTGTATAGCCCTTTCCCAATCGTCTCTATGATCACTTGCCATGGCTTCAGCATAGTATTGAGGTTCTCCCTCATAGGTGTGTGTGACGTACTCGTCTTGAGGTTACCTGGATGAAGGTCGTCTCTCTCTAGTGGAACGCCAAGGCTCAGATTCTACTCGATCACCTGCTTCTTTAATTGCTCCACCACCTGTCTAAGGTTGCTCTGTTGTGACTAGCTCAACATTGATCTCCACTTCATCCCGATTGCCCTCAACTCCTGCATCATCTCGTACCACCAGAGATGGCATCAGATCATAGTATCCCTTGGTCCGCCTAGACTAGGATATTTGTAACTTTTTGCAACCACTAATAGTCTGGTCCTCGAGGAAGACAATATCTCGGCTTTTGACAATATTTTTTTGGATCGAATCCCACAACTGATACCCAGACTCATCTTTGGGTGATCCAAGGTAGATGCACTCATTAGTTTTTTTATCTAACTTGTCCCGCTCATCCTTTGGAATGTGAACAAACACTCGACATCCAAACACTTTACATCCAAACACTTTTAGATGATCACATGCCACCTTTTCTTAGAAATATCCCCATCTTCCATCAATGGAGAGTTTTAGAATTAGGGAGGAAATTCCAACACATAAATCATCACATCTCAATGTATGTTAAACAATCTTTCTACTAAGCTAGCTAATAAAATCTTAATTTGTGAGCATAGCGAGCATGCGGTAATGTATAGCAATTGGATTTTTGTTTTCCGGAAGTGCCTTAATGATGAGATTGGTGAATAAACTTTGATGTTATCCGACTCATCCCCACAAATGACCAGTAGGTGTTCAATTTATGCCATGTTAGGCTTGTTGAAAGACCACAGTGCCAAACCAAAACGCTTTCTTTTTTGTGAACTCATGGACCGCACTTGCACTCGCACCCGTTTCCGTATAAGAATTAAAGAATATAAAAATACAAAACTAATCCTATCATCTTGTAAAAATATCAATTAATCCTGCAAAATTTGAAAGTGCAAAATTAACCATAAGATTTTGAAAAATTGTGTCGATATATCTAAATTGCACTATTCAGGCCTTGACCTAATTTGAAAATAGGAAAATACCACTGGACTTAAAACTGAAAAATATCATGACCTTTCTACCCTTGCTAAATTAGCAATTTAAATTAAATCATAGGGATAGATCATCACATTCCGTAAAAACATAGCATCAAAATCAATGAGTCGCAATCCGAATCTATCCCATCCAATACTTTCCACCATCACCATGACGAAGCGTAATGGTGTACATAGCGTTAAAATCATTCTGCACATAACACATAACACATAACCACTATCATAACATATACAAAACTCAAAAATAGGATTTCATAGAAAAACACAATAACTACATCACCATTACAATCCGCAAATAGTAACATTACCTTTATCAAAACTCATACAAAATCAAATACACCACAACTCATCTTCGTAGCAACTAACAAACCAAAACCCTAAGCCGCTCAAAGCACAACTTACATTTGACCACACTAACATAGCTTGCAAAAATAATTCTAAAGTAACCAAAGATGTTTAACATCTCTCATAACTGAAATTCAAGAAATTCGGCAACCAAATTCACTAACCTAGAAAATCCATTTGAACCAACCCTCACATTCACAATTTCGCCTCAAACTAAACAAAAACAACAAAACGATATTCGCTATCATGATTGAGCATCAATGAGGCATATTGTGGATGTATTTCAATCGGGTTTACCATTTTTCAGGTTGCCCTATTTTCTGGTAAAAACGCCACTTCTAGCGGCGATCGTCTTCTGTCACCTCGTGGAATTTTTGTGACTCTGTTGCAGCAAATCTGTGACAACAACCAGGATTTTTGCCATGGGAGAACGACCCTAAGCGATTGGCTGCAACAGGGGGGTAACATTTGGCGTTGGGAGAGACGAACGGGTTGAGTGGGGAAGGAAGAAAGGAGAAAAGGGGATAAAAAGGACAAACTTTTGATTAATAAGCAATGAGGATAATATCGTCTTTCTAGGTTTTCCAAATTTAGATTTTTCCCAGAGAGGTATAATTCTCATTTTACAGAATTCTGGTCACGTTTTCGTTGTTAGGGTTAGATTGGCACTTTCGACCAAATAATAGGTTTAGATTTGCACTTTCATATTTTACAGGGTTAGATTGACACTTTTGACCTAAATATAAAGTTATTTTTGCACTTTCCTTAAGAAAGAAAGCGTACTCTTCAATATCCCTTATGCAATCGAGATATCGTCGATGCACACTCTTGATTCTTGAGCATTGATCTACAATAATAGGTTCTTGGGAGATCTCCAATAGAAAACTCTTTGATGCTTAAGTAAGCGGGTGTATATGAAGATAAGTAATCGATCGTGAATGAATGCGAGATTGGACATACTCGGGTATTTATACTGAGGAGATCCCGTGAGATCTCCATGATTGTTTAGGGTTAGAATTTTCTTTCCTTGTAGGACAAGTATATGTGTTCAATTATGATTAGAATGTTAATCATAATTTTCATATTGGAGTGTATATATAATATATACTCTGTGTCGGCTTAGTCAGCCCATCGAGGAGATTGTGACTGATGATCGGCTGGGCCTTGGGCCCGTGTATCATTTAGTCCACTTTTTTAAAAGACACTTTTTTATTGATTAAATGCTTAGTTTTACGTTGAACTTTCAAGTTTTATTAAGTTGGATTATTACACTATTTGTAACAAGACAAAGCTTCTGCGAGACGGTCTCACAGTGAGATCAAGGATCAATGTGCAATATTACAAAGTTCATTAGCGATGGGGTTTCAAATATAATTTAAGAAAATTTGGGGGAGGAAGGAGGGATTTGGGTGTAAATACCACATTTTGGAGGTGTTGGGCATAAATAATTGGGGAATTAATGATTCAGGGTCGTAAGAATCTCGATGGTAAAAAATCCGGGTTGGAGAAATTCACAGATCAATTTTTTCCTCACATCCACACGATGCGCGGGTTATTACTACCAAACTTCATGTTTCATTTCCAGTGCGTGATATTTCAACCAAATCTTGTGATAGTTTTCTAAATCATTTTTTTACCAAACTTATGTGTTTTTTAGTTTTTTTTTCTTCTATTGTAAATCTTGTGTTTGCATGTTAAATTTTTGACACTTTATACATGTTGATACTAGTTAGTGAAATTTTATTATATTAAATTTTGATTTATAATTTATAATTTTATTATGTGTTAGTTTTCCAGCTTCCTTTTAAAAATTGGTATTGATGTTTTTTTTTCTTCTGAATATTATATTTTTATTTAATGTATCATTGATGTTTCAATCACATTAAATGGTTTTTAAATTTTTAGTACCGATGTTTTATTTTCTGGATGTTAGTGTTACATTTTATTGAACACTTTGATGTTTTAAAATTTATGTGTATTTTTATTTGATGTTTTAATTCTATAATTTGATTTTTTTTATTAGATGTTCAATTATTATTATTTAATGTTAATTTTTGGAACAATTCGTATATGGTACAACGGGGATACAATACATAATGTATCCCCATTAATAAAAATGACAGTAAAATAATTATTTACTATCCATTTTTTAAAGAGTATTTGTAGGAATGATTACAAATATGGATTTGAGTTTAAACATTACACCCTGGGGATACAATAAATCACGATACCCCAGGGGTACGATATAATTTGCATTTTTGGAATATTAAATTTTTATATAAAGTGTCCTTGATGTTTCAATAGTGTGAATTGATTTTTAAAATTTTAGCATTGATATTTTATTTTTTCCGATACCACTGGCATTTTTGTTACGAGTCCGTCTCTTGAAAAATGGTTTTTCCATAAGTCATGGAAAGAGCAATGTTTAAACTGCAAATTAGAAAAAATGAAGATAAAATTTTCGGGTTACATTAATCGGGATATAAACTTTATGACAACTAATGTTGCAGAGTAAATTTTTAATATTGAAACTAAAACCATTTACATTTTTATTATTCTAATTAAACTCCGTCTTTCTATAAGCCTCTTGGAAAATAGTTCTTCCCAAGACTTTGCCTCAAATGTTTTAAGTTTAATATAAATTTTATTATTTGACCCTAAATTTATTACTAGTTGATTTTTTAATGCTGATGTTTTAGCATTTATATTCGTCATTATATTAATTTTAGGTGTGTGTAAATTGGCCCAAAGGAATTGATTATGGCCCAATTAGTGTAGAAATCCAAATTCTATCCTTGGATCAGGTCAACCCAGATTCTACCGTCCTGCGGCACTATCACGCTGTTCTCCGGCTCAATCTTCCCCGATTTAGAGCCTCCGTCGATGACACCACCAAATATCCAGAGCCTGCATCGTCGTAAACTCGCCGAAGACGTTAATCCGATTTCAATCGATTGAAAAAATTCTGTTACCAGTCAACCGGCGAAATCCGTTACCAGTCGACCGAGAATTGGAGCAGAACTAGATTTCAGACGATGAGAGTCGAAACGCGAAGAACCGGCGATCGAAACAGGGTGGAAATCGATCGAAACAGGCGAAGAACTGATTCCAATCGGTCGAAATTCGAAGAACCGGCGAAGAAATTGAATCGGACGAAACCGAGGAAGTCGCCGGCGAGTCGTCGGCCTGGAGCGGTGAAGAGGATCTGGATTTTCTTTCTTTCCCGGGAAATTCGATATGGGTCCCTGAACTTCTTTGCATATTTTAATTCTGACCCCGAATTCAAAATAATAACATTCTGATCCCCGAATTATGAAAGTTGCTATTTCATATTTTACACCTGGTCTCATTATTACAATATTTGTAACAAATGTTCTTTGCATTTATGGACAGGCGTTACATCCGCTCATTAATCTCATTCTCCAATCCCCCCGCGTGACTCGGAGAGCTAAAAGGGAAAAGAAATTCTCATCTCGCAGGCTTTTGGCATTCTTGCAGCATCCCATTATGCCGTAAGTTGGTAAAGTTTTGATTTTTACCATATTTTATTTCATCTGAATCAATAAATTTTCAAGATTTGGTTGGTTTTTTGGAACTTTTGTTCTGTAGCATTGCCTTTCTGCTGATTCGTTGTTGTTGGGGCTTTTGACAGGGACAGAGCTTGACTTGTAATAATAAATCAATTGAAAAAAGTATTGTGATTGTTATTATTATAGAGGTGGAGAGGTGGTTTGGGGTGCAAGTAATCAGCATGGACTCACCAATATCATCACCTGCCTCAGCCAAGCCTGTAAGTATGGATGATTTGTTGGGTCTGCTCCGAATCCGCGTGAAAAGGGGCATCAATCTTGCTGTTCGCGATGTCCGAACTAGTGATCCCTATGTTGTTGTCAAGATGGCCAAACAGGTACAACTTATTCTGTCTGATCTTTGTTTTTTTCGTTTTGTGTTTAATAGCGCGTTAGTTGACAGCTAGAAGAAAATGCTTTGTTGTTGTTGTTGATTAATTGTGTTCAAAGTGAGTGTTTTCTGCGATGGGCTGGAATTTGTTTGAAAGATTGATATTCTCCAATGCAAAATTTTGTGGGACTGATGTGATACTTTGGCATTCATTCAGTTTCATTGAATGCTGAATAGTACATTATTCCAAGAGGTAAAATCACTGATCTTTTTTGTTCCTAGAGTTCATTGGGTTGATTTGTGTGTAATTAGGGATAATCAGTCATGAAATTATTGAGTTTCTATTTGCCTTCGCTTAGGTGCTGGATTTGTGTTTTGATACTAGGTTGAACATACACTAGTTTGGCTTTAGTATTTGTCAAAATGAACCTCAGTTTAGTTTCAGCTGGATTTGTGGGAATCTGGTTTGTCTACTTGCTAGTCAAATTCGATTCGAGTTGGATACAGGAAATGCATTTGTTAACTGAAAGATGTGCTCTTGATTGACCTCGAGTAAGTAGCAATAGAGCTTCATTAGAATGGTTACAGCACAAACAAGGAGTCGGCTTTTTGTTAAGGATATCTTTGATCATCAACTGTCGATATGTCAACCCGCATGCTATGGTTTATGCCTCATTTTAAACCCTTTTCCTACTTTTAGATCTTGTGTTGCTGATGAGCATGAAATGCTGCATATCTACAGAAATGAAACTGAGTTTTGTGTGCAAGCTAGTGAGTAGGTAGCTTCTTGCATGGCTATCATGATGATTAGTCTTTGTCTTCTTCAATTCCTGAAGGTGTGTATAAATGTTTGCAGAAACTGAAGACTCGTGTCATAAATAAGGATGTCAATCCTGAGTGGAATGAAGACTTGACTCTTTCAGTTACTGACTCGAGGGACAAAGTTAAACTAGTAAGCCTTGTTTCTTTACTTATAAGTGTATAACAAGGAACTAGAGGATGCGGTGTACATAACAAAATTAGTTACTGATGTCCTTACACCTGTAACTTATAATCTGATAATCTTTTCATTATTACTCCCCTGTTCCACGTAAAGAGTGGTGTTTTTGTAGGTTTAACATCACAGCTTAGAAACATAGAAACGGGACATCTTGGATGGAGTGGAAGGAGTATTAGTTTGTTTGAAAGAGCGAATCCTCTTTCATTAACTTATCCTTTTAGATTTCCAGTAAATATGACGAAGAATCAGTTATGCTGACTTGCTTATTATCTATCTAATAAACCTAACATATCCAATGGAATGCTGGATGTCATGTGTTATTTTGTCTCAATTGTTCATCTTTCCTAGTCTTATTTGTGTAAGAAACAAAGTCAACAAATTGAGGAGTATTGAAGACCAAGTGCAGTACTTATTACATTCACTATAATGCCCGACTAGGATTAAAAGATAACCATTCATTTGATGGTTGTAGTATTCGGAAACTGCTTCACAAATTGGTCGGTTACAGCTTCTATTTGAGAACAAATGGTGGGAAATTTCAAGGGCGGGAGTAAAATGCATGTACTGACAAATGATTGTAATTGTAAAATGTTCAAGTGAGGTATTCTTGTGTCATCGATCCCTAAAAGTTTTCTTTTTGAACTGTTGGAACCTCTGTGACTTAGCTTTTACATTTTAATTGAACTTGTGCTTTAACTTAGTACTAAACATATGTTTGCTTATAGTTTTAGGGGCTTAATCTATTCTCTAATGGGATGTGGCTTACGAGCAAGACATTTTGGCCTCAACATTCCAAAAAGAATCCTCAATTTACGTTTTCCTCTGATCTTGTTACCGATTGCTTTAAGTATTTCAGAAGAATCCTTTATTGTTTCTTGCTAAGCGTTTGTTTGCCTGAGAAAGGCTACCTATATTGATTGATTTGTTCAGTACATCTATAGCCGAATGGAAAGCCAAATCCTTAGAGTGAAGTAACTTTAGTGTAGCTTTTTGATCAGGCAAAATAAGTAAATGCAATTGCACCTTGACATTGTCTTGATTTACTCATTTATATGGCCATTTGCATTGGGGTCCATCTTTTAAAGAAGCTACTTACTAAGCTCCTGTTTCATTTCAGACCGTTTATGATCATGACATGTTCAGCATGGATGACAAAATGGGAGATGCAGAATTCGAGATCAAGGCATTTGTAGAAGCTGTCAGGATGAAACTGCAAGGCCTCCCGGATGGCACCATAATCACCAAGTGCCCTCCATTGAGGACAAACTGCCTGTCGGAAGAGAGTAATGTGATATTCAAAGAAGGTAAAATCATTCAGGACATGTGTCTGAGACTAAGAAATGTGGAATGTGGCGAAGTCGAGATCCAACTTCAATGGATAGATCTTCCCGGTTCTAAAGGAGTTTAGACAATGTAGATGTCGCGCGCAAGGCGTTAGTTTGACGCCTCTCCTATGATCTGTTGCCTGAGAGCTGATGATGTTTTTTCCCTGTCCTTATTACTGATAAGTGAACCTTGTATTCTGTTCCTACCTATCTGTACAAGGTCTGTATTTCAGTGGCCGAATAGTTTGTGTTTTCTGATGTTCTTATTATACTTGGGGCTTTTCCTTAATGTAAGTTGAATGGAATATGGTTTTGTCTTGTAACCTTGCCCCCCTGTGTACCTGAAGACTTAACTTCATTGAATTTTTATTCCATTCTCATGATTATCAGTTTTGTTATTTGCACTTTGCATTTTCTGTTCATTGAGCATTTAATTTTTATCTGTACAAAAAGAGGAGGGATTTGACTATCATCTAAGTTCTAACCTTGTTAATCCTCAATGTTGGAAGTTAAAAGAAAAAAAAAGAAATGTGAAGTGCTATTTCATGCCTGTATTTTGTTATGTTACGTCCTATATTTGAAATTTTTTTATTACCATCAAACACTATGTAAAGTTGTGATGAATTTAGATCTCTTCTTACCATCTTCTTAAACTAAGATAATATTTAACTTAGCTAGACATAAATTTAGTTCAGTTAATTAATTAAGTGCAGTTTTGTAAATGAAATAGAATTTTAATTATATTACTCAATTAAGTTAGTTTTAGTTTAAGTTAATTCAAATCCGATGGAAAGAATCCGACCTTATATCCTCCTTAGAGAAAGTCTCAAGAAATACGTTCTTTTTTAACTTTATATCCGACCTTGTGTCCACATTGGCTTTTACTTTTGATGTTGTAATTTTTTATAAAATTTAAATATTATAATTTTAAAATTTAAATAAGTAATAAAATGCATTTAAATGTGAAAATATAAAAAATATTTTTTCAAAATTTCTAAAATTTGACCCCAATTTAAGCTGCAATTTAACTATTCATCCAGGTAAAACTTATTTACTTTGACCCAAATTTGAATTGATATACAAAGTATAAATATCAGTGTGTAATACATTGTTAGATTCATTATAATATATTTTTAAAGTATTAATTTTCACATTTTTTAATTGCATTAATAAAAGATATTAAGGATCAAATATATTTTAAGTCAACTGTAAAAACGTCAAAGTAAAACTTAAAACTTAAATTGGGACGGAGCTCTGTAGCACAAATTTGTGACTTTTAACACAAATTTAACACAATTCAAGCTTGAACAGTCAAAAGTCCAGGGGGAGTACAGTAATCATTACCGTATTAAATTTGTATACTACGAGAAAGTCTCGGTGGTCTTTCGGTAAGTTTATCCACTGTTCACGGGGCTTTTAAGATAAACGTAATTTTTTATAAAATTTAAATACTATATTTAGAAATTAAAATTAATAATAATATGCATTTGAAAGTAAAAATATAAAAAAAAAATTCTAAATTTGTACTCCTTCTGTTCCAAAATAAACTGTATGAAATCTTTTTCATTATTATCAAGAAACATGCTTAACCATTAATATATTTAATTACGTATAACATTGATAAATAAAAAGTTATCGTTTAGAAATTACTCGTTATGACGAATCCAACAATATCACATACGATAATATTATTGTGTCTATACCTAAATATGAGGTCAAAGTTTGACAGAGAATAGTGTCAAATAGTAAAGTGTGCAGCTTAATCCGGGACGGAGAGAGTATGTAATTTAACAAATACAGTGTATAAGGTAAAAAAAATAAATGATCTGTCCATAAGCTTATGGACATACTTCATGTCAGGAGATCCACTCTAATACTATTATAAATGGGCCTGTGTCTTTGGATAAGTTTGTGAATCGCTATATCATACCCTGTATTTTACTTGATTACGTCATGTATTCATACTATTTAGTATATAATATGTATTTTAAATTTAATTTAAATTTAATTTAAATATGTTTAAATTAATATTAAATAAAACTTATTATTTACAATCGCCGCGGGCGCCGCCGGTCTCCTCCGCCACCACCGGTCTTCTTCTCTTCTTCTCCGATCTCCTCTTCTTCTCTGCCGGTCTTCTTCTCTTCTTCTCTTCTTCTCTTCTTCTCTGGTCTCCTCTTCTTCTCTGCCGATCTTCTTCTCTTCTTCTCTGGTCTCCTCTTCTCCTCTTCTTCTCCTCTTCTTCTCCCCGTTCTCCTCTTCTTCTTCCCCCCGTTCTCCTCTTCTTCTCCACGTTCTCCTCTTCTTCTCCCTGTCCTCTTCATCTCCAGCCCCTTCTCCTCTTCTTCTCCCTGTTCTCTTCATCTCCAGCCCCTTCTCCTCTTCTTCTTCGGTTCGTTCTCCTCTTCTTCTCCGGTCCGTTCTCCTCTTCTTCTCCGGCCCGGTCTCCTCTTCTTCTCCGGCTCCAGCTCTCCTTCCCTTCCCCGACCCCTGCTCTCCTCTCCTTCTCCGGCTCCAGCTCTCCATTTCTTCTCCCGGCCCGTTCTTCTTGGGAAGACTCGAACCGGGTCTCCTTGACCAGTTCTCTTTCCCAAGATCCAAACCGGGTGGCGATGGTTCCGGCGCCGAGAATATTATTGTTTTTATTTTTGTTTTATTTTGAAAAATTAAAATTAGTATTATATATACGTGTGTATTAGGGCGTAATTAATTGCATAATTATCACCACCCATGAGTTTTGGCACAAGTAAAGAAATGGCTAGTACATTGGAGGTGGATGTCTCGGCCAAACAAGAAAAGAGATTAGAGGTGCTGGATTAATTTACCTGAATTTATATCACATGATTGCTTAATTTGATATTGATTGCTCATCAGCCAAACTTGGAGGAACTAATTCAGTATTATGATGTTATTTTCAGTTAGGAGAACCGACACATGTGCTAGGTGTATTTAGGCAACGTTGTACACACTTGATCATTTGCAAATTTGATCTATAAACAGTTAAACACAATTAATTCAACTAATAATTATAAGAGTGGGTCTCCTGACAGACGGCATGTCCATAAGCTTATGGACAAGCCACTTATTTCTTACCTTGTACACTGCATTTCTTAAATTACATACTCCCTCCGTTCCATTTATATTGGCACACCTGCCAAAAATGGATGTTTCTGTTTTTGTGGCACCTCTGAATTTTATGCCAAATAAGGGGGGGGGGGGAACTTATATATTTTCCCATTCTGCCCTCATTTATTTTCAAAATTTACTCCTGCTTCCTCATTTAAGCATCCAGTTTAGGGAAATAAACCCAATCACTAAACCAGCAGGTTAAACCTTTCCCTCAGTACGAATTGGGTTGACCCCAAAGTATGACCCAATTTTGAATTTTCAATTTGCTGGGTCACATATGTGGCAGAAATGGGATAAGGCAAAAAATCAGATTTCATCTCTTCTTCCCTGTTTGCCTCTGTTTGCCTCTTCTTCCCTAGGAATTGTGAACCCTAGCAGAGTCATTTCTTCCCCCACTATACGAAGCTCGCCGACGAAGCTCGCCTGTATCCCGCCGCCGACGAAGCTCGCTTATATCCCGCCGCCGTACGAAGTTCGCCCAAATCCCTCCGCCGTACGAAGCTCGCCTACATCCCGCCGCCGTTCGAAGCTCGCCTACATCCCGCGTATACACTTCCACCGTCCCTCCGACCCACCATTTCTCAGCCCAAATCCGTCGATCCACCACGGCGAGCTATGTCCGAAATTCGTCGATCCACCACGGCGAGCTATGTCCGAAATCCGTCGATTTGCCACGGCGGGCTCTGTCGGAACCCCAGATCGGTCTATGTCCGAAAATCACCTCCCTGTTCCCGGTGATTTAGAACCCCATATCCCGTACGAGTCCCAGCTAGGCGATACCTTCGTCGACGAAACGCAAAGTTTCACGGCGACCACAGCCGACAAGACCGTATCACTGGCAGACATGGTGTCCATACCTTCGTCCTGGACCAGATGCCCACAAATTCAACACCGGAGGACAAGATCTCTGGCACCGAGGTGGGTCAGGTCAGGCTGTCGGAAGTTTGTGGATGCTCAAGGGTCACCTGGCGTCACCGACACGTACGAATCTGACGAGGAGGATGGGCTTGATTTATTGGAGGACGATGCAATGTTTTCAACTCCACAGCCGAGTAGGGAGATTCAGGCGACAACATCAGCTTCAGCATTGTTCGTGTACGAGCTGAATGGGGTACCAATCGACTTGTCCGAGGTAAAAGTATTCCCAGCTCGATATGGTACTAATTGAACGATAGTGAATTCAATGTGAATAGTCTGTTTTTAGGGTTTCTAATACTCTGTGACAGTATTTGGTAGTGACCCTGTGTTTGCATCCTAATACAATGTGTTTGCTTCCGTAAATTGCATTCATAGTGATTTCAGTGTTAATGCTAATACGTTGTGTCAGTATGTGATAGGGACACTATGTTTGCATCCTAATACTCTGTGTTTGCATCCTAATAATTAGGTAAACTGGCCCTGACATCAGCTTCAATAGTACTGCACTGTCTTTGAATGCCAATACTATCTGTTAGTCCGTGGTAGTGACCCTGTGTTTGCATGCTAATCTTCTGTGTCGGCGATGCCTAATAAGCTGAGGTACACTACCTTGATAGTGAATGCAACATCAATACTCTGTGTTAGTCTGTAGGCTGGAACTATGAAGCATGATTCCTTTAAATATACATTCCATTCTTTGTAAACACTGACCGATTGGCTGTCAACTATTTTTAGGTACATCCTTCCGTGCACAGGTTATTGTTGAGTCACTATCGGAGCGACGAACATGGAAAACTGCCCCCGAAAGCATTAATGGAAATGAGGAAGGTCATCTTCCATGTGTAGGTATGATTTTCAATGTCAACTGTGTTGATTGAATAACAATATTTTATATTTTCCATGCTGTAACTTTGTATTATTCTGATTGGCTGGGTATGAATTTTTGAGACTATATTTGTGGCTGTGTATGTGGCTGTCGTGGCTGTGTGGTTTTGGCTATCGTGTTCTGTTAGGCTGTATATGTGGCTCTCGCGGCTGTGTTTTGTGGCTGTCGTGGCTGTGTGTCTGTGGCAGCAATGTCTGTGTGTTTGTGGCTGTCTATTTGATGTTTGGATGTGTATGTGGCACTTGTAACTGTGTATGTGGCTGGAACTGTTGCATTTTGAAATTTCGTTAACACGGTCGTAACCAAATAAGTTAACACTTGAGGTGGGTTGGAATTCCTTTTTCGTGATTGCCTTTTCATCTTTCTGTTTGTCTCTCCTTAGTGGGCAAGTTGGTATTGATGTGTGAATGCATTTCATTTTCCGAAAATTAGATTGTGTTACTGTGAGAACAGGTTCTTACACTGTTTCAACAAAGTTTCATCAATATGTAAAACAGGTTCTCATTCTGGAACACACTTGCATCACACCTTTCATTCTAAAAATAGTAAACTTCCATTGGTTTTCAACACATACATGGTTGGATTGCAAACACACTAACAAAACCTAGCATTGTGTTTGCAACCTGTAGGCATGCCTAGCCCAATCCAACCACAAAAAAATACCCAAAGGAATTTGAAATCTACTTGCTAACCAATTAATTGATGCACAATATATTCAAGTCCCATTGCTTTGTTAGCTGCTATCAAGTGTTGTAAGCCCTCTCTAACCAATTCAGTGTCCACCTCTATGTCACTTGGTAATAATCCTTGTAGTTGGAGCGCATCTTTCCCCATATGTGGTAGCTTGTAACGGTTTGACCCTTTGCATTTCATAATCTCCACCATGACACACTGTAGCGTTAGAAACACTTTGTTCAGTTTTTCTGGCTGCAACTGTTCGAATGCTGTTTCTGTGGCTGAAATTAGTTCATCCAATGTGCGTGTCGTTAACCGGTGCTGCAAACTTTGGATCGAGTTAAAAAAACCCAAATCTAGAACATTTAAGTCAGGGCTGTTTGGGGGCTGAAAACCTAATCTGATGTTGAAGCCATCAGAACTAGCTGCCATTCTAAATTCAGCATCATCATCACATATGTGGGGTCTAGCATTGTCTTGCCGAATTGTTATGTTTGTGCTAGCTAGTAATGGCCATTTCCTTTTGATAGCTGGGACCAACTTTGTCAACATGAACTTTTTGGTAACTTCACGGTCAATTGATGGTATCGGTTTAGTTTCCAAAGTGCCGGCTGGTCTATTTTTGCTTGTATTTTTCGTAGCTTCTGCATGTGAGAATGGCCATATCCCTATTTTCCCATCAAACAAGACCTGCCCCTCATTGTTGATGATTGGCCGACATACGGCACATAGGAACATTATTTTCTTTATGAACCTCTTGTTTTGAACCATGCGGTGAGGCTCTTCCTCATCCGGAAGAAGATAGTACTTTTCTGCAACTCTAGTAATGTAAAACCATTTCTCGTCTATGTGTATAATGTGATGCATATCCATAAAAGTTGTTTTTCCTAGACTTGTATCATGTTGCAAGTGAGATATGGAGCAGTGTAACCTGTGCAGCTGGTTTGTGGCTGAAATCAGAGGTTTTATTGCATTTGAATGTCTCCGAACTTGACCCTTCTTGATCCAGCGATGCATAGTCGTAGTGCTTACTCCAATTGCAGCTGCAAATCTCCTTTGTGATGTGCGTAATTGGAGGGGAACTGCCATAGCTAACTCCTTGTTTATTTCAACCTTTTCCTTCCTTCTTTTCCTTTGGCCTTGCTGCTCCAATCTGTACATAACCCCAGCTGATATTGTCTTTTATGCAGGTTGGTCATGCGGCTTATAGTGCGAACCAAAGTGTTCCATCGTT
The DNA here is from genome assembly GCA_037428765.1 of Rubia yunnanensis. Classification (NCBI taxonomy): domain Eukaryota; kingdom Viridiplantae; phylum Streptophyta; class Magnoliopsida; order Gentianales; family Rubiaceae; genus Rubia; species Rubia yunnanensis. The sequence goes on from CM075070.1 coordinate 9,360,173, forward strand.
GGGCTGCCTCCTTACGGCGATGGGTCACAATCTTGCCTTCGCTCAAATTTTGAAGGATGAACTCTCCAATTTGACACCGCTGAGAATCATTCAACCGTTACCGTTCCGGCATTCTGTGGTGGCTACGGAAAACCCAAAAGGAAGACAAATTCCAGAGGCTAAGAAGAAGAGAATGAAAAGTTTTTGAGGTCTTCACACCCTCTGGTCTCTTTTTTAATCTAGGATAAGTGGTGAATATTTTCACTGCCTTGTAATAGCTGCTGTTATGGTGGGAGTTTGAATTAAAGTGTCATTATTTCCCCCCTTTCATTCTAACTCACGTGGGTTTGTAAAGTACATTTTGGAGGCAAAATTTATGCTAATTATTTGGAGGCTTGTCATGTTATAGCTACAGTAATTTCGTACTATTTCCTACAGAAATAAGCTTTCAATCAGCTATATGTACAATTTCAGAGGTTGCAAAAATCCAAGAGCTTCCAAGGGTGTGCCAATATAAATGGAACGGAGGGAGTACAAAATTTAAAATTTTTGAAAATATTTTTATCATATATTTTTATATTTTCACACTCAAATACATATTGTTACTTGTTTTAACTTATAAAATGCAATATTTAAATTTTATAAAATATTACAGCATTTAAGGCAAGTGCCCCTGAGGACTGTCCATAAGCTTATGGAAAGACCGCCTTTCCTGAGACTTTCCCTAATTATAAACACAATAATATAATTTATTAGGTCAAAAAATAGAGAAATTTCATTTACTTAAATTGTTGGAAACTAAAGAACAGTCATATAGTAAAATCAAAATCATTTCAATGCAGAAATCACTCAATCAAAACTAAATATCATGATTATCATGTAACATATGGTACACATCATGAAGAGGTAGAGACGTCCAAGTATAGTATTATTTGTTTGGTCTCATCTTAAAATTCATGGATTAATAATCGATCTGCTGACTCACGTCACACCCGGTTTGTTTTTGGGTCTTTTGAGTACAATATATATTTACATCCTCACACCATAATTTCGCAAACTGGAACCTTCAATAACATCCATTTCCCTCCCCAGAGTCATTCTCAGGTATGTAATCCCTTCTAATCTATTTATATAATCTCCAAAAAAAAAATTAAAAAAAATAGTACTCCTCAGTCCCTCGGTCCCATCCTATGTTACACACAATCTTTTTGGGTCAAAGATGTTAAACTTTGATCACATATTTGAATAGATATATGAACACTGATTTTATTGTATGAGATATGGTTAGATTCTTCGTAACATGTCGGTATCAATTTTTGTGTGTCGTTATTGTCCGTAGCTACACCTATTTACCGTGTTTATTGAAGACCGTGAAAAGATTCTGTGCAGAAATGATTGGGATAGCTGGGTTACACGAAATTGTTCATCTATTTAATTTTTCTTGTGACACGAATGATTTCAAATACTACCCCGTCCCAGTAAAATTGGCGTGATGGCAGTCAAATTTATCGAATTTCAACCATTTAATTATATTATTATATATGCAATACTATTACATATTATATATTGTTGAATTCGTCGTACTCCCTCTGTTTCTCTATTAGTGACATTTTTTTGGATTGTTTCTTTTATATTGGCACACTTTTCATTTTTGACAGGATTCATTTAATTTCATCCACGGATTCTACTGTTTTACTTCCTACCTTCAATTTCATCCACTTATTTTATTCACCTATATCCAAACACCTATTCTTATAATGTCTAAATCGGATGAAGTAATATACTTTTAAATTATTATTTTTTAAGTAGTTTCTTACACGTATAAACCTTGTCCTATATTAACACACCCATGTACCCATTTGAATCAAGTAAGAAAAAGATACTTCGGCGATACAAAAGAGTATTTTCCGTTTACACCGATAAAAGACGCAACAATTTTACGATTAATGAAAACACCACGGGTGAAGTGATGGAAGAAGTTTCCAATGAGGATGAAATTAGTGCCCACCTTTTATGAATGGACTATTTTGACTTGTCTTTTAGCTCTATGCGTACCACTTTAGAACCATTTAAATTGGTTGGATGGCTGAATAATAAAATTGTGGTTCATTTTTCTGGTTTTCTGACATTAAAATTGTGGATCACTATATCTCGCCCTGTATTTTACTATCCTCGCCCTAATACGTATACAGTATATATTTTTAATTTAATTTCAATAACTAAATTAAACTAAATTCAAATTTAAAAAATTCAACAAAAAAAAAATCCAAAATCTGAAACTAAAAAAATTCCGGCACCGCCGCCGGAGCGCCGCCGCCGGACCACCGCCCGCCGCCGCCGGACCACCGCCCGCCGCCGCCGGCTCCGGCTCGCCATGGCCTGGGCGCGAGCCACCGCCGGTCCGCTCGCCGGGGTCCGGGCGCGAGCCACGGCTCGCCGTGCGGTGGGCGCGAGCCACCGCCGGTCCGCTCGCCGGGGTCCGGGCGCGAGCCACCGCCGGTCCGCTCGCCGGGGTCCGGGCGCGAGCCACGGCTCGCCGTGCGGTGGGCGCGAGCCACCGTCGGTCCGCTCGCCGGGGTCCGGGCGCGAGCCACGGCTCGCCGTGGCCTGGGCGCGAGCCGTGCCTTTTTTTTTTTTTTTTTTTTTTTTTTTTTTTTTTTTTAGCACGAATTCTACTCATTTTGAGGGCACTCGAAATTTTTTGCTATCCAAAACGAGCAAAAATTACTCCGGAAAGGGTGTTAGAAATTTCATGTCTTCGGAGGTAATTTTACTAATTAGTTACGTAGTTGTTAAATTGAATAATTTTTGCCGTAGAAATTTATGCTCGTCTTTGTGTTTTAATTTATTAACTGTTACGTAGAAACTATTGTACATTTATCTCCTATGAATTTATCTCCTATTAATATTTGTTACGTAATGCTGTTTCTAATTTATGTCCTATTAATTATTGTAACGTTAAGTTACGTATTTTTACGTTATTTTGATATTTTAATTTGTTGTACTGTAAGAATGTAATATTAATTCTAGCCACAATGTTATTTCATTTTTTTTCCATTACGTGTATGTTTTAGCTGTTAGGGAGAAAGAAATTTATGCTCATCTTAATTTTTTAATTTATGCTCATCTGAGTATTTTAATTTATTAATTGTAACGTAAAAATTATTGTAACGTTAATTTTAATTATTGTAACGTTAATTTTAATTATTGTAACGTTAATTTTAATTATTGTAACGTTAATTTTAATTATTGTAACGTTAATGTTGATGCTGCAACGGATTGCTCTGCAGGTGGGATTTGAACTTGTCACGAAGTCCTACAAACAGAATAGGAATGGTCCGCTGAGGTTATATTGCATTTGCAATCGGGGCCGAAAGGATAAGGATGTAGAGTCCGACGGAGTAGCAGCTCGACCAGAAGTTGTGACTGCCCATTCGCGATTGTCTTGAAACAGAGCATCACGGGGGATGGTTGGAATGTAGTGCCGTGCAAGGATCCTAGGCGAGGGATGCACAACCACTCTTTCTCAGTGTACCCCGAGGGTCATAGACAGAGCAGCAAGCTCCATGCGGACGCGAAGCAAATGATTCAGACTTGACATTTTTTTAAGTTACAAATTGGAAATTACATTACTAAATAATCTTATTTTTTTACCACATCACACTATTATTAACATTCAAGGAAACAATTGTTAAAACATATCATAATAATTTTACTACACAATTGTTTACATCGGATTAATAAATTTTATTTAAATAGAACTATATTCTATTATGTCACATATACTTTCCAAATTACGGAAATAGTAATCATTTCCAAATTTGAACTAAATAATTTCTAAAAAACACAATTTCTTCGTTTTAATTCCAAAATTCATTAAATTCCTAATATTAGATTTCTCCGAATTATTCTACATCTTAATCTCCTATGATCTTATGAAATAAATTAATTTAAGAGTGAAGCCTCCTATTTTCTTATATTTACAACTAAACCCCTCATTCGCACGAAAACAAAAAAAATTCGCACGAAAACTAAAAAAAATCCTCCAAAACTTACGTTTTCCGGCGATTTTCCGGCGGATTTCCGGCGGCGGCGGGCGGCGGGCGCCGGCGGGCGGCGGGCGGCGGGCAGCGGGCGGCGGGCGGCGGATGGAATGGAGAGAGGGAAGGGGGAGAGGATTTTAGGGTTTTTAATTTTTATTTTTTTAAAAATATTAATACGTGTATTTATACGTATTAGGGCGAGAATAGTAAAATACAGGGCGAGACTTGCATACTTTTCCTGCCAAGATTATATTTGCCACTTTTAATCAATTATTTTCCTGTGGTCCATCAAATTGTTGTACCTGCAAATTATTGTACCTGCAAATTGTTGTACCTGCACTCTATTTTACATGACTTCTTCTTGCACTTTTAAAGGCAAAATAATCAATTATATCATCAACATCAATAGTTTTCAACAAAACTTTTTCTATGCTCAACATTGCTAAAGCATTTAACCTATTTTGAGTAATAGTTGTCCGTAAATAAGATTTGATCAAATTCAATTTTGAAAAACGTATTTCTGCATATGCTAAAGAAACAGGCACGGTTAGTAAGATTCTACAAGCAATTAAAACATTAGGATACATATTCATCTTTTTTACAAATTCTATAAAAAATTAAAAATCCCATGGTTTTCCAAATTTATATGCCTTTTCAGGTGTCGCTACTTGCAAAATTTGTAATTCTGACAACAAACGGTTTACATCAATATCACAATCATCTCCATGTGTCAAAGATTTTTCAAGTTTCAAGCAACAAGATTTCAATCCTTCATCATCCAACGAAAATAAACGTGATGCATCAAATAAGAAACCAAATATAGATTCAAAAAGTTTCATTAGTTCAAATCTAGTTTTTAATCGTGAAATGGCCATATCAACTAAAACAATAAAATAGTTTGTTCTAAAATTTTCTTGTGCAGATTGTTGGTCTCTTTCAGAATTTGAAATTTCATCAAAATGTTTCTTTCTTATGACCCTACATTTTTGTTTGAAAAATTGGTTCAATTTCCATTTCATTAGCAATCTCTTTTGCAGCCGAAACAAAACCATCTATCCTATATTTTTTTCGAAATGGAATATTAATGCTTTCAAATTTTGAATAGCTACATCAAGGCGCATATCTTCATATTGTAAACTTTTATGAACTAAATTAATTATATACAATATGTCATTCCAAATAACCAAACTCAAAATGAATTCAAAGCATTTTGATTAAAAGGCCCAAAAAGCACGAAAAGGCCCAAATAAAATTAATAGAAAATAAAATTATTTTTTAATAATTTTAAAAGAAAATAAGAGAAGAAAGATAAATATTGGCCTATATATAAATAAAAAAGAGTCAATCCAGTTTTGTACAACATCTACAAATAAATAATTGGGCCTCTATTTATCAAATGAAAAAAAAATACACATATATAATAGGTAAATATAATATTTTTAGACTCATTCAAATATTAGGTCCTGTATAATCGCGTCAACACTAGACTCAGTCCAGCCCTGCGAGAATCTTGGTAAGAGATTCATATCATCTTAGCCCATTAAATTATGATTAAACTTTCCCATGTTGCTAATTTTTAGTTTCGGAGTACATTCTTAACAATTAATTGGTAGCATTGGAGATGAATTCAAAAACCCGTATTAATAGATAGAGATGCTCTTAACCGGAGTTATCTCATGCTTTTATGTCTTATCAGGTGTAACAGTTTTTAAAAATAGAAAAGGATTTTTTTCTTAATTTTAGAAAACGAACCAAGAATCCCAGCTTGTTGTGTACTAGTGGTGTGAGACTGTCAACGTTGTCGTCCCCGTCCATGCAGCGTTACACTTGTTAAAACAAAATGGACATGTGGTCTCTATTGAGCTCTTCAAACATGCACGTTTCTTCCTATCTTCTTCTTCAAATACTTCCCAAAAACACCGCTTTAATCCCAGTTTCCCTTCTTGTTTTCTGCAAACAGCAAAAGGGACCAATAAAAATCGATTCTTGGAGCAATTTGATTGAGCCATGGCGCACAATAAGGAGTTCTGCAGTGTGGAGGTTCCCGCCAATATCACCATTAAAGGGACTCTGAGCTTGCTAATGGGGAACACGAATGTCAAGGAGAACAATAAGGCGGTGATTTCTCTGGGAATCGGGGACCCCACCGCTTATTCTTGCTTCCGTACTACTAATGCTGCTCAAGAAGCTGTGGTCAGCTCTCTTCGGTCTCAGCAATTCAATGGATATTCTCCCACTGTTGGGATTCCTCAGGCCAGAAAGTAATCTTCTATCTTTTGATTTGGGACTTTTTTTTTTATGCACTTCATGTGTTTGTTGAAATGAGATTTTTGTTTTGGGATTGTGGAGATGGTATTTGAGTGTTTTTTGATGGAATTTGGTTGGGGAAAACCTAGATTTTAACTTGATGCAGTTCAATGTTCTGATTTCTGTTACTAAGATTTTGTGCCTTCTAAGTGAGATGACACAATAAAGTACTTGGTTTTTGATTTTTTTTTTGTCTGGATAAGCTAAATTGATGGAATTTGGTTGGCAAAAATCTAGATTTTAACTTGCTGTAGTTCAATGTTCTGTTTTGGTCTGGACATGGTTTTCATATTGGATGGCATTTCAAGAAAGATAGCACCTTTTTTATTTGATCAGGACATAACCTGTGGTTTTGATGTTAGATGGCTTTTCAAGAAACATGGAAACTGTTCTTTTCCATAGTTGTTGGGATTGTAATGAAGGGAATGAATAAGAACAGTGGATTTTGGCAAAAACAAAGGTATTTATATTTATCGAGGGTCTGAGAAAGATTAGACCCATTGTTAATAAAACACCATGCTTTATTTCAAGCGAAAATCACAGTCTTCATGTTTGATGTTAAATTCTGAAGAACAGTGTAGATAAGCGCGTGACAATGTTGATGGAATCTTTTAAGTTCATGTAGGTTATTGCTAATTGAATCTTGTCCCTACAAGCAGGGCAATTGCTGAGTATCTGTCCTTGGATCTTCCTTACCATTTATCTCCCGATGATGTTTACGTCACTGCTGGATGTACACAAGCTATTGAAATGGTGTTGTCCATTTTGGCGCGGCCCGGGGCTAATGTCCTACTGCCAAGACCAGGTTTCCCAATATATGGACTTATTGCCAGTTTCAGGAACATTGAGATTCGGTACTATGATTTGCTGCCTGAAAATGGTTGGGAAGTGAACCTCAAAGCTGTTGAAGATCTTGCAGACCATAACACCATTGCATTAGTAGTCATCAACCCTGGAAATCCTTGTGGAAATGTCTATAAGCGCCAGCATTTGCAGAAGGTTTGTCACTGAATATCCATTTCTGTTAATTTCAAAATTTATCGCCAACTTATGGTACTGTGATATGATATTATCTGCTGTTAGATTGCAGAAACTGCAGAAAGGCTTGGAATTGCCATAGTTGCTGATGAAGTTTATGGACACTTGGCTTTTGGCGATACTCCATTTGTTCCAATGGGTGTTTTTGGCTCTAAAGCTCAGATTTTCACCCTCGGGTCTCTGTCGAAAAGATGGCTAGTGCCCGGATGGCGACTAGGTTGGCTTGTAACAAATGATCCCAGTGGCGAATTCAGAAACCCAAAGGTTTGCTTCGATTGAAACCATCCTAGTGTGAAGTTTCTTTTCATTTCCGAATGCTTTTGATGGAATTCTTGTTAACACTTCCGAATAATTCTGTTAAAGAGATTAGCACGTGTGTGTGTAATGGAGGAAGAAGTCATTTTGATGATCACCCCCTTTGGATTTACGACACATTCTCTTGGAAAGCTGGAAGCATTTCTAAGTTCAAAAGGTTACTAACGCATACTGTCTTGTATTTGGTTATCAGTTTGTGGAGCGAATCAAGAAATACTGCGATATTTGTGGAGGTCCAGCTACATTCATACAGGTTTGCTTTCTGCAACTTTGTCTGAAAAGAATCCTGGTGTTATCTGAATTAACCTTGAAAGTCCCATTGTAACAATGGCAGGCAGCCGTGCCTCAAGTTATAGAGCAATCCAGTGCGGCTTTCTTTGGTAAGACGATTAATCTGCTGAAATGGACAGCAAACCTCTCCTACGAGAAGCTACAGGAGATCCCCTGCATTACCTGCCCCTCCAAGCCTGAAGGATCAATGGCCTTAATGGTAAGTGAAACACGTGTCCAGAATCGCACGTTATGACTGAGTTGCATTTCTTTTTCTTGAGCTGTTGCATCCTTCTGCTGCAGGTGAAGCTTAATCTATCCCTATTGGATGACATCTCCGACGACATGGACTTTTGTCTGAAGCTGGCCAAAGAAGAGTCTGTCATCGTTCTTCCAGGTATCTAAACGCACACACACACACACTCGCACTTTTAACATCTGAAATGCAGAAGTGAGAAAGGCGTCACAATTGACCATTTCTTGCTGAAAATGTGGGGTGCAGGAGTAGCAGTAGGGCTGAAAAACTGGCTGAGAGTTACTTTTGCCGCAGAGCCAGCATCCGTCGAAGAAGCGCTTGGTAGAGTGAAGGATTTCTGTCGAAGACATTCCAAGCCAAAAAACACAGTCCTCTTATGTATATGATATTGATGATGATGCTACTTGCAGTTGCATCTCCCAAGGGGTAAAATATCTGTTAAATTGGTTTTTAAAAGTGTATGCCACACTATGAATTCATAAAAAAGCACATCTTCATTTACTTATAAATTCATTCATTCTGCCATTTTACTATTAGTTACAGCAATCTAGTCTATCAACTGGTGATTTATTTGATTCCAGTAGTTCGTCCGCTGTGATGTAGTTACCGAAACAAATAAAAGAAATATATACACATATATAAATCTTTTGCTGATCTTGAATTAGAAGAACGGGAAGAACTTGAATTTTTACTCATGATGACCGGTAAGAAATTCTCTTGTTAGAAAATCTGGAAGGAAACTAACATTTCCTTTGATAAATTGAATATCAAAATCGAATACTGATAAAATAGCTTGTCATCTAGCATTGAAACTAAATTTTTAACATTTTTTGCAAAATGTCTTTTGCTGATTTACAGTCAATTTTTAATAAAAAAAATTTATTATATAAATCATCCTGAAATTTTGAAATGCATAAAACTATGGATAACACTTCTTGTTTAACTGTTGAATAATTTTTTTTTGTATTTGTCCAAAACCCTGAATGATACCTAACTATGGATACTTTTTCTAAATGCATTTGTTTTAATATGCCTCCATATCCTATTTTAGAAGCATCTGTTTCTACTATCGTGAATGCTTCTGGTTGTGGAATACCTAAACATGGTAATGATTTGGCTTTTAATTTAATTTCTTTTACTAGATTAGTGTGTTTTTCTGACCATGCAGGGGAATTGGATTTTAATCGTTCATAATTTTTACATATAATTTTAATATTGGGAAAGAAATCATAAATGTAATTGACACATCCTAAAAATCTTTGTAATTGATTTTTATCTTTAATTTCATCTGGAAATTTATCTGCAAATTTAATTAAATGTATGTCAAATCCTAAGAATCTAACTTTAGTATGGAATAGTTTCATTTTAGGTTCGGATATGACCGAACTATTTCCTTTCATAACTTTTAGTAAAATATATAAGTGTTTGAAATAGCTATCAATTGTATTAGAATAAACTAATATGTCATCAATATATACAATTACAAATGATGAGTAAGGAAATGTGTCATTCATTATTTTCTGGAATTCAGATGGTGCATTTTTTAATCCAAATGGCATGACATTCCATTCATATTGACCAAATGGAACTACGAATGCTGTCTTATATTTATCTTTTTCATCTATCTGAATTTGCCAATATCCTGATTTTAATCAAATTTTGAAAATATTTTTGCATTAACTAATCTATTAATCAAATCTCTCTTGTTGGGAATAGGATATCTAATCCATTGTAAAACTTTATTTAATGGTTTATAATTTATCAATAATCTAGGCATTTCTCTTTCCTTTTCTGCATTTTTATTTACATAAAATGCCGAGCAACTCCATGGAGATTTGCTCTTTCTTATTAATCTTTTTTCTAAATGACTTTGAATTTCTTGTTTACATAATTCTATTAATCATTCATTTGAATAGGTCTAACTTTAGTGGGAATACGTTGCTCATTAAATTCTTTGTCATAGGGTAATAAAACAATATGTTTTTTTTCTATCCCAAAAGGCATTGAGATGGTTTGAACATACTTGATTTTGAAAATTCTGTTCTAACTTTTTAATTTTTTCTTTTATTACTTTATTGTCCAATTGTTCTTCTATTTTTAAATAACTTAATTCTTCTTTTAAAAATAGAATGTCTTTCTATTTTCTATTTAAAACACATATTTTCTTATATATAGAATTAGATTGTAATAAGTGGAGCTCGATTTGGCCAGGAGGACTAATAAAAGAGAATAATAAATTTTTCCCTAATATTTTTGTGCTAATTCCTTCTTGAGTTTTTTAAAAAGGGCTTATTTGATATAAAAATGAATTTCCTAATACTGCATTATAAGATACATTTTCTAATATTAAAAATGGATGTTTAATACAATAATCATTATTACATATAAATCCACTGGATAATTTCTTTTTAATAATCATTGGAGTACCATTTGCCGCTGATAATTGTTCATTGATTTTTTTCTAAATAGTTACTTGAAATAATTCCTGATCTAATACAGGATTGATCTGCCCCAATATCAATTAATGCTACTATGGTTGTACTAAAATTTTGAACACCTATTGTAACTAATGAATACCATTTTTCCATATTAATTTTATTAATAACATTAAAAAACTGTTGATGAGATGAGGTCTCAGTTGATATTGGAATGTAAGAACTACTAGGTTTTTCTAATGTTCTAATTTTTAATTCTAATTCCAAATCCTTTTCTTTTAAAGCATTTAATTCATTTTTATATGATTAATTTTTGATTTTAATGAATTAATTTCTTTTCTTAAATCTTGAGATGTTGTTGGATTTATTACTGGTTTTTTTTTTTCTAATTCTGAATATTTTTTAATTGTTTTACTTAAACTGAAAGCTTCTGTTATTCTTGGTTTACTTTCTTCCAATACTAAAATTTTCAATCTTTTTATATATTCTGTTTTATCTTCAGAGTCTCCTATTTTATCTATTTTATCTATCATATCTAGTAACTCTTTTCTTTTACTATTTGTACTATTTAACATATTAATGGTTGGAATGTTACATTGGCATATATCTTCAGAACCACTTGAAGATTCTGAACTTGATTCATAATTTGATTGTTCAGTTTCTGAATTATCAATTAATATGGATAATAATTTATTCTTAATTTTTGGTCTTCTAAAGCATTAATTTTCTTTTCTGTTTTACAGTAATTTGCAGTATGACCAAATTTTTTACATTTAAAACATTGAATATTTTGAAACCTGTTTTATTTTTTATTGAATTTTCTCTGTCTAGGATTTATCTTTTCATGATTATGATTATTCTTTTTATGATAATATTTATGCCTCCTAAATTTATGATTCTTCACATGTTTGTACTGAGATGATGGGGGTTTAATTCCTGTTATACCAAATTGTTGGCAAAATGAACCCATCTCCTTTCTTTCTGAACCATATTTATGTTGAATTTTTAAATGTTGACATAAAGTTAAGGCTTCTTTCTTTACGAAAGCAAGAATTTGACCAAAAGTTAGTGTATTATAATCTACCTGATTTGTTCCTAATGTTTTTTGTAAATTTGTTAGTATTCTTTGAGAAAATAAGTTTGGTAATCCTGTAATAAATTTTTCTTTCCAAAATGGAGAGTTTGAATCTGTTCTTCTGAAAACTTGTGTAAAAAATATATCTTTATACCACTTAAAATCAGTTAATGTTGGACATCTTAAATTAGTGAAACATATTTTTGAACTTTCTAATGCTTCTTCTGGGTTTCCTACAAAATACATTGATATGGCATATAATAAAAATGCGGATCCATCTGAACCATTACAAAATTTATTTCATCTCCATCTCCACGAGCTTCTTCAATTTCATGGTTCATAATATTTTGTTTATCTGCTAAGGTGAGATGATTATCCCACCAACCTTTTAATTGACCAGTAAATCCTGTTACTAATAACATTACTATGTTTGGTTCTGAAGTGTTTAAATTTTCTTTGCAGGGCATTCTGGCCATGCCAATTTCTTGTAATATATTTAATATTTGATATTATGATAATCCATCTATATTCCATTGCTATATGGATGAACCATCATAACTATTGAATGAAGGATTTATTTCTTCGTATTGAATATCTGGCGGAGTTGGTCTAGGATAATAAGGTTTTGTATTATGACTTCTCCAATTATTATGATGTTTTGAGGATTTGAGCTTATTGATTTGTAATTGAGGGTTATCATACAATGGTTCTAGGTTTTCTTGAAATTGTTGTTCTTTTGAATCAATGTTTTTTTTTTAAAATTGATCTTCTGATTCTTCTTCTGATATCTCAGAAGAGGATTCATTTGATATACTTAAATCCTGTGGATTTACTTGTGAAATAACTCCTATTTGTTTTGAAGTACTTGGTTGTGAAGTACTTAATTTATTTTTTTGTACTGAGGATAATGAATCTTCCATTTGTTTGAAAAAAGGTGATACTTGAAAATGAGGTTTAGAAAGTTTACTTTGAAATGTCTCTGGCTCGTTATCTAATTTAGTAGAAATAAAATCAACTTGATTTGCTATAGTATGCAATATTTGTTTTGAATAATTATTTTGTTGATAAACTTTATTAAGATCTCCTAAATTTATAGATTTTGTATCTGCTCCTTCTCTTCCTAATTTTAGAGGGGAGGCTGTTACTGTAATATTATCAGTAGTAATATCTAATGATTTGAATGGTGGGTGTATAGAACTAACTACTGTATTATTTTGTAATTTCCATTTTTTGTATAAATTTGACTGGACATTTATTACTGGAATTTCTATAAAGTTATCTTTTCTTATTATTTGTTCTTTTTTAAAATAATATTCTAACCACATGAAAATTTTCATTTGTTTAATTTTCTTTTTTGTTAATTCTTTATAAAATTCTTTTTTTAATTTTTCTCTAGTTTCCTCACTTAGTTTTTCAAACCAAATTCTGTTTGTAATATTTTCTATACTATAATAATTATTGTTTAAATATATCTTATCAATTGCAAACTCGTGTACACTATTCATCATATTGATTTCAAATTGCCTCATTTGACTAAGAGTTTGTGAGCCTATTGAAGAACTAGTATCTGGAATGATTTTTGGTAATGGAATAGAATATCTTACTCTTATATCATTAAAATGTGTTGGGATATTTGATGTTGAATATCTATGGGTTCTATAACTATCTGTATTTGAATATCTAGAAGATTGGCCTTGAGAAAACCTACCATACATTGATTTGTTAAATTTGATTAATACTTTGCCATCATTTTGTTCTTCTATTGTTGAAGGTTCAGTAATTCTTATATTCCTTAGGAATACTAATGGTCTTTTTGCTAATATTTCTTCAGGAATAGTAATTTCATTCCATTTTAGTAACTTAGGTGTTTCTATTTGGATATTATCTGAATTTGTTGTCACATATACTGATTCTTGTTTTTCTGTTGGATTTAATTTTAATGCTGATGGAATCATTGATTGCATTAATTTGAAATATACTCTGTAAATCAATACAAAGTGTTCTGTATCATTTACTATTCTATCTTGTTTTAGTTGAATATCAATTTTAAAGAATCCATAATATGTGGGTCTGTTAAACTGACTGAATAGTTTGGAATACAATCAAATCTTACTGTACCATTACATATATTAGTTTGTACCATTGCTAGTATAGAATCTTTATATCTTATTAATCTATCATCTCTAAGTACATGAATATGGGAGTATCTATGCCTAATCTAACCAAAGGATGTAATGCAATTTGTACTAGACCAAAATGCAAGAATCTATAGTCTTGTTCTCTATATTTTGAATAGCCCTGGATGATAATAATTGAATCGACTGTACTTCCTGATTCACTGGCAATATTTCTTCATGAATTTTAATAGAGTATGACTTATTGAATTCTAGAATTCTAGAATGCCATATTGATAAATTGATTTAATGATTATATTTGGTAAAATTTGTTGGATTTCATGACTTTGTAAAATATTTGATGATTTAGATCCTGGACTTGTAGTACTTGAGCTGCCGAATGAAAATCTCTTTATCCTTTCTGTCATGTTAAATTGTAGTAATTGATCAGTTAATTAATGTATTAATCACGTGTACTTTAACGGGACCACACCTATACCTAACGTGGACCGCCTCTCCTTAGGCTGACCAACCGGTTTACAGGCTCCGGGTGCTAAACCAACGCTAAGAGTATACAAGTTAATACAAAAATTAAACTTCTCAATTAATAGCAATGTAACACTTCAATGGGGATTAAAAGACAATTACACTTGGCTCTGATACCAAAATAACCCATGGATAATTCCAGATAATTCCAGTACTAGAACAAATATAAAACTTATTTAAATAGTGAATAGTAAAACCATAGTAAAATTAAGTAAGATTAAAGAGTAAATAACATAAAAGAGCAATCAAGTACTGAAATGAATAATTTTTAAGAGAATGAGTGCTAATCTATTACATTGTGGAATCCGAATTTGAAATCCGCAGTGGCTTTCTTTAATGATGTTTGAGATGATGGGGTGTGAGACCCCTCATTATTTCTTATCTGGCAGCTTTGTTGAATTTAATGGCAGATCATGGAGTTTGGGGCCCTCCAATATTTCGCTTTTTTGAAGAAGTGGCGTGTGGATCTCACCATGATGAATTGTCGATTGATTGCATTCTTGCGACACTGCATACTTCATTCATAGATCAAATGGGTCTTGACTGAACTGATCAATATCTGGAATAGGTTCGGATTTGACTGTCTTGGCTTCTTGACTTTTGAGCTGTCTGTAGATGGCATATATATATACACATACATATATATATACATACATATATATATACATACATATATATACATACATATATATATATATATATATATATATATATATATATGTGAATTGTTTTATAAGGAGGATTTTATTGACTAGTTAGCTATAAAGCAATTTATCCTTTCGCAGAAGAAATCTTGCACATTTACAAGTTGAAATATAGCTATAAAGCAATTTATCCTTTCGCCGAATAAATCTTGCACATTTACAACCTCAAATTCTCACATTGAACTCGTTAGCGAGCACATCTATTCTTCCATTAAAAATATGAAACTGTGGTAAAAATAGAGCATGGAGCAACAGGATATATAGCATACAACTAGATTCAAGAGTAATTCTTATAGAATCAAGATCCTACGTTTTGGATAGATGCTTAAAGATAATTTTATAAAATGAAATTCATCAAAATTAATTTTCCGGACCAACACTGGACTGTAGAATCGTATTTTATCTGTGAATCCGAATATAATCGAGAGTCCAAGACAAGAGTCGTCCACCCGCTCTTGTTTCGTCTTTCCCGTTGGACCAAATCGAAGCTAAACAACAAAATCATTGATAAACAATGGAAAAACCTTTTCCCCCTTTTCCATATTTTGATATCATCATATTCGCCTCTTGATTGTATATAAATGCAGCACCTTTCTCCATACAGCAGAACCCTCACTATCAGATAGTGGTTTCAAGTATCTGCACTTCGACATGGCTGATCAGAAACCAGGTAATCAATTCAATCTCTCCATCAAACCTAGTTTAATGGGTTTTTCTCTGAACAAATTTTGATGGTGGTTTGCTCATTGGATGCAGCTGAGGTTGAAAATGGTGGAGATATCAAAGTTCACGTCTTTTCATCGGCTACAGAGGTGAATACTGGTGTTATTGGCTACCATTTTCTTGAATTTTTACTCTGATGCGTGTTTGGCTTGCTAAGTTAGCTCGTGATTTGACCTACTGAAGAAGGGGATTAGAGGAGTTGTGATTCGGTCAAAATTGGGTTAAGTCATGTGTATGTTCTCTATGGTTTTATATGATATGCATGCTAGACAAATGCTACTTCATGTCTTTGTAGCGGATTCATGATTAAAATAGAGAATGGACACTTTGTTAATAGACAGAGTTACGCGTAGATTTGTTCAACTAAGGTTTATGGTCACCTGAGAGAAGAAGGGGTGTACTAGTGAAGTTCAAAACTTTTTAAAAAAACCCTAGGAAGGCCGGGGCACTAAGTGGATCCGCCATTGGTCGTGAGTCGTGACAGAAATTGTTATCCTAGCATCAATAGCATGGTAATGCATTCAGCTGTGAGGTTTTTCAGGATTTGATGCCAAGTTTGATCAGATTGATTTTTCTGCTGCTTCTACCTTTGTTCTCATTTTTGTGAATGTTCAAAGATGGATACCAGGTTATCATCCATCACACATGTTCAAAGACAGTGATGGAAAATTTGTTAAATATTTACCACTGAAGCAATTTTCCAGCCTTCTTAACACAAGTTTAAGCTGAGTGTTCCTTGTCTTTGGTCTATTATTAGTTGCTTGGGAAGTTGCAAGAGAAGTGGAGCTCGGTGAAGCCACTGCCCTATCCAGCAATGTATTCCAGTGTATTCGGTGGAATCATTCTTGACCCCGCGATGATGGTTATCCCGATGGATGATCACATGGCTCATCGGGGGCATGGTGTATTTGATACAGCTATTATCCTTGACGGGTACACATTTTTCAGTTCGTATTTGGACTTAAATCACTTGTATCTTAGTTTTAGGTGGATATCTTGATAGTTTATTTTGATATCTTCTTTATGTTGAAGTTCTTTATTGCAGTTCATATGTTTAGTGCGCGAGTCGCGATTTCTGCTCTATCATTCTGTTTGTTTGTTTGATTTCAGACATCTGTATGAGTTGGATGTTCATCTGGATCGTTTCCTTAAATCTGCCTCGAAAGCCAGAATTGGATCTCCATTCCCTCAACCTACTCTCAGAAGCATTCTTATTCAGCTTTCTGCAGCATCACAATGTAGAAAAGGAACTCTAAGATACTGGTTGAGTGCAGGGCCAGGAGACTTCTTACTCTCTCCTGCAGGATGTCCCGAACCAGCATTCTACGCGGTCGTGATTGATGAAGAATTCTCCCAATGCAAAGAAGGTGTAAAAGTTATAACATCCAAGATTCCGATGAAGACGCCTCTCTTCGCCACCTCAAAGAACGTGAACTACCTCCCTAACGTCCTCTCGAAGATGGAAGCTGAGGATCAGGGTGCATTTGCTTCCATCTGGATCGACGAGGAAGGATACGTGGCAGAGGGTCCAAATGTGAATGTCGGGTTCATAACCCGCGAAAAGGAACTCATCTTGCCTGTGTTCGACAAGATATTACGCGGCTGCACTGCAGCTAGGCTCCTTGAGCTCGCGCCCAAGCTTGTCGAGCAAGGACGCCTTAAAAGCGTCAGAACTGACAATCTCTCTGTTGCTGAGGCCAAAGATGCTGCTGAAATGATGTACATTGGGAGCACCCTTCCTGTGCTTCCTGTCATTGAATGGGATGACGAGCCCATTGGAGATGGTAATCTCTTCTATCTCAACTTCTTACAACCGTTACTCCCTCTGTTCCACCTGAAAAGTCCCGTTTCTATAACTAAAACAGGACTCTTCATGTGGAACAGAGTGACTAAATTCATCGAAAACTACGTTAGATGTGATCTGATCCTAGGATTTGTGTTTGTTGTTTTGGTGGAAACAGGGAAAGTGGGAGAGTTGACCATGGCATTGTCTGACTTGCTGTGGGAAGACATGGTTGCAGGTCCAGGATTACAAAGGGTTCCAGTTCCTTATGTGTAGGCAAAAGAAGGCAGAAAATGTTGTTTTTAATGTTTGAATATGCTGCATTTCCAATTGATTTT
Source organism: Rubia yunnanensis (assembly GCA_037428765.1). NCBI lineage: Eukaryota > Viridiplantae > Streptophyta > Magnoliopsida > Gentianales > Rubiaceae > Rubia > Rubia yunnanensis. The sequence continues at coordinate 9,378,099 of CM075070.1, forward strand.
CCATGATTGTTGTTTATCCTTGATGAGGCTAAGTGGATGCATATGTTGTTGAATTCGAAATCCTTCTGATATTAAGAAAAGAGAAGAAGAAAATGCAAGGTTGCCATGTTTATCAGTGTGAAATTGGTCCTAAAGTATTATTCACTCCTTCCTCCCCTTTGTCCAAATTTTTTAACACTGTAATGTAGGCCCGTCAAACGGGTTGGGTCACCCGTTGGATAACCATTACCCATATACTAATTTCACTTATTAGATAAGACTTATTGGATAATGATCCATTGGGTTAATGGATATAATTGGGTTGTAGTTATTGGGTTTAGTTGGGTTGGATAATTGGTTATCCGTTGGATAATTTTGGGTGGGTCGAGTTGGGTTGGATAATGGGTAACCCGTGGATAATTTCATATCATAAGATAACAAAATTTTCACAAATTTAATTACGAATAATTTAATTTTTCCCTAACACATGCAATCAACTTAGAAACGATCAAATTCTCGATTCATCATATTTGTCGATTTCGGTTCATGTTTTAATCAATTTTAATTTGAACCAATTAAAATTTGATAAATGATCTTGACGAAAGAAGTAGAAGTAGTATTTAAGAAACTTTTACTAAATTTGAAAAATCTCGAAATATGAAGATTTTAAAAAATATTTTTTTTATTGAACATAAGAAAATAACAAATGAAATTCCCACATTTGGCCACTCGAATAAATATTTCTTTTTTTTTGTAGTTATGTACACGATTCGGCCTACATCAAAGAATGATTACGGTTAATCGTAATTTTTCACTCCAAATAAAATGTTACGTGACTTATCCATTTAAAGTTTAAATGGTTGAAAACACCAATTATCCATTGAGTATATAATGAATTATCCATTGAGTATATACTGAATTATCCATTGGGTCTATACTAATTATCCATTGGGTCTATACTAATTATCCATTGGGTCTATACTAATTATTCATTGGATCGAACTAAATGACCAATTGGGTATATGTCATTTATTTGGGTGAAACGTGAATTTCCATCAAGTCCGCGTTCTTTCTCAGTTCTCAGTTCTCACTTTCCAGACTGCGTTTTGTTTCATCAGTCCGCATTTTGTTTATCAATCAGTCTGCGTTTTGTTCATCAATCGATATGCGTTTTGTTCATATTCGAGTTCATAATATTATATTATGTAATATAATATTATGTACATTATATTATATTATATTTAATAAAAATAAAAATTATATAATATGTTGGCTTTGTAAACTCGACGAAACTAACGAACAATATTACTTGGGATCGAGCTCGAGCTCAAATACTGTACAAACTCGAATATTGTACGAACTCAAATACTGTACGAGATTGAACTCGAATATTGTACAAACTCGAATATTGTACGAGATTGAGCTCAAATACTGTACAAACTCGAATACTGTACGAGATTGAACTCGAATACTGTACGAACTCGAATACTGTGCGAGATTGAGCTTGAATACTGTATGAACTTGAATACTGTACGAGATTGAGCTCGAATACTGTATGAACTCGAATACTGTACGAGATTGAGCTCGAATACTGTACGAGATTGAGCTCGAATACTGTACGAACTCGAATACTCTATGAACTCGAATACTGTACGAGATTAAGCTCGAATACTGTATGAACTCAAATACTGTACGAGATTGAGCTCGAATACTGTACGAACTCGAATACTATACGAGATTGAACTCGAATACTGTATGAACTCGAATACTGTACGAGATTGAACTCGAATATTGTACGAACTCGAATACTGTACGAGATTGAGTGAGAATTTAGTACGAACCTGAATACTGTACGAGATTGAGTGCGAATTTCGTACGAACTCGAATACGGTACGAAATTGAGTTCGAATACTGTACGAGATCGAATACTGTACGAACTCGAATATTGTACGAGATTGAACTTAAATAATTTGTGAATTATAATTTGTATAATTTGTGAATTATAGTGAATATTTATGTTAAATATTACACATGCATTTAATTGGGTAATTTTGGATATTTATTGGGTATTTGTTACGTTCTTATTGAATTAACATAATCTGAGACCCATGGAGATCAAAATTTTCCATGAATACAATTATTTTGATCCCGCTCAATCCCAAAAAGTAATGAGCATTTAATAACTGGTCTCATTGGATGATGACAACTTGTAACCCAAATTGATAGAAAATGTTTAATGATAACTTATTGGGTTAATTATATAATGATTTATTGGATAATGACTTATTGGATAATATATTTTAACCCATTGGGTCATATGAATATCTCATGGGTTATCCAATGGGTTATCCATTTAATGTCCCAACGCATTTATGACCCAACCCATTATGACCCATTTAATAAACGGGTTAATTGGATAATGACCCATTGAATAATGATCTATTGGGTTTGGATAACGGGTTTATCCAATTAACCCATTTAACCCATTTAATAAACTGTAATGAGTCTGATCTTCGGGCTTGTTAAGCCCGAAGGTGTAGGCCCGGTACACGTCAAGTTAATTTGGATCATGCTACTCCCTCCTTAAGGTAGTCAAAACACATCTCCACTAAAAATTAAGAAAAAAAAACCTCCATATCTTCCATTTTTTACTATGTTATAGTATGATCCTGAATACTTGAAAGTTGCGAAATAACTTCAAGTTTGCTGAGGTTGGAATCAACGTCGGTCAATGTCGACCAATGGTAAAATGATCAAAAACCTCTCGAACTTAATTTGATAAAAGAAAGAAAAAATATTCATGTAATGCTCATTTCTTTGATATGTTACAAATAACCTTAAGTTTTTTCAAAAATACTGAAATACTCCAAAGTCGACATGAGCTCGAAGTTAACGCTGAATAATGTCATGTCATCCAATGTTTAAATGACCTAAAAGTCCTTGCATTTAATATGTTAATTTTTTTTAAAGGGTTGTCATTTCTCTCGTGAATATATTCGTTGGAGCACTCAATAATCGTCATTTCCATGCAATTGATCTCAGATAATTCATCAGTTTCAGAAAAAGGAAAAAGTGAGGAGTAGGCATGGGTTCGGTAGGTGGGACGAAAACAATCACATTAAATAAGCAATTGACTCTCTGTCATCCATGTCATTTATTATCAAGGACTCAACATCGTTGTTCCACTGTCAGCTACTTTTCTAGAGGAGATATTTGGCAAGACCAGTTTAAGAGTGGAAATAATCAATAACGAACTTGACTTAGTTTGCCGATTGCGAGAGTTTTCTAGATTAGAGGACTTCTTGATTCCTTTCATAGAATAATGTAGTCTATGTAATGAGAATAATGTAGTCTCTGTAATGATGGCGGTGGGCGAACTCAATATCCATGAATTCTAAATAATAGTAGTGATTTGAGGTGGTTACGATGGAGGAGGAAAGATGAGGTAGACGAACACTTTCAGTGGTGGTGCACGATTAAATGTTGCTTGTTGAAGGCCATTAAAATCCCAAGTAGAGACAAATGGAAATTGGATCAATGGTAATGAAATGAGAGATTGAAAACAGGTAGAATACAAACATTTTAATAGTGTTACTTATTAAGGGTGCTGACCTTTTCCTATTCTGTTGTCTTTATTGTTGTAGACTAATTCTCACGTCAATATTCTTTCCTTAGTTATAGGATATTTAGTTGAGTTAGAATAGGTAATTTTGTTCATAGTTTCTTTGTATAAATATATCTCTACACAGATCAATCGAAGCAACCTTTTGCATCATAACAACTCTTTTCTTTATATGGTATCAGAGCAGCCTACCGATCCATCGCTATGTCTTCCAAAAATTCACAATCCATCACACCTTCTGCCACCCAAATTCTGCTAACTGCATCTGGAGGTGCCGCAGCAAACCTGCAATTCCCGGTCCTCGCAGTACGTCTCGACTGCACCAACTATTCACTGTGGCGAGGCACCATTCGTTCTGCTCTTGAGGCTTATGAGCTTGAAGACTTTCTGGTCTCCGGCAGCGCCCCATCGGCAACTGTAAAGGCAACTGGCTCTACCACGACAACGCCTAATCTGGACTACGTTACTTGGAAACGCAAGGACAGGCTCGTCCTTCTATGGATTCATTCCACTCTCACCTCTCCAATGTTGGGACATGTTGCTCGTGCCACCACTACTTCGGAGGTTTGGACCATGCTCGAGCAAATGTTTCAGTCGCAAACTCGTGCACGTCAAATGCACCTTAAACAGCAACTTCAACTTCTCACCAAGGGATCCATGTCAATTCTTGAGTATGTCGAAAAGAAGCGAGCAATCTCTGACTCTCTGGCCGAATGTCTCACGGAGATTTCCGATGATGATTTTGTCTCATTTATCCTGTTTGGTCTTGGTGCTGAATATAGTGCTTTCAAAACTGCACTTAGCATGAGAATTGAATCGATCTCTTCAAACGAGTTGCTTGGCTTGCTTCTTCAAGAAGAGCAGCACATCCTCGAATCCTGTGCCGTTCCTGGTGGTTTCTCAGCGAACGTGGCACATCGGAGAAACTCGGCACCTCCACCTGCTATGCCGGACTCCTCATCGGTCAGTAATGCTCCCCGTGTTTTTGTCAAATTTGTGACAAACCATATCATGGTGGTAGAAATTGTCATCATTGCCTCAACACTGTGGATTATCCGGCCACCAATCGCCGGTCTGCTTTCCGCCACCGCCAGCACGGTTCTACAGGGAAGAAAGCCATGTCAGCCTACACCAATCCGTCCGCCATCACTGATCCATGGGTGGTGGATTCTGGTGCTTCGAATCATGTGACGGCTGATCTTGGCGGCCTCAACCTCGCTTGTGATTACACCGGCACGGACAACCTCACTGTTGGTAGTGGTGAGCCTCTGCCCGTTACTCATACTGGTCATTATGTTCTACCTGCTTCGCATGCTGCTAATTCTAGTTCTCTCGCCCTTAAAAATGTTCTTGTTGTTCCAAAGATTTCACAAAACCTGATTAGCACGTCTCAATTATGCAAAGATAATAATGTGTTTGTCGAATTACATGCTAATCATTGCCTTGTCAAGAATCTCCAGGGAAAGAAAATTCTCAAGGGCATTGTTGAGAATGGTTTGTATCGGCTTCCAATTCACCCTTTGGGTCCTCGAGTATTCGTTGGTGAACGAGCCTCTGTCTCCTGTTGGCATCATCGCCTTGCTCATCCTCATGAATCTGTTCTCCGTCGTCAATTAGTTGATTTTGATTTACCTATATCTTCAAATAAAACATTATCCCTCTGTAGTGCCTGTCAATTAGGCAAGAGTTATAGACTCCATTTACCTTCTCAGCATGTTTCTTCTTCAAAACCCTTTGATTTGATTTACTCCGATGTTTGGGGTCCTGCTTCCGTACCATCTTTAAATGGAAATCGTTATTTTGTTCTCTTTATTGATGATTGTACAAAGTTTATATGGGTTTACTTTCTCACCACAAAATCTCAAGCTTTCTCAGCCTTCACTCTTTTTAAAACAATGGTTGAAACTCAATTTTCGACTAAAATCAAGGCTTTTCAATCTGATTGGGGTGGTGAATATCGCAATATCTCTACTTTTCTTCAAAGCCATGGTATTATTCATCGCATTTTGTGTCCTCATACTCCCGAACAAAATGGAGCTTCTGAGAGACGAAACCGAATTGTTGTTGAAAAGGGCTTAGCACTTTTAGCTCATTCCCATCTTCCCATAGAATTTTGGGAACAATCTTTTCATATTGCTATCTACTTAAATAATCGTACCATAATCCCGACTCTTCAAAACAAATCTCCATACTCTTGTCTCTACACCCGAAACCCTGATTATGCCTTCTTGAAATCTTATGGTTGCTTATGCTTTCCATATCTTCGTCCCTACAATAGTAGCAAATTAGAGTTTCCGTCTGTAGCTTGCATTTTCTTGGGGTACAGTGTTAAACACAAGGGTTATGTATGCTTTCATGTCCATTCTTCTCGAACCTACATTTATCGGCATGTTGTTTTTGATGAGCCTCATTTTCCATACTCTGATCATCTCTCGGAATCTCGTCCATTTGAGTCACCAGTTTATGACCTCTCGGTCTTTGCCAATGCACTGTTCACCTCCACTCTGATCAGTGCGTCCCCGACAACATCCACCTCATTGTCTCCACCTCGGATCTGTCCATCACCGACCAGTCAGGTCCATTGCCCTCCATCCAGTCTGCTAAATACAGATTCTACCCCTTCCTCACAGGCCAGGTTGTCACCGATCTCATCTCGGTTCGGCCTCACGCCCACCCCCTCTCCGGTACAACCATCCTCGGCCATTGTCCCATATCAACCTGCCCCTTCTTATTTTCGGCCATCTAGTACCTCTAATCATCCTATGGTTACTCGAGCTGCGACAAACAAACTCAAACCTAAAGCATACACCGCAACCAAACACCATATCCCTTGTGATCTTTCAGACTTTGAACCAAAAACATATGTACAAGCTAAAAAGAACCCTCATTGGCAACATGCAATGCAGCTAGAATATGATGCCTTGATGAATAATGGGACTTGGGACCCTTCTACTAATCTTGTTGGTTGTAAGTGGGTTTTCAGGATAAAGAAGAAGCATGATGGCTCAGTTGACAGATACAAGGCACGTCTGGTTGCCAAAGGTTTCAATCAAGAGGAAGGAGTGGATTACTTTGATACATTCAGTCCGGTCATCAAGCCGACTACCATTCGAGTTGTTCTCAGCCTTGCTATCACTCGGGACTGGCCTCTTTGCCAGGTTGACATTAATAATGCTTTTCTCAATGGGGATCTTGCTGAGACCGTGTATATGGAGCAACCGCTAGGCTTTGCTTCCCCTACTCAGCCCTCCTTTGTTTGCAAGCTTAAAAAGGCACTCCATGGCCTTAAACAAGCTCCGCGAGCATGGTTTCAAAAGCTCCATCAAGCTCATCTTCGTCATGGTTTTCAGCAATGCATCTCTGATTCCTCTCTATTTATCAAACGGCATGGCTCGGATGTGGTCTATGTGCTTATTTATGTGGATGACCTTATCATCACCGGTTCCAATTCTTCATTCGTTGAAGATTTTGTTCGCTATCTCAACTCGGTCTTTTCCTTGAAAGACTTGGGCCATCTCAACTTTTTCTTAGGAATTGAAGTCCATCAAAGTGCAGCCGGGTTGCATCTCTCTCAACGTAAGTATATTCTCGACCTTCTTGACCGTAGTCGAATGGTAGGTGCCAAGCCGATCTCTTCACCGGCTATCCCTGGCTCTCGGTTGATCGTTTCCGGTGATCCGTTCTCCGATCTTCATCTATACCGCAGTATTGTTGGTGCCTTACAATATGCCACCATCACTCGGCCAGAAATATCCTATTCGGTGAATCGTGTGTGTCAATTCATGCATCGCCCGACTGAGTTGCATTGGTTGGCGGTTAAACGCATTCTGCGTTATCTAAAGGGCACACTTGATGCGGGTTTGCTGTTTCGGCCTTCTAAGGATTCTCGGTTGCTGTGTTTCACCAATGCTGGATGGGCGTCGGACCCGGATGATTGTCGCTCTCAGCATGGTTTCTCGGTTTACTATGGCGGCAATCTTGTTAGTTGGTCTTCCCGAAAACAGAACGTTGTAGCTCGCTCCAGCACTGAAGCCGAGTACAGAGCTATAGCTTTTGCTGCAGCCGAGTTGATTTGGTTACAACAGCTTCTCAAAGAAATGGATGCTCCTCATTCCAGCCCGCCCATTGTCCTTTGTGGCAATTTAAGTGCAACGTTTCTCGCTGCAAATCCGGTCTTTCATCAACGATCAAAACACATTAAGATCGATTACCACTTCGTTCGTGAGCAAGTTCAAGCCGGCGCCTTGGTTGTTCACCATGTCCGTGAGCAAGATCAAGTAGCTGACATATTTACCAAAGCTGTGGGAACTTCCAGGTTTCAAAACTTGCGACACAAGCTTCTCGTTCGTTTACGATCGTGAGCTTGCGGGAGGCTATTAAGGGTGCTGACCTTTTCCTATTCTGTTGTCTTTATTGTTGTAGACTAATTCTCACGTCAATATTCTTTCCTCAGTTATAAGATATTTAGTTGAGTTAGAATAGATAATTTTGTTCGTAGTTTCTCTGTATAAATATATCTCTACACAGATCAATCGAAGCAACCTTTTGCATCATAACAACTCTTTTCTTTATATTACTGAATTTCAATAGTAGTTGCAGAAACATTTGTTCTTGCTAATAATTAAATTAAATACATCATTTATCGAATAAGTCGTTTATGCATAACGCTAATCTCAAATTTGCAAAGACGTTACACTAAAATGATCCCAACGGAAGATCAAAGATCTCAGGTGCCACGTGGCAACATAATCTGCATTCTTGTATTGAAACAAAAAGAACAAAAGTAGAACACAAAAGGACAAAATCACATTTATTACGACTCCTCCTATACTACCACTACCTCTTCCATTTCCACTCCTCTGCACTACTCTCACACACATAAACACACTCCGCCCCCGATTTCCTAGGGTTCCACGAACTGATCGCCAACAATGTCGACCACGGCGGCGCCGGTGAAGAGGCTGAGGAAGCCGGTGTTCGTCAAGGTCGAGGCTCTCACGCCGGGGACCTCCGGCCACACGCTGACGGTCAAGGTGGTGAACTCCGTCGTGAAACTGGAGAAAGGGAGCGCTGCTTCTCGCAGCCTCCGCAACACGCGCGTGTCGGAGTGCTTGGTCGGCGACGAGACGGCGTCCATTCTCTTCACCGCTCGGAATGATCAAGGTTGTAGCTTTTTGCACGTTTGAGTTTTGTATTGTGGCTGTTTTTGGTGCCCGGGTTTGTGCTGTCTGAGGATGTATGTGGTGTGCTTGGTTTTTCTTGTTGAAAGATTGCATTTTTATGAAGTGTTGTCTCATGTGTGGCTTTTTGTGTGAAAAGATTGCATTTTTTTTAAAAGAAATGTGTAGTAAAGTACGTATATCTGTAGATTAAGAACAAGGCCTTGCCTCTTTAATGGAGGAAGAAATATAATGAACATCTTGTGATTTTTAGAGCTTGGATTTGGGCGAGGTTTGTGTTTTTTTTATTTTCTTGAAGTTTTTTCAAAAGAAAATGTTTTGGGCTCTTCTTGATCTTGCTATTTGGAGTGCTACTAATATATGTTTTCGTATGATATGTTAGTAGTGTTAATCCAAGAAGCTGATTTTTGTGTGCTCGTCTTGACGTTGCTAGCTTCTTTACTGATGTTTCCTGGTCATGGTTTAATGTCTAGTTGTCTTAAGAAAGTGTTCCTATTTGAACCCTTATAGTTTCAGGTTATGCTACATTAGGCGTTCTCTACTCTGCAATTGAGGATATAGTCTGATTTGGAAGGAAAGTGCTATAACTTGGTGTTTCCCCTGATATTCATGGAATGGTATCTCTGGGCTTTTATTTTGCAGCTGCTTTTGCTTGATTTTTCAGTCGGTTTCCATGTCTTTCTCGCACGATCCTTCCTTGTTTGCGACCTAAAAATGTCCCACTTTTTTGAATTATTAATCGCAGTTTCATGAATCCCATTTTGTGACCTCTGTATCATCCATGTTCTTGACTGCGTGCAGCCTTGCACACACATTTCATGCACAATTTGAAGTTAGTCTCCTTCTCCGTCTGTCATGTTCTTTTCCTTTTGTGCGACTTAAAATTGCGTTCGCTTATTTAAATTGTTGACCTTATTTGCATGAATCTCTTTACATAAAGGTCATCCTGTACTATTCATGATCTCTAAGGTAAGTAATCTAGCGTATTTGGTGTTTGAAAGACACAAGAACATAAAGATTAGCCTTATCTTTGAAGCACATTACAAGAGCGAGAATCCCATATGCTTGAAAACCTTGTCATTCTTTGAACTGATTGTTGTATATGCAATAAGATGGATTCATGTCACTTCTTTAAGTTCAAATTATGCTTGTTTTGGACCACAATACATTCAGGTCAAAACTTAGAGCTGAATATAGGTAAAAACTTTGTATCTATAGCTTAGGATACATTCAAGTCACAATGCCGTAAGATCTAACTTAGAGCTGAATATAGGGCAAAACTTAGGGATGAATGCATGTGTAAAAGTTGAGGTGGAAGACTACATCTGTCTGTCTTTGTAGTGAACAATACTCATTGAAATCCGACTGTGTACTGTAAGCTGTAGTCACTTCATTTTGGTATTGATTCTGAAATGTGCTTAGTTCTATTATGGTTCTTCGACAACCATTTTCCTGATCCAATGATTCTTCATATGTACTTGCAGTCGATTTGATGACACCTGGTGCGACAGTGAACCTGCGCAATGCGAGGATTGATATCTTCAAAGGGTGTATGAGGCTGGGGGTTGACAAGTGGGGTCGAATCGAGGTTACTGATCAGCCTGCAGCATTCGAACCAAACGTGGAGAACAACCTGTCCCTCGTGGAGTACGAGCTTGTCGAAGTTGCTACTTAGAAACGAGATGAGGATCTGTGACAATGCTGCTGTCGTTTTAAGATGAAGTCTTTCTTGTTTAGTTAAGGTTCCCCAAGAGTCTTTGAAACAATTTCTTAAAGATTAGTGTTTGCACGGTATGGTATGCCATGGGGGTTGTTTTTCATGTGGGATGTTGATCGGACTTTTGTTTGTGGATATGAAATGTTCACTTTAATTATTCCTCGTGATTAACCTATCATACACTTTCATTACCACCTTTATCGTTGTACAATGACAACTATGTCTATTCTATATAGATACTAAAACTCGTCCTTTTGATCCTCTTAAACAAAATATTATTGATTTAATCTCTGTACAGACAATCGAACTAAATCACGAACACGTGATTGTATCTCATATTAATGGGTTTACTAAAACATTTGATCTTCATTTCCTTTGGAAGAACTTGTAATCTGACCTTTTTACTTTAGCATTTTTTTTTCCGGTGAAAATTGGCAACATACTGTTCTACTAAAAAGAGTTTACTATAATTACTAGATCCAAGAAACTATTCTACGCAAAACATAGCGCAAAACTTTGAATTGATTGTTAACACAATAACTACTGAAACAGTGTTCATAGACGGATAACAATCAAAAGAAGAAACTCATGTACATCGTTGTTTTCATTCAGTAAACTTAGAACCATATAAAACAGTTAAGTTATAAACTTATAAATAAATAATCAAAAATACCTTCTCAACCTATCATATACTCCCTCCGTCCCAGAGGTTTTGGCCGGTTTTGTTTTGGCACAATTTTTAAGAAATCTGAGCTGGCCTGTTGACCCATGTGAGCTGTTATAAAGTGACGTCATCAACAGTAATGATGACGTCAGCCAACTTGGAGCAAATTTTGAAGCCTAAATCTGCATTTGTATCTCATTTAATTTAATATCTTTCCCTCCAAATTTTTAACATTTGCCGGTATTTTCTGAAAATTGGCGCCAGAAACTGCGAAAATAAATGACAAAATAAATAAAATAATGTCTACAGTACCTACTCTAAACAAAAAAGCCTATTCAAAACCTACATCAAGCATTATTAAAAATCCCATCCAAAAGCAGGGGAAACTTAATTTACTTCTACAAAGCCTTAATTTACTTCTTCTCTTTCACGGGAAACTTTCATCCAAAAGCAGAGCTCATATGAAACCTTCATCTTCCACTTTCTGTAAGAAGAAAAAGATGTGAGCTCTTTGCAACCATCATTAAGCTTCATAACTCTTTAGGTATGAGAAGTAAAAATCTGACCAATGAGGAGAGGAACGCTGTGGCTCAGTTTCTACTCGTCACGCAAGGAAAAGATCGGATCGGGCATGGGCGGGCAGCGGAGGCCGCGGCGAGGTGGAACATCGGAGTGCGGACTGTGCATCATATTTGGGCAGCTGTGAAGCATCAGGTGGCAGAGGGGGTACCTGTACATGTAATAAGCAAGAAACCCGGTCAGCTCAAAACGAAACGTGTATTGGACCGAGAAGCTTTCAAAGCTATCCCACTGTCCTACAGGAAGACGTGTAGAAGAGCAGCGACAAAATGTGGAATGAGTAAAAGCACTATACACCGACTCATAAAAGATGGAACACTGCGTAAACATAGTAGTGCTATCAAGCCTCTTCTAAGGGAATCACACAAGGTAGATCGTGTTCTTTACGCATGCAGTAAGCTGAAATTCGAAAGACACTCCTCGAAGGTAAGATTTAAGTCAATGTATAATGTTGTTCATTTGGATGAAAAATGGTTTTATCTTTCGGCAGAGTCCGCAAATTACATTCTACTGCCGGAAGAAGAAAACCCCCTCAGAACTACTCAACACAAAAGCTGGATCCCAAAAATAATGTTTGTTTGTGCTATAGCTAGGCCAATCATAGCAGATAATGGAGATGTCATATTTGATGGAAAGTTAGGCATTTTTCCTCTAATTGACATAGTTCCAGCTCAAAGGACAAGCAAAAACAGGCCAAGGGGGACTATGGAAATGAAAGCTAAAGTGAAGGTAAGTCGCATAGAAATGAGGGAGTGTCTCATCAAGCAAGTGATTCCAGCAATCAAAGAGAGGTGGCCAAGCCATAGATCAAAAATAATCTATCTCCAACAAGATAATGCAACACCACACATACTACATGGGGACCAGGAGTTTGAGTGTGCTGCAAACACAGATGGATTTCAGTTTATATGGGATTTTCAGCCTCCACAATCACCAGATCTCAACATCTTAGATTTGGGGTTTTTCCGATCTATTCAATCTTTACAGCAAGAGAAAGCATGCAAGACAGTGGAGGAATTGGTAGATTCAGTGAAGATGGCATATGAGGAGCTACGGGGAGAAACAGTTAACAAGATTTGGATGTCTCTACAAGCTGTATGCATCGAGGTGATGAAGCATAAAGGTGCCAACAGTTTTCCCCTACCCCACACTCGGAAGGATGCGTTAGCAAGAATGGGAATGTTGCCTAATGACCTAGAGGTGGATATGGACCTGGTTAAAGAATGCATTCAGTTTTTGCATATGAACAACAAGACATGCATGATTCAAAAACTGGTTCAAGACATTTGGCGACATGAAAACATCCACAATGATGGTTAGTTATTTGAAATGTTGTGAAGGTAGCTTTTGAATGATGGAGTTGTTGCATGCTTTTGGTTTTTCAAGTAAACATGTAAGTACACAATGTCATGTTTACGCTGCAACAATATCCATTATTTTATGAAAGACACTGTCCTCTAATATTTTTAAATTTATGTTTCGCCTGCAAATCTATCTTCCTACATGGGTTAGGCCTAGCACACAACACAGAACACATTTTTTTTGACCAAACTGTCCATAGTGATCAACATAATGAGAGTTGTCACTCAGATGGACTAAAGGGTCATCAATCAACCAACCAACATCAAAGAAAATAATCCACATAAAACAGACCAGCCCTCACACAATATAGGTTAATTAGAGCACACAAATTTTTATAGACCAAACTGTCCATAGTGATCAACATAATGAGAGTTGTCACTCAGATGGACTAAAGGGTCATAAATTCAGCATTTTAACACACATTAATTAAATATGCACATAATCAACTAACCGACATCAAAGAAAATAAACTACATTAATGCCATACGCTTTTTCCCGGATTGAACCTGCAATACAAATAATGAAATTAGTTTCAGCAGCCCATTTTTTTTTAAAAAAAAGGGACAAGATTAGAACAGTTACAGTTCCTATCACCAACCTTCAAGTTCCCCTATCCTCTGTTTCAGGGTCTATGTAGACTACGTACCCAGTTACGCATAGCATTGAATGTTGATGAAGTTTCAAAATCCCTCCATGCCGGTGGCAGCGGGTCAGCTGTTGGTGGATCTACTACCCCTTGGCGGCCAAGATACCAGTAGTTACTAAGTCCTTTTCGCTGTGAGTGCAAACAAGCAAGTGGACAGACTTAGCAAGGATTTAATGTAAAACAATGTTAATTTTTTTTCCTACCAGCATCAGAAATCAGCATAATGTGCAGTTTCTCAAAAATCAGCATTTTAAGGATTCATCTAAAATCCCATTCCATTCCACAACTGATAGATTAGTGAATTGATACGTAGATTACTAAAGCCCCAAAACAAGAAAAATAATGATATGCAATTCATAAAATTTAAAAATAAATAAATTAAGGGCAAACCATTCTCCGTTCGTCCCTGCTCAGCGCCACCGAGCAAATGGAATCACCGTGGGTCTGAGGTGGCGCGTCGGCATCACGCGCCACCAAGGCTCCAGCAGATCCGGCGGCATCAGTAGTGGAAGAGTGCGAACGCCCACCACCTAGTCTTCCGCCACCGCGAGTTGACCATTCCAGCATCTCGTCCCGAGAAGCTCTGGCGGCGAAAGCTGAGTAAACACAGCAATGGACCGGATCTGACGTTCCACCGCCAGGGATCGATCGATCCCGCGCCTGACGTCGAGAAGACCCAGCACCACGGCTCAACCTTTCCGCCGGCACCATCTCCAAATTTCTAAGGAGGGTGTCGGTGAAGATCTGTTCGTACCCCTCGTCGATAGGCTGCGAATCAAGATATAGGTCTCCGGGATCGGTTTCCGTTGACATATACGGAGAATCGAAAGGCTCTAGGGGCGATTCAGTGTCCTCGTCCGGGGAACACTCAACAATCCATTCCGGATTTATCATATGGAGTGGAACATACGGTGGGATGGGAGAAGAAAATTCTGAATCTTGGCTCATTGGAAGATACGGTGGGATTGGAGGAGAAGAATCTGATTTTCGGCTCATTTTGAAGGACAGAAGGAAGATGAAACGAAGAGAGTGAGTGGAAAAGTTTGTGAGAAACGAGATACAGATGGTTCTCGAGTAAGGCAGGTGGGAGATAAATGATGAATTTATTGTGGATTGTTGGGTCTGACAGAAGGAAGATGAAACGAAGAGAGTGAGAGGAAGAGATTGTGAGAAACGATAAAGATGGTTCAAAGTTAGGCAGGTGGAAGATAAATGATGAATTTATTGTGCAGAGGCTTCTGGAAGCCATTTACATTCAGACCCCAACAACCTTTTGAATTCTGAATTGTTTAGGTTAGTGTTTGATTTTGGGTTGGACTAATGGAAGTAACTAATTTGTTTTTGGGCCTAAACCAATCCAAATCATGTTCAACAATTCTGATTTTAATGAGGACAATTCAGTCCAAACACAAAATCATTAAGGGTAGAATAGTAATAACACAAGTCAAATTCATACCAAATAAGGAAATTTTCAACTTAGGCCAATATTTGTGGGACGGACCAAAATAGAAAGTAGGCCAATAATTATGGGACGGAGGGAGTATATCAAAGAGAAAAAAAGACCATCATATATATCAAATGGGAAAAAGGAGAAAATAAGAATTATCCATTTATAACAATAAGGTAATCCAAAAAAAATTATCCATTTATAACAATAAGGTAATCCAAAAAAATTATCCATTTATTTATTATTTATCCAAAAAGAATATGTACGAGCTGTACTACTGCAAAAACAATTACAAAAATGGAAAAAACCACTACTACACTACTACTAAAAGAAGGCATCTTCTTCCTCTATTCTAAGTTTCTAACTCTTTCACTGCAGTTTTCCGACAGAGAGGACACTGGTTCTTGCGCAGCAGCCAGGCTTCTATGCAAGATGCGTGATATTCGTGCCGGCAATCAAGCTCTCCTATTTCCTCGCCATCGGAGAAATCACAGTGGCAAATCGCACAAAGCCCATCAGAAAGCCCTTCTTCTTCAGCGCCGCTAACCAAGAAAATTCGAGTATTGAGATGTCGGCGGATGGATTCTTCAGTCTGAGCATTATCCGACGGAGGCAGTATGACAACGTCGAAATCAACCGCATCTTCGAGAAAACTTTGAAAAGGATCGCTCAACTCATCAATCTGGGCATCATCGAAATTCACCTCATTTTCAAGAAAACGCTGAACAAAATCATGGATGCCCAAATCGTCATAGACCTCCAAGTCCGGAAAATATTCCAGATCCATCATCTCGAATTCCTCAGAGACGCTACTGCCATTGCTTTCCCGATCTGCATCCATGATGGATTTGTTGGAGAATGTTTTTTTGATGATGGATGTTTGTGGGAAATTGGAGAATGCTGATTGGGAGATTGTGGAAGAATGAGTAATTGTTGGTTTAGGCTGTGAATCTGGTGATTATATGGGAGAAAATGAAACCCTAATTCTGACCGTTGGGATTGGGAGTTGCAGTGATTTGGGCCCGAATTTGAATCCAAGCTTGCAGCAACCCATCCGATGTTGACTACGTCAGCCCCAGGTCAACATTCCGACGTTGACTTAGTCAACCGACTGCCCCTCTTTGATGTTGACTTAGTCAACCTCTGAGAACTCAGAACAAAGTAAGTTGCCTGTAATGGTTCTGCATTTTCACTTGTATTTTATTTTGTTTTTGTTTTGTTTTGTTTTTGCAACACACAATTTCTTAGAATAGTTTTGTATCAACTTTGCGTTTGGAGTCTTCTGCGTAGAGAAAATGAGAATCTTTGTTTGCTTTTGTAAATAAGCGATATGTGAGAGAATTTGGTCTCCATTGCTGTTTTTCTCTGTCTTATGTATCAGAGTCATATGAGTTTTTGTATATATTTTGCTAAATCATAGTGTTTTTGTCTGCTCATGTACAATGGAACCTGTTGGCGATTCTGTGTTGAAGATCATGTGGCTCCATCATTTCTGTAATTGCTTTATCTCTGTATTCACGTATTTTTTTTTAAACAAATTTCTAACATTTGGTCTCCATTTTGTCATATTCGTAACTGAGGGATGATCTTCGAAATGAGACTCTGCAACTAGCAAGTAAGTACTTTGATTTTTTTTAAGTCTTCTACATGTTGTATAGTACGTAAGATGATTCATCATTTAATGCAGGAGAAAAATTGGAAAAGGAACCTCGTATAATGGAACTCAGAAATCAGGTTAGAGGTCTCACTAAGATGGGAAATTACATTTAATTGTAGTTATGTATGTTGAAGACTTGAAGTATCCCATCCAATTTGTGTTTTATGTGTCCTTTGCAGAATAATTCGTACTACTGAGTTGGCTGCTACTCAAGAAAAGTTGCATGAACTGGAGAAGAAAAAGGACGATGCTCTAAGATTTTATTGGATGTACTCAAGCTATTGAAATGGTGTTGTCCATTTTGGCATAGCCTGGGGCTAATGTCCTATTGCCATGACCAGGTTTTCCAATATATGAACTTATTGTCAATTTCAGGAACAGTGAGATTCGGTACTACGATTTGCTGCCTGAAAATGGCTGGGAAGTG
Source organism: Rubia yunnanensis (assembly GCA_037428765.1). NCBI lineage: Eukaryota > Viridiplantae > Streptophyta > Magnoliopsida > Gentianales > Rubiaceae > Rubia > Rubia yunnanensis. Next base: position 9,395,379 of record CM075070.1, read on the forward strand.
AACCTCAAAGCCATTGAAGATCTTGCAGACCATAATACCATTGCATTAGTAGTCATCAACCCTGGGAATCCTTGTGGAAATGTCTAGAAACGCCAGCATTTGGAGAAGCTTTGTCGTTGAATATCCATTTCTGTTGATTTCTGTTGAACATCCTTTTCTGTGATGCCGGGAAATGGTGAATATTATCTATAGAGCTTCTGTTATATGTATTGGCTCTGCTCATTCTAGTACTCTTTGTCTCTTTGATCATTTTTAAGTTAGCATCTATAGCATAATAATGTATTTAGCAGTGAGGTTGTACAAGATTTATAGGACTTTGGTGATACCAAGTTTGATACGTTTGTTTCCATTTCTGTGACTGTTCAAAGATGGATATTAGGTGTTGAAAGACGGTGATGGAAAAATTGTTAAATCTTTACCAATGAAACAATTTTCTAGCCTTCTTAGCACAAGTTTTAGCCTAGTGTTCCTTGTCTTTGGTCTATTAGTTGCTCAGGAAATTTCAAGAGAAGTGGAGCTCGGTGAAGCAACTGCCAAATCCTGCAGTGTATTCGGTGGAATCATTTGTGATCCCTCGATGATGGTAATCCCAATGGATGATCACATGGCTCATCAGGGCCATGGTGTATTCGATACAGCTATCATCCTCGATGGGTACACTTTTTTTTTTCAATTCACATTTGGATTTAAATCTCTTGTATCGTAGTTTTAGATTGATAGGTTTAGTTGACGTTTCTTCATCCGGTTGAAGTGCTTGATTGCAATTCATATGTTCAGTGCGTGACCTGTGATTTCTGCTTTATCATTCTTCTTCTTTTTTTTACTTCAGACATCTGCATGAGTTGGATGCGCATCCAAATCGTTTCCTTAAATCTGCCTCGAAAGCCAGAATTGGATCTCCATTTCCTCAATCTACTCTCAGAAGCAATCTTATTCAGCTTTCAGTAGCATCACAATGCAGAAAAGGAACTCTGAGATACTGGCTGAGTGCAGGGCCAGGAGACTTTCTACTTTCTCATGCTGGATGTCCCAAACCAGCATCCTACGTGGTTGTGATCGATGAAGAGTTCTCGTTGGAGATGGTAATCTCTTCTATCTCAACTTGTTGCAACTGTTACTCCCTCTGTTCCACCTGAGAAGTCCCGTTTCCATAATTGGAACATGCATAGAAACATGACTCTTGAGAAAGTAAAACTTTCGAAAACTACGTTAGATATGATCTCATCATAGGATTTGTGTTTGTTGCTTTGGTGGAAACGGGGAAAGTGGGAGAACTGACATGGTTGCTGGTCCAGGATTACAAAGGGTTCCAGTTCCTTGTGTGTAGGGAATAAATGCCAGAAGAAGTTGTTTTTAATGTTTGAATCTGCTGCATTTCCTATTGATTTCCCATGATTGTTGTTTACCCTTAATTCGAAATACTTCTGACATTAAGAAAAGAGGAGAAAATGTAACCTTACCTTGTTTATCAGTGAAGTGAAATTGTTATAACATGTAGGGCTAATAGTATTATTCACTCCTTCCTCCCCTTTGTCCAAAATGTCCGACACTGTAATTCGATTGATCTTCAGGCGTGTAATTTTATAAAATTACACAATGAATTGTTGCAGATGGAGTTTTTGCTCATCGATCTACATACAGATATACTCAAGTTGGATGGTGCTCTGGGTACCATGAGCACCGTATCTCGAGTGACATTTTGTGTTATATGAATGTGCATTGTTCTATATATTAATGTGCATTATTACAACTTGTTTGAAATTACTGTATAATATTGTAATGCACAAATAATACTCCCTCTGTTCCAATCCTTTCTACAGAAAGAGAGAGGGCTGGTTCATTTTTTGACATGGAAATGTCGAGAACACCCTCATCTTCAACCTCTCCCCCAACCACCATCCTACCACCTTCTTCAACCTCTCCGCAACCACCATTCGACCACCTTCTTCAACCTCTCCGCAACCACCATTCGACCACCTTCTTCAACCTCTTATCCGCCACCACCCCCCACCTTCTTCAACCTCTCATCACCACCCAGAAAGGAATCACATAGGGAGAGGAATCCTAGAAACAAAAATCACAAACCCAGAAATCAATCGCAGACCCCGATTTCTCCTTTGCCTCTTCGCCCTTTGTACACCAAATTTGACACCTTCTCGCCGCTCTCAGAGACAATGAAATCCGAGCTGAAGTTGGTGGCGGTTTTGAGGTCATCTAAGGAGTACTCATAGAATGCCGAAACTCCTCCGGCGGCGGCGGTGCCAAGTCCGCCACTATGGAGACGGAGACATGGCGGCGGAGACGAAGACGCGGAAGCGGTGGTGGATCTTGAGATGAGGACGGTAACGGAGGAGCTTGTCGCGGCAGCGATGGAAGAAATGGGGAGACGAAAGAAATTGGAGAGAGGAAGGATTTTTCTGAACTGGGGAAGGAGAGTGTGTGCAGGTGAGGAGGGTAGGGTAGGCCAGGTTTGAGAGTAATTTTTAGTTAGTTTAGGGGTAATTTTGTCTTTTACACATCTAAATTTGCCAAATAAGGAAATGTGCAAAAATGGCTGGGACAACCCAAAAAGGAATTTGTGCAGAATAGACTGGGACAAAGGGAGTATGATTAAAATGCACATTCAATATACATACAATGCATATACATGGTTCAAATCCTGGCAGCTGCAGTGTGGGAATTTCCTCCCGTTGGAGGGTTCCTTGTGAGCACCAGGAAATGACGACCAGGTGGTTGACCCTTGTACGCCGTGATTTACCTCCTCATCAACTCATGGTACTGGGATGACGGGGCCCTGTGGGCGAGGGATTTCACCTTTTGCCCCATTGGTACACCATGGATACAGTATACGAATTGGTTGGTATAAGCTCGCAATTAATGCCGATAAATATCATCCAGTGTTTAAATGACCTAAAAGTTCTTACATTTAATACGTTATCTAAAAAGAAAAGGATGATCATTTCCTTTGTGAATATCTTGGTTGGAGCACTCATTGATCATCATTTACATATAATGTAGTTCATGTGAGTTAGTATTAAATCTTTTAAAAATAAACTCAAAGATAAAAATCGTACAAATTAACTAAGGGAAAGTCTCTGGAAAGACGGCATTTCATAAACTTATGGACAGTCCTCAGGGGCATTTGGCTTAAATGTTGTAATTTTTTATAAAATTTAAATATTGCATTTTATAAATTAAAACAAGTAATAATATGTATTTGAAGGTGAAAATATAAAAATATATGATATAAAAAATATTTTCAAAAGTTTTAAATTTTGTATGTAATTTAAGAAATGCAGTGTATAAGGTAAGAAATAAGTGGTCTGTCCATAAGCTTACGGACATGCCAGGGAGACTCACTCATTAACTAAAATTGAATAATATCATATTCATTTGAATTTGTGATGAGATGGACTCTATAGTCCAACATCTCTTTTTGAAAATAATGAATCATAGTTGTATAGAAATAAGTACTCCCTCCGTTGCAGGGGAATCTGCACACTTTCCTTTTTGGGTTGTCCCAGGAAAATCTGCACACTTTTAAAATTTTTCTCATTTGGCAAAGAATTTTATAAGAAATTCCCACATTACCCTTACTAGTTTTATCATTTTACATAAATGTCACTTATTTAACAACCAAATCAGCCCAATTTAACATTAACAAACCCAAATCCACTAATCCCAATCCCACTAATTCAGATTTTTTTATTTCATTTGCAGCTACCCATTTCAAATTTATTCACTTCTCTTTTACTCCACCCAACCGACAAAAGTGGCCAATTAAAGATTCTTGAGCAGTGAATTCACATGCTTTAGTCTCTGATTTCTCAACGCTCTCATTCATTATTCATCTCCTCATCTTCTTGCATTCTATCCCTCTATTCCTCAAAACCCTAGTTCAAATCTGCTCAAATAGGTCCAAATTTTGGATCGATCTTGCCATTTTTTGGTCTCATCATCTTCCCCCGTCCATGTTCTTCGTTTTGAATATCGATTTCCACCAGTTCTTCCGGTCAATCATGCCTGAGATACTCATTGTGTTATGTGTCTGACACCTTTAGTCTGTCAGAGGTCGTCCTCGAGATGGATGCGGATGATGCGACCTCCATTTGGAGCCCTGACGCCATCATCGGGGAAGCGACAGTGGTGAAGCCTTGTATCGGCCATCAAAGGTCAGATCCGGCTATCCATGGCGTTGTCGCCGGTGTTGTAGAGGTCATGGCATCGTCTCCGATGATGCATGTTCACCCTGACTACCGTCCTCGTCGCGGTGATGTTGTTTCCGGCGGTGGGTCACAAAACCCTAACATTGGGGTCATCAGTGGTGGACCAACAACCTTAAAAGGCAAGTCCCCGTCGATGACGGAGACGGAGGGCAGTGACTCCGACGACACCCAGCATGGGAGCAATGAGATGCTATATTTGCTCTGTCCTTGGATGAGGGAAGCCAGGAATGTGCAGCGTTGGTGCCGGAAGTGATGAATGCCTGTAAAAAGATGTTATATTTGCTCTGTCCACTCCATGAATGCCTGTAAAAAGATAAGTGGCTTTACGATTTTGGTATATTAGGTTTCGGATTATAGGTGATTTATACTCTATTTGTGGCTAACTAATTTATTTACTTCTTGAATATTTGCAGTTATGGATGTATGGAAAGGGTCTGCTAGGAAAAATGTGTCAAACTATATGAAGGGGAAACCCTAGAACCTCTTATTGTGATGCAAGTTCCAAAGAACTATTCGTGACTGCAAATTAGGTGATTTTGCTCCATCCCTGGCTTGGTTATTTTGATCTGAAGGTCTTTTGGTTCCACTGGGATATTGTGAATGTTTGGCCTTGTGTTGATGTTGTGCATGTGTCATTTAATTGGATCTTCCCTGATCAGTGGCTGTTTTATGTATCTTCCCTGATCAGTGGCTTGTGTGCTCAGTACTTGTGTTGATGTTGTGCCTGTGTCATTTAGTTGCATCTTCCCTTCTTGTATGACTTTTTTATACTCGGTATACGTGCTCCCCTGTCTTCAGGTGAACATGTGCTCCCATGTCAGTTGCTTGTGTGCTCGGTATTTGTGTGCTCAGTATTCTGTGCATGTACCTGATCAGTATGCATCTTCCCTCGGTTATGGGTGAACTTGATCAGTGGATTTTGGTGTGTTCATTGTTTGTCGCTTAACTGTTTTTGTGGGTTTTTCTATTTAACAATTATGCATCTTCCCTAGATCATTGATGCATTAGTGTCGTGTCATGCTTTTTCGTGAAAATGAAAACATGATAATAGAGGCACAAACATACAGCTTTAAAAAAAGGTAAATGACATTAGCAGAAATGTGCATTTATCTGGGGTTGGTCTTGGAACATCCCATTCACACCAAAAGTGGGATGTTTCTGGCTTGAAAATTTTGCCAATTTACCAACCCCCAAAATTGTTTTACACTTGTGCACTCACGGTCTATCACCTAGGGCATGCATCAATGGTATGATGGTTTCATCCAGTGCCATCTTGTTGATGAGATGTTCAATGCTGCCCCTCACCACCTCTTCATCCACCTGCAGTAACCTTGGTAGAGTCTCGTTCCTTATTTGCATGTCCTTGTTTATGTGTGGCATCTTGTACTTGTTTGATCCACATGTTTTCAATATCTCTATCATTGAATGTTGATGAGTGACAAACACTTTTTTCAAAATGACTGCATCTTCCCTTTCATATGCTGATTGCACTGCTTCAATTAATTGCCCCACATTTGCTGATGCTCGTTCTTGCTGTAAACTCTGAATTGAGTTAAAAAATTCCAAGTCATGTATGTTGCAATCGGGTGAATTTGCTGGTTGACTAACTAGTTTCATGTAGAAGCCATCCATTTCTGCCACTGCCTTAAAATCTGGATCATGCTTGGAAATATGTGGCTTTGCATTGTCTTGTTGAATGTGGATGAACTTGCCTAGTAAATGTGTTGGCCACCTTGCTTTGATTGCTGGAATTACTTCTTGTATTATTTTGGCTCTTGTCACATCTCTTGTGATCTTTGGTATCGGCACCTTTTCCACTGTCCATGCTGGCCTATTTTTGCTGTTATTGATTGCAACTTGATCTTGCACAAATGGAAATATACCTAGTTTCCCATCAAAAAGTAGTTCACCATCTCCCCCCCCCCCAAATTGGCCTACTTACTGTACACATGAACATCAATTTTGGTACGTGGGACTTGTGTTTACATGTTCGGTAGGGCTCCTATTCATCTGGGGCTAGTAAGTACCTAACAGTGGGTTGACTCAAATAGAACCATTTTTCATCTATGTGAATGACATGGTCCATGGACCTGAATCTAAGATCTGGATCTAACTTTTCTAAAACAAACCACATATGAGATACCTTATTATGTTCGGTGAGGGCAGGTTTGATGCTATTTGTATGACTTCTTATAAACCTTAGCTGTGACGGCACGTTGAACGTTGCTCTTCCCTATGCCTAATGTTTTGGTTGTACCCCTTATAGTTCTTCTTTGTATTGCAGGAAACATTCTCAAGGCATCAATATCGATGCTTTTCTTATTTTTGGAGGATGACCCATCATCCGATGACGCTTGTCCAGTGAGACTCCGGCTGCCATTTGAGCTCTAGTCAACGCCCAGATTGTGCTGACAGTACGAATGCTGCAATCGAACATAGTTGCTGCCTCTTCCCTTTTTGAGTGCTGGGTCTTTCCATCTTTGTGGTGCTCCAACAGAAACTCTGCCATGTGTTGCCTCTCTTCATTAGTTAGATTCTTGACCCGCATCACCCTACAGAAAAGAAAAACCCGATGATGATGGGAAGATGCACAAATGAGAGCAACTAGCACCTACGAGGCTCGGGACGGCTCGATGACTTGTGATGTTCTATCTGAGGGTTCCCCTAAAAACCCAAACTTTTATGGGTTTGGGGTTTTGGCTTGAAGCTGAATCTTTACACAGCTTTTGTCTTCATTTTTAGTTCATTGATAATAGTAGGGATGCATGTATTAATAGTAAATGTGTTTTGAATTTTTTAGAATTTTAGTACTGTATGAACAGTACTCAACTGTGCATTTTTTGCGCCTTTCCAGCTCTTTAATTTGACGGGAAGGCACCCAATTAAAGAAAGGGGGAAAGAATTTTACCCCCTAATTTTCGTTAGTACAGAATTCTTTTTTTGGATTATGTCACGGCAAAGGTGGGGCCCAGGGAAAATTATGAATGAGTATATTAAGCTATCCTAAGCAAGTGTATTAATGCCTGTAGGCCACAAATACTATATTTCTATACATTTATCATATAAAATGTGGCAATAGTAGATGAAGATGCAATGGTATAGCGTCTAATTAATTTCCATCAAACATGAGAGGGACCCTATCATATGTCTCCTTCGTTTATGTCTGCTCTTTTGACCCTTTAAGCCAATTAATGACCGTAGTACTTTCCTTGTGCCTTCTGTTAGTGAAATCTTATTTTCTGAAAAATGCAACATTGATTACAAGGAGCATAAAATACTAGATAAAAGATTGTTCTTGGTGTTGACTAATGGCAAGACCAGAATGAGGTACCAGCTCCTTGTGATTGTTCTCTTTGATTGATATTTTAGTTTTTCGTTGTTGACTAGATGAGGATGAACGTGAAAGCGATTCAGCTGCGTTTTTTATTAGGTCTGGTTTAGTTCGGTTGAAATAAGTTGAATTTATAAAAATTGAACTTAAAGTTATGAATTAAATTGAAAGGAACATAAATGAGCTGAAAAATGCAAAAATAAAAATAAAAAATTGATTAATGAAATTTGAAATATTGATAATTTTAAAAAATGATAAAGACAATTTAAGCATAATAATAGTTTTTATATAATAATAACTACTCCCTCCGTCCCAATTCTAGTTTCACATTTTGACTTTTAACAGTTGGCTTGAAAAATGTTTGATCTTTAATAACTTTCATTAAGGGTAACTAAAAGTTCTGAAAATTTGATATTTTGAAAATATGTGTTATAACGAATTTAACAATGTATCACACACTAGTGTTTATACTTATATACCAATTCGATTTTATGGTCAAAGTTATGGAAGTATTGACTAAATGAATAGTTAAGGGAACGTTTGGTTGAGGTGAATCAGAAAGGGAATCATGGATCTTGATTCCCTTAGTTGGTGTTTATTTGGGATTTTTTATGATTCTCTTTCCCTATTTTTAGTTTTACCATTCTCCCGTTTAGATGTATCACGATTCTCTAGTCTTACTCGAGATTCCCCAATTTTCTTCCTCCAGCCTCCACGAAAAACACATGTATTCTCCACCTCTTCCTAGCCTTCATTCTTCATAAAAACTTCACTTTCACCGCCATTGTCCATTGTCAACAGATCTCTAATCTATATATTTTTTTTAAAGTTAACCCATAAGAATGGGAGGGATATTTATTAGGTTCCCCAAACCTGAAAACGCAAAAAAGTATTCTTTTACAATTTGTTGCTACAATTTTTTTTGAAGACTTTATACAAAAGGGTAAGTTACTGCAATAAAGAATTGCCCGAACAAAAATCTACTTAGGGCGATTTTATCGATGATTCCATTTCCCATGTCTCCGCCCCTCGTGTTAACATGGTAAATGGCCAGATCGATAAAAAAAGCTCTAAGTATGAGAAAGGAACATGTTTCCATCTGTTGTCCGATCTTATCTTCACTGCCACCTGATTGTAGGGTTCGACGTTCGAGACCTCCAGGTATGAGGTAGGATCTTGTAGGACTGGAGGCATGAGGTAAGATGTTGGAGACCTCGAGGATGTTGGAGACCTCGAGACCTGAGGCAGGATGTTGTAGGACTGGCAGCCTGATGCAGGATGTTAAAGGCCTCGAGGCCCAGAGGCTGTTCGATGGCTGGACGCATGAGTCTCGAGGAAGGTGTCTCGAGGTTCAAGATTGGAGTTCGAGGACTCGAGGCTGAAGGTTGAAGGCAAGTGTTCGTTTACTGGAGCCTCGACGCTTGAGGCATTCTAGTGTTGAATTTGGAGTGCTTGCTCATTTTAGAGTTGAAGTTCGAGGGCTCGAGGGACCACGTTCGAGGGCTCGAGGGACCACGTTCGAGGGCTCGAGGGACCACGTTCAAGGGCTCGAGGTACCTGGGTTCGAGCTCAAGGTCTGTAATGTTCGAGTGCTCGAGGCACCCCAATATTCCACAAACTTTTAGTGGTGAACTCTAATGTTCGGCAGTCGCATTTGATCTGTCGTGATTGCTGCTTTGACTCTCTGGTTGAAGTCCTGAGCTTGCAAGTTCATGCGCAGCCTGATTCTGTTATCTGAAGATGTGTTGAAATGTGGCTCCTATGTGTGCTACATCATCATTGATCTGCCAACATAACTTCATGATCTTCCATGGTGATATTTTCCTTCCTTGTAGTATATATGCAGCCTGCATAGAATCAGTTTCAATTATCAATGGGTGGAAGTTATTTAGCCTGCATAAGTGAATGCCTGATCTAATGGCCAAAAGTTCCACCTCTAATGGCGAGTCTGCTGATGGTAAGCTATCTATTACTGCCATTTTGACTATGCATTCCTTGTTTCTGACAATTATTCCAGCTTTAGAGTAAGATAAATGGGAGTGTGTGGCATCTGTGTTCAGTTTATACCCTAAGTCCGGTGGTTCCCATTTATAGGCTCTAATGATTTTAGATTTTGGTTGCTTCTGCACTGGGATTAGTCCTTTTAAAACCAAGGAGTCACAATCTCTATATATAACATGAGGATGTACAGTACAAATATCAGCCAACATTCTGTTCAATTCCAATATCATACTGTTAGACCTCACTTTTTTGTTGTCATACACAGCTGATTATCTATTTGTCCACACTATCCAACAAAGTAAAGATGGTAGGATCTAAGCAATTTTTATTTTTTTTGAGAAGGTTGTGTTCGACCAATACCAAGATAATTTGTCAAATATATGATCACATGTATGGTCATTTATTTCTAGCAAGTAAGCAATATGTTTCCAAAGTTTCTCAGTGACTTGACATTTATTAAAAATATGATTAAGAGTTTCCTCATGGTTAAAATAGAGATGGCATCTTGAAGCAACATTAATCATCATAGTTTGCAATATATCATCCACTGGAGCAGTTTATTAATCAGTTTTCAGACAAATATTGCAATCTTTTGGGGTAAAATTGAGCTCCATACCTTTTCCAGTCCTGACACATGTTGTTTCTTGGTCTGACACATGCTCTATCTTCCAACCTCCACGAAGAACATGCGTATTCTCCACCTCTTCCTAACCTTCCTTCTTCATAAAAACTTCACTTTCACCGCCATTGTCCATTGTCAAGCGATCTCTAATCTCTAATTTCTCAATTCCAAGACAAGATTATACTTTATATTTATTATCAAAATAATTATTAATATTAATAATTATTATTTCAATAAAAATATTATATTTTTATTTTCAAGTTTTAAAAATATTAGAATGTTATACTTTAACTTAAATAAATTTAAGATAAAAAATTAATATAATCAATGTTTGATTTTTAAATTTTAACTATTTTTATTTAAAAAATTGTGTTGGTGGATATCATACATTATGTAATATTTTGAATTCACGTCAATTTTATGTTTTTTTCTAAGATATTGACTTCGTATTTTATATCCATGTAACGTTCATTCTTAAAAGATTTACTTATGTGATTTTTTTAACATCATTAATATGATGAACTCTAGATTTTTAAATCAATACTCCCTCTGTCCCACTATAAATTACTTACTTCATCCGTTTCTTTATTAGTGGCACACTTTTCTTTTTGGGTTGTTTCTTTTATATTGACACACTTTCTATTTTTGGCAAGATTCCTTCAATTTCATCCACTCATTTCCTTATCCTAAATCCAAACACCTAAACCTATAGTGCCACTATTAGTGGGACGGAGGGAGTATTTACTTTTTAAGAGTCAAGCTTTGTAAACTTTGATCGTAAATATAAATTAATATATAAATAATAAAAATATCATGTGAGATCTTGTTAGATTTATATTAACATCTATTTTCTAATTATCAATTTTTTGTGAGGCATTATTATAAGTAACTAGAGACATTTACAGTCAAACATGCTAATTGAAAACCGTGAAAAAAAGCAATTTAGAGTGGAAGGGAGGGAGTATATTGTATGTGATTTACATATATATAAAAAATACGAACCAAAAAATATGTAAAGATGATAATATTTACATAAATTACATAAATAAAAGATTAATTACGGGAAATTATAAATAAATCTACATTTTTTTAAATCACATACGCCATACTAATGGGTTGAAGATGATGAACTAAAATTTGTTTATATTAAATATGGTTTTATGTGAACTGGATATGACAATTGTTCATGAAATACTTATATATTTTTTAGCAGATTGGATCATTTGAAATAATTTATATATATATATAATTTTATAAATAATGCTAAAAATTAATATTTATTTCTCTAGTATGAACCAAACAGTAGAAAATTGAGTGAGAGAGAATTTGATTTCACCAATGTTGCAACAACACCATGTCACCCCACCTTCATCCACCAACACCACCAAACTCAGCATCAGCCCTGTAGTGCTTCATCGTACCACAATCACCATTTATTCAATACAGTCACACACTCTCCCCTTTCGTGCCCTCGTCATTCACCTTTCCCATTGAACATGTTCCTCTCTTCCCACCACACCAAGCCATTTCCCCCTTTGTATCTCCATCGAAGATTTGAAGTGGGCCCAAACAAACACCACATGCATACAATCGTGTACTACCACTCGGATTATTCGTTTACTTTGTCTGCGCACCCCCCGACACTAGAACTATCTAAAATTATCATTATTTGAAATTTGTGCTCATTGATTTTATTCTCCACAATCATTGCAGAAACTATATCTTTTCACTTTCAATGTCACGAGGGGAATCGATAAGTCCTCTGATTTAACCTTTCTCACTAAGTAGGTCGAATTCGTCACCATTTTGTTCAACTCTAAAACTGTTTCTGCTAGATAATTGTTCAAAAAAAAGAGCAATCGATGGTGCACAGATGATGTTGAGTCCTCGAATGAAGATGGCGTGGATGACGGAGATGCTTATGCCTCATAGTAAATATATTGCGTTCCGCCGGTCGAGTCGGGGCCTAACGACTCCTCTTCTAATTTCATTATCTCATGGCTTGTTGAGCTATCTCTCTTTGAATTTTTAAAAATTGATTAAAAAAAAATCTTACCTCATTTTTATGGAAAACGCGATCGCTGAGTGGTCCTAGAAAGATATTCAGAAGAAAAATTATGGCTCTTAAAAAAAAAACAGATCCGAGGGTAACTTTTAGATCATTTTGACATTGTATTACTTTAACCGGAGTTAATTGGGAGTTCATGCCAACTTGAGGGTATTTTGGCACTTTTAAAAAACTCGGGTTGTATTATCACTTATGAATGAACTAATCAGGGTTACATGAGAACTTTTTACCCTTTTTTTCCATATTATATTCGATAATTTTTTGATCATTTCCCCATTAGCCAGCATTGACCGGCATAGAGTGCAAACTCATACACCATTGAAAAAGTTATATTATCACGTAGTATTAAGAAAATGGAAGTATGGGAGCATTTTTTTCATAAAAACTAAATATACACTAAAAAGGTGTCCAGAGAAAAATGGCCACCTCTCTTTTCGCAACTGCTTCCTTGAGAACCATATTTGTCCTGTTGGGCTACAATTAATGAGGAAATTCATAATCACCAATATCATCCCAGATACATGAACAAAAAGTTTTGGACTTGATACCTTTACGTAATATGTGGGGATCATTTTGTTTGTTGTGACAATATCTTCCGCCTGCCGGTGAACCAAGTTGGTGGTGGTGTTACATGACCATAAATGAAGAAGATGAAAACACAGCCATCAAAGTTTTGACTATTTTTCTTCTTTGGACAACACCGCCTCTGAAATTATCTAGATGGAGTTTTCCCATGCTGACTTTTTATCATAATTCAAGACGGCTAACTAGCTGTGATCAATGCCGGAATCAAGATCTTGATCGATTGAACACGGCTAACTACCTGTAATTAATGCCGGAATCAAAGTCTCTAATCAAACAATGGTTAAATTTCAAGGTATTTTGATCTCTCATCTTAAAACCAATTGGTACTAAGTGGCGGTGACCCAAGACCTTATATGCTCTGTTTGACAGAACTTTTACCAAACACTTTTTAGTGTTTGGTAAAATGCAAATAAAATTGCTTATTTTGAAAGCATAAGCTGTTTTGGGGGGGGGGGGGGGGGCGGGGAACAGAAGCTGATCTCCCCCTGCTTTAAAAAAAATCAGTTTTGATTCTAAGCACAGCTCTGACAAACATAGCCATACTCCCTCCGCTCCAGCTCCAATTGCACAATAATCATTCTCACGCAGTTCAAGAAACATGTTTGACCGTTAATATGTTTAACTACGTATAAAACGACAAATAAAAAGTTGATATTTAGAAACTACTTGCTACGAAGAATTCAACTATATCACATACGATAATATTGCTACTCATATATCTATTCAAATATGCGGTCAAAACTTGATAGCGAATAGTATCTAAAAAGTAAGTGTGCAATTTGAGTGAGACAAAGGGAGTATGTTAGTCATTTAGTCTTTAAGAAATTGATGCGGGGCTATTTCAACACGCTCCCTCACGTGCAAACATGGAATACTCCACAACTCAATATCGAGCTCAATTAAATGGGATCCCACGATCCAATATCATGCCCTATTGAATTGGGATCTCATCACGTGTAAACGTGGAACACTTCACGACCTAATATCGGGTCCAATTAAATGGGGACCCCAACATCGATCTAATAACTCAGCCTAGGCTCTGATACCATGTTGAAATGAGACACGGGTCCAAATAGGGAAAAGGATGTATGCCTAAAACGGAAATCCGGTAGGCCTAAAACCAATTGGTAATAGGAGGAGTAACCCAACAATCTTATATACTCCCTCCGTCCCACTCTAAATTGCTTATTTATTTTTCACAGTTTTCAATGAGTATGTTTTACCGTAAATATCTCTAGTTACTTATAATAATATCGTATAAAAATTGATATTTAGAAAATTGATGTTAACACAAATCTAACAATATCTCACATAATAAATTTATTATTTATATATTAATTTATATTTATGGTCAAAATTTACAAAGTTTGACTCTCAAAAGGTAAACAAGTAATTTAGAGTGGGACGGTGGTAGTATGAGACAACTAGACTCTTCATTTCTAACGTGGAATACTCTAACAAAAATAACCTTATTCATTGGATCAAAAGGTGATACCTCTCGTACCTATCGCCCCTGCATAAAATAATAAATACACCATAATAAAGTATTTTATAGGAGACCATTCAGTAAGAACAGTATTTGTAGGAGACCATTCAAGGTAATTTTCTTAACCCTTCAGTATGGTGGGTGCAATAACCAAACCAGATCCGTCAGAAAAATATTACTTGTAATTGAAATTAGATTATGTTCCCTTTAACGCCTGATTTGTATAAATAATGATTAAGTGTCAGTTTCTTGCTTATGAGTTATGATCATACACTAAAGCAAGAATTAGAACCAGACATCAAATTCCCGGGCACTGAAAGTTGAATATATGCTAGGGTTGTTATCACCTTTTCATCACATATTCTTCTGCATTAGTAAAAAAGAAATGGTGGAGTTAACATTTTACACTTTCTAGAGTAACTATTTTGGTTGGACAAATGAGAATAAACAGTACATAAAGTTGACAAACTCAGTAATCACTGATTAGGCAAAAGGCGATACCCTAGCACTCAGGGCCCATATCAGCCCACATCCAATATTCTTCTGCATTAGTAAAAAAGAAAAGGTGGAGTTAACATTTTACACTTTCTAGAGTAAGTACTTTGGTTGGACAAATGAGAATAAACAGTACATAAAGTTGACAAACTCAGTAATCACTGATTAGGCAAAAGGCGATACCCTCGCTCTCAGGGCCTATACCAGCCCACACCCATGTCATCGTATGAGAGGTAAATCACAGTAGTCCAGCGTCAGAACCCATGGGCTCGGCCTTGCCTCGGTGCGCACAAGGGAGCCTTGCAAAGCAAGAACTCCCCACACTGTCGCTGCCGAGGATCGAACCTGGTAATGACAATCTCACCCATGTTCCAACCGCCGAGGTACACCCGTGGGTGTGTAATCACTGATTAGGAGATTGTAGATATGTTCAAAAGTCCAGACAACTGTTTAAAAATCGCAATTTGAAAAAATTGTTTAATTAGATTGCCCTCTAGGCCACGGCAGAGTAAATG
This sequence comes from Rubia yunnanensis, assembly GCA_037428765.1. NCBI lineage: Eukaryota > Viridiplantae > Streptophyta > Magnoliopsida > Gentianales > Rubiaceae > Rubia > Rubia yunnanensis. Next base: position 9,410,708 of record CM075070.1, read on the forward strand.
AATCGCCCTACTCCCACTCTACCACCCGCCTAAATTATCCAATTAATTTCTGGACATCGATCTCTATCAAAGTTTGACAATATATTTAAATAGATTTATGAGTTACAACGTAATATTATTGAATTCGTTGTAACAACTAGTTTCTAAATGTTAATTTTTTTATTTATCTTTACTATACGAGGGTAAATATATCAACGGTCAAACATATTTATTTAACAGCGTGATAATAATTGATGAGAAATTTAGGAAGGGACTGTGGGAGTGTATGTTTTTCAAATTATCTGCCATTTATTTTAATTTAATTTAATTCAATTAATTTTACTTCATTTAAATTTAATTATTTTGAATTTAACAATATTTAGGCAAAATCTTGCAAAAGACCGTCTTTCCATAGAATTATGGAAAATATATTCAATTAAAATAATAAAAAGGTAAAAAAAATTAGTTGCAATATTAAAATTTTATTATGCAATGTGCAGTAGTTATAAAGTTATGGCTTGATTAATGCAATCTAAAAAAATATCTTCATTTCTTCTAATTTACCGTTTAAACTTTGATTTTTCCATGACTTATGGAAAGACCTTCTTTCAAGAGACAGACTCTAATATTTAATCTAATTATATTATTATTATGAGCCCGTCTTTGAAAGACGGTCTTTCCATAAGCTAAGGAAAGACCAGTACAATTTCACGGGTTAAAACAATTAATATACTGGTCAAATTCAAGTTATAATATATTTGAGTGAACTCACCCGTCTACCATATTTTACTTTTAGATAGAAACATTAATATTATATAATAAATCATAACTTCATAATTTTGTAATGTTTTGCTCATGTAATGTTTATAACCAAAATCAATTGTTTTACTTGTGAAATTTAGTTTTACCACTTTTTCTATTACTTACTAGTGTATTCCAACATGCTTAGTTTAACCAAGTGTAAAATAACGTAAAACGTAAAAGACACACAACTTGGTTACGCAGTTTGATGTAAACCACCTACATCTGCGCGGCCTGGCCCAGTTCAGAATGAATCCACTAATTAGAAAGATACAGTACAGAGTACAGTTTATAAAATACTTATCTTTACTAACTATGACGTGTGGACTCTGCTAGCTCCCCTAGCTACCGATCTGCCTTGATCAGACTCCCTCTGACCTCGAACTCCGTCGACGCAAGATCTCCTCCTCCCGAGGAATTAAGGTGTACGATTCTGAACTTAGTGCAGCAGGACAGTGTTGGAACACAGTATATTGGCTCTTGCAAGTTTCGTAAGATCTCAAAATCTGGGTGCAGATTTTGCTCTATAAAATCGTTGTTTATGCAGCCGTGTTTGTCCCATATATATATCTCCGAATCAGATCTGGATGTTCTTGATTATCTCCATAATATTCCTATTCCAAATCTGATTGTTGAAGCATATCCAAATCCCATAAATAAAGGGATTTACCTTATCTAAACTCTCCCATATATTCGAATGAATCTTCTCCATATAAGTAGGGATTTTCCATAAAACCAATTATGCTCCACACGCCTAATATATAGCCAAATATACAATTACCATAAATTCCAAAATACTTCAATATATCGGCTTGAATTCTGTTAAAACCTTTGGCGTAAAACCTGCTCCAGTTCTGCTTCAGCACCATGTTCCAACATGGTCTGTATATCAGTTCACAAATACTTAACACAAAATTGCCAATTAAATAATTCCTTGACTCTACAATCTCCCCCTTTGGCATTTTTGTGGACCCGTAATATTTTGGACTGCAATCACATAATCAACTACATTCAACGAGCAGAATAATGATCATAATACCAGAATTCAAATAATGAAAGCCGAAACCCAGAATTCCAGAAATCCAAAAATTATACAACTAAATTGAAAACCAAATATCCATAATCCAAAATTACTCCCCCTGGGACCACACAGAGGCCAAAGAAACATCAATCACAAAAGCATAAAAAACTTAAACTCAGTTTTTAAAACTCCCCCTGAATTCATCAACCTTCCAGCCTTGACTTTTCTTCTTCCAACCGTGCTTGCTCTGCTTGTAAGGCTACAATTTGAATCCCTACAGCTCCAAGTCTAGCATTAATAGCCATCAATCGAGTCTTCTTGTCTGCTGTTGCTGATGAGGAGGTTGACCCAGAAGCTGTCCATGGAAGATCATGCACATGACGAAGTCCGAATGTCTTCTTGTTAGGCCGCAAGAACTCCGTATCAATGATTACATCAAAGTCCTTCCCCTTCACCTTTGCACTTTTGGCTAACGCTGAGATCAGACATGGGTATATTACAGCATCATTCACCTTAGGAGCTGTGGCTTGTCGAACCAGATGTTGCTGAATTAATAACCCTAGATTTATTTCCTGCTGTGTTCCAACACAGTAGAGTAGTTTGGCCATTTCCTTGGTCAATGCAGTAGTATTGCTAGATGGTAACCAGTAGTGAACAGCTATCTGATACAGCCCGAAGAATCTGGAGGTCAAGCATGATGCTTGTGAGTATCCTACTGCCGGCCACTTCTTCTTATATTCTCCAGAAATCACGGCCAAAATTTCATCATCAGTCATCTCCAAATCGTCCGGAAACACTCCCCCTATCTCTGGAGTTTTCAGCCCAAATAACATATTGATTCTAGTAGCAGACAGTTCTACAATCTTTCCCCGAAGATATACTCTACCGAACCACAGAGAAGTAATATCTAGATTCTCAGGCATGAGATTAGCATATACCTCGAGAACCACCTGTCGATTGAATTGCCTTTGAATTGTGGCCGCCTTCATCATCCCCATTGCCTTTAGGAAAGTTGTGAACCCACTCTCCTGATAAGCCTTCAAGTCCAACGGTCTCTCAGCAATAAACTTCTTCTCAGAGAATAATTCTTCCATCTCAGCTCCCTTCTTATCAAAATAAACTGCAGAAAAAGCCTGAGTGACAGATGGGGGTGGCAGAGCCTTCCTTGGCTTGCTATCCTGTCTCTTCTTACTTCTTTTTGCTGCCTCAGTATTCATGGCAGAGCTAGCCTTCCTTTTTCCTTTTTCCTTCTGGAAAAATTCATCCAGGACCTCGTCACTGGAGTATGTCAGGTCTGGGGCATCCTGTGTTGGAACACTGTCAGCTTTTTCTTCTTCTGAATCAACACCCCGACCTGGCAGATCTTCATCAGCTACATCCATCTTCTGATTCCCTTCATCAGCAGACTGATCAGGGGCTTCATCATCCAGATCTTCTTGAACTACATCACCCTGTGTACCCCCCAGATCAGCATCAGATTCTTCCTCCATATACACAGATTCTTCCTCCTGTGTTGGAACACTGTCATCATCATCAGACAATTCAATAATTACAGGTTCTCTCAATTTCTCCATCCTCTTTGCATTCTCCACATCAAAAAATCCAACCTGTAGCTTGTCTCCATACCTTACTGTCTTCATCCCAATAGCTTGTTCCTCATTAATTTCTCTTATCCACACATAACTATGAGCAGTCATACGACAGAAAACATGAAATTTGTCTTTCCCTTTACCATTCAGCTGACCGTACATCCCTCTCAGATACTTCACAGTCTTATATTCAATATCCCACACATCAGGAAAGTGCCCAGAAACAATTTCCTTAATTTTGACATACAACACTTCTAAATCCTTTCTTATACTCCTGATTTTGCTTAGATCCACGGAATATCTATTTTCTTGTAACCACTCAAAAATATCATCCACACTTCTACTTTCAAAACCCAAGAATTTCAATGGCCGAGGGTCAGGACCAGTTACCTTAGGTTTTTTCTGTTTCTTGCCTCCAGACGCTTCTTCTTGGGCATCAGAATCTTCACTCTGTTTCTTGACAGAAGCCTCTTCCACTTCCTTTTCCTCTTCAACTTTATCAGGCTCTGCTCCAGCTATCTCCTCATTCTCCTCATGGTTAGCATTTACTTTGTTCTGATCTTTAGTTTGTGACTCACCCAATTCAACATATCTTCTCGGCTCATCAAACACTACCAATTCTGAATTCACTGAGCTCCGGTCTTCCTCCATAATTTCCGGCACTGAAGCTTCTTTTATCGGAGAATTTGGGTTTGACATTATTTGGTACAATGCCGAGATAGAGGAGAGTTTTGAGTATAAGATTTTTGGCAAGAGTTTTGGGGAAAAATCGGGCCAAGGGTAATAGAATGCGAAAGGGATTTTAGAGTTTGAAACAATTTTCAACTCCTCATGAACTTACCTCTTTTCCCGCGAAGTGCCCTTTTTAGATTTCCCAAAAATTGTAATGATATCTCTTTCTCTTCTTGTCACATCACTTTGTCTTCCTTAATTAACTTCCAACACACCTTACTTAACTACTCCTATTTTGGTAAGTCTTTACTTCCTTCAGATAATTTTTTCTTTTCTAATTTTTGACGTAAATAACAGAAAACAAAATTATTTACACGAAAAACTAATCAAAGGTAAAAGTTACCTCAGATTTAACAAACACCTAAGTGTTGTCGAAGGCTCTCGAAAGTGGTTGCATCAAGTGGCTTTGTAAATATATCAGCAAACTGCTCGTGTGTTGGAACATAGACCACTTCCACTTCTTTTCGTTCCACCAAATCTCGAATAAAATGATGCCTTATGTCAATATGTTTGGTTCTTGAGTGTTGAACTGGATTCTTTGAAATATCAATGGCACTTGTATTGTCACATAAAATCTTCAAAGGTTCTTGATGAATTCCATAATCCTTCAACATTTGTTTCATCCATAGCAGTTGTGCACAACAGCTCCCTGCTACAAGATACTCTGCTTCCGCAGTAGATAGAGAGATTGAATTCTGTTTCTTGCTATACCAAGACACCAAATTTGTTCCTATAAAGAAACATCCACCTGTAGTACTTTTTTGATCATCAGCATTACCAGCCCAATCGGAATCACTGTATCCAATCAACTCTGAATCTTGATTCTTAGAATACCAGACACCATATTCTGAAGTTCCACTTACATATCGAATAACCCTTTTTACTGCAGTAAGATGAGATTCCTTAGGATCAGCTTGAAACCTCGTACATATTCCAACACTGAAACATATATCTGGTCTGCTTGCGGTTAAATACAATAAGCTTCCAATCATGCCTCTATATAACTTCTGATCGACTGAAACTCCTTTTTCATCTTTCACTAGTTTATCAGAAACTCCCATAGGAGTTCGAACTGCACGAGCACTACTGAGTCCGAATTTCTTAATCAAGTTCAAGGCATACTTACTTTGATTGATGAATAGACCATTCCGTCCTTGTTTGACTTGTAATCCCAGAAAGTAGGTCAATTATCCAACCATGCTCATTTCAAATTCAGATTGCATTATGGTGACAAACTCTTGTACCATAGATGGTGAAGTGGAGCCAAATACTATGTCATCAACATATATTTGAGCAATTAGAAACTTTGAGGACTTGTCAAGTACAAGTAAAGTGCGATCTACTCCCCCTCGACGATAACCTTTCTGAATTAGAAAGGTAGTAAGTCGTTCATACCATGCTCGAGGTGTCTGCTTTAATCCGTATAAGGCCTTCTTGAGACGATATACATGATGCGGATAATGAGGATCTTCAAAACCTTTAGGTTGTTCCACATAAACTTCCTCATTCACCACTCCATTTAAAAACGCACTCTTAACATCCATTTGATACAAAGTAAAGTTCAAAGAGCAGGCAATAGCTAGTAGAATACGGATAGATTCTAACCTGGCAACAGGTGCAAAGGTTTCATCAAAATCAACACCTTCCACTTGAGTATATCCTTGAGCAACAAGTCTGGCTTTGTTTCTGGTGACTAGGCCATCTGCTTCGGACTTGTTCTTGAAGATCCATTTCGTACCAATGACATTAATGCCTTTGGGGCGGGGAGTGAGATACCAAACATCATTCCTGGTAAACTGGCCGAGTTCATCTTGCATTGCAGCAATCCAGTATTCATCAAGTAAGGCTTCTTTATAGTTTTTGGGCTCAATCAGAGAAACAAAACAGTGTAGACCAACTAGTCGTCGATAATCAACTCGAGGCACTGATCGAGTACTTCTCATGGTGGAGCCAGATTGATCGAGTGTTGGAACATGGTCGTCAGTAGGAGGTGACTGTGTTGGAACATGATCGTGTGTTGGAACATGGCCATCTTCAGTAGAGTTAGGGTTCTGGTGATCATTTGGTTCAGTAGAATCTGCTGAAGACTTTGCTTTGTCTGAACATTGAGACTGTGTTGGAACATGAGTGTTGGCAGATTCTTCCTCTACAATTTCTGGAGGTTGTTCCTTTTCTGAATCATCCACAATAACATTTATGGATTCCATGAGAGTGTTGGTTCGATGATTAAAAACTCTGTAGGCACGGCTGTTGAAGGAATACCAGAGAAACATTCCTGGATCACTCCGATTATCGAATTTAGCCAACTGTTCTCTATCTATGAGAATATAGCATGTACTTCCGAACACATGAAAATACGATACGTTTGGTTTCCTGCCCTTCCAGATCTCATAGGCTGTCTTGTCAGTGAATGGTCGAAGATACACTCGGTTGATCGTATAGCATGCGGTATTGATCGCCTCTGCCCACCATTTCTTATGAACATCCTTTTCTGCCAACATAACTCGAGCCATCTCCTGTAAGGTTCTGTTCTTTCTTTCAACAATGTCATTCTGTTGAGGAGTGATAGGAGCCGAAAACTCATGTTGGATTCCTAGCTCATTGCAGAAGGAACTGAATTGTTCATTTTCAAACTCTCTGCCATGATCACTTCGAATTCGGATTATCTTTCCTACAGGACTTCCCTTTTCAGTTTGTAACTTGACTACAAGGCTTCGAAATACCTCAATCGTATCAGATTTTTCTTTCAAGAAGGCTACCCAAGTAAATCTGGAGAATTCATCAACACACACAAAAATATATTTCTTTCCTCCTATGCTAGGTGTATTAACTGGCCCCATTAAATCCATATGCAGCAATTCCAGATTTCTAGAAGTAGTAATAAACTGAACTGAAGAATGAGGAGAACGAGTTTGTTTACCTTGCTGACATGGTCCGCACACAATTTCATCTTTGCTAGTCAAGATTGGTATTCCTCGTACAGCTTTCATATTAGCGATTTTCATCAGTGTTTTATAGTTGATGTGTCCAAGCTTTCTGTGCCAGAGAATTCCTTCATCCTGCTTTGAAAGCATGCATCGAACTTCTTGTTCCAACAAGTAACAATTGTCTGAAGATCGTATTCCAGAAAAAACCTTGTTTTCACCATGCTTCACTACACACTTGTCCTTCTGAAATTCCACTATCATGTTGTCGTCACACAGCTGGCTTATACTAAGCAAGTTTGCTTTTAGATCTTCAACAAATAGTACACTTGTGAGTACTGGAAACCCTTCAATCTTTAATTCGCCTTTGCCAATTACTCTGCTTCTTTTTCCATCACCAAAAGTTACATATCCGCCATCATATGGAGTAATGTTTGTAAGGTATTTTGGAGTCCCAGTCATGTGGCGAGAACAACCACTGTCAAAGTACCAAGAATCACTGGAATAGGCTGATAAAGAAGTGTGTGCCACCAGACACTTACTGGACCTTTTAATAACCCATACCTTCCTGATTTTTGTATGAGTATCGACTGTGTTGGAACACAGTTGTCTTCCAGTCATTTGATCTCTGATCAGTTTTTTACACTGATGTTCAGCATGACCTTGGTATGTACAGTATCCGCAGATTAGAGGCTTTCTTTGATATGGCTTTCCATACTTCCGTTTTACTTCTCGAATCCTAGCTTTGAGAGTAACTGGTTTTTCGAGGACTTCAGTCTTTATTTCTTCCCTGTATCCAATCCCATGTCTATCACCAACGGTTCTTCCCATATCCAGAATGTCATCAAGCTTTGCTTTCCCGGAATTTAATTTAGAGATAGTTGCTTCAGACATCTCGGCTCTCTTGACTGCTGCTATCAATTTCTGACTCAGTTCTTCATTTTGCTTTTCAAGTTCTGTAACCGTGGATCGTAGTTCCTTTTCACTTTCAATTAGCTTTCCTTTTTCTTCATTTAATTCTTTGTTCTTGTCAGCTACTTGAATCCACATAGCATACATTTGTTCGTATGTGCTATAGATCTCTTCATCACTAACAGATAGATCATCTTCATCATTACGAGCATCGTCCAGATTCTTGTTGGAACATACAGCCTTACCTTTGTTCAGTGTGTTGGAACATTGACCTTCTGATGTATCATATACCTTTGCTCCAAAAGCTACGTAATTACTCGTAAGTTCTTCTTCATCCTTTTCATTATCTTCATCATCACTCCAAGAGGTGACATATGATCTTCCTTGTTTCTTGCGGGTGGTAGCACATTCAGCCTGAATATGACCAAATCCTTCACAATCTCTGCATTGAATTCGTCCAGCCTGTTTTGGTTCGTTGTTCTGATTCCTCCCGAACTGTATATTTCCTTGTTCAAATCTCATTCCGCGATTATTGTTCGAATCTAGTGGCTTTTGTCTGTTTCCACCAAACCTCTCCTGAGATTTCTTGTTGACCACCTTCTTCAGCATCTTTGAGAAATTCTTTGTAATAAGTGCTAGTTTTTCAAACTCATCATCGCTATCAGACTCATGACTTGCCTTGACCGGAGAAACTTTGAACGCTAAATCCTTGGAGATTCTTTTCGTAGATTGCTGGAATGTCATCTCATAAGTTTGTAACGAACCCATCAGTTCATCTAAGCTTTTGGTGGCTACGTCTCTTGCTTCCTCTATTGCTGCTACTTTCATTACAAATCTTTCGGGAAGAGATCGCAATGTCTTTTTCACTAGCTTAGTTTCCTTGTAAACCTTTCCCAGTTGATAAGCCATGTTGGATATATCTCTGAGCTTTCCATTGAATGTAGCAATGGTGTCATCCTCCTCCATTTTTAGTTCTTCAAACTTGGTAGCCAGCATCTGTAGTTTAGATTCCCGTACCCGACTGGTTCCTTCATGAACAGTTTGTAAAATATCCCATGCTTTCTTTGCCTGGTGACATGTAGATATAAGCTTGAACTGATTTTCATCAACAGCAGTGAAGATTGCATTCAGGGCCTTCGAATTTGCCAGTGATTCTTTAAGATCATCTGGAGTCCACTTAGCTTTGTCTTTGGGTTTTTGACTCGACTCCCCTTCCACAGCCTTAGAACTTGTGTCCGCATCTTCTGTAGGATGATTCCATTCATTCTCGACATAAAACCACGCCAGTTCATCCAGTGAATTGATAAAGACCCTCATACGTGCCTTCCAATAGTTGTAGTTGTTTCCTTCCAACAGTGGTGGTCGAGAGACTGAAGCTCCTTCTCTTGTCGTCATGGTAAAATCGGATCTCACTTTCCTTGAAACAACCAAGGGAACAATAAGTGACTCAGCTCTGATACCAATTGAAATTTGGTTTTACCACTTTTTCTAGTACTTACTAGTGTGTTCCAACATGCTTAGTTTAACCAAGTGTAAAATAACGTAAAACGTAAAAGACACACAACTTGGTTACGCAGTTCGGTGTAAACCACCTACATCTGCAGGGCCTGGCCCAGTTCAGAATGAATCCATTAATTAGAAAGATACAGTACAGAGTACAGTTTATAAAATACTTATCTTTACTAACTATGACGTGTGGACTCTGCTAGCTCCCCTAGCTACCGATCTGCCTTGATCAGACTCCCTCTGACCTCGAACTCCGTCGACGCAAGATCTCCTCCTCCCGAGGAATTAAGGTGTACGATTCTGAACTTAGTGCAGCAGGACAGTGTTGGAACACAGTATATTGGCTCTTGCAAGTTTCGTAAGATCTCAAAATCTGGGTGCAGATTTTGCTCTATAAAATCGTTGTTTATGCAGCCGTGTTTGTCCCATATATATATATCTCCGAATCAGATCTGAATATTCTTGATTATCTCCATAATATTCCTATTCCAAATCTGATTGTTGAAGCATATCCAAATCCCATAAATAAAGGGATTTACCTTATCTAAACTCTCCCATATATTCGAATGAATCTTCTCCATATAAGTAGGGATTTTTCATAAAACCAATTATGCTTCACACGCCTAATATATAGCCAAATATACAATTACCATAAATTCCAAAATACTTCAATATATCGGCTTGAATTCTGTTAAAACCTTTGGCGTAAAACCTGCTCCAGTTCTGCTTCAGCACCATGTTCCAACATGGTCTGTATATCAGTTCACAAATACTTAACACAAAATTGCCAATTAAATAATTCCTTGACTCTACAACTTGCACTTACTGCAGGGTATAAAATTATAACTTCGTATTATTTTAATTAAACTCATCTTTCTATATGCTTATGGACAGACGATATTTCTCTAAATTTTATCTATTATTATTATTCAGTTTTTTAATTATAATTTATTTCATTTTAGTTCGTTAACATTAGTTTTTTTTTTTACTTTACTTCAGTCAATTTAATTCGATTTTAGATCAGGGAATTCAATTCAATTTAATAGCATACCCAATTATACAATTCATTGTGCATATTAACATTATCCTTAATAAGTTGATGCTGTTTCCCAAAAGAAAAAAGAAAAAAAAAAGTTAGATGATGATCTAAAGATCTGGCCATTTACCCATGCTAACACAATGGGTGAAGATATGGAAAATGGAATCATCGACACAAACGCCATAAGTAGATTTTTGCTCAGGAATTTTGACAACCACATATTATCTTTTTCTACAAAGTTTTCAAAATTATTTTAAGGCTAAACTTTGTAAAATAATCTTTTACCGTTTTTTCAGGTTTGGGGAAGCTAATACACATCTCTCCCATTAATATGGGTTAATTTTTTTAAAAAAAAATCTGGAGAAGTGAAGTAATTCATACATATTTTAAGAGTTGGAAAACGCAACCCTCCTTATCCCCTTCCCAATTGGACGGAAAATGAGAAGATCCATTTATTTATATGTATCATCAAAGTCTGAGAATATATATTTAATTGTTCATATGTTCCCAGCATATCCAAGTTCATGATCCAAATTTGGTACTTGTTCAGGATAAGATTATTAAATACTATGTTCCTCCTCTGCTTAATCCCAATACAGATAATATACACACCAAAAGTATGTAGATTTATATTTCCTCCGTTTCACTAAGAGTGATACACTTGCCTTATTGGGATGTTTTCTTTTAAATGCCACATTTCCCATTTTTGGCAAGATTCCTACAATCTCATCCACTCATTCTACTTTTTACTTTCTACATTCAATTTCAACCTCTCATTTTCTTCACATTAATCCAAGAGGCTAAACCTAGTGTGTCACTCTTAGTGAAACGGAGGGAGTATAAAAGAACAAATTGAAAATGTCTGTTGCTATGGCAAAGTCTTGGAAAATACTGTCTTTATATAGGTTTGTGGAAAAATGAGGTTTAATTAGAATAATAAAAGGTAAAAGGTTTAAGTTGCAATATTAAAAATTTATTATGCAGCGTGTAGTAGTTATAAAGTTTATAACCCAATTCATGCAACCCGGGAATTTTATCTTCATTCCTTTTAATTTGCACGTTAAACCATCATCTTTCAAAAGACGGACTCGCAATGTATTGAGGAAAATGAATGGAAATTTCAGCTATTCCTACAATATATTGAGGAAAATGAAGAATTTATTCATATATCATCCGTTTGAGTACACAAAGAGTGAAAAAGAATAGAATCGGAAAATAAATTATATGTGTGTTAATTAGGAATGAAAGAATGCGGTAAAAGTCAATGTTACACAAGCCGCTATTGATTAAATTTTAGATTTTTAAAAGAGGTAGTAATATACAGAATCGTGGCGGAGTAGTTTTTGGAAAGTGGTTGAATTAGGAGAAGCGAGTTAAAATTTTACTTATAGTACTTGGTTGAGGAGGAGTTAGTATGTAGCACACCGCCAATAGAAGCAGCGATAACAAAGAGTGAAGAGTCGGAGAAGATAAGCCAATGCATTTTTCTGTTAGCCTAATACCTTAGTTTTCTTTCTTTACATGTGGTCGTAAGTAGTTAAACGAGGAACCAAGTGCAAGATAAAAAAGATGAAATACAGCGCTTTAACGAGAAAACTCTATTATTACGACTACAGTAAGCGGCGGCAGATGCAAAGGTGGAGAGCTGTGTTCTCATGTTTTTAGAATTTTTTTTTGCATGAAAATAAGAGGACGCATTTACGAAATGCGTCTTCGTGATTTAATATTTTTTTTGTAACAGAAAATGGAGGACGCCCACCTTCCTCACTTCTTCCGTCATTTTCCTTCCTTTGCTCACCATCTTCCTCACTGCCTCCTGCCTCAAGCCTTCGAATGCGTCCTCTGAAATTTCTGCAAAAAAAAATATATCACGATGATGACGCATTCCACGAATGCGTCTTCTATAGGTTTTGCAAAAAAAACAAACAAACACATAAATTCTTGTTAGAGTGAAACCTCCATAACTTATGAGGGTGTATTATGAAGAATAAATAGGCAAAATACAAGGAACTATAGTTAAACCCATTTATGGTCTGTGACCCTTCAGCTATCTCTAATATCCCCCCTCAAGCGAAGCGTCGGGTTAACCGAAACGCAAAGCTTGGAACGAAAAAATTCAAACAATAGCTTTGGAAGCCCTTTCGTGAAAATATCCGCAAGCTGCAATGAAGTGGGCACATGACTGACTCGAAGCTTCCCAGAGGCAACTAACTCCCGAACAAAATGGTAGTCGATGTCGATGTGTTTCGCCCGCTTATGAGCAACAGGATTCTGAGCTAAGAAGATCGCGCTGTTGTTTTCACACAAAAGAAGAGGCGAACCATCCAGCGGAAAATGCAACTCCTTCAGAAGGTGAGAGAGCCAAATGACTTCAGCAGCCGTATTTGCAAGAGCGCGGTATTCAGACTCTGAGCTCGAGCGCGAGACAGTGGGCTGCTTCTTGGCACTCCAGGACACCAAGTTGTCTCCCAAGAAAACAGCATAACCATAGGTCGAACGACGCGTCTCCAAGCAGCGAGCCCAGTCAGCATCGGAGTAAGCACAAACATCAGAGGATCCTCCCGTGCGGAAAGTGAGACCAAAATGGGGCGTTCCAGCCACATACCGAAGAATCCGTGTGACAGCTGCAAAATGATCCTCCCGAGGATCCTGAAGGAACTGACTGACAGAGTTGACAGCAAAAGTCAAATCTGGACGGGTGATAGTCAGATACTGAAGGGCACCCTCCAGAGATCGATAAAAGGTAGGATTACCAAAAGGAGCACTGGAGCTGCTGTGAAGTTGTGAGAGTGGAACAAACGGAGTGGTAACCGGAGATGTGTCAGTCATGCCCGCTCGAGAAAGAATATCACGAACATACTTGGCTTGCCCAAGAAAGAGACCGGTAGGAGAAGGGGATACCTTAAGACCAAGGAAGTAAGTCAGAGACCCTAAGTCCTTGATGGAAAACTCCTTATCAGTCCGAGAGATGAACTGGCGAATGGCACCCTCATCATTGCCAGTGAGAATGATGTCATCAACATAGACCAGAAGATACAGTAGTGTAGAACCCCGAGAGAAAACAAACAGAGATGTATCTGACGAGCTACAAACAAAACCAAGCTGACTCAAAAAAGAGCTGAATCTATCAAACCAGGCTCGAGGAGCCTGTTTCAGGCCATAAATAGCCTTCTGAAGTCGACAGACATGAGTAGGACAAGCAGGATCCTGATAACCAACAGGCTGAGCCATATAGACCGGTGTGTCAAGAACGCCATGGAGAAACGCATTCTTGACATCAAGCTGATGCAAGGGCCACCGTCGCAGAGTAGCTATAGCAAGAACAGTCCGAACTGTGGCAGCTTTAACTACCGGACTAAACGTGTGATCGAAATCGAAGCCAGGAATCTGCGAGTAACCTTGAGCAACCAGACGAGCCTTGTAACGATCAATGCTGCCATCAGGTCTGTATTTCAAGCGATAGACCCATTTTGACCCAACAACATTGACATTTGAAGGGCGAGGAACCAACTCCCAAGTGTGCTGTCTTCTAAGTGCATCCATCTCCTCATCCATGGCACCCACCCATTTCGAGTCCCGACGAGCTGCACGATAGTCGCGAGGCTCAGAATGATCCATAACCGCAGCTAGAAGACCAGTGGGAACAAAATCAGGATAGGATTTGATACGACGAGTGCCATCCTGATTCCTGGTAACCATATGATGAGCTCTCGGAGATGGAGAAACAAACGAAGGAGTAGATGGCGGAGTAATCAGAGGTGGAGAGGACGGCGGAGTAGCCGGAGGAGAAGTAACCGGAGGATGTGGCAGGGATCGAGATGGGTTAACTGGAGATGGTGAGTCATCACAGACTGTACAAGGACCAGAAGAGGCTGTCGGAGAAGGTGAGACTGGTTCAGAAACAGAAGGCTCGGGATACATAAATGATAGAACATCCAAAGAAGAAAACACCTGCGCAGTGCTCCCAGTGGCCAAAGGAAAATATGTCTCATCAAAGCGAGCATGGCGAGTGATATAAATCCGGCCAGTAATAGGATCCAGACAACGAAACCCCTTATAGTGAGAGCTGTAACCCACAAAAAGGCACGGGATACTACGAGGGGACAGCTTGTGATCAGCATATGGCCGAACAAAAGGATAGACCCTACAGCCAAAGGGTCTGAAATTCGAGTATTCTGGAGTCCGACCAAATAGAACACTACAGGGAGAAGCACCGTCAAGAACAGGAGTAGGCAACCTGTTAATAGTGTATACTGCAGCAGCAAAAGCATTTTCCCAGTGAGACAAAGGCAAGTGAGAATGGAATAACATAGACAATCCCATTTCAGCTACATGACGGTGTTTTCGTTCTGCACGACCGTTCTGCTCCGGTGTGTATGGACAGGAGACTTGATGGTGAATGCCTTTTGAGGCAAAATGTGAGCGAAGACGATTATTGAGAAATTCGGACCCACCATCACTCTGAAAAATTTTGATGGTGGAGGAGAACTGGTTCTGTACGAAAGCCTCAAACTGCAAAAAAACATCGAAAAAATCCGATTTTCTGCGAAGAGGATATAGCCAGGTAAAACGAGAATAATCGTCCACAAAAAGAGCATAATAAGCAAAACCACTTTCTGACAAAACAGGGGCTGGTCCCCATAAATCACAATGCACCAAATCCAAAACTTTCAAAGTCCGTTTAGGGTTAACAGAAAAAGATTGTCTTTGACCCTTAGCCATCACACAGGGGGCACACAGTCCCGGCTTAGGTAATAAAGAGGAAGCACACAAAACTCCAGTCTTAATCAAATGAGAAATAACTGTAGGGGCCACATGGCCAAGACGAGCATGCCACAAATCAAACGATACTCGATTAGTATTCTGAGATATAAAAGATAATAGAGCAGCTTCTCCTCTATCCAGCACATATAAACCATGCACACTACGACCTCTGCCCATGATCGCCTTGGTGACTTTGTGCTGAATAACAAAACTCTGGTCATCAAAAATCACAATCGCATCAAGGTCCTGAGTAAGACGACTTATAGATAATAGATTTTTAGACACATCCGGAGCATATAAAACATCAGATAACCGCAAAATAGAAGTAAGTTGACAATCACCAACAGAATGAATACCAATGGAATCACCATTACCAACTGAAATTCGAGAATTACCCGAGTATGGAGTCACACTCTCCAAAGCAGAGGCGGAAGAGGTGAGATGATTGGTTGCTCCAGAATCAATGTACCAGTCCGACGCCGTAGGAAAAGGCTCAACGGTCAAGGAACTTCGGAACTGCTGGGCCAAGAGGGCAGAATCATCACGGACAGCAGCTTCACCACGTCGCGGCGGAAACAATTTGTAACACGTTTGAGCGGTGTGACCGAATTTATGGCAAAACCGGCATTCTACAACAGTTCTGCCCGAACCAGCGCCACCCTGACCACCAGAAGAACTACCACGACCACCTGCACGACCGCGGCAGCCGCCACGGCCATTCCTGCCGGCGCGTGAGCCCCACGCGCCACCCCCACGCGCGGGCGCGTGGCTCCACGCGCCACCACCATGGCCGGAAAAATTTTCCTGGGCCAGAAAGGCTACAGGAGCGGCCTGTGATACTCCAAAAACCTGCAGATTTTTCAGAAAGGCCTCTTGATTCTCCGCCTCAGCCACAACATCGACATAAGCCGGAGTCGGAGAACGAGACAACAAAGGGGCACTAAAATCTCTAAATTCAGCACCAAGAGCATGTAAAAACCACAGAACCATATCATCATTTGTGGCAGGGGCATCCATGGCAGCAAGTTTATCAAATAAAGCTTTAAAATGAAGGTGTAATTCATGAACAGACCCAGTCTTACGAAGATTCATGATTTGCACACGAAGGCTCAACACAGAAGACTTACTACGATTATGAAAAACACTAGCAAGAGTATCCCATATCTGAGCAGCCGTATCACAGGAAGAAATCTCGGACATTACCTCAACCGAGACAGAAGAGAGAAGAAGACAACAAAGCTTCTCGTCATCGATAATCCACTGGTCATAAGCCGCCTTGAGTTCCTCATAGGCTGCCTTGGAGGAACCAGTAGGGGAGGACGAGCCGGCGGCCTGAGCAAAAGAGGCCCGCAACGGAACCGGAGGGCAAGGATTCGAACCATCAATATGGCCCAAAAGCCGCTGCGAACGAAGAAGGTGTTGGACTTGCTTCCGCCACATCATATAGTTTGAAGCATCCAATTTGATTGTGAGAAGGTGAATCATATTACTGTAGGTGAGTTTATCATCGGTGGCCATCTTGTAAAGAACAAGATGGAAGCAAAAGAAGATAAACAAAAAAGGAAATGTATGAATTTGAAACAGAAAGGAAGAGAAGAGAAGAAGACAGACGCAGCTGCCAAGGAGAAGAAAGGACGTCTAAGACGTTCTGGCTGATACCATGTTAGAGTGAAACCTCCATAACTTATGAGGGTGTATTATGAAGAATAAATAGGCAAAATACAAGGAACTATAGTTAAACCCATTTATGGTCCGTGACCCTTCAGCTATCTCTAATAATTCTGGAAAAAAAATCACCCTGAGGACACATTCTCTGAATGCGTCCTCCACCATGGCATTCAAATTTAAGAAGATGCACAGTTGCATCCAAATTCCTCCCAACATGCACAAAAAAATAAAGCACTCCACTTTAACCTGCCAGATGGTCTCCCCATATGATCACTCTTCATGATGATCACTCTCGTCAGCCGTTACCGCCACTCCCGTTTTTGACAATTTCTTCAAGGGAAAAGGCGGTCTTTCCATAAGTTTATGCACAATTTACAAGGTCATTTATATTAAATATTATAATTTTTTATATAATTTAAATATTGCATTTATAAATTTAAAAATAAGTAATAATATGTATTTGAAGGTGAAAATATAAAAATATATGATATAAAAAATTTAAAATTTTTAAATTTTGTATGTACATTGCATTTGCGGGCAAACGAATAATGTAATTTAACAAATACAATATATAAGGTAAAAAATAAGTGATCGATCCACAATTCTATGGATGGACGGCTTGTTAGGAGAACTACTCTTTCTTCAAATATCGATTTGATTCCACGACTAATAGATTCTACTCATTTTTAGAGAGCTATAAAAAAAATTCCAACCAAAACGGTAAAATCACCAACCTTCCTCCTCATTCTTTAGCAGTAGCACAGTAGGACCGAGCCCACGTGAACTCCAATCGCTGCTGCATGAGAAGTCAGCCGACCCCATCTTCCCCCTCGCATTCACCCCAGCTCGAAGTCCACACAAAACAGAGAAACCGATACAAAAACACACCATTTTCTCATCCCTATATAACCCCAAACAATCCACTTTCGATCCCAACTCCATCACCCGGCTTCATCATTTCATGCACCCAAGCTCAGCATGAGTTCTAGCAAGATCTCGAGGCACAACAGCAGCAAGAAAAGACTGAACCAGAACCAGGTTCGGATCTTGGAGGCCAATTTCACCTCCAGCAAGAAGCTCGACCCGGAGCGGAAGCTCCAGCTCGCGCGGCAGCTGGGCGTGCCGCCGCGGCAGATCGCGATATGGTACCAGAACAAGCGGGCGCGGTGGAAGAACCAGAGCCTCGAGCTGGATTACAGCGCGCTTCAGCTGCGGCTGGAGAGCGCGCTGGACGAGAAGCGGCAGCTCGAGAGGGAGGTGCTGCAGCTCCAGGGGGAGCTGCAGAGGACGAGGGAGGCCTTGTTTTCTACCTGCGGACAACCTCGGGAGGATCATCAGGTGCCGCCGTGTCTGAATGATGACGTCAGCTCATGGCAGAATGGCGGCGGCGGCCATGGGTTGCAGCTGGATGAGCTTTATGCTTGGCTGATGGGGTCTGAGGGATCTGCTAGAGCTTCGGTTGGCCACCATGAAAAGCCTTTTCTTGTTTAAACGAATATGTGATGATGTGAGTCGTGAAATGATGATTCAGAACTCTTTGCAACTGCCTTCGTATTCTGTTCGACTGGTTTTGCTCTGTTCATATTGTTAGAACTCGGTCCAAATCAAAAAGGTTTTTTTTTCCTTTCATCAGCTTGTGAAACACTGTGAGTGTCTGTCTGTTTGCAGGGATTGGTATGGAAATGGAATCGGTCCGTTCTTAAATATCGAATTCCTTTTTCATGCCTGAATTCCATGCAAACGAACATCCACTTATCAAAGTCTCGTGTTAGCCAGCTTAATTTGTTTCACTCTATTGTCATTTGAAAGTAAAAAAGTTGAGAATTTGATCACATTGGTGATTGGTGATTGACTGAATTATTACTCGATATATAAAATTACGGGTTACGATTGACCGTTACTTTGATATGGTATCTAAGTTAGAGTGAGCCTATAAGCGTAATTATCCATTTTGTATATGGTTACACCTTTCTGTCCATGTTTACTGCTGCTGGCAAAACAAAATATAGGGGGTGGGAGTCAAGAATACAAGAAGGGCCCTCGAAGTGAAATTTAAAAATGTATGATTAGATTAGATACCTTTAATCGATGGCTAAATGGTGAAGAAGATTTAAGTGAGACCCATTGTGGCGTTTTTAGGTGGCATTCAAATCCATGTCAAATGTCCAGTCTCAATCCCTTCATGAATGAAGCAAGCAGAGTACAAATTCTAAAGTGGCCCCATCTATCTAATCTGTTTTCTAGCCATGTTTTGCATTCTGTACTCTTCAATCATTTTGGCCATTCACATTGCCAAAATGCACAAACGGAAAGCATGTATATTCATCGTAAGTGCCTCCTCATTTGTTCATCACATCAAAACGATAACTTCATAAGGAAATAAGGGTAATGGTCTGTGTTTTTATTTATGATCTCAGGGTCCATTATATAATAGTACAAAATACATATACAAGCTAGAAAAAAGAAATATAATCTAATTACAATTAGAAGAAATATTTATATTCCTTAACACCATCCCTCAAGTTGGAGCATGGGGATTAGAAATGCTCACCTTGCTAAGTAATGAATGAAATTGGTTACGTCCGAGAGTTTTGGTATACAAGTCTGCAGATTGATCTGTAGTGCGGATATGATGAGTAACTATAGTACCAGACTGAACAAGATCCCGGACAAAGTGACAATTAACTTCAATATGCTTCGTACGTTCATGGAACACTGGATTCGCTGCAATATGAAGAACAGATTGACTGTTACAAAACAAAAGCATAGGAGCAGTATGCGCAACCCCTAAGTCTTTCAGTAAAGATCTAAGCCATAACAACTCACAACAGGTAACAGTCATAGCACGATGCTCCGCTTCAAAAGAAGACCGAGAAAATGTAGGTTGTTTCTTGGTCTTCCAAGAAATTGGAGAATCACCAATCATCACAAAGTAACCGGAAAGAGAATGTCGGGTTATAGGGCAAGCAGCCCAATCAGAATCACAGTAAGCAGTCAAATGTAATGCACTACGGGAAGAGAGAAATAAACCCTAACCAGGATGTCTCTTCAAGTAGTGCAACACACGAACTGCAGCTTGCCAGTGAGGAACACAAGGGGACTTCATGAATTGAGCAAGTGTGTGAACTGAATAACTAAGCTCAGGATGTGTGATGGTAAGGTATATCAGGCGCCCAACTAGCCGCTTGTACTGCTCAGGATCATGGTAAAGAGGGGCATCAACACGCGCCAAATCGTGTTGTTGCTCCATCAGAAAGTCAGTCGGTTTAGAGGCAGACAAACTTGTATCAGATAAAATGTCCAAGGCATATTTCCTTTGCAAAAGAAACACCCCCTTCGGTCTTCTAGCAATCTCTATGCCTAATAAATACTTAAGTAAACCAAGATCTTTCATACGGAAATAAGAACTCAAGTATTTCTTGAACTCAGAGATGAGCGCAGAGCTTCCAGCAATGACCAAATCATCCACATAAACAGAACATATAAAGAAACTGATCCACGGGAAAAGACAAATAGAGAGTAGTCTGCCTTACTCTGAACAAAACCAAATGCTCGTAAAGCCTAAGCCATTTTGGAAAACTAATTTCTAGGAGCCTGACGAAGACTGTAAAGAGATTTTTGAAGGTGACATACCTGACCATGGGGTGCGGCATAGCCTGGTGGGGGTCGCATAAAAACATCTTCATGCAAATCACCATGCAGGAAAGCATTATGGACATCCATCCGATGCAGTTCCCAACCACGAATGACCGCAACATATAAGAATAGGCGAACATAACACATCTTTGCAACCGGAGCAAATGTCTCAGTATAATCAATCCCCTGGAAATTCCCGAAAATCACTAGGCGCGCCTTATAACGTTCAATAGTACCATCTGACTTGAACTTCATCTGGTAAACCCATTTGCAACCAATCGCCTTTTTATCCAGAGGCAGAGAGGCCAAAGTCCAAGTCTGATTGCGCTCAAGCGCAGTAAGCTCTTCAGTCATAGCATCTCACCAATGAGCATGTTGTGATGCCTCAGAATAAGTGATGGGATATGCACTAGACGTTACTGTACCCAAAAATCTAGAATGCATACTAGAAAATTATCACAATTTACATAATCAGTAAGAGGATAGAGAACACCTGAGGATCGTGACGGCACATGAGTGAACGTAGCAGTAAGAGGGGGTCTTCAATAGTAAGAGCACATACGTAATCATCACAATCATAATCTTCCAAATAAGGAGGAGGTCGGCGAGGGCAAACATTGTGTCTGGTAAGAGGCAACTCACCGGCGGGAGGAGACGTCGGAACAACCGGTGAAATAGGTGGTGGAACTGACAGAAGCAAATGACGAGTGGAAGTAGTCGGGGCCGGAGACACTGCATTGGGCGGCGAAGTAGAAGGAGTCACCGGAGCTGGCGGGGCATAAGATGCATGATCGTCGGTCACCGGTGGCGTACCAAGCGATGCATCGTCAGGCCGGACTGTCAAGGGTTACCGGTGATTTGGATCGGTTGCCGAAATTAGAGAAGTGGCCGGTGGTATAGGATTGGTGGCATCCGGCGGTAAGGGTACGACGGCCGGCGGGACAGGAGCGGTGGCAACCGGTGGCATAGGGTCGGCGGGACAGGTGATGCTGCGATCTGGGCATGTGACTTCGACGGTGATGGAAGTGATGCCGGCGGTGAGGTGGTGGTACCGCCGGGATCTACGAAAGAGGCTGATGTTGGAGTTGCTGCATACGGGAACTGGTCTTCAAAAAAATTGGCATCTCGACTATTAAAGATGATACGAGATTCTAGGTCAATAAGGTGATCACCTCTCTTTCCAGCAGGATAACCAAGAAACAAACATCAGTGACTTCTTGGTGCAAACTTGTCGCGGTATCTAGGAACGTGAGTTGCAAAACACAAGCATCCAAATACCTTTAAAGATGAGTAATTTGGAGTTTGTCCATGTAGCATCTCAAAGGGAGTGCAACCATTGAGATGTTTCATCGGTGTCCGGTTAATCAGATAAGCAGCAGTAAGAACACATTCTCCCCAAAACTCAATTGGAAGACTGGCTTGAAACTGTAAGGCACGTGCCACGTTGAGTATATGGCGATGCTTTCCTTCAACTCTACCATTCTGTTGTGGTGTATCAACCATAAATGTCTAAACAATGATCCCCAGATGTCACAAACTGAGATCGCAAAGGCAAAAATTCATTCCTGTTGTTAGCCCGGACACGCAGTATAGTTCGACCCCATTGATTCTTGACCAGTGCACAAAATTCCAAAAATCTAGAAGCTACTTCTGACTTAGGCACTAATAAATAAACCCAAAAAGCTCGGGAATAATCATCAACTATTGTAAAAAAAATATAATGCACCACTAGAAGATGGTGTTCTATAAGGACCCCAAACATCACAATGTACTAATTTAAATAATGTAGTAGCATTTGTAGAGCTAAATGGAAAACTATGCCTAATCTGTTTGGCTCTATAACATACATAGCAAGGTATAGTAGTATTATTTTTGCTAAAATCAAGAATAGGAACAGAAGACAACACCGTAGATGATGAATGACCAAAACGTTGATGTCATAAATCAGATGAAGAAATCGAAGCAACTGTCGGAATGGGCTGCAAGATATGAGGACGAATGCGAGTATCCAACAGACGAATCCAATAACCCCCTGCTATTCACCCATGCCAATCACAGTCCTCGTACTGATTTTCCGTAAAATGCAATAATTTTCAGTAAATAAGGCTAGACATTTTAAGGCAGATAACAATCTAGAGCAGGATAATAAGCTATAATCAGTGGCGCATGAAGGTTACGCACCGACGATGGTAGCGAAAAATTTAGAATTTAGGATTTTTGACTCTGATACCATGAAAGAAATAAGGGTAATGGCCTGTGTTTTTATTTGTGACCCCAGAGTCCATTATATAATAGTACAAAATACCTATACAAGCTAGGAAAATGAAATATAATCTAATTACAATTGAAAGTAATATTTATATTGTGAAAACCCTACCGAAATAAAATTAGAGTACATGTAATAATTAAATTTTTATCAAAAAAATTCTCATCTTTCCTTTAAATTTTCCGAAATATATACATATACATATATATATATATATATGCGTGTGTGTATTTTTTAATATATATACACATATATACATATATATTGAATAATAATACTAATAACGATAAATTAATTAATTAATAAGTAAAAGAAATTACCAAGAAGAAATTACACATAATCATACATACATATATATATATATATATTATATGACAATAATAATAATAAGCAAATAAATGGGCCAAGGAATAAATAAATGCAAGAAATTACCATGAAGGGAAAAGCTAGCAATGGATGTGAAAAATGATCCAAAGTAATTTTTTGGACAAGTGGTATTATTGGGAAGGAATGAACGACGGACATGAGGAGTAGGCTTGAGGTTACAGGATAAAATTTTCGGGTGAGTAGGTGTCAGAACCTATGTTTTATCTAGTATAAATACTAGTGACTTCCTTCTCAAAATCACAGCCTTAAGAAAAAATTCTTACCAAAGAACAGTGGTTAAGCAGTGAAGTAGAAGCGGCGGTTGTCAAGCCAAGTTTAACTAAGGTGAGTGTTGTATCGTCCTAGCACGAATTTAGTAAAATCTAAGTTTATGTTTACACACACACACACATATATATATAATGACATTAGAACTTGACTCTCTCAAGCTAAACTCTCCACCTCTCGAACCCCTGCTGCAACTCCACCTCTTGAACCCCTGCCAAAATACTACCTCTCGAACCCCTACCAAAATACTACCTCTCGAACCCCTGCCATAATACTACCCCTCGAACCCCTGCCAAAACTCTACCTCACGAACCCCTGCCACAACTCTACCTGTTGAACCCCTGCCACAACTCTACCTCTTGAACCCCTGCCACAACTCTACCTCTCGAACTTACTGAAAATCCCACCTCTCGAACCCTTACTGAAACCCTTACCCCTCGAACTAATTCCTTGAAACCTTTACCCCTCAAATATGTACCCCTGAAGCCTTTATCCCTCAAATATGTACCCCTGAAGCCTTTACCCCTCAAATATGTACCCCTGAAGCCTTTACCCCTCGAACTAGTACTACTGAAAACTTTACCCCTCGAACCTTACCTCTCGAACCTTACCTCTCGAACCTTACCCCTCGAACTAGTACTACTGAAAACTTTACCCCTCGAACCTTACCTCTCGAACCTTACCCCTCGAACTAGTACTACTAAAACCTTTACCTCTCGAACCTGTACCTCTCGAACTAATATCACCGAAACCGTTACCTCTCGAACTGTACCCCTCGAACCTTACCCCTCAAACTAATACTACTGAAACCTTTACTTCTCGAACCTTACCTCTCGAACTTTACCCCTCGAACTAGTACTACTGAAACCTTACCTCTCGAACCTCACCTCTCAAACCTCACCTCTCGAACCTGTACCTCTCGAACTAATATCACCGAAACCGTTACCTCTCGAACTGTACCCCTCGAACTAGTACTCCTGAAACTTTTACCTCTCAAACCTTACCTCTCGAACTAGTGCCACTAGAACCTTACCTCTCGAACCTCACCAACTGAACCCGTACCTTTAGAATCTCTCCAACTGAACCTCACTGCTCGAACTGATACCATTTACCACTCGAACCAGTACCACCTGATACCCATACCACTAGAACCTTCTCCACTTGAGTTCTTTGCTCGAACCTCCTACCCAACTACTCGAACTGTAAGTACTCGAACCCCTGTACTCAAAACCTGATACTCAGACCTTTTTTTTACTCGATACTCTAGCCATGAGAGAGAGATATGACGGTTACACTCAAATGATGGTATTTACTGACTGTAGAATTAAGTGTGTATTTTATCATACTATACTATATTATCGTGAAACTGAACTCCTGAACTGCTTTGATATTTTCTGTGAAAGACCAGCTTGTACTTTATCTTGTCGTGTCAAACTTGAATCATATACTGCTCTGATGACCGACGTGTACATTATCTTACCGTGTCAAACTTGAATTACTTGTCTGTGAATTTCGGGGGGGCCGACGCGATTGTAGTTTGGTCGAAGTCGGCGGGGAACGGTACTGACTGGACCGTCTGATTAGACCGGCTACACGTGAAGTTTGGTATGCTAGCATAACCACCTGACTAATGCGAGCTCGTAACTGAACACCGGCATGAATGGGAAAGTGAATTCTGAACTGATAGCCTTCGGGCATCACTGCTGGGTTATGACGTGTATGTTAGTCATAGTTGTCATACAGGCACTTGGCAGTAACTCGGCATTAACCACCCGTATCCTTTTACTGTGTGCTAAGACATACGTGGCTAGTTGTTAATTGTTAATTGTTATTTCTGTGATCACTAAAACTCAACTGGGTAAATACTGGCGATGGAACCTCACTAAGCAAGGATTTTACCCTAGTTCAACAATCCCTTTTCAGGTGAAGAATAACAGTAAGAGAAAAGTGCTTATTGTCTTTACTTCGTCTGATAAAGATCCTGGGTAAACTGCTAAGAGTGTTAAAGTAAACTTTTGATTCTGTAACAGTTAGGTGAAACTTCCGTTTAACATTTGTAATAATACTGTTACTGTAATAGTAAAGTTAGGTTTTTAAATTTATCTAAATCGCTTCTACATAAAATTTATCTGCTCATTACTCTTATCACTTTCGGTAGCATGCCCAGACCCGACCCGACACTTGCATTTGGGTTTGGTGGTGTTACATATATTCCTTAACAACTTCATTTAAAATGAAATGAATTTTGTATAAATGATCATGAACAACCTCACTTATTTAATTAGTTCTAAAACAAAGCCCGTTTAAGGAAATTACAATATACTACCCCGGTCTCATCCAGAGTATCATACAATTATTTTGTACAAATATTTATCCCTTCTGATGCGGCCAAAATTAAATTAAAGGTGGGGGTTGAAATAAGCTGGGTAAATTTCAGCCATAAATTTCAGTCCAAAAAAGGAAATAGTCAAATATAAATATTTAATTGGGACGGATGAAAATGGAAAGCAAGAACCTTTAAATGAGACGAAGGGAGTATAAAAGAAGAAGAAAAAGAGCCACCTTGAATTGAATTAGGAGTATCAATGTCAGAGTTGTCAGTTCGAATTGGTGGATCGTAATCAGATCAATTTTATACTCTCTTTGTAGCAAAATAAATTACACACTTACTGTTTCACAATTAAAATTGTTAAATTTTGATCATATATTTGAATAAATATCACATTTTAAACTATACACTTCGACTTTCAGCAATTATTCAATATGTTAGAACGAATATACGTCAATTCAATTTTATGACCAAAGTTAACAAGTTTTTATTAAATAAATAGTTAAATAACAATTTCAAATAAAACATGAAAATATATAACAATATTATCCAATCCGGTAAAAATATAATTATTGTTCAAACTCCCAAAAACAGATTGTCGGCTAAGAAACTAATCACTAATCAAAATGCTTCCATCTGAGCATTTCTTGAAATATTCCTTCCATTTTACCTACAACCAAATTTGTAGGGCATGAGAAGAAGAGAGGAGAAGAAAGATCGCTGAGCAAGTTGGATTTTGGTGAGCCCCATCGCATTGAAGTAGGACCGACCAGGACTGTGGGAATTCAACCATATCCAAGAATCACAACATCAGGATTCAAAGTGTCAAATTGTGATGAAGACTGTTTACTGAGCTCAAGCTTGTCCATTACGAGTCAAATTAAATTAAAACTGCAGCCAGTATCGCTTTATTGGTCCATCTGGCATGCCAATCTGGAAGCCTTGCTACAGCCGCCCCCCTACCCGAATCTCTTCAATCCACCCGAATCTGTACATTTTTTATCAACTTAATTAGATTTGACCATTAATAATTTTAGTTACGTATATTTTTAGTGTATTAAATTTTGATGTTTATAAAGTATACTATGTGAAGAATTTAACAATGGCTAGTTTGGCAGATCTTACAAGCTATTTTGCTTGGTATTTGGTAAGATATTAAAAAATAGCTTATTTTAAAAGCATAAGCTATTTTTTGGGGGAAAAGCAGAAGTTGGTCTCCTCTTGCTTTCAAAATAAGTTAGTTTTGCTTGTAAGCACAACTCTGCCAAACAGAGCCAATGTCTCATATGATATTTGTGTCCACGTACTAATTGAAATTTATGATCAAATGCCTTAATAAAGTTGACCAAAAGATGTGCAGATTTGACTGGATTGAAGAAAGTACTCCCTTCAATTGTCTAATATTAACACTTTTTTACCATCATTCTTTTAAAATGCGTTTGATCACAGATAACTTTAATTAAATATAATAATATTTGAAATTTTAATGATAAAAAACTATGCACTATAGAAATTTTAAAGATATACCACATAATAATATTAATACTTATATAATACTATTTTAGATTTATGATCAAATGTTTCTTAAGAAAAAAAAAGTGTTATTACATGAGTACAAAAATTGAGCAAGTATTTGGGAAGACAATAAGTGATCAGTAGATTTGAGAGATGCATCAAATTTAATTGCTTGTAGTGAGAGATGAAACAAGTGTGTCACACTGATCAGACCTGATGCTGTCGTGATTTTTGACGGGGAAGTTGCTAGTCATGTTTAATACTCCCTCTGTCCCAGCCAAATCTGCACACTTACTATTTGGAGGTCAAAGTTGTTAAAATTTGACCACATATTTGAGTAGATATATGAAAAATAATATTATCGTATGATATATTGTTAGATTCGTCATAACATGTAGTTTCTAAATATCAATTTTATATGTGTCGTTATTGTCCGTAGTTACATATATTTACAGTCAAACATGTTTTTTGGAGACCGTGAAAAAGATTCTGTGCAAATTCCCCTGGGACGGAGGGAGTACTGTATTCATTTTACGGTTGTCGTCCCCTTAGTCATTTGGCTAAAAGGCGAAGATACGCTCGCACTCGGCGGCCCATACCAACCGATATCCCGGCCAACGTATGAGAGGTAAATCACGGTAGCCCAGCGCCAGGATCAATGGGCTTGGTGTGGACTCGGTGCGCACAAGGGAGCCTTGCAAAGCAAGAGCTCCCCACACTGCCGCTGCCGAGTATCGAACCTGAGATCATTGGCTTACCCACCCATCTCCCAACCGCTGGGGTACACCCGTGGGTGTTCCCCTTAGTCATTTAAGACTATGTTTGGTGGGGGAAAAATAAGATTAGATTGGTACTTTTCTATAAATACGTAAGGTTAGATCAATACATTTTTAAAAAATCATAAGATTATGTTACTCTTTTCGTCTCAGATTAAATTACACATCAATTATTATCATGCAGTTCAAGAAATATTTTTGACTGTTAACATGTTTAACTATGTATAATAATGACAAATAAAAATTTGATATTTAGAAACTACTTGTTACGACGAATTTAACAATATTACTGTTAGAATAAATCACATTACTGATTAGATTATAATTAGTAGGATGACTAGATTAGAGTCATTTCCTTATTTTACCTCTATTGTAATCTCTTTCTATATTCAGTTCATCAATACATAATTACTTATGGGAAATCACTTTATCATGGTATCAGAGCCTCTTCTTATCCAAACCATAAAACCTTCTTAGACTCTCTCTTATTTTCGGCCGCCTCCCCTCTACTTTTTCCCGGCGGCCGAGTGTGAACCCCCCCTTCCGATCAAATATTCCCGGCTTCCCTCTCCCTTATCATGACTCAAGAAAAACTTTCCTACAACACTCTGCTCCATATGATGCAGATCAAACTTCATCAAATTATCTTCTCTGGAAGCGTCAAGCTGGTTATGTTATTCGCTTTCAAGGCATGTATGGATTTGTTGATGACACGAATCCCCGTCCGACTCTACCACCACTGATGCCAGTCCTCTTCTTTGCATCAACAGTTTCAACTCCTCCAGATGGTAGCAAGGTTGATCCCAAGGTTGCTTATCATAAAGAAAAAGAGGAGTATGATCAAGGGATTGATGAAGATCATCGTGTCTGCAGTCTACTATTTTCCTCTATCACTGCTGAAGTTCTCGTGGAACTCCCAGATTGTGCCGCCTCCAAAGAGATATGGGATAATCTTGACCTCATCTATCAGAACAGTAGTGTCTCCACAATTCTTCATCTTTACGCAGATGCGCATGGTATTCATAAATCTGGTACAGTTCATGAACTTCATCTAAACCTTAAGAAGATTTTTGAACAATTATCTGTCATGGGTAATCTAGTTTCAAATGTTGATCAAATTGTGTGGTATTTTACTGCTCTTAGCCCTGAATATAAGGATTTTTCTGCCCCTTTGATTAATGTTGTAGCCACTCCGTTATATGCAGATGTTCTTGCTCGTGCCAAAAATCACGAGGCCTTTTTGCAAAATTTACAGGGACCTTCATGACCAGCCACCAGACTAGTGGTGTTTCAGATCAACGCCAATCTCTATCTGGTCGCGTGTGATATCATGCACCGACTAGAGATGGTTGAGTGCGGCCTTCACGCGCCGGTCGCGGTGGCAGATCCGACGGAAGACGCTGCGGTTGGCAGCCCTGGTTAGGCTCTCAGGCGACTGGTCCAGTCCCAGGCCGAGGTCGTTCGTACTGAACCTGGTGTGTTCGGCTTGGTCCTTATGTTGCGATGTGTTATCAGATGCAGGTCCAGATCGATCGTTCAGAAAGTACACATTTGGCAGAAAATTATCACTCTTCTCAGCAGTCAGAGCCATCCCCTAAAGTGTCAGACTGGTATATTGATTCCAGAGCAACCAGCCATATGGTGTTATCTGCCTTAGGCCTAGATAGTGTCACCCCTTATACTGGTAAATCTCGAGTTCTTGTTGGTAAGGGTGTTCCTATTATGATCTCTCATATTGGTGATTCTAAAATTTCTGAGAATTTACGATTATATGATGTTCCAGTTGTGCCTGGTATTACTAAGAACTTACTGTTTATTAGTTAGTTAACCACACCCGATTACATTTGATGATTGAAACTTTGTGATTCAAAACAAAGTAACCAGGGTCATCGTGGGTTGGGGGCACGGTGAGGATGGAGTTTATGTTTTGGATCGGGGAGATGCATCATTTGTTTCAGTTTTACAGCAGAATATGAGTAGAGATTCATACAAGTTGTGGTATACACGCCTAGGTTATGTGCCTAGTGCAGTTATTTCTAGTTTGAATAAATCTGGATTGTTTTCAGCTTCTTCTTTGTTACCTAAACCACATGCATGCGCCCCCCTGTGTCATGGCGAAAGGTCAACGGTTGGTTTTTGTTTAGAACCCTAAACATGTTGAGAATGTGCTTGATTTGATACATTGTGGTTTGTGGGGTCCCTCCCTAATTTTATCTGGAAATGACTTTGCATATTATGCTTTATTTGTGGATGATTTTTCTAGATTTACCTAACTGCATCCTCTTCGTCGCAAATCGGATTTTGTTGATACTTATTTGCAGTTTGAGGCATTTTTTGAAAACCAATTTTCTTCAAAAATTAAGGTTTTTCAAAGTGATGGTGGCACTGAATTTCTGAACACTCATCTTCGATCTCATTTTGAGGCCAAAGGTATACATCATCAGGTTTTGTGCCCGTCTACTCCGGAGAAAATGGGCGTGCAGAACATAAACATCACCACGTGGTGGAAATGGGACTTAAAATGTTGTTTCATTCACATCCACCAATTTCATGATGGGATGATGCGTTCACGACGGATGTCTACATTATCAACCATCTACCTACTCCTGGCTTGCAAGGATCGACACCTTATGGTCTTCTTTGTCATTGGGATCCCATTTATGCCAACTTCCATCCATTTGGCTGTCGAATTTTTCCATTTATTCGCCCATTTGCTTATCATAAGTTGTCTTCCCGCAGCATTCCATGTATTTTTATTGGATATAGTTCTCGGTATAAGGTTTCCAATGCCTCAACCCTTCTTTCGGCAAGGTTCATGTCACTCGCCATACTTGGTTCGATGAGACTTATTTTCCATTTACTCCGGCATTAGGGACTGGTTCTCCATCTTCAGGGATGAATTTTTGGCTTTTATTGATCCCGAGTCTGAGTTAGCACTACCAGTTTCTTCGTCTGTCTTGGCATCTCCACCGCCTGGTTTTCTTTTTTCCGACACCAAGCCAAACCGATTCGTCCCTCCTCCTGCCAGATCGACAGGCAGCCCTTCTTCACCGGTTAGCTTAGCCGGCCGCACCACATCGCCGGGCTGCCCCACGACCAGATTTGGGTAAACCTCGCCTCGGTCAGCCCCTCCATCCATATCACCGATTGGCGTGTTACTACATCGGTCCCATTAATATGCCCCAATTTACCACCGCCATGGTGGCATGAATCTGCAAGGCAAAGCCCCTAGAGGTTTTTGTGGGGAAGAGGCTCTGACGATTAAGTCAGCAAACTGTATTGTAATTAGGAATATAGTTGAGTTTGTAGGATTACCTTATACCTTTATATAGGTTGGCAAGTAGGGCAACTATCCTGTTTGCTTGTGGAGCAAGTACTTCTCCCTTGGGCTGGCCTGAAGGATATTACCTAATGGGTAAAATAGGAGACCTGGGTCGGGTAGACTAGGATCTTGGGCTCAGTACGAATTTACACATTATCACCCACCTCCACCGAGATCATCCAAGATGGTCACCAGATCTTCTACCAGTATTATTCAGTGGCGTGATTATTTAGACATTCATGCCCACGGTCTTCTCGCGGCTCTTCTTGCTCAGAAAGAGCCGATTGATTATCATTCTGCACTTTAGGATCATTCTTGGGCTTTCGCCAGGGATGAGGATATGACAGCTCTTCGTAGTCAACGTACTTGGGATCTTGTTCCATGCCCTTTGGATGTCAACATTGTTGGCTCCAAATGGGTTTATTGGCTGATATATGGAACAGATGGTTCCGTGGATCGACACAAGGCACGTCTGGTGGCACAGGGTTTCTCTCAAATTCCCAGTTTTGACTTTGACCACACTCTCAGTCCTGCAGTTAAAACCTCTACCGTTTAGATAGTTCTTGTCATTGCCACCATGCGAGTCTGGCTTCTTCACCAGTAGGACGTCAAGAATACTTTTCTCAACGGTATTCTCAATTCTCTAGTTTATATAGTGCAACCTATTGGTCGCAAGGATCGTGTTTATCCAGACTATATTTTTCGTCTAAGTAAGGTCATTTATGGTCTGAAGCAGGTGCCTCGTGCATGGTTTCAGCGCTTTAGCGCGTATCTATCTCAGCTTGGTTTTCATTACAGTTCCGTTGATACGTTGTTGTTTGTGTTGTCTTGTGGTTCGTCACTGATGTATCTGCTTGTCTATGTTGATGACATCATCTTGACCGGGAATGACTCTACCCTTATTTGGCAGTTCATTGATCGCACCCATCAGGAGTTTGCCATTAAGGATCTGGGTGAGTTACATTACTTTCTTGGCCTAGAAGTCACGCCTACTACCTCAAGACTTCTTTTGGGTCAAGCAAAGTATGCTCGGGATATTCTCTATCGGACTGGTATGAAAGATGCAGTGCATGTCTCTACTCTATTTCTGCCAAATTCCCAGCTTCACATGAGTACTAGTTCTTAGTTCAAGAATCTGATGTTATACCGGTCTTTGATTGGAGCTCTTCATTGTCTGATCGTTACCCGTCCAGACTTAGCCTTTGCGGTTAATTCCGTAAGTCAGTATCTCCAGGACCATCGAGATAATCATTTTGTGGCTATCACCAGGATTCTTCGCTATGTTCGAGGGACTTTGCATTTTGGGCTCATTTTTTATGCTGCTCCTACACCTGAGGTGATGTGTTATTTAGATGCTGATTGGGCCAGATGTCTGGAGACTCGTCGTTCTACTTATGGATATGCTGTCTTTTTAGGCGACTTGGTTTCTTGGAGTACGAAGAAGCAGACCACAGTTTTTAGGTCTAGCACTGAGTCAGAGTATCGGGCTCTAGCTAATACTGCTTCTGAAGTCGTCTGGTTGACTCATTTGCTTCGTGATCTTCAGGTTCCTCTGTCTGGTGCGCCACCTCTACTTTGTGACAATAATAGTGCGATCTTATTGGCTCAGAATCCAGTGGCTTACAAGCGGGTGAAACACATCAACATTGATTACCATTTTGTTCGAGAATTGGTCTCTTCTGGCAAGTTGTGCGTTGCTCATGTTTCCACTTCTCTTTAGAGGCAGATATCTTCACTAAGGGTCTCTCACATCATTTTTTAAGTTTTTCAGATCCAAGCTTTGTGTCTCTGAGAATCCAATGCTTCGCTTGAGGGGGGTGTTAGAATAAATCAGATTACTTGTTAGATTATGATTAATATGATGACTAGATTAGAGTCATTTCCTTATTTTACCTCTATCGTAATCTCTTTATATATCCAGTTCATCGATACATAATTATTTATGAGAAATCACTTTATCAATTACATATGATAATATTTTGCTCATATATCTATTCAAATATGCAGTCAAACTTTGAGAAAGAATATTGCCGAAAAAGCAAGTGTGCAATTTAAGATGGGACGAAGGGAGTTGTACATCTTTAAGAAAATAGTCCATCTCTTGAAAAACGGTCTTTCAATAAGTTATGAAAAGACCAAGGTTTAAATTGCAAATTAGAAGAATTCATGATAATTTTTTTGGAATGCATTAATCAGGTCATGAACTTGTAACTACTGCACCTTGTATGATAAATTTTAAATGTTGTAACTAAATTTTTTTTACATTTCTATAATTCTAATTCAACCCCGATTTTTCATATGCCCATGGAAAGACGGTCTTTCTTAAGACTTTGCCTTAAAATATATAAGGTCAAATTATAACATTTTTTGAAAATATGAGGTTATAGCAATATTTTTTTTAACATAAGGTTAAATTAATACTTACTACAAAACTTCAACCAACAAAAATAACACATTCCACATTTGCTACGCTTAACTTGATAGACTTTTTGGATATATACAAATACAACCCTATGTACTTGATTAAGTGCAAATATAACTCTCAGATAAATAAAACTACAAAAATAACCCTAACTAATTGATGAAAGTGCAAGTATAGCCCTCTGGTGAGAACTTCGACATTGACCATGTTTTTCTGGCGTTGACCCCCGCCCCTCCCCAAATGACAAAAATGCCCTCGGACCAAAAGCTAAATTTGGGTGGACAATTATACGCTTACCCACCGCTGGACCTCCACTGGACCACTACCGGACCGAGTAGGGTTATATCAACACATTTCTAAAACTTATAAGGTTATATCAGCACATTCCTAAAACTTATAAGGTTATATCAACACATTCGTAAAAAATGTAGAGTTTTATCAGCAGCACATATTATAAAAGCAAAGCCTATCAACATTAAAAACCCCAGGTCGAAGAACATAGCAACATAACAATCACACACACAACACCAAATGTCATCCAATCATAAATCCAGACTAAACTCAACAAAATAAACAAAATATCATCAAAATCCTTATAGTCTATAACAATATAAATTCTAGGAATGTGCTCATTTAACCCTATCAATTTTCATAATGTGCGATATAACCCTACTTGATATGGCGGCGGTGCAACAGTAGTCCGGTGGCAATATTTGGGTTGCTAAGGGCAATAATGTCATTTCCTATTTTTAAAGCTTTTTATTTCTTTCCAAAAGGGCAAAAATATATTTTCATGAAATTTCTGCTAAACATTTCCAAAAAAGGTTATACGTGCACTTTCACTTATTATCTAGGGTTATATTGACACTTTCAGTTATCAGAAAGTTATATTTGCACTTATATAAATTATATAAGGCTATATATGCACTTTTCTCTAAACTTTTATTAAAGAGATAGTATACACATGATCTAAGGCATCCCACAACAATCAAATACGTATATGAAATCAGATACAAATAGAGTAATTTTTTGTACGATAAAGAAAACAAAAAATATGTCATTTTTTGCGGGAAGAAGAGTAATTTAAGTTGGATAAATGAGCATTGACAAGAAATGGGAGGCACCTTGGGGCCTTAGGGGGTTACTAGGTCACAATCAAGTTGGTTTGGCAGCAATTAATTGAATATGGGGGTCCCTCATTCTGAATAATCTGGAATTAAGTCACAATAAGTAAGCATATCATACAGGGTTTGTGACTGTGATCTGATAAAACTGAAATTTTACTCTACATATATTATACGTGCAAGGAATATCAAAGGAGGCCGAATTTCATTTCATGGCCTATTGGCTCATCAAGTTGATGTTCAATATGACAATTTGCTTCTTCCGGTTTCCTGCCAACTTTGAAATGTATCCTTGGACCTTGACCAAAGACCATCACCGGGAAGTGGATCGCTATATCTCGCCTTGTATTTTACTATCCTCGCTCTAATACGTATACAGTATTTTTTATTTTTTCATTTTCAATAGGTAAATTACCTAATACGTATACAGTATTTTTTGTTTTTTTTTGTCAATAGGTTCGCCGCCGCCGGGCCGCCGGGCGCCGCCGCCGGGCCGCCGGGCGCCGCCGCCGGGCCGCCGGGCGCCGCCGCCGGGCCGCCGGGCGCCGCCGCCGGGCCGCCGGGCGCCGCCGCAAGGCCGCGCGCCGCCGCCGGTCCGCCCGCCACCGGTGGACCGCGAGCCGCCGGCGGGCCGGTCGCCACCGACAGGGCGCGAGCCATCGCCGGTCCGCCCGCCACCGGTGGACCGCGAGCCGCAGGCGGGCCGGTCGCCACCGACAGGGCGCGAGCCATCGCCGGGCCGCTCGCCAGGGCTGGGGCGCGAGCCGCGCACGGTCCGTTCGCCAGGGCTGGGGCGCGAGCCGGACGCGCCTCGGCTCGCCGTGGGCTGGGCGCGAGCCGTGCCAGCCTGCTTCCAAAAAACGAACTGCTATAAATGAGCTCGAATTCTTACTCATTCAAAGGGCACTCGAATCCTTACTCATTCAAAGGGCACTCGAAAAATATTGCTATCCAAGACGAGCAAAAATTACCCTGAAAAGGGTGTTACAAATTCCATGTCTTCGGAGGTAATTTTACTAATTAGCTTTCTGTCCGTAAGTAGTTGTTAAATTTAATAATTTTTGCCGTACAAATTTATGCTCGTCTTTGTGTTTTAATTTATTAACTGTTACGATGAAATTATTGCACATTTATCTCCTATGAATTTATCTCCTGTTAAAAGCAGTAACGTTAATGTATGTCCTATTAATTATTGAAGCAGTTATTTTTGTTGTTTTGTTAATTTTGTGATTTTGTTAATCATTGTACCGTTAAGTTACGTATTTTTACGCTATTTTGATATTTTAATTTGTTGAACCGTAAGAATGTTATATTAATTCTAGCCACGATGTTATTGCATTTTTTTCCCACAACATGTATGTTTTAGCTGTTAATGGGAAAGAAATTTATGCTCATCTTAGTTTTTTAATTTATGCTCATCTTAGTATTTTAATTTATTAATCGTAACGTAAAAATTATTGTAACGTTAATTTTATTTATTGTAACGTTAATTGTAATTATTGTAACGTTAATGTTGTTGTTTTGTTAATTTTGTTATTTTGTTAATTATTGTGACGTTAATGTTGTTGTTTTGTTAATTTTGTTATTTTGTTAATTATTGTAACGTTAATTTACATTTTTTTACGTTAATTTTGATGGAAACTGTGGCTTCAGATGCGTTGCTGATGCGTTCCACGTAGACGGTGAAGGTGAATGGTCTACAGCGCGTCGCGCGGTATTTAACGAGATATCAACTCATTGGCCTGACTATGTTCCCATATACGGTTCGCAAAATGACGTTGAACTCGCCAGAGCCCGTATACACCACACCAGCGGTCCATGTGGTCCGGAGCATTGGTTTACGGTCATTGCAGACATGTTTCCTGTGGCCACCTACTACAACGCGGTTGTAGTTCTATATTACATTTTAGAGAATGGGTCGGCGGACCATTGCTGTACGGTCCTTCCACTGAGGGCAGGCGGGGGCGAGGATGGAACAAGTAGGGAGCTACACATTGTATACGTTCGCAGTGCAAGCCATTTCGTCCGGGTACACGTGAAGGAAAACTGTCCCATGCCCCCCGTGGTTAATATGTGGACCACGTTGAGGAACACTAATGTCGTAGGTTGGGAGTTACCCTTTCGTAGGAGGCTAAGGGCTTGGAGAAGAGCATACTCTGAGAGTAATTAACTGTTGTAAATCGCCAGAAACAGTTTGGCATGCACGCAACCGTTACAGTTACTATCGAAGCATGGAGTAATTATTTTGATAGCATTACTGTTGCAAAAATCGATGACTTATGTATTTGATATGCACAAACAGTTACCGATTACATAAATGAGCAAACTATGGCAAAACTGCGGGTTCATACATAAGCAAACGTCCGACTACGGAATGGGGCCATAACCGAGCCTGCGGTACTCATCGCGACGACTGACAAAAGTCGTCATCAACTGCCTCAGGCGGGGGTCGGCGGCGAGTCCATCAACGGTCGCCGAGTCATACGGATCCAGGTCGCCCATCATGTCACTCAGCATCTGTTGCACAGGAAACAGAGTTTACAATAACGAAACAGTAAAATGTAATATAATTACTCGAAGCAAACAGTACGGGAAAACTTACCGATAACTGATGATGTATCCTGTCTGGTCCACTCGCGGCAGCATGTTCAGGATTTGCGATCAATGGGTGCGAATGGGTCGCGTACCAGCCCTCGTAATCCATGGTGCACTCTGATGGGCTCGTGGCTATCGGGAACGCCGCAAGCTGACCGTTGTGCCAACTGTGTGCCATCTCCCATAGGGTCAACTGCAGCCTCCCTGGGTAGGTCACTAAATAGCCGGCTGGATCAGCCGAGCGGGAACAAGGCTCGGGCGCAATTGCAAGACCCCGCGGTATACCCTGTAGGAGACCGAACTACCGCACAACGCGATCTGGCATGTACGCCCCCATTGCGTCGAGGTGTCGAATCACGCCGCGGTAGTGAGTCCTCCCCCCGCAGCCCTAACCACGTCCACTCCATATGGCAACCAATCCACCTGCAAAAAGTTTCACAGACATGTTACGTTTCTATGGAATCCGATCTATCTACTACTGTCAGAATAAGAGTAAAAGCATGGAATTCATACCTGGTCGGGCTGTACGGCATCCAACTGTCGCCTGATGGCACCGAGCCTCCCCGTACCCCTCCCCGATCTATCCCCTGTGTGCCACCGACTGGCGCGACCCGGAAGAGCTGGCAACGTACTCGGTCCCGGCCGAAACATCGGAAAGTACTCGTATATCCATGCTTGAAGCAGCGTGCAACATCCGCATAGGCCGCGCGCCTTGGACCGGGACGCAATTCCCAACTGCAGATGCAAACTGGCCAACGTCGCCGAGCCCCACGACAACTGCGACAACTGCGAATCAAGCAGGGGTAGAAGGTTGGCTCTAACCTTATTCCCAGTTTTATCCACAAAAAGCGTGGATGAAAACAGGGTCAGCATGTAGCACATAAATTGGAAGTTCTGGCTCTGCCCCGCCGCTACACACCTCGCCATCAAAGATTGGGCATCTATGTTACCCCCGTTCCAGTCTTCCGCGACAAAGGACTCCACGTCTTTCCCAAACAGTTCAGCGCACGCTTCCTCAATAGTCTCCGCCGAAATGGTACTCGCAACAGCGCCACCATCGATGGGAATGCCAAGAATCATCTCAACGTCATGCATCAAGATGGTCATCTCCCCAAACGGCATGTGAAACGTGTTCGTGTCCGGCTGCCACCTCTCGACAAAAGTGGATATCAGTGCCATGTCAAGGAACTGGAACATAATCGCAGGCAGGTGGCCCAACCCGGTCGCATGTATCCGGGCCTGTGCAACATCGCTCAGTTCGGGGAGCGTGTCGACTAGCTGCTTGCATAGCGGCGACCGAGCATGGCATCTCAACACACCTCGCTCTATACCATTCCAAACGTCAAGCGCGACGTGTCCTCCGAAGCTTGGTATGACGAGGTCATCCTGCGGGCCACCAGCCACTGGTCCCCGCACTAGCCACGTCTCATCGGCGGCGGGTCGCTTCCTCCTATTCCTCGGTGCCATTCCGGTGCTAGGCTCACCGGCATTGCACGATCCACCAGAAGACTGTGCGAATTGACCAGCTCTGTTCCTCACGGTGTGCCTGGCTCCAGCTTCAGCATAACGTTCGATCCCGGCATCCAATGGAACACTCGAACCAGGTTGGCCCACCGGGGGGACATCTGCGGGCAGGTCATAATTCATCTGCCAATCACTTTCATGACGGATACCACCGGGCGCGAGGATGTTAATCTCCGGACCGTCCCATGTCGGCATGGGATCGAATGCACGAACGCTCGGTGGAGAAGGCTGCTCCGCTCCTACATCAAACTCCCGCGGGCGAGGCGACGGTTCATCCTCGACCACGCGGCCTCTAGCCTGTCTCGCCGAGGCACTAACACATCTTCGTCGTATGGAACGACCATGACCGTCAGGTTGACCACCAGTGCTCATCTACGACACAAGATATGTAATTAGTATAACAACAAGTGAATCAAACTGATATGATAAGATAAATTAACATACATTTCAACAACGTGTGAACTAATATTTTCGAACAGTGCATCAACGAACTGGAACATTTTTTCTAGTTACAAATTGGAGATTACATAACTAAATAATCTTATTTTCTTAC
Organism: Rubia yunnanensis; assembly: GCA_037428765.1. Classification (NCBI taxonomy): domain Eukaryota; kingdom Viridiplantae; phylum Streptophyta; class Magnoliopsida; order Gentianales; family Rubiaceae; genus Rubia; species Rubia yunnanensis. Next base: position 9,450,359 of record CM075070.1, read on the forward strand.
CACATCGCACTATTATTAACATTCAAGGAAACAATAGTTAAAACATATCGTAACAGTTTACTACACAATTGTTTACATCGGATTACTAAAGTTTATTTACATAGAACTATATTCTATTATGTCACATAACTAAATAATTTCCAAAAAACACAATTCCTAATCAATAATTTCTGAATAATTTCTATTACGTCACATAACTAAATAATTACTAAATTACCCAATTTCTAAAAAATACAATTTCTAAAACAATATGTCCAAATTTAAACTAAGTAATTTCTACGAAACACAATTTCTTCGTTTTAATTCCAATTACGCCACATACCTAAATAATTTCTAAATTGGCCAATTTCTACAAAATACAATTTCTAAACCATTATGTCCACATTGAAACTAAGTAATTTCTACAAAACACAATTTCTTCGTTTCAATTCCAATTACGTCACATAACTAAATAATTTCTAAATAACCCAATATCTAAAAAATACAATTTCTGAAATATTATGTCCGAATTTAAACTAAGTAATTTCTACAAAACACAATTTCTTCGTTTTAATTCCAATTATGTCACATAACTAAATAATTTCTAAATAACCCAATATCTAAAAAATACAATTTCTAAATAAATTCTATTATGTCACATAACTAAATAATTTCTAAATAACCCAATTTCTAAAAAAAAACAATTCCTAAAATATTATGTCCAAATTTAAACTAAGTAATTTACACAGAACACAATTTCTTCGTTTTAATTCCAACTATGTCACATACCTAAATAATTTCCAGAACAACACAAATTCTAAACAAATAATTCCTAAGTAATTTCTATTATGTCACATAACTACATAATTTCTAAAAAATCCAACTTCTAAAAAATACAATTTCTAAAATATTATGGCCAAATTTAAACTAAATAATTACTAAAAAACACAATAAACTTCCAATTATGTCATCATGTCCAATTATGTCATTATGTCATTAATTCCACATATGTCACATAGCTAAACAATTTCCAAAGAAGCACAATTTCTAAAAAATCGTTTCTCAATAACTTCTATTATGTCACATAACTAAAATCCTAACAATTCCGACAAGCTCAACAAAATTCTAACAATTCCGACAAGTTCAACAAAATTCGAATAGATCGGGCAACGATTCCCACGAAAAGAAAAAAAAATTTCTCAAAAACTTACATTTTCCGGCGAGATTCCGGCGGGATTCCAGCGGGATTCCGGCGGCGGCGGGCGGCAGGCGGAAATGGAGAGGCAAGGGGGAGAGGGAAGGGGGAGAGGGCAGGGAATGGGAGAGGGAAGGGGGAGAGAGAGGGAATGGGAGAGGGAAGGAGAGAGGGAGGGGGAGAGGGGTATTTATAGTTTTTTTGTAGGGTTTTTAATATTTTTTTTCTTTTTCCTATTTTTTTAAATTTAAAATTATTTTATTTTAATTCAAAATACGTGTATTTATACGTATTAGGGCGAGGATAGTAAAATACAGGGCGGGATATAGCAAGACCCACGGGGAATGCTACTACTACGCCTGGATCAGGGAAAAATTGCTTAATTTGACTTTTACGATCAGCTGCATTAATGTTTAAATATTTAAAGATTACGATGTGTACAAAATTTTAAAAAATATTAATTTAACATATCGTTAAGATGTACATCCTTCGTCTCATCTCTATTGCACCGTAATCATTATCACACTGTTCAAGAAACGTATTCGACCATTAATGTGTATAGTAACAAATAAAATATTGAAACTTAGAAAGTCCTTACTATAACGAATTTAACAATATTATATACGATAGTATTGTTTTTTATATATCTATTCAAATATGTGGTCAAACTTTAATAGAGAATAATATTTAAAAAAAGTAAGAGTGCAATAGAGTTGAGATACGGGGAGTTTGAATTCAAATTTGCGTATATCACATGATAATAGTGTTGTGTATATAATAATAAAATAAATTAATCAAAATTGGGTCCGTTTAACTCCAAAGAGTTAATTGTGTCATTTTATCTTGAGACGGAGGTAGTATAACATTTAGTCATATTCAGATAAAAAGAGCCTATAAATATTTTACATCACTACACATCGATAAAGTTGTCATTGTTTATATTGTAAAAGTTATATTTTATATTTTATGTTATTATTATCAATATAATTGATGTTGATTAGATGGTAAAAATTCATAATTATATATCATGTAACACTTTGCTAGATTCACTGCATTGCATATTTATGGATTATTTATTTTATATAAATTTTTCACATATCATTTAAAATATTCATAAATTGTATTGTAACATGAGAATATGTTCTGTATTGTATCCCCAATGGTTTCTTCACCGCCTCTATTAACCACCTCAAACATGTTTCCAACACCATCAACCCAACCACTGGGAGTAGCCCAGTGGCCAGTGCTTTAGCACGCCCCAGAGACACCCCAGGTTCGATTCCGGCCTGGGGCAAGTTTCTGGGGTTCAGTCTCCTATTGCACCGTGTTGGTGTAGGGAGCCTCACTTTGTGTGAGAATTGTGGAAGTCTCACCCCACGTTTGTGTGAGACACAGGGGAGCCTCACCCCCTTTGTGTGGGGCAACACAGTTTAATTTAATGTGATAGAGTACGAATATTTGTTCCAAAAAAAAGTCTCCTATTGCACCGTGTTGGTGTAGGGAGCCTCACTTTGTGTGAGAATTGTGGAAGTCTCACCCCACGTTTGTGTGAGACACATGAGAGCCTCACCCCCTTTGTGCGGGGCAACACAGTTTAATTTAATGTGATAGAGTACGAATATTTGTTCCAAAAAAAAAAAACACCATCAACCCAACCATCGTTGGCGTCGTCCTTGATTTGCATGTCGTTAGAAAAGTTGAATCAACGAGTGGACTAGCTAGTTAATATTTTCTATGACTTATTTAAGAACATCTTGTAATTTGGATGAATATGTATTGTATGTACGGGTAATGAGTCCATTTTTTGAAAGACGGTCTTTTTATAAGTGATGAAAAGATAAAGATTTAAAATGTAAATTAGAAGAACTGAAGATAAAATTTTTGGGTTGCATGAATCGGGTTATAAACTTTATTACTACATTTTAATAAAATTTTAATATTGTAACTAAAACCTTTAAACTTTTATTTTTTTAATTAATACCCATCTTTCCATAAGCATATGGAAAGATGGTCTTTCTCAAGACTTTGCCATTGGTAATTTGTTAAAATAATAACAATAATTTTAATATGGGTAAAATACATAAATAATCCTATTAAATTTCGAAAGGGCATATAAGATATATAGACTCAATGATGTCAATGATGTCATCCGTTTACAAAACATAAAAAGATATATAGACCCTCGACTCAAAATAGAATTTTTGATAACCATTCTACCGGTAGACTTCTTCTTTATATTCGGCCACCTCGACCTCGCCCACCGACAACCGCCTACCTCGGCGCCGCCCACTCGCCACTACCGCCGCCCACCGCCGCCCACCTTCACTCCCCCCATCTTTGATCCATCACCCAAAACCACCGCTCAGACCAGTCGGAATCCGCCCAAAACCGCCACCTATTTCCCCTTCCCACAAGCCCCTCCTGACCACCACCACCCTCCAACCACCACACACTCACAGACTCCTCCCCAAAACCCCATCGTTGCCGACCACTGCCACCGCCTTCGCCGACCACCACTACCCACCTGCGTGAAACCCTAATCTAAGTCGTCGTGCACCATCCTCCTCCTCCTCAACCATCTTGTCGTACCTGAATTATAACCCTAACCTAAGCCGTTGTGCACCACCACCTCCTCTTCCTCAATCATTGCGTTGTACTCGAATCGAAACCCTAACCTAAGCCGTCGTGCACCACCACCACCTCCTCCTCTGTCATCGCACCGTATCCAAATTTGACCACCAAACTCTAAATCTTGGCGGTAGTGAAGCTCTCAGCGCGGCCCTAGAGCTGGAAGTGGTTTTCCGGCGGTGGTGAAGAGTCAATTCCACTTATTGTAATCGTTGTTGGGCGTTTTTCCCAACATCATGAAATGATTGATTTTTTTTTAAGAAAGAAAAAAAACTTTTGCTAAAACGTTACTGAGAGAACATTAGGTTAAACATTCAATTTTATTTTTTTTGCAACTCCAAAAGGCTCCCGTAAGGTTTCGTCCTAGTTCTGCCATTGGGTCAAATACTCTATAATTCGAACAACCTTTTTAGAAAAAAGGAATTGAAATGGCTTAAGGTTTCGTTCTAGTTCTGCCATTGGCTCCAATACTCTTAAGATTCAAACAAAATTTTTAGAAAAGAGAATCAAACTGGTATCATTTTAGTTAAAATTTACAAACTAATAATTAATATTTAATTTATTTTCCAAAAGTAACCGTTTTTTAATTCATATATGTTAAATTTCAAAATATCTCATGCTTTCATCTTAAAATCAAATAGCTTCTAAGACCTTATATGTAAGTCATTTAGTCTTGAAGAAACCGATGTGTGATATATATTTTTCAACATGCCCCCTCACGTGCCAACATGGAAGCACTCCACGATCCATATCAGGCCAAATTAAAGGGGGTCTGCATATCGGCTCAATAACCCAACTTGAGCTCTGATACAATGTTGAATTTCAAAGTATCTTGGGCTTTCATCTTAAAACCAATTGACACTAAATGTAGGTGGCCAAATGCCTTATATGTAAGTTATTTAGACTTTAAAAAACCGATGTTGATATATCTTTCAACAATATCTATTGAAAATGTACCTTACACCAAAAGCCGAGTATTATTTTAGAGGGTAAAGTGTATTATGTTCATCAGTTATTTGCTTAGTGGACATATATCCCCATATTTTTTGAAAATGTATATATGTCCTCGTATTTTTAAAAAAATGCACATATATTCCTATAATCGGATATCGACATTAAAAAATTGAGCGATATATATGTACATTAAATAAGGAATTGAGATTTATAAAATAATGAGGAATAATGTGCACTAAATATTTGAGCCATATAAAATTTAGAAGTTTAAATTGGGGTATAGAGGTTGTAGTTCAATATCAGTAAGTACAAATTATTTCGTTTCCCGCAGCCAAAGAACCCTTTCCCGCCAATTTGACGAAAGGAAAAATCGCAACCAAAAAATACGTCAGTAAACAATAAATACTCCCTCTGATTTTATTATGGCTTCAATTTTTGGGCACAAATTTCAAAAAAAAAAGCCAAATAAATGATAAAGATTGTATTGAAAGTATATATAAAAAAAGAGTCCGTCTCTTGAAAGATGGTCTTTCCATAAGTTATGGAAAGACCAAGGTATAAAGTGTAAATTCGAAGAAATTAAGATAAAATTTTTGAGTTGCATAAATCGGGTTATAAATTTTATAACTACTACATATTTCATACTAAAACTTTAATATTACAACTAAATCCTTTTACCTTTTATTATTCTAATCAAACCCCGTCTTTTCATAAGCCTATGAAAAGACCGTCTTTCCCAAGACTTTGCCTAAAAAAGAAGTAAAATGTGTGGATAAAAATAATCTGAGATTTACTAAAAAGGAGAGAAGCCAATATAAAAAGACCATCCAAAAAAAATTGAGCCATTATTAGAGGACCGGAGGGAGTAATAATCGAAATTAATTGTACTAGTTCAGTAAATACTGGTTCAATTTGATTTCAAACCCCAACCAACATGGCGTCCACCTCCGCTCCTCCGAACACCACCGTTTCTCGCCGCCTGAATTCGGCGGCAACTTCATTATGCGGCGACAATCAATATCTCATCGGGGTAACCAGTTTTATTCAACTCTCAAACCCTAGCTTTGAAATGCTTGATTTCGTATATATTCCCCCAAATCCAACTGCTCTTATTTTTCTCGTGTTTAGGAAATCCGGAGAGTTATCAATACGATGAAGGATCTCGCGGTTGATTTGGAGAAAGATAACAAAACAGATATGGTATATTGTGTTACAAATATTGTCCTGATAAAATTTTAATTTTAGGAGAAATGCATAGTTTTGATTGAATGTGCTGAAGATGCTAAGTGGTGTACCGATTTCGTGTGATTTTATGGTCTGTATTTCTCCGTGGGGTTGGAGTAGGGTTGCATTCTCTAAGATAATGAACTTAGATGATAATTCCTATAAAGTGCGTGTAAAACTGGATAGCTAAATAGATGGTACTTCATCGAATTGCTCGGAAAAAATTAGTACCGGAAAGCTTATCTAGTCAGAAAAGCAGAATAATGGATTATTTCATTGAGGGGTGCCTGATAGGGCTAATTTAGAGAACAATGTTAGGTATTACGAGAAAATAATTTGGAAGTTTTTTGGGACTCGTTTTGTGTATATGCAGGTGAAGGAGCTTGACGCTGGAGTAATGGAATTGTTGGGAATTTCCGAGGACTGCACGAATCTTTCGGCTGCTACTCAATCTGTTGTGAATGGGTACCGGCCCACTTCCGAGGTACATCTTGATCCCCCTTGATGCTGCCCTGCTGTTTGATTTTCTGGTTCTCAGTGGTAAACAATGTTGATACTTTTCTTCTCCAAGTACCCAATGTGCCTTTTCACATGCAGTCTACAGATTTTAAGAAGCTGTTGGACAATGAGATTGCAAAAACAAAGACTGGCTCATCTTCAAATTCACAAAATCAGCAATTACTGAGGCAGTTTAGGGAAGCTGTTTGGGTATATCAGCTGTTTTCATTATTTGTAGATAAGAAGTTGCTTGTGAGCATTTTGATTAAGTTATATTTTATGAACTTTATGCGGACACCTTTAAAGAAGTAACAAATAAATGATCATAATCATAATGTTTTGTAGAAAGTCCACCATTCAGGTTGGCCAATGCCAGGTGATGAGGAGGAAGACGTTGTGATGGCTCCCCAGCCTAACATTCTGAACAAAAATTGCCCACTGACTGGAAAGCCGGTTGTTGATTTAGCAGAGCCAGTTCGAAGGTATATTTGTGCAAATTCATCCGCTTTCCATTTAGCTAACGCATTGAAACAAGTCCTCTTTCTGCAGTTTTTCGCAGCCGCTCATTCAAATTTCCCCCAGTTTATTGTATAGTGGTTTTTGTGTTTCTGTTCCTCAAACCATGTCGGGAAAATTAGATTTGCATCTCTCTGTTTTTCCACAGGGAGACATTGCAGAGTACGGTTTCTTATGGAAGCAGCATATGTTTATCCATCTTGACCTTTTCTGCTTAGAGATGCTATAATTCTATTTTCAGACTATTTTCCCCATTCTTATACTAGATTAAAAGAGTAGGAGATATTGGGCTTATTTGTTACACATGACGTCAATTACTGTTCTGCTAATTGCAAGTTTACATTATAAGGAAAATTGGAAGGACAAGGTGCAGTGAGATTTCTTACCTTACTACCTTTACCTGATTTGCATCTGTAAACAGTAGGCTTGAAGGTGAAACTTAGAGAAACTTCACATCATAAATTTTCCAGCTCCAACATCTGTTTGTTTTCTTCGTGTATAGCACTGATTCTTTAAGTTCATTACGCGCATCTGTTAACTGCTCTATCTTCTACCACATATGGATATTGAACTTGTAATAACACAGGATGTTCTGAAGTCCTTGTAATCTTCCATTTTTCATTATAAGCTATTTTAAATTGTGTTCTCAGTTGGTTTAACTTAGTTAATTCTTTTACCTGTTGGGGCAGCATGGACTGCAAGCACATTTATGAAAAGATAGCTGTCACTCAGTATATGAGAAACCGGACAACCCAATGCCCGGTGGCAGGTACGCAGCACTTTTTTTCCGTGAACCAATATGCTGTATATTAGTTCCTTGCTTTTCTTCTTTTTGCTGGAAATTTCACACTCCAACCTCTTGGTTTTCTGTAGGCTGCCCGAAGCCATTACATCCAGGGAGAGTGATAAGTGATCCCATGCTGTCAGTGGATATTCAAGAAATCCGTACACTGGAAAGCGAAACTGCTCGACCTGAAAATATAGAAGATTTTACTGCACTCTAGGATGATGAAGGGAAGTAATTTAGTAATGTAATTATAGAATCTCTCGTCGTAGTTTACACAGCTGACTTGCTGGCTTATCCTTTGCAACTTGCCACATTTTCACTGGAAACAATGTAAATTTTGGATTGTAGGATGTTTAAAGATCCGAGCTGAATGGCCATCAAGGAGATACTGTATTGAACGGCAGCTGTCACAAGTTATGTGTTTGTTTGTTCTTCTCATGTATCTGTTGTGTGATTGTCCAATAATCATCCTCAAGGATATGCCCTAGAGATTTCTTTCTAGAACGTTGAAAATAAACGCACATTTTCATAGGTTTTTTTTTAATGTGTACTTGATCCTATAAAATTTGATAAAGAGTCTGTCTCTTGAAAGACGGATGGAAAGACCAAGGGTTAAAGTGTAAATTAGAAGAAATAAAGATAAAATTTTTGGGTTGCATGAATCGGGTTATAAACTTTATTACTACTAAATGTTGCATAATAATTTTTTAATATTGCAACTTAAACCTTTTACCTTTTACTGTTCTAATTAAATCCCGTCTTTTCCAAAACTTTGCCTTTTCTTTTTTGGGTTGTTTATTTTATATTGGTACACTTTCTATTTTTGTAAGATTTTTTTAATTTCATCCTCTCATCCTACTTTCTACGTTCAGTTTCATTCATTCATTTTTTTCGCCTAAATCTAAGGATATAAATTTATGATGTCACTAATAAAGAAACGGAGGAGAGTATATGTTTTAGTTTTACTGACATTTTTCCTGAGTTAAGGTGCTCGTCTATTTCATTAATCATAGAAATCGTAGCTGTAGCGCATAGGAGTATGATCTACACGGTGAGTAGGAAATTTCAAAGACTCCGATGACTTTGAGAGCATGATCTATATGGTGTATAGGAAATTTAATGACCTTTAACGATTGAGGGGGGAGGGGAGTTCAAATACATGTTGCACTTAATCGAACACAATACCTATTCCTTGACCAAATCTAAGTGATTGTTGCTACTTTTTGACCTTTAGATTAATTTTGTTCATCTATTTTACTTTGGTATCTTGTAGATCTTCGAGTGATAAAGTTGTTTGTCAAATATTAAAAAATATTTGTGTGATAAAGTTGTTTGTCAAATATTAAAAAATATTCATGTGATAAAGTAGTTGGTCAAATATTAAAAAATTGAGGTAGTATTATTATGAATAAAACAGATTTTGCACAAAGTCTTACTCTATTCATCCTAAACTTTAGACATGTCTTATTATGCAATCAATATAAATTTCAATTTTGGGGTGGGATTTTTTTTAAAAAAATTGCTGAAAACTTTAGGGACCTATCGTGTAATTATCAAACTATGATAAATATCATCAAAATATCCAGAATTTTCATTTTTCCTTTTTCCTCTCCTCCCACCGGTAACCATCACCTGACGTCGGCAACCACCACCGGATGTCGGATTCTCGCTCTGCCGCGCACAACCGCCGAGATTCTTCATCTGTCGGCTAGATCCAATCGACTCTGGCTAGATCGCTGCGACATCGTGCTCTAGCTCTGCCGCTGCAGTTCCTCTGCGATTCGCACCTCACTTGTGATGGTGATGCTCTCTCAACTGCAACAACGACGTTCCAGCGGTGTTGTGATGTACCTCTGCAATAGCGACGACGACGAGCTCCTCTGCGATAGCGACGACAACGAGCTCCTCTGCGATGGCGTTGCAATCGAGGACGACGGTTGCGCCAACGATGATCGAGGAAGCTGGTCCGATATTCTCCACCACGAAGGCAACAATGATGAAGCTGAGATTTTTTTAAGATAAGCGCATGAGATTCAAGCGCTCAATTCGGGAATAATGCTGGTTGCGCGGGTGGTTCACGCGTCATTAACGGTGGGCGGCAGTGGCTATGGTGAGCTTTTGGTTGTGAGAGGTGAGGTTGATCTTGTGTTCTATGTTTTTCAAATACATGTTGAGGTTTATATATGTTTGACCGAGATAATATTTAACAAAACTTTTTTGGTGTAGTGGTTAGGATCCTTGACACAAAGGTTAGAGGCCTGGAGTTCAAGTATTGTTGTGACCTTTTATTTTGAAGACTTTATGTTCTCGATGTACATGCTGCTTTATTGTTATTTGACTGAATGCATGTTTAATAAGAGTCTTTGGTGTAATGGTTATTTCAGGCTTTGAGGTTAGAGACCAGGATTCAAATTCCATCATGTCCTTTTTAAAATAATTTTTATTCTTGAGGTACTATAGCTTTTTGGTGATGTTTTTAAAATTTTTTCCTCTTATGTCGATGTTTTTCATTATTCAAGTGAGATTTAATTGATATAAATTGAGGTTTGTAGTTTTTCTGGGTGATATGGATTGATATTTGTAGTTTTAAAAATATTTTCTATGTTGATGATTTTCATTTTTCGGCCGAGGTTTCGGCAATATGAGTTGATGTCCGTAGTGTCTTTTTTCTTATGTTGATGTTTTTCATTTTCCAGAAGACGTTCAGGTGTAGAGAGTTGATGTTTGTAGTTTTTTTTTTAAAAAAGATTGTTGATGTTTTATGATATTCAGAGTGAATAATTTAATCTCTTGAGGTACCGTAACTTTTTTGTTGATGTTATTAGTTTTTTTTTTCTCTCATGTTGATATTTTTCATTTTCTTGATGAGTTTTTGGTGATAGGAGTTGATATTTGTAGCTTTTTTTGATGATATGGTTGGTTTTTTGTAGTGTTTTTTTCCTTATGTGGACGTTTTTCATTTTTTGTTAGTGCTTCAAATGTAGGTTGCAGGTGCTTATTTTATAAACTTGTGTGTGTTATGAAAACAAATTAGTGTTTACAGTACAACTTGTAAGTGCTTCAATCGTTGTTTATTAGAAGTTGATGTTTGTAGCTTTTTTGATGATATGGTTGATTTTTTGTAAAGTTTTTTCCCTTATGTTGACGTTTTTCATTTTTTGTTTGTGTTTTAAATGTAGGTTGTAGATGATTATTTTTTTAACTTGTGTGTGTTATGAAAATAAATTAGTGCTTAGAGTACAACTTGTAAGTGCTTCAATCGTTGCTTGGGTGTATAGGTTGATGTTTATAGTTTTTTTAAAAAAAAATTGATAATTTAGCTTTGTTGATATTTTAATGATTTTCAGTTGATTTTTTGTTAGTCGTAGTTGACATTTTTTTCCAATTTTTTGTTCTTTTTATTTGATTATATATATATATATACATTTTTTGTTGTTGTTTTATTTGATTTTTAAAATATTTTTTGTTGATGTTTTATGATTTTTCGTTGATGTTCTGCTATTTTCTGCTAAGGTTACTGTAGTTTTTTTTGCAGTTTTTTTTTTCATTTTAAAAATATTTTTTGATTTTTTTTACAGATTGCAGGTGGCGGAAAAATGATGGAAAAAAATTGGATAAAAAGGTCCCTGAAAAATTATTAGTGATAAATCCCTGTAAAATAATAATTAGAGATAAACCCATATAAAATTAAGAGTTCGTCTCTTGAAAGACGGCCTTTCCATAAGTTATGGAAAGACCAAGGTTTAAAGTGTAAATTAGAAGGAATGAAGATAAAATTTTCGGGTTGCATGAACCGGGCTATAAATTTTATAACTACAACATGTTGCATACTAAAATTTTAATATTACAAGTAAGACCTTTTACCTTTTATAATTTTAATTATACCACGTCTTTCCATAAGGCTATGGAAAGACTGTCTTTCCCCAGACTTTGCCTAAAAGGAATAAAGATAAGAGTGCGTCTCTTGAAAGACGGTCTTTCCATAAGTCATGGAAAGACCAAGGTTTAAAATGTAAATTAGAAGAAATTAAGATAAAATTTTCGGATTGCATGAACCGGGTTATAAATTTTATAACTACTACATGTTGCATGCTAAATTTTTAATGTTGCAACTAAGACATGTTACCTTGTATTATTTGAATTAAACCCCGTCTTTCCATAAGCCTATGGAAAGACCGTCTTTCCCAAGACTTTGCCTAAAGAATAATTCTCTTGATGTATAATATTGTTAGAAGAGTGGGTCTCCTGACAGGCAGCCTGTCCATAAGCTTATGGACAGATCACTTATTTCTTACCTTATACACTGCATTTCTTAAATTACATACAAAATTTAAAAATTTTGAAAATATTTTTTTGCATCATATATTTTTATATTTTCACATTCAAATACATATTATTATTTGTTTTTAATTTATTAAATGCAATATTTAAATTTTATAAAAAAATTACAATATTTAAGACAAATGCCCCTAAAAACTGTGGATAAATTTATGAAAAGGCCTGACTAAAGTTTAGGGCGTGCCATCCCTAGATTTTATTATAATAAAAAAATGTGACCGAGGGAGAGCATATTGTAGATAACCGAGAACCTTGTTCCCTGGTAGCTCCATTAACGCTCCTCCCATGTCGATTTCAAGATTCTCTTCGCCATGGCGTCGGTATCCTCTCGTCTCCACCATATTCCCACCGCCACCGTATTCATCCCTCTACTCCGCCGCGTCCTGGCGGTGCATTAGCCTCAGAGCCGCTTTCGACGTCGGAGGAGAAGAATCCCCTTCCGAAACCATACACGCCATGCCGCCCTGTAACTACAACCGCTGGAAGCCCCTGTGCCTGTATTACACTCAAGGTAGGTGCACTAAGGTAATAAATTCATCAATTTATCTACGCTTTTACACTAAACTACAACTGTGTGTTTCAGTGTGTGTTTTTGGAATGTGGAAGGATTGAACTGGGGTTTTTATGGGCAGGTGGATGACCCGGTTCACACTGACAAGTTTAATCACGATTTCGGTTCCGGGCTGGGGTTGGATGTGTTGGTTTTGCTGAATTCGAAGGCTCGGCAGGAGCATGATTTCTTCCTTGTGCTTGATTTGGAGGGCAAGGTTGAGATACTGGAGTTTCCTGTTCTGCTTATTGATGCCAGAAATTTGAATGTTATTGACATTTTCCACAGGTAGCGCATTGAATTCTAATCTTAAATGTTTCATTGTTGATTTTTTCTGTGGATGTTAGGTTAGTTCAAATGTTTAGAGGGAGAGTTTGGATGGTATTAAATGTTGGTTAGGGAAATTTATACGTGAAATTTAGCATTGCAACTCATAGAACATGTAAATTGTAATTAGTGTCTGGTTTTGAAAGTTTTACAGCTATGATGTTTTCTGGTGGTGGAATGTTTTTATACATTGTTTATGTTATGCCGGGAACTCTAAGCGGCTTCTTGTTATGGCTGTTGTGCAGGTTTGTGAGGCCCACCAGAATGACTGAGGAAAGAACAAATCAGTATATTGAAGGAAAATATGGCAAAATCGGAGTTGATCGGTTGGTAACTAAATCTTTTGCTTCTTTTACCGAACTTGTTCTGTTTGCTGTCTAATGTCTATACAAGGAAATGCGTGAGGAAATGTTTGTTATCTTTGGAAATACTCAGCGGGATAATTATAGTTTGTGATTTTGTATGATAGTAGTAGTATATATCTGCTCATTTGATAGTCCAATATTTGCTCTTCTGCACTCTGAACATTTTAGGTCTGTAATGATTTAGTATCAATACTTTTATATTTACAAGACATTAGTCAATGCATAAAGTTGCTCTAAAAATATATTAATCCTACTCTTATTTGTTATGCTGTTACCAACGCATTACCATGTCTTTTGTGCAACATGTTTTTGTTAGTACTGAAACTTCAGTTTTGAGCTTAATGTGTCACTCTGCTGATGTACCTTGTTCAAGTTTTCATGTGATTATGGTTTGTATTTCTCATTTGCCTGAATGGACCCCTCGGGTTCTGTACATTGCAGAGTTTGGCATGACACTGCTATCCCATTTAATGAAGTGATTTCAGAATTCGAAGAGTGGCTGGGCAAGCATCACTTGTGGATGAAACATCCTGGTGGTCGCTTAAAAGAAGCTGCATTTGTGACTTGGTAAGAAATGAAACCCATGCATCACAACAATGCATGCTTGAGTGATTTTAAATTAACAAATTTCTGTATATTTTCTTATTACGTGTAGTATTTGGTTTTGATGCAACAGTGGAAATTGGGATTTGAAGACAAAGGTCCCCCAGCAATGTAATGTAGCAAGGATGACACTGCCACCATACTTTATGGAATGGATCAATCTGAAGGACATTTATCTGAACTTCTATAAACGACGGGTGAGCACCCTGAGCTTGTGCTTTCCAACTAACAAGATGTTTCCATGCAGATCCTTCTGGAGTTTTGAAAGGACTCTTGAGTAAACCCGCAATGTTTACTTATGTTACGAACATGCGGGCTTCTTTTTGTTGCAGGCTCCGGGAATGGTTTCAATGATGAAGCAACTAGGTATTGAATTGGTAGGAAGCCATCACTTAGGAATCGACGACACCAAAAACATTGCAAGGGTGATGCAACATATGATTCTCGAGGGCGCAGTGTTGCAGATTAGTGCCAGGAGGTTGCCTGGTTGTCCTGAGAAGGTTAAATTTATGTTTGAAAATCGTGTCTAGTAGACAGCACTGCAAATGCTACGCGGCATTGTAGCAATCGATCATGTAGTATAATCCTCAGTTGATTTCCCATTTCCTCAGCCTATTTTCATCTTGCTAATAGAGTTGTTCTATGATGTTTGCTCAATCTATATGTTTGCAGCTACTGCATGTGCTGAGGAAGACTTGTGGAATAGCTGCAGACATATAGATTGCGCAGACATCATATGCTGAGGAAGACTTGTGGAATGTCACCCTATGTATCACGGGTACAAATCTGGGTGCGGCTATGAAAATTGATAATCTCAAATTTTTGAGGCATGGGTATGGAACGGGTACGTTATGAGTAAAAGTTAAAAATATAAATTATATATTAAAATTAATGACCAATAACTTAATCAATGATACTATTCCATCCGTCCCATGGGAATCTGCACACTTTCCTTTTATAGGCGTCCCAGGTAAATTTGCACACTTTCCTTTTATAGGCGTCCTAGGTAAATCTGCACACTTTCTTCTTTTAGTAAAATTTAAGATCTCAAAAGACATGTTTACCCTTATAGATATAAAAATTTACATTTCACCCTATTTCCACAAATCCTCTCCTCCCCTCATTTTTTTCCTCTGCCAGAAACCCTCTCTCATATCTTTGCTCTGCCACAGAGGGATTCTGCTCCATCTCCTTTCTTTGCTCAGTCAGAAACCCTCAACTTTTGTACAACCGTTATGCTCCATCCCTCAATCTGCTCCCACCATCGGCCACCTCATCTCCACTCCATCTCTACCACCTCATCCCCTTGTCGGAACCCTAACTTTCACCTTCATAATTACTGGAGTCCAAAAGCCCGCTCCCCAAACGCCCTTTACAGAACCAAAAAAACCCCTATCGGTATGCGAACGATGGAGGCGGAGGCGCGATGGTTGGAGGACACAAATGATGGAGGCGGAGGCGTGGTTGGAGGACGCGAATGATGGAGACGGAGGTGCGATGGTCGGAAGAAGCGGATGATGGAGGCGGGGGCGAGGCGCGACGAGAAGAAGAGGGTAGTGGTGGTAGAGACCTGGAGATGGAGAAGGAGATGGGTGGTGGTAGAGATCTGGAGATGGAGGAGGAGATTGGTGATGGTGGTGGAGATTGGGAGACAGAGGAGGAGAATGAGGAAGGGGTGGGAGATGGGTGGGTGGTGGTGGAGATGGAGGAGATGTGAGATGGGCGGGAGTAGGAGGAGATGAGTGGTGGCAGAGGAGAATTATGTAGCGAGAGAGAAGTAGGCATAAGGGAGAATTGGAGAAGACAGGGGTAGAAAAGTCTTTTCAACAGGGGAAAATTTGCAGAGAAATTTTCACTCTACGGGTTCCCCTGGTACGGAGGGAGTAATTTAATTTTAGATTTAAACAATTAAATGTAAATGAAGACATATAAATACAATTCAAACTTCAATGTTTATCACAATAGTTAGCAAATAAGCAACCTAAGTCGATGTCTTATACAATAAGACTAAGACAAAGCGACACACCAAGAAAAGTTCAATGTCTGAAAACTAAAGAATAGAAATAAGCATAAAAAGTGAAGGAAGAACATCAATTTTCGGCAAGAAAGTCACTTTCTAAGTCTGACTCATCAAGTGAGAGGTTTGCAAACTCTAAGAATCCAACATCTTTCATAGAATCAAATGCATCTCCACCAACATTTCATATCTTTACATTTAGGGTAAATGCAAATATAACCTTATATGTTGGAGAATGTGCAGATATAACCCTGAGTTATTTTTTTATAGTGCAAATATAACCCTAACTATTATACATATGTGTAAATATAACCCTAAAGCCATTATTCCGGCATTGGCTGGTCATTTCCGGCCATTGACCGACATGAAATAACCAAAATGCCATTTCAACCTAATACAAAAATTTGAAGGACAAAATGCCCTTAACCCTACCATTGTTCTACCATTCTGCCACCACCACCTGTCCTGCCAAACCCCACCATCCGAAGGCATCTTCTCCTTGATCTTCTCCTTTAGCACCTTCTTCCCCCCTGCCCATTGTCCTCCAACTGCCGACAAAAAACTCACAATTCATCGGATTCTGAACTAGAATAGTTATAGAGCAAAATTCACAAACACCCTACTCAAACAGTAACAACACAAAATTCACAAACACCATACTCAAATAACAACACAAGCAATTCAAAATCCCAGATTCTTAATTATCCAATAATGTCAGATACGAAAGTGTAAACGACATTTTCTCTTTACTCTTCTGAGACTTGTCAGTTGTCAAAGAAAATGGTCGCCATTTTGCTGGATCACCCTTTTAACCTCATTTCCCCCAAACCCAGTTGGAATTTAAGGCTTCGAAATCAAACCCATCAGAATAATGTCAAATACATTACCAAATCTTCAAATCAAACAGTAAATATCAAATCAAATCAATGAGCCAAAACACAAGAAGCAGACAAATGATATGAAATGGCTTACCAAGGAATCTGGTGGATGGCAAGTAGAGTGATTAATATTATATCACTAGACGACCCGTCATATCATCCCGTCCGGCATCACCACTTAGCCGATCCATCTCTATCTCTGGCAACGTAGCCGCGTCACAGCCACCCCGAATTCAGCGACGATGCACCACCTCCGAACGGTAAGCGTGTGAAGCCGGGATGGCCAGAAACCGACGATGGGCGAAGCGAAATGGGGTATGAAGATGAAGGAGGGAAAACATGGGTATGTAGATGAAGGAGTTAGGATGGCTGGAAATTGACGACGGGCGAAGCAAGATGGGGTAGCCAGGGACGATGGGGCGGATCTGGAGGTTGAGCGCCGGAGTGGTTGGGAATGGGGTGGTCGTGATTAACGGCGGTGGAAAAGGAGCAGATGGGCTTGAAGAAGATGTTAACACAACGTTGAGGGCAGAAAGAATAGCGCAGAGGAAGATCCAGAGAAGGAATGAAAAGGAGAAAAGAAAGAGGAGAAAAGGAGGAGGAAAATAGGGTTTAGGGGCAATATTGTCAATTTGTAATTTGTGGTTTTTGCAATTTTTTAAAACTAAAATTTTCAGGGGTAAATCGTTCTTTTTAGTGTATCCTGACCTTCAACTGCCGGAAAAGATTATATTTGCACATAAGCTAAATATCTAAGGTTACATTTGCACTTTCAATTATCGCAAGGTTATATATGCACTTTTGCCCATTATGTAGGGTTATATATGCACTTTGCTCTTACATTTATAACACTAACTTTTGACTGAAAGTGGCATTTGAGAAAGTTCCAATCTAACCCTAACTCATTACCAAATATGCCAATATAACCCTAACTATTGGTTGAATTGTGTCGATATACCAAAACTCCCAAATTCTGGCATTGACCAAATGAATTCAGGCTTGGCCAAAAATTGAAATGATAAAAATACCCCTGATGACAAAGATGAAAAATTAATGCCCATTATACCTTTTGACGTGCTAGTTTCGTTTCTTTTTCCCGCTCTGTCGCTGCTGTCCGCCTCCACTAGAAACCCTGTCACACCACCACGAGCTCTATTTCGTTCTTCTTCAAAACTTGCCGCTGTCGTCATACTCCGCCGCTGCCTCGCCAGAAACCTTGCCACCCCACCACCGATTCACCGCCCCCACCACCCGCGAACCCTAGCATGCCACACCACCACCGTCACTGCACCCATCTTCTTCCCTACCAGCGATTCACCATAGCCGGAAACCATCCCCGATTCACTACCCCTAAACACTAGCATGCTACACCACCACTGCCACTGCTCCCTTCTTCTTCCCCCACCACCGGAACTACCTTGATTCACCACTGATTCACCCCCCACCACCACCACTGAACCCTAGCTCACCGCACGATTACTGATTTGCCCCCACCATTGCGAAATCTTTTGTCGAGCCCTCTGCCCCTACCGTCACTGGGGAAGACAATGATGAACAAAGAAATGGGTAAGAAATAAAATGTGGGGAAGAAAGAAATTTGGGGGGAGGGGGTGGGGGGTTTCATCTCTTTTTTTCCATTTTTTAATTCAAGAGCAAAATTGTATTTTCTACAAATCTAGCCAAATGAAGTTGAATAAAAAGTCAGTGGAGTCAAATGTTAGATTGACATTTTTTTAGATTACGAGGTTATATTGGTACTTTTAGCCAAAATGTATGGTTATTTTAGCATTTTTCTCTCGATTGTTCTATCTTTTAGTAAAATATAGTTGGTTACGATTTTGACCTAATCATAAAAAAGCCTCATTTTTATAAATTTTAAGGTCAATATAATTATTTATATGTTGATATTCTTAAAAAAAGGTTTTCATAATAATAGATGCATCACTGCAATAAATAAATAATTAAATAATTAATTAGTCCTTCTCTGAGGCCAGTTCGGGAAAATAGGATTTTCTCTCTCTTTCTCATGCTTCACCACAAAATCCAAATGGCGCCGCCGTCATGGCGGTGCATCCCACCAGTTACGCCAGTATTCTTGCTCCCAAAACACCTCTCACGCTGATACTCCTACCGTTAGGGAAACCTCCAATCCAAAGACGAGGGTTGATCATCAGGGTGAACCCTGACTATTCTTCTCCAAAAAAGAATGTGATAAAATCAAAGCCCTCTGAAATGGACGCTTGTTGGAAATTCTTGCGTAGTAGGCCACAACTAGACAAACTACGCAGAGATTTTCAGACAACGGGTTTCAAGGGCCATACTGATATTCACTTGTTAGATAATCATCAAGTGTTGATTACATTTTCTATTCCTGATGATTA
Organism: Rubia yunnanensis; assembly: GCA_037428765.1. Taxonomy (NCBI): domain Eukaryota; kingdom Viridiplantae; phylum Streptophyta; class Magnoliopsida; order Gentianales; family Rubiaceae; genus Rubia; species Rubia yunnanensis. Next base: position 9,469,599 of record CM075070.1, read on the forward strand.
TCCCAGGTGTGGGATACATAAAGTGTGGAATCTTGGTCCTTATTCGTTAAGAATTTTGAAATGGACCACTAATTTTAATCCTAATGTCGATTCGCATATTGTTATTGTCTGGCTAGACTTAAATGGGTTGCCACAACAATTTTTTTATCAGGATGTAATACTGTCAATTGGAAATCTTATTGGCCATCCCGTCAAGGTTGATAATGCAACACTAAATAGAACTAGGCCACATGTAGCCAAAGTCTGTGTTGAATTGGATATTACTCTTTCTAGAACTAATCGAATTTGGCTAGATTATAGAGGGGTTGGTTTTTGGCAATATATTGATTATGAAGGTGTTCCTGATTATTGTGCTAAATTCTTTAAACTAGGTCACTTAGATGTCTATTGCAAATCTGATATCTTGCAGGATAAAGCCTGGGACCCCAGGCTTGGAGACCAAATGAGAAAATTTCCATTATTAAGCAGAATGGAGACAATCCCTCTTCACCAAGTATCCCACCAAAAGATAAGCCTTCGATTTCTACTCACAAAATTGCTGCTCCTTTAATGCAGGAAGTGTGGAGACCAAAATCTAAGGAAGCTAAAGAATCAAGTGACAAAAATGTTACAAGTTCAAAAGAGTTCACCTCTGCGACAGAGGCTTAGGTTCCTCCTAAGTTTACTAATATTGATTTAAACTCTTCTCCTAGATTGGCTATTAAGGATCTCTCTGATCTTAATGTGAACTCACCTAATATCACATTCAGTTCAGTGTCTAATATGATCACTCCCAGTAATACTGTGTTATGCTCTAGGGCTACCACTCAGGTTGTTCACTTAGAATCTAATATTGCTGATATGGGCTCAAAGGAAAATTCTAATATGAATCATATTTCTGTTGTTTTGAGCTCTATTGTTGATCTGATCTCCATGTGTTAAACTTTGTCTCTCCTACTTTGTCTCTCCTACTTTGTCTGTTCATGCTAAAAAGAGTACTACTCATGTTGTTAACTTAGGCTCTAAAGCTATTATTTTTTATTTTGTGGTGACAGCTAATGTGGAAACCTGCAACTCAGAAGAAAATACTTTGACTAATTACATAAGACTGGATACTGATTTAGTCCAGGAAGTTGTAATTTAGGAGAACTCTACAATTCAACAGCTTCCTGATAAGTCTGACTCAATAAGTCCTACTAATAAAGGAATCATGGATAATCTTAAGGACAACTAAATTGAAATAAATGTTGGCTTATCTCCTATATTATTATCAGGTTCTAAATCCAAGAAGAAGATAATAGGAAATCAGGAAAATGAGATTGAATTGAAAAGTGGATGCAACTCAGAACTTGAAACCCCTTAATGATCTGCTTGTATCTAGGTCACAAGACTTCTTTATTTTTGATATGGTTGCTTCACAAAACAGATTCAATGTATAGTTAAATCAACATGCTGAGGATAAAGCCCTGACATCTAAATCCCAATCCAAGAAATATAGTCGAAAAGACTATTCTTCAACTCCTAAAACTGTGTTTACCAGATCCCCCATTGTCTTCTAAACAATAGTTTCAAATGGAAGTAAATCTTTGTATTTGGAATGTAAGAGGAATAGGTAATCAAGCTTCTAAAATAAGAGTTAAAGATATTAAAAATAGACATAAGATTGTCCTATTTTCCCTTAAAACCAATTCTAGAATACTCCGAAATTTCAAAATTTGCTTTTGATTAGGGATAAAAATTTCTACTATATACCTGGATGCAAAGTTTGGTTATTTTGGGACAGCTGTATCAAAGATGATATAGTTAAAACACATAAACAATACATCTTAACCAAAATCAAACATCCATCCCTCACTAAGGAATTCCATATTGCTTTTGTGTATGCAAAACATTCACAAAAAGCAAAAGCTAAACTTTGGGAGTCTTTACTGACACATAAAGATAGCTATATGTTAGCTATAGTTGATCTGAATGTGATTGCAAATCAGTCTGAATACCCGGGACAATCAACTCTTGATCCATCAGTTATAGCTGATTTTAATACATTCAAGTGTGCTGGTAATTTCATTACCTTACCAACATCAAGTAACTTATTCACATGGACATGAATGAGACCAAAAGGAAGAATCTAGAAAAGACTTGACAGGGGTAAGGTAAATAATCTCTGGTAAATTACTTTCCTACTTCACATATAAATGTGATAGCTAGAGAACAGTCTGATCACTCTCCATTAATCCTACACATTAAAGAACACAACTGGTTTACAGGTCCCAAGCCCTTCAAGTTAAAATTTTTTTGGATTAGCTGTTAGCTGAGGACAATGCAGACCTTACTGGTATTAATAGTGCATGGCTAATTGAAAATATACCCCAAAAGGTAACAGCTGAAATGAACCATGATTTAACAAAGAAAGTTTCTATGGAAGAATTATCAGAAGTCCTAGCTTCCATGGATGCAGACTCAGCTCATGGACCTGATGGGTTCTCAGAAAAATTCCTTAAAACTTGCTAGGATATAATAAAAACTGATGTATTATCAGTTGTACACTTTTTACTCGCTCTCAAATAGCCCAATACTAACTTAAGCATCAGAGAGTTTACCCTTGGGACCTCGTTTTGCAGATAATAGCTGAGAGGCCCAACAAAGTTACTTGATCGGTTTTAAGATGCATCAATTGGCATGCCTAGTGGGACCAATTTAGTCAAATTTGGGTTGGTTTATGCCCATCTCTACAAATACTCAAAGGAGTGAGAGGTTAAAGTTGAAGGGGACTGATGCTGCTGATGAGATACAATCCCCTTATCGAGGAAGGAGAAGAAGAATGATGGTTAACTCCCCAGTATCCCAAGAGGCAGAGCAAGAGGTGATACAGGTCCCGGTTGAAGAGCAAGGAGTGCAAGGCTCCGCCAAACTTATCACGCCAATAGTTGAGGCCCCTCGAGACATGGCAGGACCCTCAAGACCCAATGAGGATAATGTGGGTCAAGGGGCAAGGGTCACGAATCCCATGCAAGATGTACCTGCTAGGTTATATGATGAAAGAGATGGGAGGTTCACGAAAGCATATGGTGACTCTCATGTGGAGGCTTACGAACGGGCCCTACAGGCGAATCAAGAAATGGGGATGAATGCCCTGCAGTCAGATTTAGCTAGAGCCGCTCAGATGTTGGCAGATGCCGGGTATTAAGTTACACCCATTTCAATCTTTGTGGTCACTTCGAGGGATGCCATTTCTTCAACCGTAGTGGAAAATACCAATAAGTAATGCTTCTTAGCCCATGATGGCATCCCCGTATCTCGAGTATACTCGAGAGGGGTATCAGGCACGACCCCATCCTTCATTTCCAGATCATCCTTCATTTCCAGATCATCCTCTAGGCCCTCCTCAACCCCGATGGTCTCGACTAAGGCAAACCCTAGGAATGAGATAGGATACAAGCCTCCGGGGTATGCACACGCGGGAATGCCAAACCATCTCACAGGTTGCAAATTTTATGATCCTCATGGGCCATATAACTTGAGCTTAGGAGCCATTCCAGCTTGGATGAATCCTAGATAGGCGTTTCAGCCTCTTTAGTATCAAATAGCTTATGGAAATGTCAATTGAGGATTACCGGCAAGTGGAGAACAGAGGGGACTAGTAGGAGATACTGGAGATTTCTAAGAAGAGAATTAGACATGTTAATTGGGCCACACAGACAAGTGGCAGGGCCTTCTTTCTTCCCACTGATAACCGCAGAACGATGGCCAGCAGACACTAAGCCCTCAGAGGGGCTCCCAACTTACAGTGGAGAATCTGACCCTAGAGAGTTCATCCAGACATTCCTCAGTCTAATGAACTTGAGATATTTTGATGAAAAGTTAACGTGTAAGTTGGTGGGAAGTTATCTTTGAGGAAAAGCTCAAGAGTGGTACAATAAGTTATCCAAGGGGTCTTTACATTCCTACAGGGTTTTCAGTGCAGCATTGTTGAGCCAGTATGCTCAAAAGAAGAAATTTACTAAGACTTTGCTCGAGTTGTACCCGACGAAGCAGAATCCAAGGGAAACAACGGAAGCCTTTTACCATCGCTATGTGGACGAAAGTTTAGGGGTGATGGAGACCACATACAATGAGGTGATTCAAGGATATCTATTGGGAATGCGAGATCTAGAACTATTCAAAAAAAATTTAAGCACCAATGTCCCTCGAACCCTACAAAAGCTCAAAAAAGTAGTTGAACAATATTCGAAAGTTGAAGAGGCTACCAAGAGGAAAAAGGAGAGTATGGCCGACAGGACGAAGAAGAGCAATGATTATCAAGGCAAGAAGCTGATGGAGGTAGCTAGGCTTAACTTCGAGAGATATACCCCTATGAATAGGCTTTATGCACAAACTTTAAGATTTATCGAGGGGTATTCAGATAGCTACAAACCTTGTCTAATGCACCTGCGAGAATAGTTACGAACTTATTTTGCAATTTCCATAAGGACTATGGTAATGATACACATGATTGCATCCATCTAAAAATGGAGATAGAGAGACATGAAAAGGAGGGACGACTTCAGAGCCCTAGACCTAGGCGAGGAAATTAGGGTGAACCCTCTCGACCTTGGTTAGATCATCCACCGTATAGGAGGAATTACCAGAATAATAGGGGTAGGGGGGATAGAAGACCTCAAGGTCAAGATCCCCGAGATCCCCGAGATCCCTGAGATAGAGATCATGCAAGAAGATCTGGAGTCCCGCGTGAACAACCAGCAGGGAATCAAGATAATAGGAACGGGGAAAATCCACCGATTCGTAGAGCGGTCAACATGATAAGAAAGGTAGTAGGGGAAAGATATTCAAACTCAATTATGAAAGCTGATTCTTGTAAGCCCCCAACAGAAGAGCCGAGGCATAAGAGATTTCGGCCAGACAAAATGATAACCTTCTCAGAGGCAGACGAGGTTCCAAATCAGGTCCCGCATGTAGATCCAATGGTAGTTTTTGCCGTAATTAGGACTTCTTGGTGAAAAAAGTCTTCATTGATGATGGAAGTGGGTGGGGATAATTTTTGTTGAGTGATTCGATCAGTTGGATATAGGAAGGAACAACTTTAAAAAGGAAAAAACACCCCTCTCAAGGTTCACAGGAATCCCTATATACCCCATAGGAGAGATTACCTTATCAGTTTGGATATCTGAGAGGGATAGGGGAGTGCCGAATAGATTGTAACTTTGCAATTGTGGATGCTTATTCTCCATACAACATAATTCTTGGGAGACCATGGATGTACCAAGCCCGAGCAGTGTGGTCTCCCTACCACTTAATGATGAAATTTCTCACTAGCAAAGGAATAGTTTCTATACGAGGGGATTAGGTCGTCGCTAAAAGTTGTAACCTCACTGCAGCAATGGAAATTAGAAAGATGAAGGATGTAGCTTCAGTGCATGGAGGGGTGAGCCTTTCAAAAACTGAATAAGTGCTCATCCGATATAGGAGAACGGCAGTCGTAGGAAAACTTACCCCCGAGAACATAAAAGGGGAGCTGAAAGAGTTGATGGATAAATATGAAGATGTATTTTTTGTGGAATACTTTGGATCTCACGGAGGTCCCTTCGAGGTTAGTAGTTCACAAACTGAACATTGATTCAGAAGTTAAACCCATCAATAAAAAAAGGAGAGTATTCGCATCTAAAAGAGTAGAATCGATCAAGGTGGAGGTAGATAATTTTTTAAAGACTGACGTGATCGAGGAAATGTTCTACCCGAAATGGTTAGCTAACCCAGTGATGGTCCCAAAGAACGATGGAACTTGGAAAATGTGTATAGACTTTACAGACTTAAACAGATGTTTCCCAAAGGATAGCTATCCTCTACCCCCCATTGACAAGTTAATGGAGGCAATTTCAGGGTACCAAGTGTTGGCTTTCTTCGATGCTCACAAAGGGTACCATAAAATATTAATGGCAGAAGAGGATAAAGAAAAAATGTCATTCATAACAGATGTTGGCACATATTGCTATAAGAAAATGCCTTTTGGGTGACATACCAGAGGTTAGTATACAAGCAATTCAGAGAACATATTGGTAGGAACATAGAGGTATATGTGAATGATATGGTCATGAAAAGCAGGCGTCACGAGCAGTTCTTAAAAGATTTGAAAGAGGCCTTCGAAAGGCTTAGGAGTGCAAACCTAAAGCTGAGTAGATTTAGAAAGGGGAATCGATGTTAATCCTGTAAAGGTTGAGGCCCTGGTAAGAATGAAAAGTGACGAGGCTTCAAATGCATGTATTTTCCAAAGCATTTAACACATCTTTTGTCATATTTTTGTTGTAAGATTGATAGATTTAGGTAGGTTTACATGATAAGGGGTTTAGATAGTCATTTTTGGTTTTTATATCTAAATCCTTCATTTTGTAACCTATGTTTAGTCTAATGGACTTTTGGTCCTTATGAGCATCTAGATTCCTTTTTGTAAGCTTAATTTGTAGATTGCTCATAAGCACTTAGGAGTGTTTTATTGAAGGCCATTCTAAAGGATGGTAGAAGATGGAAGGTCACTCACAAAGTGATAGAATATAAAGTGAAGAAAGGAGAGCAAAGCAAAGGGTGAAGAATTATCTATGTTTTGAAGCAGAGTTTTGAGAATTTTCCGAAAAGAATCAGCATTCAAGAGTGGTACCATTGGATTCCTCTTCTCAATTACTATAAAATTGACTACAAGAACTCCCAAAACGGATCAACGGTTCGCCCAGAGAAAGTAAAACAAAACGGAACTTTTTTCCGTCGCATCTCGCGACGAGTGTGTCGCGACTCGCAAAATGTTTATCTGAGAGCCTAAAATTTTATTGATCTGGTCGCGACTCGCAATGGAGGCATCCCGACTCGCGATAATTGCCCTGCAACTTGCTTTTTACTCCCTTTTTTTGTACTATAAATAGCTTTTCACCCCCTTCTTCCCCAACTCTCTAAGCCCAACTTGGGGGCTCTAAAACCCTTGTTTTTTCACCATTTTCTTCCATTTATTCTTCTTTCTTTGTTGATCTTTGTTCTATGTTATGGGTTTTGATTATCTAGCTTAGTTTTGTACTTGTGAGCAATTGATTGAAGCTTCCACACCTATGTAGTAAGAACCCCTATTTCACTCTTTCTTGAAGCATTTGTTATTTAGCATTCATGTTTTTAAATGTGATGTTTTACTTCATTTATGCTATGGGTTGTTTGAGTATATGAAGTGTTTGTATGATTGAAGTGTTAGGGTGTTAAGAAAGTTACAAATTTCTTAGCTCTTTGACATGAGAATCCAAGAACATGGAATTAGAATTTCTTGTGCATAATGTGTTGTGATTCTTGCTAGATAAATATGTTAATGTGGATTGTTCTCATGTTTATCCTATAGATGCAATGCAAGGTTGAATCTTGAATGTGGTTTGTTCTAGATTTAGCCTAACGAATGCTATATTTGGTTAAACGGCTATGTCTTTGGTAGAAGTTTTGTTGTTATCAAATCTATGGTCCTTCATGTATAATGCCATTGATGAAATACCTTTATGGTGTGGTTTCCCTAGAGTGATTATCAATGAGGTTTGCAAATGGTCGTTGTTTGTCTTTGCAAATTACTATTAAGAAGGAATGAACGTTGATCTTCGAATGAGAAGTTTTAGCATTTCCCATAGGTAAACAAATGTCATAGAATGAGTGAATGGTTCAATGATCTATATTAGGTTTGGAAGTGGATATTAATTTCTCCCAAGGCTTTGTCTTTTGTAGTTTTTACCCTTTTTTCTTAGTTTGTTTGATGATTAACATAGTTACTTAACTTTGCTAGTTAGTTTGTCTTTTAATTTCATAACTTAGGACCACAACCAACCAACCCCCCCTTTTTACTTGCTTATATATATGTGTGTATATATATCTACTTCTAGCATAATATGAACCTTATATGTCTAAACGCTTAAGAAAATTCCTCTCCTTCGTGGACGACCTCTATTTGCCACTATCTACTTAATCGTATTTAGTAAGCATAGAGGGTTTATAAATTATAACTTTGAGAGGTACGGTGACGACCTCCCAAATTTTGGCGCCGCTGCCGGGGAATAAACATTTATTTTTAAGTGTTCTGGCATATTTGGTTGCATATTAGCTAGTTGCTTTTATTTTTTGCTTCTTTTTGTTTGTTTTTGTTCGGAGTAAGTATTTCTTGAGTTCTTGGTGATTTTTTATCGAAAATTCTTGCAATATGATTCCGGACTTTTGAAAAAGAGAATTGTTTTAAAAAAAGTGAAACGTCTCACCTTGAGGGAACTCATGATGAGAAAAGAGGCTCAACAAGCAAGGATTTATAGGATGTGTCATTCCAACCATCCTACCGAGTCTTGCTATATGTTGAGAGAGGAGCACTATGAGGAGGAAAGAACCCTTGGTTTCCAAAACCAAGAGTATTATGAAGAGTGCTACCAAGAGGTAGGAGATGTTGGTTTTCAAGGGTGAGAAACCCAAGAATGGTATCCATACTATAATTTTTACAACCCAGAATGGAGTGGTAATCTGGATTGGTGGTATGAGAATGAGCCGGAAAACCAACAATACGAGCAAAATAGTTGGCCATCACCATCTTATACCATACCCCAAAACCAAGCCCAACAAGGAAGTTCAAGTTTGACGCGTGAGGAAGTCATGAATGCAATAGCAAACTTGAACAACTTTACTAGTGAGGAACCGGACACTTGGCTCTCCTCTAGTGTTGGAGCTATTAAGGGGAATGGGAGGAGTATATTGGAAGCGTTAGCCGAATGGAAGCTCTTGATTCCAAAAATACACCATTCCAAGTCGAACTCAAGGATTCAGTGAGTGAGGTCCCCATGGGAAATGAGTTTGAGTTCAACGGGGATGAGGAGTTGGTTTTTGAGGATGAAAAATTGGAGGAAAAGGTGATTGTGCTAAATTCATTAGCATCGTCACCCCTACCCCCACCTAGTGAATCAACTCCACCATTTTCAAAATTTTTGAGGGAGATAAGAAAGGAGCCAAAAGACCATCCAAAGCCTCCTAACCACCCAACTCCTTTTAAACCATCTCCACCGCCTAAAAACTCTCATCTTGAAAGTTTTGTACCTCCACCTCTCTATTTTTGGATACTCATGGTGAAGGGGGTTCAAACCTTCACCATATGGATAACATTAGGGTCGTGCTGACGACCTTAAAAATACAGAGCTTCTTGGGAGGCAACCCGAGTTTCTAAGTTAGGTAAGTATTTTTCTTTTCTTGAAAAAACAATCCTCAACCATGTCCTCAAACCCTTACCCAAAACAACATGAATACCACCATAACCCACCACAAAAAAACCACTACCAAAACCACCATCTAGGAGTACTACTATTTGTTGTCTTTGTGAGTGTTGATCGGGATTTGCATAGTTATGGCTCGTAGTGGATGGATCAAAGTTTCATGTTGGACGGTGTTCAAGAACATGAAGGAGAGAACATTCATTGAGGAGTGAGCATTGCCATCACCGGGAAGGATCTTCAAGGTCCTAGTTATGAGTATTGTTTTCTTTCTCCCTTATTTCTTTATCTTGTCCTTTTCACATTTAGGACAATGTGTGTTTCAAGTGTGGGGAGGTAAAGAGGAATATATATCTCATTGTATTGTATTGAAGAGTGTATATGCTCCACTTTGATGTGTTTTGTTTGATAAAAAAAGAAAAAGGAAAAAAATTTCCCGCTAAGTTGAAAACCCGAGAGGGAAACTTAGGCAAAAGTGGGAGGCCCGGATAGGCCGAAAACCTGAAAGGGAAACCCATGCAAAAATGAGAGGCAAAATTGTGTGGAAAAAGGTGAGTGTAAGTATTTAAAAAGAAAAATGTGTGAAGTTAGGATGAAAACCCGAGAGGGCTCCTAGGCAAAATGAGAGAAATTGAACAATTTTAAGCTACTCTTGATGTGTCTATTGTGTGGCTTTTCCCGTAGAGTAAGATAGCTTGGCATTATATGTAAACCTCACTTTTGTTATGGTTTGTTGGTTGTTTAGATTATCTTAGGCTTTGGGATGTGAGAGTGTGAGAGATTCTTATGTCTTGGGGGTTAGGGTAGTTTAGGAATATGATGTTGGATGTTTTGGGAAAATTTTATATGCTAGTTTACACATTGATCTTTGCTTGTTCTTGTTTATTCGAGGACGAGTAAGGTTTAAGTGTGGGGAGATTTGATGAGGCTTCAAATGCATGTATTTTCCAAAGAATTTAACACATCTTTTGTCATATTTTTGTTGTAAGATTGCTAGATTTAGGTAGGTTTACATGATAAGGGGTTTAGATAGTCATTTTTGGTTTTTATATCTAAATCCTTCATTTTGTAACCTATGTTTAGTCTAAGGACTTTTGGTCCTTATGAGCATCTAGATTCCTTTTTGTAAGCTTAATTTGTAGATTGCCCATGAGCACTTAGGAGTGGTTTAGTGAAGGCCATTCGAAAGGATGGTAGAAGATGGAAGGCCACTCACAAAGTGGTAGAAGGTAAAGTGAAGAAAGGACAACAAAGCAAAGGGTGAAGAATGATCTATGTTTTGAAGCAGAGTTTTGAGAATTTTCCAAAAAGAATTAGCATCCAAGAGTGGTACCATTGGATTCCTCTTCTCGAGTACTATAAAATCGACTACAATAACTCCCAAAACGGATCAACGGTTCACCTGAAGGAAGCAAAACAAAATGGGATTTTTTTCCGTTGCAACTCGCGACGAATGTGTCGTGACTCGCGAAATGTTGACCCGAGAGCCTAAAATTTTACTGATCTGGTCGCGACTCACGATAATTGCCCTCCAACTTGCTTTTTACTCCCTTTTTTCTTGTACTATAAATAGCTTTTCACCCCCTTCTTCCCCAACTCTCTAAGCCCGACTTGGGGGCTCCAAAACCCTTGTTTTTCACCATTTTCTTCCATTTCTTCTTGTTTCTTTGTAGATCTTTTTTCTATGTAATGGGTTTTGATTATCCAGCTTATTTTTGTACTTGGGAGCAATTGATTGAAGCTTCCACACCTATGTAGTAAGAACCTCTATTTCACTCTTTCTTGAAGCATTTGTTATTTAGCATTCATATTTTTAAATGTGATATTTTACTTCATTTATGCTATGGGTTGTTTGAGTATATGAAGTGTTTGTATGATTGAAGTGTTAGGTTAGGAAAATTGCAAATTTCTAAGCTCTTTGACATGAGAATCCAAGAACATGGAATTATAATTTCTTGTGCATAATGTGTTGTGATTCTTCCTAGATAAATATGTTAATGTGGATTGTTCTCATGTGTTATCCTATAGATGCAATGCAAGTTAAAAGAGGGAAATTCAGAGTACAAATATTGTACAACCTATAATTGTTGTTCTCAAGGGATTAAGCAGATAATTTCTTCAGTTCCTTTTCCACTCTTGCCACTTCTTCCCGTACCTTGGCCAGTTCTTCTTTTTTTATGTCGGCCGCAAGCTGAAAACTGTTCCCTTGTTCTTCCATGGGATGATCATCTATGTTGATTGTCGATTTTGACTGAGGACGATGGGGTCGAGGACCCTGGGTTTTAGCGTGTTTTCTTGTGGATCTCTTGGAGTTACACCTCGCAGAACCACTGTTCCCCACAGCCTTTGTAACCCAATACAAGTATCGGGTTGGGTCTGAGCGTGCTACCGAAAATGCTAGTAGTAACGAGCAGATAAAGTTTATGCGGAAGCAAATTTGGATAATTCAAAGCCTAACTTACTATTACAGTGAAAGGATTAGTACAAGAGTTAAACAAATGTTTCACCTAACCGTTACAGGTTAAAAGTTCACGTTAAAATCTATCCAAAAGATTCTGATGGATTACCCAGAATCCTTTCTCAAAAGAAGTAATGGTACCAGCGCACTTTTCTCTAACGGTTCTTCTTCACCTGACAATGGTTGTTTAACTAGGGTAAGCTATTTGCTTAGTGAGGTTCTATTGCCAATATTTACCCAGTTGAGTTTTAATGATCACAGAAAAACAAATAACAAATAGCCACATAAGTCCTAACACATAGTAAAAGGATACGGGTGGTTAATGCCGAGTTGCTGTTAAGTGCCTATATGGAAACTCTGACTAACATACAAGGTATAACCTTTTTAGTAATGCCCGAAGGCTATCAGTCCCGAATTCATTTTTGCCAACCACGCCCAATCAGATGTTCAGTTACGAGCTTGTATAAGATACAAATGGTTATGCTAGCATACCAAAAACTCCACGAGTAGCCGGTCTAATCAGACAGTCTGGTCTATACCGTTCCCCACTGACTTTGACCGAACTACAATCGCATCGTGGACCCCAAAATCACAGACAGGTAATCAGGTAGCAGATAATTCAAGTTTGACGCGGTAAGATAAAGTACAAGCCGGTCATCCACATAACATATCAGAGCAACATATGATTCAAGTTTGACACGAGAAGATGAAGTACTAGTCGGTCATTCACAGAAAAATATCGGAGCAGTTCAGAAATTCAGTTTCACGATAATTAAGCATATCATGATAAAATACACACTTAATTTAACAATTAACAGTCAGTATATACCATCATTTAAGTTTAACCATCATATCTCTCTCTAATGGGGTTCGAGTACACATGGTTCGAGTAAAGAGTAGAAAGGTTCGAGTATAAGGTTTCACGTACAGGGGTTTGAGTAGATGGGTTCGAGTACAGGGGTTCGAGTAGAGGAATTGAGTGAAGGGTTCTAGTGGTACTGGTGTTCAAGTGGTGCTGGTTCGGGTGGCACTGAGTTTAAGTGGTACTGGTTCAAGTGGTGAGAATTCAAGTGGTGAGATTCGAGAGGTACTGACTCATTTGGGAGGTAAGGTTTGAGAGATACTGATTCAGTTGGTGAGGTTCGAGAGATAAGGTTTGAGAGGCACTGATTCAGTTGGTGGGGTTCGAGAGGTGGGTTCGAGAGATAAAGGTTCCAGTGGTACATGTTCGAGAGATGGTTTCGAGAGGTAGTTGTTCGAGAGGTGGGTTTGAGAGATAAAGGTTCAGTGGTACATGTTCAAGAGATGGTTCGAGAGGTACATGTTTGAGAGGTACAGTTCGAGAGATAAAGGTTCAGTGGTACATCTTCGAGAGATGGGCTCGAGAGGTAAAGCTTCCATAGGTACAGGTTCGAGAGGTACTGATTCAGTTGGTAGGGTTCAAGAAGTGGGTTCGAGAGATAACGGTTTTGGTAGTACTAGTTCGAGACCTAAGCTTCGTGACGTACAGTTCGAGAGGTACGGTTCGAGGGATACAGTTTAAGAGATTCGGTTCGAGGGATACAGTTTAGGAGATTCGGTTCGAGAGATACAGTTTTCAGTGAAGGTTCGAGAGATATTCTCTGGTTCGAGAGGTGAAGGTTCCACTGAAGGGTTCGAGAGGTATGCTCTGGTTTGAGAGGTGAAGTTTTCAGTGGGGATTCGAGAGGTGAAGTTTTCAGTGAGGTTCGAGAGGTGAAGGTTTCATTGAAGTTCGAGAGGTAAAGTTTTCAGTGGGGTTTGAGAGGTGAAGTTTCCAGTGGGGATTCGAGAGGTGAAGTTTTCAGTGGGTTTGAGAGGTGAGGTTTCAGTAGGGTTCGAGAGATTTAGGTTCTGGTGGCATAACATATATACATATATGTAAACATATACCCAGTTTAACTCAGTTCGTGCTAAGGCGATGCAACACTCACCTTAGTTAGACTTGGCTTGGGCAACTTACGTTTCTACGTTACCACCACTTGAGCCCTATTCTTATTTTGGTAAGCAGATATATTTAAGGATGTGAGTTTGGGGAGGTAGTAATTGTTGTATATACTAGATGATGACATAGGGTTCTGACACCTATCACTTAAAATTTTATCCATTTAACCCTCATTTGGATAAGTTTTCCGGTCCACTTGCCCAAATTTCACTTCGGATAAATTTTCACGTTCGTTGACTTTCTCTTCCCGGTATTTTATTATTATTATTATTATGATTATTATGATTATTTTTATGATTTTTATGATTATTTTTATTTTTATTTATTTTAAAAAAATCTATTTGGGTTTGGGTTTTCACAGCTTTTGCCAATAGCCTCGAGGACGTATGACTCCTTGGGGAGCGGATAGGAAATCTCCTTATCCACTTGAGGATGGCAGCATAAACTTCTTTCTAATTAGAGGTCCCTTGAGTTTCCACTTTGTTCTTTACAAGCTAACGATGAGAGGCCTCGAGGAGAAACCGAGGAAGGGACTTATCGTCAATAAGCCTGGGACGAGCAACACTATGAAACAGGCTATGAGCTTGAATACTTTGATAAAAAAGATGAATTTTCTTTTTTAGTTCTGAAATATTTTCCCCAAAGCCTTGTTTTCAGATTCTAGTCGGGATTTTTCTGCCAGAATGGATTCAACTAAAGAGGGATCTTCAGAAGCAGTCCTGAAAATTCTTCATTTAACCTCACAATCTCATCTAGAGCAACCTTATGAAGTTGTACAATTTCTCCAACCTGGGACATCAACCCGTAGACCTGGCCTCGAGAGGCTATAAGGCGACCCTTGAAGATATGCAACCTCTTGGCATCCGTGAGGCACTTCTTCATAGAACCAAAATTACTAAGTATATGGTGAACATAGTCTTAATAGTTAACCTCGGGTGGATCCATTTCATCAACAACCTTGGGAGGTACTACACTATTGAATTTTTTACGGTTGTGGTCCTTCAAGCGCGCTACAAATGCATGATGTTTCCAAATAATCTGATTTGGTAAGATCAAGTTCCTTTTTGGTCAAACTCAAGGTTGTGGTTAGGATGGAAATATTTTCTTGAAGACCTACTATGAACGGGTGAGTTTTATAGCGCCACGATCCTAATTCTTCATAGCATTTCTTCAAGACTATCATAGTTTTGGCTAAGTCTTCCGTAGCACTTTCAAGCTCAGCCTTGACCCCGGCAAAATCTTCAAGAACAGATTGAAATTCTCATTGCAATGCATTGAACTACAATGATGACATTTTCAAACATATCAATAAGAGAAGTAAAATACATATAGAAGAAAATGGAAAAACTGATTACATAGAGGTCCGAAGGGGCGAAGATTACATAATGTTCCCTACATTATTGGGCTTATCCCCTATTTCTCTCTCCTGAGCTGGCAAGGCGTCCTCCTCAGCATTTTTTTCCTTGTCTGGATCTAGCAAGGCTCGAACATCCTCCACGATAATGTATTTACATAGGCCCTTCAGGAGGCTCATACCCCCCTTGTCCCTTTCCACGGTGTCCTCCCACTTTTTGTTTATAGCCTCGATCCCCTCAGACTTGGCCTCTTCCTTCAACAAATTAATGTCTTCCTCGAATAAAAATGAGACCATCGTGGGAATGATAACTTCGTCCACCAAGCTAGAGCACCCCACACCCTTGGCAACACTAAGGAGATTCATGAAGAGGCCGAACAACTCTTGACTCTGAAGGACTTTATCCTTAAAGGCCTCCAACATAGTTATCTGAACCTCAGGGTCTCACACCTTCTTAGCATCCTTGACAGAAGTGTTCATCTTGAGGACAAGGTGCTCATGAGCGCTCTCCATATCAGTAATCTTTTTTCGAGCAGCCTCAAGCTCCAGCTGCAATGAGGCTATCTTATTATCTTTTTTCTCGTAAACCGAGGAAAATTCATAACCTAAGTTCTGAACGAAGGAGGAGAGGAAGAGGTTGAAGTGGAAGACACCATAAAGGTCAGGGTGGATCTCACCCCATCCAACTTCTTAACAACCTGAAAGTCAAATAAATGGTTAGTGTAACATAGAAAAGCAAAACAAAGAGTGCACGATGTTGCTTCTGATTGAATTGCAAAAAGATAACTAACCTGGGATTTTTTTACAAAGGGGGCCAAGAGCAGTGATCCCCACAGTCGAGAAGCATGAAGAACATGCCTCAACGTGGGTGGCACCTCAATTTCCCACTTAGAGGTCTTGTGAGAAGACCTCTCGTGCGAAATCTTTTGACGGCTCTCCCTGAAGGAAAGCTCATCCTTGGGCTTCCACTTCAAAGAGCTATCAGCGGAAGCACCTACTTCGAAGGGGGTGGAGGGGGGTAGCTTTCTCTTGAGAGGTGACATCGTTGCCCCCTTTCTTGCTCATTGTGTTTCCTAAACTCCTGCCCACTGAAAGGAGTAAAAAGAGGATCAGCCAACTCAAAAGAGAATGATAGCTAGAGAATATATATATATATATATATATATACATACATATAACAAAAAACAAAGAAACAAACAATAAAAAAAATTGGAACACCTTCAAAATTGGGATAATCAAGGGAATCTTTGAGAGAGGGCTCTCAGATTACTAGGGCCTGAGAGGGTCGAGACCTATATCCTTTAACTAGCTTTCTCCATTTCAGGCCTATCTTAGGCTCGTCTGAAGGAATTGAGCGTTGCTGCCTCAGCAATTCCCTTTTCCTAGCAGGTTCGTAGACATATTTTTCCTAAACCTCGGAGGGTTAGGCTTGCTCCCCAGTCAAGTTGTTGGAGTGGTATAAGAGACATAGGAAAGGGGTGAGAATAGCACATGCTCTTGAGCACCCTCGTGGGTAAACAAATTTATCAGGAAGTTGTGATTCAATCTTAACGTCCAGATTCCACTGAGGAACCTTATATCTAAGACAGTTAAAGGTAAGACCCCTCTTGGTATCCCTCCACTTTCCCACATTCCCATGGAGGGTAAAGACTTTACGTCTCCTTTGGCGGGGAGAGAAAGTGATGATCTTCTCAAATGAATTACCACCGAAGGCCACGGTGAAAAAAGCACGGAACTGCTTATACCCAGGCTCGATATCAAGATTGTAGCATTGACAAAGAAACAACATAAGGGTAGTTATGACGTTAGGATGGACCTGAGTAGGTTTTACTTGAAAGTCTTTGAGCACCCTTAAGAATATTGGAGGAAAGGAAAAGCACAACCCCGAGCGGATCTGCTTTAGAAATATGATTGATCTTCCTTCAGGAGGATTATCGTAAGACTCTGCTGCCCCTAACCACTCTAATTCCACATCAGCGAGGATTCTCTGACCTGTGGGTAGCGACGGTAAGACCCCTGATATAGTCCAAGAATTATCTGGGGTTGGGGGTTCCTGCGTTTCTCCCTCTGCGTGGGGATCTTGGCCATCATTCCCGAGGGGATTAACGGTGGAGGATATTTTTGGGTGAACCCGCCCACCAGCTTCTTCTAACACCCTTGATGAGCCTCCCTCTTCAAGAGAATGGCCAAACTCAATGTCCCCAAGATGCGAAGACCTTCGAATATACCTTTCCCCCGGCCAGGAGGCCAAACTCGAGGAACCCCCCCACAGGAAAGTCAGAGAGAGGTATGTAATTTGAATTACCAATCCCTTCATCTCTAGGGTTGAAGCCTTGGGGAGAATTTCCCAGATTGCTAAGCGAGGCTTCGAAATTTCCCCTTGTGAGTGATCCCACCTCAAATCCTTTAGGCCTAGCTTTGTCAGAGTGCCCCTTCTCATTGGATTTCTCACCGGAAGCAGCCTTGAGCACAAAGAATAAAGGAAAAGAAGTGAGGAAAGATGAGGGTTAGGAAAACTTACTGATGGAAGTAGAAAAAGGGAAAATATATGCGAAGAACAGATGAAAATGAGAGCGCTGAGAAAACCTTTTGAAGATACCTGTAGTGAAAATGAAGAGAACATGGGAGAAGTGGGAAGTTAAGAAACCTAAAACGGCGACCAAAGTAATGATTAACTTGGGAAAAGTGAAACTAAAAAAGGCGTGAAAAAAGTTGTCACACCTTTTTAGAAACTCCTCCCGTTCACGTGCCCATTTTTGCATGACATGCACATGTGCTCGCGCCTTGGGCTTCTGCTAGAGGAATAAAGAATAATAATAATATAGAAAATTAAATGACACCTTGAGTTTAAGAATCCCCCCCTAAGGAAAACAGAAATAAAGACCCTCGAGACCCCCTGTGAGAATGAGCGCATCTAGGGATTGACAGTTGGAGGGAACACTCGCGACGTATCAAAAGTTCTTATTCTCGAGGCTACCATTGAATTTTATGGGGGCTCTTGATGATGGGAAGATCCACAGATGGCCTAGAAGATCTTTTGGGCCTACATCGGCTCAATAAGTCTTACCCGCGAAAGAGGTTCAGTTGTCGTATATTGCGGTAATTAAGACTTATAATTAGGATCAAATGCTATCTTGTGATACAGTATAAATACCAGGTATGTATTCATTATTAGGGGACACTTTTATACACTTTTTACACGCTCTCAAATAGGCCAATACAAACTTAAGCATCAGAGAGTTACCTCCGGGACCTCCCAGGGCTTGTTGTTTTGCAGATCATAGCCGAGAGCCCCAACGGAGTTACTTGATTGGTTTCAAGATGCATCACCATGGAAACACATTTCACTTATGTGGGAAAATTGGAAAAAGATGACACAAATAAATGGAGCAATTTTCCACATTTATAGAGAAGGAAATAGTGTAGCTGACTGTTTTGCCAAAGATGCAAGCTTAAACAAGGTGAACTCCTACCTAGAAAGATCAGGGGACTAATTCATCTTGATGCTATATGCTTTCCATACATTCGAATATCATAATTGAAATTATGTTTGGTTATTTTTCTTGGGACTTTTTACTGCTCTTTCTCCATTGAAATTGCAGGTACACAAGACTGGAGCAAGAAACATTGCTGCTCAATCAAGTTGGATAGCCTTCAAATTTGGAACAGAGTTGTTAATTTCCTCAAACTTGCTCAACAAAATCTAGATGACACATTCTATAGTCCAGATGCAATTTTCCAAGGGATGCTGCTAACTATGGAGTTTACAAATGCTGAGCTGATCCGGTTTCCAGTGAATCTTTTCTGGGGAAAAGATTTGCGGGGGGCTATTATGGAAGGCCACCTCTTTTTGTCAACACGTGGGTGTGGAGGAAAAAAAATGGAAGGCCATAACATGCCTCGAAAGGGGATTAATCCCATAACCGTTGTTAACAAGGGTTATGGGCTTAGGAGACATAGGTTATGGTTTCATCCTTTTGTGTTTAGCTATTCCATGTGTATCATTAGCTTCACATAGTCAACTTATGACTCAACTTTGTACATCCATTTTTTATAGGTCTGAGGAGTCTAATATATACCCCTCGCTTAGGTGAGTTTTAATTAAAAATAAATAAATATCAAATCAGTCTATTAGTCATACTAATTATAATATAACCCCGTTTAACAATTAGTGAGTTTAAAATGAAAAATTGTGATCTTTATTTTATATGTAAAGTGTTTAATTGATATTTCACTGATTTCAAATTAGTGTATTTTTAATATTTTAATTTAATATTTTAACTATGCTAATTTGATGTTTTTTTTGTTATTTCATTTGATAACTTAGAGTTTTTATTCGATTTAATTTATTCTCTCCAATTTTCTATTTATGACACCATATTTATGTGCTTGGATTTAAGTGAAGAAAATGAGTGGATGCAATCGAATATTAAAAATATAAAGTAGAATGAACAGATGAAATTGAGAGAATCTTGCCAAAAATAGAAAGTGTGCTAAATAAAAAAAAAGAAATTTATAATAAGTGCGTCATAAATAACAAAATAGAGGGAGTATTATAAGTTTGAATTTTGATATGTTGAATGAGTTTTGCTAAATTAATCTGAGTTAAAGTTGATAGATGACGGTTAGTCATGTAGACACACCTAATAGTTTGGTTGGTCATTCAGTATAATTTTTTAAATACATTTGAATGAGAATGAATTCACTGTATTTCTTTTTTGAAAATAAATGTGTATGTTCATTTATAATAAAAAATATTTTTTGGATGATCTCACGATACATAAAATCAAGAGTCCGTCTTTTGAAAGACGATCTTTCCATAAGTCATGAAAAGATCAATGTTTAAAGTGTAAAGAGTGTGTCTCTTGAAAGACGGTCTTTCCATAAGTCATGGAAAGACCAAGGTTTAAAGTGTAAATTAGAAGAAATTAAGATAAAATTTACGGGTTGGATGAACCGGGTTATAAATTTTATAACTACTACATGTTGCATACTAAATTTTTAATGTTGCAACTAAGGCCTTTTACCTTTTATTATTTGAATTAAACCCCGTCTTTCTATAAACCTATGGAAAGACCGTCTTTCCCAAGACTTTGCCAAGTGTAAATTAGAAAAAATGAAAATAAAATTTTCGGGTTGCATGAATCGGATTTTAAACTTTATAACTACTACACGCTGCATAATAAAATTTTAATATTGCAACTAACACATTTTACCTTTTATTATTATAGTTAAGCCCTGTCTTTTCATAAGCCTATGGAAAGATGATCTTTCCCAAGACTTTGCCTAAAACCAATGCTTCTTATGTTGTATAAAAATAATAATTCATTTTAAAGTTTTATGATCTTTCCCAAAACTTTGCCTAAAACCAATGCTTCTTATGTTGTATAAAAATAATAATTCATTTTAAAGTTTTATTTATCATTGTCATCATGAAAATAATCTTCTATTAAAGTTAGTTTTTAGCTGATTAATGTTTTAAACAAGGCAAAATTTTGGGAAAAATCATCTTTCCACATACTTATGAAAAGACAGAGTTTAATTAGAATAATAAAAAGGTAAAATTTTTTAATTGCAATATTAAAAATTTATTATACAACGTGTAGTAGTTATAGAGTTTATGACCCAATTAACACAACCCAAAATTTTTATCATAATTTCTTTTAGTTTGCAGTTTAAACATTTGTCCTTTCATATTCTATGAAAGAGACTATTCTTTATTATACAAATCATTTTTTCCTTCTAATTTGTAGAATCGGATGAGTGAGACTATATGTAGCACAAAACATGCTAGCACGATGAATTTTTTTTTTCTTTTTTCCTCCTGCAAATGATAGCTATAAACCTTATAGTGGAAGGAGTGTTCTTTTAGGAACCAGTGTTTGCAAATTTTCGACCGTTATGCATCTCTCTTTTGAATGTGAGATTTCTCATTCGCTATGATGCAATATTTGAACTCATGAATACTACATGCAACCAACATACTATACAAAAATATAATAGAATGGAGGAATGCTGTTAATTAAATGGAAATGTACGTACGTACAAGATATATTCAACTGAGTTTTATGGTTTACTTTAAAAATGAGGGTATCAATAAGTTTAAATAAAATGTATTTTAAAAATAAATAATTAAAAAAATAACATGTGTCACCTCAAGACAATAACTAAATTAGAGTACTATCTAAAATTATAATACAATGACTAAAATTTATACCATTGTGCATGATTATTACATCTGATGTATTTCATTACGATAATATTAGCAATAAAACATATTTAAATTCAAAATTCTTCACGATTCAACATGAATTAAAATATTTATGTAGATTAATAACAACTTGCATTGTTTATCTAAAAAGAACACACATTGTTATAATTTTATTCAGTATACAATAATTATAAAAAAATATTCAACGCTCTAAAATAAATAAATAAAAGAAAAATCGATAACGAGAAAAATTAATTTTGGCGGTTGATTATGGTGGGAAAATATAAAAAATTCTTTCATATCACTTCGTTACCAACCTTCCCCATCCTCTACCAAGGCGCGTGCCCTCAACTTTAAGGTATTCATCGCCATAACCAACCACGGCCTATAGCAATAGTGGGGAGGTGGGCCCAAAAGTCCTCCCTTTCGACCAAATCAAACTCAAACTCAAACGCGCTCAAGCTCTCTCAAACGCGCGTGGAACATAGCTAACAGTAAAGCATCGTATTGTATATAAACATTGGGAAATTAGGCGAAAAAACATTTCCTGCTTGAAGAACCCTCCTGAACTCGGCCTCTCCGCGGCACAGCTATGCACTCATCCCCTTCATAACCGCCAAGAAATCGAATACAGAAGATCGAGAATGGAGCTTTTCGGTGATTCCAGGCGTTCTGCAATCTCCATATGCTAAAAACCGATGTATAAATCAGTTATTTTCAATCTCTGTTGATTTTCGTACGGTTTTTCATATGATCATTTCATCAGAGATTAGTTTGCGCTTTCTCATTGTTGTATCTATTAATGTATGTTGAAAATTTGAAGTGTGAGGACTAGTCGCGAGCTAGGTTTTCTGTTTGTTCGCGGAATTTGGTTGTTATTTGGTAAATTAGTGTTTATTGTGATGCGATTGTCGAGTGAGGAGTCTCTGGAGGCGGAGAGGAGTGATAGTAAGGTTCTGAGGAGTCCTAGGAGTAAGAAAAGGCATAAGAGGTTGGATGCGATTTGCGAGAAGGTTTATGTTAGGAACCACCGTAATAAGGCTGGGGGAGTGAGATTGAATGGGGGTAGTGTGGGAGAAGATGAGAGTAAGCGGCGCCGGAGCTCTAGGGTTCGGAGAGCTCCGGAGATTCTGGATGCTTCGCCTGTGCCTTCGAGGAAGCGAAGGAGAATTGATTCGAAGGAAGAACTGAGTGGTGGTGTGGATAGGGGGAAGAGAGAGGTGCGGGAGGAAAGTGAGAAAGCGTGCTCTACTTCAAATGAGTTTAATGAGGAGGAGAGTTTGAGTGGGTGGAAAGCGCGGCTGAGAAGTAAGGGTGGAAGTGCGAGGTCTGAAGGGAGGAGAGAGAAAGAGAGCTTTTCAGCGAATGGTAAGAGAAAACTCTTTGTGAACTATCATGAACTGGGGGAAGGAACTTCGAATGGTAAAAAGGAAGGTGATAGTGAAGAGGAAGTTGGTGGTGAGAGGTCATCCCCTAGGAAGGCCAAAATCCAGGGGGAAGAAGTGGGATCGGGAGTCCGGGGAAGTCATAAAGAAGGGGGATTTGGAGGCAGATGGTCAGCTGCCAGGTCGAAAAGAACAAAAAGGGTTAAGGTTTTACGCAGTTTAGAGGGTGGGAATAAAGAAATTGATTCACGTGATGATATAGAGAAAGGAAAAGAAGTGATCAAAGAGACAGCGCTTGGATCGAGTGATGATGGAAATGGTTTGGACTTGAATAATGGAATTCCCGAGATGATTGAGAGAAAAGAGACAGACATCCTAGGTGGTTTTAATCCAGAAGAGCACCATAGCAATGATGACAATGAGATGCAGCTCAATGAAATAGCATCTAAACCAGCAAAACACCAAAATGGTGGTGCCGGAGTTGTTGATGCCGCAGAAGACTTCCAAGGTAGGGAGCACCATGTTGTTTCTGCAGAGATTGATGGTGCTACAGAAAACATGCCTAAATCTGGGGAGCAGCATGTTGATGCTTTAGAGGTTGATGATAACACAAAAGACGAAACAAAAGTCCCATCAAAAGTTGGAGAACTTCAGGAAAAATTTCAAGAAGCTGAATTTGTTGGAAAGTCAAATAAGGGAAAAGAGGCTTCAGAGAATGCTGAGAGACCAATCCGGATAAAAGAAGGGAGGCGTTGTGGTTTGTGTGGAGGAGGTGTTGACGGTAAACCTCCAAAAAAGCTTGTACATGGTGGCTATGGTACTGATGATGACGTTTGTAGTGGTAGCTCTGCCTCTGAAGAACCTAACTATGATTTATTAGATGGGTTTGGAAATGAACCTGGTTGGCTTGGACGCCTTTTGGGTCCTGTCAATGACAGATTTGGTATAGCTGGCATATGGGTTCATCAACAGTGTGCTGTCTGGAGTCCCGAGGTACCTTTATATTTGCTAAATTCCTTTTTTCCTCTGCTCTTGATGTATGTATACATTTAAGTTGTAAAATTTCACGGGTAATTTGCATTATATATCTGAATTCTAATAACTGAGGATCCTACCAATAGATCAAACTCCAATCCTAATTTGTGATGTGATAGTTCTGTTGATGACGAATCTGATGCAACTGAGTAGGAGTACACTGTATGCATTCAGCCATGCTACTCATATTACCTTTCCTTACTCCTCTGGTTACATTCTGTGCAGAATAATTGTGACCATTACTTTTAATTGGTGGTCTTGTGTAATTACATTAAATGCTGAACTGATATACAGTACTTAATTGACAAGAACCTGTTGGAACTCCCCCTCTTTTTCCCTTTTCTTTGTTGAGAATTGATTTGAATTGACGCAAAGCTATTTTGACTTGTGATTTCTTTGGCGCACCTCTGGAATTTAGTTATTTTTCTAACCTGATATTCTTTATGGTTTCTTTTATGTTAATGCACCTATCTTGACGTGGTAGTCAAAATTTTTTGGTTATGTAGTTTCAGCTGTTGCTGCAAATGTCAGTCAACTTCTGTAGTTTATAATTGTCAGCTGTCCGGTTAACTTCTGTAGTTTACAATTGTCAGCTGTTACAATGGTCGAAATTTTATATACTCCCTCCGTTCCTCTAATTGTGTCTTACATCCTCTTTTTCCACTATTCAATGATGGTTTTATTATTTTAATAGCTTAAATTATGTATAAAGTAAATTATATAAAAATAGATTTTCTAAAAATATGTGTAACGATAAATGTAGCAATATCCCACATGATAATTTTCACATTTATGTATTTATAAATTTTTACAATCAAACCAACATCAACTTTATTCATGAATAGTGAAGTAAGACACATATAGAGGGACGGGGGGAGTAGTAGTTTATAAAAGCCCTGTTCTTATGATTCTGCTTAGGACTTGGAGAAGTATTGAGTATACTTTTTCTACTGTGAAGTTAAATAGTATTAATGAATTAGTCATGATTGATTCATCTTAAGCTCACTCTTGGACTGTTAACATTTCTGTTTATGCAAAATAGATGGCGAGGACTGGGAAAGTAGATATTCAAGTCATTTTATTTAGGTAGTGATAGTTTTCTCTTTTCAGAGGCCTGATCTACAATAACATTATCAAATGCACTGTAGCATATTTATCTCACACAATGAATACTAGAAGTCTGAAAAAAGATACCTTCTTTAGGTTGTATTTGTGTGGAATTTTTCCATTGACTGCCGATATGGTAGATTCCACATGACTGGCGATATCTTCTTATTAATTTCCGCTTTCCACAACTTTGTTATTCTTCTTCCTCACCCTTAAGCCAGATTTTGCTCTGCATTTGGTTTATAGTTTTTTTTATATATGATAAAAGTCTTGAATCTTGAGTTTGGCAATAAATGCTTAGTGGCCTTTATACACCAGATATCCATTTGAATGGGTCTGTATTTGTTACTTCTTACTCCCTCCATCCTACTAACATCTTCACACTTACTATATTGGTTGATCTGTCCAACTAGCACCTTCATTTACAAGTGTGAAATGCTAGTGTGATGAAGGAAGGATCTGATTTGTTTTTTTGGTGTTGGGGGTTGTTGACAAGTTCCATTGTCAGTTCTTGCTACATAATGGAAATGTTAGTAAGCAATGGTACTAACATACTAATTTTTTTAAACTTTGTTTGTTGGAATGCATTCCTCCAGCTGATGCTCTACTGTGACAACATTCATTCATTTGCAATACTGTACTCAATGGTTACATCATGGTATGCCCTCATTGTTGTTTCTGTCATTAGGTTTATTTTGCTGGCTTGGGTTGCTTGAAAAATGTTAGGGCAGCACTATATAGAGGAAGAGTTTTGAAATGCAGCCGGTGTGGGAGACCAGGAGCAACAATTGGTTGCCGTGTTGATCGATGTCCAAAGACTTATCACCTGGTTAGTTACCATCTCAATTACTCTGCCAAAGCAGTTATGATTGTTATGAATCTCTTCCTATATTTCTATGCCCTAAATTTAAATTGCAGTTCTTATGGCTTTCAGTCGATAGTGGTATTTCTCTTTCTTAGAATGATAACATTTATTCTCTCTTATTTTCTGTTGTGATCTTATTCTTGCAGCCGTGTGCACGAGACAGTGGCTCCATATTTGATCATCGCAAATTTCTCATTGCCTGTACAGATCACCGCCATATCTTCCAACCCCATGGAAGTCAATATATACACCGCATTAAGAAAATGAAGCTCAGAAAGTTGAAGTTGGAAGTCAGGAAAGTGTCTAATGATGCCTTACGTAAGGACATTGAAGCAGAAGAAAAATGGTTGGAACACTGTGGAGAAGATGAAGAATTTCTCAAGCGTGAAACCAAAAGACTTCATCGAGATCTGGTGCGCATTGCACCTACTTACATTGGTGGCTCTGGCTCCAATACTGAGATGCAGTT
The DNA here is from genome assembly GCA_037428765.1 of Rubia yunnanensis. Taxonomy (NCBI): domain Eukaryota; kingdom Viridiplantae; phylum Streptophyta; class Magnoliopsida; order Gentianales; family Rubiaceae; genus Rubia; species Rubia yunnanensis. The sequence goes on from CM075070.1 coordinate 9,495,676, forward strand.
TCAGGGTTGGGATTCTGTTGCCGGTCTTCAGGACGTCATACAATGCATGAAGGAAGTTGTCATTCTACCTCTTCTCTATCCTGAATTTTTTTCTAACCTGGGGATTACACCTCCCAGGGGAGTTCTGTTGCATGGATATCCAGGAACCGGAAAAACCTTAGTTGTTCGTGCATTAATTGGTTCATGTGCTCGAGGGGATAGAAGGATAGCATACTTTTCTCGTAAAGGTGCAGATTGTTTAGGTAAATATGTTGGTGATGCTGAGCGCCAGCTTAGACTTCTTTTTCAAGTTGCTGAGAAATCTCAGCCTTCAATCATTTTCTTTGATGAGATAGACGGTTTGGCCCCATCTCGCTCTAGACATCAAGACCAGACCCATAGTTCAGTTGTTTCTACTTTGCTTGCTTTGATGGATGGCTTAAAATCTCGAGGTTCAGTTGTTGTAATAGGTGCGACAAATCGTCCGGATTCCATTGACCCTGCTTTGAGGCGGCCAGGAAGGTTTGACCGTGAGATTTATTTCCCACTACCATCAGTTAAGGACAGAGAGGCTATTCTGGCACTTCACACTCAAAAGTGGCCAAAACAAATCAGTGGACCCTTACTGAAGTGGGTAGCAAGGAGAACTGTGGGATTTGCTGGGGCTGATCTTCAGGCTCTCTGTACTCAAGCAGCCATAGTCGCTTTGAGGAGGAACTTTCCCTTAAAGGAACTTCTAGCTAGGGCAGGAGAGAATTCTCTGCTTGGTAAGAGACCTCCTCTTCCTTCCTTCAATGTTGAAGAGAGAGACTGGTTAGATGCTCTTTCGTTGGCACCACCTCCATGCTCTCACCGGGAAGCTGGAGTTGCCGCAAATGATGTAATATCCTTACCTCTTCCGGGGCACCTAGTCCCTTCTCTGTTACAACCACTGTCCAAATTAATTGTCGCCCTTCATTTAGATGAACGTGTATGGCTGCCTTCACCTCTTCATAAAGCTGCTACCTTGATAAAGAATGTAATCATTTCTGGTCTGGTTGAAAAAAAGGTTCTGGGGGATAAATGGTGGTCTCATGTTCATGATTTGCTTCAAGAAGCTGATATTCTCAACGAGATTGAGGATAAACTCTCGCGAACAGCCATTTTGGCAGATGCCTTTGGCAGTTACGATTCATCAGAAGATGTTCCTGAAGATAGATGTTTGAGGTTTAAACCTTCAAGAGTGCAGCATCTTGGTGTTCAACCTGGTCTCTCATATTCCATTTCCTCTGACTCGAATTTTAAGTCAGGATTTCGCATAATGATATCTGGGGAAGCCAGATCTGGTCAGAGACATCTTTCTTCCTGTCTGCTTCACTGTTTTTCGGGAAATATTGAGATACGGAAGCTTGATCTGGCTACTTCATTTCAAGAAGGCCATGGGGATGTTGTTCAAGGATTAACATCAATTATGAGTATGCTATTTTCCTCTTTACTGAATTTTAGCTTGATGGTTTTCCCCCTCCCCCCACACCCCCCTTTTTTGAAGTTTGTGACTCATTGTTGTCTCTTTATCATTTTTTTAAAATTTGAAAATGCCTTGTCTTGCAATGAGCATCCCACTTCCTCACCACTAATAAGAGAGACCACTTGTTTATTCAGTTGGTAGCGCTTTTATAACAACATTTCAGTTTTAGGGCTTATGGTTCATAGAAAGAAACTCTATAGGCCTCTAATGTTGTTAAATGAGTAACGATCATCTAATTCTTAAATTATCTTTACTGATTTTTCTCTGGTATACATTTTTTTAAAATTAAATATTTTTCAAGCATTGAGCATTTATTGTTTGCGAGTCTTTCCTTATATGTTGCAGTTAGGACTACACCTTTTATTGAAGTACATGAACTGGAAAAAGTCATGGATATCTTTATAATGCTTTGCAAAGCTTATGTTGTGATGAAGATGATCAGTGTTACCTTTTCTTGTGGCAGTGAGATGTGCCAGTGTGGGGTCATGCATGCTATTTTTGCCAAGAATTGATTTATGGGCAATGGAGACGTGCAGTCAGTCTTCTGAAGAAGAAACATCCCTTTTCTCCGGCAGGACTACTACGGAAGAGTTAACAGAGAATCCAGTCTCTCAAAATGAAGTGAAGATGGCGACGTATATGTGGAATTCCTTCATCGAGCAGGTTGAATCCATATGTGTTCGCACACCGCTGATGGTTTTGGTATGTCTGCTTCTATTTATTATCAATTGAGATTATTTTTTGAAATATATATGATCAATATAATTGTTTGGAAATACAGTTGAATGGATGGAATTGTCTTGCTGAAAATCTTGTGAAACGTATCAGTTATACCCAAACATTTGGATCTTTTGAAACATCTGATAATTTGCACTTCTTTGTGGATGTTTTGATTGGATGCCTAATTTTGTTATTCCCAGATTTTCTGTTCTTTCAAAGTTTCATTTGTCTCATATTGTTCACCTATACAGTTTCCCCTTATTTTTGGCTGTAATTTGTATCGTATCCTATATCTCACTGTGAGTGATCTTTACGCTGGTTTACTGTATAGCATTATTTTGGAAGTTGGGAATGTTAACATGAGAGTTGATCAATCACCAAATGGGAATAGATGTACATTGTTTTTTCAATTGGCTGGTATCAACGGTACAGTTGCAGAATCTTTGAACGAAATTCTTGTTCTTTGTTAAATGTTGCTTCTATTTGTTTACCTTTTTTGTTAGTACAATCTGGAGGTCAAAGACCTCCAATTTTGTTGTTTCTTAATAATATAGCTGTACAACTGTTTCATGTAGCTCTATGAGCCGCTAATGTTGTTCATTAATTAAACAGGCTACCTCAGAGGTTCCCCTTGAAAATCTTCCTTCTGGAGTCAAGGAATTTTTTAGTTGTGAGATGCTGGACTGTGGTCTCGTAAACCCCTACAAGGATACAGTGCCCCGTTTTGCGATGGAGCTTGATGGAAATTTAAATACCGTTACAGTAACTGAAGCTTCTGTAGGAAGGTTATTGGCAGATCTAGTTCAGTACTTCATTCATTTACTTCGGAATGGAATTCATGCAGACTCGTCCCGCGATAAGCAGTCCTGCAATTATGAGGAAGTTACAGTTGATCCCATAAGTAGTAGCTCAGATCCTGGATCAATCACTCAAGGCGTAGACAACCATTTAATTGCTCTTGTTACACCTAACAACCTTGTTAAAGAAAGATCCAGCTTGTTTGCTGCCATTACCACGTTCGGATATCAGATCTTAAAGTACCCTCATTTTGCTGAGCTTTGTTGGGTCACGTCTAAATTAAAAGAAGGTCCTTGTAGTCGAATAAATGGACCATGGAAGAGGTGGCCTTTCAACTCATGCATTGCTCGTCCGGTCAACTCAAAAGAAGAGTTTGCTGTTACTTCCACTTCTAATGCTGCTAAGAACATGAACAAGTTATGTGTAGTGATGGGCCTGATTGCTGTAGGCCTATCAGCTTATAGAGGTGAATATTCATCACTGAGGGCATTTTCTTTGGAGATTCGGAAGGTACTTGAGCTTCTTGTTGGCTGCGTGGATACAAAAATTCAGGCTGGCAAAAACAAATATAAATTCTTCCGCATACTGTCACAAGTGGCATATTTTGAAGATATGGTTATTAGCTGGGCATATAGCTTGCGAAGGTAATATTTTCATGAATCTGATGTACTCGTTCATTTATGGCTTCATCATTCGTTGTTCAACCAGATTTTTTTTTCTTTCAGCTTAGAAGTGGATGCTCCTGACTCAGAAGGAAGCCTTAAGCTAAATGATGGTGGTAATGCAAACATTTCCAACAAAAGCTTGAATGAATCGGAGGTGCTGGAGCAGATTCCCGAAGAAGCCAAGGCTAAGGATGGAGATGATCATCATGAGGAGCTTGCAGCTGCACACAAGGAACTGGCTATGCCCAGGGGTTCGGATAATTCTGCCTGTGTTTCAAAAATTCAAAGTTCTCTGCCAAACGGGATTAGCTCAGAGACTCACCTGCCAACAAATAATAAGAGCGATAATAGGCTTGATGGTGACCCGGAAGGCGGCAAAATTTCTAATGGGTTTTTGCAGAGAGATTCTTCTGGAATTGGTGATAAACAAGGCACACAGCTCTCCAAATCCGAAAAAGCTAACGAGGCAAACAACATGCTCTTGGCTTCAAATGGGGTGCCGGTAGAGGATGCCATGCGAAATTCTTCCCGGAGCTCTTCGAAAGTTTCTTCTGGATCAGATGTGCCTACACTATCGTGCATGTATCATTGTTGCCCTCACTGCATGACCAGCCTTTACCAGGTACTGCTCAAACTTGTCAACGATGAATGGAAGATTAAAGGAAGCAGTGAGACGGTGGAAGACTTTCATGATGTTGTCGCCTCTGTATCTATTAGTCTTCAATCAGCAGTGAGAAAATTGTTTGCAAGAGAACGTCTTGAAGGAGAATCCAGAGAATACGCTGAGTGTTCTCAAATGCATAAGAATTCGGGAAGAGTTATGGAGCCCATGGAATGCAGTTGTCATTCTGTAGGGGCTGGCGTAACAGCAGAAGAGAAGCTCTTGCAAAACTCTCGATTTGATCCCAATTTGAAATTCTGTTTCAGAGACGGTGTTCTCGTGGCGGCACTCAATGGGGTAGGTGGCCACGATGACCCTCTTCACTGTAAATTTGAGAGGTTGTGCCTTAGTTCTCTTGTAGATTGCATAGCAACTAGAAAGGCAGGGTTACTCTGAAAAGCGAATGTGAGAATGTGATCAACTTTTTTAGATGAAAGCCTTGTGTAGAGCTGTACAAAAATTACAAATTTTGTTGTGCTATCCGTTCTCTGCACTGGAGGCTGGTTAAGATGCTACTTTTTGTGGTTCTCAATGAGTCTAATTCTGCAAAAAAAAAACTGCTCTCTAATCTTGTTGGTAAGAAGATGTGGGAGCCAACCAAGAAAAGCATATGTGAAAGATGAAACATTTTAAAAAAATTCTAGTTTTGTTTTACCAATTGCTTTTGGCGCTACTGGAAAACAGGTATCATACAGGTATATTGGTGCGTATGTAACCAATTGCACCGGTATTTATCATGTTAACATCAGTACTAGTGCAAATAATTGCATCCGCACCAGTATTCTGTCAATCGGTGTAAAGTTCACCTAATTTCGCACAGGTGTTTGTTCTACCGGTGTACAATTTCAAAAATTTTGCACCGGTATCATCTGTATAAGTGGTTATGACCAGTGCATCCGGTAATGATTACCAGTGTGTACGTATTTCCTTTCTTTTTTAAAAAAAATTTGGTGCCAAGGTGACAACTTTTTAAACTAGTAACGGGAACTTACCGGTGCAGAAATAAAAAAAAAGCGGGAAAATTTTGCATTTGTACACCGATTATTATTCGAACCGGTGTAGGAATTAAACACGCACCGGGTGCATAGGAATTTTCTATTTTTAGTATTTTGGCACCAAAACTATTCGTTTTTGCACTGGTACTATGAACTTACAGGTGTAGAAGCAGAAAATACGCGAGATTGGGCTTAAATATCTACACCGGTAACTGTTTTTACCAGTGTAATGAGTTACAAATGCGCCGGTAAATTCTTAATACCAGTGTAGATATTCGCATTAAATGCTCACCTACCACATTTTTTAGGGGGGGGGGGGGTCAAAAATGGAATTTTTGGAAGAAGAAGTTCATTAATGATATTTTTTAGTTGATGGAGGTATTGAATTCTCCACCATGAATGCCATTGAATGTACCATTTTTTGAATTACATTTATGGATATTGAGGATATGTATGGTCTTGGTTAGTAGAGATATTTACATTTTGTGTTTGATCATTTGATGGTGATTGAGGTAGAATTGTTGATATTAATTTGTGATTTGTTCTCAAGGTTGTTGTAGTTATAATGCTATGACTTTTGATTCCTATAGTGTTGGACATGTTAAGAATGTTGTAATTGTAATGTGGAATATTGATGTATATTGTGCAATTATGATGTTGCATGATTAGGAAGTCATCAAGAAAAATTCTATTGTATTAAATGTATTGAAGTTTGATTGTTGGACATTTATTGATATGTAGAGTTGTTTCGCGTCATCGAGAGGCGTAAGCATGTGTATGCCAACGTTCGTAGGGTGAGCGATGAATATATTATGTTCGTGGATGAGTTCTTGGAGCATACTTTTAGTCGAGAGAAGCAAATATTATGTCCCTGTCGTGATTGTGGAAATTGAATTCGTACTGATAAGAAGGACATCCTGAAACTCCATTTGTATAGTCGGGGGTTTGCGAAAGATTATGTTGTGTGGACTTTTCATGGGGAAAAATCACCACCAAAAGTGAGAGTTAGTAGAGAGAGAGTGTTTTGGGGATGCTAAGTTGGATGACATGTGTGAGGAGGTTGTTAATGATTTTAGAGGGAGGCCCGAGGTTTTGGCTAACTTCTTTGGTGAGAAGGATACACCATTGTATCCCGGTTGCAAGAAGAAAGACACGGTCATGCCGTATTTGATGAAGTTGTTTAATTTGAAAGGTGTAGGGTCATGGAGTGATACTAGCATGAATAAATTGCTTATGTTTTTGAATGAAAAGCTTCCACCCGGTAATGAGGTTCCTGATAACCTTTATGAAGCGAAGAGAATTTTGTGTCCGATGGGATTGGAGTATGAAAAGATGCATGCTTGTCCGAACGATTGTGTCCTATATAGGGGTGACCTTAAGGATAAGATTGTTTTTCCAGTATGTAATGTGTCACGTTATAAGAAGAAGAGAAATGTGGCTATCGGTGGAGAGCATGTTGTGACGGTGAAGAGGAGGGTGCCCGCCAAATGTATGTGGTATCTTCCAATCATTCCGAGGCTAAAAAGGTTGTTTAAGAATGAATGGTACGTTGATAGGAGAGGTTGTAAATATGATGATATAATTCGACACCCGGCTGCGCAGACCAGCGGAAGAAATTTGATAAGATGTATCCACACTTTGCATCTGAACCTAGGAATTTGAGATTTTCTTTGTGTACAATGGTATGAACCCATTTGAGAATTTGTCCTCAAAACACAGTTCGTGGCCGGTTATGCTTGTCATTTACAATCTTCCCCCGTACTTGTGCATGAAGAGAAAATATGTGTTGATGCCCATCATGATTTCAGGCCTGAAACAACCTGAAAATGATATAGACACTTATCTTGCCCCTTTGATAGAATATTTGAAGGTTCTTTGGTCGGTTGGCGCCTTAATGTTTGATGGTTTTAGTGGTGAAGAGTTCACATTGAGGGCGATGCTTTTTTGTACCATAAATGATTTCTCGCATATGGTAAACTTTCTGGGTATTTGGTGAAGGGTCACAAGGCTTTCCCAATTTGTGACGATGAGACAGATTACCATCAGTTGAGAAATGGGCGGAGGACTATTTATTTGGGTCATCGTAAATTCTTGCCGATGAAGCACAAGTTACGGGATAACGCGGTTGCATTCGTTGGTGGGAATGAGAGAAGAAAGACACCCAAACCTTTGATCGGTGTAGCTATTCACAACAAGGTGACGAAATTGAATGTTGTTCTTGGTAAGAAGTTATCAAAGAGTGGTGGGGCTGTAGACAGACCGTGGAAGAAACAGTCCATTTCTTTGATTTGCCGTACTGGGAAAAATTGGAGGTTCTCCATTGTTTAGATGTCATGCATATCAAAAAGAACGTTTGTGAGAGTCTAACTGGAACGCTTCTGAACATTCCCGGGAAGACTAGGGATAGCTTGAATGCGAGGAACGATTAGCTTGAATGCAAGGAACGATTTAGTTAACCTTGGTATACAATTGGATCTGGCACCAAAGGTAAGAAGGAAGCGAACGTACCTACCCCCCGCTCCTTACAATCTGTCAGTTGCTGAGAGGAGATTGGTGTGAAAGAGCATCCAAGGAATGAAGGTACCGTTCGGTTACTTCTCTAATGTTAGTCGGTTTGTGAATGATGAGCTGCATCTTAATGCTTTGAAATCACATGATTGTCATGTCATTATGCAACAACTTTTGCCCGTTACAATCTGTGGGTGTTTGGAAGAGGAAGTTAGATTTTCAATTATGCGCTTGTGTTTCTTCGTCAACTCGATATGCAGGAAAAATGCTAGCATGCAACAACTGGATGGACTGGATCGAGAGACTGTCGTTGTTCTATGCCATTTAGAGAAGTACTTTCCCTCGTTATTCTTTGACATCATGGTGCACCTAGTGGTACACTTGATTCGAGAGATATATATGTGTAGACCCTTTTGAGTGCCACATGGCTGTTTTTAAGGGATATGTTCATAATCTTAGTTAGCCTGATGCCTCAATTGTTCAGAGGTACGTCACCGAGGAGATCATCGAGTATTGTATAGAGAACTTGGTTGGAAGAAGAGTGGTTGGTGTTTCAGGTGGACCTCATTGCGGAAGGCAGAATGAGATTCCAAGTTCTAAGGGTACGCTTCATACACTCTATCACGCTGAGTTGATGACTGTTCACCTGTATGTATTACGTAATAGGAGCGAGACTGTAACATATGTTGATGAGCATGTTTCCCTGCTGGAAGAGATTCATCCAGACTAGCCCTCTAATAAAATTCATGTTGAGCATTTTTCAAGGTTTGTTAACTGGTTTTACAATTGTTGTAACGTCGAAGGGATGCCTAGTAAGCTATAGGTGTTTGCAAGGAAACCGAACTGCACCGTTAGACGATACCTTGGTTATGACATTAATGACTTTAGTTTCTCAACATTGGCGAAGGATGAGAAGAGCACCACTCAAAATAGTGGTGTTTATATTGAATATGAACCTAAGTGGTAGAAAAACAAGAGAGATAAACATCCGGTTGTTGCTGTGATGCCTTTCTATGGGGCGATTAAGGAAATTTGGGAGTTTGATTATGTAGAGTTCAAGGTTTTTGTCTTCAAGTGTCATTGGGTGGAACACGGTTCCAGTGTTGTAGTTGAGAAGCCCATGGGGTTCACGTTGGTCGACTTGAATCATGTAGGATATGAAGATGACAAGCTCATCTTAGCTGCTCAGGCACGACATTTTTTTTACATCAAGGACCCTTCGAATGAGAAGTATCACGTGGTGTTGCATGGGAAGAAGTTTTACATTAATGAGGAGATTGATCAACTTGCCATAACTGATAGTCCTGAGTTTCCATCAGTATTTCCTGGTTTGGAAGATGTTCAGGGACCCGTTGTTGGAAGGCGTTCTCATAGTGATGGGTTGTGGGTTGATGAGAGAGGTGAAATAGTAGGCGGGGACAATGTCTTGAAGCCGAAGCGATAGATTGGTCGTTCCTGACCATTGTTTTTGTGACCATGTTTTGTGAAAAATCGTATGATCATTAAGCGAATTAGCATGTAATGTATTTAATAAAGACCCTTTTATGAATTGGTTGGTATGGTCCGTGATTTCAATGGAGTGTTTATGAATTGAATCGGTGAAAATGTGTTTTAATTTTACTTAAAATTTCTACTGGGTGCTGGTTTTTTACACTGGTAAAGAATAAATTACCGGTGTAGAGAAACAAGGAAGGTACTCTATTTTGTACTTGCGCACCGGTACTGTTACCGGTGCACAATACTTAGATTTTTGTTTTTTTTGCTCTCGGGTCTGACAATGTTAATTTTTTTGTCATTTAAAGCAACCGGAAGCAGCTACTTTTTATAAAATTTGCACCGGTAGGTGTACCGGTGCTGGATACTTAGAAAACAATTTTGAGCATTCGTATCTAGTGTGAAGAACCAAATTTTGTTGGCATTTAAAGCAGCCTAGAGCAGCTGGTTTTTTTTTCAATTTGCACCAATAAATGTACCGTGCTGGGTACTTAGAAATTTTTTGATCTTTACTCTCGGGTCGGATTAGGTAGAAATTTTTTATATATTTAAAGCAGCCTAAAGCAGCTGCTTTAGGCTTCGTTTTACACCGGTATATGTAGAATACCAGTGTATAAAAATGTTCCATTATTTAAAACCCTCTCAGATCCCCATTTTCATAATAGTAAATTTATATCTCTCACTCAATACCGTCTCCATCACTACCAATCTTTGTTGAAATCCTACGTAGGCTGTCATATAATCAGGTAAACCATTTCAATACCTTATCAGTATGATTAATTAACAATTTCATATGAAATAGAATCATTAAGAATGTGACATCATGAATAGCTTGACTTTCATGTAAAGTGTTTGATGAAATGCTTCAATGTGTTTTTTAGGAAATGCCTCCCAAATCCAATTTGAAAAGGATACGCCATTCACCGTCTCCATCATTGCCGAAAGTAACACCGCACACTTACCTGGATGGTATCTTCGAGTCCAAGGAGGCTAGGTTGGTCTATGAATCATACAAAGGACGTCGTCATCACATAAAGAGAGGAATTGAAGCATCTCCCTCATTTGAACAAACTATCTGGAAGCTTGGGTGGGAAAAATTCTGCGAGACTCCACAACCATTCAACCTGACCATTGTAAGTGAGTTCTATGCAAACTTGAAGTGCGGGCCTAGCTACAATCACGTGTATTGTAGAGGTAAAACTATGTTTGTCACATTAGTGTATATCAATGGCTTGTTTGGGTTGCCTAATGTTCCAAACAATGAGGACGAGTTTCTCGCACTCCATTTTCTAGGTGATGATGACTATATTCTACAACAACCAATTGAGGAGGAGATCGTTGGGACATTAACTAGGGCAGTTGGTCAAACCAGGTTGGAGAAAAATACCTAAGAAAACTCCAACTCTGAAAATGAATGGGTGGTACTACTTCGCGGCGTCTAGAATCCATTCAGTAACTATGAACACATAAGTCCACAAACTTTGCCTCACCTTCTTGCATGCAATAAAGAAGGAGTTTCGATGGAATGTTGGTCGTCGAATGTTTCCTATGTTGCAGAGGGAACGAGATCAGATGAGATATTATGCCTATTGCAGTATCACCTCTACGCTTTGTTCAAGAGCGGGAGTTAGTGCTCGTGCACATGGCGTTTATGGCCAATCAATGGGTAAGATTTGTGTGGACTCTTTCTATAGACAAACTTCTGATACGCCTGTCGCTACTATTGAATCTAGAGTTGCTGCCTAGGAGGTCGGTGTAGCAAACTTACTTGAAGAATCCAAATATCAAAAATCTGGTAGGAACATATGACCAAGGTTATGACGTATCAATTTCCTAACATCGTGGAAGCAGTTAGAAATTTCCCTACCTTCCGCGAAGGCGATGTCGAGGATATGGATGTTGGCACAAAAACCTGTGATGGTGATGCAACAGGACCTCCTAATGGGGTTGAACCATTTTCTTATTATTATTCGTAGAAAACTTATAGTAGCAGTTAGAAATAGTAGATTATGCACTAAACATTGATAGTGTTGCACTTAGACAGTTTGACATTTGTACTTTTGATAAACATGCACGATGATGGATCGAATAAAAAATTTGTACACTACGTGATTTGAATTTTGTCGGACAAATACACTCATGAAGACAAAAAAGGTAGGCCAAACGTACTTGGCCTAAGTGGTTACATCGGGACCGCCAAATTTGGTACATTATATTTCAAGAATGGTTATAATTTTTTTTAAAAAAATTGTAGCATTCGGAGCTATGAAGTTTCCACAAGTAAATTTGCGGCAATAGTATAATTTTGGGAAATATAGTGCAAACATTCACTGTTGGTTTTACAGGGCCTTCCATCCACCCGCAGGGTCTACAAATGCATTAAAACGATCGTAATGTATTGAATTGCAAAAAGTAAAAAGTTTACTCGTAAGTCAAAAATTGAAATCTGATCAAACTGGATGACCCAAAAAATAACCCTTTTGTATTTCCAAGTTCCACATGCGGGAAAATGAACGGCCGGACGCCGTACTTAATTTGAAAGATGTTCGGATTACAAATCGAAACAATGAAGTAAACCCTTGCCGTTTACTCTACAACACCTACTAGCGCTTTAGGACGAATCACCACTAGCACACAAATATGTTGCAATTATGATTTAAGCCCAGAATATTAAATTTGGTAATTTATGTAGTGTCCTAACATGTCGTAATCGTATGTCACAATATGGGGACCTAATTGCAATAAACACATATAATAAATTTTGCGGGTTCCTCCATACTATTGAGCTACAGAAACGTTACTTATTCAATATGGAGCCTCTTAAAATTCCATTTGGGCCGGTGGAAAATTGCTTCACGGGGTGAAACAAAATGTTTGGGGTCAAAATGTAAATTTTATAAAATTAAACAATGCTTAGTAACTTCAACGTATGAGGCCAATGTGTGGTCGATATTTGCATGAAATGACTTGTACAATGTCTATTCACAATAATTAAGCGTCAATTTGAATAATTGAGGTTGTTGGAAAAATGTACGAGAAGTAAACGAAATAAGAGAGAATTTGAATTATTCACAAAATTTTTTACACCGGTATTATTAAGCAATTACCGGTGTATGTGTTCAATTTTTTGGTGCATATTTCAAAATTTTCAATTTATTCATTTTTTTTTCTAAGGTGCGAAAATTCTTGCACCGGTACATACACCGGTGCTGAACACGTAGTCTAAAATTTTTAAAGTTCCTCTTGGGTTCATTCTATTTTTTCCAAAAAATATTTAAAGCAGCCACACACAGCTACTTTTTGTGTCATTTTACACCGGCATCATTATTTCTAACACCGGTGTACAATAGTTAGCCAAAATTTTCAATTGTTGCTCTCGGGTCAGTGAAAAAATCATTTAAAGCACCTGCACGCAGCTGCTTTTTTTCTCTCGTTTCCACACCGGTAACCCTATCGGTGCTGAACAGTTAGCCATTTTTCAAACCCATTTTTACAAATATTACACCGGTACTGTACATATTACTGGTGTAAAAAATACGGCTTCATATGTTTTTCAACCATTTCAAATGGACATAACTCCCACAACTCCTCATCTCCTCATCAAACACCTTCAAATTCTCTTTGAAAACCTCCCTCCACCACTTCAACCATTCAATTCACACTAAATTGAATCACCATAGCTCCTCACCAATCATTGTAAATCCCATCATCTATCCTATAAAGGGTTGAGCAACACAAGAGAAGCAACACTTCATCAAACCTTGAACAACACAAGAGAAGAAAGTACTTACAAAGGTTCATCCCATTCCGTTCTTGGCAAGTTCAAGAAAAGGGAGTATCAATAAAAATGCTCCATTAATGAAGGTAAGTGTCGGTGTTTATGTTACCATAGGTTACCATATCAATTTCTCTTCAAAAAACCATTCCAACTCTCACACACAACACATGTTCGACTAAATGCTTCTATGAACAAAAACATGTAAATTGAAAAAAAAGTTGAAAGGGAAACTTGAATGGTATGTTTATAGTTGAAAGGGAAACTTGAATGGTATGTTTGGGTTGCCCAATGTTGATAGTCACGTTGGGGGGGGGAGTGATAATTGCTTGGTTGTAGACCTATTGTTTTTGATCCAAAGAGATTGGTATGGTTTTCTATCAACTTCTATAAGGTTCCATTTTATTTTATATAGAGGTCCATACCTTGTTCCTTCAAGCTCTATGCGATGTTATATTAACTTTTATGTCATGCATAATGTAGTTTTATGTAGGAATTGTTCAATTTCTATGCCATGTTTTGCACAAACGTTTTATGAATTTGTTGTTCAAGTTCTACGCCACATTCTATCAATGTTGATCTTTACGTATCGTTATTGTTTGGATTGATAATTTTCTATTCTACTATTTTAGATGTGGCCGAAGAAGGGGAAATTAAACACGAAGAGGAAGCGACCAGCTACGAAGAAGGAGGAAGAGGTGAAGAATGTGGTCGATGAGGAGGTTGATGTTGCGGACCAAGAACCTCATCCAAAAAGGATCCCATTGAAGATAAAATTTGAGGAAGAAGCAATGCAAACAAATGACCCGACTAGTGAAGAGAAGGAATAAACCGCAGAACATGGTGATGTGATTATAGTGGATATTGAAAGAGAATATGCCAGTAAACAGTTGGCCAAAACCCAGGTTAGTAAGGGAATGAGAAAGAGCACAATCAAAGGAAGGCTAATTGTTGATGAAGCGGACGAGGACTTGATAAAAGCTGGAGGCAAAAATGGAGAAAGATGGGACGAGTTTGAGCTAAAAAGTTATTTGAGGAGGCAAGGAACTAGCACGTGCCAGTCTGTGATGCTGGCAACGCATACCACTCCAACTCCTATTGCGTTTGAGTTTCTTGGGAATCAAGCAGTATGCATTAAGAATTGGTCAGCGTGGCACGTTTATGGAAATTACTCTTTCTGGTGCCGCATCAAATTTGGCGCATGCGAACACCGAAGCAATGTCCCTGAAGATGTTAAGGAAGAGTCATGGAAGGATGTTCTGGAAATACTCTCGACAATTGTCATTTAAAATTTTTATTTATGGTAAAGTCTTAGTGAAGACATAATTAATGACATGCATTTTCATATGATTCGTTCCAAGAGAGCTTCACAATTGAAACACCTGTGACAGACGAGCAACTAGAAATAGTGAGGAAGGAGGTTACAGAGAGGGCAAAAAAACCAAATAGGAATTGGAAGACTAGGTGGCAAACTGGTTTATTCACGACATGGACAAATGTATCAATAAAATAGGAATACCAGAATGGGAGAAGTACAAGTGGATGGATGAAGACGAATGACACTTGTCTGAAAAGAGGCGTTGACATCCAGTTTTTTAGGTATGATGAAAAAATTAATACTTGTTAACTACTAGGTTGCACAAAATCTATTCAACTAATTTTTTTTATAACAATGATATCAGAGGCCCAGGGAGACAATTATAGAATGCAACAAGGGCATGGATTACATGCACCACATAGGCAGAAGAGGTAATTAATACATCTATGAAAAATTGACTAAGGAGCTAAAAGAGAAAGAGAGAATTAGGTTGACCGCCGATGGATTCACTGGCGAGGAGATTGAGCAAAAACTCATTCAAAAGGATTTCACACCTGGCAGATCTCTTGTTTACCTTGAGGCAAACAAAGATAATAAGGGGTTATACACATCAAAAGAGGTTGAGAAGATCGCACCGGATGTTGTAAGTTACGCCAAAATTGACCATTTAAATTAATCTTTAAAAGTATTTCACATTATTCATATAAAAAATTGCATTCCTATGTGTTTCTCAGTTGAAATTGAATGAGCTTAAGAAAAAGGAGCATTGGAAATGCAGCCGGCTGAAGACATCCTCATAAAAGTGACAAAGAAGAAGGATCACCCTGGCAGGTACAAGGGAACTCAGACGGGTCTACTCACAGCAGTGGCTGTTCCTCATCTTTCCTACAGCAAGTGCGGTAGCAGTTTCTCAACCAAGAAGACAACCTAGAGGAGACCATCTAACGATCAACCAGTCGTGAAAGCCATGGTATTGTACCTGGAGGAATTGGTGAAGGGCTTAGCATCTACAAGCGGTGTTCAGACTTCCAAGCCTTGGCGATCCCAAGAAGTTAAGAGAAGGTGATTGATTACATTGCTGAAACTGCTATAAAGTCTGGTAAAGAGCCCAACGGCGGAGAAGGAGCTGAAGAGGTACACCTTCATTAATCTATGTATGTCATATACATTGAATTACACATATGAAATATCTCCATAACCATTTTATCTATTCACTAAACTATTATACGAACAAGATGGAGAAGGCATGACTCTTTTCATTAAAGACATTGTCGGGAAGAAGAAAATGGTCGTCCATGGGTTGTGACAGGTATCTTGTCGTCGGGATGCCTAACAAGGAAGTGTTGCTCGCGTGAGAGTATGCGAGCCAGTCCTTCGTCCTAGGGCGGGATTGCCCTCGGTGAACCAAAACTTTGATAATGTTGGAGAGGCGCTCAATAGCATCGTGGATTAGCTAGTGTCTTTAATAGGCAAGACAGATGAGCAACAGAGTGACATCGATGATGTCAATGCCGGAGGTGATACAGACGAGGAGGAGGAGGAGGTTATGGTTCTAACCACCGATGATGAGTTACATTCTTGTAACACATTATTTTTCAATTCCTCAAAGTACTTTTGCGTATCCGTATTCATTAATCCTTGTAACAGGATACTAGCGAGCAAAAATCCCAGTCGACGGCTAATTTCCGGCCATCTACAATACCAAGATTAAATAGGCTGCGAAAATTGGTAATGCACTAAAACGAGTACCATTATTATTCATTAACAATGATAGTACAATACTACATACTCAAGTGATCATTTCGTATCATTTTACATTTGCAGATTGTCAACAAACGAGACCTGACAGATTGGCCCATCATGGCGCGATTCATAAAGGAAGCAAATGTAGCTATCCTCGAAATGATAAAGAATAAAAACTGCATGTTTTTCCCAGTATTCCGACCATCGAAATTCGCATGCCATTACACCAACAATGTTGGAATAGAAGTTTTGGTCGAGTTCGGGAAGAAACTGGGGAACATGCGTTCGATGACCTGGATCGATAATGCACAGGTCGACGTGTGGATGGGGTGAGTTTCAAAACTTACAGCCTTAATGTTTTTTAAATTGATTAGGAATTCATTTTCAACATCATTAATGTTACATGCACCCGTGGGAGAAAATATGGGAGACTAATTCAGGCCGCGTCCAATTCTGCCCATCCAATTGTGGCAACTTGAAAAACTTCGAGCAGGAGGTTGAACTCCGTTTCAAACTAATTTGGGATACAATGAAGGCAACATATGCTAAGTTCTACACCGAACCCTACACAAGAATGTGAGTATTTCTTCCTGGAAATTAAATTCACATTTCAAACTACTTCTATTTCATTAATTTGTTAGCATAATTTTCCGACAGCGATCATTGGTACCTCATCATTATCCGTCCCAGAATGGAAGAGGTTTTATTCTGGACACATTGTCAGGGGGTATCAAACCAGTAAACTTGGTCGAACTCATGGTCATTTCTAAGTAATTTAATCAATCAAATCATAAATCCTAGTTTGGTAATATACGAGAAGAAGTAACCATTTTAATTTACTTTCTTGACAGGCTTACATGCGCATACCAAAGTGAGAAGAGAAAGACGGTGCCAGAACCCGACTACACTTGAAAAATCAACAACATCATGGTAAGTCATTTTGTCATTTCATCCCTCAATCGAGAGGGACCACCGAAAAAGAAATCGGGCATTGCAAATTTTATCTAAATCATACACCGGTAGAAAACGAATGTACCGGTGTAAAAATAAATCACATTTTAATAATTTATTTTAAATTATTTAAATATTACAGGTGCATAAAATAATATTGGTGCAAACTATTCCGGTGAAAAAAACAATATTCCTATTACAAAAGAAAGACCATTGTTATATTTAATACCGGTGTATAAATCACAGTTTTAGATCGGTTCATATGTTATATACCGGTGCAAAATATCTACACCGGTGTTCCAAATATTACCGATGTAGATACTCTGTGCCCCCCAACTTTTCAAAATTTATACACCGATCTAAAATGCCGGTTCAAATAATTTCTACACTGGTTCATTTAACCGGTGCAAATGTGTTGCACTTTTACACCCCTGTGCATACACACTGATATTTTGGGTGGGCCAAAATTCCCGTGCTATTGCGCTAAATTATCGTTGCAAATACCCCTGTCCTGCAGGATTGTGAATCCATTTATTTTGAATGTATATTTAGATAATACGATACGATCTTGACAATAAGAATATAATCGTATTTTGATCATTAATGCAAATGAAAATGATCTTAATTGACATTAAATTAAATTGTATGTTTAGGTGGAAAAATAAATTCACTAAAAATATATGGGATAAATTTTAAGTTAGAATGAAAAAAGATGGTTGATATTGAACGAATTTTTCTATAAAAGGAAATTGTGCAAAATTCACAAAAATAATTTAAAAAAAGAAAAATATGTCACATCCAATTAAAACAGGGAGAAATTGGAGTTTTCTTTATGTAGTCCGAAAGATGCAATTGTCATTTTGTCAAAGGAATAAGAAACTATGCATGAAAACTAAAAAGTCATTAATGCTGTGATTTTTACAAATTTTGCACTAATTTATTGAGAAATTAGCAAAGGGTTGATGTGGGAAGTAAGAAGGAGAGAATGAAGAAGAGGATAAGAGGAGAAAATGAGATATGCATTTTTCATCATCCTCTAAAGGGGTATTTATAGTAGAATTTGGGGTAATGACATAGTATTCCCCTTTAGTAAATAAATAGTGATATAATTAATTATCACAAATCTAGCTTATTGTTAATGAGCAGTTTATTATTCCTAACACTCCCCCTGAAAAGCATATTTCAATAATTACGTGTTCATGCTGCCTCATTAAAAACCTTACTTGAAAAAATCCAGTGGGATAAAAATCACAGTAAGGGAAAAAGAGTACATCAACGTACAACTCCCCCCATGTTGGCATTGGTGATTTCTTCATAAATTTTGTAGTTTTCGCATTCCGATGTCATGAACATGTTTTCTGAACACTGAAGTGGGGAGAGCCTTTATGAGCAGATCTGCTGAGTTTTCACATGAACGGATATATTGGATGTTGATAATATTACTCTTTTATAGCTCTTGAGTAAATGAAAAAAACTTTGGAGGAATGTGCTTTGTTCTGTCGCTTTTGATGTACCCTTCCTTCATTTGATAAACACACGTGGCATTATCTTCATGAAGTGTGATGAGATTATCATATGATAGGAGACCACTTGTGGTTCTGATATGTCACATCATGGATCTCAACCACACACACTCTCGACTTGCTTCGTGCAATGCGATAGCCTCAGCATGATTTGATGATGTTGTGGTGAGTGTTTGTTTTTGTGAATGCCGAGAAATTGCAGTCCCTCCGCAAGTATACACATACCTAGTTTGAGATCTCCCTTTGTGTGGATTTGACTGGTAACCTGCATCAGCATAGGCAACCAAAACTGGTTCCGTAGTGTTGGAATAAAATAATCCAAAATCAATGGTCCCTTAAAGGTAACGAAACACATGTTTGATTCCGTTCCAGAGCCTTTTATTAGGAGATGAACTGAACCTCGCTAATAAATTAATACAAAAGCTATATCAGGTCGATCACAATTAGCGAGATACATAAGTGCACCAATTGCACTAAAATATGGTACTTCTGGACCAAGAACCAGTTCAGATTCCTCACATGGACGAACTGGATCATTTTCCAAATTGAGGGATCTTACGACCATTTGGGTACTCAATGGATTTGATTTATCCATATTGAATCTCTTTAATACCTATTTCGTGTAATTTGATTGATGCACAAGTATCCACTTTGCAAGTGCTCAATCTGCAAACCAAGACAATATTTTATTTTCCCAAGTTCTTTCATTTCGAACTCCTTCTTTAAGTAAGAGATTACTTCTAGAATCTCTTCATTGGTTCCAATGATATTCAAATCATCAACATAGACATCGATAATCATATACCCGAATGTTGTTTTCTTGATAAAAACACAGGGACAAACAGGGTTGTTAACTTACCCCTTTTGTAACAGATATTCGCTTAGTCGGTTGCACCACATGCGTCCAGATTGCCTTAACCCATATAAATATCTTTGTAATTTGATTGAATATATTTCTATGTGTTTTAAACATAATACTTCGAGCATTTTGAATCCTTCAAGGATCCTCATGTAAATTTCAGCATCAAGCGGTCAGTATAAGTATGCGGTAACAACATCCATAAGGTGCATATAAAGTTTCTCATGAACTGCTAGACTGATAAGGAATCTGAATGTAATTCCATCCATGACTGGGGAATATATTTCCTCAAAATCAATTATGGGTCTTTGAGAAAAACCTTGTGCAACGAGTCTAGCCTTGTATCTCACAATATCATTTTTCTCATTTCTTTTCACACAAATACCCATTTGTATCCAACGGGCCTCACATCTTCATGGGTGAGTACTATAGGCCCAAAAAATTTGTACCGGTTAAGCGAGTCTAACTCAACTTCAATGGCCTTTTCCCATTTAGTCCAATCGTGTCTATTTTTACACTCGGTAACAGACCGTGGTTCGGGATCTCAATTATTTTTGTTTATAACATCAGATGCCAAAGTGTAAGAGAATGCATCATCGATTTCCTCATTTCGGTTCCACCTTATACCTATATTGACATAATTAATCAAAATTTCTTGATTTTCATCATTTCGTATTTCTACAGGAATACGTTCCTCCATTATGGGATCATCTTGTTTTTCTGATCCTTTTCTTTTACGAGGATTTTTATCTTTGGAACCGATTGGTCTTCCATGCTTCAAGCGTGTTGTAATTCCATGAGTGACTTTGTTTTCAATTTGTCTTTTCAGGATTTCAATTTGTGCAGGAGTATGCTCAGCTTGGATGTGAGATTTTATCACTCCTTTTGTGTCTGTAAATGCATCAGGAAGTTGATTTGATATATCTTGCATATGCAAAATCCTTTGGACTTTTCCATCACACTCTTTGTATAAGGATCAAGATGCAATAATGTTAGTACAGACCAGGTAATATTCCTTTCCAGCTGTTTTCTTTCTGCCTCTAATGTTGGAAAATTTTCTTCATCAAAATGACAATCAGTAAAATGAGCTGTACAACTATTTCTAGTTATGGGTTCTAGGTATCTAACAATAGATTCAAAGCCTACATAAATGCCAAGACTTCTCTGTGGTTCCATCTTTGTTCTTTGCAGTGGTGCAATAAGCACATAAACAGCGCAACTAAAATCCTTAGATGAAATATATTTGGTTCTTGGCCTGATGTAAGTTGTAGTGGAGAGTATTTATGATATGCACTTGGCCTGATGTGAATCAATGTAGCGGCATGTAATATTGCATAATCCCATACTGAAATAGGGAGCATTGTTCTCATTACTAATGGTCTAGCAATGAGTTGGAGATGTTTGATCAGTGATTCAGCCAGACCATTTTGTGTGTGCACATTAGCAACAAGATGCTCAACAACAATCACAACTGATATACAATAATCATCAAAAGTCTGGGATGTGAATTCACTGGCATTATCAAGTATAATTTTCTTGATCGTATGATCAGAAAATTGAGCTTGCAATTTGATTATCTCAGTGAGTAATTTAGCAAATGCCATATTTTGAGTTAATAACAGACATACTTGTGACAATTTGCTAGAAGCATATATCAACACCATGAAGTAACGAAATGGTCCACATAGTGGATGAATATGTCCACATATATCACCTTGAATGCGTTCAAGAAACAATGGTGATTCTATTTCAACCTTTCTCGGTGAAGGTCTTATGATTAGCTTTCCTAGGGAACAAGCCTTACATTGAAAGAAATTTCCACGAGGGATCTTCTGGTCCTTCAATGGATGCTCATGTGAGCTTTCAATAATTCTTCGCATCATAGTTGAACCAGGATGGCCCAGCCGATTATGCTATATGGTAAATATTGAAGGTTTGTTCACTACCATATTTGATTCTACTACATTTATATATGTGTAATGCAATCCAATATGGAGCATTGGTAGTTTATCAAGTATGCATTTCCTTCCAGGTTTATACACAATGAGAAGCATATATTTCATTACCTTCAGTTATAGACTGAGTATCAAATCCATGAGAATATATATCATTGAAACTCAATAAGTTCCTTTTGGACTTTGGCAAAAATAAGGCATTATTTATTGTAAACATTGTGTCATTTGGCAATGTAAATTTTGCCTCGCCAACTCTTTCAACCAGATCTACAGGACTCGATATTGTATTCACAATGGTCTGCGTTGGTTTTACCTTTGAGAAAAACCTTTTATCCTTTAATATAGTGTACGTTGTTCCACAATCGAGTATGCAAATTTCTTCATTTTCAATCTTTTGGTTGGCTTCACGATTAGCTTTATCCATTTCACCTCTTTACTTATATACAAAAAAAAATTGATAAGAAAGATAATAAATTTGAAAGTAGCAGGATTTAAATAATACCATATATATATAAGAGATATAAACAGACATCAGGCCATCTAGCTTCATTCCTAATAATAGTTATACAACTATCCTCCTTTTAGTTTCCACCACTTGATTGCTTAATGAAATCACCAACTATGTCCATGAAATCATCATTGAAATCGGAAGCTTTGAGATGAGTGGATTCATTGAAGTTTTCCTCTTTCCCATTTCGTTTTATGGACTCTTGGTAGAGTTTGCATAAGTGTTTCGGGACTCTGCAGACTCTTGACCAATGTCCTTTACCACCACATCTGAAACAAGAAGTTCCAGATCCCTTTGATGAGCTGGTGTCTTTTTCCCCTTTTATGGGTACTTTCATGGTTCCTCTCATATTGATGCTTCTTGTGGTAGTAGTTACCGGACTTATAGGACAAGCTGTAACCACCCCGACCGCGTCTGTAACCATGACCATGACCTCGAACTCTCTCTCGACCCCAAAAATAATGTTTGCGTTCAGGTTTGTCGGAGTTAATAGCGTTTGCTTCAGGAAACGCTCTTGAGCCAGTCGGGTGAGATTGATGATTCTTTATCAGCAACTCATTATTCTTTTCCGCAATGAGCAGACAAACAATTAGTTCAGAATATCTTTTAAAACCCCGCACACGATATTGTTGTTGCAAGGTCACATTTGATGCGTGGAAAGTAGAAAAAGTCATTTAAAACATTTCATTTCAGTTATTGTAACCCCACAGTATGTCAAGTGGGTTACTGCTGTGTACATTGCAGAATTATAGTCGCAGACTTTCTAATAGTCTTGGAACCGTAGATTGTTCCAGTCATCGCGGTATATGGGGAGCCCTGTGTGATCATATCCACATTTTTTCATAGCAGAAGTGGATCTTTTATAGTGAGATATTCATTTTTGAGACTCCCATCAAGGTGTCGACGAAGAAAGATTAAAGATCTTGCCTTGTCCATCTTTGATTATTTATTCCCCTCTTGGATTGTCTCAAGGAGGTTCATTGATTCCAAGTGCATCTCAACGTCTATCATCCACGGCATATAGTTGTTTCCACTGATGTCAGGTGGGCTGAATTCAAGCTTCACAAGGTTTGACATGATGATAACTAATAGGGAAAGTAAAATAGTTCATTAGATTTAATTCAAAATACATAATTCTATAATGATTGCGAAAAATAAAGAGTAATACATGATTCCGATTATAAATGAAGAAAAACGAAAATCTTCCGTTGAAATTTCTACGGTGAGAATGGTAACATGTAATAGTAAAATAATTACAGCAACAAAGATAAATATTAGTCTAGACATTTTATCGATATAGCAAAAATATGAGGTAGAGAGAGGATGTGGTTTTGTATCATTTGATGTTTTGTATTTATAGTGTAAAATATAGCCGTTATATTACCGCTAAATATATAGACGTTTATAATCGTTATACTAATTAATTGTAGTTAAAATGTTAAGAGTAGATTAGCAATGTAACGTCATTAGATAAATAGACAAATATATTAGAGACATAATTAATCATAGAAATATTAAAATAAATAAGTTAAAGATTAGTTAGATGTAGAGCACACCATTTTACTATAAGGTGGCAGAGCCTCCTATGTATAGAAATATGGTGTTATACATTTAGAAAGTTAATAAATCACATCACATTACCATAAGACGACAAAGCCTCCTGTGTATAGTAATATGGTGTTATGTAGTTAGATAGTTAATAAATCACATCACATTACCATAAGACGGTAAAGCCTCCTGTGTATAGTAATAGGGTGTTATGTAGTTAGAAAGTTAGTAGTGTTATGTACTTAGAAGGTTAATGATGTCATGGAGTTAGAAAGTTAATTATTATACATCACATCATTTCTACTGTGATTGATTATTATTATCATTATTATTTTTTAGACATTCTAGTATGTTGAGATTTATTTGAAAATTGAGCCAATCAAAAGGGTCATGATTAAGAATGTCCTAGATGAGGAAAAACTTTAGGTCATAGTTGCTGTACACTTATGTGAAGTGGATCTGTGCTATCAAATATAATCAAGTTTTAACAAATGAGGTTCTAGACACCTACAAATTAATAGAAAAGTTTGGACTAGTATCCTTAATACCAACTACTTTGATTCATTATCACAAAATTCTTACAACTTTTAGAAAAAAGGACTTACTCAATGAAGATGGAGAGTGATCGTGCTAATAACGTGTTGTGATTTTTACTAATTTTCACTAATTTATTGAGAAATTAGCAAATGATTTGATGTGGGAAGTAAGAAGGAGAGAATGGAGAAGAAGATAAGATGGAGAAGAAGATAAGATGGAGAAGAGGATAAGATGAGAAGAAGGGAGAAGGGGATAAGATGAGAAGAAGCGAGAAATGAGAGAATCAGATGTGCATTTTTCTTCATCCTTTAAGGGAGTATTTATAGTAGAATTTGATGATAATGACATAGTATTCCTCTTTGGTAAATAAATAGTGATATAATTAATTATCACAAATCTAGCTTATTGCTAATGAGAATTTTATTATTCCTAACAATTAATACATTCAATCGATGATAAAATGAGGCGATACAAAAGTATAGATTCCTACTCCCTCCGTCCCGAAATAAATGACACATTGATACTTGGTTCGGTATTTTATGTAAGATGAGATGACAACTAATAATTGTGAAAATGTAGGGATATTTTGAAAAAAAGGTGGGTCAAGTCATAAAGTTGAAGTTAAAGAAGATATTGTAAGAATTTTACAACATATTCTTTATCACTTTGGGTAGGAATTAAAGTGTGTTAATTTATGTGAGATTGAAAAAATAGAAAGTGTGTCATTTATTCCGGGAAGGAGGGAGTATTAAATTATGTTGTGGTGTGAGATAGTCACATACATCCTTGAAGATAAACACACCAATTCATGCATACATACTTCACATCACATGCAAATCTCGCACAAACTGATCCATATAATCACTCATAAACCTAGGACCTGTAAGAACATCCTTCCACTTAGCATGGTTGTCTTTAACAGCCCTCCCCACCTCACTCTCTACCTCCATAACACTCTTAATGGATTTACATAAACTCTCTTTAGAAAACCACTGATTGCTCCCCTCCCTCTCCACCTCAACCGCAACCTTGAGCTCCTCAGCCAAAAGCCTGGCGTTCAATATCTGGTCCGGCAGATGCGGCACCAACACTATCTGGGCATCACACATCAGAGATTCCCACATCGACCCAAACCCGCAATGGTTCACGAAGCACCCCACTGAAGGGTGGTTCAAAATCGCCACCTGCTGCACCCACCCTCCGTGTACCATGCCTCCATCACCGACTCTTTCTTGAAACCCTTCCGGGAGGGCCTGTTCGATGGTTTCACACCCGAATGGGGGCTTCAGGGCGATCAAGAAAGGCAACCCTGTCGATAAAATATAAAAAGTTTGTTTGATATAATATAAATGCCACGTCTCATCAATAAGACAACTCATTCATGACCAGAATTACGATACTCCATTCGCCTCAACACACTTTTTTTATTAACTTTCTCGAGCCACATTTGACCAGGCATAACAATATCTAATAATAGCTCACATGATGGTGTTTGTTACATGTATACCAATTATAATTTATAGGAAAATATGTCTTTAGAAAACTGACCAAAAAGTGTGCAACTTAAACTGACACGGATGGAGCATACAGATAATGAAATACTCCTATCTCAGTACCTGTTAACTCGAACCCGAGCACGAGCTCTTGAAATTGGGGCTTTTCCAGGATGATTTGGGATCCGAATGCACAGAAAAGTACGGTTCCTGGCTCGAACCTGTTGAGCCAGGTCTCCCATTTTTCCTCCAGCTTTTCTCTTGTGGATTCAGGCAAAACAGGGCCGGTTAGCAGCATTGGTTTTTGGTACTCTTTTGCTATGTAATCACACAACGGCCCTTCTATTTCTTTGCATGTTCTGATTGCGATTGCATCGCTTTTAGCCATCGCTGTTGTAATGCGATCATACATGATCGTACCCTTTCCGAATTCCATAAACAGGAACGATAACGAAAGCGATTCGTGTTTTTTCAGCACGATTTTGGTCGATGGGTATCCAGGCGGCGGTATAGCCATCTCGGCATCTGTAATCTCTGTGATCCTCTTGTTATGAGGCTTTCGGGAAGGGACTAATGCAATGGCTAGAGATGAAGCCGAAACAACGTTGTAATTCACCGTTTTGAACCCGATTTCGGCTCCTAGCTCAGGTATCCAGTAGGCTACATCGTAGAAAACTATGGAGGGGCGGAGTGATTGAAGTAACTCGCTAACGCGATCGCGCATACTGTCCATGGCGGTGACAAGGTGGGTGGTGAGGAATATGGGAATGTCGGATGCTGTCTCGGCCCCCGGAGGAAGGCCTTCTACCATCGGCACCGTGAGTGTGCGAAAAGTGATGAGATTGGGGTGGAGGTTGATGCGTTGAAGCTGGAGTTTCGCCTTGTTTGGGAGCAAGAATGTGATTTTGTGGCCCTTTTCGGCAAGATTGTTGGAGAGATGGAGAAACGGCGTCATGTGGCCTGTTGCAAACCATGGAAACATCACAATGTGGAACTTCTTCGTTTCTTGATCTTCAGCCATCTTTGGATCCTGTTTATTTTTTTGGTTGTCGGTGGAATGAAGTTGAAATGCGTAGTTGGATGAATTGAGTGGTTTTTTTGGTTACAAATGAGAGGTTCTTAATTAAATAGTTGGATTAGCAACCAAACATGAGAGAGTTTTGTGCATGATTTTACGTGCCTTTATGATCAATGATGATATTGAAGAGAGTATCGTGGGGATATATTATACGTGCAGAATCAAATGTTGCCACTTGGCCAACAAATCATTTATATTTTTAAAAACAGAAGAATATGTTAATGAATATCTAGTGGATGAATCTATACATATAACTAAAAGATCAACCTTTTTGAGATATAACACCTCCAATGCTTGCCATATTCGCATTTAAAAGTAATTTTAAATGCTATAAAAATGTTTCATGTATTTAAAATGTGTGTCATTAATGTCTATTTTATTCCTTATAAAACTAAAATGTATTCTCTCTATACATAATCAATCGCTTCATTTCATTTAAAGCACTCACTCTATCCCAGTTAAAATTGCACTCTTGCTTTTTGAATACTATTCTCTATCAAAATTTAATCTCTTATTTGAAAAGATATATGAATAATAATATTATCATATATGATGTTGTTCAATACCTCGTAACAAGTAGTAGTTTCTAAATATTAACTTTTTATGTGTCGTTATCATACGTAGATAAATATATTAACGATCAAACAATCGTGCAAAAAACAAGAGTGTAACTCTAGCTGTGGGAAGGAGGGAGTAATTTTATTTTAAATGTAGTCTCCTTGATAAACGAAAAGCTGATTATTTCGCTAAAACCTGTCACCGCTCAAACCTGTCACCGCTCTCCATTTTCAACCCACTCAGATCCAATCCCTTTTCCGATAAGGTATGGATTCCATCATCAATGGAAAAGATGCCTCTGAGAAGCCTCCGCTTCCCAGCCACCCCATGGCCGCCGCCAAGAATTCGCTCTCTCGTCGCCAAATTGAATACCGTTTCTCTCAAGGCCCTAATTACTAGGACGCTGCCCGTGCCTCTCGCCTATAGGGCAATAGCTGAGTGTCTTCTCAGTCTTTATATCAGGAACATGGTGCAGTTATTTGAAAGTCTATTTGTACTATTATTTGTTTGCATTTCAATTAATTGGAGGATGGTTTGTTATCTATGTGATGAAATTAAGCAATAAGGAAGAAATAAGATCTGGGAAGAAAATTTAGGAAGAAGGGAGTAACTTTGGGAAGAAGAAGATCTGGGTTTTATTCTGTAATGTTTTTCACAACAAAAAAGTGTCTCTCCTTTGCTTCATACAACCAGCAAAAGAAATATTACAGATGATGAATACCAGCCATACACGCGTATTCTCTCTAACAAACTCAAGAAAAAAAAGAAAACACCTAAAGCAAAAAGAACGATATCGTATCTTGTTTCCGCCAAGCATTGAAGCTAGGATTTTTGATATTCAAGAATAGAGGAAACCCGAGGAGAAGTACTGTATTCCTTCACTATGAGTAATACAAATGCGTGTGGTTTTTTGTTTCAGGAAGGAAGGAACTCTGTTTGGCTACAAGATTTTCATAATGGATGAAGTTATTGTGTCACTGTTCTTCTTGGGGTATCAGAACCGTGTTCTTTTTAAAATATTCAATTCTCTCCATATCTCATTGGCCCCTATCCAACTAGCATATCACAAGTTGCATTCTCTATAAGCGTTTCTTGCTTTATCATCTTCATCCGGTGGCAAAAGGCGATCACCGCTCGTCCTCAGCGGATATCAGCCCACACCCAGGCTATTGTATGAGAGGTAAATCACGGTAGTCCAGCACCAGGATCCATGGGCTTGGCCTTGCCTCGGTGCGCACAAGGGAGCCTTGCAAAACAAGAACTACCCTGTCGCTGCGGAGGATCGAACCTGGGCTTATTGGCTTTCCCACCCATGTCCCAACCACTGGGTACACCCGTGGGTGTTCTTCATCCTGTGGTAATTGATGTATGGTGGTGGTTAATTTACAAAGATTTGTCACTTTACCATTTGTCTGTTGTGGTCATATGGTTTCCTTTTGCTTTGATATGTGTAACGAACTGCTTTTTTATGCTATGTTATTCTTAATTTCAGAGTTGCATTATAGTTGTTTGATATTTGGTCTAAGAGACCAACTGCTGTAAATGTAAAGACTGAAGAATTCAAAGCGGTATTGTACTTTCATTGATTAAATGAGATTAATCTGTTAATACGGGCATTATTTTGGAAAGGTGTTACTGTCCATCGGAAGAGGTTGCAAAGCCAGCATGCAAAGCTAGTCTGAAAGCCTTGCAAATCAAGGTCTGCCGTGTTCCAGTTCAACCTTCGTTTGTGTAGACTATTAAGCTAATTAAGGTTGGTAATTTTTGCAAGCATCTTATTTGCTTTTGTTTTTATTTCCTTTTTCGGTGGGATAGGGTTAAGTAGTTTCTTTTGTTTTACCACTTCTTCACTGAGGTTTGTGTTAGATTAGAGACTACGTAAAATGTTTGTTAGGAATACTAGTCATACAAGATATCTACTAGCCCGAAAAGATGGATAACAAAGAAAACGTAAAGAAACTAAAGGAAATAATAGACACAAGTATTTACGTGGTTCGGTCAAGTTGACCTACATCCACGACCGGAGGAGACCGGAGCTTCACTATATGTGGAGAAAGTATTACAAGGCTTTGCCTACCACCTATGAAGGAATTATGTGGCAAAATATTAAGGTGAGGGCTTTGGCTTCTACAACTATAAAGGAGAGTTAAAGGGAGAAGAAATCAAGTAGCAAAGGAATGCTATGCTTGGGGTGCGTTTGAACTACTAAGTTCATTCCCCATTTATACTACTCCAAGTTCACCAATGGCCAAGAGCTCTCAAACAAAACTTATCTCAATATCCCAAGAAATCCTCCTTCTTGCTTCAAGCATGGGCTGTGAACATTACTTCCAAATGGTTCTTGCCAAAAAACCATGATAGTTGAACCCCAATAGTCAAAGAAATAATACTTCAACTTGCTAAGCATGAGATGAGAATAGTGTTGCAATTTAATAGGGAAGAGCCTTCGTGAACATATCAGCAGGATTATCCTTTGTATTGATTTTCTTAACAAGGACCTTCTTCTGTGCAATGGTATCACAAATAAAGTGATACTTAATATCAATATGCTTCGTCCGCTCATGATACATCTGATATTTAGTCAAGTAAATTGCACTTTGACTATCACAGTGAATGGTAGTAACTCTTTGTTGTAGAGTTAATTAGCCGAAGAGACCTCTCAACCATAAAGCTTCTTTGATTGCCTCTGTGACTGCCATATATTCTACCTCAGTAGTACATGTTGTAGAGTAGCTTTCCAACTAACTGTACAACCTCCAATGCAAAATACATAACCTGCAAGAGACCCGCGCTTATCAAGATCACCGGCAAAGTCTGAATCTACAAAACCAACCAGAGTATTACTGGTTCTACCAAACTCCAAACACGTGTTCGACCCTTTAACTATCTAAGAATCACTTCACAGCCTGCCAATGTGATTTTCCCGGATTGGCCATATACCTGTTAACAACACTAACAACTTGTGACATATCAGGGTGAGTATAAACCATTTCATACATTATACTCCCAAGTGCATTTGAATAAGGAACTCTAGCCATGTAATCTTCTTCTTCCTCTATTTTTGGTGATTGGGCAGCAGATAGCCTGAAATGGCTACCAAGAGGAGTGCTAACTGGTTTGGCATCATGCATGCCAAATCGCTCCAAATATTTCTTAAGGTAACTCTCCTGGGTCAGGTACAACTTTCCAACTTCTCGATTTATTCTTATCTCCATACCAAGAATCTTCTTAGTTGCACCCAAATCCTTCATCTCAAATTCACTATTCAACAAGACCTTCAACTCATGAATTTCTGCAAGATTCTTAGCCGCAATGAGCATGTCATCACCATATAATAGCAAATAAATAAATGAGTTATCTTGTAACTTCCGGAAGTAAACAAAACTATCATACATGCTCCTGGAGAATTTATGACCCAACATAAATGAATCAAACCTCTTATACCATTGACTTGGAGACTGCTTTAATCCATACAAGGATTTCTTCAACAAGCAAACCCGGTCTTCTTTACACTGAACTCCAAAACCTTCAGGTTGACTCATATAGATATGTTCATCTAATTCACCATGCAAGAAAGCTGTCTTGACATCCAGTTGTTCTAACTCCAAATCATACATGACAATCAAAGCAAGAAATACATGAATAGAGCTATGTTTCACAACAGGTGAGAAAACATCATTGAAATCTACACCTTGTATCTTACTGTAGCCCTTTGCGACCAATCGTGCTTTGTACCTTGAATTATCAACACCCGAGGTGTCTTCCTTTCTCTTGAAAACCCAATTGCAACCAACAATTTTCTTTCCTCTTGGTGACACCACAAGATCCCATGTTCTATTCTTGTGTAGAGATTCCATCTCTTTGTTCATAGCCATCAACCATTTGTTTGAATTAGCACCTGAAACTGCCTCTGAATATGTAGAAGGTTCCTCGTCTCCACCAGTTTCTTGTGCCACTGATAAAGCATATGCAAACAAATTTGCATACCTCAATGATGGTCGAATGTCATGTCTCGGTCTATCTCTGGCAATGGAATAATCCTCATCTCCCGGTTGATCTTCAGCACGTTCATGATCAGAGTCTTCAACCACTTCTTGGGTTGGGTTTCTCCCATAAGAACCACCAATCTCTAACTCCACTTGCTTTTGTGCACTATCCTCTTTTTCTGAATCACAGGGATTACAAGACTCTTTTCCAGGATGTAACATATAAGATTCATCAAATGTAACATCTCTACTAATCACAAATTTGGGTGATTTGGGATCAGGATATCACAATCTATATCCTTTCACCCCTGAAACATAACCGAGGAAAATACATTTCTTAGCCCTAGGCTCTAGCTTTCCCTCGTTAACATGCATATAAGCTAGACACCCAAATATTCTTAAATTAGAGTAATCAGCAAGAGTACCTGACCAAACTTCCTCCGAAGCCTTAAAATCAAGATGTGCACATGGAGAGCGGTTAACGATGTGACAAGCCATAGATATGGCTTCTGCCCAAAAGTCTAATGTCGACTTGGCATTTGAGATCATGCACCGAGCTCTTTCCAAAAGAGCACGATTCATCCGCTCTGCCACACCATTCTGTTGAGGTGTCATTCTAACGGTATGATGTCGAGCTTTTCCTTCATTTTTGCAGATTTCATTGAATTCATTTCCACAAAATTCCAACTCATTGTTAGTCATCAGTCGCTTAATTTGTTTTCCTGTCTATTTTTCAATCAAAGTCTTCCATTGTTTAAATGTTAGGAAAACATCACTTTTAAGCTTCAAAAAATATACCCAAACTTTTCTTGCTTAGTCATCAAAAGTAAGCATATATCTTGCATCACTCTTAGAAGGAACACGAGAGAGCCCCCAAAGATCATAATGAATATAGTCTAAAGTACCTTTTGTTTTATGAACTGCATGTGAATGAAAGCTAACCCTTTTCTGCTTTCCAAAAATACAGTGTTCACAAAAGTCCAACTTACCAGTACTTTGACCACAAGACCTCTCTTGCTTAACAATGTTAAGCCTTTCTCACCCATATGTCCCAACCTCATATGCCACAATTTGGTGATGTCTTCATCTGAGGAAGTTGAGACACTCCAGTTACTATAGATCCATGCAAAACATACAAAGTGCCAACTCTGCAAGCCTTCATTAGCACAAGAACACATAGATTTTCAGG
Organism: Rubia yunnanensis; assembly: GCA_037428765.1. NCBI lineage: Eukaryota > Viridiplantae > Streptophyta > Magnoliopsida > Gentianales > Rubiaceae > Rubia > Rubia yunnanensis. The sequence continues at coordinate 9,528,024 of CM075070.1, forward strand.
ATTCCACCATTACCTAAATATCTGTACCCGAGAGCATCAAGAGTGCCAAGAGAGATGGGATTTTTCTTTAAGTCAGGAACATGCCTAATATTAGTGAGTGTCCTAATATTGTCATCGTACATTTTGATTTGAATTGTTCCCCCTACCAACAACCTTACAAGGAGCATTATTACCCATCAAAATAATTCCACCATTCCATTCTTCATAAGTGTAAAAATACCCCATATCATAACTCATGTGGTAAGAACAACCCAAATCTAAGAGTCACTCACTAGAAGACATTGCCTTATCATCCATGGCCACAAATATGTTTCCATCACTCTCAACTTCTGCTACACTAGCTTCACCAGCATTGCTGCTATTCTGCTTATATTTGATATTTTCTTTATTTTTCAATTTAAAGCAATCAGCCTTAATGTGCCCATTTTTCTTGCAATAGTTGCAAATTTTATTTCTGTATCTAGACTTCGACCTCCCTTTGGATCTACCACCTTCAGAATCTCTATTTTCACCTCTACCCCTCACAAACAAACCCTCAGCATGAGTTCCACTCGATTCCCCCGTAATGTCCCTATCAATCTGCTCTTTAGATTTTAATGCAGATTTTATACTATTGTATGAAACTGACTCTTTTCCATAAATTATAGTATCTCGAAAATACTTAAAAGACAGGGGAAGGGAACATAACAATAAAATGACTTGATCTTCTTCATCAACTTTAGCATCTACATTCTCCAAATCCAAAATGATGGAATCAAATTTATCAAGATGTGAGAGTATAGGTGTACCTTCCGCCATTTTCAACATGTACAACTTTTGTTTCAAATAGAGGCGATTCTCCATTGTCTTCTTCATGTATGTAGATTTCAACAGATCCCACCTTTGGCAGTTCTCTCACTAGAAACTTCCTGCAAAACCTCGTTGGAGAGATTTAAAATAATGGTCGATCTAGCCTTCTTGTCTAGATCACCAAAATCTTCCGACGATATATCCGCTGGCCTTTCCTCCACTCCTTCAAGGGCTAGCTCACATCCATCCTGGATTAGGATGGCTTCCATCTTGAGTTGCCACATACCGAAATTTACACTCCGGTCAAACTTTTCAGTAGAAGTCTTTGTTACCGTCATGATGGCTAATAGATAAAAAATGAGATGTGGCTCTGATACCAATTTGTTAGGAATACTAATCACACAAGATATCTATTAGCCCGAAAAAATGGATAACAAAGAAAACATAAAGAAACTAAAGGAAATAATGAACACAAGAATTTACGTGGTTCGGTCAAGTTGGCCTACATCCACGGCCGGAGGAGATCGGAAGCTTCACTAGATGTGGAGAAAGTATTACAAGGCTTTGCCTACCACCTATGAAGAAATTATGTGGCAAAATATAAAGATGAGGGTTTTGGCTTCTACAACTACAAAGGAGAGCTAAAGGGAGAAGAAAGCAAGTAGCAAAGTAATGCTATGCTTGAGGTGTGTTTGAACTACTAAGTTCATCCCCTATTTATACTACTCCAAGTTCACCAATGGCCAAGAGCTCTCAAACAAAACTTATCCCAATATCCCAAGAAATCCTCCTTCTTGCTTCAAGCATGGGTTGTGAACATTACTTCCAAATGGTTCTTTCCAAAAAATCATGATAGTTGAACCTCATTAGTCAAAGAAATAACGCTTCAACTTGCTAAGCATGGGATGAGAATAGTGTTGCAATTTAATGCTTTGAATGATTGTATCACAAGTTGCATTCCTTGACATAATTGAACAAAATTTTAGCCATTGCGCCGTATGGTTTCTTTGTACAATTTCGACGCTGATCAGTTTAATAATACATGATTAAGCAAACCGTTGTGGTGGCAGGGAGGATCAGCGCTCTGGCAGAGGAGAAGCTGATGATGAAGGACCACAACCGCAGCCTGATGGCGGAGAAGTTCGAGGTGAAGTGGAATTTCTACAAGGCAATGTGCCACGCCCACGATCTCCCCAGCGAGTTTAAGGAGAAGCAAAGCTGCAAGCTCTCCAAGTTTCTGTGGAACAACGCCTTCTCCTAGAGCAGGAACTGTTGCATCCTCATCGGACGGCCACACGCTCTACCAAAGGTGCTCTCATGGGCATCAATCAAGCTTCTTGGCAGATCAATGGGTTCAAGGAATACATGTTATCATCGTTAAAAAAAAGAGAAATACAGGTTAGCAAATTGTTTTGCTCATGTTTTATAAGAAAATAATTACTAAACGCTATTTTGGCTACTGAAACCATCTTTGATACAAGTTTAAACAATAAACTTTTTGTCAAACAAACATGTTTTTTTTTATTGATGTCAATTTAAAATCTTCAGGTAATGACTTCTTCAGCATGACCATAATCAGAATAATTGAAAGCTAAAGCTAGAATATGCAAGAGCTAGAATATATTCATAATCTCTTGATATGGTGGTTTTGCTCTAATTTTGTTCAAGTAGACCCCCTTTAATTTCATCTTAGCCTGAGTTATCTCATCTTCTTTGTCTCTTAGATTATATTTAAGAGAGTGGGTGAGGTCGGCTCATTTGGTAGAGCTGTGCTTAAAAATAAAGTTGGATTATTTTGAAAGCATGGAGAGATCAGCTTATACTTTTTCTCCAAAAATAGCTTCTGCATGGTGTGATCATACACTTTTATATTTGCTGCATGGTGTGACTTTGTGAGGTGCTAAATATTATGTTTGGTGCATGGTGGGACTTTGTGAGGAAAAAGTTTTTGTATGTTGCTGTGACTTTGTGCCTTGCTTAAACAATGAATATTGCTCTGACCTAGGACTCAAATGATTTTAAGTTTTTTATGTTTAAATTTCTTTGGTCCCAGAGAACTGCTAGATTCTTTTTCTCAATGGTAGGTCACAGATAACAAGCTTCCTCCTGTACAAAACAACCAAGGCTGCTGGAACCCTTTTTCTCAAGGAACTGCAACATTCTTTTGAATCACCCTAGAGACAATCATTGGGGACCTATTTCAGAGAATCCAAAGCTGACTTTTTAGTCTCCTTTTCATAGTATAATAATAACAAGTCCGGCCAGTGAGATCAATTAACACGAGGGATGGAAACGGTTCTCATTGATGGCACATCTTATACCGAAATTTTGTAACTTTAGTAGAAAACATCTATACATAGATTAGGACATCTGTTTTTTGCTGGGCAAATGTATTGCCTTTTCAACAAAAACGAACATGTACTTTACTCTCTATTCATAGGATTGGGGCCCTCATAAACAACCCCAACCAAAAGGTGGCTTTAATATTTTAAAAAAAAATACTGCAGTGAACGTGAATGATTGTTATAATATTACTTTCATCGTCCCAAATTAAACTGCATATTTTTTAACTTTGGCTGTCCCTAATTAAATTACAATGGTCAGAACTTACCAAATCCATCCCATTTTATCATAGGTGAAAAGACAGAAATGCCCCTGGACCCTTGCAAAATTACAGGGATTAAATCTGTTTAATCCCTGTGTTAAGCATTCTCCAAGACGCGTGGTTTGTCCTAGAGAAGTGTGTTGTTTTGCTCTTCCCAATCTCCATTTGAAAATGGGTTAGATTTATCACATGCGTAACTTTTGTTCTTCCCAATCTCCAGTATTGCTCTCCCAACGCTCCCTTTCTCTCTTCTCTATTGCTGTTGAACGCTCCATTCACAGCTCATTTCCTTCTTTTCTGTCTACAAAATCACAGCGACGCTCTCTACTCCCTCAAAGCCTGAAAACCCTAACCCCTCCCTATCCGATATCTGTTGAAGAAATTGTGTTTCTGTTGATCCTTCTTTGTTAATTGATGCTCGGTTTTTGTTTTTTATCACAACCTTTTGGGTTTCCAATCTAGGGTTCTCAAAATTTTGTTGGCGGTTTCGAAAATGAATATGATTTCTGCTCTGTTGGTTTCTATCACATCATTTTCTGGTTCTGGTCTGTGTTTGAGCTTTTCATTTTGTGGGTTTTGAACTGATTTGATTGCTTCTTAACTTGTGGGTTCTGATTTTATTAGTGGGTTGTGTGTTAAAACCGTTGAAATGTACACGGATCTACAGTTTTGAAGTATAAAACCGGCTGCATGTGAAGAATTTATGTGGTTTTGAGTTGTTTGACTTGAGAAACCTAAATTTCTTATGTTTTTTGTTGGATATGTTGAAGCCCTTTGGCAGATTTGACACATATATACCCTAGTTTGTGGTATTGTTCCTGATCCGGGTTATTTTCATCCTAGATTCATTACATTTTGTGTTCTTTGTTAAGAAATGCAAGCTTAATTTGTGATTATTGGCGGCTTTGTTGAACTTCGTTGCCAGATCTGTGACTGAAGTGCCCCTGTTCTTACTATTCTTCCTCTATGGATTCTTAATGTCATAGATCTGATTTCAGTAGGGTGTGAATTTTTTTTTGTGGTCTTTAAAAACATGTGATATTGAATGTGCTTACATGTGATGTATATGTGTTTTTCTAATAATTTTCAATGTTAATTTTTGAATAAGTTCTAAAGCTTTATTGGGTTCTTAATTCTGTCCTTGGCCATCACTCCCATTCAATTTAACCTTACTAATACTCACGGGTTTGTAATAAACATACGCTTTCATTTCTGCACTTACTTTGGAATTTAATATTATTGAGAATGTACTAACATGTTGCAAATGCAGGTTTGCTTGGTAGTTCAACTACTTGGTGTTGTGTTTGTCTGTGATATCTTGTGTGCTACTTGTCTTTGATAGCTTGTGCGCAACTTTTTTTTATGCTGGGTACTTGAGTCTGTGTGTTGTTAATGATCAAATGTGCAACCACTCAGATTTTGACTTGGATTCAGTTGAAACCCGGGTGGCTGTTACCCATTTTTCATCTGAATCCGATGCAGAACCTGAGTCAGGCAGGGTATGTTTCATATCAGGGGCAATAATGGAGCAGTGAAAGTTATGCATGTGTATGTGTTTGTGGTTCTCATATGCAGCCATACAGTGATGTTTCCAAAACTCACTGACCTTGGCTGGGCATATGGTAACTGCATTTTATATGAGATATCATAGCTTCTTGAATTGTTTGCGATAACATGTTTATGTGCTGGTTGAACCCTTGATTAGTGATGTAGCTGTGATGAATGATTAAAACATGCAGCCATGCCTATCAGCCTCGAAATTGATTTGATCTTGGCGGGGCATGATGTGATTAAACCCAGCTCTGAAATTATTTGCCCAATCCACCCTGTATTAGTTGATAGCCACCTATGATGATATTGTTTGTTCACACTTAGGTAGCAACCGTGTTAAAAACACATGGATGGCAGCCTTGTAGTGTTTTTTGCCACGAAATGGCTGTGTGTGTCTAGTCATCCATTACATTCTGGTTAATGTTTGTTTGCCTCAGTTCTAAAACATAAATTTAAAAAAACACATGTTTTTCAAATTGCATGCATACTGAATGGAGTTTAGCCCTCCCAGCGCTTACAAGGTTGTTATATAAACTTACCTTTACCAAAACTAACTGGCAAGTTTACCCTAGACCTGAATTTAGAAGCACAACCCTACAAAAGTACAGAGCCCATGCACATCTAAACCATCTCCATATTGATCAACAGGTCTTGAATGTGCCATGTTCTTCCAATAGTCACCATGTGTTCCAAATAACCCCTTACTAGCTCTGGGTCAACAATTAAATTGTGGGGCAGTGTCCCAAGCCTTCTTAGCCTGTCTTTTCCCATATGTGGAAGTTTAAACTCATTCCCACCTCTGCATTTCATGATTTCCACCATGACACATTGTAGACTCAGGAAAATCTTGTCAATAATTATTGGATCATATCTCTGAAATGCATCATACACAGCCTGTAGTAACTCATCTAGGTTTTGACTAGGGCTTTGCTACTGTAAACTTTGAATTGAGGCAAAAAACCCCAAATCCAGAATGTTTAGGTCGGGTGATTTTGATGGTTGGCACACTAACTGTATATTGAAACCATCTGAGGTGGCTGCAGCTAGAAATTCAGGGTCATTTGCAAATATGTGACAAGGGGCATTATCTTGTTGTATGAAAATGTTTTTGCTTGCCCAAACTGGCCATTTATGCTTGATTGCTGGTATCAGCTCATGAATCAGCTTGTGTCTTATGATGTCTCTAGTTATGGATGATATGGGTGTGAGAATCATGGTTCCTCTAGGTCTATATACAGTGGTGTACTTGCCTGGTACATAATCCAAGTATAGAAACACCCTTATTTTCCCATCAAACATTACATTACCCTCTAAGTCAAGTAAAGGTTTACACACAGCACATAAAAACATAAGTTTTGGAATGTAATGCTTGCTTTGAGTGATTCTGTATGGTTCAGATTCATTGGGAACTAGAATATACCTTGTTGTTGCCTCTGTCAAGTAGAACCACTTTTCATCGATGTGTATCACATTTTCCATGGGCTGGAACTGCATGTTACACTCCAGTTTACTTAGGCACCATTCTAGCATTGATTCTTTGCATGCCAAACTTAGTTGTGGATGCACTGCATTAGTGTGGCTTCTGATCTCCTTGCTTGCTATATCTCTATGTATTGTGCTTTTTCCAACCTGCAACTGTGATGTTGTGCTCCGACAGGTTCGCCGGTACCTAAGTGGCACTGCCATTAAGGCCTCCACATCGATTGGTTTCTTGGTTCTGCCACACCACCCATGCCTTTTTGAACGGGCATTCACAGCTTCTTCATTTTGAAGTTACTGCTTCACACGCGCCCATATAGTAGAGATGGTCTGAACTGAACATGACCATCTCTCTGCTGCCTCCAGTCTCAGTTGTAGCTGAATCTGCCCATTTTTTAAGTTTTGAAGCAGATAATGGGCTATTTCCCGCCTCTGCTCATCTGTCAGGTTTGCCCCAACCATCACAGCTGTGCTCGATGATGAATTCAAACTGAAGGAGGGAGATTTGTTTTTTGTATTTGGCCAGTTCTTCAGGAACTGGCCAAAATATTTCTGAGAGCTGGTTTTTTTTTTGGATTGGATTGGGAGCTGTAATAAATGCCCCTACTTATAGAAGTTAAGGTGAAAATTTCAACCTTGTGAACAGTGGCTTCATTTGGCTCCGGAATTGAAATTTTGGAGCTAAAAATTAGAAAAAGGAAGGAACGGTTACTGTTCCCGTCAGGGATCAGTAAGAATTTAACAAGTTTTGAACAGTAAACCATCTCTCACATCAAAGTACAAAAATTCAGCTTTTTGTACTGAAAAGCTGAACAAATTTTATTGTACAAATTTGCAGCCAAAATTCTGTCTCATACCATTTAATTTGGGACAGAGGGAGTAATAAAATAAATTTTACTTTATTTGAAAATGCATTGTAGAGACATGACAACCATTCATTACTTATTGAAATTATATTTTAAATTTTTGTGCATTGACACTGGTATTAACTAGGTACTGTACAAATGGCATCTGATTTGGCTCACACACCCACATATAATATATCCCTGCATATAAAATTTTATAGAGCGTATAGCCTATTTATATTAGTTATGAAGTGAAATGAACTTTGCTCTACCGCCTAATTTTAGAGAATAAGTCTAATTTTAGAGATTAAGACTGGTTGAGGTGGCATTTTCTAGTTCATTTGATTTAGATAAGATTTTTACTCCCTCGTTTCGCCAAAAATTCCTATTTTCCATTTTCATCTGTCTCCCAATTAAAGATTCATATTTTGATTGTTTTCTTATTTGGGCTGAAATTTGTAACTAAAAATGTAGTCAACTCATTTCAATTCGACATTTGACTGAAATTTAGCCACAATAGCATGCATAAATGCCCGTGTAAAAAAGGTGATATGAACCTTTGACTGGGACAGAGGTAGTATGAGCTAGGATAATTCTTAAATCAATCAACTCTTTGAAAGGCATCGTAAATTGCTAAATCACACTCTATATTGTACTACCATATACTCCCTCCACCCCATAGAAACTGACACATTTACTTTTTGCAAGCCAAAGTTTGCAAATTTTGAAAATAAATATAAATTAATATATAAAAAATAAAAATATCATGTGATATATTATTATATTCGTCTTAACATGTATTTTCTAAATATCAATTTTATGTGAAATTCTTGTATGTAGCTAGAGATATTGTTGGTCAAACATGATCTTCGAAGACCGTGAAAAAGTAAATGCGACATTCTCTATGGTACAGAGTGAGTATATTGTATTTATATCCTTTTTATATCTTTTCTATTTTGATGAATAATAAAGTGGTAATGTTACAACAGTGGTGTGGTGATAATAGTCCATGGAGATGGTTGGCCGATGATGATGGCGGTGAGCGGCGGCTGGCGCTCAAGAGGACTGGGCGCTGATACTGGCGCCTAGTTTTTGTTGCTCAAACGCACCAAGCGCCTGATTCCCAAAAAGTCTATGCTAGCTCGAGTGCACCAACACCTAAGTTGCAAGAGTTTGCGAGCCACGACGAGTGAGGGTTCAGATGGGAGGTGTGGGGAGGATTTCGACAAGGTGGGGGTGGTTCATCGGCACAATGGAGGGTAGGGGGTTTTTGATGGGATCATCATTGGGTGCTGATTTAGGTGGGATGAGGGGTGAGCTGGTGGTGAAGTGGGTGTGGCAGGACAACGCAGAGGTTTTTCTAGCGGGGAGGGTGATTGGGGATGGGATTTCTGGGGTGGATCATTTTTCGGCGGGTGTGACATAGAGGGGGAGTGGAACATTTGGGTTGCTTTTGCAATTCTTTTAAAATTATAATTCAATATTATATGTATTAGGATGTAAGATAGTAAAATATAGGATGCAATTTAGCAGGTCCCTCGGTATCTCAAAACCAAAATTTGTTGACCGGCCATCCATGTCTACTATTCACTTATTCAGGACTCTTTATTCTCAAAGATTCTTAAAAATCTTGTTGAGAAGAGTCCAGAAAATTTTGTATGAGGGGCAAATAAGTATGTGTAGATGAGAGACCACTAAGAGCAAGTCCAACAACTTCCTTATTATAGGGATTTTCATTCATTATAGGGTATCTACATGGTTTTTCAACTCCAACACATTCCCTATCTCATTCCCTAAAATAAGGATTTTGATGAGAAAGAAGATTTACTTCCCTATATTTGTAGAAAGAGAAAAAAAATTATAGGGAATGAAAATTTAATGCAATTCCAATTGAATGCATCAAATCATAACTCAATCTTCATTTTTCTATTAAAAATTTGATTATGATATTTCCCTCAGGTCAAGCGGGTTATCTATTGTTAAATTTGGGTGGGTATGGGTAAAATGGGTGATGAGTTAAATGGGTAATGATTCAAATGAGTAGTTGAAAAATATGGGTTGGGCGGGTTGGGTTTGTGGGTTGACTGTGAATTTACCATATGGGTTGAAACCCATGAGTTTTACCCATATGGGTTGGTACATAAACCCATATGAGTTCATATATGGGTTAAAACTCCCGGGTTTACTCATTTTCAACCTGTGAGAAATAAATTTTTTTGTTTTCAACCCTATCCATTTTGACCCGTCCCATTTTTGGAGCCATCATAAAATGGGTTGAAATGGATCTTACCCATATTACCCAACCCATATTTGACATGTCCGCCCATTTGCCACCCCTAGTTTATAGTGTATAATTTTTATAAAAAATTGGATGTTGTTACGTACCCTTTATTTCAAACCGGGTGAATATATAAAAGAATACGAAAAGAAACTAGTTCTAATTAACATCAAAATTTTAGTTTCAAATTTGTTATATTGATTGTTTTAAAAAAACTAACTTAATATATGTATATATATAAATATATTTTGAAGAGATTAAAAATAAACTCTTAGCTTTAAATAAAAAGTAACTCTAGTGTAATAGATGCAATATATTGGAACATGATTAGTGTAATATATTTACTTATACCTTCATGTTGCGTTGGGTGACCTCTACTAACTTTATTCTTAGACGATCAAATGCAAGAGGTTTCGTCGAGGTTGGAGATGGTGGCACAGGCCTACTATGACACTCCACGATATCATGTGTTGAGGTTGTCGGAGAAGAAGCACGAGGTGGAGTTGAGGTTGTTGGTTTCGAACATGCAATAACTCCCTCCAAGTCAAGTGGCATTTTCCTCCCATTCGATTCTTGCGAGACATAAGCCACTAGTAGGCTCATTGTGGATTTTAATTCATTTATTTTTCTTTGTTGACTAATTTACGCAATATCAACCTTAGGAGTTTGAGGTTTGACAAAGATGCCTCTATGTGTAGCGAGCATTCTAACACCTCGGACCCGACCCTGATGTTCTTTCTTGTTAAGCGCAACCCCTAGTATGTCCTTCTTTCCAACACCGATGAACTCGCCGGACTCTTGTTTCCTTTTTAAGTCCTCCTATAAATTACCAATAATAAATCTCATCTAAATTTTACTTGAACAAATTCATTCATATTATATCATTTAAACCAGATGAAAAACTTACAATTTGTTTGGCAACAACCTTCGCATCTTCGGTGTGGAACTTACCCCCATCTTCCCATGCCCTTTGTAGCCTATTAACCATTTCTCAAATCGGGGGACCACATTGGGCGTGGGATATTCCATTGATGTACTTGCTTCTTCATCCATCATTCTAAGCTCCACCTTGTCGAACACTCTAGCCTCGAACATTTCCTTCATGATTATTCTTATAGCTAGTGCGAATCCTCCATGACTCATAGTGTGGTGCATCTTGTTCCTTCTTGCTAGTTCACTTTTTTCCCTTACACCTTGTAAAATCATTAGATCAAGTGGTTCATAATACAAATCAACAATATGAATGGGCACGGTAACACACTTCTCTTGCTCTGACCGACATCGGACACCCATCGGTAAGTACATCGCATTTAGCGGCAGGCAAGTTTGAGATTTCACATAAGATATTGGTCCAATGCAGTGTCTAAACTAAGTGTTCTAACGATGTCACAAACTAGTCGACTCTAACGATTTACAATACAATTAGTACTCTACAACATCCCATGTTTAGCTACTTGTACTTTTTCTGGGCAAAGGTTGGACCTTTACCATTCTAAAACCCTGGTAATCATGCACAACATACACATTTGACGTTACCAACAAATCTATAATCAATAATAATCAATTTTTCCAATAATATAATGCATGTATATATATTTATAAATATGTACACATAGTGTATGTACTTGAAAGCATGTCAATGTAAATTCCTTACCGATTTTTCTTCCGCTTGTTTTCTTGCAACAAAACCCTTCCAAATTGATTCACTTATGAATGGATGCTTGATTATAGGGTTGCAATTCTTCTTCTTACCGAACACGTAATCCCTAGCCAATTTGGCTTTGAAATCTCTCCATCTTTCCCCAAAGTGTCGTATGGTTCTCTTTTTTCAATTTTTCCATATCATCACACTCGATTTTGAAGGCATATTGTAGTTTATTCTTGTAAACATCATCAACAGGAGGCCACGACTTGTACAAGAAGATGTCCACCTTTGTCCTAGCAATCAAACCGATGTAACTAGACCACCAATTACTTTCCTCCCCTATGGCATTCCCGATGTGATTGAACTTCGTAGGAAATTTCGTACCCTTCTCCACCATGTCTATCAATTTCTTGCAAATTTCCCTACCCTGACCTTTCCTATGTCTTTTTGATCAATTCAAATCAACCCCTTCTTAGGGTCGTTTCCTCTAATTGTGGTTAACGACTAGAAGACCTAAATGTAGAGTTCAATAAACACAAACATAAATGATGAATGCAATATAATATTTCATATGGAACTTTTACTATGGATGAAAAGAAAACATATCAATCTTAAACATGTCACTCTCTCGCATTGTACACAAAATACATACTCCATGTATTGTTTCCTCACCATAACAAACTAATGTAAATGAAACATTTAATGTTATCTCCTTATCAAATAACATCTATTAGCATGCCTCCACGTGCTTTTACACTATATACACTTGAAAAAGTAACATCTATAATAAAAACATAATAACCCTACACGTGTATTGTCCACAATCTGAAAGAGAGAGAAATGAAGAAGAATGAAACATAGCAATATTAAACACTCTTTTAAGAATCAATCCCAAAGGATGTAGGCATAAACAATTTGATCAAGTAATAATAGAAAGATGGAACCTTGCCACTTTTTGTATTCATGGAATCCCCCACCACGATGACCTCATACTTTTCCCTTTGTTTCTCCATTTGGGAATGATAGGGTTTGTGGTGGATTTGGGTGTGTCTGGTGGTTGATTTGTTGTTGGTGAAAGGAAATGGAGATGATGGATGTTAGGGGCTTTGGAGGGGGAGGGTGCCAATTTTGGTAATAAATGTTTTTTCAAAGAGTTTTGGGGCTTTTTTTTACCAAGTATGGCGCATAAAAGTACTCTCCCGCCATTGGTGCGATGTCTCACATATTTCACAACATGTCGATGGATAGCACTTTACATCTCCGTTTGGGTCACAATCGGCCTAATAGGCCCGTCCATGTTAAATATCCAACCTCGCACATATGTCGGCCAAGCATCAGCACATATGATGGAATTCATAATCTCGGAAATACATATGGTTTAATGCCAAGTCTTGGGGCTGTGGATGGACCAATTGGCCCATTCTCATGGAATGCTCAACTTCACCCTGCGTTCATCCTATAGTCGCTACGAAATAATAATTGTGCGACGTCGCATGTTAGGTTTAAAACCAATTTTTTAAATTTATATGAAGGGCAAACAAATTAATTACATAGTGTTTCCATTGTAAGACTAGTTGTTTTGAAATCTAATACACATTTATGGGTTTGAACCTTACCCGTGAGAGCGTTATTGTTCTTAAAGACCTGTAAATTCCTTACCTATCATACAAGGTTACTATGTATGGTAGTCAACCGCATATTTGATCTCCAAAGGTTATCGCCTATTTCAATTACAAGAAGGTATTATGTTTAAGCACAAGATATTCAACCATATTACACGACTAGGGCTTTCACAATATCCCATTCTTCATACATGATGGTTTAAGGAAAGACATAGCCATTTACATAGGAGTAAATTATATTTAAAATCTTAGTTGATTACATAATGTTTTAATTTAAACCCATGGACAACAAACATTAAATGGGTGATGCTATTATAATTACTCGCTAGACAGTTATTGTTCTTAAAGACATGTACATTCCTTACCCATGTCATTCGAGGCTATAGATTCATGATGTGTAAATTATATAGGGATTTCATTAGAAGCCCACGAACATCAACCTCATTACGTGAGTTGGAAAGATAGTGAAGGTTTGACAATAACTAGTTGAACGACTAAGATCGTAGAAGGCTACAACGTACGTTAGTCAACCGCATATTAATCTTTCTCTAACCAAAGGTTATCGCCTCTTTCAATTACAAAGAGGTATTCTGTTTAAGCACAAGATATTCAATCATATTACACAACTAAGGCTTTCACAATATCATGTTCTTCATACATGATGGTTTAAGGCAAGACATAGCCATTGACATAGGAGTAGCTTATATTTACCAGTTTAGTTGATTACATAGTGTTTTGATTTAAAACCCACAGACTACGAACTACATCAAACAGGCAAGGCTATTAGGATTAATGGTTTAATGATTCAAGAAGATTTCAGGGGATGGCCTTGGATTATTTTCATTTCAAGCAATTACTTAGGATTTTCATTTCAGGAGACCAATAAGTCAACCATATCACATGAGTCAGTGTTCAAATAGGAGTCCTATCAATGATCAAAAGGACATTTGTACTTATATAAGTAGGGTTTTCGATAATGAAAAATTTAGAGGTCGAGACATAGTCCTATTAAATTTTTCCATTTGAATGGTACTAGTTAATACTATTTCCATATCATTTGTGTTGACCCTAGCAAATGGGCTAGCATATATTGATGTTGGGCTAAAAGGCCCATTCATTGAGTTCAACATCGCAGATATGTCGGAAGACATTTGGTTATGTCGACATTATTGTGCGATATCGAGTCATGTGGTTTAAAACCACCACTGACAAAGCCCACAAGTTTGAACCACTGGGTCAGTTGTACAATTTGATCCAGTTTTATGTATGTACGACTTCGCTTACATGTCAGTCATCCTTCAGTCTTGGCAAATTTACCAGCAACATCGCTACATGACGATTCAATTCCCTCTTGTCCTAGCAAGCCAAAAATTATTTGGGCCCAAGATGAAACACCCGGCCCAGTACGTAGGATGTCCGATGTTGCATTGTATTCGTCATACATGTCAGCCAATGTGAAGCAATCCTCAACGTCGCAGATATGTTTAAAACAAAACCATTTGGTGCGTGATATATAAACTTCTCACCCTCAACCTAGTCTCATTCTTAACCTCTATGTTGCACTGAAGCCTTCACCACCAGAAAAAAAAAGATTCAAAAACCGCTGGAATCCATAAAAAAACTGCCAATATTGACATATAAATTGCCAACAAATAGCCAAATCATTCCCATTCAAGAAATTGTAGCCACAATCAGTGAAGCAAACACCATCCAAAAACCCTAGGGAAGGTAACAATTGTGTTACTCAATTTTTTGCTTGTTTGAATGCTTTCATTTAGTAATTTGTTCAAAATATGTTGTATGTAAGACATGTTCCGAGGGGCTACCAATTAGCGGGCAACTTCACATGTAATAAGTGAGATAAGATAATTTAGGCACTGATTTGAACCGATGGGTCGGTGCGACATTGCCATGGGTAATTCTCTCTTGCATAATTACTCACCGACAAGTAGTGTGAGTTTGTATGCTCTGTTTCATAGTAAATCTTGAAACATTGTGACTTCACATACATAGTGTTGTATTAATCAAAACCGACTAGCATGCAATGTCAATTTATAACTTCCCGTACACTATTATAGCTTCACTTTCGAGATAAAAATGGAAAGACAATTGGTTTACCAGTTACATTAAAGCATGAATAATCACATAAACAGCCATCTAGGTTATCTAAAATGATGTGTAAACCCAATATATGTCTTCTATTTCCACGTCTTCAATTTGGGTGTCTTTCAATCTACACGCCTTCTTCATGGTCTCTCCTCAAAGATAGCTCCACCCAATATATCACATCCTACCAATGTTGCTGGTGCTTAATGGACTGTGTGGACTAATTTTGGATAGTGCAGATGGACAAGAATCTCCCAAAAAATGACTTTTCCAATTAATGACCACTGACTTGCTAGAATCACAGGGATCAGCAACATAAAACACATGCGTATCCTATGAAGCAAGAATGTAAGAATCGCCAGTAGAATGTGTCCTGCTCAAATCGATGACTGTAAAGCCTAGGTCGTCCACCGATACACCGGCAGGGCTATCAACCCATTTGTATTTGAAAAGTGGTACCCTAAAACTTGTGCAGACTAGTTCCCATATTTCCTCAATCACGTCATAGTAAGACATGTTCCTATACACAGGATTCTTATCATTTGTGCTGCTTACATGTAAAGCTTCTGCAACTACACTGACATCACTATTTTGTGTAGTGATGTGTGTGTCCCATTCTAGGTTTCAGAAGGTAAACTCATTCATGTCATAGCCTGTGAAGGAAATCGTAGTTGCAGAGGGCATGAAGGCTAACCAATTCAAGGTGTCACCATAAGTGTCTTTGACCACTGTATGGCGTAACCAATCAATGAAAGTGTGATTGTGTTCACCAAGTACTTGCTTCTCCGACCAACCGGGGTGCTTCTTCTTAATAGTGGCCATGTGTATATCCACATACGAGTGAACCATATTTGAGTTTTGCAGGACATATAAGTGTGCTTTCATTAACTCGTCGAGGGTTAGTAACCTAGTAGTTCCTTTTCACAAACCTTTGCCACCCACTCTATCTGCTTGGCGTGATTTTGGTACACCAACCGACTGCTTATCCTTCAAGGATTCCATACAGTATTCTACAGCCTCCTCGATCACATACCTCTGCACAATACTAGCATTCGGGTGATATTGATTTTTCGAATAACCCTTGAATATCTTCATATACCTCTCTAAGGGATACATCCATCGAAGATAAACAGGATCATATATCAATATCTCCCGTACAATGTGAACCAACAAGTGAACCACGATATCAAAGAAAGAAAGAGGGAAATACATCTCTAACCCGCACAACACGATTACTATTTCCTCTTGAAGTTCCTCTAATTTCTGACACCTAATCTCCTTACAACTAATTTCCTTGAAGAAGCGACACAACCGGGTAATACACTTTCAGACGTGAGTTGGCAGGATGGGTCTGATTGCAATAGGGAGAAATTCTTGAATCAAACAATGTGAATCGTGCGATTTCATATTTCCCAATATCAATCCCTCATCGGATACTAGATTGCTAACTCTAAAAGAGTAGTCCATCGGGACAACCATACCTTTGAGGCTGGAGCATATCAACTCCTTCTCAAGCTTTGAAAGCATGTAACAAGAAGCGGGCAAGTATGTCTTCGATCCACGGTCCTCGAGGTCCAATTCAGGTCTAATTCCCATTTCAACCATATCTTTCCTTAACTTCAAACCACCCTTTGTCTTACCGGGGATATTCATCAAAGTACCAACCAAACTTTCACATACATTCTTTTCAATATGCATCACATCCAAATAGTGTTGGACGGCTCTCTCAATACGGTAGTTCAAAAAAATGGAACGCTTCTTCTAACTTTCGGTGGCCTTAGGTTTCCTCTTCCTCTTTCCAATTCGTAAACTACGCAACATGTTTGAGATTAACGCACCTATTAAAATGGGAGGAAGGGGCACCAACTCTACCTTGCCATCGAACTCAACACTACGATTCCTCCACCAATGAGTTGTTAGAAGCCATCTATGGTGCCCAAGATACATTGTCTTACTTCCATGCCTCAATTGACAATAATTTGTTCTTTCCATACAAATAGGGCATGCTTTGTGACCTTTAACTGAATAGCCAGAAAAGTTTCTATATGCAGGGAAGTCATTAACGATGGAAAACAAGATGGCTCTAAAATTGAATGACTCCATCTGAAACCCACCATACATTCTCATTCCAGGATCCCACAACTTTTTTAGGTCATCCACCAACGGGGATAGGTACACATCAATATTGTTCCCCGGTCACTTAGGACCAGAGGTCATTAGAGACAACATGATGTACTTCCTTTCCATGCACAACCATGGGGGAAAATTGTAAATCATTACCATCATCGGCAACAACTATGATTGCTGGTCATATTACCGAACGGGTTCATTCCATCTGTGCACAAACCAGGCCTCAAGTTACGTGGCTCATTCCCAAATTTGGGAAATGTCTCATCTATCTTTTTCCACTGATCACTATCAGCCGAATGACTAATAACTTCAAGATCAACCATTGTCTGATCTGCATACCAAGTCAAATTCTTTGCATCCTCGGGATTGTCAAACAATCTTCTCAATCGAGGAATAATAGGTAAATACCAAACAATCTTGACAAGAACCTTCTTCGTCCGACTATTACCAATTTCTCCATCAACAACCACCTCCTTCAATTTGAACCTTTGAGCATTGAATTTCGGGCAATCCGCCGCATTTAACTGATCTCCCCTATACAAGATACAATCGTTCCGACAAGCATGTATCTGTTCATAATCGATGCCCATCGAACATAGTACCATTTTTGCCTCATATACCATTTTTGCCTCATATACCATTTTCGGTATTCTATTGCCATCCGGAAGCATTTCTTTCAACACTTTTAACAAACCGAAGAACCCAATATCACTATAGGATACTTGGCTTTCACATTCATCAACTGCAACGTAATCATCAATACTGTCATACTTTCAGGGAATCCATCGTATAAAAGTGTTTCATTATGTCCTTGCAATTTTGAAAGTCTTTTAGGATTGCCACTATAGTTCTTGACAATCTCTTCAACCAACTCATCCATCCTATCATCCTTCTCGGCCTCTACTTCATTTCCAGTATGATCATCCACGTTCTCCCCATGCCAAAACCAAATTTTGTATGTTGAATCAAAACCATGTATAAATGAATCATCATTCAGACCAATTGCATCTTGATGAATAGCAGTGTTCCGACACTTCTTGCAAGGACAATACACATACGACAAAACTACTACATGATAGGGGTAATTGCACTGGTAATTTAAGGCAATAGCGAAATACCGGTACGTACGTAAAGGGGTGTAAAAATGCCACAAATTTGCACCAATAAAATGGACCAGGGCAGAACATTATTTGCACCGGCATCTTAGGCCGGTGTAAAATTTTGAAATCACAAGATATCTGCACATGTATTATTTGGAACACCGGTGTAGACATTTTGCAACGGTATTTAACCTATGAACTAGTGTAAAACTGTGATTTGTACACCGATATTTAAGTATGACACTGATCTTTCTTTTGTAGTCGGAATATAGTTTTATTGCACCGGAATAGATTGCACCTGTATTTTTTTACACCGGTATTACTATACTTTATGCACCGGTATTATTTAAATAATTAAAAATAAATTATTTAAAATGTGAAATTTTTTTACACCAGTACATGCATTTTTATACCGTTGTATTATTTGGCTAAAATTTACAATGCCTAATTTGTTTTTCGATGGTCCCTCCCGGATCATTTTTCGGGGCAACGACAGCAAGAGATACTTGTCAACTATTATAAATTGGAAAGTTTTGAATAGGTACAAAATTTGAAACATTCTATTATGAAAATATCGCTCGCAAAACACGCGAACATTATTGTAACTATGAAATAGAAGATGTATCTTAAACATGGAATGAAACAAAGTAAAACACAAGTTTAGTATAACCAAACACCATCCATAGAATTCTAATGTCATCGGCCATTCAAAATAAACCATCAACCTATTATCTCATTCTTATCATCCAGAATTTGCAACGTAGTGTTCGCCTGCGGCTTGTAGTCTCCGAGCCAAGCCCCACACCATCTCTCTACTACACCATGAATTTCATACACATGGTATGGCCTTTTGCCCTTGGGGAAAATCTATTAATTTCAAACTTACACTGCTAGTCAATAATGTTGCGTTTACTAGAGATTAATAATATCAAATTTTGAGATGCAAGGTTTACCTCAAAGATATAGTTTGTCTCTGGGTGATTAACAAATTCTTCCATGAAGAGCATGATGGAGTACCCGCATTGCCACAAATCATTCTGGGTTCGATACGGCACAAGAAAGGTAAATGTAATTACATACCCTAAATATAAAATTTGATGGATGGAATGGCATAATGACTTACTGGTAATGTTGTTGATTTTCCAAGTGTAGTCGGGTTCTGGCTCCATCTTTCTCTTCTCCCTTTGGTATGCGCAAGCAAGCCTGTCAAGAAAGTAAATTAAAATGGTTACTCTTCCCGTATAACATGAAACAGGGATTTTTGATTTGATTGATTGAAATACCTTGAAATGACCCTGAGTTTGACCAAGTTTGTTGGTTTGATACCCCTGACAATGTGTCCAGAGTGAAAACCTCCTATGTTCGGGGACGGATAATGATGAGGCACTAATGATCGCTGTCGAAAAATTATGTTAACAAATTAATGAAACGGAAGTGGTTTGAAATGTGAATGTAATTATCAAGAAGAAATACTTACATTCTTATGTAAGGTACGATGTAGAACTCAACATCTGTTGCCTTCATTGTTTCCCAAATTTGTTTGAAACAGAGTTCGACCTCCTGCTCGAAGTTGGTTAGGTTGCCACAGCTGGATGGGCAGAATTGGACGCGGCCTGAATTACTTTCACATATTTTCTCTCACAGGTACCTATAACGTTAATCATACATGAAAATGAAATCTTGATAAATTAAATAAACATTAAGGTTGTAAGTTTTGAAACTCACCCCATCCACACATCGACCTACGCATTATCGATCCAGGTCATCGAACTCATGTTCCCTAGTTTCTTCTCGAACTCAACCAGAACTTCTATTCCAACACCACAAGTGTAATGGAATGTGAATGTCGATGGTCGGAACACTGGGAAGAACATGCAGTCTTATTCTTTATCATTTCCAGGATAACGGCATTTACTTCCTTTATGAATTGCCCCATGATTGGCCAATCTGTCAGGTCTTGTTTGATAACAATCTAGGAATGTGAAATGATAGGAAATGATCATTTGAGCATGTAGTATTGAACTGTTGTTGCTAATGAATAATAAGGGTACCTGTTTTAGTGCATCACCTTTTTTGGTAGCTTATTTAATCTTGGTATTTTAGATGGCCAGAAATTAGCCAACCATTGAGATTTTTGCTCACCAGTATTCTGTTACAAGGATTAATAAATATGGATACGTAAAATTACTTTGAGGAATTGAAAAATAATGTGTGACAAGAATGTACCTCATCGTTGCTGGTGAGAATCATAACCTCCACGTCATCGTCGTCCGTATCACCTCTGACATTGACATCATCGATGTCACTCAATTGGTCACTTTCCTTGCCTGTTAAGGACACCGGCCAATCCATAACACTATTGAGCGCCTTTCCAACATTATTGAAGTGGTGGTCCACCGAGGGCAATCCTGCCCTAGGACGGAGGACTGGCTCGCATACTCTGACACGAGCAACACTTTATTATTGGGTATCCTGACGATGAGATACCTGTTGTAGCCCATGGACGACAATTTTCTTCTTCCCAACTATGTTATTACTGAAAAGAATCACGTGTTCTCCATCCTATTTGTATAATATTTAAGTGAATAGATAAAATGGTTATGGAGATATTTCAGATGTGTAAATCAATATATAGGACATGTATAGATTATTGACGGTGTACCTCTTCATCTCTTTCTCCGTCGTTGGGCTCTTTACTGGACTTTGTAGCAACTGCAACAATGTCATCCATCGCCTTCTCTATAAACTTCTTGGGATTGTCAAGGCCTGGCGGAATTTGAACACCACTTGCAGATGCTAAGCCCTTCACCAATTGCTCCAGGTACGATACCGTGGCTTTCATGATTGGTTGATCATTAGATGGTTTTCTCAGGGCTGTCTCCTTGGCTGAGGAACTGCTACCGCACTTGCTGCGGGAAAGATGAGGAACAGCCACCACTGTGGGTAGACCCGTCTGAGTTCCCATGTACCTGCCCAGGTGATCCTTCTTCTTTGTGACTTTTATGAGGATGTCTTCACCCGGTTGCCATTTCAATGCTCCTTGTTCCTTAAGCTCGTTCAATTTCAACTGAGAATCACATAGGAACGCAATTGTGTATATGAATAATGTGAAATACACTTAAAAACTAATTTAAATGGTCAATTTTGGCGTAACTTACAACGTCCGGTGCAATCTTCTTAACCTCTTTCGATGTGTATAACCCTTTATGATCTTTGTTTGCCTCAAGGTAGACAAGAAACCTGTTAGGTGTGAAATCCTTTTGGCTGAGTTGTTACTCAATCTCCCTATCAGTGAATCCCTCGGCAGTCAACCCCACTCTCTCCTTCTTCTTCAGCTCCTTAGTTAATTTATCACGAATGTATCGATTACCCCTTCTGCCTGTGTGGTGCATGTAATCCCTGCCCTTGTTGCATTCAATATTTTTCACCCTGAGCCTCTATTATTGTTATAAATGAAAATTTAGTTGAATAGAATTTGTGGGAAACATGAGACTTAACAAGTATTAATTTTTTCATCATACCTGAAAATCCAGATGTCGGCGCCTCTTTTCAAACAAGTGTCATTCGCCTTCATCCATTCACTTGTACTTCTCCCAGACCGGTATTCCTGTTTTATTGATACCTTTGTCCACATCGTGAATAAACCTATTTTCCACCTGTGTCTTCCAATTCCTATGTTGGTTTTTTCCCCTCTCTGTAAACTCCTTCTTCAGTATTTCTAGTTGCCTGTTTGTCACAGGTGTTTCAATTATGAAGCTCTCCTGAAATGAATCATATGAAAAAACATGTCATTAATCACGTATTCACTAAGAATTTACCATGAATAAAAAATTTAAATTACAATTGTCGAGAGTCTTACTAGAACATCATTCCATGCCTCTTTCTTATCATCTTCAGGGACATCGCTCCAATGTTCGCATGCGCCAAATCTGATGCGGCACTGGAAAGCGTAATTGCCATAAGCGTGTCACACTGACCTATTCTTAATGCATACCTCTTGATTCCCATTGAACTCAAATGCAACTGGAGGTGGAGTGTTGTGTTTTTCCAACATCACAGACTGGCACGTGCTAGTTCCTCATCTCCTAAAATAACTTTTTACCTCAAACTTGTCTCATCCTTCTCCATTTTTCCCTCCAGCTTTTGTCAAGTCGCCGCCCGCTTCATTAATAGTTGGCATTCTTTTGATGGTGCTCTTTCCCCTTCCCTTGTGAATTGGTGTTTTGGCCAACTATTTACCGGCGTCCACTCCTTCAACATTCCCTACAATAACATCACTCGGTTATGCAGTTTCTTCCTTCTCTTCACTAGACGGGTCATTTGTTTGCGTTGCATCTTCCTAGAATTTTATCTTCAACGGGATCCTTTTTGGTGGTGGTTCTTGGTCCGCCACATCAACCTCCTCATCGACCACATCTTTCACCTCCTCCTCCTTCTTCATAACCAGGCGCTTCCTCTCCGTGTTGAATTTCCCCTTCTTCGGTAGCATCTACAATAGTAGAATTGAAAAATCTCAATCTATAACAGTACACACACTAATGGTACTTAAAGATCAATATTGATAGAACGTGGCATAGAACTTTATCAACTAGTTCATAAAACTTTTGAGCAAAACATGGCATAGAAATTGAACAATTCATACATGAAACTACATTATGTAAGGCATAAAAGTTTATAACATGGCATAGAACTTGAACAATTAAGGCCTGGAACTTGATATAGAATGAAATGGAACCTTATAGAAGTTGATAGAATACTATACCAATGTCTTTGCATTCATAAAATAGGTATACAAACGAGCAATTCTCACTCACCCCTAACGTGACTATCAACATCATCACCAACCAAAAAACTATAGAACTACATCACCCATCCACAAAAAATGCAAAACATTTACTCCCCACAATTGTATAAAAATACCATTCAAGTTACCCTTTCAACGTTTGCTCAATTTACATGTTTTTGTTCATAGAGGCAATTGATCGAACATGTATTGTGCGTGAGGGATGGAATGGTTTTTTGAAGAGAAATTGACATGGTAACCCATGGTAACATAAACCCCAACACTTACCTTCACCAATGGAGTGTTTTTGTTGCTACTCCTTTTTGTCGAACTCGCCAAAAATGGATCGCCAAGTACTTTCTTCTCTCGCCAAGTACTTTCTTCTATCGTTTTTGTTGCTTCTCTTATGTTGTTCCACACTTTATAGGGATACAATGGGAGATGAGAAGTTATAATGGTTGACGAGGAGTTGTAGTGGTTCAATTAAGTGTGGATTGAATGGTTGGAGTGGTTGATGGCGGTTTTGAAAGAGAATTTGAAGGTGTTTGATGAGAATAGGAGGAGTTGTGGGAGTTATGGCCATTTCAAATGGTTTTGGATTCATAAGTTACGTTTTACACCGGTAATATATACAGTACCGGTGTAAAATTAGTGAAAATGTGAATGAATTTGGCAAATTGTTCAGAACCAGTACCTATACCGGTGTAGAAATTGCAACTGCTTTAAATGAATTTTCCTTTGACCCGAGAGGAACACATTAAAATTTAAGCTAACTATTGTACACCAATATCTAGTACCGGTGTATAAAATGCAAATATCGGTGTAATAATGCACAAAAAGCAGCTACCTACGGCTGCTTTAAATATTTTTTTGGAAAAAAATGTTCAACCCGAGAGGAATTTCTGAAATTTTAGACTAACTGTTCTGCAACGGTATATCTACCGGTGTAAAATATTTTGCGCCTTATTAAAATTCAAAGAAATTGAAAATTTTGAAATGCGTGCAAAAATAACACTGGTACTTATTCAATATTACCGATGAAAAAAATTGTTAGTTGTTTAAATCCTCACTTATTGCATTTGCCTCCTGTGCATTTTTCAAACAACTCCAATTGATCAAATTGGCGTTCAATTATTGTGAATAGACATTGTACTAGTTGTTTCATGCAAATATCGACCACAAATGGGCTCCGTACGGTGACGTTTCTAAGCATTGTTTAATTTTAGAAAATTTGCATATTGACCCTAAATATTTTGTTCGCCTTCAAACAATTTTTCACCGGCCCAAATGGAATTTTCCAATGCTCCAGATTGAATAAGTAACATTTCCGTACCTCAATGTACCGAGGAACCCGCAAAGTTGATTGTATGCATTTATTGCAATTAGGTCCCCCAAATTGTGACATGCGATTACGATGTGTTAGGAAACTACATAAATTATCAAATTGAATATTCCGGGCTTAAATCATAACTGAAACATATTTTTGCCCGGGTGGTGATTCGTCCTGAAGCGCTAGTAGGTGTTGTATAGTAAATGGTAAGGGTTTACTTCAATGTTTCTGTATGTAATCCGAACATCTTCGAAACTAATTACGGAGTCCGGACCCGTTCGTTTCCCTGTATGTTTTACTTGGAAATACAAAAGGGTTGTTTTGTGGACCATCCGGTTTGATCGGATTGCAATTTTGATTTATGAGTAAAATTTTTATTTTTTGCAATTTAGTCTCTCCAAGAATTTTGGAAATGTCAGAATATAAAATTGGCTCCACATATATGCAATTCAATACACAACGATCGTGTTAATGCATTTGTAGACTCTACTGGTGAATTGAAGGCCCTGTAAAACAATGAATGTTTGCACTATATTTTCCATAATTATGCTACTGCCCACAAATTTACTTGAGGAACCTCCATAGCTCTCAATACTATGATTGTTTTTGCAATTCTAACCATTCTAGGAATATAATGCACCAAATTCGGCAGTCCTGAAGTAAATATATAGGCCAACTATATTCAGCCTATCTTTTTGGTCTTCATGAGTGTATTTGTCCGACAACATTTCAATAAATGCGGTGTACAAATTTTTTATTCGATTCATCATCGTGTATGTTTGTCAAAATTAAGAATGTCAAATTGTCCAAGTGCAACACAATCAAAGTTGAGTACAGAGTCTACTCATTCTAACCGCTAATACAAGTTTTCTACGAATAATAACGAGAAAATGGTTCTACCCCGTCAGCTGGTCCTGTTGCATCACCATCACGGGTAATTGTACCAACGTCCATGTCTTCGACATCGCCTTCGCAGAAGATTGGAAATTTTTTTACTGATGCCACGGTGTTAGGAAATTGATACGTCATAACCTTGGTCATATGTTCCTGCCAGAATCTTTTGTATTTGGATTCTTCAAGTAAGTTTGCTACACCGACATCTAATGCAGCAACTCTGGATTCAATAGTAGCGGCAGACGTGTCAGTTGTCTATCTATAGAAAGAGTGCACATAAATCTTACCCATTAGTTGGCTATAAACGTCATGTGCACGGGCACTAACTCCCGCTCTTGAACAAAGTGCGGAGATGATACTGCAATAGGCATAAGATCCCATCTAATCACGTTCCCTCTGCAACATAGGACAAATTTGACGACAAACATTCCATCGAAGCTCCCTCTTTATTGCATACAAAAAGGTGAGGCAAAGTTTTTAAACTTCTGTGTTAACAGTTACTGGATGGATTCTAGACCACACAAAGTGGTACCACCCATACATTTTCGGAGTTAGATTTTTCTTAGGTATTTTTCTCCAACCTGGTTTGACCAACTCATCTATGTCCGTACCTGCCCTAGTTACTATCCTAACGATCTCCTTCTCAATTGGTTGTTGCAGAATATAGTCATCATCACTTAGAAAATGGAGTGCGAGAAACTCTTCTTCATCGTTTGGAACATTAGGTAACCCAAACAAGCCATTGATAGATTCTAGTGTAACAAGGACAGTTTTACCTCTACAATACACGTGATTGTAGCTCAACCCGCACTTCAAGTTTGCATGGAACTCACTTACAATGGTCAGGTTGATTGGTTGTGGAGTCTCGCGGAATTTTTCCAACCCAAGCTTCCGGATACTTTGTTTGAATGGGGGAGATGCTTCAATTCCTCTCTCTATGTGATGACAGCGTCCTTTGTAAGATTCATGGACCAACCTAGCCTCCTCGGATACGAAGGTACCATCCAGGTAAGTGTGTGGTGATACTTTCGGCAATGATGGGGACATTAAATGGTGTATCCTTTTCGAATTGGATTTAGGAAGCATTTCATCAAAAATCTTACATGCAAGTTAAGCTATTCATGATGTCACATTCTCAATGATTCTATTACATATGCAATTTCTAATTAATCATACCATAGAGGCATTGAAGCGGTTTACCTGATTATATGTCAACCTACGTAGGATTTCAACAAAGATGGGTAGTGATAGAGATTGTATTATGTGAGAGATATAAATTCTAAGTACTATGAAAATGGGGTGCTGAGAGGGTTTTAAAAAATGGAACATTTTTTTATACATCGGTATTATACATATACCGGTGTAAAACGAGACCTAAAGCAGTTGCTTTAGGCTGCTTTAATTTAAAAAAACTATCTAATCCGATGCGAGAGTAAATTTTTTTTAAAAAATTCTAAGTACCCAGCACCGGTACAATTACCGGTGCAAATTTAACAAAAAACAGTTGTGTTAGGCTGCTTTAAATGCCAAAAATTAACATTGTCAGACCTGAGAGCAAAAATCCAAAAAAAAAATTCTAAGTACTGTGCACCGGTAGGATTACCGGTGCGTAAGTACAAAACAGAGTCTCTTCCCTGTTTTTCTACACCAGTAATTTCATCTTTACCAGTGTAAAAAACTAGCACCTGCTAGAAAATTTAATTACAATTTAAACACATTTTCACCTATTCAGTTCATAAATATTCCATTGAAATCACGGATCATACCAACCAATTCATAAAAGAGTGTCAATTAAATACATTACACGCTGAATTGCTTAATGATCATATGATTTTTCACAGAACAAGGTCACAAAAACAACGGTCGGGAATGACTGATCTATCACTTCCGCTTCAAGATATTTCCCCTGCCTACTATTTCACCTCTCTCATCAACCCACAACCCATCACCATGAGAACACCTTCCAACAACGGCTCCCCAACATCTTCCAAACTGAGAATACTGATGGAAACTCAGGACTATCAGTTATGGCTGGCTAATCAATCTCCTCATCAAAGTAAAACTTCTTCCCACGCAACACCACATGATACTTCTCATTCAAAGAGTCCTTGATGTAAAAAAACCTATCATGCATGGGTAGCTAAGATGAACTTGTCATATTCATACCCTTCACGATTCAAGTTGACCAACGTGAACCCCATGGGCTTCTCAACAACAACACCGGAAGCCTTGTTCCACCCAACGACACTTGAAGACAACAACCTTGAAATCTACACAATCCATCTCTCAAATTTCCTCAATCGCCCCATAGAAAGGCATCACAGCAACAACCAGATGTTTATCTCTCTTGCTTGCCTGCCACATGGATTCAGATTCAATGTATACACCACTATTTTGAGTGGTGCTCTTCTCGTCCTTTGCCAATGTTGAGAAACTGAAGCCATTAATGTCATAACTAAGGTATCGTTTAACAGTGCAGTCCGGCTTCCTTGCAAACACATGTAGGTTACTTGAAGAATGCTCTACCTGAATTTTATTCGGGGCCAGTTTGGATGAATCTCTTCTAACAGGGAAACATGCTCTTCAACATATGTTACAGTCTCGCTACTATTACGCAATACATACAGGTGAACAGTCATCAACTCAGTGTGATAGGGTGTATGAAGCGTGCACTTGGAACGTGGAATCCCAGCCTGCCTTCCACAGTGGGGTCCACCAGGAACACCAACCGCTCTTCTTCCAACAAAGTTTGTTGTACAATACTCAATAATCTGCTCAGTGACGTACCTCTGAACAATGGATACATTGGGCCGACTACGGTTATGAACATAACCCTTGAAAATAGCCATGTGACACTCAAGGGGGTACATCCAATGCATTCCGACAGGCCCGTACATACGTATCTCCCTAACTAAGTGTACCACTAGGTGCACCATAATGTCAAAGAATGAAGGGGAAAAATACTTCTCCAAATGGTATAGAACAACAGCAACCTCTCGATCCAGTTCATCTAGCTATTGCCTGGTAATATTTTTCCTGCATATTAAGTTAAAGAAGAAACACAAGCGCATAACAGAAAATCTAACTTCCTCTTCCAAACACCCATGTATTGCTACGGGCAAAAGTTATTGCATAAGGACATGACAATCGTGTGATTTCAAAGCATTAAGACGTAACTCATCATTCAAAAACTAGATAACATTAGAGGAGTAACCGGAAGGTACCTTTATTCCTTAGATGATCTCACACACCGACCTCCTCTTAGCAACTGACAGATTGTAAGGAGCGGGGGGCAGATATGTTCGCTTCCATCTTACCTCCGGTGCCAGATCCAACTGTATACCAAGGTCCACTTAATCTTTCCTCGCATTCAAGCTATCCTTAGTCTTCCCAGGGCCTGAAATCATGATGGGCATCAACATATTTTCTCTTCATGCACAAGCACGGAGGGAGATTGTAAATGCCAAGCATAACCGGATACGAACTGTGTTTCGATGACATATTCCCAAATGGCTTCATACCACCAGTACACAAAGAAAATCTCAAATTCCTAGGTTTGGATGCAAAGTGTGGATACATTCTATTAAATTTCTTCCACTGGTCCGCGTCAGCTGGGTGTCGAATTATATCATCATCTTTACAACCTCCCATATCAACGTACCATGTTAAGTTCTTCGCATCCTTTTCACTATTGAACAACCTTCTCAACCTGGGAATAATGGGAAGATATCACATACATTTGGTGGGCACCCACCTCCTCACCGGCACAACATGCACTCCACCGACAGCCACATTTCTCTTCTTCTTATAACGTGACACATTACATACTGGACAAAAAATCTTGTCCTTTAGGTCACCCCTATATAGGGCACAATCATTTGGACAACCATGTATCTTTTCATACTCCAATCCCATCGAACACAAAATTCTCTTAGCTTCATAAAGGTTATCAGGAACCCCGTTACCGGGTGGGATATTTTCATTCAAAAACTTAAGCAATTTATTCATGCTAGTATCACTCCATGACCCTACACCTTTCAAATTAAACAACTCCATCAAACACGACATGATCGTGTCTTTCTTCTTGCAACCGAGATACAATAGTGTATCCTTCTCACCAAGGAAGTCAGCCAAAACCACGTGTCTCCCTCTAAACTCATTAACAACCTCCTCACACATGGCATCCAACATAGAATCCCCAAAACACTCTCCCTCACTACTACTCTTACTTCTGGTGGTGATTTTTCCACATGAAAGGTCCACACAACATAATTTATCGCAAACCCCCGGCTATACAAATGGAGTTTCAGGATGTCCTTCTAATCAGTACGAATTCGATTTTCACAATGATGACATGAACATAATATTCGCTTCTCTCGACTAAAAGCATGCTCCGAGAACTTATCCACGAACATAATATACTCATCGCTCACCCTACTAACATTGACATACTCATGCTTACGCCTCTCGATGATGCGATACAACTTTACATATCAATAAATGTCCAACAATCAAACTTCAACACATTTAATACAATAAAAATTTTCATGATGACTTCCTAATCATGCAACATCATAAATGCACAATATACACCATTATTCCACATTACAATTACAACATTCTTATCATGTGCAACACTATAGGTATCAAAAGTCATAGCTTTATAACTACAACAACCTTGAGAACAAATCACAAACTAAAATCTACAATTCTACCTCAATCACCATCAAATGATCAAATACAAAATGTAAATATCTCTACTAACCAAAACCATACATAAAATCCTTAATATTCATAAATGTAATTCAAAAAAGGTACCTTCAAGGGTCTTCATTGTGGAGAATTCAATGTTTTCATCAACCAAAAAATACCGTTAATGAACCTCTTCTTCCAAAAATCTCATTTTTAACCCACTCAAAAAAGGGGTAGGTGAGCATTTGATGCGATTTTATACACCGGTATTCAAACTTTACTGGTGCATTTGTAGCTTATTACACCGATAAAAACAGTTTACCGGTGTAGATATTTACCCAAAACCCAGATATTCTCTTGTCCTGCACCGGTACGATCACAGTAGTGGTGCAAAAACTAATAGTTCTGGCGCCAAATTTCTAGAATAAGAAAAAAATTGCACCGTTATTAAGAAAATACTGATGTGTGTTCAATTCGTACATCGATTCTTATAGTAACTGGTGTACAAATGCAAAAAATTTCTGCATTTTTAAAATCCTGCACCGGTAATTTCTCATTACCGGTGTAAAAAGGTGTCCTCTTGGCGCCAAATTAATACAAAAGGGAAATACGTACACACCAGTAATCATGTACCGGTGCACATGTTAGCAATTACACCGGTAAAAATACCTATTTGGATAATACCAGTGCAAAATATTTGACGTTGGTACACCGGTAGAACAAACACCGGTGCAAAAATAGGTGAATTGTACATCGGTTGACAGGATACAGGTGTGTATCTACTTATTTGCACCGGTACTTATGTTAACATGATAAATACAGGTGCAATTGGTTACATACGCACCGGTATTTATGTACTCATGAATTTATACCGGTGGGTATGTACCTCTTTTCCAGTAGTGCAAATTCTCCTTCGCAGCATTCGCGAATGCATATTTAATAAAGTTAGCTACAAAAGATTGACACTCCACACTCGCTCAATCTTCATCAAAACAATGGTTTTATCCATAGACATTCCTTCATTACAACAATAAGTACACATTGTTTAACATCCTATACCTTAGCAACAAATGCACACACTTACATTCATTCAATTCATGGATTCCTTAAACATATATGAATATTTTGTTAGAGCAACATAGATACACGTGTGTGTCTATGAAAAACCTTCATTATCATGCCCCCCACACACACACACACACACATACTTACTTTCTACTTGCGTGGGGAGTTAATTATATGACAGCCACAACCCTATAGCCCTCCTTCAACAACGAGGAATTGCATTTTGTAAAACCATCTCAATGGGGAAGAAAATTTAGGGAATTTTGCCAAATCCTGACAGATGCGACCTCGCTCTTTCTCATCGATACATATTCGGCCAAACCGATTATAAGTGCAATGTCAGTAATCTCATGAATGACTGATAATGCATGGACAGACACATGTTGTCAACGTTGCACTAACGTCGGTCATTCTATTTACTTCGTTTTTTAATGACATTTACCTCGGCTACCATAGAACCGAGGTAAAAAAATCTGTTATTTACCTCGGTTTTTTTATAATCGTGGTAATTAATAATTTTTAGTTCGAAAAAAAAAGAACCGGGGTAAAAGAACTTTTTACCTCGATTTTTTGGGTTAAGGCAAAAAATCGAGGTAGAAAAACCGAAGTAATAGGTGTTGTTTCTTGTAGTCAGGGTAGGGTCAGATTTAATTCATTTACAGTTCAGTTCCTAAAAAATTCAAAAACTATAATTAATATCTCATCCCAAATTAAGTATTTATTATTTATAAATGAATCCGTCATCTCACTACTGCGAGACCGCCTCGCACAAGAGTTTGTCATTAATCAAATATCATACCATATCTCAGTGGTTCTGATTTCTTATTTGAATATTCTTAGCCTTCTCTATCCGTTCCTTTCTATCTGCAATAGTAAAATATTTCTAGGGCTTTCACTAAACTTCTTCACTGCCCATAACAATGACAGCAGAAAGCTGATAACATAGTTAAACACATAGCCCCTGCAAGATTCACTACACACCTGAGATCACTATGCCACTTGCACCACTTGCTCCTCCGTATCATATGGGATTGCTATTTGCACAGGCAAAAGGCAAATAAGAGGGACTAGTTGACCTGTACAGTTTACATAATCATTACACCAAATCTTGTTGACAACTTTGTCCATAACTGTTTCCATTTTATAATTAGAATACATATTGAGAAATGTGCTCCCTTTGATTTTTATATATTGGGCTCGTGTAAAATGGCACAATACTTTTTTAAATGTGCTCCCTTTGATTTTTATATATTGGGCTCGTGTAAAATGGCACAATATTTTTTTTAAAAAAAAAGTAGAATTAATGGTGGAGATTGTATTGGAAGGAAAAAAAGTAAATTGAGTGGATGAAATCAATCTAGTATTTTTCAAAAAGGGGAAGAGTAAAAAAATCATCCCGAAAAGGAAAGTGAGTCAATATTAGAGGACTGGAGGGAGTACAAATTTTACTACATTTATATTTCAAAAAAAATATTGATTAATTCAAAATATTAAGAAAAAACACCCAACACCGTTTACAATGTGTGCAATTGAATATTTTTTTATTTTGACATTAATAGAATGATATAATCATTATAATGTCATATATGTTAAAATTTTATATTATAATAATAAATATTGTAGTAATAGAATACTTTGAGTAATTCACTTTTACGAGAATAAATATGATAATAATAGCATTGATATAAAATCATAATTAGGCTGTAATAGTAATAAAGTTTATTTGAAATTTGATTATATATATATATATGAGAAAAATATTTGTCATGATCATCCTAACATAAACCTTATCGGGCACCAATGATATAGAACCACATGTACATTTCGTCATGTTTGATTGGTTAATATGTACTTTCAGTATTTACCCTAAATTGCTAAAGACTAACAGATAGATGCAAAAAATCATGTGGGAAATCATTATACAAGTGGGCCAATAAAAAACTTATTAATGATGATGTGTCTTCACATAATTGGTGTATGATAAGACTTTATGCAAGATGATCCTGACAAATATTTCTCCTTCTCTCTATATATATAAGAAAGAGTGGGTCTCCTGACAGGCGGCCTGTCCATAAGCTTGTGAACAGGTCACTTATTTCTTACCTTATACACTGCATTTCTTAAATTACATACAAAATTTAAAATTTTTGAAAATATTTTGTATATGATATATTTTTATATTTTCACCTTCAAATACATATTATTACTTGTTTTAACTTATAAAATGCAATATTTAAATTTTATAAAAAATCACAACATTTAAGGCAAATGCCCCTGAGGACTGTCCATAAGCTTATGGAAAAGCCGTCTTTCCTGAGACTTACTCTATAAGAAAAGAGTGGATCTCCTGACAGGCGGTCTGTCCATAAGCTTATGGACAGGCCACTTATTTCTTATCTTATACATTGCATTTCTTAAATTACATACAAAATTTAAAATTTTTGAAAATATTTTTTTATATCATATATTTTTATATTTTCACCCTTAAATACAAATAATTACTTGTTTTAACTTATAAAATACAATATTTAAATTTTATAAAAAATTACAACATTTAAGTCGAATGCCCCTGAGAACTATCCATAAGCTTATGGAAAGGGCGTCTTTCCTGAGACTTTCCCATAAGAAAAAGTGCATATATAACCCTATATAATTGACGAAAGTGCAGAAATAACCATGTGGTAATTGAAAGTGCAAATATAACCCTACATATTTAGGTTATGTGCAAATATAACCTTCTCCGATGGATTATGTTAAAAAGACAAATTTACCCCTTAATGGAAATTTAAAAATGCAAATTTACCCCTCTTCATTTTCTTTTCTTCTCCCCAGCTTCTTTGTTTCTCTTTCGTTTCCTCTTCTTCATTTATCGCCGAAAAGTGGCTACCATGGGACACCACCATGCAACTCAAGTCCTCGTTGCCGTCACCCTGCTCCCTATCGGCGGCACCCTACTCGTCATCACCGGCCTCACTCTGGTCGGAACCCTGATTGGGCTGGCCCTCACCACCCCGCTCTTCTCCTCTCAGGCAAAATCCTCGTCCCCGCTACTCTGCTGTTAGGTATGGTTGTGGCATGGCGGCGTGGTGGCGCTGGAGGGGTAGGGGTGGCTGGCTGGAGGAGGTGGGTCTCAATTTTGATAGCTATCTTTAATGGGGGGTGGTGGGTCTCAATTTTCCGGCACTTGGCTGAGCAGCACCTAAAATGGTGGCCAGTGATGGCGGAGATGGCGTGGGGCTAGGGTTTTGGTAGAGGGATGGGATGGGGCTGCAGGAGGCTAGGGCAAAAGAGGTGGTACGTGGCAAATTCTTGATGTGGTGAGGGGTGGCGCGTCGTCGCCGGTGGAAGGAGCGCTTATTGGATTGCTCTCAACCAAAAAGGGTTCTCTCTGCTATAGGAAAGATTTCGGATTGTTAGGTTGTACACATGTTTTGAATTTATATCATAATGGTTCCTTGGGCTCGTAGTATAAATCAGTCCCCCCCTGTGATCAAAAAATTTTATATGTTAGCAAATATTGTATGTTAAGATGTTGGGAAAATTAGATTCTGCCACGTGTTTAGCAAATTCTATATTTAGTAAAGTGAGGGGCTCTTTAGGAAGTAGAGAAATATTTGTTGAACATGTGGCAAAATCTGATTTTCCCAACACCTTAATGTACAAAATTTGCTAACATATAAAATGTTCTGCCACTATGATCGATTCAATTCTAATCGATGCATTTTTTTTATCCTTAGTTTCTGGATTCTTTTCCCATCAATGTTGCATTTGTTTTGTTTCTTGAATGTAAGTCCTGATCTCAACGGTGAATTTGTGTTGATTTTTCTTGTATATAGTCTGGTATATTATCCTTGTGGTAACC
Source organism: Rubia yunnanensis (assembly GCA_037428765.1). NCBI lineage: Eukaryota > Viridiplantae > Streptophyta > Magnoliopsida > Gentianales > Rubiaceae > Rubia > Rubia yunnanensis. The sequence goes on from CM075070.1 coordinate 9,562,800, forward strand.
AAGGTAGTGGTTATCTTCAGAGATCGGCATCAAGGTGATGGTGGTCAGCATCAATGGTTGACACAGGTGGTTACCTGGTTGGTGGTGGTTGTAATTGGTGGTCCGTGGTCATTCTTTGTCGACTTCAGTGGTGGTGGTGGTCAACAGACCAATTGTGTTGGGGTCATCGATGGTCGGTGATGGCGGTAGGGGTGGTGGTTGGTGTTAGTGGTCGGTGGTGGTGGTGGTCAGTATCAGCGGTGGTTTGGTGGTGGTCGACGAAGCTGAGAAGGAGGCGGTGGTTTCAAGGGGCATTTTTGTCTTTTAGATTTTTTTGCCCAAAGGGCATTTTGGTCATTTTCGATCGGTCAATGGTCAGTCAATGCTGGAATAATGGCTTTAGGGTTATATTTGCACTTATGTATAATAGTTAGGGTTATATATGCACTAAAAAATAACTTAAGGTTATACCTACACTTTCTCCAACATATAGGATTATATTTGCATATTACCCTATATATAAAATAGCAATGAACCAAAATGAATTCTTGTATAAAATTAAATTAAATCAAACTTAACTTATTTTGTGCTAAAATTAAGATGATACAAGCATAGTCTAAACAACATTATGTTTGAGTAGCAAGTCGATTGCACTGAGCACTCTATATATGTGTAATAAGTTAATGGGAAAGTATATTTTTAACTGTATATTTTGGTTACCTATATAACCCTGTAAGATATTAAAGTGTCAATCTAACCTTTGAATCTCATTGATCAATTTTTCAATGATCAATTTGACCAAAAATTGATAAAATGAGATTATACCCCTGATTTAAAAAATTGAAAAATAAAATAATGAAAAACGTTACTTTGGAGCTAACATGGGAGCTTCTTCTGTGGACGCCGGCGAAAATGATTCTCGCCAAAGGTATTGCTCAAAATCTAGTTGGGTTTATTGCTCAAAGTATTGCTGGAAATTTGTTCTCATTGATGCTGGCATTGGCAAATTGGTTCTCGTTGATGCTGGCGCTTCGTGGTTCTCGCCGACGATGCAAGCGAACCTGGATTCGACGGGAGCTTGCGGATGGTTCTCATCGAAGGTGCTCTGCGGTGTTTGAAGAAGAAGATAAGCAGCAGGGATAGAATGGCCTAGGGGTATTTTTGTTTTTTTAGATTAGATCAATGTATGAATTCCTTTTGTCCATATTGGAATAGTGCAATTTGGATACATATGTGTTAGAATAAATCAGACTCCTGATTAGATTATGATTTATTATGATTAGAGTTCTTTCCTTATTACACCTCTATTGTACTCTCTATATATTTAGTTAGCAATAATACAATTCCTTACGTCAAATCATTCTATCATGGTATCAGAGCAAGGTTCTGATCATAAGCCCTAAATTTTAATTTCTTGCTTAGCACCTCCCTCCTCTCTCTTTTTTCCGGCCCTGATCCCGGCGAAGTTCCGGTCAGATTCCGGCAATCTCTGGCGGGTCTTTTCCGTCCACTGGCAGTAATCCTTTTGGCGTCATCATTTTTTCGGCGTTCGATTAATCTCCTCCGGCCGGCTTCCTTTCTTCAACCAGCGGCGTTTCTTGGTGGTATCCATCTTCGGCTTCTCCAGTTCCAGCGGCGGTATCCATCTTCGGCGTCCCCTCAACTTTCCTCCACTTCGTCACCGGTGAACTCAATTCCATTGGCGTCGTAGGATTCTCCGGCGAGTCTCGGCGGCATAATTCTTGGGTTCTTTGGTCTCGGTGAATTCAATTTTCTGTTTTCCAACAAGTTCTCCAGCAACGCTTTCTTCCAGCGGCGAGTTTCCATCTTCGATGTCATTATCTTCTAGTGGCGCCGTTGACGTCTTCATCAGCAACGTCTTCCAGCGGCAAATTTCAGCAACGTCTTCATCAGCATCGTCTTCGCCCGCTTATGTCAGCTCCAGCAGCGAGATCCACGCGCCCACCCGAAGAAGACAACCCTCCAGCGCGTGAAAGTCACGCGCATTGACTCGGACTCCACTCTCTCCATTGGCGCGTGTGGTCACGCACCTCTATATTGGTAACACATAGCTGCGCGTCGCACCTGTTTTAGGCAATTTTGGTGCAATTTTTGGCCTTTTGCTATGGTTTATTTGGGCCCTATATCTCGGGCAGATTGTTCCACGAATTGGATTGGGGACAAAGTTTTGTTTCAGACCAGTTTGAATGGTCCCAACTGTCATTCTTTATCAAATCAGTGGATCGTTGATTCAGGTGCTACATCTCATATCACTGCTAGCACCAGTCATCTTGATAAGGTACAAAGTTATCGTGGTTCTGATTCTATTCTTGTTGGAAATGGTGAATCATTATCTATTTCTCACATCGGCCAGTGTCATTTCTATGGTTTCTCTGTTAATGATATCCTTGTGGTCGCTAAGATTACTAGAAGTTTACTGTCAATTAGTAAGCTTACTCATGATTTACATGTTCATGTTGTATTTGATGCCAACGCATTTTCCATTGAGCACAAGCATACAGGGACGATAATTGGTAAAGACCGTCATAGTTCAGGTCTTTATTTTCTTGAGCCTGGTGATTCCAGCTTTTTAGGTAAATTACGCTTTGGAAAGCTTCAGGCTTCTTTTGAGCAGTGGAACTCTTGCATTGGTCATGTGTCTCATGATACTGTTCAGTTATTAAGTCGACGTGGTTTTATTACTGTCACTTCCGCTATGCTGATATCTGTTAGTTGCTCTCCTTGTCAGATGGCCAAGAGTAGCCGTTTACCTTTTTTCACTATTGACAAGCGCGCTACTGGTCTGTTGGATAAGTTGCATTGTGATTTGTGGACCAGCCCATGTTATATCGGCAAGTGGTTTTTCTTATTATGCCATTTTCATCGATGATTTTTCGCGATTCACATGGTTTCTCTCGATGCGGTATAAATCGGACTTCTATGACACATTTATCCAGTTTTAGAAATTTGTTGAGACCCAGTTTTCTACTAGGGTTAAAAAAATTCAGACTGATGGTGGCACAGAGTTTACTAATCATCGACTTCAAGCTCACTTCATATCATGTGGCATTCATCATCAGATGTCATCCCCCTACACACTTGCTCAGAATGGCAGAGCTGAGCGGAAGCATCGTCACATCACATAGATTGGTCTTGCCATGTTTTTTCACTCTTCTGTGCCACACTGTTAATGGGTGGAAGCTTTCTCCTCCGCGGTTTACATCATTAATCGCCTGCCTAGTTCAGTTCTTGGTGGAAAATCACCTTTTGAAGTTGTTTTTGGTCATGTGCCTGACTATACCCTATTTCACCCTTTTAGCTACCGTGCATTTCCATGTCTGCGTGCCACTGCTACTGATAAGTTTGCACCGCAATCCATTCCATGTGTTTTTATTGGCTACAACCCTCGTCACAAAGGCTTCCAGTGTCTCGACCCGACTTCTGGGCATATCTATGTCTCTCGCCACGTTTTGATGAAACTTTATTCCCTTATGTCTCATCTTCCGCGGACAGTCGTTCTATTTCGGATCTAGAAATTTCATTTTTATGGAGTTGTTACTTCACCGATTGGGCCCACCACGCCTGTGCATGTTCCAGCCGCCCCCCCCCCCCCTTCACCATCATGCTCCATCTGGATAGCCGATCTGGACCCAGCTCCTCAGCCGACGGCCACCACATCTCAGCCGATGGCCACCACATCTCAGCCGTCGGCCATCACGCTTCAGCTACCAGCCACCACACCTCAGCCAGTCTCGGTCATCCTTTCTCTGACTACTTCCGACGGCCACTCTCTGGTCAGCGCAACTCGATCTTCTTTGGCGTTGTCAACTGGTTCGACTCCTCCAGGTTCGCCACCTTAGCTTCGTACCCATCGGATGGCTACTCGGTCTTCTACTGGAGCCATTCAGCACTGGGATTATTTGGATATTATTGCTCATGGTCTCACTGCCGCACTCCTTTCTAAGACAGAGCCCACTGATTATCACTCTGCCCTTCAGGATCCAGCCTGGGTTTCAGCCATGGATGATGAGATGGCCACTCTTCATGGTCAGCACACTTGGGATTTGGTGCCTCGACCTTCGAATGTCAACATTGTTGGCTCTAAATGGGTCTATAGGCTCAAGTATCGACCAGATGGCACTATTGAGCATCACAAAGCTAGACTTGTGGCGCAGGGTTTCTCGCAGATTCTGGGTTTTTATTTTGACCACTTTTAGTCCTGTGGTCAAGGCCTCCACTATTAGGATGGTTCTCGCCATAGCCACCATGCGTTCCTGGCCACTTCATCAGCTAGATGTGAAGAACGCTTTCCTTAATGGTGTTCTTGATGTTCCGGTCTACATGAAGCAGCCCATTGGTTATCAGGATTCTGCTCATTCGGACTATGTTTGTCGCTTGTAAAAGGCCATTTATCGTCTTAAGCAGGCTCCCCAGGCTTGATTCCAGCGTTTCAGCAGTTATCTAGCACAGCTTGGTTTTCGGTGCAGTTTAGCTGATACTTCTTTATTTGTCCTCTCCAGAGGGTCGTCGTTACTGTACCTGCTTGTGTATGTGGACGATATCATTCTTACAGGAAATTACTCGACTCTTCTTCGCCAGTTCATTGATCGGACACATAGAGAGTTTGCTATCAAGGATCTTGGTGCTTTTCATTACTTTCTTGGTCTTCAAGTTTCGCCTACCTCCTCAGGGTTACCGCTTGGCCAAGCAAAGTATGCTCGTGATATTTTGAATCGGGCCAGTATGTCTGATGCGGCACCTATTTCTACTCCATTTGTCGCTGGTTCTCAGCTTCACGGCTCTACCAGCCCTCCATTCCGGGATCCTACACTTTATCGTTCTCTTATTGGTGCTCTCCAATATCTCACCATCTCTCGCCCGGATTTGGCATTCTTAGTCAACCCGGTGAGTCAGTATCTTCAGGATCCCAGAGATGACCATTTCGCTGCAGTGACATAGATTTTGCGATATGTTCGTGGCACTCTTCATTTTGGTCTTACCTTTCGTTCCGCTAGTACTCTTGATGTGTTAGGGTACTCCGATGCTAACTAGGCTCGCTGTCTGGAGACTCGTCAGTCACCTTATGGTTAAGCTGTTTATCTTGGTGGGAATCTGGTTTCTTGGAGTGCTAAGAAACAACCCACCGTTTCTCGCTCTAGCACTGAGTCTGAATATCGTGCTATTGCCAACACTACTTCAGAAGTGGTGTGGCTCACTCATTTGCTTCGTGATCTTCGGGTTTCTCTTTCTAGATCTCCCCTGCTGTTATGCGACAATAGCAGTGCTATCTTCTTGGCTCATAATCCGGTGGCGCACAAGCGGGCGAAGCACATCGACATTGACTACCATTTTGTTCGTGAGTTGGTGATATCTGGAAAGCTGCGTGTTGCTCATGTTCCGACTTCTCTTCAGATTGCGGACATCTTCACCAAGGGACTCTCTCGTCCGCTGTTCGAGTTCTTCAGGTTCAAGTTGTGCATCGGCGAGCATCAGACGTTTCGCTTGAGGAGAGGTGTTAGAATAAATCAGACTCCTGATTAGATTATGATTTATTATGATTAGAGTTATTTCCTTATTAAACCTCCACCACTGTACTCTCTATATATTTAGTTATCAATAATACAATTCCTTACGGTAAATCATTCTATCAATCTGCCCAATTGCTCAAACTCTTAGGATTAGTTTCACACTTTCAGATTATACAGGTTATATTTGCACTTTCGCAAAATTATAGGTCTAAAAATTAACTTCACCCTAAATAAATTCAAAATGAGAAAATTAAGATATTATAACAATCTAACGAGGATCTCTATAAAGTTTGTATTTCAATGAGTTAAATATCTACCTTAGAGAAAGAAACCCAATCATTATCATCCTAATGTTAGGTAAATTTGATTTTCAGTTTTCATGTAATGGCAAGTGGCATGTGCATCCAAAAGTTTGAGGAACCACCAAACTCAATCTGTTGGCTGAAAATGGTTAGAGAGGTTATACACAAACTTATACAAGTCATGAAACCATTATTAAGAGACAGCTCCCCATACCCAAAAAACACTAATTAATCAACACATAACAGAGATTTGCTGGGTTCACTAGAAAAAAAAAGAACATTATAGATCCATCTGGACTTAAATTATAAAGGTGACAAAACCTCATGCACAGACTTGACAAAATAACCTTGACTTACCCATTTATTGGTTGGTATGGGAATGCGTTCACATATATCCAGTCCAATTAGCTGTCACACTACCACATAATAATTCCAAGAAAAACAATTGATAAAAAATGGGAAAATTACAACGTTGGTCCACAGTGTATGTCATTAATCTGAAGTAGATCCAGATATTTAACAGTTCTACAATCTCATCTATGGATTTTGTATAAAACGTATGTGGCATACCACATTTTTTATAAAGAAAATACCACCTCCTTCGATGTGGCATGTGTGGCATGAATAAGATGTGTATCCACGTGACACGATCGCATCGCATACACCGCCATCAGTTTAGAACAACATTGATTAGCGAGCAAAAATTCAGGCTTTCTTCTTCTTTTTTTACGATGAGGCCACTACAACACAAAAACCCTATTAGGATGCTAAAGAGTGTCTGTTTCTATTGGGACACTTCCTTTCATGTTACACTTCTAAAACATTCCTTATCGTGAGTCCCTATAGATCTTGGGTCATTATATTAATCGACTCTATAGACAAGACATAGGGTTATTTTTATGCACCCCATTATATTAGATTGCTATTTTAATGTCCTAATTACACATGTATTGGGGGGTTTAATTTATAAGTGTCATAATATACATTTGTTAGGATACCTATAAATGTCTCAATAGTTTTAATATTTGGTCGCTTTATAATGTCCTAATTATAGTATATATTGGAACATTTTTTATATGTGTCACACAATGTTATGATGTTAAACTTTATAAGTGTCCCAATATACATTTTTTATGACACTTCTTATAAAAGTGCCCCTATATAAGTGTTCCTATATAAGTGTCCTAATAGGCCCCTTTTGTTGTAATGAGTTTATTTTCTAAGAATGGTTGGATTACTTATGTCGTTCCAGACTTACATGATTCTAATACTGTCATAATGAATATTTATGTAAAAAATATCTTTTTATACATAAGCCATTAATCAAAGAAATCCTAATCCAAATCAATATGGGCCGAGGCCAATTAGTATTAATGAGTTATAAATTCATTTCTCATATAATTACAATCTGGCCTTTTAGTCCAATAAATGAGATTTAAGCACCACATTTCCAACAAAAAAAAAAGTACTAGTTAACAAAAAAGAAATACATGGACTAAAATTGAAATAGTGACACATACCATAATCCATAATTCCCCATGGACTAGAAGTGCAACTTTCCTCAAGAATCCCATTATAAAATGGTTTCCCTATCTAATCACCCCTAAACATGAGGAGGGTTCACATGGGGTGCTGTGCTGGCCAATTAATTGCACAAAGACACCCACACACACAAAATATATATTACTCGGTCCCATTCAAATGTGCACACTTTTGGTCAACTTTCTCATGTCATGTTTGACCAACGATAACTTTAGTTACGTATATTAACGGTGTGTTAAAATTTAATATTTAGAAAATACAGCATGCAGAGAATCCAACAATATGTCACATAATGATATTGATATCTATATACTAGTTGAAATTTATGGTCAAACGTGTCTTGAGAAAGTTGATCAAAAAGTGTGCAGGTTCGGCTGGGACGGAGGCGTATTATATATTCCCCAATAATCAGAGGCTTCACAGACTTTGTCATTTCTGTCCATATACCACTCTTCTTCATTTCATTGGGCACCAAAACATTTTCCATAATCCCACATGCCCCTGGTCAGCAAAATCTGATCATCAAACCTTGACATAAAATTCAATCCCTATCCCTAATTCCCAATCCCATCTCATTCTTCTCCTTGATTATGGATATGGAGGTCATTCATCGCCATCGAGCTCAAGATTCTTCTTGTTTCGAAAATGTTGCTCAGTTTGCGGAGGAAGCGCCGGGAGACCTGCTAGAGAAATCATGGTTTTTCGGGAATTCGCTGGAGAGGAAAACGAGGATGATCAGGTGCCATTCTGATCCCTGTCCGAGCTCCAAGATCAGTGATGCAGTTGGGAAATCGTTTGAAGAAACCTATAAATCGTTGCAAAGGCTCCCGTTTCAATCTTCTGGTTTCATGAGGAGGACCCCTTCGTTGCCGGAAAATTCCGGCCGAAATCTTGCGAGAGGGATGAAATCACGACCTCCGCCGCCGCCGGCACCGCCGCCGCCGGCGAGATACGGCCTCTCCCGGGCCCCATCTCTGCCGTCCTCCTTAAACAACCATGATGAAATCCACGACGAGGAAGAAAGCGAGTTTTCGATGAGCAAGCTGATTCGGCAAGCGTCGCTAAAAACCCCAGAAAAAGCGCTGCCTTTGCCTCCAAGACGCATTCCCAAGGTACACAAATCCAATCCTCAATCTATGTATATGCTCATTAATGTAAATATTGTATTGGAAATTGAAGTGTAGGTTGAATTTCATCGACATTTTAAGTGGGAACAGAATATATGGGTTCAGTGGGTGTCGTTTTTGGATTCTGCACCAGTTAAAACATCCTAATTAACGTTGATTCGATGTTTTTTCAGGCCGCGGCACAGAGTTCGAGCGCGCCATCTAGGAATCGCCAAAGGGGCGCGAAAACAGAAAGCCATGATCAGGGGAAATCGAGTAGTTGTCCTCGAGCAAAGTTGGGGAGGTGTTCGAGCGATGCAATCACTGAAATGCACAAGGGGTTTAAGGATATGAGTTTGAAGAGTGAGGGCCAAGATTCGGGTCAGAGCGATGGCGAAGAAGCGAAGAAGGTGCATTCATCGGGGCATGAGAGGTGGAAGAAGTTGCAGAGGTCTGTTTCATCTTCGATGGAGAAAAGATCAGCAGAAGACATGAAAGCGCAGATCAAATTCTGGGCTCGAGCCGTCGCGTCGAATGTTCGACAAGAATGCTAATCGAACAAACAACTGACTAGTTCAAGTTCATATGATTCAGTTCATGTCACCTAATCCTGATCAATAATTATTATTATCAATGTACTAAGTTCATTTATGTTCTTGGCAGTTGAGGTTCTTGAAGATCATTAATTTCTCATTGAATTGTACTGTTTTTTGGCATGTGAGTTCTTGATCCACTTTTGCAAAATGTTGGGGGGAAAATAGAGCAAGTGCCATCCATTTCTATGGCTTCTTTAATTTTGGACCCTTTTAATCTGACAAACGAAATGGTAGCAAATTTAGTGAGGAAAATTGGCAATGAGCAATGATGACGAGGCTCAGAAACGAATCCTATCCCAAGTGCCATTGAGTAAAAGCCGAGTTGAGGAATAAACGGTCCAGTTTATGCTCTCGCTTTTTAATACCGTCACACTTTTCATTTTAGTATGTTACACTAATGCTATCTTTGCTGATAAAAATTGAATCTCTCTATCTTGCTCATTAGTTTATGCGCTCTTGACATACAGTTTTATCCACATAGTTTTGGTTAGTGTAAAAATATCAATTTAAATAGTAATATGTCAAATTTAAACTAACTGAAGAGAGGAGAAGGGGTTAAGATTTTCCACTTGGGGTTTTTTGTTCCTTTTTCTGTATTGTCACAATTTGTGTGTGTTTTTATTGTCACTTTTGGTTGGCTAAAGTACATTAGCAGTCCTTTTTGGGATACATTGTCATAAATATGATACAAAAAGTACCAAGAACATGTAGGAGATACTCTACCAGGTACAACATAATTTATGTGGTGGTTCAAGAAAGTGAGGGTGACACTCTAATAAGGGGTTGAGGTTAGCTAGTTTACCTGCTATGCAAGTTACTAAAATGGTCCATGATCATGAGAAACAAATGAAATTTACACTTTTCAATTTGCCTAAAAAGAGAAGGAAGCATGAAGCTATATCTACTTTAATTTATTCTAATTTTCTAATGCAGGTTGATCTAAAACAGAAAGGGAATTAGGATAGTGTGGAAGACTAGATAGAAATAAGGGATCTTTAGTGGCCCTTGAACTATTACCATCGTTCACCTTTGGTCTCTTTTTTGTTTTTGAATATTTTGATCCCTCAACTTACATAACTATTGAGTTGTGGTCATTCCGTCATGTCAAAGCATCAAATTTTATCACAGCGTCAGTTTTGAGGGCAAAATAGTCATTTTTCTTTTTTTTCCCCTTTCAACGAGCCCTCTTGAGAAATCCCAAGCTTCAAATCCGGAAACTGGTTTCCGACCCGCCGGAATTTTGAATTTGAAACTTCAATAAGATAAAATTTCAAATTTTAGCTCGTCGAAGTATTAGGAATCAGGAGGAGATGGATGGTAGAAATTCTCCCAGTTCCACATAGAGGAGGTATGCATGGAAGTGTTGGAGTAGTTTGAGGTGGGATTTTGGGGAGGAGGTGAAACTCGAGTTAAAGAGAATGTGGGAAAGCTATACCACTGCCATGAGCGGCACCGCCTGCTTCTTTTGTTGTTGGTGGGAAGAAGAGGAAAGGATGTGGGAGAGCTTGGAGGAAGCCACAGTAAGGGAATGGGCATGAGGAAATGCCACCGTCTTCAGCTAATGCTGTGGTGGCGGAGGTTGATGGCGAGTGGGTTTTAAAGGGATGCGGAGTAGGACTACCGAAGTGTGGTCAGAAGCGAAGAGGGGCTCCCCAATAGCAAAGGTGGTGAGCACTATCCCATTCAAGCTGGGGGAGCGGTAGTCGGAGTGAGCGGAAACGAGGTTGTGGTGGGCGTAAAAGGTGACTTTCATGAGGCGACGCTGCTCCTTGCAACGGTGGACGGTGTCCACATTGTCCAACTTGGAGAGTGAGGATGTAAAGAAGGAGGGGAATAGGAAAGGGGAATGGGAAAAAAGTAAAAATGGAAAATAACTATTTTGCCCTTAAAATTGACACGTTGACCAAACCAACGCTATGACCTGGTGGAATAGCCACGACCCAACAATTATGTAAGTTGTAGGGTCAAAAGTGTTCAAAAAAAGATACGGGGTCAAAGGTGAACGGTGGTGATAGTTTAGGGGCCACTGGAGTTGTTTACCTATAAATAATAGAAAGATTTTATAGAAATGTGCTAATATAATCCTATCTTTTGCATGAAAGTGTCAAAATAACATTGCAAAAATTAGAAAGTGTCAAACTAACTATAACTTATTGATGAATGTACCAAACTGACCCTAGACTGGTTTGACTTTTTTGTCAATGGGAAGTTTGACCGGATTTTGATCGGAATTCAATGAAAAGAAAATTTTTCCCCTTGAATCGAAAACAAGAAAAAAAATGAAAAAATGATAATTCTTAACACTTTTAGGGTTAGACACTACCATAGAGACACCCCCCATCTAGCACCGATTTTTTAGCACCAGTTTTGAAATTCGGTGCCAAAATTGTAATACCACAAGTTTTTATTTATTTTAACACTGGTTTTTAAAATGACTAAATTATTTTTTGGTCCCCTACAAAGTATCTTTTACTATCTTTTGGTCTCCATTTGCAAAACAACCCTTATATGGTACCCTACAAATTCAAAACAATGTTTTTGGTCCCCAAACCCAGATTCCGGCCAGATTTCTGGTTTTCGAGCGCACGTGCCGATCACGTGCCATTATTTCTGGTATGGTCAGGGAGTAATTTGGTAATTTCAAGGGCTCGACAGGGGTTTGAGTGCTCGAGGAAGGGATTCGAGTGCTCGAGGAAGGGATTCGAGTGCTCGAGGCATGGGTTCGAGGACTCCAGGCAGGTCGAGGGCTCCTGCCTCGAGTCCTCGAACTAGTCCTCAAACTTCTTCCTCGAGTCCTCAAACCCCTTCATCGAGTCCTCGAACCCCTTCCTCGAGTCCTCGAACCATTCCTCGAGCACTCGAATCCCTTCCTCGAGTCCTCGAACCCCTCGAACCTCGAGCACTCGAACCCCCTCCTCGAGCCCTGTCGAGTCCTCGAACTTACCAAATTACCCCTTCCTCAAACCCTGTTGAGCCCTTGAAATTATCAAATTACCTCCTGACCATACCGGAAATGGCACGTGATCGGCACGTGCGCCTGAAAACTAGAAATCTGGCCAGAATCTGGGTTTGGGAACCAAAAATAATGTTTTGAATTTGTAGGGTATCATCTAAGGGTTGTTTTGCAAATGGGGATCAAAAGATGGTAAAAGATACTTTGTAGGGGACCAAAAAAATAATTTAGTCTTTTAAAATTTTGGTAGTATTTTTTTTTTTAAATGGTGTTAAATTAACACCGATTTTTTAAAAAACCGACGCCAAAACCGGTGTTGGAAAAAAAATAGTACCGATTTTTAAAAACTGGTGCTAAAAATTTTAAAAATTCAATCTTCCCACCAAAAAAATTGCCAAAATGTTTAAAAGTTTAGTCTTCCCGCCAAAACAATTCAGCAAAAATTTCAAAAAGTTCTCTATAAATTTCAAAATTTGTTGCCAGAAATTTCATGGGCTGGGAGCAGCTGCGCGCAACCGCTCTAAGCTAAATTCTTTTTTTCTTAAAGTTCAAAGTTGTTCACTTTTTTTGTTGACTTTAACTAATAACTAAGTTGATTTAAATTAATCAACGATCAACCTTTATTGACCTAACGTATAAAAATAAGAATAAAAATATTTGGTATTAACTAATTAACGTTCAACCCTTAATTGATTTAGTATATATAAATACAACTTTAACTAGTCAATGGTTAATCCTTATTTGAGTTTCTACATGTAAACATTAAAAACTAAGTTGACTTTAATTAATCAACGGTAATTTCTTACTTGACTTTCTATATTTAAATACTAATAAGAGTAAATGACTTATGTGGTCTTCGAACTATCGTCATCGTTCACCTTTGGCCCTCCAATTTTTTTCCAATACTTTTGGCCCCTGAACTTACAATACTGGTAATTTGTGGCCATCCCGTTCGGTCAATCCATTAGTGTATGGTCAAAGCGTTAATTTTAGTAGTAAAAGTAACATTTTCCATTTTTCTTTTATTTGTTTCTTTTTTCCCCTTTCTCTTTTCATTTTCAATTTAACCCTTCCCAATTATTAAAAAAAGGGTAGGGGTTAATTTAAATATACTTATATCATCCAGGGGTCTGGATGCAAATTCCAAAAATCCTACTAAACCCTTCCCCTTACCCCAAATCGGCCACCATCAAACACTTCCCACCACCGCCAAAAACTCCACCCCACCACATTCATCTGCCTTAAATCTAGTCGGAAAACACTCATGGCCACTCTAAGCAATCCATTCTCTACCCCCAAGAACACTCGTTCTCTAACCTGTTGGCCAAGTCGTGGCAGAGCAATCACCCACAGAGCCAAGCTTCGTCACGTATCCACTGGAAGACCCTTGTGCCGCTCTCGCACCATCCCTGGCCCCTCCTACCACCACTTCCCCGCCAAAGACAACCGAAACAACCACCCGACTGAGGATCTGTGCTAGCTGATCCACGGTGGAAGACCGATTACTCTTGCCGCCACCAAATCCTTCCGGTGCGATGAGAAATCAGTTTAAAATCAGGAATAAAAATATGATTTCGCCTTATTCGCCACCGGCTCTAGAACTTAGCCTCAGAGGCAGACGATTCCCTCGACTCCTTCTTCGGTGACAAGCTTCCCATAGCTTCGACGGGAGTTGGCCACGAAGGGGTACAATAGTGAACTTTCAGCAAGGAGGAGGATAGTGAGTTGGATTTGTTTAAGGGCTGAGGGAGAGGCAGATGGTCGGAGGCGGTGGCAGTGGCGGGGATGAGAGGCTGAAGAGTGGCAGAGATGAGAGGTTGAAGAGTGGAAGGGATGATAGCCAGAAGTGGTGGTCCACAATGAAAAATTAAAAGAAAGGGAAAAAGGAAAATTAAAAGAAAGGAAAAAAGGAAAAGATAAAGATAAAAGAAAATGTCAATTTTGCCCCTTTAATTTAACGCTTTAGTCATACATTAACGGATTGACCGGACAAAATGGCTACAAATTATCAGTTTTGTAAGTTCATGGGCCAAAAGTATTGAAAAAAAAATGGAGGTCAAAGGTGAACGATAGTGATAATTCGAGGGCCACATAAGTCATTTGCTCTACTAATAATTAAGTTGACTTTAAAATCAACTCTTGTTTGACTTTATTTGTATATACTAATAAAATATTTGACATAACTAATCTAAGTTTGAAACTTTAGTTGACTTTTTATATATAAATATTAATAACTAGTTTGACTTTCACTAATCAACGATCCACTCTTACTTGACATTCTATAAATAAAAACCAATAACTAAGTTTACTTCAAATAATAATCAGTCAAGTCTTCCTTAACTTTCTATATATAAACACTAATAACTAAGTTGATTTTTTAACTAATCAATGATAAACTCTTATTTTACTTAATGTGTATATGCTAATAAAATGTGTATATGCTTATTTTACTTAATGTGTATATGTCAATGATAGGCATCAATCTTACGTGGCATAAATTTTAAGAGACCCCTTCAAATAGAGTTTTTATTCTTTGAAGCTTGAAGTGAGGCTGTCAACATTTAATTTTGGCCAAACTTTCTCATTTTTATACCTTTTCATTGAGGTCCTAACCATTTAATTGTTGACACGTCATATTAAAGTTGTAGTTCTAACGGTATCATTGAAGTTCAAAATTTAAAAAATACCGTCATTAAAAAATGTTTGATTACATCATACTGAACTTCTAATTAAAATCCGACATATGGAACCTAAATATATGGAAGACTCGCCTACCATTGGAGATGCTCTTACAAGTGGATAATTATTGAAAGTAAATTTAGTATACTACTGTAGTTATTTATTTATTGATATATACTCTATCTTATACCTTAAGATGCCATTATGATCTAAAGTATATTTGATTAAGCATTCAAGCATTATAAATGGTTGATCTAGAACTTGAAGCATAGTGTGTTTTGTCCTCTCATAGAATGTGGCAATATTCACTTAAAAAACATACTTATAACTTTAGAAAAATAACCATATTCATTATTAGATTAAAGATTTCATACTATAAAAATCAATTTGATCAACGTCAAAATACAAAGTAAAAGACACTTTTGGAAAGATGATCATAAATGTAACATAAAAGTGCAAAGAACAATGAGGAGATCATGTCCTAGGTAAGTAGAACATAACCTATGAGGGTGACATTCTTATAGAAGGCCATGGTTAGTTTACCTTATCAGTAAGTTGTTAATAAACTAATTAATGGTCATGGGAAACAAATGAGTTTGGCACTTTTCTGTTTGCCTTTCCGAAGGAACATCATCAACTTTTCAATTTAAGTGAACTTCAATTTAATTTGAATAGATGTCTTAACAATGATTTTATATATTTATAGAGCAATTACCGTATGTTTTAAAATTTAAACATTGTACTTTTTAAGTTAAATATTGTTCTATTTAATTTAAATATTATATTTTTAACTTTAAGAATATAATTTTTAATATAATATTCTTATATTTTCACATTCTAATATGTTTTATTATGAACTTATAATGTATAATATTTAAATTAAAATACAGTATTGATAATAAAAAGTACACTGATTCCATAATCTTGAAAAATGTTTCATTTTCTAAAATTTAGTCATCCATTTCAATTCAAAGTAAAAATAATTCATGAAGAGATATGAGAAAAGATACACATCTAAAGTAGTTCAGTCCTGTACTTCTTCTATCCCTTTTTTTGTTTCCTTTGAGGCACCAATAGTTGAGAGTTATTTATCTAAAATCTTCTCTTATATGATCTTGAAGGAAATTTTCTCGCTGGGAGTGCTGTGATTTACCTCCTCGGTTATGGGCATGGTGTCGTTGAGCGCAAGAGTTATCGCCTTTTGAAGGAAATTTCCCCTTAAATAGTTGATGTTTTAGTGATTTCCTGGTTGGTTGCTACCAATAACGGTCTGCGCAAAATTATGAGTGTCCACTATGCATAATTTAAGTACTTTCATTACTCCCTCCGTCCCAGGGCAATCTGGAGAGAGAAAATTTCTCTGCAAATTTGCCCCGGGTGAAATGACCAACTTCCCTTGCCTTTTAAATGCCTAGATCTGACTCCTCCAACACTAGGGTTCCGCCGCTCCTTCTCAAATCCCTCTGTCGCTGCCTCCTCTCAACTCCCACTGCCCCGCCTCCTTCTCAGGCTCCTCCCCAGCCACTCCGTTGCGCCTCTCTGTTGTCGTCCTCCCGGATCACTAGCATACAAAAGGCACTAAATCTGGCATACAAAAGGCAAAAAACCATCATTCACAATTCCACACTGAGAGTTCAGAGGAAAGAAAATGAGGCAAAAACAGAGGAAAATAAGCGAAAACCCTCGCTGATGTCGCTATCCAAACCCTCGTCGGTGTCGAAGCTAAAATCCCTCACCCCAAACCCTCTCCGGTGTCAAAGCACAAACCCTCGCCGGTGTCGCAACCCAAAACCCTCACCCCGACGCCAGCGTTGAAGACCCCAAATTGCCGATCAATGAAGATTGGAGAGAAACATATGATCGATGAAGATTGGAGACCTCAAATCGCTGGCGCACCAATAGAGGAGAGAAACATATGATGTAGATGAAGATTGGAAATGGGGAGAGATGAAGATTGGGGGGGATTGGAACTAGTTCTGCTTGCACAACACGATTGAACTACTCTTTATTGTACGGGATAATGAGAATAAGTGGATCGCTATATCACGACATATATTTTACTTGATTACGCCATATGTTTATACTATTTAATATACAATATGTATTTTAAATTTAATTTAAATTTAATTAATTAATATTAAATAAAAATTATTATTTATTTAATTAATACCTCTGCCGCTGCCTTGCGTCGCCGCCGCCGCCATCAGCCACCGCCTCCTCCTCCGTGCGCCACCACCTTCTTCTCTTCTTCTTCGTCGTCTTCTCCGGCGGTCTCTGCCGTGCGCCACCACCTCCTCCTTTTCTCTTCTTCCTCTTCTTCGACTCCTTCTCCTCTTCTTCTTCGACTCCTCCTCCTCTTCTTCTTCTCCGGCGACTCCTCCTTCTCCTCCCGCTCTCCTTCTCCTTCTCCTTCTCCTCCCGTTCTCCTATCCCCGCTCTCCTTCTCCTTTTCCTCCTGTTCTCCTCATCCAGTTCTCTGCCCCAATTCTCGGACCTGGTTCTCCTCTTGACCCGGTTCTCCTCCGCGCTCCGCCACTTCCCGCTTCTCTGCCGCCGCTTCAGGAGCCTTTCTCCTCTCCCGCTTCTCCGCCGTTCTCCTCTCGGGCTGGGTTTTGCTCGACGGGGACGAAGGAGAAGGAGAACGGCGGGGTTAGGGTTTCGCTCGACGGGGACGAAGGAGGAGAGACGGCAGGGCTAGGGTTTTGCTCGACGGGGCGAAGGAGAAGGAGACTCGACGAGGATAGGGTTTTGCTCGATGGGGCGAAGGAGGGACGGCGGCGGGGCTAGGGTTTTGCTGGGGATGAGGGACAGCAGCGGGAGGAGCTGGGGAAGCTGAGGGACGGCAAGTGGAGCTGAGGAAAGAGGCACGGTGGTGGCAGTGGCGCAAATAAGGCGATGGTGGCGCACAGCGGAAACCGCCGGAGAAGACGAAGAAGAAGAGAAGAAGATGGTGGCGCACTGCGGCAGCGGCGCTGGCGCACGGCGACGATAGTGGTGCACAATGGTGGCGCACGGCATCAGCGGCGTCGGCAGTGACCTCAAATTGTTTTTTTATTTTTGTTTTTTTTGAAAATTTGAAATTAGTATTATACATGTATATACATATTAGGGCGAAAACTAGTAAAATATAGAGCGTGATATAGCGACACTCGAGAATAATCGTAGATTACCCAATTAGTAGCCCTGACACTCTATGTCTATGAATTCCTATTACATGGAAAATTCTATTTTAGCCTTGTATCCCAATATTTGCAAATCAAAAGCTTTTAAATAAAATCAACTAGTTGCATTTGGAAAGTGGACTTAGAACTCTAACCCAAGAATCAGTTTTGGAGATGCAGATGCTCTTATGAATTCATGCAAAGTTGTTCAAAGCTCCATTCCATCTTTCTATTAATCAGCATTCCATTTCTTCTCTTTAAATCCAAAAACTTTGCACTATTAGTCACCCTCCATAAACTAAAGCTGCAGAGAGAATCAAGAGCAGCAAGACATCAAGGCAGCATGGCAACATCGAACCTTATCTTCCCAGCTTCATATCAGATCAGACTTGGCAGGGGAAGAAACTCAAATTTAACACCCTGAGCAGTAAGACAGTACGGCAGACAATAGCATATGAAACTGAACTTCATGAGACATATAAAGTACTCCATAGTCCATACTACTAGTATATATCTCGGTGATCACCTATTTCAATTAGATCAGCAAATCAACTAAACTAATTAACAAATTCTGCACAACAGAAGCTAATTTAACTTGTCAAAATTGGACCAGAGCATGAAGACAAAGCCACCTCTCCACGGGATATAGAGCTGGAGCTATAACCGACCACTAAGCACATTGTCAAATGGAAGATAAAGATCATTACTATCAAGAAAACAAGATAGCTAAGCCCCAAAGTAAACCTCAGCGTGTTTAATATGCACACGATATAATCTAGGTAACCTCTTACATGAAGGATACAAGAAAACTAAACATCAAAGAACCGAGGATGTCAATGAGGAAAAAGTACAATGGTTCTGCTACATATTAAACCAAGAAGATGTGATCAGATCACTACTTCAAAACCCTAAGCAAGTCCAACCCCATATAAACCAGAATCCTAAGCCAAATGGCACACATTAACCATTCAAAAAACTAATAAGTTCATCTTAGCTACCCAAATTATCTAATGGTTAATAAAGATCATTAGTAGGAGTATCAAGTAAACAAGATAGCATAGCATTAAAGGTGAAACAAGCATTACCCCAGCCGCGACATCTAGCATTCAAATCAAGAAGAGGCTT
Organism: Rubia yunnanensis; assembly: GCA_037428765.1. NCBI lineage: Eukaryota > Viridiplantae > Streptophyta > Magnoliopsida > Gentianales > Rubiaceae > Rubia > Rubia yunnanensis. Next base: position 9,581,771 of record CM075070.1, read on the forward strand.
CTTGTCAGGTGAGCTTACAGACCCCAAATCCCTCCACCTCATCCCTCTGGCTACCAAGTATAAGCATATGCGATTTGTTCTTGACTATTTTCAAAATATCCGAGTTAGTATCCTCAAATAACCCTCAATAGAAAATCCCAAGTTAGTATTCTCAAAATCCATTGTTCTTATGTCTCTAGGTAATACCATGGTACCTTTAGAAGAAGAGGTATTATCGTATTAGTTTACTTGTGTCATCTGTTAATACTACGTACTATAAACCTATAGGCATGTAAACTCTAGCTAGAACTGATCTCATAAATGCAAGAATCAGCCTTTCTGCTTCTGCTAGTCTTTTTCAGCTTGTTTCACACCATCCTCCTTATCATCAGAACCCTCGATGCTTCCTCACACAAATCAGATGAGTTACTTCAAGTCTTCAATATACATAACTACAATTAAATGTAATTTCCCATCTTAGTGAGACCTCTTATCTGATTCCTGAGTTCCATTATACGAGGTTCCTTTTCCAAATTTTCTCCTGCATTAAATGATGAATCATCTTACATACTGTTCAACATGTAGAAGACTAGAAAAAATCAAAGTACTTACTAGCAAGTTGCAGAGTCTCATTTCGAAGATCATCCCTCAGCTACGAATATGACAAAACGGAGACCAAATGTTAGAAATTTGTTTTAAAAAAATATGTGAATACAGAGATAAAGCAATTACAGAAATGATGGAGCCACGTGATCTTCAACACAGAATCGCCAACAGGTTCCATTGTACATGAGCAGACAAAAACACTATAATTTAGCAAAATATATACAAAAACTCATATGACTCTGATACATAAGACATAGAAAAACAGTAATGGAGACCAAATTCTCTCATATATCGCTTATTTACAAAAGCAAACAAAGATTCTCATTTTCTCTACGCAGAAGACTCCAAACGCAAAGTTGATACAAAACTATTCTAAGAAATTGTGTGTTGCAAAAACAAAACAAAACAAAACAAAATAAAATACAAGTGAAAATGCAGAACCATTACAGGCAACTTACGTTGTTCTGAGTTCTCAGAGGTTGACTAAGTCAACATCAAAGAGGGGCAGTCGGTTGACTAAGTCAACGTCGGAATGTTGACCTGGGGCTGACGTAGTCAACATCGGATGGGTTGCTGCAAGCTTGGATTCAAATTCGGGCCCAAATCACTGCAACTCCCAATCCCAACGGTCAGAATTAGGGTTTCATTTTCTCCCATATAATCACCAGATTCACAGCCTAAACCAACAATTACTCATTCTTCCACAATCTCCCAATCAGCATTCTCCAATCTCCCACAAACATCCATCATAAAAAAAAAACATTCTCCAACAAATCCATCATGGATGCAGATCCGGAAAGCAATGGCAGTAGCGTCTCTGAGGAATTCGAAATGATGGATCTGGAATATTTGCCGGACTTGGAGATCTATGACGATTTGGGCATCCATGCTTTTGTTCAGCATTTTCTTGAGGATGAGGTGAATTTCGATGATGCCCAGATTGATGAGTTGGGCGATCCTTTTCAAAGTTTTCTCGAAGATGCGGTTGATTTCGACGTTGTCATACTGCCTCCGTCGGATAATGCTCAGACTGAAGAATCCATCCGCCGACATCTCAATACTCGAATTTTCTTAGTGAGCGGCGCTGAAGAAGAAGGGCTTTCTGATGGGCTTTGTGCGATTTGCCACTGTGATTTCTCCGATGGCGAGGAAATAGGAGAGCTTGATTGCCGGCACGAATATCACGCATCTTGCATAGAAGCCTGGCTGCTGCGCAAGAACCAGTGTCCTCTCTGTCGGAAAACTGCAGTGAAAGAGTTAGAAACTTAGAATAGAGAGAGAAGATGCCTTCTTTTTGTAGTCTAACTGCTTCTAGTGTAGTAGTGGTTTTTTCCATTTTTGTAATTGTTTTTGCAGTAGTACAGCTCGTACATATTCTTTTTGGATAAATAATAAATAAATGGATAATTTTTTTGGATTACCTTATTGTTATTTTCCCCATGTTTCTTTGATCTATGATGGCTTGAGAAGGCATACAGAGTATTTAGCATTTGATTATTTTGCACAAGTTTATGACTTAACTGTGTTTGATGATTCTAAGTTTGTTACCTAATGAAAGCCCACATGAGTTTCTTTTGGTTGTTACACGTTTATGAACATTGTTTTAGTAGTCATTGTTTCAGTAATCAATTCAAGGTTTTTTCGATATATATTGTGTAGAATAGTTTCTTGGAAAAATCACTTCTAGTAATTAGAGTAAATTTTGTTTTGTATTATAGTATGTTGTTGCCCATCTTCACCAGAAAAAGAAAAAAGAAAAAAAGAACCTGCAGGTGTAAAAGAGTTACTTGACCAGTTTTAATAAAATGAAGATATTCGATCACATGATTTCATTATCCGTTAATATGAAATTCAATCACGTGCTCACAATTCAGCCCGATCATCTATACAGAGATTAAATCAACGCTATTTTGATTAAAATGATCAAAACAATGTGTTTTTGTCTCTATATAAATTTAACATGATTGATTTACAACGTTAGTGTATGATATGTTCGTAATAGGGAATAATTAAAATGTAAACATGCCACATCCACAAACAGCAAAAACAACCTCCATGACAGTATGATACCGTGCAAACAACAATCTTTCAGAAAATGTTTCAGAAACTCTTCGACAAGAAAACTTCACAACAATATTCATCTTAACTACTTGCATTTGGAAAGTGGACTTAGAACTCCAACCCAAGAATCAGTTTTGGAGATGCAGATGCTCTAATGAATTCATGCAATGTTGTTCAAAGGTCCAATCCATCTTTCTTTTAATCAGTATTCCATTTCTTCTCTTTGAATCCATAAACTCAAGCTCCAAAATTTGCACTATTAGTCACCCCCCTCCATTAACTAAAGCTGCAGTGAGAATCAAGAGCGGCAAGACACAAGGCAGCATGGTAGCATCAAACCTTATCTTTGCAGTTTCATATCAGATCAGACTTGGCAGGAAAATAAACTCAAATTTAACACCCTGAGCAGCAAGACAGTATGGCAGACCATAGCATACGAAACTGAACTCCATGAGACAAATAGACTAAAGTACTACTAGTATATATCTCGGTCATCACCTCTTTCAATTAGATCATCAAATCAACTAAACTAATCAACAAATTCTGCACTACCAAAACTAATTTAACTTGGCAAAATTGGACCAGAGCACGAAGACAAAGCCACTTCTCCACGAGATATAGAGCTGGAGCTATAATCGACCGCTAATCACATTGTCAAATGGAAGATAAAGATCATTACTATCAAGAAAACAAGATAGCGAAGCCCCAAAGTCAACCTCAGTGTGTTTAATGTACGATATAATCTAGGTAACGTCTTACATGAAGGATACAAGAAAACCAAACATCAAAGAACCGAGGATGTCAAAACTGAGGAAGAAGTACAATGGTTCTGCTATTTATTAAACCAAGAAGATCTGATCAGATCACTACTTCAAAACACTAAGCAAGTCCAACCCATATAACCCAGAACGTAAGCCAAATGGCACACATTGATCTTTCAAAAAACTCATAAGTTCATCTCAGCTAACCAAATTATCTAATGGTTAATAAAGATCATTAGTATGAGTATCAAGTAAACCAGATAGTATAGCCTAAAAGGTGAAACAAGTGTTACCCCAGCCGTGACACTTAGCATTCAAATCAAGAAGAGGCTTCTTGTCAGGGAGCTTACAGACCCGAAATCCCTCCAACTCATTCCTCTGGCTACCAAAAGTATAAGCACATGCGATTCGTTCTTGATTATTTTCAAAATTCTCTAGTTAGTATCCCCAAATAACCCTCAATAGAGAATCCCAAGTTAGTATTCTCAAAATCCATTAATCTTATGTCTCTAGGCAACACCATGGTACCTTTAGAAGAAGAGGTATTATCGTATTAGTTTACTTGTGTGATCTGTTAATACTACGTACTATAAATCTAAAGGCATGTAAACTCTAGCTAAAACTGATCTAATAAATGCAAGAATCAGCCTTTCTGCTTCTGCTGGTCTTTTTCAGCTTGTTTCACACCATCCTCCGTATCATCAGAACCCTCGATGCTTCCTCTCATTTTCTCCTATACAAAGGGCAGCCTTCAAGGTAGCCAACTGTTGTTCTCTTCGAGCGGCAATCTGATGCGTCTGCTTCTCTCTAGGAGCCATTAACCAAACAATTTAGCTTAAAAAGCAAATATGCACAGCACAGAGTAACTCAGCAGCACAACATCCATATCGCACAAGCAGTTACGGCTAAGCAGGTGAGACAGCAAATGAGAGACAGCTAAAACTGCGAAACTCTCCTATCTTAACAGTTAATACTTTCGAAAAATACTTACTTCACTGCACATAGAAACTCAGAAGCAGAATATTCTAACCACAGAAGTTATTCCAGCTAATCACGAAAGCATAAAACATCAAACAAACTGCAAAACTGATAGCTAAATTAAGCATCAAACATCAAGCAATTCTTCCTACATTTATCAGTCTATTCAAATCGATATCTAGTAAATCAGTAGATAATGCTACTCACTTAGCGAGAACCGGTGCCTCGAAAGACTCGAGAGTGTCGCAAGCCTCGCGGAGCTTTTAGGCGACCTCAGCGTCGGCGTATCCTTGATCCACGAGCTTCTCTTCCAGGACGAGAAGCTTGAGCTGGATCATGCGCTTTCGTTCGTGCTCCAGGATCTCCGTGTTAGCCTTTCGCAAGACACGGCGGTGCCCTGGCCGTCGTCGAAGCCGTGGATGGTGGAAGTTTCCACCGCTGCCTTGTTATTTTTTTGCTTTACGAAGAACTTGTTCGTCTGGATGTGGCTGTTCGTCCCCGAGCCTCGTGGCGTCTGGATGCCGATTCTGTTGCACATATTGGGTGGATTTCGGCGGTTTCTGTCTTTCTTCTTTTTCAGAGAATCTGAAGAACCCTAGATCGAATTTGAATAACTCTGTTTTTAAGGGGGAAATATAGTAGTATCCGATTTTGGGCTCGAAAATTTGGGGGCAAATTATAAAACGCCCCAAATTTAAAATAATCGGTTTAATCGGATTAAATAGTTAGACAAACTCTTGGGGAAGATAAGATTTAATTAGAATAATAAAAGGTAAAAGGTCTTAGTTGCAATATTAAAAATAAACTATGCAACGTTTAATAGTTATAAAGTTTATAACATGATTCATGCAACCCAAAATTTTTATCTTTATTTCTTCTAGTTTGCACTTTAAACCTTAGTTTTTTTAATGTATTATGGAAAGACCGTCTTTCAAGAGACGGTCTCTTTTTATTATATCAAATTTCAGGTATTTTTATAAAAGAAAAGAAAATTTAATTTCATGTTACTAGTAACGTCTCGTATCGTTTGAAAGAAGAAATCTTGGGGGCGTGGTCATACATGATATTGAGACTCACTCGGATTCTCTAGGAATCCAACGTGGTAAATTCACACGTGTTTCTTCAAAAAGGTGTTGTATCTGGTTAATAATGTCAACACGCAAGAGTGATGGTCCAACGTCGCCACGTACCATACGAATTACAGTCATCGCATCGCCCATAATCCAAGTCTCGCTGGCATTTGCCCTGCTGCCATTTAATTGCTATCGTGTGTTCAAAATGACCATCTTCATCAATCTGCAGTAGACCAACAGTGTGTAGCTCTTCCATCTTTCCTGCATCAAACAAAATCTAACTTCCTTTTCCAGCAGGTGGAGTAGAGCATGAGTGCGTAGTTCATTCGAAGCTATTTTCGCTCACTAATTTGCTTCTGTGAAGCTTCTCTGATTTAACGCTAGTCCAGCAGCCATCATCTCCGGGGACAAGCATCTGTTTTCAAAGGTCTTTTGATTTCTTTGAAACCAGATCGCATCACAAACCATAATTATCAGCTCTGCATTCTCTTCGTCGCAAGTCTCTAACAATCTCCTAAACCACAGTTCACCTATGTTCATTTTCGCTACGTCAATTGTTGCTTGCTTAGCAAGGAATGTCCATGCTTCAACCGCATATCAGCATTCAAAAAAGAGATGGTCAGTCGTTCCATCCTCCTCGTCGCACAACGCATAAATTTCAGGTATTCAATTCAATTTTAATCGGACTGACCTCTATAAGGATTTGAAATTGAAATCAATTCAAATTATCATTTAAAATTTAATAAACCAAATCAAATTCAGGATTCAAATTACAATTGAATTTGACAAAATTCTGGGAAAGACCGTCCTTCCATAGGTTATGAAAAGACAAGTTTAATTAGAAGGGTAATAAGCAAATATAACCATATATGTTGAGGAAAGTGCAGATATAACTCTCAATTGTTTTTTAATACAAATATAACCCTGGCTATTGAATGAAAGTGCAAGTATAACCCTTCGACCATGATTTCGGCGACGACTACAAATTTTGGTCACTGACTCAATTGAAAAGACTAAAATACCCTTATGACCCATGCCTTAAACTAGAAGGACAATTATGCCCTTATTAACGCCGAAAAAACTCAAGTCAAGTTCATGATCCCGGGGACCATCACCGCCATCGCCAGGCCACCACCACCCCGCTGCTACTGCTCCCGACCAGATTCTTCCTCAGCGCAGCCCTTTTCTGGAACAGGGTCGGCTGGGCTCCACCACCACCAAAGCCCCGCCATCACCATTCTTCCCTCCTCCGCTCCCTAAGTCCACCTCTGCCACCATTCTTCCCTCCTTGGCAACTATAGAATCGGAGCCCCACCACAATAGAACTCATGCCCTAGCACCACCTCGTGTCACTCCGCCCTAACGTCACCTCGCTATAGCGCAACCTTACGCCACCCTGCCATAGCGCCACCACCTGCCCAAACCTTAGTGCCACCTCATGCCACCCCTCCCTAGCACCGCCACCACCTACCCTGAACCCTAGCACCACCTCGAACCCTAGCACCACCCCAAAAAACCAGCTCCGCCGGCGCCGACAATCCCAACACAACCACATCCCAGCCCTCCACTGAAACCCTAGCTCCGGCCACCACCACCACCATTTCCGATGCTGCTCAATCAATTGCCAGAAAATTGATGAATCCACAACGCCACCGACGAAGCCACCAACCCTAAAATCGTTGAAACAGATTGGGTAAGAAAAGAATGACGAAGAGGGGAAGGAGAAGAGAAACAGTGGAGAGAAAGAAAAGGGCCTGGGAAAAGACGAGAAGAAGAAAAAAATGAAGAAGAGGGCTTTAGGAATGGGAATGTAATTTCAGTGTTTTTCCAATTTTTTATTTTTTTACAGAGGGTCAAAATAGTCTTTTCACCGTATTTCACCCTCCAACTGCCTAAAAAGGTTATATTTGCACATAACCAGAATAGATAGGGTTATATTTGCACTTTCAATTAGCATAGGGATATATTTGCACTTTCAATTAGCGCAGGGTTATATCTCCACTTTCGTTAATTATATAGGGTTATATCCGCACTTTTCTCTAATTAGAATAATAGAGAGATAAAAAGTTTTAGTTGCAATATTTAAAATATAGAGTTAAGTGCCCATATGACCCTATGTTTTGGTCGAAAGTGTCAATATGACCCCGTAAAGTTAGAAAGTGTCCGACCATATGTTTTGCTCGAAAGTGATAATTCAGCTCCGGAGGTCTCAATTTGGCTGGAATTATGTGAATTGGCTATTATACCCCTATTTTAAAAAATATATAAATTCAGAAAATGTGAGAGGACAGTTATGCCCTTCCACTTTCTTCTTTCTTCTCTCGATTCCAGTCTAGCCTCATCTCAATTCCTTCACCTCATCTCGATTTCTTCACTTTCTTCTTTCTTCCAGAGGCGTCGGCGTGGGGCAGGTGGCGTGGGCCGATCGTCGCCAAGCTTCCAGAGGCATTTTCATGGAGATATCCACTTTCCGGCGCTTGGCTGAGCGGCGCCGAAAAATGGTGGCAGATGGTGGCGTGTGGCTGGATGGTGGTGTTGCTAGGGTGAGGTAATAAGGTATGGTGGCGGTGGATCGGTGGCGTTGCTAGGGTAGAAGATGAGGGTGGGTCGTGGCAGGGCTAGGGGTGTTGAATGGTGGTGGCATTGCTAAGGTAGAAGATGGGGACGAGTGTGGCGGGGCTGGGGGTGTTGAATGGTGGTGGTGTTGCTAGGGTGAGGTGGGTTAGGGGATGGTAGCTGTGAATCGATGCCGAGCGGTGGCGAGGAGGAATAAAGATAGGGCGAGCGGTAACGGGTGGAAGCCTAGGTGTTTGATAGGTAGAGCGTTGAATTTGATAGGATCAAAGATTCTCCGTCGACGTTGACTTTCCATATTAGATCAGCACCGAAGTTGACGTAGGAGCGGCGATAGTGCCACCTCTTGAAAGCTCCGATAATTACAGATCTTCGAGATCTCTGCCGTATGACCCGTATGTCTCAGGATTTTGAGATCTCGCCAAGAAAGCTGAGCTTCCGTAAAAAAAAGCTTCAGTCGGGAAAAACTTCCATCAATTTTGAAGCCCCACTTTGAAATGTTGTTATGAACTCAATTTTGGCCTCTGTTTACTCAATTTCGAAGCTTTGAGAAGGCCCGTCCTTGAGAGTATTTCTCTCAGACAAATGCTTGGATTATTTAGGCACTTTCTAAAAAAAATCTCATTAAATGTTTTCTGACAATTTTCTCAGTAAATCCAGATTCCGGCGACGGCAGTGGAGCTGCAGTGATCCTACGGTGGTGGTGGTGGAGTGGCGGTGACCTGGCGGAGGTGGTAGCGGAACAGGCGGAGGTGATGCTAAAGATTGTTTTGAAGATGAAAAAGAAGAAGAAGAAGGTGGTGCGGAGGGGCATTCTTGTCTTTAATTTTTTAGATTTAAGACTATGGGTATTTCAGTTCTTTGTGTATTAGGTCAATGCCAAGAATTACAAAGTCAACATCGAAATAGTACCAAAAGGTTATATCGGAACTTCTGCTCCAAAACATAAGGTTATAATGGCACTTTCTGATCTTGCAGGGTCATATTGGCACTTATGACCAAAACATAGGGTCATATCTGTACTTTATCCTAAAATATATTACGCAGCGTGCATTAGTTATAAGTTTATGACCCGATTAATGCAAATCAAAAATTTTATTTTCATTTCTTTCCAAGAATTTACCTTGAATTATAATACTTCATCTGAAACTAATCTAAAAATCATGTGAGTCCGTCTCTTGAAATACCGTCTTTCCATAAGTTATGGAAAAACTAAGGTTTAAACTGCAAATTAGAAAAAATCAACGGAAAAATTTTTGGGTTGCATTAATTGAGTCATTAACTTATAACAATTGCACATTGAATAATAAGTTTTTAATATTGTAACTAAAATATTTTATCTTTCTATAATTCAAGTTCAACCCCGTCTTTCCATACTCCCTTTGTCCCAGCTCGAACTTCCTACTTCACTTTATGTCACTATTCAGTGTCCAATTTTGACCACATATTTGAATAGATTTATATATATTCAATAATGTTATTATATATGATATGATTGAATTTGTCGTAACAAGTAGTTTCTTAATGTCAACTTTTTATTTGCCGTTATTATACATAGTTAAACATATTAATGGTATTTTTTTGACAACCGTGAAAAAGATTACATGAAATTTGACGTGGGGCGGAGGAAGTATGTCTGTAGAAAGATTACCTTTCCCAAAATTTTATCAAATCACGTTCAAAATTCCATTCGAATATTAAAAAATTGTACATTATGATGGAGATGCCAAGGGGACTATCACCATAAATGAAGACATTCCACGACTTGATCAAACATTTAAAGGATATGTTCGAGATCCTCTAAGTGACATGGCAGGACCTATGACTAGGTCAAGGACTAAGCTTATGGATGCTGCTTTAAATGCTTTGATTGATCGCCTTTATGATGAAGAATTGAAGAAGGAGTCACCATCGACATCTTGGATTCATTATTCAAGATTGACGACGAGTTGAAGACATCATGAAGAACACTATACTCTTTTTTCCCATTGGGTTTTTAATGAGGTAGTGTGATCACTGTAAAATAATGTCATTTTGGGTTTATTGGACTGATAGCTCGGCCATGTGGGCTTTGAAGAGCTGAATTTCAAAAATACAGTCCATTAAGATTTAGTATATTCAGTTTTATTCTGATTAGAATTATATTTGGTAAGATTAGATAAGGTAATATTCTTCAAGGTTACTTCTTGAAGAATTCAACCTGATTACCTTAGATTACCAATTATTTTAGGTATTTTAGTTAGATGTGGTTTTAGCTTCTTAAAGCTGCCATAAGTCGATTCAGTTTCCATTTGTGATTAGGGTTTGAGGCAAGATTGTAACCCTATAAAAAGGGAGGCCATATGGACGAATTTGACAACCTTTCATCAATCAAATATACAACCTTTTGAGTTCATACTCTTTGCTTGCGAGCTAATCCATTGTTGCTTAACCCCGAGGGCTAGTTAAGTATCAATAAACCTTGTAATGTGATCCCGAGGGCTAGTTAGAGAGCAAGTCGAAGTTAGGCGTACCCCGAGGGCTAGACTCCTGAATTTCGTGCGAGATAGTGCGGGTTTGCAGATCCCTTCACTAGATCAAAGATATTAATTCCGCAAATCGTGAGTCTTCGCAAGGAGATTCATATCAGTTGGTATCAGAGCAAAGCGAAGGATCGACTGAGGCCGGAAAAAAAAAGAAAAAGAAAAAAAGGGGTTTCGAGTTTGCATTAATTTATTTTCATTTTTTAAAATATATATATATATACTCTTTCATGTCGTGTTTTAACTGTGTTTGTTTGATCTTTCTTACCAGGAGGATTGAATCTAGAGTCGAATGACGTCGAAGGGTCTGGGAGTTAGAATACTTCGGTATTACTATCCGCCTTCACCTTCATCAATCGAGCCAGGAGGACGTCGAAGGGTCTGAGCGTTAACAAGTATTATCCGTCTTCTCCTCCCGGTCAGTTTCGTACTTTTTAGTAGCTCAAACAGTTTATGTGCTTGTGATATTTTCATCAACTCTTCTGAAAATTATTGCATGCTCATAATCCTATTTGTTTTCGTTATCGTTCTTTGATTCCGTGATCTAGAATTGTTCTTTGATTCTTGATTACACCTTATTAAAAAAAAGAGTCTTGTGTCGTTTCCATATATATAGTGACATATTCTTGATCCTTACGATCTTGAATACCTCGAAGTTCATTGGAATCAAGAGGAAGTTGTCGTTGTTTTCTTATTCCAAGTTTTGTAGGCGATTCTTGTGTCCATACATGTGGTCGTTCGCTATCTTTCTTTTCGATATAAAACTTCCTTAAGTTAGTCACATGCCACGTGTTAGGGACTGTTGTGCCATCCATTCTTTCTAACTTATAGATGTTGGACTTATGAGCCTTCATGACTTTGTATGGTCCTTTCCACTTTGGGCATAGCTTTTCTCGCTCTTCAGCCAAGCTGGTATCATTTTTTCTCAACACCAGATCATCAATTTGAAATTGCCTTTCCTTCACTTTTTGATTGTACGCTATTTCCACTCTTTCCTTGTATTTAGCTTCCGTGATATTTTCCAAGTTTCTTTGCTCCTCCAGTTCGTCTCGTTCTAGCTTCGGTGATATTTTCCAAGTTTCTTTGCTCCTCCAGTTCATCTCGTTCTAGCTTTAACTCATCTGGATTGTTCATCTGCTTATAATTGCTTATCATGAGATTTGAATTTCCAATTTCTACGGGTATGACTGCTTAGTGACCGTACACCAAAGCATATGGCGTCTTCTCCATTAGCTGTCGGATGGTTGTTTAATACGACCATAGCCTGTTCGGTAGCTTATCCACCCATCCTGTTCGCTCTCCTTCTAATCGCTTCTGTATCCCTTGAACTATGGTCATATTTGTCACTTCCACTTGGCCATTAGCTTGAGGATGTTCCATGGAGGTAAACTTCTAGGTAATCCCAAGCTTTGAACACCAGTCGGTGAATACCACACTTGTGAATTTCATGTTGTTATCCGTGACACTAGTCTGCAGTACTCCAAAGCGACACACAATGTTTTCCCTTACAAACTTCCTAGTGGTATTGGTTGTGACACGTTCTAATGGCTTAGCTTCAACCTACTTTGTGAAGTAATCGACCGCTACCATGAGGAACATAGTGTAGTTTTCTCCTCTTGGGAATGGTCCTACTAAGTCTATCCCCCACTTGTCAAATGGCCAGGGTCCGTAGATTCTTGTCAAAGTTGATTACGGCTTATGCAACAGCGAAACCATGATTTGAAAACTCTTACACTTAAGGACGAAGTTGTGTGCATCAGAGAACATAGTCAGCCAGTAGTACCCTGCTCAGATTATTTTTCTAGCTATCATTCTAGCTCTATGGTACGTTCCACATAAGCCTTCATGAACTCAGTTGCCTTTGTTGACCCTGCACATTTTATCTATGGGGACAAGAATCCTTTTTGTACAATGTCTCATCCTCGTAGGCGTATTTAGTGGAACGCAATTCCAACTTTCTAGCATCCACCTTATCTTTTGGAAAGATCCCTTTTGCAAAGAAATCCATTAGCGTAGTCATCCAGCTTGCTTCATCCTTTTGGATTGTTAGCACCACCGTTGATATGGTGTTTCTAACTGGGATAACCTCTATCATGACATCTCTCTGCTGAGTTAGGGAATCAAACCATGCAGTCGCTAGCTTGCTTAATGCGTCTGCATGGGTGTTTTTGCATCGAGGGACATGTTTTATGTCAAAATATTCAAGTTGGGCTACGAGTTGTTGTACCTTCACCAAATATTTCATCAATTGGTCTTCTCATACCTCATAGTCACCTCGCACTTATTGGACTGCAATTAGTGAATCACTGGATACTCGGACACTTCTTACTTTCATTCTGACAGCGATATCAAATCCACAAATTAGAGCTTTGAATTATGCTTCATTGTTGGTAAGCAAGAAGTTGAATCGTAATGAGTGTCTATGTTCGCACCCATTTGGGTCTACTAAAAGCAGTCATGCTCCAAATCTTTCCTTGCTTGATACGCCATCAACGAACAGCGTCCAAACCGTCTATTCCCATTTTGTCTTACCTTTTTCAATCCTGAAACTCTAATGGATACTCGCCCTCTATTTCTCTTCACATGACATCTATACAATGAAGTCTGCTAATGATTGAGCTTTGATTGTTGTTCTAGGTTGAAATTGTATTTCAAATTGACCTAGTTCCAGAGCCCACTTTGCCAATATGCCTGAAGACTCTGAATTAGAGAGGGTGTTCTTGATTGGGGACCCTGTGTAAACTACTATGTTGTGGCTATGAAAGTATGTTCTCAATCTCCACGCCGAATAGACCAAAGCCAAGGTTAGCTTTTCTACAGGCATATAAGATGTCTCCGCTTTATGCAGGATTCTGCTGATGTAATAAACTGGAACCTGTCTCTGCCCTTCCAAGCAAACTAACATAGAGATGACACCGTTTTGTGAGATTTCTAAGTACAAGTATAATGTTTCTCCAGATACGGGCGATTTCAGCTTCACTTGAAGTTGGTCTTTTAACCCCCCATATGCTCTCTGACAGTCTTCGCTCCAGTTAAATTTCCTTACCTAACTTAGCACGTCAAAGAGTGAGAAATGCTTCTCTGCAGCCTTTGATATGAAACGACTAAGCGGTGCCAATGATCACATTAAGATTTGTACTTCTTTAACTGTTTGCAGTTGGAGAAGATTCATTATGGCTTGTATCTTGACTGGGTTAGCCTCTATACCCTTTGAGGAAACCTTGTACTCCAAGAACTTTCCAGCCCCCACTCCAATTACACACTTTTTAGGGTTGAGTTTCATCCCTATGTCCTTTAAAGTGTCTAAAGTTTCTTTCAAGTCTTCAGCAAAGTTTCATACCTTCTTACTTTTGATCACCATATCGTCAACGTACGCTTTAATGTTTCTCCCTATTTGGCTTCTGAACGCTTGGTCAATCACCCTCTGGTATGTCGATCCCGCATTTTTGAGCCCAAATGACATCTTCACATAACAAAAAATTCTAAAGCTTATTATGAAGGCTATTTTCTCTGCATCGTCTGGGTTCATCTGTATCTGGTGATATCCTTTGTATGCATCCAAGAAAGCCAAGAATTCGTGTCCTGAGATCGCTTCCACCAATTCATCGATATTTGGAATAGGGTAGGAATCCTTTGGACATGCTTCGTTCAAATTTACAAAATCAATGCACATCCTCCAAGCATCGTCTAACTTCTTCACCATGACTGGATTTGCTAACCAAGTTGGGTATATAAATACCCTTATTATGCCGGCTTGCAAAAGTGATGTAACATCTTCTTTGATCGCTTTTGGTCTATTGCTAGCAAAGCAACGCTGTTTCTTCTTAACCGGTTTAACTGAGCTACTGACATTCAACGAATGGGTAGTGATGTCTGGGCTTACTCCTCCCATGTTTTGTACGTCCCATGCGAACATATCCATGTGGCTTTGAAATATTTGAATTACCTTTGCATTTTCTTCAGCTGGAAGATGTTTTCCAACCTTCATGCATTTGGAGTCATTTTCAGCATCTAGGTTTGCTAACTCCGTTTCTTCACCTAGGTCAGCTGATTCATCTAAATGTTCTAGTAAGCCTCCTCCTGAAATGGTGTTAACTAGCTTTATCTTTTCTCCTATCTTTCCTACCTTCATCACTATAATCGTGCATTGCCTAACTGTCTGCTGGGTTCTTCTAATTGTTGCTACTCCAGCTGGGGTTGAGAATTTCATTACCAGGTGATAAGGGGACCAGATTTCCTTAGCTATGTTCATCCATGGTATTCTAATAATGGCATTAAATGTACTTGGGGCATCCATAACCACGAAGTTGCACATGATTGTACAATTTTTCCTATTTTCCCCGATCGTAACAGGAAACTGTATTTTTCCTAAAGGCTTTCCACTTGCCCTGTGAATCCGACCAGTGAAGATGTGGATTTTTTTAGATCTTTTCTCTTAAAGCCCAACATGTCGAAGCAATCAACAAATAGTATCTCGACCGCACTACATTCATCTACAAAAACTCTGTGGATAGTTACATTTCCAATTTTTGCTATGATAACCATAGGATCGTTGTGCGGCGAGGCGTTGGGTACTGCATCCTCTTCGCTGAAGGTAATTTCTTTGTTTGGGCAGAACCTTTTATCAATTGGTTCTTATGGAGGAGAGTACTTTGCCTTGGCCTTCCACGTGTTGTTAGACAGCGACTCTGTGGATCCGTGTATAGAGAAGATAATTGTCTCTAGTGCTTTGCTATTCACGTTGTCATTATACTCTACAGTCGCCATCATTTTTAAATTTTTAGCCAATGTCGTCGGAGTACCTTGGTTTTGTGGAGACGAGTTCGGTGTATTGCTTGTGTCCCCATACTGACTTGTTGGTTCTTTTCTTTTTTGGCCCAAGTTGTCATTCCTTATATTTCCTTCAATCTGTCTACTTAGGTCCCTGCAGCACTCTATGTCATGGCCATGATCTTTGTGAAAGGCACAATAAAAATCTCGTGATATTTTTTCAAGTGGTGCGATTGTTGGTGCTGGTTCTCGGGGTAGATCCTTATTTGCTAGCCATATTTCTTTCCTTGTCTTCGTTAGAGGCATATCTTGAAATGGCGAACCTGCCAGCCTGGCTCTCCTCTTCTAAAAGTGGTGTTTACTTTTCCTCTTTTAGGCCAGTTCTTTTGCGAAATCATACATTGTTCACTTTTCAGCTCGTTCCTTTTCTATCTTTTGGTTGTTCGCCCCCTCCGTTTGCACATGTTATTCAATCTTTTTTTTAGTTCCATTTTTCGGCATATTCTTTGTCAGTTACTTGTAGAATTTTCTAGATCTCATGCCCACTGTAAAAGCACCCAATGACGATTGAAATGGCAAATCTTGGACTTGTAGGCTCTTTGTGACGAATTGGCTATGATATTCCGCGAGGCTTTCATCACTTCGCTGTGCTATATTGTTGAGATCCGCAATCGTTCTAGTGAACTTCTACTTTTGGTAGAAATGTCCCAAAAAGAAATCATACAGTTGTGCCCAAGACTTGACACTTTTGTGTGGAAGGTCTTCGTACCACGTAATCACAGTGCCTGATAGAAATATGGAATATGCTTTGCAAACTAGTTCAATGTTCGCGTCCCGTAATCTCATGTTATTTCTATATGAATGTAAGAACTATTTTGGATCATTGGTACTATCATAGACTTTAACGTGTAGAGGAAGCTTGAAATCTTTAGCCATCCTAAAGTCTCGTAAATGTGGTGCGAGAGGCGACTTATCTGCATCATCTTCTGCGACAATGTCACACAGCTCTTCTTCATAGCAGATACGTTTGCGTTCTTGATTTACCCTTTTCTCTGGCCTTGGGGGTTTTTGCCTCAGAGTCTTCAAGAATTGATCATATAGATCCTTTATGTTCACTTCTAAGAATGTTGCGAACGCTCTTTTTTCCTTATCATGGTTTGGAGATTTCGCCTCTTCTTCTTCCTCCTCTGTTTCTTCTTTAGTGAAACCTTTCTCTTTACTAGGTGTATGCTACTGCTGGTGGTGTGCTTCCTCATTTTGTCCCAACATTTTCTCTTGTGACTGATGGTTGTGGCTTTTTGCAGTCCTAGTGAATGTCATTGCTTACCTGAGCAGCCTGAAAATGAAAGAAATTTTTTTTGTTCCCCACGGACTATGCTAAATGATGTGGTAGTCTGTCTAGGTAGCCTCTTCTTGGTTCAATTATTTTGATTCTTTACCTGCAAATGCAGCCCCAGAAGTGATTCCGAGAGAGCACATCCGTCAATCAAGTCAGTCATCTCTTCAAGAAATGGAATTTCTCCTCTACACTGTAGCGCTTACCTTATCTCTTACAAAGCTTGTTGTATTTATAGGCTCATTCCCTTTGCAGTTCCCCGTTCTTAGGAATTTGAGATGTGGACATGCCACTCCTACCACGTTCCTCGGTCGTGGCCTTTGTGTTCGCTATGTGTTCCATCTTTGACGGTCCACGTTCTCTGCCACGATCCGTGATTCTTGTGTTCGCTGCGTCTACCTGCTCCTTGTTTTTTACCGAAGCTTGGCAGGATAATGTTGAGCTGGATTTAGCGACTCTCAGTCCTTTGATTGTTGGGCCACACATGCACCATATTTCAATATCCTTTATGCAGTATAAATCAGTAAATATTCTCATAAATATTTCTACAACACACAAAAGTGGCCAACTATGTCCAGTGATTAATTAAAATTGAATATCTGATTGTTAAAGCATCTCCAACGCAAGCATCAATTTGGTAAAAGTCTCAATGGACTCTCAATCATAAAATACATCTCAAATGCATGAGTCAATGATAGGCATCAATCTTACGTGGCATAAATTTTAAGAGACCCCTTCAAATAGAGTTTTTATTCTTTGAAGCTTGAAGTGAGGCTGTCAACATTTAATTTTGGCCAAACTTTCTCATTTTTATACCTTTTCATTGAGGTCCTAACCATTTAATTGTTGACACGTCATATTAAAGTTGTAGTTCTAACGGTATCATTGAAGTTCAAAATTTAAAAAATACCGTCATTAAAAAATGTTTGATTACATCATACTGAACTTCTAATTAAAATCCGACATATGGAACCTAAATATATGGAAGACTCGCCTATCATTGGAGATGCTCTTACAAGTGGATAATTATTGAAAGTAAATTTAGTATACTACTGTAGTTATTTATTTATTGATATATACTCTATCTTATACCTTAAGATGCCATTATGATCTAAAGTATATTTGATTAAGCATTCAAGCATTATAAATGGTTGATCTAGAACTTGAAGCATAGTGTGTTTTGTCCTCTCATAGAATGTGGCAATATTCACTTAAAAAACATACTTATAACTTTAGAAAAATAACCATATTCATTATTAGATTAAAAGATTTCATACTATAAAAATCAATTTGATCAACGTCAAAATACAAAATAAAAGACACTTTTGGAAAGATGATCATAAATGTAACATAAAAGTGCAAAGAACAATGAGGAGATCATGTCCTAGGTAAGTAGAACATAACATATGAGGGTGACATTCTTATAGAAGGCCATGGTTAGTTTACCTTATCAGTAAGTTGTTAATAAACTAATTAATGGTCATGGGAAACAAATGAGTTTTGCACTTTTCTGTTTGCCTTTCCGAAGGAACATGATCAACTTTTTTTTTTTTAAACTAGAAAACCACCGTAGTGGGGGGGTATATAAGGCTCCCCGAACCTAAGATAAACTCCATAAAGGAGGCAATTTGTGACAGAGATCTAAGGATATGACTGACTATACTATCTCTGTGACTAATACTCCACGCAGGGAGGCAATATGATAAATCTCCACGCAGGGAGGCAAAAAGCAAACCTAAAACCTGAAAAAACAGGGATAAATATCCTGGTCGTAGCCAGCAGAATTCGACCGCATACTAGCTACAATACTGAAACTGACGTCCCCAACAGTATGATCACTACCTAGAAAAGTCTCATTCCTCGCTAAAAGCTAATCGTCCTCGCTCTGCCAGATTAGACACTGTGTGGCTCCCTATGACAGTAAGAGACTTTCCCAGATCGTAAACACACTATCAGAACGCCGGTGAGCTGCCCACCCGCATCAAGCAGTGGTGTCAAAAAACACCTCAACCTGTACGGACTACAAATCTAATTCAGACAGAGTCGCCAATGGGAGAGTCAATACTTCCATTGACTTGGATTTCTCCTGTCTATCTATTGAATCAGATCGAAAGCCAGCATAGTTTTTCCAATCTCGGATCGGAAAAAGTATGATGGCGGACAACAGACGAATCCAGTACTATATCAAAAACCTAACGTTATAGCACGTACCCCATACTCTAAAAACAGAATACCTTAAACTAAAATAGAAAAACATAGTACTAATATTCTAAAGAGGCACAAAAATAATTGAAAAAGAATAGAAACCATTACAGTGGTGGCACCCCGGAGGTATGGCTGCATCTACCCAAACCGGCGCGGCGGCGCACTGGCAGCCCAGCCAGGCGCGGTGGCGCGTGGGCCACACGCGCGGACGCGGTGGCGCGTGAGAGAGGCAGACATGGCCGGGCAAAGCCGCGCGTGGTCGGCGCGTTGGGCATCTGACCGGCCAGAGGCGGAGGGGCGGCGCGTGACCAGAGCGGCTTAAGCTCCTCTCCACCTTGCGGCCAAAAACCGGCGTATCTCCTCCTAGCTGGTCCGACGAGTTGTCCAGCTCCGGCATACCATCGATCCGGCCGAGCAGCGTCGACGGTGGGGTGACGTCACAGATCGGCGCCGATCTGTACCCACCGGCGACAAACTCCGAACATTGATGCGGGATGCTGGGTTTCGCCGTAGATGTGCGGATTGTAGCGGCTTCTGGCGAGGGGAAGGAGGAAGGAGGTCTAGGCTATGCTACTGGTAGGGGTGGCGGGGGTGACCGACACGGCGGAGATCGCCGGTGGCCACCCCGCCGGGAAATGCAGGAGAAGAAGAAGGTTTTTTCTCGGGAGTAAAAACGAAGAAGGAGAGAGGATTTCGTAACTCGAACGATCAACTTTTCAATTTAAGTGAACTTCAATTTAATTTGGATAGATGTCTTAACAATGATTTTATATATTTATAGAGCAATTACCGTATGTTTTAAAATTTAAACATTGTACTTTTTAAGTTAAATATTGTTCTATTTAATTTAAATATTATATTTTTAACTTTAAGAATATAATTTTTAATATAATATTCTTATATTTTCTCATTCTAATATGTTTTATTATGAACTTATAATGTATAATATTTAAATTAAAATACAGTATTGATAATAAAAAGTACACTGATTCCATAATCTTGAAAAATGTTTCATTTTCTAAAATTTAGTCATCCATTTCAATTCAAAGTAAAAATAATTCATGAAGAGATGTGAGAAAAGATACACATCTAAAGTAGTTCAGTCCTGTACTTCTTCTATCCCTTTTTTTGTTTCCTTTGAGGCACCAATAGTTGAGAGTTATTTATCTAAAGCCTTCTCTTATATGATCTTGAAGGAAATTTCCCCGCTGGGAGTGCCGTGATTTACCTCCTCAGTTATGGGTGTGGTGTCGTTGAGGGCGAGAGTTATCGCCTTTTGAAGGAAATTTCCCCTTAAATAGTTGATGTTTTAGTGATTTCCTGGTTGGTTGCTACCAATAACGGCCTGCGCAAAATTGTGAGCGTCCACTATGCATAATTTAAATACTTTCATTACTCCCTCCGTCCCAGGGCAATTTGGAGAGAGAAAATTTATCTGCAAATTTGCCCCGGGTGAAATGACCAACTTCCCTTGCCTTTTAAATGCCTAGATTTGACTCCTCCAACACTAGGGTTCCGCCGCTCCTTCTCAAATCCCTCTATCGCCGCCTCCTCTCAACTCCCACTGCCCCCACCTCCTTCTCAGGCTCCTCCCCAGCCACTTTGTTGCACCTCTCTGTTGTCGTCCTCCCGGATTACTGGCATACAAAAGGCACTAAATCTGGCATACAAAAGGCAAAAAAACCATCATTCACATTTCCACACTGAGAGCTCAGAGGAAAGAAAATGAGGCAAAAAACAAAGGAAAATAAGCGAAAACCCTCGCCAATGTCGCTATCCAAACCCTCGCCGGTGTCGAAGCCAAAACCCCTCACCTCAAACCCTCTCTGGTGTTAAAACACAAACCCTAGCAGGTGTCGCAACCCAAAACCCTCACCCCAACGCCAGCGTTGAAGACCCTAAATTGCCGATCAATGAAGATTGGAGAGAAACATATGATCGATGAAGATTGGAGACCTCAAATCGCTGGCGCACCAATAGAGGAGAGAAACATATGATGTAGATGAAGATTGGAAATGGGGAGAGATGAAGATTGGGGGGTGGCAGAGGGGAGGCGCTAGCTGTGAGAGGGGTGGCGGAGGCAGAGAGAGTGGTGGAGCAAAAAGAAGAGATAAAGAGAGTTTGTGGTTGTGGCGGGGGAACAAAATGAGAGAGGAGAGGATAGGGTTTGTGAGGATGTAAATTTTAAATTCTGTAAGGGCAAATGCATCTTTTGAAATGTTAAATTTTACCAAAAGAGGAAAGTGTACATAATTGTCTTTTACAACCATAAAAGAAAATGTGTAAATTCAATTGGGACAGAGGGAGTACATGAAACCAGTGAATTTCATTATTTTGTACTAGAGCTCTAGTGGAACATTTGGAAAGTTTTGGATATGCTTTTCTGCCATTTCACAATTTGTTCAAATGAGGACGTGTATTGTTGATTGTTGTCTTTGCCTGACTACAGATTCATAGATTGCAACTAGTTCTGCTTGCACAACACGATTGAACTACTCTTTATTGTACGGGATAATGAGAATAAGTGAATCGCTATATCACGACATGTATTTTACTTGATTACGCCCTATGTTTATACTATTTAATATACAATATGTATTTTAAATTTAATTTAAATTTATTTAATTAATATTATATAAAATTTATTATTTATTTAATTAATACCTCTGCCGCTGCCTTGCTTTGCCGCCGCTGCCATGAGCCACCGCCTCCTCCTCCGTGCGCCACCACCTTCTTCTCTTCTTCTTCGTCTTCCCCGGCGGTCTCTGCCGTGCGCCACCACCTCCTCCTCTTCTCTTCTTCTTCTTCGACTCCTCCTCCTCTTCTTCTTCGACTCCTCCTCCTCTTCTTCTTCTTCTCCGTTTCCCTCTTCTTCTCCGGCGACTCCCATCTTTTCCGGCAACTCCTTCTCCTTCTCCTCCCGTTCTCCTCTCCCCGCTCTCCTTCTCCTTCTCCTTCTCCTTCTGCTTCTGCTTCTTCTCTCATTCTCCTCCTCCCGCTCTCCTTCTCCTTCTTCTCCCGTTCTCCTCTCCCCGCTCTCCTTCTCCTTCTCCTTCTCCCGTTCTCCTCTCCCGCTCTCCTTCTCCTTCTCCTCCCATTCTCCTATCCCCACTCTCCTTCTCCTTTTCCTCCTGTTCTCCTCATCCAGTTCTCTGCCCCAATCTCGGACCCAGTTCTCCTCCTGACCCGGTTCTCCTCCGCGCTCCGCCACTTCCCGCTTCTCTGCCGCTTCCCGCTTCCCTGCCGCCGCTTCAGAAGCCTTTCTCCTCTCCCGCTTCTCCGCCGTTCTCTCGAGCTGGGTTTTGCTCGACAGGGACGAAGGAGAAGGAGAACGGCGGGGTTAGGGTTTCGCTCGACGGGGACGAAGGAGGAGGGACGACAGGGCTAGGGTTTTGCTCGACGGGGCGAAGGAGAAGGAGGGACGGCGGCGGGGCTAGGGTTTTGCTGGGGATGAGGGACGGCGGCGGGAGGAGCTGGAGAAGCCGAGGGACGGCAGGTGGAGCTGAGGAAAGAGGCACGGTGGTGGCAGTGGCACAAATAAGGCGATGGTGGCGCACAACGGAAACCGCCGGAGAGACGAAGAAGAAGAGAAGAAGGTGGTGGCGCACGGTGGCGGCGACGCTGGCGCACGGCGGCGACGAAAACTGCCGAACAATGGTGGCGCACGGCATCAGCAGCGGCGGCAGTGGCCTCAAATTGTTTTTTTTATTTTTTTTATTTTTTTTATTTTGAAATTTTGAAATTAGCATTATACATGTATATATATATTAGGGCGAAAACTAGTAAAATACAGAGCGTGATATAGCGACACCCGAGAATAATCGTAGATTACCCAATTAGTAGCCCCGACACACTATGTATATGAATTCCTATTACATGGAAAATTCTATTTTAGCCTTGTATCCTAATATTTGCAAATCAAAAGCTTTTAAATAAAATCAACTAGTTGCATTTGGAAAGTGGACTTAGAACTCTAACCCAAGAATCAGTTTTGGAGATGCAGATGCTCTTATGAATTCATGCAAAGTTGTTCAAAGCTCCATTCCATCTTTCTATTAATCAGCATTCCATTTCTTCTCTTTAAATCCAAAAACTTTGCACTATTAGTCACCCTCCATAAACTAAAGCTGCAGAGAGAATCAAGAGCAGCAAGACATCAAGGCAGCATGGCAACATCGAACCTTATCTTCCCAGCTTCATATCAGATCAGACTTGGCAGGGGAAGAAACTCAAATTTAACACCCTGAGCAGTAAGACAGTACGGCAGACAATAGCATATGAAACTGAACTTCATGAGACATATAAAGTACTCCATAGTCCATACTACTAGTATATATCTCGGTGATCACCTATTTCAATTAGATCAGCAAATCAACTAAACTAATTAACAAATTCTGCACAACAGAAGCTAATTTAACTTGTCAAAATTGGACCAGAGCATGAAGACAAAGCCACCTCTCCACGGGATATAGAGCTGGAGCTATAACCGACCACTAAGCACATTGTCAAATGGAAGATAAAGATCATTACTATCAAGAAAACAAGATAGCTAAGCCCCAAAGTAAACCTCAGCGTGTTTAATATGCACACGATATAATCTAGGTAACCTCTTACATGAAGGATACAAGAAAACTAAACATCAAAGAACCGAGGATGTCAATGAGGAAAAAGTACAATGGTTCTGCTACATATTAAACCAAGAAGATGTGATCAGATCACTACTTCAAAACCCTAAGCAAGTCCAACCCCATATAAACCAGAATCCTAAGCCAAATGGCACACATTAACCATTCAAAAAACTAATAAGTTCATCTTAGCTACCCAAATTATCTAATGGTTAATAAAGATCATTAGTAGGAGTATCAAGTAAACAAGATAGCATAGCATTAAAGGTGAAACAAGCATTACCCCAGCCGCGACATCTAGCATTCAAATCAAGAAGAGGCTTCTTGTCAGGTGAGCTTACAGACCCCAAATCCCTCCACCTCATCCCTCTGGCTACCAAGTATAAGCATATGCGATTTGTTCTTGACTATTTTCAAAATATCCGAGTTAGTATCCTCAAATAACCCTCAATAGAAAATCCCAAGTTAGTATTCTCAAAATCCATTGTTCTTATGTCTCTAGGTAATACCATGGTACCTTTAGAAGAAGAGGTATTATCGTATTAGTTTACTTGTGTCATCTGTTAATACTACGTACTATAAACCTATAGGCATGTAAACTCTAGCTAGAACTGATCTCATAAATGCAAGAATCAGCCTTTCTGCTTCTGCTAGTCTTTTTCAGCTTGTTTCACACCATCCTCCTTATCATCAGAACCCTCGATGCTTCCTCACACAAATCAGATGAGTTACTTCAAGTCTTCAATATACATAACTACAATTAAATGTAATTTCCCATCTTAGTGAGACCTCTTATCTGATTCCTGAGTTCCATTATACGAGGTTCCTTTTCCAAATTTTCTCCTGCATTAAATGATGAATCATCTTACATACTGTTCAACATGTAGAAGACTAGAAAAAATCAAAGTACTTACTAGCAAGTTGCAGAGTCTCATTTCGAAGATCATCCCTCAGCTACGAATATGACAAAACGGAGACCAAATGTTAGAAATTTGTTTTAAAAAAATATGTGAATACAGAGATAAAGCAATTACAGAAATGATGGAGCCACGTGATCTTCAACACAGAATCGCCAACAGGTTCCATTGTACATGAGCAGACAAAAACACTATAATTTAGCAAAATATATACAAAAACTCATATGACTCTGATACATAAGACATAGAAAAACAGTAATGGAGACCAAATTCTCTCATATATCGCTTATTTACAAAAGCAAACAAAGATTCTCATTTTCTCTACGCAGAAGACTCCAAACGCAAAGTTGATACAAAACTATTCTAAGAAATTGTGTGTTGCAAAAACAAAACAAAACAAAACAAAATAAAATACAAGTGAAAATGCAGAACCATTACAGGCAACTTACGTTGTTCTGAGTTCTCAGAGGTTGACTAAGTCAACATCAAAGAGGGGCAGTCGGTTGACTAAGTCAACGTCGGAATGTTGACCTGGGGCTGACGTAGTCAACATCGGATGGGTTGCTGCAAGCTTGGATTCAAATTCGGGCCCAAATCACTGCAACTCCCAATCCCAACGGTCAGAATTAGGGTTTCATTTTCTCCCATATAATCACCAGATTCACAGCCTAAACCAACAATTACTCATTCTTCCACAATCTCCCAATCAGCATTCTCCAATCTCCCACAAACATCCATCATAAAAAAAAAACATTCTCCAACAAATCCATCATGGATGCAGATCCGGAAAGCAATGGCAGTAGCGTCTCTGAGGAATTCGAAATGATGGATCTGGAATATTTGCCGGACTTGGAGATCTATGACGATTTGGGCATCCATGCTTTTGTTCAGCATTTTCTTGAGGATGAGGTGAATTTCGATGATGCCCAGATTGATGAGTTGGGCGATCCTTTTCAAAGTTTTCTCGAAGATGCGGTTGATTTCGACGTTGTCATACTGCCTCCGTCGGATAATGCTCAGACTGAAGAATCCATCCGCCGACATCTCAATACTCGAATTTTCTTAGTGAGCGGCGCTGAAGAAGAAGGGCTTTCTGATGGGCTTTGTGCGATTTGCCACTGTGATTTCTCCGATGGCGAGGAAATAGGAGAGCTTGATTGCCGGCACGAATATCACGCATCTTGCATAGAAGCCTGGCTGCTGCGCAAGAACCAGTGTCCTCTCTGTCGGAAAACTGCAGTGAAAGAGTTAGAAACTTAGAATAGAGAGAGAAGATGCCTTCTTTTTGTAGTCTAACTGCTTCTAGTGTAGTAGTGGTTTTTTCCATTTTTGTAATTGTTTTTGCAGTAGTACAGCTCGTACATATTCTTTTTGGATAAATAATAAATAAATGGATAATTTTTTTGGATTACCTTATTGTTATTTTCCCCATGTTTCTTTGATCTATGATGGCTTGAGAAGGCATACAGAGTATTTAGCATTTGATTATTTTGCACAAGTTTATGACTTAACTGTGTTTGATGATTCTAAGTTTGTTACCTAATGAAAGCCCACATGAGTTTCTTTTGGTTGTTACACGTTTATGAACATTGTTTTAGTAGTCATTGTTTCAGTAATCAATTCAAGGTTTTTTCGATATATATTGTGTAGAATAGTTTCTTGGAAAAATCACTTCTAGTAATTAGAGTAAATTTTGTTTTGTATTATAGTATGTTGTTGCCCATCTTCACCAGAAAAAGAAAAAAGAAAAAAAGAACCTGCAGGTGTAAAAGAGTTACTTGACCAGTTTTAATAAAATGAAGATATTCGATCACATGATTTCATTATCCGTTAATATGAAATTCAATCACGTGCTCACAATTCAGCCCGATCATCTATACAGAGATTAAATCAACGCTATTTTGATTAAAATGATCAAAACAATGTGTTTTTGTCTCTATATAAATTTAACATGATTGATTTACAACGTTAGTGTATGATATGTTCGTAATAGGGAATAATTAAAATGTAAACATGCCACATCCACAAACAGCAAAAACAACCTCCATGACAGTATGATACCGTGCAAACAACAATCTTTCAGAAAATGTTTCAGAAACTCTTCGACAAGAAAACTTCACAACAATATTCATCTTAACTACTTGCATTTGGAAAGTGGACTTAGAACTCCAACCCAAGAATCAGTTTTGGAGATGCAGATGCTCTAATGAATTCATGCAATGTTGTTCAAAGGTCCAATCCATCTTTCTTTTAATCAGTATTCCATTTCTTCTCTTTGAATCCATAAACTCAAGCTCCAAAATTTGCACTATTAGTCACCCCCCTCCATTAACTAAAGCTGCAGTGAGAATCAAGAGCGGCAAGACACAAGGCAGCATGGTAGCATCAAACCTTATCTTTGCAGTTTCATATCAGATCAGACTTGGCAGGAAAATAAACTCAAATTTAACACCCTGAGCAGCAAGACAGTATGGCAGACCATAGCATACGAAACTGAACTCCATGAGACAAATAGACTAAAGTACTACTAGTATATATCTCGGTCATCACCTCTTTCAATTAGATCATCAAATCAACTAAACTAATCAACAAATTCTGCACTACCAAAACTAATTTAACTTGGCAAAATTGGACCAGAGCACGAAGACAAAGCCACTTCTCCACGAGATATAGAGCTGGAGCTATAATCGACCGCTAATCACATTGTCAAATGGAAGATAAAGATCATTACTATCAAGAAAACAAGATAGCGAAGCCCCAAAGTCAACCTCAGTGTGTTTAATGTACGATATAATCTAGGTAACGTCTTACATGAAGGATACAAGAAAACCAAACATCAAAGAACCGAGGATGTCAAAACTGAGGAAGAAGTACAATGGTTCTGCTATTTATTAAACCAAGAAGATCTGATCAGATCACTACTTCAAAACACTAAGCAAGTCCAACCCATATAACCCAGAACGTAAGCCAAATGGCACACATTGATCTTTCAAAAAACTCATAAGTTCATCTCAGCTAACCAAATTATCTAATGGTTAATAAAGATCATTAGTATGAGTATCAAGTAAACCAGATAGTATAGCCTAAAAGGTGAAACAAGTGTTACCCCAGCCGTGACACTTAGCATTCAAATCAAGAAGAGGCTTCTTGTCAGGGAGCTTACAGACCCGAAATCCCTCCAACTCATTCCTCTGGCTACCAAAAGTATAAGCACATGCGATTCGTTCTTGATTATTTTCAAAATTCTCTAGTTAGTATCCCCAAATAACCCTCAATAGAGAATCCCAAGTTAGTATTCTCAAAATCCATTAATCTTATGTCTCTAGGCAACACCATGGTACCTTTAGAAGAAGAGGTATTATCGTATTAGTTTACTTGTGTGATCTGTTAATACTACGTACTATAAATCTAAAGGCATGTAAACTCTAGCTAAAACTGATCTAATAAATGCAAGAATCAGCCTTTCTGCTTCTGCTGGTCTTTTTCAGCTTGTTTCACACCATCCTCCGTATCATCAGAACCCTCGATGCTTCCTCTCATTTTCTCCTATACAAAGGGCAGCCTTCAAGGTAGCCAACTGTTGTTCTCTTCGAGCGGCAATCTGATGCGTCTGCTTCTCTCTAGGAGCCATTAACCAAACAATTTAGCTTAAAAAGCAAATATGCACAGCACAGAGTAACTCAGCAGCACAACATCCATATCGCACAAGCAGTTACGGCTAAGCAGGTGAGACAGCAAATGAGAGACAGCTAAAACTGCGAAACTCTCCTATCTTAACAGTTAATACTTTCGAAAAATACTTACTTCACTGCACATAGAAACTCAGAAGCAGAATATTCTAACCACAGAAGTTATTCCAGCTAATCACGAAAGCATAAAACATCAAACAAACTGCAAAACTGATAGCTAAATTAAGCATCAAACATCAAGCAATTCTTCCTACATTTATCAGTCTATTCAAATCGATATCTAGTAAATCAGTAGATAATGCTACTCACTTAGCGAGAACCGGTGCCTCGAAAGACTCGAGAGTGTCGCAAGCCTCGCGGAGCTTTTAGGCGACCTCAGCGTCGGCGTATCCTTGATCCACGAGCTTCTCTTCCAGGACGAGAAGCTTGAGCTGGATCATGCGCTTTCGTTCGTGCTCCAGGATCTCCGTGTTAGCCTTTCGCAAGACACGGCGGTGCCCTGGCCGTCGTCGAAGCCGTGGATGGTGGAAGTTTCCACCGCTGCCTTGTTATTTTTTTGCTTTACGAAGAACTTGTTCGTCTGGATGTGGCTGTTCGTCCCCGAGCCTCGTGGCGTCTGGATGCCGATTCTGTTGCACATATTGGGTGGATTTCGGCGGTTTCTGTCTTTCTTCTTTTTCAGAGAATCTGAAGAACCCTAGATCGAATTTGAATAACTCTGTTTTTAAGGGGGAAATATAGTAGTATCCGATTTTGGGCTCGAAAATTTGGGGGCAAATTATAAAACGCCCCAAATTTAAAATAATCGGTTTAATCGGATTAAATAGTTAGACAAACTCTTGGGGAAGATAAGATTTAATTAGAATAATAAAAGGTAAAAGGTCTTAGTTGCAATATTAAAAATAAACTATGCAACGTTTAATAGTTATAAAGTTTATAACATGATTCATGCAACCCAAAATTTTTATCTTTATTTCTTCTAGTTTGCACTTTAAACCTTAGTTTTTTTAATGTATTATGGAAAGACCGTCTTTCAAGAGACGGTCTCTTTTTATTATATCAAATTTCAGGTATTTTTATAAAAGAAAAGAAAATTTAATTTCATGTTACTAGTAACGTCTCGTATCGTTTGAAAGAAGAAATCTTGGGGGCGTGGTCATACATGATATTGAGACTCACTCGGATTCTCTAGGAATCCAACGTGGTAAATTCACACGTGTTTCTTCAAAAAGGTGTTGTATCTGGTTAATAATGTCAACACGCAAGAGTGATGGTCCAACGTCGCCACGTACCATACGAATTACAGTCATCGCATCGCCCATAATCCAAGTCTCGCTGGCATTTGCCCTGCTGCCATTTAATTGCTATCGTGTGTTCAAAATGACCATCTTCATCAATCTGCAGTAGACCAACAGTGTGTAGCTCTTCCATCTTTCCTGCATCAAACAAAATCTAACTTCCTTTTCCAGCAGGTGGAGTAGAGCATGAGTGCGTAGTTCATTCGAAGCTATTTTCGCTCACTAATTTGCTTCTGTGAAGCTTCTCTGATTTAACGCTAGTCCAGCAGCCATCATCTCCGGGGACAAGCATCTGTTTTCAAAGGTCTTTTGATTTCTTTGAAACCAGATCGCATCACAAACCATAATTATCAGCTCTGCATTCTCTTCGTCGCAAGTCTCTAACAATCTCCTAAACCACAGTTCACCTATGTTCATTTTCGCTACGTCAATTGTTGCTTGCTTAGCAAGGAATGTCCATGCTTCAACCGCATATCAGCATTCAAAAAAGAGATGGTCAGTCGTTCCATCCTCCTCGTCGCACAACGCATAAATTTCAGGTATTCAATTCAATTTTAATCGGACTGACCTCTATAAGGATTTGAAATTGAAATCAATTCAAATTATCATTTAAAATTTAATAAACCAAATCAAATTCAGGATTCAAATTACAATTGAATTTGACAAAATTCTGGGAAAGACCGTCCTTCCATAGGTTATGAAAAGACAAGTTTAATTAGAAGGGTAATAAGCAAATATAACCATATATGTTGAGGAAAGTGCAGATATAACTCTCAATTGTTTTTTAATACAAATATAACCCTGGCTATTGAATGAAAGTGCAAGTATAACCCTTCGACCATGATTTCGGCGACGACTACAAATTTTGGTCACTGACTCAATTGAAAAGACTAAAATACCCTTATGACCCATGCCTTAAACTAGAAGGACAATTATGCCCTTATTAACGCCGAAAAAACTCAAGTCAAGTTCATGATCCCGGGGACCATCACCGCCATCGCCAGGCCACCACCACCCCGCTGCTACTGCTCCCGACCAGATTCTTCCTCAGCGCAGCCCTTTTCTGGAACAGGGTCGGCTGGGCTCCACCACCACCAAAGCCCCGCCATCACCATTCTTCCCTCCTCCGCTCCCTAAGTCCACCTCTGCCACCATTCTTCCCTCCTTGGCAACTATAGAATCGGAGCCCCACCACAATAGAACTCATGCCCTAGCACCACCTCGTGTCACTCCGCCCTAACGTCACCTCGCTATAGCGCAACCTTACGCCACCCTGCCATAGCGCCACCACCTGCCCAAACCTTAGTGCCACCTCATGCCACCCCTCCCTAGCACCGCCACCACCTACCCTGAA
This sequence comes from Rubia yunnanensis, assembly GCA_037428765.1. Taxonomy (NCBI): domain Eukaryota; kingdom Viridiplantae; phylum Streptophyta; class Magnoliopsida; order Gentianales; family Rubiaceae; genus Rubia; species Rubia yunnanensis. The sequence goes on from CM075070.1 coordinate 9,612,519, forward strand.
CCCTAGCACCACCTCGAACCCTAGCACCACCCCAAAAAACCAGCTCCGCCGGCGCCGACAATCCCAACACAACCACATCCCAGCCCTCCACTGAAACCCTAGCTCCGGCCACCACCACCACCATTTCCGATGCTGCTCAATCAATTGCCAGAAAATTGATGAATCCACAACGCCACCGACGAAGCCACCAACCCTAAAATCGTTGAAACAGATTGGGTAAGAAAAGAATGACGAAGAGGGGAAGGAGAAGAGAAACAGTGGAGAGAAAGAAAAGGGCCTGGGAAAAGATGAGAAGAAGAAAAAAATGAAGAAGAGGGCTTTAGGAATGGGAATGTAATTTCAGTGTTTTTCCAATTTTTTTATTTTTTTACAGAGGGTCAAAATAGTCTTTTCACCGTATTTCACCCTCCAACTGCCTAAAAAGGTTATATTTGCACATAACCAGAATAGATAGGGTTATATTTGCACTTTCAATTAGCATAGGGATATATTTGCACTTTCAATTAGCGCAGGGTTATATCTCCACTTTCGTTAATTATATAGGGTTATATCCGCACTTTTCTCTAATTAGAATAATAGAGAGATAAAAAGTTCTAGTTGCAATATTTAAAATATAGAGTTAAGTGCCCATATGACCCTATGTTTTGGTCGAAAGTGTCAATATGACCCCGTAAAGTTAGAAAGTGTCCGACCATATGTTTTGCTCGAAAGTGATAATCCAGCTCCGGAGGTCTCAATTTGGCCGGAATTATGTGAATTGGCTATTATACCCCTATTTTAAAAAATATATAAATTCAGAAAATGTGAGAGGACAGTTATGCCCTTCCACTTTCTTCTTTCTTCTCTCGATTCCAGTCTAGCCTCATCTCAATTCCTTCACCTCATCTCGATTTCTTCACTTTCTTCTTTCTTCCAGAGGCGTCGGCGTGGGGCAGGTGGCGTGGGCTGATCGTCGCCAAGCTTCCAGAGGCATTTTCATGGAGATATCCACTTTCCGGCGCTTGGCTGAGCAGCGCCAAAAAATGGTGGCAGATGGTGGCGTGTGGCTGGCTGGTGGTGTTGCTAGGGCGAGGTAATAGGGTATGGTGGCGGTGGATCGGTGGCGTTGCTAGGGTAGAAGATGAGGGTGGGTCGTGGCGGGGCTAGGGGTGTTGAATGGTGGTGGCATTGCTAAGGTAGAAGATGGGGATGAGCGTGGCGGGGCTAGGGGTGTTCAATGGTGGTGGTGTTGCTAGGGTGAGGTGGGTCAGGGGATAGTAGCTTTGAATCGATGGCGAGCTGTGGCGAGGAGGAATAAAGATGGGGCGAGCAGTAACGGGTGGAAGCCTAGGTGTTTGACAGGTAGAGCGTTGAATTTGATAGGATCGAAGATTCTCCGTTGACGTTGACTTTCCATATTAGATCAGCACCGAAGTTGGTGACGTAGGAGCGGCGATGGTGCCACCTCTTGAAAGCTCCTATAATTACAGATCTTTGAGATCTCTGCCGTATGACCGGTATGTCTCGGGATTTTGAGATCTCGCCGAGAAAGCTGAGCTTCCGTAAAAAAAAGCTTCAGTCGGAAAAAACTTCCATCAATTTCGAAGCCCCACTTTGAAATGTTGTTATGAACTCAATTTTGGCCTCTGTTTACTCAATTTCGAAGCTTTGAGAAGGCCTGTCCTTGAGAGTATTTCTCTCAGACAAATGCTTGGATTATTCAGGCACTTTCTAAAAAAATTCTCATTAAATATTTTCTGACAATTTTCTCAGTAAATCCAGATTCCGGCGACGGCGGTGGAGCTGCAGTGATCCTGCGATGGTGGTGGTGGAGCGGCGGTGACCTGGCGGAGGTGGTAGCGGAACAGGCGGAGGTGATGCTAAAGATTGTTTTGGAAGATGAAGAAGAAGAAGAAGGTGATACGGAGGGGCATTCTTATCTTTAATTTTTTAGTTTTAAGACTAGGGGTATTTCAGTTCTTTGTGTATTAGGTCAATGCCAAGAATTACAAAGTCAACATTGGAATAGTGCCAAAAGGTTATATCGGAACTTCTGCTCCAAAACATAGGGTTATAATGGCACTTTCTGATCTTGCAGGGTCATATTGGCACTTATGACCAAAACATAGGGCCATATCTGTATTTTATCCTAAAATATATTACGCAACGTGCATTAGTTATAAGTTTATGACCCGATTAATGCAACTCAAAAATTTTATTTTCATTTCTTTCCAAGAATTTACCTTGAATTATAATACTTCATCTGAAACTAATCTAAAAATCACGTGAGTCCGTCTCTTGAAATACCGTCTTTCCATAAGTTATGAAAAAAACTAAGGTTTAAACTGCAAATTAGAAAAAATTAACGGAAAATTTTTTGGGTTGCATTAATGGAGTCATTAACTTATAACAATTGCACATTGAATAATAAATTTTTAATATTGTAACTAAAATATTTTATCTTTTTATAATTCATGTTCAACCCCGTCTTTCCATACTCCCTTTGTCCCAGCTCTAACTTCCTACTTCACTTTATGTCACTATTCAGTGTCCAATTTTGACCACATATTTGAATAGATTTATATATATTCAATAATGTTATTATATATGATATGGTTGGATTTGTCGTAACAAGTAGTTTCTTAATGTCAACTTTTTATTTGCCGTTATTATACATAGTTAAACATATTAATGGTATTTTTTTGACAACCGTGAAAAAGATTACATGAAATTTGACGTGGGGCGGAGGAAGTATGTCTGTAGAAAGACGACATTTCCCAAAATTTTATCAAATCACGTTCAAAATTCCATTCGAATATTCAAAAATTGTACATTAAATTTAAGGGATAAGTGTCACTATAACCCTATCTGCTTGAGTAAGTGTCAATATAACCCTATGATAATTTTTAGTGCAAATATAACTCTAACTAGTTAATGAAAGTGCCAATATAACCCTCAGACATCATTTCCGGCATTGACCTCAATTTTTTGGCATTGACTCTATGTAAATTGACCAATATACCCTTTGGGCTAACTCTGAAATTAGATGGACAATTTTACCCTCATAGTTCGCTGGATCGCCGCCGGAACATGTAGGGTTATATCAGCACATTATGCAATCTTATTGGGTTATATTAGCACTTTCACTAACTAGATATGGTTATATTGGCACTTTCGAATATTGAAAGGTTATATTGGCACTTATGTCAACTAGGTAGGGTTATAAAAGCACTTTTTTCCAAATTTAATTTGGATTATTTGAATTTGAATTATGACAAATTCTTGGAAAATACTGTCTTTCCCTAGACTTATAGAATACTTGGTTTAATTAAATAATAAAAATGTAAAAAAAATTAGTTGCAATATTAAAAATTTATTATGCAATGTGTGGTAATTATAAATTTTATGGCCCAATTGATGAATCCCAAAAATTTTATCTTATCTCGTTAAATTCACTTTAAATCTTGATTATGGAAATACTACCTTTGAAGAGATGGACTCATGAGTTATTCAAGTTTTTTAATTTCTGGTTTTCTTTTCCCACCCCTATGCAAAACCAGAAACAACATGTACCATTCAAATTTCAATCACCAAGAACAACAATAAAACCACCTCCTCTTATCCCCGCCCGCTTCTAAAACCCATAATCAAATGTTGCGAACCTACCATTTCCTCCCTTCAAATCCTTTGATTCCATTTCTCCATGCACCAAAATCCACGCTTTCTTCACTCCGCACTAGACCGCCCAATCTTTCCGCCATCTCAGCCCGCAGCCACCGTCCCGCCACCGGAACATGGCTTGCCCAACTCCCGGAAGAACCCGAAGCCACCGCCCCGCCACCGGAGGAGGGCCCCATAGAAATCCCATCTTCGATTCCCGCCATTTTCGCCGATTCCGATGACCCCACCCCCATTCAGACCGCCACTGGCCTTCTCCTCACCGGCGCCGTCGCCGTGTTCCTCTTCCGCTCCGTCCGCCGCCGTGCTAAACGAGCTAAAGAACTGGTGAGTTTCTGTTTAATTGATGAGGAAACATTATAATTTGCTGCATATCCTATGAAGTTTTAATCTTGCAATGTTGGTAGTGTTCATAAAATGCTTTTGTTTGCAACTTTGCATGATGTTTAATTAGCTTCAGTATACTCCCCCCATCCCCAAATAATGCCACATTTTGTTTTTCCGATGAAACTTTGATCATGAAATTTCCGTTGATACATAGGTGACGATATTGTGTGGAATTTTGATAGATTTTTCAAAGTGTATAGTTTCAAAATGTCAACTTTTTATAATTTGTTTTAGGATACTCCCTCTGTTCCCCTGATAATATCACATTTTGTTTGTCCCGGTCAAACTTTGATCGTGAAATCCGTTTATACATTGGTAACGATATTGTGTGGAATTTTGATAGATTTGAAGTGTATAGTTTTAACATGTCAACTTTTTTATCCTTAGTTTTAGTATGCTCCCTCGGTGCCCCTAATAATGATACATGTTTTTTTTGGGTCAAACTTTGATCATGAAATCCGTTTATTCATAGGTAATGGTATTGGGTGGGATTGATAGTTTTTTCGTATTGTATGGATTTAAATTATCAACTTTTCACAATTATTAGTTACACCTGGTGCTTGAACATGTGTCTTGAAGATTTTTATCTGGACAGTGGGAGTATTTTCTTGGTGTGATGAAAATTCAGTTAGTGTAAAAATCCTTTCTTTTTAGCTTAGGACTCCAGCTGTAATGAGTGTTAGAAAGGGCCATTAGTCTTCTTCCCCCTGTTTTCTTTCTGGTAGGATTTTGACTAAACTTTTGTGGGACTAGAAATTTAGGTCATCTGGAGTTAAGAAATCGTTGAAGGAGGAAGCACTGGAAAGTTTAAGAGTGATGGCACCCACACCAGTTGATCCCAAATCTCCACCTTCACCTGTTCAAGCATTCTTGGGAGCTTTGTCAGCCGGTGTGATCGCTCTGATTCTGTACAAATTCACAACCACTGTTGAGGATGGTCTAAATCGCCAAACACTTTCAGACAACTTCTCGGTTAGTCCTCTAATACTCTTATTTGAACCTCATCTTTCAAGTGTTTGTTTAACTTGTTTGAGTCGCATATTTATTATGCCATTTTGAAGTGGAAATGAGAGGCAATCTTTTTGTCATAAATAGTACAGTATGTCAGTATCAGAATGCTAAGTTGCTTAAGCTTACTGATCTTCTAGTTATTTAGAAAAAATTCTTTAGTCTAGATACAAATCCTACTTGCATTAGCATATAGCGCAAAAAAACCGTGACTTACTTTTTGTTCAGTTCTTGTTGTCTGAAAATTATTATTATTTTGTTTGTAATCCAGGTTCGCCAGATAACCATAACTATTAGGTATGGCTTACAACTACTATGAATTATATATCTAACTTAATTGGTTATATTTTATGAAGGGTTTGAGAAACGAGTTTTATTTTTATGGTGCAGGACAATCATTAATGGGATATGTTACCTTGCTACATGTGTATTTGGGTTCAATTCACTAGGATTGTTCTTATACTCTGGTCAACTTGCCCTCAGCTCATTTACTGGAGATTCGACAGCGAATGCTTCAAATGATGAAAGCAAAGCACAGTTAGGCTCAACAGATGCATTATCACAAGGTCCTGTGGATGGTTCTGAGAATGATACTGTGGATGGGAATCAAAGTTCAGACAGTATGAATTAATCATAGATGTAGTAATGATACTTTGGGAACTGATTTATCCTTTCTTGTACAAAATGTTTACTAGTGTTGTAGAAGTGGTTTACTTTTCTTAATCTGTAAGGTGAATTTTCTCTTTACTTTCTGAGCTAGTACATGAGCACATCTGTACTTTTTTTCCTTGCAAATACCATTTCTACTCTTGCCTAATAGAATCGTTCCCCTCGTCGGTGAATATAGTGTGACATGTGATGTTCTGCCGTTTGTTGTCGCAAAATCTTAGTGTACTAGAAGTCAAATTTCTCTGTCAGATCCAGATAATATCTCTTGCCAGTTGATGGTTCGAGGCTGGAACTTAAATGGCTGTATGTCAGGTCTGGTCAAGCCTAAGAGGACAACGGTAAGGCTCTACCAAAATTACACCTGTGTATATTTTCAAAGTTTTGTTATTGGCAGCAAATAAGGGAACATAATCTTCTTTTCGTAGGATTGGAAGTTAAAACATGTTTTACATCTTCATTGCTTTGTTATTTGAAGTTGACTAAACTGTTTTGTTGCAGAGAAAAGCGAGTATTCCTTCTCCGTTGGGGTGTTTCCTGATACTTAATATCTGTTAGTGGCTGCAGCTACATCATCATGAGTACCCTTCTCGAGAATGCCGTGGCGAACTGTGGGGTAATGAAGCAGCGGGGTTGCGTTGGAATCTAGATTATGCAGCATTATCACCATCATTATCGAAGAAAAGAACATGGGAATGGGGCCAAAAACCCACATGAGAAGCGTGGTGGCGAAATAGAGTGTCCTCATCCCAAGTTCGTAGAAATTGCTCCCTCTGATCACTTCCCTTTGTACGAATCTCACAGGAATATCAACGTTTGGCATGGTTATAAGGTAACAAGCGTGAACAAAGCACCTTGTACTCTGCACAAAAGCACCAAAGGCCAATAGAAAGCACATTAACAAAGAAACGTACTTTATCGTGATAATTGGCGGGCTTGTGTCTCCATAGATAATACTGCTTGTGAAGATATTTTTTGTGGAGCTTCCGAGCCATGCTCCAATCAAAGAACTCAGGACTAAAGAAACCGAAGACAGGGTAGATGCTGCTGATAAGTTTTCGCCAAGAACTGATGTAGCTGGTCTGTCTTTCGGATCAAGCTGCAGTTCATTTTTCAAGAATCTTGTAAAATGATGGTCAAGAAATGGATGCATACAGAAGAAGTGTTCCAGGAATTCTTACCTCAAGCATTCTTTCGACCCAAGCTTTTCTGTTGTGATTCTCGTAGCCAGTGATAGTGGTGTCCGGATATCTGAGGTACCTGTAGAGAAGGAAGAGATGGTACCCGAACATAACAAATAGGCTGAGAGGTACTAAGATGAAATCCAGGTTTTCCCTTCTCCATTGCAGCCACATTATTTCCTAATTTTTCCTCCCCAGGAAATGATTTCTTTTATAAATCTTATTATATGTATACATGTGGTGTTACATTGAAGCCGCCTTGCATATTTATACCAATTGGCTTAATGTTTATCTAGTTGTGCATTGATGTCATAATATCCTATTAAGCTGAGAAAAATGTCAACTCTGAAATTCCTTGCATTACACCTTCATATCTTGCACGCTTTTGAAGATCATTTAACATGCATAATGTTTTTGTTTTCCCATCTTGGTTAACAACAATTGACAAGTTGCTATTTTCATTCCGGTTTACGCTTTTGCACGATTTGAATGAAATTCTTCGAGGAGCAGACAGTAGCAGTTGACTTCTTCTTAAGGATATCTTACGTCGTTGCAGGTTGGACAAGGCTTGCAAACGTAAGAATTACTACTTAAAACTTTTAAGTTTTCATTTCAAAGCTACCCATCTTAGATACAATGATCTCATTATGATACAACATTATCACCATAAAGCTCTTTGCTTAGGTCTTTCATTTTTGTTGAACATTTGTACATCTCCAACTGAAAACTGTAGTGAATTATATCCAACTGAATTTAGACATAATTTGCCTGAGGATTTGATTGTCTTTCTTTTTAATGTTAAAAGTATGAAGAGGGATCAAAGATTTAAAATATAATTGGTTCATGATTCCATGGCCTTGATTGTTTCTTCCTTTTTGCCAAATCTTATCATCTTTCTTGATGTGCAATAGTTTGATTGCTCATTTTATGACGGACAAAATCATGGCGAACCACTGGATGTAACTGAAGCATCGGCGTGGTATTGCTATCCAGGTTGTGCAGCAAAATCACCATAGCCAGGGAAGAAACAAGCATTGGAATCGGACCAAAAACCCAAACAAGAAATCCGGTGGAAAAATACAGCGCGCGCATCCCAAACTCGTAGAAATGGTTCCCTCTGATCACTTCCTTCTCAATGTAGCCAACAGGGACTTCAGCATTCGGCATGGTCATGAGGTAAGAAGCATGGACAAAACTCCTCGTGGCATGCACGAAAGCCCCAAACGCCACAAGAAAGCAGATCAACAGCGCCACATACTTGATGGAGATGATCGATGGGCTCGTGTCGCCATAGATGAGGCTGCTTGTGAAAACAGACTTGGTTGAACTTCCTAGCCATGCACCAATCAAGGAACTCAGGATCAGGGAAATCGATGACAGGGTCGACGCTGCTGATATACTGTTGCCAAGAACTGCTATTGCTGGCCTTTGTTGAGCATCAATCTGGAAAGTTTGTCCAGAATGACTTTAGAATCGATGTCATATGAAGAAGGTACTGAGTTTACTAACCTCCATCATTCGATCAACCCAAGCGCGCTTGTTGTGATTCTCGAACCCGATGACTGTGCTGTTTGGATATCTTAGGTACCTGTAGAGAAGGAGGAGATGGTACCCAAACATGATGAAAATGCTCAGAGGCGCCAGTACCAAATCCAGGTGTTCTTTCCTCCATGCCATAATCCTCTGATTTTGTTTCTCCTAGAAATGGTCTGCTAGTCTCTTTTTATGTGTAAAAAAACTGGTGAGATATAGTCCTATGTTGCCTTGATCCCAGATAATGCTCCACATTCCGTACACTTCTTGACCATAATGTTACACTTGGGCAACACTTTTAACAAATTGACACGTGTATTCTTGTTCTGTTGGACAAGTTACGAGTCATTTTTAAAAGACCGGATTGCCTTTCAAGAAAAGTTCCGTCAATATTCTCTCTTAGAAGCCAAGTAGTTGCTAGTTGATTGAAGTTTTTTTGTTAGTTGAAATGAAACCTTAAATTAGATTAGTTACTCAATGCTTAAGGAAGGAAATTGCTGTACTCTGTATAACAATAAGATGACAATAGCTGAAAGAGGTTGAGGTGTAACGTTGAAGCAATAAATAATCAAAGAGGTTTACACTCAACGATTTTAGCTGTAAGTAGAAAATCAAAACACACGCCAAAGTAGCTTATTCCGTAAATAAAGGAAATGGAAGGGTTGATAATGCATTGTGCCAATGGGCACGACTTTATGTTGTGTAGCATGTTCTTGTACTGACGTGCAAGAGTAGAATCGTCTCCGTAAATTTGAAGCATTGTGCTCAGTAAAAAATGAGGTTCTAAATGCCCGTAAAGCTGGTCGATCGGTCCATAGCTTTGCCCTTTGGGTAAAGTCTTTTGGGCTGATCCAATGTGAGAGTACTTACCTCATAAGCAAAAAAAACAGTTGCCCTACTTAGCTACCTATATAAAGGCTAAAGGTAATGCTACACACTCAACTATTCGTTCTTAATTACTCTCTGGTAGCCTGTTTGCTTACTTGACCGTAATAGCCTCTTCCTCCAAAAGTCTCTGGAGACTCTATCTTTGTGACTTACGACGATGACGGTAAATTGAAAATACACCTGAGATGAACATAGTAGTAAAAATGTGAATTTTCATCGAGTAGTAGTAAGTACAAGGCGATTTATTGTAATATGGCAAAAATGTAAAATTCCATTGATGGATAGCAAAAATATGGAGAAGCCTCGTATACATAGTTCATCTCTTTTTCTTACACACAATTACATTAATATTGTTGAGGATCCCATTCCTAATTATGAGATCAATTATAAAAAATTGTTTAATTATATTAATTAATTAGAGTTCTTCTTTTGAAATACGGTATTTTTATAAATCAGAAAAAGATCAATGCTTAAACTGTAAATTAGAAGAATTGGAAATAAAATTTTTGGGTTACATTAATTGGGTCATAAACTTTATAACTACTACACATTGCATACTAAATTTTTAATATTGCAACTAAAATATTTTATCTTTTATTATTTTATTTAATCATATCTTTCCATATCACAATTAATTGGAAAGGCAATTTTTTTCAAGACTTTGCCAATTAATTATTAGTTGGATACTAATAACAAGTAGTCGATTTGAATGGAGTCAAGGTTCCGTTCAAAACCAAACACTTGTTGATGGAAAAATGCTACCTAAATTTGGTTTTTCCGAATTTTCTTAATTATTACTAGTATGTTTCAACCTAACATATCTAACCAAGTATGCAATAAAGTAAAGCATGAAAGACATGTCACTTGGTTACGCTGTTCGGTGAAATTCACCTACATCTGCGGGGCTTGGCGCAGTTCAGAATAAATCCACTAATCAGAAAGATACAATACAAAGTATACCATACAAAATGCTTATATTTACTAATTAAACGTGTGAATTCTGCTAGCTCCCCTAGCTATCGATCCACCTTGATTAGCCTCTCGCTTACCTCGAAACTCGTCGACGTTGGATCTCCACCTCCCGAGGAATTAAGGTATACGATTTTGAACTATGAACATGTCAAGTATGTTGCAACATAGAATTCTGGCTCTTTGCAATTCTCTCGGAAGAATGAAAATAGGTGTGCAGATTTTCTCTGATAAATTCGTGTATTGAATACAACCGTGGTGTCCACTTTTAAAGCCATGAGCATATCGGAACTCTTCATACTTATCTCCATAATATTCCTATTCCTTATCCGCTTTTTGAAGCATATCCAAATTCCAAAAATAAAGGGATTTTCCTTATCACAATATCTCTCATATATTCGATAATCCCAATACCATATTTGTTGAAATTTTCCATAAACCAACTATGCTTCTTCCAACGCCTATCACATAGTAGAATATTTCGATTTTCATCAACCACAAATACCATAATGTTATGATCTTCTTTTTCGTAAAATCTGATCGGCATTATTGCGACTCATTCGCATGTTCCAACATAGAAAGTTTTTCGTTTCCAAATGTGTTCACAAATTGCCAATCAAGATATTCAATTATCACCACTTAACTTTACACTACCTTCAATTCTTCTCCCACTAACCTCTCTCCATAAAATTTTCTTCTCCTCCACCTTAAGAAAACCCTAGCCGCTGCATCTTGGGGGCCCGCCGGCAAACGCCATTTCTGGAGGCCTCCCTATCACAATCCCAACCTCTGATAGTGCATTGTTAGGATAAATCAAATTACTTATTAGATTACTGATTTATTATGATTTGAGTTCTTTCCTTATTATACCTCTATTGTACTCTCTATATATTCAGTTATCAATAATATGATTCCTTACGGCAAATCATTCTCTCATGGTATCAAAGCCTCTTCTGATCCAAAATCTAAAAACCTAAAACTTCTTCCCGCCACCGTTCTCTACTCCGACGCAGCTCCTCTCCACCGCGATTCCTCGGTGCGACTCCTCTCTGGCGCACACCGACTCGAGGTGGCTATGCGTGGCCTTCTCGAGGTGGCTGTGCGTGACCTTCTCGCGGTGGCCGCGACGGTCGCTTTGGTGGGAGGCGCGGCGGTGACCGACAATCCTTTTTCGGTTCTCAGGCAGCTGGTTCGGTCCCTGGTCGCGGTCGTCCTCACTGTTCCTGGTGCAAACGGCTCGGTCACTATGTTGCGACATGTTACCAGATGCGGGCACAGATTGGTCGTTCGCCAAGCACTCATTTGGCAGAAAATTATCACTCTTCTCCGCAGTCCGATACTTCTTCTCGTCTGTCAGATTGGTACCTTGATCCCGGCGCTACCAGTCATATGGCGACTTCCACATCAGGCCTAGGCAGTTTCACTCCTTAAACTGGTAAATCTCGCGTTCTTATTGGTAATGGTGCTCCAGTTATGATATCTCATATTGGTGATTCTAAAGTATCTGAGAACTTGCATTTGTCTGGTTTTTTGGTTGTGCCTAATATTACTAAGAATTTACTGTCTATTAGTTGGTTAACCAAAGATATGGGTGTTCTAATTACATTTGATGACCAAAATTTTGGCATTCAGAACAAAGTAACCAGGGTTGTCGTGGGTCGGGGGCACAGTGAGGATGGATTGTACGTTTTGGACCGGGGAGATGCAACATTTGTTTCAGTTTTACAGAAGAATAAGAGTCGAGCTTCATATGAGTTGTGGCATGCACGCCTACGTCATGTTTCTAGTGCAATGATTACTAGTTTACATAAGTCTGGTTTACTTTTAGTTTCTTCTTTCTTGCCTAAACCGCACATCTGCGTATGGCGAAAGGTCAACGGTTGGCTTTTGTTGAGAACCCTAAACGTGCTGACAATGTTCTTGATTTACTACATTGTGATTTACGGGGTCCTTCTCCGGTTTTATCTGCAAATAGTTTTTTGTATTATGCATTATTTGTGGATGACTCTTCGAGATTCACTTGGTTGTATCCCCTTCATCGCAAATAAGATTTTGTTGACACTTATTTGCAGTTTGAGGCACTTGTTGAGAATCAATTTTCTGCTAAAATTAAAGTCTTTCAAAGTGACGGTGGCACTGAATTTTTGAACACTAGACTCCGATCACACTTTGTGGAAAAAAGTATTCATCATCAGGTTTCTTGCCCGGCCACTCCAAAACAGAATGGGCGCACAGAACGCAAGCATCGCCATGTTGTTGAAATGGGTCTTATGATGCTTTTTCACTCCCATCTTCCGATTTCTCATTGGGATGATGCGTTCGCCACTGCTATCTATATTATCAATCGTTTGCCTACTCCAGTTCTGCAGGGTTCGACCCCTTATGGTCTTCTTTATTAGTGGGATCCGATCTATGGTAACTTTCATCCTTTTGTTTGTTGGGTTTTTCCTTTTGTTCTTCACTTTGTTGATCATAAGCTATCTCCCCGTAGTATTCCATGTATCTTTATCGGTTACAGCTCACAGTATAAGGGGTTTTGGTGTCTCGACCCTATCATTGGCAAGGTCCATGTTACTCATCATGCTCGATTTGATAAGGATTATTTTCCACTGGCTCCGACTTCGGTAACTGGGTTTCCCTCCTCAGGTTTGGATGTGTTTGCTTTTATTGATCCAGATCATGGGGTGGCGCCGCCACCAACCTCGGCTCCATCTTCACCTCAGTTTCAGTTTCCTGATGATGAGCCGTCTCGATCTGAATCCAACCACGGTGGCTCCTTGCTCGCGCCTGTGCCCAGTTTTCTCTCACCCGCATCCACACCCGGTGGTCTCTTGCTCACGTCCGCGCCTGGTGGTCTCTTGCCCGAGTCCATGCCTGGCTCCTTGCCTGCATCGGCGCCCGAGCGTGATGGATTGCGCTTGGCAATAACGGAAGCCCCATATGGCCCCGACCACGATTGGCTACGTACGGACACGCCTTCTTCTTCCCGCGCGGCCACAGACGACCAGTCTTCTTCCTGCACAGCCACGGATGGCCACAAGCATTCTTCTCGCACATGGATGGCTCTTCTTCCAATGTGGCCACACTTAGCCACAGTCGGTTCAAGCTCGCATCAAATGGTGTCATTCCTTCCCACCTCGGCCACGGGCCTCCTTCCCGCACCGCCACGCATAGCTTCAGATGGTCCTAGCTTGCTCCTTCCCGTCTTGCCAACAGCCACGGCAGGTCACGACTCGGTCGGTTTGGCTCCAAAAGCTTCTCACATGGTTACGCTCTCTTCCACTGGTGTTATTCAGTGCCGAGATTATTGGGATATTCATGCTCACGGTCTTCTTGCTCGGACATAACCGACAGATTTTCATTCCGCAAAACAAGATCCTTCTTGGTTTTCTGCCATGGATGAGGAGATGTAAGCTCTTCGTAGTCAGCATACTTGGGTCCAAATGGGTTCATCGACTGAAGTACAAACCTGATGGTTCGGTTGATCGCCATAAGGCGTGTTTGGTAGCTCAGAGTTTCTCTCAGATTCCCAGTTTTGACTTTGACTATACTTTCAACCCTGTGATTAAAGTTTCTACAGTTTGGACAGTTCTTGCTATTGCTACTATGCATGCTCGGTCTCTACATCACTTGGACGTTAAAAATTTCTTTCTTAACGGTGTTCTTGATTCTCCGATTTTTATGGCACAACCCATTGGCTATAAGGATCCCACTCATCCGGACTATGTTTATCGTCTACGAAAGGCCATTTATGGTCTAAACCAAGCACCTCGAGCATGGTTTCAGCGTTTCAGTGCTTACCTTTTGCAGCTTGGTTTTCGTTTCAGTTCTTCTGATACTTCATTATTTGTGTTGTCTCGTGGTTTGTCTTTGTTGTATCTTTTGGTCTATGTTGATGATATCATTTTGACTGGCAAAGATTCCACTCTTATTCGGCAGTTCATTGATTGCACCCATCGGGAGTTTGCCATTAAAGATTTCGGTGCCTTACATTACTTTCTTGGCTTGGAGGTTACGCCCACTGCCTCGGGACTTCTTCTGGGACAGACGAAGTATGGTTGTGACATTCTTTCTCGGGCTGGTATGTTAGATGCAGTGCCAGTCTCTACATCGTTTCTGTCGAATTCTCAGCTTCATAGCAATACGAGTCCCCAATTCAAGAATCCGACGTTATATCGTTCCTTGGTTGGTGCTCTCCAGTATCTTACCATCACTCATCTACACTTGGCTTTTGCTGTTAATTCTGTTAGTCAGTATCTTCAGGACCCTCGGGAAGATCATTTTTCGGCTGTCACTCAGATTTTTCGCTATGTTCGGGGGACTCTACATTTTGGTCTCACTTTTCGTGCAACTTCTTCTCCGGAGGTGCTCGGTTATTCTGATGCAGATTGGGCCAGGTGTTTAGAGACTCGTCGTTCTACTTATAGCTATGCTGTCTTCTTAGGCGGTAACTTGGTTTCTTAGAGTGCGAAGAAACAACCCACCGTGTTCAGGTCCAGCACTGAGTCAGAGTATCGTGCTTTGGCCAACACTGCTTCTGAGGTCATCTGGATGACTCATCTGCTTCGTGATCTTCATGTTCCTCTTTTTGGTGCGCCTTTTCTGCTTTGTGACAACAACAGTGTCATCTTCTTGGCTCAAAATCCGATGGCACATAAATGAGCTAAGCACTTTGTCATTGATTATCATTTTGTTCGTGAGTTGGTTTCTTCGGCCAACCTTCGTATTGCTTATATTCTTACATCTCTAAAAGTTGCAGATATCTTCACTAAGGATATTTCTCGTCCTTTGTTTGAGTACTTCAGATCCAAGCTATGCGTGTCTGAGAATCCGATGTTTTGCTTGAGGGGAGTGTTAGGATAAATCAGAATACTGATTAGATTATGATTTATTATGATTAGAGTTCTTTCCTTATTATACTTCTATCGTACTCTATATATATATATATATATATTCAATTATCAATAATACAATTCCTTACGGCAAATCATTTTCTCATGCATAAATTTTCAGTGGACCAAGAATATTAGGTCACAAGTTAAAATAATGAATAGTCATACAATATAAACAATTGGAACAAGATTGACCCAATAGGGTTGAAGGGTAATCCCATAAAAATCCTAGAGTTACTAGAATATATATACTCAGGTATGTTTCCTATTATCATTATGCTCAGTTATTCCTCGTTACAAACTTTAGGGCTGACTTTACCATAGACTCTCCCACCATATCCCGGGGCTTTGTTTTACAAGTCACGGTAAAGGAATTGCTTGCCAGCAGAGGTGGTATCTTTGGAACACGTTGGTGGTGGCTATTCGAAAGCTGGTACCCTCGCAGAGTCCGGTGTGTTAACTCGCAGAGTCTACTGAGTTAACTCGCCGAGCCCGCTGAGTTAACTTCCCGAGTCCTCTGAGTTAAGTCATCGATTTTGTAAGTGCCCCGTCGAGCTCACCGCTAGACGCCTTCCCTGGTCGAATTCACTGGACGGATGCCGCTTGAATACGCCTATTAGGAGGTGGTACCCGTTCGGAGGTGCCACCGGAGGGTTGAGATCACTGAGCCTCCACCTTCTTGACTTCTTGACCTCCACCGACCTACCAAATTCGAGCCGCTGCCACTTGACGAAGCCCCTCGAGCTCACGCTCTGACTTGCGCCTCCACCTTCGAACACACTGGTGGTGGCTCTGAAATCCACCGCTCCCTTCGAGTCTGGTGGTGCCTTCTACTGGTGGCGAGCTCAAACCCTCCGGTGGTGCCTCCAAAATTAGACGGTGGTGGTGGCTCCCTTCGAACTCACCATCGTTGTCCCCGAAGAAGCGCTCGATACCTTCCAAATTATTACTTCCAAATAATGAATCCTGTGGAATGTTACCAAAAATTGTGGTCCACCGTGGACCAAAAATCAGGTTGGGCAAAATTATTTGGGCCAAAATCAGTTTGGGCCTAGGGAGAACTTTATGAAACTTGATATTGGGCCTTCAAAAGTAAGCCTTCAAAATGGGCTTTGGGGCCAGAATCAGTTTGGGCCTATGAGGGCTAAAGGGAGGGCCAAAATCATTTGAAAATTTTCTCGGCGTCCCCTCCGAATTGGTCGAAGCCCCCTGTTGAATTCGGTGGTTCTCCCGTTGGTCCGCCGAGTTAGTCGAAGCTCCCCGCTGAATTTGATGGTGCCCCCGCTGGATTCGATGGTGCCCCCACGGAGTTCAGTGGCGCTCCCGTAGTATTCGCTGGTCCCCACGCTAAGTTTGATGGTGCCACCGTTGAATTTGGCGATTCCCCAGTGGAGTTCGGTGACACCCCCACGGAGTTTGGTGGCACCCCGTAGTATTCGGGGGTGCCCCTGCCAAGCCCGTTGAATTCGGGGGTGCCCCTGCCAAGCCCGTTGAATTCGGTGGTGCCCCCGTTGGTCCGCCGAGTTTTTGAATCACCCAGTTGAATTTGGTGGTGCCCCTGCTGGATTCGATGGTTCCCCCGTGGTGTTCGGTGGCACCTCTGGAGTATTCTGTGGTGCCCCCGTTGAATTTGGCAGTGCCCCTGTGGAGTTCGGTGGTGCCCCGTTGAGTTCGATGGTGCCCCCGTTGTATTTGGAGATGCCCCCACTGGATTCAGTGGTGCTCTCACGGAGTTCGGTGGCACCTCCACGGAGTTCGATGACACCCTGCAGTATTCGGTGGTGCCCCCGTTGAATTTGGCGGTGCCCCTATAGAGTTTGGTGGTGCCCCCATTGAGTTCGATGGTGCCCCCGCTGTATTTGGAGATGCTCCTGCTGGATTCGGTGGCGCTCTCACGGAGTTCGGTGGAACCTCCACAGAGTTCGATGGCACCCCGCAGTATTTGGCGATGCCCCCGTTGAATTTGGTGGTGCCCCTATTGAATTTGGTGGTGCCCTTGTGGAGTTCGGTGGTGCCCCTGCCGTATTCGGTGGTGCTCCCGCTGAATTCGATGGTGCCTCCGCCAAACGCACATAGATAAGTTTGAGTATTGAATTAAAATTATTCTATTCTTTTAAACAATGGTGATAATTACTTTTCTTTCTTCTTGGTGAAAATCAGGTGACCGCATAACTGACTTTTTTGCCTAGCCACGTCACGATGAGTGTTAAGTATGCGCTGAATTATTTGCGCTCAACGCTTTCTTCAAGCAAGATCTCAGGTCCCACCTAAACCTTGAAATATGCAATATGTCTGCTCGTATTGTGATTTTTGCGAAGTAAGTGTACTTGGATTGGGGGTAGCACACCCTGGAGAGGGAAAGCATTGTTGTGAATCCAAGAACACCCTCATTGGTACATATCGAAGGGCCAACAAAGCCTATTGAATGCGCAACAAACGCCCAAGGCACAAACCTTGTAAAATACTCAAAGGGCCAACAAAGCCTATAATGCGCAACAAGCGCCCAAGGCAAAGACCTTGTAAAATACTTGAAGGGCCAACAAAGCCCATCAAATGCGCAACAAGCGCCTAAGGCACAGACCTTGTAAAATACTTGAAGAGCCAATAAAGCCCACTGAACGCACAACAAACGCCCAAGGCACAAACCTTTAAAATACTCAAAAAGCCAACAAAGGCCATCGAATGACAAAAAGTGCCCAAGGCACATAACTTGTAAAATACTTGAAGGGCAAGTACCCAAGGTACAAACCTTGCAAGCGTGTGAAGGGCTAACGTAGCCCATCGAACGTTCACAGAGTCAAAATCCCCTCTAATGATATCAGCGCCAAGACATTCATAGCATGCTTCACACTCTGGGGCCGAAATCCCCCTTTACGTAAATAGACCCGGTGAAGAATTGAATCCTCGAAAGTAATCAAAATTGGCTTCGATCAGCCTTTCATTTTGTTCGATCAACCTTTCATTTAGAGTCTCAGCTCGAAAGTGGCTTCGACCAGCCTTTCATTTTTTAGTCTCAACTCGAAATGGGATTCGATCAGCCTTTCACTTTTGAGTCTCAGCTCAAAATTGGCCTCAATCGGCCTTTCATTATCGAGTCTCAACTCGTAATGGGATTCGATCAACCTTTCATTCTCGAGTCTCAGCTCAAAATGGGCTTCGATCAGCTTTTCACTCTCAAAGTTTTGACCCGGTGGTCCTTCGAACTCGAGATTCGACTGACAAGAAGCATACAAAAATTTATAAGTCCTTCGCAGCCTGATGGGCATTAGGGGTCAAAATCCCCTTTTACATGATTTAAGGATGGGGATTAAAATGTTGTGTTTCATCAATGTGGAACCTTTTACTACGGATGTGTGGTACCTTTCAATTAGGGGGTAGCGCACCCAAGGGAAAACATCGCTGTAAATCCAAGGACACCCTTATTGGTACTAGATTAATGAAATTCCCTTTCATGATATGAGCGCTAAGGCATTCATAGCCTGTGTAGCGCTCAGTGCTGAAGTATTCTTTCATGATATGAGGACCAAGGCATTCATAGCCTGTGTAGCGCTCGGGGCTGAAATATGAGCGCCAAGACATTCATAGCATGTATAGCGCTCGGGGATGAAGTTCTCTTTCATGATATGAGGGCCAATGCAGTTATAGCCTGTGTAGCTCTCGAGGCCGAAATCCTTTTTCATGATATAAGCGTCATGGCATTCATAGCATGTGTAGCGCTCAGGCTGAAGTCCTCTTTCATGATATGAGTTCCAAGGCATTCATATCCTATGTAGCGCTCGCGGTTGAAATCCTCTTTCATGATATGAGCGCCAAGGCATCCATAGCCCATTTAGCGCTCAAGGCCAAAATCCCCTTTCATGATATAAGCGCCAATACATAAGTGATTGCGGTAGAAACCCCCTCCTCACATGTGAAAAAGCACCAATACATGAGCGCTTGGGGTCGAACCCCCATATGTATAAGTTCTAAAGGATCAAAAAAGAAGATAAAAGGCGCAGCCTTTCTTCCATCCTTTGGAGGCCGATTTCTTCAAATTTCATTCACTTTCCACAGATGAATTATGGTTTAACGAATTCTCCTTCTGATTCCGCACAAAATCATATGAAATTTGTGGAGAGTTTTTGATCTTATTCGGCCTTGGAGTAGGGTTTGATACAGAAAATTTGAGTTCTTTGCGGATCTTGATAGTGTCTGGTTTGTTTCTTGGTTACGGACTCGGATCTGGACTCGTGTGGGTGATCGCAATTGGTTTCTTGCATTGATTCCTTGTTCGAGTTGAATATTTGGCCGAAAAATCCAATCTTTTTTGGGTTTTGGTTGGGCTTTGGTTGCGGCAAGGGGTTTAAAGGGTTTGATTAAAATTTCCAGCACACTTTTTAATCAAATTCCTACCTTCATCATCGGAATTACTTCAAGGGTTTGGAAATTTTGAATTGGAACATAATACGGACTCAAGAACTTGTGATCGAATTGCATGATAGCCACGGTTTTTAGGTTTTCTCGATTCAATTCCTTGCGGTTTGATTGTGTTTTGATTTGGTGCATTGTGTTTATGTGTTGTTGATTCCGACCCGAGCATTGGTGATCACGACTTGGTGTTTTAATTACTTATTTGTGTGGGTGAATTCCGATCAGTTTGTGTTAATTTCAATGGGTTGGTGCTTATTTTTGTGTGTGAATTCCGATCGGTTTGTGTTGATTCCGATCGGTTTGTGCTTATTTGTGCGGGTGAATTCCGATCTGTTTTATCAGAATTTGTCCTTTGGGGTTTGATTCCTTGAACAATGGTTGTTGGGGAATCTTCCGTTGGCAGCAAAAATAAAAACAATCCTCGGAAACAAGGTATGGTCGAGGGTGAAGGCAAGAAGAAGCAAAATCAGCAAGTTCATCCAAGAGAATGGAATGATCCGAATCTTGATAGAAGGAGGTTATGGGATGATCTGGACATCCTCATGAACAGGTCAACTATTGAAATTGTTGAAAACAATGGAGACAGTGTCAACTTTGTTGTCACCGAGGAGGAGGTACACAAAGACCTATACAAACCCTTCTACGGATTCTTGGGTGTCTTTTCGGGTTTTTTTTCCTGGTATGTATGCTATTCAAACTCTTTTGGTGGCAAAGTGGAAGGTGGCATGTATTGTTCAGAGCAAGCAAAATGGCTATGTCATGTTCACGTTTAATTGTGCTGAAGATAGAGATCTGGTGATGAATGGTCCTGACCATTATCTCCATGGGAAAAAACTGTTCATGTTGTTAGTTGATGAATCTGGGCAGTATGATGCGAACATCCAAGCTACTAAACCAGTTTGGATAAGGATGGAACACTTGCCAAAGACTTATTGGCATAAGAAGGCATTGGAGAAAATTGCCACTTCGCTAGGAGATCCAATCCTCATAGATAATGGTACTCTCGAACTGAGGGGCTACTATGCACATCTTTTGGTATGGATCGACACTTCAAAAGAGCTCAAGGAGGAGGTCAGTTTTCGTGTTCCAACTGGTGAAGTACTTAAGCAAAAAATCATCTATGATTATTGCCGCCCTTGGTGTCTGAATTGTGGGGGAAATACTCATCTTATGGAGATGTGTAATGATTTCTGGAAAGCCAAGGAGGAGGAGTTGGAAAATCCAATGGAATTGAAGAGAAAAAATGCTACAAAGGAGAAGGGTAAGAAAAATTGGAGATCTCGGAATAATGACCAAGTTTGGGTAAAGAAAATGCATATGGGAAATATTGGAGATAGTCCAAGTGATAACTCGGTTGGGGTTGGGGAAAATAAAATCGTGGAGGATGCATCCTCGGACAATGAGGACATAGAGAGGAGAAGGCAAGGCAAGGGAAAAATTGTTGAAGGCATAGTAAAAGGCATCGAGAAAGCTGGAGGTGTTAGCAAAGGGCCTGATATAATTATTGGCGTAATGCAAGATGAGGTAATCAGGCAGTTATCGCGCTGCCAGCAAGACCGCCCGCATTGCCAGCGCCTGGAGCTGTAAACCGTGGCGCTGGAGACCTCGCCGTAGGCTCCAGGACTCCTCAAGCAGAGCGCGGCAGGAGTGCCGAGTGCCCGAAATCCAGCAACGCTTGTGCCATCAAATCAGCAAATCCAGCGCCTAAAGAAGCCGATAGGCAGCAACAAGCTTTTGGAGATGATGACCATCCGATTGAAGGTGCTGGAAAATTACCTAAACAAATGATCCATCCGGAAGCTAGAGGCTCAAACATTCCAAGATTGCATATGAGCAAGAGTAAGAGTAGGCCCCCCCTACCCCAGGGGATTTGACTAGGTCTCGGAGTAAGAGCAGGACTCGAATAAATGAGCAAGGGAGGGGCATCCAAAAACCATTCCAACGCATATTATCGGCTGCAAGGAGTAATTCAGACAGTTCTGGAAGCAAACCGCTTGAAGGCGGCAGTCCGAAGCCAAAAGGGACCTCGGTTTCCCAATGAATGTTGCATCTATGAATGTTAGGGGTCTTTCGGCCCCTGTACGGAGGAGGTGGGTGAAAAATATCATCTCCACTAATAGGGTTGGATTGTGTGGTTTGTAGGAAACAAAAATGGAGGACAGGGTGTTGCAAATTTTCTTAAAAAGTTATAAGGGATGGAAGTTTACGCATAATTTTGAGCTGTGGCAGAACTCGAGGATGCTCATTATCTGGGATCCGAAAGGCTTCTTGGTAGATGTTCTCGGGAAGTCTCCACAATGTATTCACCTCAAGGTTCATAATCTTTCTTCTGGCATTGAGTTTTTCTGTACATTTGTGTATGGGCATAGTGAGGGATGATTGGCGCGTTTACCACTATGGGAGAAATTGAAATCTTATGGTGTTAATATGAATTCTCCTTGGATGGTTCTTGGTGATTTTAATGCTATTCTTAGTGTTGATGATCATTATGGAGCTACTGTCCCTAGCTTGTATCAGATGAAGGAGTTTCAGGATGTTTGTTTGAAGTGTGGTTTAAGAGATGCTCCTTCCATAGGTGAGCATTTAACGTGGCATAATGCTAATTGTAAATTTTGGAGAAAACTGGATCGGGTTCTCTTAAATCACGGATGGGATGATGATGCATGCCGTACTACTTTTCTACCAATTTCTGCACAATCGGATCACTCTCCTATGGTGGTCGATATGTCGCAAGAAATTGATGGAATAGGTAGGCCTTTTCGATTCCAAAATATGTGATTAGGTCACCCGAATTGTGGGCATATTGTGGAGGATTATTGGAGCCCTTCGGTTGAGGGAACTAAACAATATTCGGTGACCAGAAAATTATTAAGGATGAAGCGCCCATTGAAAGAATTGGGCAAACTAGATTTAAACCATATATCCGAGAAGGCCAAACTTGCAGATGGTGAATACAACAAAGCTTTTGATGAATTTGATGCTCAGAATGCTACGGAAAGTGATGTTGCGGCATTGAGGGGTTTAAAAAAGACCGCTATGATGTATTATCTTGCGGAATCGGCTTTTCTTGCTCAAAAGGGGAGAATCAATCACATAACTTTGGCAGATATGGGATCTAAGTATTTTCATACTATGGTATCGGCAAGGAAAGGAGGAGGCATTCCAGCAATTATTGACAGTGACAATAGGATTGTAACTTCGAATAGTCGGAAGGGAGAGCTATTTGCAAATTTTTATAAAGGATTGTTCGGCACAAAGAGGAATAGAGTACCTATTGATCCGGGTATTATTGGTGCGGGAAACAATCTCACGGATGTGGATAGGGCCTATTTAAACCAAGATGTTGCGAACATTGAAGTTAGACAAGCTTTATTTGCAATGGCGGATGATAAGTCCCCAGGCCCAAATGGTTATACAGCTGGTTTCTTTAAGAAGCAGTGGGACATTGTGGGAGAGGAAGTGACAGCTGCGGTATTGGAATTCTTTCAGACAGGTGAAATCTTGGCCCAGCTTAACCATACTTTGGTTGCTCTGATACCGAAGAAGCATGATAATCTAAAAGTAAGTGACTTTAGACCAATAGCGTGCTGCAATGTGGTGTATAAAGTTATTACTAAAATTATTGCGAACAGGCTAGAAGGAATTCTGCTAGGGATCATTAACCCCTCTCAGGGTGCATTTGTGAAGGGTAGAAATATCTTGGATAATGTAATGTTAGCGCAGGAGCTTGTTTGGGGATATGGAAGGGTTCGGAATTCTCCAAGATGCATGATTATGGTGGATTTACAGAAAGCTTTTGACACAGTCTCTTGGGATTTCTTGGAAGAAGTTTTTCTTGGACTTGGATTTCCAGAAAGACTGACAGATAGAGTCATGACGTGTGTTTGCACTTCTTCATTCTCGATTGCAGTTAATGGTAAACTGTGTGATCACTTTCAGGGGCAAAGAGGAATTCGGCAAGGAGATCCATTGTCGCCTCTCCTGTTTGTGATTTGCATGGAGTATTTCTCGAGATTGTTGAAAAGGAGAACGGATTCTAGGCACTTCACCTTTCATCCGAGATGTGAGTCATTACGAATCACGCACTTGGCTTTTGCGGATGACCTTATGCTCTTCTCTAAGGCAAACACAAGTTCAGTACACATACTCATGGATGCCTTGAATGAGTTCGAGCACACTTCTGGATTGGGCATCAATGCTGTAAAATCGAAGTTCTTTGGAGTAGGCATAAAGGAGGATTTGAGTTTCACGGGTATTCCTTGGTCGACATTCCCTGTTCGGTACCTAGGCGTGCCACTGGATTCCAGTAAGTTGAAGGTGACTCAATTTGGTAATTTACTCAGGAAAGTTGATTCGAAAATAGCAAAATGGAAGGGCCATACTCTTCCTTATGCTGGTAAATTGGAGCTTGTGAGATCAATTGTGGGAGGTATTGCAGGATTCTGGATACAGAATTTTGTTATTCAATCATTGGTCTTTGATGCTCTTGAGCAAAAATGCAAACACTTCTTGTGGGGAGGAAAGTACAAGAATAAAGTGGCGTGGAAGAAGTTGTGTACCCCTAAATCGTTTGGGGGACTTGGCTTGCGAGACTTTGTTACTTGGAACCGTGCTTCAATGGCCCAGAGGTTGTGGGATATACACATGAAGAAGGACAGTTTGTGGGTGAAGTGGATACATTCGTACTACCTTCAGGAGGATGAATTCTGGGTTTTAAATCCCAAGATTCAAAACGGAAGATTGGGCGAAAGATATTCAAGTTATATCGGTGACCTATGCAAACTTCGGGATGAGCTAATTGGTATGTTTCATGGAAATGTTTGGGCGGTCCAAGATCATCTTCGTTCTTGGGGGAATTCGGGTAAATTCACGAATACAGCTTATGCCTTCATGCATCGTCATAAGTACCCGTGGTTGTATGAGGAGACCGGCAACGCATGTGAGAAGGTATTTAATAGCATTTGGTGAGGTTTTGTACCTCCAAAGTTCTCTTTCATTACATGGCTGGCAGCAATTGGAAGACTCTATACTAAGGACAAGTATCGAAATGAAATAGAGGAAGGCTCGGATAAAATTTGTTCATTGTGTCATCTAGAGGAGGAAACAAATGAGCATTTATTCTTCAGATGCGAGTTCTCGGAAGTATTATGGGGTCGGATACGGAATTGGATGGGTCTTAGGAGACGAACAAATACGATTGCAAGTTCCATGATTTGGGTGAAAATGCAGATCAAGGGTTCCAAAGCTCGCAAGAAATTTGGTACTTTAGCACTAATAATCACAATTTATCGTATTTGGAGGGAGCGAAACAATGTTGTTATGGGTGGAGCCTTACCCAGTTCCGATCGAGTAGTGAAAATAATTATGAAGGATTGTTATATGGTTATGAATAGACTATTTTGGGAAGAGCACTTATTTTAGTACTTCGGAAGGAGTGCTGATGGAAGGGTGTTGGGTGCTGGTTGTTGTGCACTGGGTGCTGGTTGTTGCGCACTGGGTGTTGGTTGTTGTGCACTGGGTGTTGGGTGCTTGCTGTTGTGCACTGGGTGCTGCTTGTTGCGGGCGATGGGACTGGGTGCCTGGCGCTAACTGGAAGCTAGACGCTGAACTGGATATGGCATACGCAGAGATGGATCTCGGCAACTGGGCAACTAGCATGGAGAGGTTTTTTCTGGGGACGGGGTGCTGGATCAGGCGCTACTTGGCGCTGGAAACTGAAATTTCACAGGCCGATTGGTGCTATATCCCAGGCCAAGAGGGAGTTGTGGGAGCTCGATGGAGTTGAAGACTTTCATGGATTTTTTCTGGCCACTGCAACTTGGTTTTCAGGTTGAGGTAATAGGTTTTAGAGTAAGGATTCACACTCCGGTGCTCTTTCTCCTAAACCTAGTTTTTACTTATGATTTAACGGTTATTTATGCGCTTTATGCTCGCGCTACACTTTGTGTTAAATTAGCATAGAGCTGTCCATTTGCTCAAAATGAAGTGGGCGATTACATAATCGCCACGCTTGATGCACGCAGTACAAGTGTATCCATTCTCACATCTTCAGGAGGTTGATTCGACTGGGATTAACAAAGGTAGGAGGCACAGCCTCATCATATCTTTACCCACCAAATCACTCTCGGCGCCAACAAGAGAATGCTTGAAGGCCAATAACATTCCTCTATCTCCACCTTAGGGATGTACATGGTAGAAGCAGATATTCATTCGTGCCAATAAGGTGCAACTTGGATCATCGGCTTCATTTTTATGCGACATCCAAGACCCGAGATACTCTCGGCTGCATTAGAATATCCAAATCATTTGTTTTGGATCTTTGCAACTTCATCAACATTCCGGCGACGACTTTAGTTCAAGACCCGAGCTTACAATTCTCGGCTGCATTATGGAATTCAAATGAAGATGGCCCCATTTGTTAGGGGTAGAAGCGGATTATTTGTTTATGGGTAGTGAGTTTGTTCTCACCCCATTTTTATTGTGTTTTATAGCCTGTGTTTTTCCAGGTTGTTTTGCGCTCCCTTTGCTCGATCAACGTGCTTAGGGTTGGTAGTTATTTTACTTAGGAAAAAGGGGGGGAGTGTCACCCTTTGGGTTTACGCTCTCACATCCCCCCCTCTCTCTCGGATTTGCTCCTTACGTTCATCACTTAACCTAAGGTTGGATTATGTTTTGTATTTGGTAGGGCTCTTTCCGGGCTCTTTCCGGGCTCTACCGTGGGTTCCACCGTCTATACTATTTACTTATTTACATCTAAAGGATCAAAATCCTTACACATACTCGACGTGCAAATCCTCGACCAGGGTGTACCGCGCCCAACACAAACATTGCCATAGGTCGTAGAGTGCCCCTTAACTTTAAGGAAGTCAGAGCTTCCCTATTCCCAATTACATGGATTCAAACTTCTCAAATTCTAACATAGATAAGAAGCCCGAAGTTAAAATCCCCTTTTCCTAAATATTATTATTCGAACATCCTCGGATTCTAACACAGATTAGAAGCTCGAAGGTCGAATCCCATATTCCTAAATACTGGGATTCAAACTCCTTGGATTCTGACATAGATCAGAAGCCCTAAGTTCAAATCCCCTTTTCCAAAATATTAGGATTCGAATGCCCTCAGATTATAATACAGATTAGAAGACCAAAGGTCGAGTCCTTTATTTCTAAATGCAGGGATTCGAACATAGATTAGAAGCCCAAAGTTTGAATCATCTATTCCTAAATACTGGGATTTGAACTACAATTCTGACACAGATCAGAAACCCAAAGTTTAAATCCCCTTTTCCTAAATATTAGGATTTGAATGCCCTCAGATTCTAATACAGATTAGAAGGCCGAAGGTCGAATCCTCTGTTCCTAAATGCAGGGATTCAAACATCCCCGGATTCTAACACAGATTAGAAGCCCGAAGTTTGAATCACCTATTCCTAATACTAGGATTCGAACTCCTTGGATTCTAACACAGATTAGAAGCCTGAAGTTCAAATCCCCTTTTCATAAATATTAGGATTCAAACGACCTCGGATTCTAACACAGATTAGAAGGCCGAAGGTTGAATCCTCTATTCCTAAATGCAGAGATTCGAACATCCTCAGATTCTAACATAGATTAGAAGCCCTTAATTTGAATCACCTATTTCTAAATACTAGGATTCAAACGTCTTCCGATTCTAACACAGATTAGAAGCCCGAAGTTAGAATCCCCAATTTCTAAATACTAGGATTCGAACGCCCTTGGATTCTTACACAGATTAGAAGGTTGAGAGTCAAATCCCCTAATCTGTCTATTGAGGTCCGAAGGACCTCAATTTTCAACACAGATCCCGAAGCTTGAATCTCCTATTTCTAAATACCAGGATTCGAACACCCTTGGATTATTACACATATTAGAAGGCTGAGAGTTGAATCCCCTACTTCTGTCTATTGAGGCTCAAAGGCCCTCAATTTTCAACATAGATTAGAAGGTCGAGGGTCAAACTCCTTACTCATAACTTCTGGGGCCTGAAGGCCCCCCGGGAAAAAAATGAGGCAGCCCTTGGGTTCTAACACAGACTAGAAAGTCGAGGGTCGGACCCCCAACATATTAATCCGCTTGAACAACAGATTTGAAGCTAACGTGGAATGAACCCTTAACACATTAAGTGCTTGGGGGTCGGAATTCCCTTTCATGAAAATAAGCGCTTGGGGTCGAAATCCCCTTCCATGTAAAAAAGTGCTTGGGGTTGAAAACCCCTTTTACATGTATAAGTACCAGGGATAAAAACCTTGGTAATAATCGAAGGGCCTCCAGAGCCCATCAAGCGCTCGGGGCCAAAATCCCCTACATACATGAGTGCTCAGTAATTGAATAATTGAGAACACTTGAAAGGCCTCCGCAGCCTGTCAAGCGCTCGGGGCCAAGATCCCCTACATATATTAGCGTCGAGGGATTAAACCCCTCAAAATAATTGAAATTGGTTTCGATCAGCCTTTCATTTTCAAGTTTCACTCGAAATGGGCTTCGATTAGCCTTTCATTCTTGAGCTTCTACTCAAAACTGGCTTCAATTAGCCTTCCATCTTCAAGACTCAGCTCAAATGGGCTTTGATCAACCTCTCACTCTTGAGTTTCTGCTCGAAATTGGCTTTAATATGCCTTTCATCTTCGAGTCTCAACTCAAAATGGGCTTCGACCAGCCTCTCACTCTCAAGTTTCTGCTTGAAATTGGCTTCGATCAGCCTTTTCATCTTTGAGTCTCAACTCGAAATGGGCGTCAATCAGCCTTTCACTATTGATTTTTGGCCCAATGGTCCTTTAATCTCGAGATTCGGCATAGTCTGAAATTAGCTTTGATCAGTCTTTCACTCTTGAGCTTCAGCTCAAAATGGGCTTCGATCAACCTTCGTTCTCGAGCTTCAAATCGAAATTGGCTTCGATCAGCCTTTCATTTTTGAGTTTCGGCCAACTGGTCCTTCTATCTCGAGATTTGGCAACCCAAAATTGGCTTTGATTAGCCTTTCACTCTCGAGTTTTGGCCAAGTGGTTCTCCTATTTTGAGAAATGCTCAAATGAGAGAATATTATAAAAAAAATCCTATAGGTAACACCTATTCCGAAAACCAAACGTTATGTGTAGGATCTCGAATCCCTCGAATGGGTCCTCCCGAAAGGATCCTAAGGTATCAACCTATTTGGAGAGCCTCCCAGACCTCGAAAGGACCTTTGATTTTCTATGGGCTTTTTGATAGTGCATAAATCCTTAGTGGCCCAATAATATTGGGTCACAAGCTAAAATAATGAATAGTCATATAATATAAACAATTGGGCCAAGATTGGCCCAATAGGGTTGAAGGGTAATCCTATAAAAACCCTAGGGTTGAGAGAGTATATATACTCAGGTATGTCTCATATTATTATTATACTCAGTTATTCCTCGTTACACACATTGAGGATAACTTTACCATCAGAGACTTTTCCCCAAGTAACCCCCGGGGGCTTTGTTTTGCAGGTCACGGTGAAGGGATTAGCGGTGCTGCGTAATCGGGTGTCATGTATCATCACCTTTCTCTAAACCCTTACCCCCCCTTTTATCCAACATTCCTGAAGGTGCAAACTGGCAGAGACAGATGTTGAGCATGTTTTTGCAGATTCCAGCAAAGATATAGGCTCAACTGCTTCAAATATACTCAGTTAGAGGATATCGGCGCATGTTTTTCAAGCTCTCAGCCCGACGAAGGATCGGCATTCTTAGCCCAGAGAAAGATCGATGGCGTCCTGACCAACTCGATTAACTCAGGCAGGACTCAGACCAACTCGATCAACTCAGGTAACTAGAAATTAACTCGGGGTGAACCAACTCGGATTTGACTCGGGCAGAAATTTTAGATCTGTACTCGGAGACACTTGTGTAAGCTTTTTTCAAACCAAACTCGATGGAACTCAGATGATTAGAGCTCGACTCGAGTTAAAACGCCTCAACTCGGCTGTGAACACCAAGCTCGCGACGGCGAACAGAGGCTTCCTTGGTTTTTGAAGGCGCGGAGGCTTCATTTCCACCAATGGATCTTCTAGATGATAGCGGCAAAGAAGATATGAAATTTTAAAGATCTGGTCAATATTAGTTTCTGGCGAGATTACTAGTTTAAGAAAGTCTTACGGCGAGATATTGGCATTTGGAGGGGTAATTCTCTTTATTTTATATTTTTTTCTACGCCATTTTTTATTTTCGAGGTGTGAGGCTTTTATTTCGGTACTGTTGCTTCAGTTCTTTTAGTCTCTTTTTTTCTGCTTTCTTACTTTTTCAGATTATAAATGGGTGTTTTCAAAATGGTTTTTTGACTTTTAGTGCCAGGAATGAATTAACTCTATCTGTCATTTTCTCTGGCGACCCGTTTCCGGTAAATTTGATTGACTCCATACCTGTGTCCAAAGTTTCAAAGATAGTGAGGAGAAATCCAAGTCAAATTTGTTAGAAAACAAACTTTTGGCGATACCTCTTTTATGAAGACTTGTCAGATATGTACATTTGATTGATTAGAAGATCATTTATTTGGTATTGATTTTGGAGTCAAGTTAGAGCTGATTCTGCGCATTATAAATGTTCCTATACATAGATGTAAAAGTATTTTGGTCAATTAAAACGACGGAAAGGATCTGAACGAGTTAAATGGAGACGGGTTGGATCTTTAGTTGGGGATCTTAATTTTTTCTTTGTTTTGATTGACTTGATATTTGATCAGAAGTGTGGATGAAATATTTTACGTGTGTTTCTCTTGATGCTTCACTATGATTGGTTTTCTCTAGTGGTTTGGTTCAGTACTATTAGACATCCACGCGTTGTAACTTATGCTTCTGTACCCTTCTTATTGCCACATAGGCCTTTCGTAGGATTGTAATATCGACTAGTGCCTTTGTGTATTTCTCTCTTATAGACACTGTAGCTTTAGACCTAGATCTGAACTGTAATAGCTAGTTAGTGCTTCACTATAATAAGTTTATCTCATCACATCGTTTGATTGTAATTGCACTTTGTGCAAAATGAATCTTAATAGAAAAGGGACGTGAACCCCATAAACCCAAACTGATTTTAAAAAAAGGGAAACACTACCTTCCCATCTCATTAGAATAGATTAGATTAGAAGTCGTGTGGAATGATATTCTCTATATGTCCCAATTCAAATTGCACTTAATTTTTTGATACTGTTCTCTATCAAATTTTGACCATATATTTGAATAGATATATAAACAACAATATTATCGTATATGATATTGTTGAACTCGTCATAACAAGTAGTTTCTATATATTACTCCATCTGTCCTATTTCAACCTGCACACTTTGACTTTCAGCAGTTGACTCTAAAAATGTTTGATGTTTAATATCTTTTATTGAGGATAACTAAAACCTGTGAAAAGTTGATATTATAAAAATACATGTTATAGCGAATCTAATAAGTATCACTCAATAGTATTTAAAATTATATACTAATTCAATTTTATGATCAAAGATAATAAATTTTGACTAAATGAATAGTTAAATTGCAGGTTGAAATGGATCGGAGGAAGTAACTTTTTGTCATTATTATATGTAGATAAACACATTAATAGTGAAACATAATTATTGAACAAAATAATAATAATTGCAGTTCAATTTGAACTGAGACAATTGAAGTACTCCTTCTGTCCCAGGTTAAATTACACAGAATAATTTTCACGCTCATCAAAAAATTTGTCTAGCTGTTAATATGTTTAACTACGTATAATTATGGCAAACAAAAAGTTACTTTTCATAAACTATTTATTACAACGAATCCAATCATATAACATATGATAATATTATTGTTTATTTATTTATTCAAATATATAATTAAAATTGAACAGTAAATAGTAATATAAAGTGAAGTGTGCAGTTCAATCAGAGACCGAGACGGGGGGAGTAACAACTTCATAAAGCGGCCATGATCCGAATTATCGCCGTTAAAATGCTGGGACTAAAAAATACAGATTAGAAAAACCATAGTAGTAGTGGAAGCAGTGAGAAATGCATGCAACAAGATTGTGGTCATGCGGATTACGAAAAGGGGATTCCCAAAGTAAGAAAGTGTGGAAAAGGATAAAAAGACAAACTCCGGGACCAGTCAAAATGGACAACTATATTGGGAAAGAAAGCCACTCCATTCAACTTTTCTCCTTTTCCTGGTCGGATAAAGCTAAAGGTATCACATTTTCACTTAGTACGACGTAGTTTCTCAAGTGGTACCACTCGTTATTAAGATACTCCATCCATTCATCCATTCATCCATTCATCCATTCATCCATTCATCCATTCATCCATTCATCCAATATTTAGTGCTCTCTTTCAATCATTGTCGTGTTATTCAATACGTAAATACATGTAATAGTTAAAACTCATTTTTATAATAAGTCTAATAATATTATATATGATATTATATCTATTTAAATATATGATCAGATTTTGATAAAAATCAGTGTTAAAAAAGTAAAATGGATAATTTGAGTTGGAGCAAAAGGAGTATACTTCCCTTTTTAGTTGCTTATTTTATATTAACACATTTTATATTTTTGACAAGATGACTTCAATTTTATCCATTATTCTACTTTTTTATTTTTTAAATTTAATTTCAATTACTTAAATTCAAACATCTAAATATGTGGTGTCCTATACAATGTAACAGAATGACTATAGCTGATATGTTTGAACTTTTTTAAGATGATCTGATAGTTTGATTATCATTTCTCAACAAATCTTAGCTGGAATATCACTATGTCGCATGCTTAAAGAGAATATTGATAATTGATTGAGGAAAATGCATATATAACCCTACATAATTGATGAAAATGTTATAATCTTAGATATTTAGGTTATGTGCAAATATAACCTCTTCCGACAGTTTAAGGGCAGAACTGGTTTAAAAGACTATTTTGTCTCTTTGTAAAAAAAATTGTTTTTACAAAAACCTTGAAATTACATTACAGGCCCTCTTCTTCTCTCTTTTCTCGTATCCATTTTCTTTCTCTCGTCTTCTTCGTTTCTCGTTTTCCCAGATCCATTTTCTTCGTTTCTCATCTTCTTCGTTTCCTAGATCCCTTTTTCTTACTCTCATCTTTGGAAAAGAATCAGTAACGACGGGAGCCCCGACGACGATAGGCCAATTGACAGAGGAGGGTTTGAGGTCGGAGGAGGGGTTCGTTCAGATTTACAATTTTCAAGATCTTCTGAGCCCCAGTGATGCTTATGGATTTCATTCCGCTCAGACTTACTGTTTTCAAGATCTTTTGAGCTCCCCTGCTAACTCTGGAATTGAAGGATTCTTCAATTTTGAATAGGATGTATTCCTTCTGTTGGTGGAGTTCGTGGTGTGAACAGAGATGTGGTGGTGGCGGGGTTCAGGTGGTGATGGGTTTGGTGTTGGCGGAGGTGGTGGTGGTGGAGTTTGTGGTGGCTGGCATGGTGGTTGAATGGTGGTGGTGGTTGAATGGTAGTGGCGGTTTGAATGGTGGTTGAATGGTGGTGGCGGTTGAATGGTGGTGGCTTGGTGGGTGGTGGTGGTGGCCTAGCGGGTGGTGGCGGGGCGGTGGTTAGCGGAGAGGGTATAATTGTCCTTCTCATTTAAGGCTTGGGGCAGAAGGGTATTTTAGTCTTTTCAAGTGGGTCAGTGGCCAGAATTCATTAGTCAACACCAGAATCATGATCAGAGGGTTATATTTGCACTTACATTCAATAGTTAGGGTTATATTTGCACTTACATTCAATAGTTAGGGTTATATTTGCACTTACATTCAATAGTTAGGGTTATATTTGCAATAACAAATAATTGAGGGTTATATTTGCACTTTCCTCAACATACAAGATTATATTTGCATATGTAGGTTTTTTTTTTAAACAAAGAGTCATGCGCTTATATTATCATTGAATTCCTGATTACATCATGGGCCACATTATGGGCATTAGTTACTACAGTTCTTGACACTTTCATTACATGAATGCTAGTGAAAACCATTGCCAACATTATGACCCTTCAGATAAGACCATTCAGACTTGGCAGGACATTTGGAAAGTTGTTGATGTGGTTCAGTGCCATTTCACAGTCTGTGTGGATGCAGATGTGGGATGCACCCCCTATTTCTTGCATCAGTCATTGCTTCATGTGTGGCTATGAGTTATTCTCGTGTCGCTGATGCCGAGTGTACCACATGGGATCCCTGCCAGCTGTTGGTATTGAAACCTTGTGTAGCTCAACATGCCGTGACCGCCTTGCCGTCATGTGCCTGGAAAGCAATGTCTGTGTTCATGCGTGTCCAGCTATCATAGAGCGAGTTCAGGTGTTCGTCCTCCGTGTACCACAGTAGTCACATGTCTCCAACTTTGCTTGCTTCGGTTGTGGCGGTTGCTCTAGATTTTGCTTATGCTCCAATGCGGACTACGATGAGTTGGGATTGACTGCATTTTTTGGGTTGACTAATCTCCCCCTTGATCATCTTTATGGGCCGTATGGATGATAGCCAATATCATCTCAACTGTTGGCATTTGTTGTTCGATCGTTGCCTTATTCCTGGCACACGAGATTACCCATATGATAATGCAGGCGAGTTCCACATCTTCCTTTTCTGGTGCTGCCTTGAACCAATTCCAGAGCCATGGTTCTGGTTGCAGTGGGGCACCTTGACTAAAGTCGAAGCCCAACCAGGATGTTCTCCATACCCTTCTCCTAATGTCACACTCAAGGATCATATGTGATGGTGTCTCCACCTGTGTGTGGCACATATGGCAGTAAGGTGATACCTCCATCTTCCTGGTTCTTAGTGCCAGACCCATGTGTGTTGCATTCTGTACTAATCTCCAAATGAGGAACTTAACCTTTTCTAGTATCTTTAATGTCATAGTTTCTTCCACAAGTATTGATACCCCTCCATGTGTAGAGGTGTACTGGAGGTGGATGGTTTATGGGCGATCATTTTGTTCCAAGACTCGTGGTACCCATTTTTGACAGTGTACTGTGAAACCCCAAACCCAACTAGTTTAATAGATAAAATACACCTCCTATACAAATCATGTTATCTCAATTGAACCTTTTTAATCCCTCTAATGGAAAAAATTAATTATTATAGATTAACCTAGATGTTAATCTCAGACGAAGTAAATTTGAATTAATAATCTTAATTATTGAAAAATATATATTAGTTAATATCAAACATGATAAGGTTTAGTATAGGTCTCACTTAAGAAAGAGGAAGAAAATAATAGTACGTCAAATCAGATTGGAAACGCAATATACAAATTACACATTTTAAAAGAGTTAAGTAAGAAATGATAAATTGAGTTGTTAGATAACTATCTAGATTTTTATAAAAGAATCTCAAATAGTTTACCTTGTATCTTCCTCTAAAATGAATATTCCTTTCAATTATTGAGGAACACTAATTTTATAAATATTCTTTCATACTTATCACAATTTTATATAATAATAATTTTCATATGTAATTACAAATAAGAATAAAATAAATAAGTTGTCACTTCTAATATTGTTTTGATTTTAAGGAATATAATTGTATTTTATATATATAATTGATTATAAGTATTGTAAATTAAAAACAAGAAAAGTCAGTACATAAAGAATTCAAAGAAATGAACAGATAAAGATAAAATGAGATATTAAATAATTAAAAAATTAAAACACCAAAAAGGAAAAAAATAGTACGCTGGGATGTGGTGTCATAAGAAAATATTTGGGGTACAAGAGAAAACAAAGCAATGATTAAAATAATAAAAATACTAATAATAATAGTAATAAATAAATAAAGAAGTAAATGAATAAATAAATAAATGAGCAAAAGAATAATTAAATGTAAGAAAATTACCATGAAGAAAAGCTAGCAGCAGATATTGACGTGAAGGAAATTAATAGAAAATAAATAAAATGAATAAACAGATAATAACAATAAATAAAAATGAACGGCGGATATAATAGCATGAATAAAACAAGAAAAGGAAATTAACTTGAAGTTGAAATGACGATGGACGTAAAGAGGAATAAACGACATATGTAAGAAAATTTATTCAAAGTAATTTCTTGACAAATGGAATTGCTGGGAAGAAGAAATCCCAAGTAGGCAAATGGAATTGTTGAGAAGAGGAAATTGACGGCGGACATGAGGAAGAATTATCCAAAATAATTATTTTGTGCAAGTAGTGAAATATACGGTGGGAAGTGAGAGAGAATAATCCAAAGTAATTATTTCGGGGCAAGTGGTAAAACTGGGAGGGAATATACGGCGGACATGAGAAGGAAAAATTTTGGGCAATAGGTTACGGGATAAAATTTGTAGGGTGAGTAGGTGTCAGAACCTAGGTTTCACCAAGCATAAATACTTGATCCCCAACTCTTACCCTCTCACGCAGTAAACAAAATTCTTGCCAAAGAACATTGGTGAATAGTAGTAAAGTAGGAAACGGAAGTGCCCAATCCCAAGTTTAACCAAGGTGAGTGTTTTCATTGTTTTAGCATGAATTGAAGTAATATATATATATATATATATATATATATATATAGTCTTTATGCGTACAGACTGCCACCAGTGACCAGTACCCCTCGAACCCCTGCTAAACAGTAGCCCTCGAATCCCTGCCCTCGAACCCTGCTAAACAGTAGCCCTCGAACCCCTACTCTGCCCTCGAACCCCTGTTTTTCCCTCGAACCCCTGCTTTGCCCTCAAACCCCTGCCTTTGCCCTCGAACCCCTGCTTTGCCCTCGAAACCCTGCCTACTCGAACCCCTGTCTTGCCCTCGAACCCCTGCTTTGCCCTCGAACCTCTGCCTTTGCCCTCGAACCCCTACCTTGCCCTCGAACCCCTGCTTTGCACTCGAACTCCTGCCTTTGCCCTCAAACCCCTGTTTTGCCCTCGAACCCCTGCCTTTGCCCTCGAACCTCTGCTTTGCCCTCGAACCCCTGCCTTTGCCCTCGAACCCCTGCCTTTGCCCTCGAACTCATGCCTTTGCCCTCGAACCCTTGCCTTTGCCCTCGAACCCTGCTTTTCCCTCGAACCCCTGCTTTCCCTCGAACCCCTGCTTCTGCCCTTGAACCCCTGCTTCTGCCCTCAAACCCCTGCTTCTGCCCTCGAACCCCTGTACTCAAAATACACACTCAAACCTGTACTCAAACTCCATTATAAAGGGACATACCTGTTAGACTTAAATTGATAAAATATACTAAATGTTAAACTAGGTGTGTATATTACCGTGTTTAATTATCGTGAAACTGAATTATGAACTGCTCCGATATTTTTCTGTGAATGACCGGCTTGTACTTTATCTTGCCGTGTCAAACTTGAATTATATACTGCTCAGATATGTTATGTGGATGACCGACTTGTACTTTATCTTGCCGTGTCAAACGTGAATTATCTGCTACCTAATTACCTGTCTGTAAATTTTGGGGCCCCCGATGCGATTGTAGTTTGGTCGAAGTCGGTGGGGAACTGTACTGACCGGACTGTCTGATTAGACCGGCTACACGTGGAGTTTTGTATGCTAGCATAACCACCTGACTTATACGAGCTCGTAATTGAACACCGGCGTGAATGGGAAAGTGAATTCTGAGTTGATAGCCTTCGGGCATCACTGACTGGGTTATGTCGTGTATGTTAGCCACAGTTGCCATATAGGCACTTGGCAGCAACTTGGCATTAACCACACGTATCCTTTTTACTATGTGCTAGGACATACGTGGCTATTTGTTAATTGTTAATTGCTATTATGTGATCACTAAAACTCAACTTGGTAAATACTGGCAATGGAATCTCACTAAGCAATGAGCTTACCTTAGTTAAATAATCCTTTTTCAGGTGAAGAAGAACAGTAAAAGAATAGTGCTTATTGCCTTTACTTCATTTAATAAAGATCCTGGGTAAACTGCTAAGAGTGTTAAAGAAAACTTTTGATTCTGTAACAGTTAGGTAAAACTTCCATTTAACATTTGTAATATTAAAGTTAGATTTTTATTTATCTAAATCGCTTCCGCATAAAAATTTACCTGCTCATTATTGTTATCATTTCTGGCAGTATGACCAAACCCGACCCGACACTTGCGTTTGGGTTTGGGGGTGTTACACTCCCCATCTTTCTCTATCTTTTTGTGAAGCACAAATCACAAAATAATTTTTCAAGCTGGACTAAAATTATTTTAAATCTTTTTTATCAGATTCTAAAATAATTTTGGGGCTATAACTAGGCATCAATCATTTCGCAATGAATGCCATGTTGAAAGAGGATTACGTCTTACTTGACTTCCTTAAAGAGAGAGACACAAAGCTAGATTAAGACATTTATATTGCTTTGATTAATGGATATGGCAGATAAGAGAATATTGACGTTGCTCTTAAGATATATGAACAAAGTCGAGCTAAAAACCATTTCCCAAACTCTTGTGGTAATAATTTACTTGCCTATATTATGATTTTTGGAAAATAAATGATACTTTGTATGTCGCTGAGATAAGGGGCTTGCATGATATTACTTTTGCTACCCCGCATCCATTATGATGACTTTGGATATTGCAGGCCTGACTTTGTTCTTAAAGACCACTATTTGTTTATATGACATCGAATATGGCCTAAAGGCTCAGGTACGACTCTGTGATTAAAATATTGTTGTTTTTGATATTGATATTGTTCTTATTAGTTGAACAGTTTCAGTAGAAGATATATTGAATTCAAGGGATCCTCGACCAAGGAATAGCATACCTACTATGAATGATACTCTAGGTCAAATGATACCCACTCTACTTGATGAGTTACACACTAGTCGTTAAACTCCTTATATTGATATTGGCTTCAGAAGTATTATTCACTTGGGTCGAAAGTACTGAGTTCGGCGATTATTTCCCTTGCGTCGATAAGACCAAGGTCGACAATTTCCCTTGCGTTGATAAAACCAATATCGATGATTATTTCCTTTATGCCTACAAAGGCTAAGTTTAATGATTATTACACTCATTGGCGATGCTCGCTCATAAGCGAAAATATGATTTCACTATTAAGCAATGTAATTATTTGCTCATAAGCGACACTCTCGCTCTTAAGCGATGAACTTATTCGCTTATAAGAGACACCCCCGATCTTAAGCGGTGGACTTATTCGCTCATAAGCGACACTCCCGCACTTAAGCGATGAATTATTCGCTCATAAGCGACACTACCACTCTTAAGCGATGAACTTACACGCTCATAAGGGACACTCCCGCTCTTAAGTGATGAACTTACTCGCTCATAAGCGACACTCCCACTCTTAAGCGATGAACTTACTCACTCATAAGCGACACTCCCGCTCTTAAGTGATAAACTTACTCGCTCATAAGTGACACTTCCACTCTTAAGCGATGAACTTACTCGCTCATAAGTGAAATTCCCGCTCTTAAGCGATGAACTCATTCACTCATAACCGAAGATTCACTTACGTCCAAGAGATGAAGTTTGATGGCTGCTCTTGTCCAATGGACGAAGGAACCGCGAATAAATGAAGTGCACATCTCGATGAAAAGTGACACATTGAAAAGATAGATGTGCATAAGAAAAATTATGTCGACAAGACCAAATTTAACTATTTAATTTACGTCGACAAGACCAAATTTGACTATTTCACCTACCTCGATAAGACCAAGTTCAACTATATCACTCAAGTCAAAAAGACCAAGTTCGATGACTACTGGGATTAGCAATTATTTACATACGTCGAACGGACAAAGTTCAACAACTATTTACTTACATCAAAAGAATGAAGTTCGACAATAACTCTCACGTCGAAGGGACAGAGAATTCACTTGCATTAAAAGGATGAATTACACCCGTTGAAAATGACGAATTACAAAGCCACTTACGATAGCGTGCCAAATGCTGCAATCGATTTTTATATTACGTGCAGAGCATATTGATTAGTTATCAACAAAAAACAATATGCTCCCTCTTACACCAAGTATGATGAAAGTGAAATAAAATGCCTTCGTAGGGAAACCACTACATCCAGTTATATGCTCCATGGATTCATAGGCAATATGCCGCATCCAATCCATGGCGGCTAAGTCTTCTAAGGATGAGACATTATCAGTAATAACGGGTGTCCTTCGACTGAGTGGGTAGTGTACCCAAGGAAACCACTGCCGAAAGTCAAAGGACACCGTTCTCGATTCCAAATTCATTATTAAGGAATTATGCGCCCAGTGCTACATCCAACTATGAGATTTTTTATTACCTACATGCTCGGCTCTACATTTTAAATGATGACTTGCTCAACATTCTTGTGCCTAGAGAAACATTATCTCAATCTACGTCGAATCAAGCAAAGCTACTTCAGGCGTACCTTGATGAATATATAAATACTATAACACATAGAATAATATATATGCTACAAGGATTAACTCTCTAGAAGACTCTAGGAGAGCCTCAATCATAGCAGCTTCATCGAGAATTCCACTCCTGAGATAAAATAATTTTATTTTAAGCGATCGATATAATTAGCTCTTAAGTGATCAAAATGTTTGCTCTTAAGCGATCGAACTGTTCGCTCTTAAGCAACAAGATAATTTGCTCTTAAGCGATAGAATAATTTACTCTCAAGCGATCGAAATATTTTCTCTTAAACGAAATTTGCTTTTAAGCGATCGAAATGCTCGCTTTTGAATAATTGAATGAATCACTCTTAAGCGGAAAATACATCTTAGGTGATAGAATAAATTGTCTTTAAAATAGCATACATGATCGCTCGTAAATGATCAGTTCACGTGCTTACTAAGCAATCGACCGTTTAGCGGGATTCATTCATATGATTAAGAATTGCATCGATAACATACAAATAGAAACTGTAATTTTATTAGAAGTTGAAAAATATAACACTATGTACACACCATCAGTCGGACCGCCGGATATCCTCCAGTTTCAGCCTAGGGGCAATCGTAAATAAACAATTAACTTTGTTCTCTGAAGCCTTGGGGATGGGATTAGTACGTCACCTTCGGCGAGTAAATCTCCAGGAACCATAAGTTCATCGATGGATATAACCTTCGATGGAACATACCTTCAAAGAACGGAAGATCACTTAGTTTTTCTGGGGTTTTTGATGATATAATAGAATTAGAACCTATATGAGCTAAGCCAAGTCCAGAAGCAGGTATCGAAACCCCTTTTGGTCGTAGCCATCTTGTTAGTGTAGTCTTCGAATAAAGAATACGAGCACTAGCATTATACACTTGCTCCAAGCCTTGCTTATGAATCTCGAACTCCTTTCTCGAGCCCCGATATGGAAGACTCGAGAGCGTAAGAATTCGAGAAACCCTTTGAGCAAGGAAGAATGCTCGATAGCCATGATAAG
The DNA here is from genome assembly GCA_037428765.1 of Rubia yunnanensis. NCBI lineage: Eukaryota > Viridiplantae > Streptophyta > Magnoliopsida > Gentianales > Rubiaceae > Rubia > Rubia yunnanensis. The sequence goes on from CM075070.1 coordinate 9,653,465, forward strand.
GAGCCATTAAAACCCTAAGGGTTCATTAAAACCTTTTGCATTCAAAACTAAGGAATAGCTATCTTTGAAAACCTAAGTGTTCATGTCATACTGACAGGTTCGAAGACCTCTACTCTTGATATCATTGGTTATAACTTATATCCCTCGATGGATCGAGTTTTTAAAGTTTGTCGATAAGATATAGCCCTCGAGCCCTTAGATTCACACTTAACTTTTTTGAGGGTTTTTGATGATACTCTTATGAAGTTAGAGTTGGACCTCAACCCAACTCATTAGATAACATCTATGGGATGGCTTGATACTCTTATGAAGTTAGAGTTGGGCCGTAACCCAACTCATTAAATAACATCTTTAGGATGACTTGGCCCAATAGGGTTTAGCCATGTATGAGGTCAGTATTGTCATTTTTTACATGTTATGGTTTAAGTGTTATAAATATGGAGGTATGTCTTTCCTTTTTTTCTTCATTAACTATTATTTCCTCATCCTCATATCAATAACTGACTTTATCATCGGAGTGTTAACCCTCCAAAGCATCTCCGGGGACTTTTTCTTGCAAGTCACGTCCTAAGGATCCAGTGGTGCAACTTCTTGTTCGATACACATCAAATCTTTAAAAAATTGAAGAAGAAAGTATTTACGGCAGACAGTGATCAAAGTCTTGTAAGATGTTTACTATCTTTGCAGGTGAATGATTGAGTGAATCCCTCTTCAGCATTAAAAATGTATATCTCACTGATTATCTATATATTTGATAGCATAGTTTTAGATATTTGAATTAGGTTAATGAAATTGAATTTAAAAAGTAAAAAAATATTATAAGTGACATAGATTGAATGAATCTTGTCAAAACTAAAAGTGTGTGAATATAAAAGAAACAATTTGAAAAGAAAAATGTGTCAAATACAAAAAACAGATGAAGTATGACAACGTAAAATCTTTTTTTTTTTTAATAGTTGGTGTTGTAGCTAGTATGTCTCTATCATTTTTGTACTCTCTTTATATTCTTTTTATTAAAACCAAATGGTAATTAGTATAAAGAAAATCAAGAATTGCCCTTTTAATATACAAAAACAACATAGCTACTAATATATATACAAAAACAACATAGAGATTTCCCATTGATCATTTATTTATTTATTTTGGTTATGTTTCATGATTGTAAGATTGGCCTTCGATGTGGAAATATGCATGCTTAGGTGCCTGCCATTTCTTAATCCATTACTGGTTCCTATGAATTGACCAAAACATCATAAAAAGTACTCCTCCTCCAACATTACATTCTTTCTTTTGAGAAAAATGTTAATCCTTAAAAATGAACCGTTTGTCCCAGATTTCGACATTAGAGAACGTGGCAGCTACAGCTAGCAAGTCACTAACAAATGTTGTCGAATATGCCATAAATTACAACTACGATTCTGACTCAATTTGGAAGATTCTCAACGTTGAATTGATTTGGGTTTAATTTTATTTGTGTTTTGTTTAATCGTGAATCGAACATAGACATGGAATTCAATAGCTTTAACTCGTTGAAATAGTAAATGGAATATAGACATAAATATTGTTATGCTAAACCATATGACCGATTAGGGTTGAATTTTATTAGATCATCAAACAAGGTGTAACTCACTTATTTTTTTCTTCAGAAACTAAGTGCGAACAACTAAATTACATATAAACATCTTATTCTACATATAAGACTAATCTATTGAAGCAAAAGGCAAAATTACTCGCCCAGAGGGTCCGTCATCCGAGCACCACAGATTGATGAAGAGGTAAATCATGACGTTCAAGGGTCAACCACATGGTCGTCACTTTCTGGTGCTCACAAGGAACCCTTCTACAAGAGGAAATTCCCACACAGCAGGTGCTAGGATTTGAACCCATGACCAATGTAGCATTTAACCAGACACTTAACCACTTGGCCGATCACGTAGGTGCCAGATAAGACTAATCTAGGTATTAAGGAATATATATATATATATATAACTTGAAATTGTAATTAGATTCTATTTTCATTTCCTTGTTTGTACAGGTCTTTTGTATCACTATATAATGTACCCCAGGATCATAATACAAACACACAATATTACCCTTATTTTCTACATGGTATCAGAGCCTAAAATTTTAAAACCCTAAAGAAAATTCCCGGCACCGTTTCCGAGCTTCCGCCGCCTCTATCAACCGCGCGTATTACTCCCGCGCCGATGTCCTCATTGTCGAGCTTTCCAACGATTGCCGCCACTTTCTTCAAAGTTGCTGCCGCCGTCTGACGTCCATTACTGTCGAGTGCTCTCGCTACGCACCATCACGTGTTGCTAACGACCCGACATACAACACCGTCATTGATTCATGTGCTATTGGTCTGTGTCTGATTTGCTGCCTGACTTACAGATCACTGTCTGCCGCTGGAGACGCCGATCTCAGTTCTTGACCTCATACGTGCCGCACGTGTGATCCATGTGCCGCTGACGTACGTCACACGCCACCGCCAGATTTTCCCACGTGTTGCCATATCATTTTACTACCGTCAATCTGATTCGAATGGTCGCTGCTACTCTATTCTAATCTGCTTCGATGTCTACCTCTGAATTTAAATTTGTTACCCACCACTTCCCTCAGCCACTGTTCACCGGCACCTCGCTGCCAGGATTTGTAACTGCGGCCTCCAGCTCCCCTACCCGATCTGATTTCGGCTCTTCTCTCTCTAACGACCAATGTAATACGACCTTTTATTTATTTAATCAGTTACATTACCCTTTTGACAATCGGTCAGGTAAGCCTACTTCACCCTAGATTCTCGATTTGGGAGCCTCATATCACATGACCGGTGACAAGGGTTCCCTTACTGATATTACTACTGATATCAATTATGGGAATGTTATACTGCCTGATGGATCTGTGTCATCTGCTTCACAATATGGTTCTATTTGCTTTGGTGATGTCACCCTTACTCATGTGCTCTACATCCCTACTTTGCGATGCCATTTATTATCATACTCTAGAATGTCTAGCTTTGTTTATTGAAAACCATTGGTCAGATAAGCCTACTTTACCCTGGATTCTTAATTCGGGAGCCTCATATCACAGGACCGGTGACAAGGGTTCCCTTACTTATATTACTACTTCTATCAATTCTAGGAATGCTATGTTGCCTGATTGATCTGTGTCATCTACTTCACAATATGGTTCTATTTGCTTTGGTGATGTAACCCTTACTCATGTGCTCTACATACCTACTTTGTGATGTCATTTATTATCATACTCTAGATTGTTATCTGCTTTATAATGTATAGGTTTGTTTACTAAAAATCATTGCATTTTACAGAAAATTAGTACGGGGACTGTGATTGGCGTGGGTGAATAGCAAGGGGGGTTTATTGGCTTTATCTGCTGGATACTCGTGTTCGTTCTCATATCCTGCAGTCTATTCCGACAGTTGCTTCAGTTTCTTCATCTGATTTATGACATCACCGTCTTGGGCATCCATCCTCTACGATGTTGTCTTCTACTCCTACTCTTGATTTCAACACAAATAATACGTCTGTTCCTTATTTTGTGTGTCATAGAGCAAAACAGACTAGGCATAGCTTTCCTTAGAGTTCTTCAAATACTGGTTCTTTGTTTGAATTATACATTGTGATGTTTGGGGGCTTTATAGTTCACCATCTTCTAGTTATGCATTTTATTTCTTAACTATAGTTGATGATTATTCCCAAGCTATTTGGGTTTATTTATTAGTGGCTAAGTTAGATGTAGCTTCTAGATTTATAGAAGCTTTGATCAAGACACGGTTTGGGCACACTATTTCCATGCCCGTGCTGATAATGGTACATAATTTCTACCCATGAGATCCTACTTTGTTGAATCCGATATCATTTTTGGGAAATCTATGATTGATACACCACAGCAGATTGGTCGTGTAAAGTGCAAGCATCGTCAATTGTAAAATGTGGCGCGTGCTTTGCATTTTCAAGCTAATCTTCTTATTGATTTTTATGGAGAATGTGTTCTCACTGCTATCTGATTAACCAGAAATCGACAAAGAAACTCAATGGTCGCTCACCATTTGAGTTACTCTACAGACATGCTCCAAACTACAAGCTTTTGTGGGTATTTGGATGCTTGTGTTTTGCTTCCTACATTCCCATATTTTGTGACAAGTTTGCACCAAGAAGTTGTTGATGTTTATTTCTTGGATACCCTGCTGAAAAGAAAGACTATAACCTTTATGATCTCCCGTACCTTCTTCAACAGTCAGGATGCTAATTTTTTTATACCAGTTTTCGTATGTTGTGATCCCCGACTCTCCACCTTCGGCTTCACCAGTGCATACCAGTTGCGCCACCGCCTCACCCCCATCACAACCGGACGCGATGGCCAACCTGGATCACCGACTTACACGGCCGCCGGGTAATCAGACCTCTGATGTGCCACACGCACCACCGGCCAACTTACCGCACGTACCTCACACGCCGCCGGACAATGTTTCGGCCCTGCAAATATCGCCGCCTGATGCGGCGTCTCCTACTCTGGACTTCACTGACAGCCACCGATATGTGCCCGCTTTGCCACCTGTTTTGCTAGTTATCCCGGTACCACCGAGCTGCCTCCTCCTAGACAAAGTGTTCACGATCGTCGACTTCCTGCATACTTAGAAGTTTATGTTTATTCTGTTACTGATATTGAAACCCCCCACTGCTACGATCACTCGTGCGCCATCACTATTCTCAGGTGTTCTTTATCCCCTTACCAATTTTGTAAATTGTGATAAATTTTCTAGTACACATTTTAGATTTTTGGGTACAGTAACTTCTAGTGAAGATCCCACCACTTACTTTAAGGCGTCGAAGCATGCTCACTGGTGTGATGCTATGGCTGATGAGAGTAATGCTCTTGAGCGTAACAAGCCATGAACTATAACTTCTCTACCTCCGGATAAGACTGCAATTGGATGCAAATAGGTTTATCGTACCAAGTTCAAGTCTAATGGTACCATTGAACGTCACAAAGCTTGACTGGTGGTTCTTGGGAATTATCAGATTGAAGGGATTAACTATACTGAGACATTTGCTCATGTTGCAAAGATGAGTTCGGTTTTCCTGTTTTTATCAATTGCATTCATTCGTGGTTGGGAAATTCATTAAATGGATATGCATAACGCTTTTCTACATGGTGATTTACATGAAGATGTGTTCGTACGTCCTCCCCCTGGCTATCTTGTGACCCTTGGACAGGTATGTAACCTTCGAAAATCTCTTTATGGTCTTCTGCAAGCTCCTCGCAATTGGTTTGCCAAATTTTCTCGGGCTTTGCATGTATTTGGATTTGTTCAGAGTAAAGAACATTACTCTCTTTTCGTGTTCTCCCGTGGCTCAGTTTCTTTGCATGTGCTTGTTTAAGTGGATGATTTGGTTATTGCTGGTAGTTGTTCGTCGCCTATCTCTGAATTCAAGAAATACTTGAACTCTTGTTTTCATATGAAAGATCATGGTCTGCTTAAGTATTTCTTAGGTATAAAGATTTCTGGAAGTCCGGATGGGATGTTTCTTTCACAATGGAAATATGCCCTGGACATTTTATCTGACACGAGTTTTCTAAACAGACTGATTTTTTATAGAGCAAAAACATGATCTAGGGCGTGTTGAAAGTCCCCTTTACAATGATCTGGAGCAATACTGGCGAATGGTTGGTCGTCTGATTTACCTCACCGTTACACATCCTGAGCTTAGTTATTCGGTTCATACACTTGCTCAATTTATGAAGTCTCCTTGTGTTCATCACTGGCAAGCTGCGATTCTAGTTCTTATTACCTGAAGAGTCATCCTGGTCAAGGTTTATTTCTGTCTTCACATAGTGCGTTGCAATTGAGTGCTTATTGTGATTCTGATTGGCTACATGCCCCATTACAAGACGCTCTCTTTTCGAATACTTTGTGATGATTGGTGATTCTCCGATTTCATGGAAGACTAAGAAGCAACATACGGTTTCTCAGTCTTCTGCTGAAGTGGAGTATCGTGCTATGATTGGTTGTGAGTTTTTATGGCTTAAGTCTTTGCTTAAGAACTTAGGTTTTGTGCATTCTACTCCTACGCGACTGTTTTGTGACAGTAAATCTTCTCTTCATATTGTGGAAAATCCGGTGTTCCATGAACGTGCAAAACACATTGAAGTTGCTTGTCATTTTGTCCAGGATCTTGTACAGCATGGTACTATTGTTACTCATCATATCCGCACTTCGAATCAACATGTGGACTTGTTTACCAAAGCTCTCAAACAGAATCAGTTTCATTCATTACTTGGCAAGTTGGGCATTTCTGATCCCCATGCTCCAACTTGAGGAGGAGTATTAAGGAATATATATATTACTTGTAATTGTAATTAGATTCTATTTCTTTTCCATAGTTTGTACAAGTCTTTTGTACCCCTGAGATCATGAATACAAACACATATCATTGCCCTTATTTTCTACATTGGGAGAATAATCTCGAATCTATTAATGGAGTCTTCATTTTCTTCACCGTCCCTCAACGAAACTACTCCAAAACATCATTATTTAAGATTCCCACCCATTGATTTTAGCCACCATCATCATTGTTGACATGATATTTTGCTTGTGTCTTATTCCATGATAGGAATCGAGAAGCTGCCTGGTCCAGTAAGCTCTAGCGATTGGCAAATCAGATTGAATTCGTAGTCATTCCTTCAACTATGGATTTGGTCCTGCTAGATAGCTCATCCAGATACATTAGCGGCAGGTGTAACAGTGACGTTGAGTTCTCACAGTAAGATAATGTGGATGACAGAGATCTAATGACATGTAATTATTGTGATTATTCACATTCTGTCGGCCGAGTCTAGGCATACTCCTATCATGCTTCAAATAATTCATATCACATAACTTGTGAGTTATCTCTCATATTTTTTTTTAAAAAAAAATTGATGGATAAACTGAGCTCTGTTGTATGGGAATGGTGATCAGATGGTACCCCGACGAAAATATTTAGAAGAGAAATGGCGATAATTTTTTTTGTATTTTAACATATTTAATTCTAAACCTTCTAGGTCATTTAAACATTGTTTTGCTTGCGAGATGAGACCAACTTGGGTTTATTTCACCACTTACAAAAACAGAATTGGGGTCATATTGTCACACATTGTCACATAAGAAGAAACTAATAGTTACAGTTTTTTTTTTTACCATATTAAATTTGAGGATTTTTAGTCATTTCAATATCAATCCTCATTGGCTGATATTAACTGTAAAGTCAGGTCAAATTTGATGTTATTTGGACACTTTAAAAATTCGGGATATTGTCATATGATAAGGAACCGGAGGTTTACTGGAGTACTTTTTTTCTGAAGGAATAAGAATACAACGAAAATGGTATGAACGAATGGTGAAGTATATGAATAAAATCTTCTCAAAGTATGAGTGAAGAAAATTGTGAGAAAAAAAGTTTAAAGTAAAGTGTGAAAATAATAATTAACGAAAACTAAGATCTTAATCAAAATCCAATCAGCATTGAATTAACCAACTTTGCATGCCTACTTCACCTGAACTACAATAAAAATTTCAATCATAAATGTGCATCTTAACTCAAAATATCTCAGATAAAAAAAAACTCAAAAATATCTCACATGTACGGAGTAAAAGAAATACACATTTTGATTCCAATCTCCTCAACAGCAAATAGGGCCCCGTTTCTATCTTTCTTCCCAATCAACTCAATCAACATTTTCTCCTAGGTTTCATTCTATTTCATGGCAAACCAAAAAACAACACAAAAACATAGTACTGCAATAGTATAAAGAAAGAATAATTTTCCCTCCACTTTTTAGTAACTTTTTGAAAAAAATTCAAATAATATGCAAGTATTAATATGACTCGCTTGAGACATAAGTATTAATTTGGGCAAAATACTTATATTACCCTATGTTTTGGTGGTTTGTGCTAATATGACCCTGTGAAGTTGGAAAATGCTATTGTAACCCTGTTGTTAGAGTAAATCATAATTCTAATTAGATTATAATTGATTCTAGATAAGTCATGTTGACTAAGCTAGAGTTCTACTCATATTCTATCATCTTATTGTACCCTATATATTCCTGCTAGCAATACAATATTTACTTACGCAAAATACATCTTATCATGGTATCAGAGCAGCGTTCTGATTTACCTTCTGAAACCTAAATTTCTCTGGCTGCCTCTTCTCCTTCTTCTTCCTCTAGCGGCCGAACTCCTTTCATTCTCATCATGGCCAGTGAAAAATTATCGTTTAATACTCTTCTCCAGATGCTACAAATTAAACTGAATAAGACCAACTTTCTTCTCTGAAAATGCCAGATTGAATACGTTCTTCGCCCTCAGAAGATTTTTGGATATATCGATGGGTCGATTCCACGTCATCCTCTGCCCACTCAGTCGATGGCTAGTTTAACGTATTCCTCCTTTGCCACCGTGCTCCTCCTCCTGATCGTGCGGCTGGTCAGGCGGTTTACAATATGGCCAAGGATACTTATGATCTCTGGATGGATGAAGACTAGAGGGCATGTAGCTTACTGTTCTCCTCTCTTTCTCCCGAGGCCATCTCTGAACTTCCGACCTCGTGTGTGACTGCCAAGGATATCTGAGACCATTTTTGCGCTACTTTTCAGACCAGCAGCACTTCCACCATTCTTCGTCTTTGAGCTGATGCCCATGGTATACGTAAGAGTGGCTCTGTTCATGAACTTCATTTACAATTTAAGGATATTTTTGAGTAGTTATCCCTTATGGGTTCCCCTGTTTCTAATGATGATCAAATCATTTGGTTTTTAACTACTCTCGGGTCTAAATAATTTGGTTTTTAACTACTCTCGGGTCTGAGTTCAAGGATTTTTCTGCTCCTCTGATTAATTATTCCACTACCCCGCTTTATTCTGATGTTTTGTCTCATGCCAAGAATCATGAGGCATTTTTGAAGAATCTTCAAGGCAATTCGATACCTTCTTCTGGTCCAGTGGCATTCTCTGCGGGGAACAGCCTTCTTCCAGACATTCTTGGGATCACGCGCCAGCCAGGGGAAGCGGCGCATGGGGTTCCCGTGCTCCTCGAGGGGGTCGTTCTGGTGGTCGCAGAAGCGGTCGGTTTGGTGCTGGTCCTGGTCAGTTCACGATTGGGGCTAGTTCCGGACGCGGCTGTCCCTATTGTACCTGGTGTGGTCGTCCGAACCATTATGCGGCTACCTGCTACAAGATGTTAGCCCAGACTCGTCATTCTAATTCCTCGCACCTGGCTGAAAATTTTCACGGTTCGCTACAAATAGAGCCACACTCTCGTGCATCTGACTAGTACGTTGATTCTGGTGCCACCAGTTATATGGTGTCTTCTGCGTCTGGACTTGACAGTGTCGCACCTTACTCTGGTAATTCCTATATTTATGTTGGTAATGGTGCTTCTGTTCAAATGTTTCATATTGGTGATTCTCGTATTTCTGATTCTTTGACACTGTCCGATGTTCTGGTTGTGCCTGCTATCACTAAGATTTTACTGTCCATTAGTAAACTGACCAGGGATTCAATTTTTTTTGTTACTTTTGATGATCAAAACTTTGTAATTCAGAAAAAAGTTTCCAAGGAAGCCGTGGGCAAGGGCCACAGTGAAGACGGCTTGTACGCTTTGGCCAAGGGTGGCGTAAAACTCGTTTCCTTCTTGCAACAAAATACTGGACGGGTGTCTTTTGAGCTTTGGCATGCTCGGCTGGGGCATGTTCCAGCCTCTATCATCTCGGGTTTACAGAAGTCTGGTCTCTTGTCTATTTCTTCTTTATTACCCAAACTGCATACTTGCGCTCCACATGTTATGGCAAAGGGGCAGCGGTTAGCTTTTGTTGAGAATAATAAGCGTGCTGTGCACGTCTTAGATTTGATTCATTGTGATTTGTAGGGGTCTTCCCCAGTTTTGTCTTGAAATGGTTTTTCTTATTATGCCTTGTTTGTGGATGATTATTCTCGCTTTACATGGTTTTTCCCTTGCGTCAAAAATCCAAGTTTGTCGACACTTACTTGCAGTTCGAGGCCTTAGTTGAGAATCAATTTACGTCCAAAATTAAGGTTTTTCAGAGTGACAGTGGCACTGAGTTCTTAAATACGTGCTTAAGCTCCCATTTTATCTCCAAAGGCATTCATCATCAAGTTTTGTGCCCTTATACCCCGCAACAAAATGGTCGGGCTGAGCGTAAGCACATACATGTTGCCAAAATGGGACTCACTATGCTCTTTCATTCCCATCTGCCACTATCGAGATGGGACGATGTTTTTGCTACTGCAGTTTACACCATTAATCGGCTTCCAACTCTGGTGTTACAAGGGACTTCTCCGTATGGACTTCTTTATCATCGTACTCCAACTTCTTTATCATCCTTTTTGTTATCGAGTATTCCATTATGTTCGTCCTATGGCCCCTCACAAGTTATCTCCACGGAGCACTCCTTGTGTTTTCTTTGGTTACATCTGCCATTATAAGGGTTTTCGATGTCTTGATCCTACCAATGGCAAGATTGTTGTCACTCGTCATGCACGCTTCGATGAAGGCTGTTTTCCTTTTACCTTGTCTTCGACCTCAGCAACTGGCTATCCGCTTTCGACTTTGGACGTTATTGTTTTTCTGGACGCTGATGGCAGCTCTGGTCTGCCCCTCTTGACTTATGATCAGCTGTCTCCTATGCTTGACTCTATTAGCTCGACGGACTCTGTTCCGCCAACTGTTGACTTGTCCACCCCATCCCAGCCTACGGTGGCCAGCTCTCCTCCCTCTGCTGTATATCTTCAGCCACCTCTGATATTCAGTCCCTGGAGCCCTCTCCGATTCCTTCTCCTCTAGCTTCGTCTTCGCGACATTGTACTTATCCCAAGGCCACTCGATCTTCCACTGGGGCTGTCCCGCATCGAGACTATTCTGGTCTTGTGGCTTATGGCCTACTTGCTGCCCTTCTAGCTCAGTCCGAGCCCATGGATTATCGTTCAGCGTTGAAGGATCCGTCTTGGGTTATTGCGATGAACGAGGAGATTGCTGTCTTGCGAGGACAACATACTTACGACCTTGTTCCGCGTCCTTCTCGTGTCAACGTTGTTGGCTCCAAATGGGTTTACCGACTGAAGTATCATCCTGATGGTACAGTTGATCATCGCAAAGCTCGCCTTGTTGAGCAAGGGTTCTCTCAAATTCCAGGTTTTGATTTTAATAATACCTTTAGTCCGGTTGTCAAGGCTTCCACTGTCTGAACTGTTCTTGCCATTGCCACTATGCGGTCCTGGCCTCTTCATCAGTTGGATGTCAAGAACGCCTTCTTGAACGGTATTCTTGATACTTCGATCTATATGGCGCAACCGGTTGGTTACAAGGACTCTCTTCAGCCTGATTATGTCTGCCGCTTGCGAAAGGCCATTTATGGTCTTAAGCAAGCACCTCGAGCATTGTTCCAGCAGTTCAATACCTATTTATCCCAACTCGGGTTTCGGTGCTGTTCTGCCGACATTTTCCTATTTGTTCTCTCTCGAGGCTTGTCCTTACTCTATCTCCCGGTCTATGTTGATGATATTATTCTCACAGGCAATAACTCTGAGCTTCTTCAAAAGTTTATTGATCAGACACATCGGGAGTTTGCTATTAAGGATTTGGGTGATCTTCATTACTTTCTCGGCTTAGAAGTATCACCCACATCCTCGGGGTCTGCTTCTCGGTCAAGCTAAGTATGCTCAAGATATTCTCACTCGTGCAGGTATGTCTAATGCGGTCCCGGTCTCTACCCCTTTTGTTCCTGGTTCGCAGTTGCATAGCTCCACCAGTCTGCCATTTCAGAATATGACGTTGTATCAATCTCTTGTTGGTGCCCTCCAGTATCTGACAATTACTCATCCTGAGCAGGCATTTGTGGTCAACACAGTCAGTCAGTTTCTTCAGGATCCTCGCACTGACCATTATACCGCAGTCACTCGGATTCTTCACTACGTCAGAGGCACTCTTCATTTCGGCCTCACTTTTCGCTCGACCAGTACTCCTGAGGTCTTGGGGTATTCGGATACTGATTGGGCTCGTTGTCTTGAGACTCGTCGATCTACGTATGAATATGTAGACTTTCTTGGTGGAAATCTTATTTCTTGGAGTGCCAAGAAGCAACCTACCGTCTCTCGATCCAGCACTGAGTCCGGGTATCGATCCCTTGCCAACACTGCCTTAGAGATGGTCTGGTTGACTCATTTACTTCGAGACCTTCATCTTCCGCTTTCGAGCTCCCCATTGTTGTTATGTGACAACAGTAGTGCCATTTTCTTGGCTTAAAATCCGGATGCTCATAAGCGGGTTAAGCATATTGATATCGACTATCATTTTGTTCGTGAGTTGGTGGCATCTGGCAAGCTGCGTGTTGCACAATCTCCACTGGTCTTCAAATTGCTGACATCTTCACCAAAGGACTTTCTCGTCCCCTCTTTGAGTTCTTCCGGTCCAAGTTTTGCATCGCTGAACATCCGACGCTTCGCTTGAATAGGGGTGTTAGAGTAAATCATATTTCTGATTAGATTATAATTTATTTTAGATAAGTCATGTTGACTAAGCTAGAGTTCTACTCATATTCTATCACCTTATTGTACTCTATATATTCCTGTTAGCAATACAATATTTACTTACGCAAAATACATCTTATCACTTGTGTTTTGCATCAGAAGTTCCTATATAACCTTTTGGCACTATTCGGCATTGACTTGGCATCTTCCAAAATTGACCATAAATAAAAAGACTAAAATAACCCTAGTCTTAAAACTAAAAATGTAAAGACAAAATTACCCCTAGTTCTTCTTCTTCTCCATAACACAGCCACTGCTCTGCCGCTCTGCAACCTCCGACGCCGCTGCTCCGCTACTTCCGCCATCGCCGCTCCATCAGGACACCGGAATCTGGAGTTCTGCTCCAACACCGCCAGAATCTGGTACCACCAACGGCTTCCTCTAGAAATCCTACCTCACCTCTCGAAACCCTGAGGGTCTCTACCATCAAGGTGGTCACCTCTCGAAACCCTGAGGGTCTCTACCATCAAGGTGGTCACCTCTCGAAACCCTCACCGTCACCACCACCTCTCGAAACCCTCACCACCATCTCTCGAAACCCTCACCACCACCTCTCGAAACCCTCACCACCACCTCTCGAAACCCTACCTCACCTCCCCATTGCCACCGCCGCCGCGATCCGCCACTACCACAACCACCGCGCAGACACTAGCACCACCACCATTTCAGTACTCCAAATCAAACAAACCAAGAAAAACCTATCTCAAATAAACCCAAACAACCAAAAATCAACCACAGTAAAAAATCAACCATCTTAAAAAACCCCAATTTCACCACAGTAAAATATCAACCAAAAACACCACCGGTTCCGACTTACCACCGCTCCAATGGACATCACGGCGACGACGAGATAAGTAAACCACTCCGATCTCTTCCGGGACGAGCTTCTCCGCCACCCTCATAGAGGAGATCTGTTGGGTGAGCTCTTTCTCCCGGCCAATCCTAGAGTCCTCCTCCTCCTTCCCGTGAGCATCCCATCGCCGTCCTCCACCAACACACAGACGATCAAGATCAGTCTCTTCTTGGTAGGTGAATGAGGAGAGAACCAGCGGCGCCAAATTGACGCATCAGCGCAAGAGGAGAGAGGTTGGAAATAGGGCCTTCTTTAAGATAATGTGGGCAATATAGACTATTCATATTTTCTAAATTTTTATTTTTAAGAAGCAGGGGTATAATAGTCTTTTTATGTATTTCCGGTCAAATTCAGGCCTCCAAGGTTATATTAGCACATTTAAGCAAAATACAGGGTTACAAAAGCACTTTCCAACTTCACAGGGTCATATTAGCACAAACCACCAAAACATAGGGTTATATGAGCACTTAACTCTATTTATTTTTAGAGCGAATTGGATCTATAACCCTACATAATTCACGAAAGTACACGTATAACTCTGTGATAATTGAAAGTGAAAATATAACTCTAGATAGTTAGTTTATGAGCAAATATAACATTTTTGGCAGTTTGAGGTCAGAATTAGATGAAAATTCAATTTTACCCCTCTGATTCTTTTGATGAAAAAGGAAAATTAGTGAACTTACTATTGTACCCCTTCTTTCATCTGAGCTCTTCGATTCTAGAAACAGAATTTCACTTGCCTTCGATTCTTAACCGGAGTTCTTCGATTTTGGACTTATGATTCAAGCTCCCAGATTTTTTGAGGAGTGTGGCGGTGGTATCTCTTCTCCGGGAAAGCTTTTCGTTGGCGGTGTCCTGATTGTCATCAGAGTCGCCGTATATGCTGTCACTCCTAGATTTACTGATTTCGAGCTCCTCCATCCAGGCTAGGATTTTGGGGGGAGGCTAGCTGGCAGGCGGAGATGGTGGTGGCAGGGGAGAGAATTAGGGTTTCTGTGAAAACCACTACCGAAATGGAATTAGAGTACATGTAATAATTAACTTTTATCAAATATTCCAATTTTTCCTTTAAATTTCCGAAACATATATATGTATATATATTATATAATAATAATAATACTAATAAAAATGAGTACATAAATAAATAAGTAAGAGAAATTACCGAGAAGAAATTATAAATAATCATACATATAGATATATTATATGACAATAGTAATAATAAGCAAAGGAATGAGCAAAGGAATAAATAAATGCAAGAAATTACCAAGAAGGAAAAGCTGGCAGCAGATGTGAAACAAATCATCTAAAGTAATTTTTGAGCAAGTGGAATTGCCGAGAAGAGGAAACGGACAGCGGACGTGAGAAGTTTTGTCCAAAGTAATTTTGGACAAGTAGGCTTGAGGTTTACAGGATAAAATTTTAGGTTAAGTAGGTATCAGAACCCTACATGTTACCTAGTATAAATACCAGTGACATCCTCCCCAAAACTTACAGTCTAAAGAAAAATACTTTGAGTACCAAAATTCAGAGGTTAAGCAGTGAAGTAGAAGCGGAGGTTGTCAAGCCAAGTTTAACTAAGGTGAGTGTTGTATCACCCTAGCACGAATTGAGTTAAATAGGGTTTATGTTTACAAGATGCCATAAGAACCTAACTCTCTCTCAAACTGAACCCTCCATCTCTCGAACCCCTGCTGAACCCTCCACCTCTCGAGCCCCTGCTGAACCCTCCACCTCTCGAACCCCTATTGCAACTCTACCTCTCGAACCCTTATGAAAACTCTACCTCTCGAACCCCTGCTGAAACTCTACCTCTCAAACCCCCACTGAGAAACTTTCCCTCTGGAACCTCATTGAAAATCTCACATATCGAATCCCTCACTGAAAAATTCACCTATCGAATCCCTACTGAACCCTTCACCTCTCGAACCCCCACTGAAAACCTCACCTCTCGAACCACCACTGGAAACATGTATCTCTCAAACTAGTACCACTAATACCTTCACCTATGGCACAGTACACCTCGAATCTATGTCACGAACTAGTACCACAGATACCTTTTCTTCTCGAACAATATATCTCGAACCCATCCCTCAAACTAGTAACCTCGATATCTTCACCTCTATAAACCTTTTCACTGGAACTCTCACTACTAGAACCATTACCTCTCACCTCTCGAACATGTGCTCCTTAAGCCTTTACCCCTTGAACTAGTACCCAAACACCTTTACTCCTCGAATTAGTACCCTGAAATCTATAACTCTCGAAACCATCTCCCAAACTGTTGCCTCTCAAACTGAATCTCCCAAACTATACCCTCAAAAATGTATCCCTCGAACTATACCACCCAAACCGTCCCTCCTGAACTCACCTCTTGAATTCGTACCTCTCAAACTAATACCACTGAAACTGTAACCTCTCAAACTCACCTCTCGAACCTGTTCCTCCCAAACTAATATCGCTGAAACCGTTACCTCTAGAACTGTACCCCTCGAACCTTACTCCTCGAACTAGTACTACTGAAACCATTGCCTCTTGAACTTACCCCTCAAACCTTACTCCTCGAACTAGTACTACTGAAACCTTTACTGACTCACCTCTCGAACCTTACCTCTCGAACTAGTGCCACTAGAACCTCACTACTTAAACCTCACCACTCGAACTGGTACCACTTACCAAACAAACCTGTACCACCTGATACCCATACCACTTGAACCTACTCCACTCAAATTATGTACTCAAACCTCCTGTACTCAAACCTCCTGTACTCGAACCCAATCACTCGAATCATGAGTACTCAAAACCCTGTACTCGAACTGATCTGCTCGAACCCCGGTACTTGAAACCTGATACTCGAACCATTCTACTTGATACTTGAACCATGAGAGAGAGATATGACGGTGACACTCAATTGATGGTATTTACTGACTGTTGAATTAAGTGTGTATTTTATCATACTGTACTAGATTATCATGAAATTGAATTCCGAAACTGCTCAGATAATTTCTGTGAAAGACCGGCTTTTACTTTTTCTTGTCGTGTTAAATTTGAATCATATAATGCTCTGAAGATCAGCTTGTACTTTATCTTTCCGTGTCAAAATTGAATTACCTGCTACCTGATTACCTGTCTGTGATTTTGGTGGCCCCGACGTGATTGTAGTTTGGTCAAAGTCAACGGACTAACCGGGCCGTTTGATTAGACCGGCTGCACGTGAAGTTTGGTATGCTAGTATAACCACCTGACTGATACGAGCTCATAACTAAACACCGGCGTGAATGGGAAAAGTGAATTCTGAACTGATAGCCATCAGGCATTAAAGACTGGGTTATGTCATATATGTTAGTAACAGTTTCCATGTAGGCACTTAGCAGCAACTCGGAATTAACCACACGTATCCTTTTACTATGTGCTAGGACATACGTGGCTAGTTATTAATTATTAATTGTTAATTGTTATTCTGTGATCACTAAAACTCAACTGGGTAAATACTGGTGATGGAACCTCACTAAGCAAGGAGCTTACCCTAGTTAAACAACCCTTTTTCAGGTGAAGAAGAGCTATAAGAGAAAAGTACTTGATGTCTTTACTTCTCTGAGAAAGATCCTGGCTACTTGAATTTTAATGTGAACTTTGATGTTGTCACGGTTAAGAGAAACTTTTATTTGACATTTGTAATAAAATTTTTCACTGTAATAGTAAAGTAGGATTTTGTAAAGTTAGATTTTTTTGAATTTATCTAAATCGCTTCCGCATAAACTTTAATTACTCGATAATACTAGCCCTTTTGGTAGCATGCTCGAACCCGACCCAAAACTTGTGTTGGGGTTTGGGGGTGTTACAGATGTGGTATCAAAGCATTCATACTTACCTTAATAAAAGATTCTAGAGGAAACTAAATGAACTGTGAATAAAGTAAGGGGGGCTAGTTGTGTAAAAACTGTCAAGCTAATAAGTTTGTTATGTCGATAGATGGACAGTAACGTAGAGAATGCTAACAATGTCTTTCAAGAAATTATTGAGGTGAAAAGACATTACAGAGCATTCCAAGAGCCATTTCTTCCTTGGATGGTAATAATAAACAATCCTCAATGGGTAGAAACTCATGCTTACCCAAATTAGATTGTGCATGAATTAGTCATGAAGCGGGCATAATTAATTGGCAGGGTTCTTATCCTCGAGACCCAAGAACAATTAACGAGAGGTGCAATGTGGGAACAATATCTGCGTGCTAATGCAGAAGAAACCCGGGCAAATACGGTGGTTATTGAAAATAATCAACTGAGGAATCAAAGAAGTAGGGGGCTTGGACAATGGGATGTAGAGCGACAAGAAGTCTTTCTACAAGTAGATTTAGCCCTGGTAAATGCCCAAGAACTACAGGGAAGCCTGACAGCCTATCGTCGACAGCCAACGAAATCACGTTGGAGGCGTATTAGGGAGACTCGAGGCACGATGGAGCAAGCTCTCGCCACATTGCAGGATGATTTAATAGACCGAGCATACCCTGGAGCTGAGCAAGAAGAAGGAGGTGACTCCACCAAAGATTCAAGAGTTGATTAGAATTGGAAGCTGGCATTTTGGGGAAAAACTTACAACTAAGATACTAACCGTTTGTAAGATAGGTATTAGAACAAGAAGTGAGTTCCAATTTTTTACGTCGAAAGACAACGCTAGAGGACTATAAAATTTTTGCAATTATTTTATAATGAAGCTACAACTACTGTAAAAATTTTGGGATGATATAAAAATATTTTGTGAATTATATTCTTTTGGTTAGGTAACTAAATGAGGATTGGTTCAATCCATGGAACTAACTTATTGAGTATAGGACAATGGAAAGAGATCAAAGGGAAAGTTCAAACTCACCCGCAGGACAGAATCCCCCAACCACTGGGATGGAATTGTTCGCAAGTCAAGTTACCAAAATTTTGAGCCGCGTATTAGAGAGGGACAATTGAGCTCGATCTCCGGTTAGGGATCGAAGACAGAAGACGCAGCCTTGGAATGATTCCAGAAGTTTCTTCCACCCAGGTTCAACGACGACCAAGATGATGAAGTCGCCAAAAATTGGGTCGAAACAATGGCTCGAACCTTCCGAGCCTTGGGATATGTGGATGGGCAGAAGGTGAATTTTGCTATATCCCAATTAGAAGGCACTGCCCTAGATTGGTGGAACATAATAAAAAGGAAGTGGGGCATGGAGGAAATTCCTAGGACCTGGGAGAATTTCGAAAGGGCGTTTAAGAAGAAGTTCATTCTACCTCTAGTTATCGAAAGGAAAGAAGCAGAGTACATAAATTTGAAACAAGGACTGATGAGCGTAACAGAGTATGAGGCAAAGTTTTCTCGCCTCTCTAAATTTTCAGAGAAGATGGTCTCGACTGACGAGGAATACAAGAGGAGATTTATCCAAGGGTTAAGGCTGGAATTGAAGGATGCCCTAGCCCCGACCTATCAGAACAGTTATGTCGCAGCCATCGAATCTGCTTGCAGAGGGAGGAAACCAATAATTCCTTAAAAGATATGCACCAATCGAGAAGGACAAATGTGAAGTCCCAATCAGTGTACATCCCCGGCCCATAGGGAGTAAACTTTGAGCAAAACAAAATCCCTAGGGGAGACACATCCCGACCCTCGACCACATCAAGGAGCTCGAGCTTTGCCTCAAGAGGAACGACTCAAGTACGTTGCACATACTATGGAAAGGGAGGCCATGATAAGAAGGATTGCTGGAAGAAGGCGAACAAGTGTCTACGGTGTGGAAGTATTGAACATAGAATATCTGAATGCTTGCAAGCTCAGTCAAGTCTCTTGTCTCAACCCATGGGATCCCAGGCATCGGTCGCCAAATCTGCTCAGAAAGGAGGAGCAAGTAGGGGCAGTCAACCAAAAGTGCAAGCTCGTGTATACACGATGGAAGATGGTGAAGCCCCTATTTTTTACCGAGGTCATTGAAGGTACCCTTCCTATCTTGGGTAAAATAGCTAAAGGTTTGATTGATCCAGGTGCTTCTCATTCTTTTGCTAGTTACTCCTTTCTTGAGAACATGGAAGAGAAAACAGAGGACTTACCCTATAAATTGGAAGTTAGGAATCCCACAAATGATATTAAAATCCTTACTGGCCGTGTATGTAGAAACTATGACGTGAATGTGGGACGTTGGGAATTGCCCATAGACTTAATTTCTTTAACTTTAAAGGGATATGAGGTGATACTTGGCATGGATTGGCTTGCTAAAAATCACGCCCAGTTAAATTGTCATACGAAGGAAGTTAAGTTGTGTCGACCCGGGGAACTTTCGATTAAAGTAGATGTGGGAAGGAAGAGATCCTCCTCATTACTTGTGGCGGGAGTCAAAGCTCGACGAATGATTTGTAAGGGAGCAACTGGAATATTGGCTTATATCTTGAATAAGCCAGTGGACCAGTTGAAGGGAGAAGATATAACTGTGGTCCAAGACTTTCCTAAGGTATGTCCAAAGGAACTAGTAAGTTTACCTCCTGAAAGGGAGACTGAGTTTATCAGTTGATCTAGTACCCGGAGCCACACCTATTTCTCAAACCCCTTATCGTATGGCGCCGCTAAAACTACAGGAGTTGAAGCTACAACTTGAAGACTTATTAGCTCGAGGATTCGTTCAACCAAGTACACTCCCTGGGGAGCCCCAGTATTTTTTGTTAAGAAGAAGGATGGCACTCTTCTGATGTGTATCGACTATCGAGGCTTAAATAATGTGACAACTAAGAATAAATACCCTCTTCCCATTATTGAGGAATTGTTTGATCAACTCCAAGGGGCAGTCGTATTTTCCAAGCTGGATTTTTGACAAGGGTACTACCAGTTACGAGTAAAGAGGGAGGACATACCCACAACAGCTTTCAATAATCGATATGGTCATTACAAATTTATGGTAATGCCATTTGGAGTAACCAATGCACCAGTGGCGTTCATGGACCTCATGATTCGAGTATTTCAGCCATACCTAGACAATTTTGTCGTTATCTTCATTGATGACATCCTGGTCTATTCCAAATCTCATCAGGAGCATGAAGGGCATCTAAGGAAGGTATTACAACTGCTTGAGGAGCATAAGTCGTATGCCAAGTTTAGCAAATGTGAATTCTGGCTAAACTAAGTGAACTTTTTGGGGCACGTGGTTCATAAGGAAGGAATATCCTTGGACCCCTCTAAAGTCGAGACAATTCTAAACTGAAGGGTGCCGAACAATAGTACAGAAGTGCAGAGCTTTCTTGGATTGGCAGGATATTATCGACGTTTTATTAAAGACTTCTCTAAGCTATCATCCCTTTTATTCTACTTAACTCAAAAAGGATTTAAGTATGAATGGAATGAGAAGGCTGAATCCAGTTTTCAAGAATTGAATAAGCGTCTGACCACTACCCCAATCCTTGCCCTACCTGAGGGAAAGGATGGATTCATAGTATATACTGATGCTACACGAGATGGTCTAGGGTGCGTATTGATGCAAAGTGGCCACGTAATTACATATGCATCTCGGTAGTTGAAACTTTATGAAAAGAATTACCCCATTCATGACCTAGAACTCGCTGCAGTGGTGTTTGCCTTAAAGAAATGGCAACATTACTTATATGGAGTCACGCTTGAAGTAATGTCAGATCATAAGAACTTGAAGTACCTATTTTCCCAAAAGGACCCGAATATGCGCCAATGACGGTGGATGGAGTTTTTGGGGGATTATGATTGTATAACCAATTATCATCCTGGCAAGGCGAATGTCGTGGCAGACGCACTAAGCCGGAAGGTGAATTTGGCGCATATCTAGATAAAGGAGACAGAGATGTTGTCACAGGCAGAGAATTGGGAATGCGAGACAAAACCTGACCGACTTGTATTCTTCAATCTAAGGGTACAAGTGGTTTTACCCACAGAGATTAAGAAGGCTCAAGAGTCGGATGAATCATTGGTGAAGAAGAAAAATCTTCTCGCTAAAGGGAAGTTACCAGACTTTGAAGTGGACAGCGAAAGAGTACTAACCTGTAGAGGTAGGCTTTGTCTACTCCGAAATTCAGCAATCACTCAAAGAGGGTTGGAGGAAGCTCACCAATCCAAGTATACGGTGCACCTATGAGGGACCAAAATGTATCGAGACCTGAAACAGCGGTATTGTTGGGATATTATGAGGAGGGATATAGCAGAATACGTAGCACATTGTTTGGTGTACCAGCAGGTCAAGGCCGAGCATCAAAAGCCATCGGGGTTGTTGCAACCATTAGAGATTCCCGAGTGGAAATGGGATCACATCACGATGGACTTTGTGACAGGATTACCCCAAACACCAAAGAATTTTGACGCAATATGGGTGGTGGTTGCTGGGTTAATCAAGTCGGCTCATTTCCTACCGATCAACGTTAAATACTCTTTGGAAAGACTGACTACCATATACATCTGGGAAATCGTAATATTGCATGGGGTACTAATAACTATCGTATCTGATAGGGACCCAAGATTCACTTCCCACTTTTGGAAGTAACTGCAAGCAGCTTTAGGAACCAAATTGAACTTTAGTACGAGTGCCCATCCATAAATAGACGGGCAGTCGGAGAGGACAATTCAAACCTTGGGGGACATGCTCCGAAGCTGTGTTATGGATTTCGAAGGAAGTTGGGATGCTCATTTTCCTTTGGTAGAATTCGTTTATAACAATAGTTATCATTCGTCCATTGGTATGGCCCCATATGAAATACTCTATGGTAGGAAGTGTCGGACACCCCTCTTTTGGGACGAAGTGGGAGAGAAAAAGATCTTGCCAGTTACCAGTATACCTTGGATCGAGGAATCCATGGATAGGGTCAAATTGATAAAAACAACACTTACAGACTGCTCAAAGTCGACAGAAGAGTTACGCGGACCATCGAAGGAGGGATTTGGAGTTTGGAGTGGGTGACCAGGTGTTTTTAAAGGTAACCCCTCACAAGGGTCTAGTCCGGCATGGTAAGAAAGGAAAACTAAGTCCTAGGTACATTGGCCCTTTCGAGATCGTACAGTGAGTCGGGCCAATTGCATATCGACTTAACCTACCTAGCCAGTTGGGGAAGTTACACAATGTTTTTCATGTGTCACTTTTGAAAAAGTACCACTGTGACCCCGGACATGTGTTAAACAATGAAGACTTAGCAGTGAACGAAATGCTAATGTACGAGGAAAATCCCATGAAGATATTGGATCGAAAAATCAAAACCTTGCGAACTAGGGAGATTCCTATGATCTTGGTGTTATGGAGAAATCAAAAGGTCGAAGAAGCAACTTGGGAGTTGGAAGCTGAAATGAAGGATAATTACCCGAAGTTGTTCGCCGGAAATGGAAATTTTGGGGATGAAATTCACGAAGGGGGGAGGGGGGGAGATTGTGAAAACCCCTACCGAAATGGAATTAGAGTACATGTAATAATTAAATTTTATCAAATATTCCAATTTTTCCTTTAAATTTCCAAAAAATATATATGTATATATATTTATAACTAAAATATATATTATATATATAATAAAAATAATACTAATCACAATAAGTAAATAAATAAATAATTAAGAGAAATTACCGAGAAGAAATTATACATAATCATACACACAGATATATTATATGAAAATAGTAATAATAAGCAAATAAATGAGCAAAGGAATAAATAAATGCAAGAAATTAACATGAAGGAAAAGCTGGCAGCGGATGTGAAAGAAATCATCCAAAGTAATTTTTGAACAAGTGGAATTACCGAGAAGAGAAAACGGACGGCGGACGTGAGAAGTTTTGTCCAAAGTAATTTTGGGCAAGTAGGCTTGAGGTTTACGGAATAAAATTTTATATTAAGTAGGTGTCAGAACCCTACATTTTACCTAGTATAAATACCAGTGACATCCTCCCCAAAACTTACAGTCTTAAGAAAAATACTTTGAGTACCAAAATTCAGTGGTTAAGCAGTGAAGTAGAAGCGGAGGTTGTCAAGCCAAGTTTAACTAAGGTGAGTGTTGTATCGCCCTAGCACGAATTGAGTTAAATTGGGTTTATGTTTACATGATATCATCAGAACCTGACTCTCTCTCGTACTGAACTCTCTACCTCTCGAACCCATGCTGAACCCTCCCTCTCTTGAACCCCTATTGCAACTCTACCTTTCAAACCCCTGCGGAAACTCTACCTCTCGAACCTCTGCTGAAACTCTACCTCTCAAACCCCCACTGAGAAACTTTCCTTCTTGAACCTCATTGAAAACCTCACCTATCGAATCCCTCACTGAAAAACTCACCTATTGAATCCCTACTGAACCCTTCACCTCTGGAACCTCTACTAAAAACTTCACCTATCAAACCCACTGAAAGACTTCATCTCTCAAACCCCCTCTGAAAACCTCACCTCTCGAACCACCACTAGAAACATGTATCTCTCGAACTAGTACCACTAATACCTTCACCTATGGCACAGTACACCTCGAATCTATGTCACGAACTAGTACCACGGATACCTTTTCTTCTCGAACAATATATCTCGAACCCACACCTCAAACTAGTAACCTCGATATCTTCACCTCTAGAAACCTTTTCACTGGAACTCTCACTACTAGAACCATTACCTCTCACCTCTCGAACATGTGCTCCTTAAACCTTTACCCCTTGAACTAGTACCCGGACACCTTTACTCCTTGAATTCGTACCCTGAAATATATAACTCTCGAAACCATCTCCCAAACCATTACCTCTCAAACTGAATCTCCCAAACTATACCCTCGAAACTGTATCCCTTAAACTATACCACCCGAACTGTCCCTCCTGAACTCACCTCTCGAATCCGTACCTCTCGATCTAATACCACTAAAACCGTTACCTCTCAAACTCATATCTCGAACATGTACCTCCCGAACTAATATTGCTGAAACTGTTACCTCTCAAACCGTACCCCTCGAACCTTACTCCTCGAACTAGTACTACTAAAACCTTTACTGACTCTCCTCTCGAACCTTACCTCTCGAACTAGTGCCACTAGAACCTCACCACTCGAACTGGTACCACTTACCACACGAACCAGTACCACCCGATACCATACCACTTGAACCTACTCCACCTAAATTCTACTCGAATCTCATGTACTCGAACCCAATTACTCGAATCGTGATTACTCGAACCCCTGTACTCGAACAGATCTGCTTGAACCCCGGTACTTGAAACCTGATACTCGAACCATTCTACTCGATACTCAAACTATGAGAGAGAGATATGACGGTTACACTCAATTGACGGTATTTACTGACTTTTGAATTAAGTGTGTATTTTATCATACTGTACTAGATTATCGTGAAACTAAACTCCTGAACTGCTCTAATAATTTCTGTGAAAGACCGGCTTGTACTTTATCTTACCGTGTTAAACTTGAATCATATACTGCTATAAAGACTGGCTTGTACTTTATCTTGCCGTGTCAAAATTGAATTACCTGCTACCTGATTACCTGTCTATGATTTTGGGGGGCCCGACGCGATTGTAGTTTGGTCGAAGTCGGCGGGGAACGGTACTGACCGGACTGTTTGATTAGACCAGCTACACGTGGAGTTTGGTATGCTAGCATAACCACCTGACTGATACGAGCTCGTAACTGAACACCAGCATGAATGGGAAAAGTGAATTCCAAACTGATAGCCTTCGGGCATCACTGACTGGGTTATGTCGTGTATGTTAGTCACAATTTCCATATAGGCACTTGACAGTAACTCGACATTAACCACCCGTATCCTTTTACTATGTGCTAGGACATACATGGCTAGTTGTTAATTTTTAATTGTTATTCTGTGATCACTAAAACTCAACTGGGTAAATACTGGCGATGGAACCTCACTAAACAAGGAGCTTACCCTAGTTAAACAACCATTTTTCAGGTGAAGAAGAACCATAAGAGAAAAGTACTTGATGTCTTTACTTCTTTGAGAAAGATCCTGGCTACTTGAATTTTAATGTGAACTTTAATGTTGTAACGGTTAAGAGAAACTTTTATTTGACATTTGTAATAAATAAATTTCACTGTAATAGTAAAGTAAGATTTTGTAAAGTTAGGTTTTTTTTGAATTTATCTAAATCACTTCCGCATAAACTTTAATTTCTCGTTAATACTGGTCCTTTTGGTAGCATGCTCGAACCCAACCCAAAAATTGTGTTGGGGTTCGGGGGTATTACAGTTTCGGCGGGCTGGGTGGCGGGCGGAGATCGTGCAGGCGGCAGTGAAGGGAGGTGAACGAAGATGGTGAAATGGTGGCGGGCGATTGAGGGTGAAAGGGCGGTGGAGGTGGAGGGTGAAAGGGCGGCGTAGGTGGAGGGTGAAAGGGCAGAGATTGTGCAGGCGATGGTGGAGGGAGGCAAACGGAGATGGTGATAGCACGGAAATGGTGAAAGTGCGGTGGAGGGAGACGAACGGAGATGGCGGTGGAGGGCAGCGGGGCATGAGGGTGAGATTCACGCGCCTAGTTTGTGCTTGCGCATGTGAGTCACGCGTTGTCTTCTTCTTCGATTTCCTGTCTTCTACACTACACTGGACCGAGATCTGAACGCACGCCGGAGATAATGGAGCACTACCAGCTGGTTTTTTGCGCGAACGGCCCAGAAGAAAACACCAAGAAAATGAACGGAAACCTTGGTGAGAGTCGGCATTTCTGGAGAAGCTCGCCAGAATCGATCGGAGAAATGGTGGTGATCAGAGATGCTGAGCGACGGTGAACAGAACGTCGTGCTACTTGGAGGTCGGACGGAGAACTAGAGCAGATCGGAGCAACAGAGAATGCGTTGGGACGCTGGCTTTGTTGTGGGATCTAGCTTCGTCGGAATGCCGGAAATTTGGAGGGCAATGCAAGGTGGAGAAGAATAAACACTGGTCGATAATGAAGTTGAACGGTGGCGGCGACGATTTGTCGGAGGCGGTTGATTCCTGCTCTTTTTTCTTTTTTTTATTTTAGCCAGAGAGATGGGCAAAATTGTCCATTCATATTCAACATTTGGTCCAGGGACTTTTTGTCATTTCAGATAAGGTCAACTACTGGAAACTCAATTCAACGCTGGAAATGTCGCCAGAAGGTTATATTTACACTTTCGTTAAGTAATTAGGGTTATATTTACAATAAAATTTTCTCATGGTTATATCTGCACTTTAGATTTACAATATATTTCTAATTTTATACGTTTTTTTATGATATGGAGTATAGATAAAGGTAATCGATGGTTCAATATATTTTAAAATTTTTAATTTGTATGGATAAAATAAAATAAATTAAGAGTTTATTTTCTGAAAGACCATCTTTCCTTAATACTTAAGCTACAAATTAAAATAAATTAAGATGAAAATTTTGAATTGCATTAGTCGGGTCATAAACTTATGACTATTTCATGTTTGCATAATAAATTTTTAGAGCAAAGTGCATATATAACCCTACATAATTGACGAAAGTGCATATTAACCATGTGATAATTGAAAATGCAAATATAACCCTAGATATTTAGTTTATGTGCAAATATAACATTTTTCGACATTTTGAGGCTGGATTATGATGAAAAGACTATTTTACCCCTCTGAAAAACAAAAAAATAAAATGTCTTTAATGCCCCCGCCTTAATTTTCTTTCTCCTTCCATTTCCTTTTCCCTTATCTTTATTATCCGCTCTTTTTTCTTTTCTGTCCGCCGTCGTCCTACTTTTCCAACCTACTTTCTCCTCTCCAACTGACGTCATAATCGGAGCTCCAACTGCGCCAGGAATCAACGTCCTAGATCTTCACGAGCTTGTCGTTGCCGGTGGATACAAAACGCTTCCCGTTCGTGCCGAAGCAAATGGCTCTAATTGAATCCTTGTGGCCTCCCGAATCGTCCAGTAAAGTTATCGTCAAAACCGACGGTCATGGCAAAACTTGACGCCCTAATCGGAGCTCCAATTGCTCTGTTCTCCTCTCCAACTGCTCCGATCTCGCCTCCCGGAGCTCCATCACCGTCCTCATTGGGTATCACCGCCGATCTCGTAGCCCGGAGCTCAATCATCGTGCTTGTACCCAACATCTCTATCCATACCTCCGATCTGGTTGCGCACCTTCGGTAGCGTCGCAGATGTCTTCCAATACCAATTTTTCTTCTTGTTTGATTGGATAGTTCAATTTTCGTGTTATTGGGATGGTTTCTAGATGGATTTTCATTTTTCCGGTGATTCTTAGTTGATCTGCATACCAACTATTGATGTTGATCTGAATATGAAATTGCTGGTAATTTCAATCGATCGAGAATTGGCGTGAGAAGCATTTTTCGGTAGCGAAGGTGGTGGAGCGACGGCGGTAGATGTGGTGGAGCAGTGGCGGTGGTGGCAGAACAGTGGTGGGGCGGCGGCAAGCTGGTGGTGGAGGTGGCAGCAGAGATAGTAGAGGGATACGGCATTTTTGTCTTTTTAATTTTAGTATTAGGCTGAAATGACATATTGGTCATTTCCTGTTGGTCAATGTCTGGAAATGACCAGTCAATATTAGAATAACGACTTTAAGGTTATATTTGCACATATTTATAATAGTTAGGGTTATATCTGCACTAAAAAATAACTTAAGGTTATATCTGCACTTTCTCCAACATATATTGTAACTAAATTCTTTTATATTTCTTTAATTATAATTCAATTCTATCTTTTAGCATGTAGATAGACGGTCTTTACCAAAAATTTAATAAAGGAACTAAAATTCACTACTAAGAAATGATGACACATTTTATGTACACCTACTACAAACATGATTCATTAAATACTAGTACAGGTATAATACTCGCTAAAATACTAATGTACTGTGCAATACTACCACAACATTTCAAGAATAAAAAACAACCATTAGCCATACAAACTAGTACTTGAATACATATCCTTATCGGATCGACCCGGCTCAGAAGCCGACCCCAGCCGCGCCGACCCCAAACGTAGCATTCCTATGCGGCTCCAACTTCCGATTCTTCCAGCAGCAAGCCTCCGGCAGCAGCTTAGCCGCCGCCGTCCTCATCGGCTCCGACTTACACCTCGTCAGCACAAACGGCTCGTACCCCACAGCATTCACCAGCTTCTGCTCAATCATCGCCGCCATCGACACCGCCGCCGCCGCCGGCAGTGTGCACGACGACCTCCCCGGCTGCACCTTCTGCTGGTGGCGCTCCCGCACCGGCGCCGGAAGAGGCGGCAGCGGGTTCACACTAACCTTCTTCTTCGCCGTAACCGGCGTCTCCTCTGGCACGGCGGCGACCTTCTTCTTCGGCGGCCGCTCCGGCAACCACCGCACGAAATCCGTGCCGCACACCCACGTCTCCTTGGAAACCTCCATTGATAGCTTCGGCTCACACATCATCATCAGCAAACAGTCCGGCAGAACATTTGATGATGTCGATGTTCTTTTCTCCTCAATTTCCTCGAAACCGTCGTCTTCCGCCGCCTCTGCTGTCGGATCTTCTGCTGCCTCTTCAAACAATGCCATTTCCAGGGTTTCTTCTTCTTCATCCTCCTCCATGGCCAATTTCTCTGAATTTTCCGCATCTTCTTTCTGCATCTCCAATGTCTCACAATCTTCGTACAAAATTGTAGTATCGAGAAATTCTAGGTTTGTTTCTTCAACTTCTTCCTGCTCAATCTGCCATTGAATCGAGCTTTCCGCTGTCTCTTCGCCCAGTAGATCTTCAAATGCATCTATGTTGGATTCCGCCTCTTCGCTCTCCTCCATCTCCTCGTCTTCATTGGCCTTTACTACCTCTTCTTCCGCCGCAAACTCCTCCATTTTTTCTGCAACAAAATTCTCATCGTTGTCAACAGATTCTAACAAGTTTGCATCTTCAACCATCTCCTCTGTTTCTTCTTTTCCATTGTTGCTTTCTTCAACTTCGCCTTGCTCCACATTTACGGACACCTCTGCATCTGGGACAACGTTTTCGGACACCTCTGCATCTGGAACGACGTTTTCGGACACCTCTGTATCTGAAACGACGTTTTCATCCTGCTCTTCATCTTCAAACTCAGGAGGAACAGGGGATTCCCAGAAGCGGTTAGTCAAATCCGCCATTTTCATGGGATCAGATCTGCATCTCATCAACAGAAGGGCATTCTTAGGAGGAACACAGACACCTACCCTGCCTTTTTCTTCTTCTTCCTTCTCGTTCTTCACATCAACCATCTCTTCATTAAACTCCAAGTCATCAAACACATGCCTTCTCGAACTCCGCATCGAAATCCTCTGCCGGACCTCGGTTCTTCCCTCCTCCTCCTCATCGCCGCCGCCAACCACCAGCTCGATTTCCCTCCCTTTCCCGCCTTCACAGTCCTGGAGAGAAACAAACCACCTCGTAAACACCGCCCCACAGGAGCTACTACTACTCCCGCCGCCATTGTTGCCCATTTCCGATACTTCCTCCTTCCCCTTCTCCCTCGAGAAACACGAGCTCCGGCATGGGAACAGACAGCTGAACTCCGCTCCGAACGTCCTCAGCGCCTCGCAGATCGTCACCGGCAAGTGAACCCACTTCTGGTTCCTCCCATTCATGCACTCCTGATGCTGAATCTGCGAGCTCGAATGAACCACCCCCACCGGAGACCCGCAAAGTTCAGCATTAGACTGAACTTCTCCCACTCGCCGGAAACTCACCTCGCCGCTCCGCCGCCGGGACAAGCTCCGCGTCTGCTGCTTCACCTTCTTCTTGGTTTTCACCCTCACCTGCCCAATGCAGGTGACCTTCGGGGAAGATGGCTCCGGGTTCTCGAACCCGGGGCCCTTCTTCTTGGGGAACATGGGGGAGGCCATCCCGCCGGCGCCTGACTTGATGCTGCCGTTGGTGCGGAGGCGGCGGCTGAGGGAGGTGGAGAGGGAGACCGGGGGGTCGCGGGCGCGGCCCGGGCTGAGGATGGATTTGGCGATCTTCATGGAAGAAGAAGAGGAGAGGCGAGAAGTGAAGCAGATGAGGAGCTCATTGCTGTTGGTATTTGTTGCTGTGTTTGGACCAGTCTTGTGGAGAGGGGGTCTATTATTGTTATCTACTAGCTCCATTGTTTTACCGCGGATCTTGAGGGAAATTTACAGCGGACGACTGGGTTTGGGGTTGGTCATGGGACTGTGGAAGAAGGGGATGCGCATTATTAAAGCTGTGTCACTGTATTGGTGGGGTGGCAGAGGAGGAGTCAGGAGAGATGATAAGTTTGGAGTGAGGGCTGAGAAATCGTGTGCGCCTAGTTGTACCCTAGTGTGTGTTTTGTTCTCAAATATGACGTCAAAATGGGGAAATTCTGGACTATGTTTAATGTTTGAGAGAGTGTCCCAACAGACCGATTTAACGGTTAGATCAATCATCAAAATTATCTTTTCAATAACTTTTAGGGTCAAATTAAAATTATTTATACATTGACATACATTTTATAAGTTTTTTAATATTATATAATTTTCGTAGAAATAAATAAAAATCAAGATCAAATGATCGCATCAATTATAAAATGGGTTGGGGTGGTGGTGGTCGGTATGGTTGTGGATTGGGATCGGGTAGTGGTGGGTGGCGGGGATGGGGGCGGAAGGATTGGTTGTGGTGGTGGAGCTATGGGTTAGGGTTTGGGATCGGGTGGTGTAGAGTTTGGTGGTCAAGGGTGGTGGGCTTGTGGTGGTGGCAGAGCGGCGGCCGGGCAATGACGGAGCGGCGGTGGGAGCGGAGCAGCAACATCAACGATGGTGGAGCAGTGACGGTGAGTAAGGGTATATTTGTTCACACGCATTCAATTTTTGTTGAGGGGTATTTTTGTCATATCAAGTATGGTCAATTGCCAAAATGTCAAGGGCAACGTCGGAAGTGCCACTTTAGGGTTATATTGGTACAATCAGTAATTAGTTAAGGTTTTTTAAAACTTGCATATATTTGAGGGTTTCGCATTGCTCCATTTTAAATAGCTCTTCAGACAAAAAAATGTGATAGAGACAAACGTTGTCATTGAACACCGGTGTGTAGTGGAGCTGCGAGGTTTTACGATTTTTTTAGACGAGCTTAGTGGTGGCGACGAGGGTTTTGGATGGGTTGGCCAATGAAGGATGTTGTTAAAATTTTACACTTCACTATTCATAGATATTCAAGGGTGCGATATGATTATTATTTTTATTTTATTTTTTTGGAGTTAACCATGATTGTTGACAATATTTTATATATTTGAATATTTTGCAGAAATTTAGAGTCGCATTAACACACATCAAATAATTAAGGGTTTGAGAATACCTTTTTTTCAGTGAATTATTAGTGCAGTGAACTAGAAATAATATGAAAAGATAACCAAAATACTTTAGAAAAATAGGAAGATGAGATATGGCTAGTCTGTCTTGTAGCAAAAAAAGAGGAGTTTAAGTTTTGGAGATTCCTTGGGCAATTAGCATTTGACCATTCTAAAACGATGGTGCCATTTGAGCCAAACTCTCTTTCCTTCTTAGTTGTATTGTGTCAAGAAGAAGAAAGATTTGAGGATAGTAGGACAGACAAGTCATTATAGTAATACTAACTACAAACTACAATCTAATAACAAGCCATGTGATGCAAAACTACAAAGTATTATCGTCACATTCTTGGTTTCATTATGGGATTTGAGAATCTTCAAATCCTGTCCATGCAAATTAATCACTTTGCCATAATGGAGCTTTGTCATTGTTTAATCCCTATAGCGTTTTGCACAAGCCAAATTGTGGGTGACTTGGAGCCGACTTAATGAAGTGTCGAGATCATGGATGGGATGAGAGGAGATATTCATTCTAGCGTGTTTTGCAAAATCATCCTTGAACGTGGCCAGATGATTTGAAATGGACAAATGGCAATGGAACTCAGGTAAATTATATACGTCATCCGTTGCATTTGAAATGACGGGATTAATTTTGACTCAATATTTTAGGAAGCTAATGTAGCAGAGCAGTGCATAAGAGCGAAGAAGCGGGGGCATTTTAGGAAAATAGTGAATTTATTTTAAAGTTGTTAAACTTAAAAGGGACACTGCGGAAATTAAGCAACACATTGTTTTGCTATTTTAGGTGATATTCAAGCCCCGTCAATTCTAATGGAGCTGGCAAAAATAATAATATATAGGTCAATTATGCTATGACGGACGGAGTAGTGCCTCTTAGATATTACGAGTATGGTATCTCTATTGATAAATATGCATTTTAACTGATTAATAATATTTTTACATTATATAATTGAAAAAAGTGCAGATATAGCTTTACGATAATTGAAAGTGTAAATATAACCCTAGATATTAAGGTTATGTGTAAATATAATCTTTTTCGGTAGATTCAGGCTAAAAATAAGTGAAAGTCTATTTTACCCCTATGGGAAAAAAAGAAAAAGATGCATTTACTATTTTAACCACCGAAACCCCCTGCCATAATCCTTCTTCTTCATGTATTTGCGCCATTCTCCATTGTGGTGTTCACAATTTATTCTCGCCCAGAATCTCCATTCGCCGCCTCTCCCTGCTTGAATTCTTCAACAATTCCCTCATTGTAAACATGCGGTTGTCTTTGTCTTCCTTGCTGAGCTTCGAGGGATCCGAATCGCCAGTCGACTGGATCGCGGGTTTAAGTTCTCACCT
Source organism: Rubia yunnanensis (assembly GCA_037428765.1). NCBI lineage: Eukaryota > Viridiplantae > Streptophyta > Magnoliopsida > Gentianales > Rubiaceae > Rubia > Rubia yunnanensis. The sequence continues at coordinate 9,686,537 of CM075070.1, forward strand.
CCGCTAGAGGGAACTAGATCGGCCATTCGGAGGGAACTGGATCGGCCATTCGGAGGGAACTGGATCGGCCGGTGCAGCTTCCACCTTCGTCGACAACGGTGGTTGTTCTGCAGCTAGTTGCGGTGGCGGAGATTCGGGGACGGATTCCATAGTGGGTTCAAAATTTGATGACATGTTGGGAGATTTTGAGGAAGAAAACTTGGATCTTTATTTTATATGTTCTTGATTTCTGTTAAAGTGGGAGTGTGTTTAGACCTGCTCCGCCTTCGATGGTGATCGAAAAAGAAAGAAGAAAGAAGTCTTGGATGAATGGTGGTGGGGCTAGCTTGTGGTGGTGGCGGGGTAAAAAAGTGGTGGCACGATGGCTAGACAGTGGTGGGGCTGAGCAGTTGTGGCAGGATAGCTAGTGGTGGTGACAGGGTTGGAAGGTGGTGGTGGTGGTGGTGGGACGGCGGTGACGGCAAGTTGGTGGTGGAACAGCGGATGTGGTGGCAGCACAGTGCAATTTTGTCTTTTTTATTTGACTAGATTGTTTTTTTGGTCCCCTACAAAGTATCTTTTACCATCTTTTGGTCTCCATTTGCAAAACAACCCTTAGACGGTACCCAACAAATTCAAAACAACTTGTTTGATCCCCAAATGTGATTTTCAAGGAAAGTCAACGGTAAAATTGGTCAAAATATGTAAAATGATCATTATACCCCTGAGTTGTAAAACTGAAAAAATAAAAAGAAAAAATTCATTAGGAGGCTCGAGCTCGAGGCAGGAGGTTCAAGAGCTCGAGGCAGAAGGGTTCGAGGCTCGAGTCGAGGCAGAAGGTTCGAGAGCTCGAGGGCTCAGGATGAAGTCAAAAATCTGAAAATTTTAAAATTAATACTTTTTAATTGAAAATATTTTTAATTAGTAAAATTACCATTATACCCCTGACTATACCGGAAAATCATTTAGTCTTACCTGAAAACCACCTTAGGGGACCAAACAAATTGTTTTGAATTTGTTGGGTACCGTCTGAAGGTTATTTTGAAAATGGGGACCAAAAGGTGGTAAAAGATACTTTGTAGGGGACCAAGAAAACAATTTAGTCTTTTAATTTTGCATTAGGTTAGGAGGGCAATTTGGTCATTTCTAGCCAGAAATGGCCAGTCAATGCCAGAATAATGTCTTTATGGTTATATTTGCACTTATGTATAATAGATAGGATTATATTTGCACTAAAAATAACTCGGGGTTATATTTGTTCTTTCTCCAAAATATAGGGTTATATTTGCATATTACCCTATATTTTATGTATTGTACTTGTATTTTACGTAAATTTGTATTAGAGTGAAGTGCGTTTTTAACCCAATGGCTTGGGTGAAAGTGCATAAATGACCTTGTAAAATATGAAAGTGTAAAAATAACCCTGGAAAACGTTGACCAAATTGTCAACAGCCAATTTGATCGAAAATTAATGAAAAGGCCATAATACCCCCGAGTTTAAAATAATTTTAAAAAATGTGAAAAGACTCAATGCCCATTTTCTTGTTCTCCCTTTTCTTCTTCTCTTTTTCTTCCCATATCCAACACTCATTTGATCCACCAAGCCAAAGTTAGTATCTTCCTTCTGCTCCAACTGCCCGTCCAAGTCCACCATATCCTCCTCCTGCTCCAACCGCGCATCCAGAGGGTTGGAGCGGCGGAAGTGGTATGTTGTTTTACACCAAAAATAAATCGAGCTCTAAGCTGAATTTTCAGTTCATAATTCTGCGGTCGGTATGGGCATACCGACCAGTATAGCTGCGAGCAAGTTCGTTTCCCAAGAGACTGGCAAGACTTTTTCCTTAATCTTTAATCTCCAAATTTGTGACCAAAAGAACTAGATGAGGGTAGTGAATAAGAAAAACTAAAAATTGAGTAAAAATAAGAATGAGAAATTGTTACAGATTGCAAAAAGATTCAACTATGATAAGAAGAGTCTGGTTTCGATCAATTCCGTACTGGCTTTCTATCTCGATCCTTGATGCAAAGATGACTTTAAATGCATGCACACAAATTGGTTATAGTTGCAAGCAACCAATATTTCCTTATCTTGCCGATAATCAGGAGGACGTCTCACCAACTATTTCTCTAACTTACATATAACCTAAGAGACACTCTATAGATTTAATATGCTAGCAGCATTAAGAATGAGAAAGACTCAATTCATAACCAACAAACTCGGACGCCGGATTGTTAAATTAAGACTATTGTTCTCTACCACTGATTGAACTGAAATCACAATTACGGATGATTGGTTCAATTGGTATTAAATTAACTAACACGATATCAAATATTGCGCACTACTCAATAACATGAAAGCAATCATAAGCATTACAATCAATAACAACACATGTTAGCATGCAATCAAAGTATTGAAAGCTAATATCGACGCCAGCACTTCCTTGATCTTTACCGGAAAGGAAGAATTTAGCTAGAATACATGATTGAATTCACAATCAAAAGCACAAAATAAATGATGAAAATTGTCTGAATAGAATACTGAAAAGCACCAAACAAAAAGAATATTGTTCTGCATAGAGAAAGAATGTGTGTGCGTATTATGTCTTCTACGTACGTATGAAACATATAGTCTCCAAAAATACTACTACATCCAAAAGATGGATAAGGAATAAAATATGCTTTTCTTATCAATTTAGAATTGAAGAGATAAACACAATATTCTCTCCTAACATTTAGGAGTCTTCAAATCAATCTAGATTTTTCTCCAACTATATTTGACTTGGCATAATTCAGCACCAAATATCTCCATTAATTCCAGCATTTCCATTTTTTTTCATTTCTTCCACCTACAAGCACAAATGACCACAAACTGCAGCAACTGGACAATTCAACTTCGAAATCTTTAAACCACAAGAACATTCCAAATAACATAAATATCCAAGGATTAAATCAACAATTTAGATCAATAACAACCCAAAATACATGGTAAAATCAACCTCATCAAACTCTACCCCACACTTAGATTATGCTAGCCCTCGAGCATATGCAAATGCAAAACATAAATGTAAACGTGAGACTCAACGAAAAAAACTACAACAACCCTAAAATAAAAAACCATCACAGTTAGAATCAAAACACAATCAACCATCATACCACAAACAATTCCCCTTTGCTTATAAAATCACGTCATCCTCTCATTCTAGTAAAAAAATATGCAATAAAATTCATCCTTACCAAGATCACTCAATATCTCACAAAATCATAATCAGATCAATCACACAAATCATATTCAATACTCATGACAACAGGTTTGTATATATCACTATCTCCACCGTAGTATTTGAACACTTGAGTACAAATGAATGAGGTCTTTATCAAGTTTGTAATGGGGCTAAGGTCAAATAAGTAGGATAAAGGGAATACGAGGCTAAAAATCTGAGAATATGCAAGTAATACATCCTCACCCTCATTCTCATACTCATCCATGTTTATACTTTGAATGAAACTGCAACATTAATACACAACAAAGTATAAACACTACTACCAAGTACTAAACTATGCCCATGTTGCTCTCAAAAAATTTCAGCTCAATATACTGCTAACCAGAATTTTTTTCTTTTCAGTTTTTTTCAACATTTTTCTATTTTTTTGTTTCTGGTCAGCTTCATTTACAAGTATTTTCTGGGCATACAAGAGCAACAATTCATTCCAAAACTACATATACTTCCCCAATAATTATAAGTCCAAAACACTCTATGCTTCAACATGTATTAGCACACAATTTCAATCATATCTAACCCATCATTCAATTCCAATCCATATCCCGAGCAATAATAAATTAGTTACATATTCTCAGAGGGTTAAGAAAAGGCTATGGGTCTTGGCTAAATATTTAGTGACTAAATACCAAAGGAAGAGTTTTCTAGCTTCAACGGGGCAAACTAAGGGATCAATGTAAGGAAGGAAATATATTGTAGAAGCTAAGTAGGGCTCATTCCTAAATGCCTCTACTATTTTCATACTCAAGTATCAAAAACAGTCTCAAAATCATGGCACAAACCAAGTAATGAATATCAAAATATGATCACTCAACAAAGAGATGAAGAGCTACTTATGATCATTTTTTTAGTATGCCTACATTTTTTTGGGATTTTTGCTCTGTAAGGCTAAAATCATCATAACATATCTAGTTTAAAACCAAAATGACCTATTGCACATTTATCATCCTAAAACGCATATAAGGAATCCATGATTTTTTTCACGAAGGGAAACAATCATTCAATCTTACCACAAACCAAATTTCAACTCCAACCATTCAAATTTTCAATTCAAGGCCGCTGTTTTTTTTTTTACTCAAATGATGACAAAAACTGAAAATTGTATTTTTTCTCAAAGTTTTCTGATTTTTTTTTATGAAAAACAAACTAATGATATTACGCCTCCACCCCACACTTAGGCAACACAATGTCCTCATTGTATAAGAAAGATGTAATATATGCAAATGATGTAAAAAATATGATGTCATGCACTTACTCTAAAATATACTAAAATTCAACTAAAACAAAAAAGAAGAAAAAGGAAAAGGGAAAATGCTCCCTGAGCGGCTAATTAGCCTTCCGGTGAATCCCGGTCACTGTGGGCATCCCGACTACTTTGGGCTGAAACTTTCTGCACTAATCCTTGGACCATCTCAACAAGGATCTGTTGTTGCTCTTGGAGCTATTTTTACTGGTCGTGGAGTTATTTGACTTGATTGGACAAGTTTACAGCCCATTGTAGTGTGGCTGCCCCAAGTCCACCATGCATCATACTCGCAACTGGAGTACCTGCAACTGACGTGGAAGCTCTGCTCAGGGGTAGAACCCTGGGCTCAAACAACTTATACTGTTCAGAAGCAGTGTCAAGATAAACTAATTTCATTCTTTCCAAAGCAAGCATGTCAATCCGACTGGGTTGCAAACCATAGAGATTACTAGACTCATTAAACACACCCAAACGCTTAGCAAGTTTGGTTTTCAACGCTCTTAGTTCCAACTTCCCTTTCATCTGAGTACAATTATATTTTAGTTGTTTAAGGAGCCAAAAACCAAAGTTCACTTTACGTTCTCTCCACATCTTGAATAACAAAGATACTTCAGTTTGAGTGACAACATTTGCACCATTCATCCTACCAAATAAGTTATATGCTAAATAACGATGACAAAGTCTTAATGCACAATTCAGATTATACAAGGTTATATCTGCACTTTTAATAGGTTATTTTTGCACTTTTATTTTTTCACTTTATTTGTGTGTGTGTATATATATATTATATTTGTTTATTCGTCGCCACCTACGTGAAGCTTCTCCTGATCCCAGCCTACCAGAACACCAATTTCAAGTCATGGTGGAAACGGGCTGGGAGGGGAATGGTGAGGAGGGGAAATGGGTTGGGAATGGAACCTCGAATCGGGTGGGCTATGCGAGTCCCAGTGGACACGGGTGGATGCAAGCGAAGATCGGTGGACGCGGGTGGACGCGGGTGAATGATGTTGGAGATCGGTGGACGCTGGCGGAAATCATTGGACGTGGGTGAACGCGATGGACGCGGGTGGATGAGGGGTGGTGGCGGGTGAGGATTAAAGGTCACGAATTGTTGTCTGCGTGTTGGAGATTGGTGGACACGGAGATTGGCCTGGGGTTGGTGATAGCAGGTGGTGGCGGCGTGGTCAAATCGATGGAAGGTAGTGGCTGAATTGGCACCAATATTTACAAATTGTGGGTTCATAATGGTGGTGGTTTCCATGTTTTATGGGCCGAGTTTTTGTTGAATGCCCAGATTGACACTAATTGCAAATGACGGATTCTTAGGTTTTCCGATCGTGGTGATGGTTGTGATTAGGCTTTTTCGAGGCAATGATGTTTTCAGGGGTGGCGGTGGTGTTGGGCACTGACTGGGGTAAGGGGGTTGAAAAAGAAGAAAAGGGTAAAATGAGAAACAAAAATCCAACTTAACGGCAAGGGGTATTTTCATCATTTCATATTCAATTAAGTCCAATTCTTTTAGTCAAATTCAAATATAGGCCGAAAGGTTAAAACTACACATTTTATTATAAATTTTAATTTATTTTTACACTTACTCATCTTACAAAATTATATTAATACTTTCAACTTAAAATTGGAATTAAAAAAAAAGTAAAATCCCATCATTTTATTTTTATTAACAATTGCCAACCAACAATTGTAGGACTTGTGGGTTAATCGGAGGCTTTTAAGGATGGTATTTTGGATATAAAGTTCGTGTTGCGGGGGCAATTGGGGGGTGTGATCACATTGGGTATGGGTATGGGTGATGGTTAGCTCGATAGGCACGAGGCGGTAAAACGAAAAAAAGGGGAGAAGAATCCAAGGGTGCACGTGATACCAGTTATGTTTTGAAAGAGTCATTAGGTTGCTGATTCAAACTCACGCATTTTAGAGGAGTGTGTGGAACAATCGCCAACCGCATGGTATTGCCTCCCGAATTTATAAATGAGACACCCACGGGTGTACCCCAGTGGTTGGGACATGGGTGGGTAAGCCAATAATCCCAGGTTCGATCCTCGGCAGCGGCAGTGTGGGGAGTTCTTGCTTTGCAAGGCTCCCTTGTGCGCACCGAGGCAATGCCAAGCCCATGGGTCCTGGTGCTGGGCTACCGTGATTTACCTCTCATACGATGGCCTGGGTGTGGGCTGGTATGGGCCGCTGAGGGCGAGCGGATTGATCGCCTTTTGCCGAATTTATAAATGAGAATATACAAATGTAACCATATAATTTGAGAAAGTGTAGATATAACTCTGAGATAATTTTTAGTGTAAAAACAACCTTAATTACTTTACATAAGTGCAAATATAACCCTAAAGATAATAGAATCATGAGTTTATATCATAAAATCAATTGATATTATGTAGAAGTTACTCACGATCTGATATACTGAGTTATATGACTATCAACCACCAATCTGAGGCTAACTCTAACAAAAGACTGTATTCCAGTATTGATGGGCATTTTCGGCCATTGTTTAACTGGATATGACCAAAATGTCATTTCAACGTAAAACAAAAAATTTGAAAGATAAAAATACCCCCCACCTTCAACCCCCAACTGCCTACCACCAAATCACCCCTCTTTCGCCGGCAACGACCTCTTCCGCCGAACTCCAGCCATTGTTACCCCACCTCAATTCAATTTCTCTTCCTTCTTCCAGGTAATGATTTTGACTCGTATCTCCTCTATTTATCAGGTAATTACGAGTTGCTTGATTTGAGAAATTGAATTATATTGTTGTGGGTAATATGTAAATATAGCCTTATATGTCGGAGAAAGTGCAGATATAACCTTGAGTTATTTTTTAGTGCAAATATGACCTTAACTATTATACATAAGTGCAAATATAACCCTAAAGCCATTATTCTGGCATTGACTAGCCATTTTCGGCCATTGACTGATCGAAAATGACCTAAATGCCCTTTGAGCAAAAAATTCTAAAAGACAAAAATGCCCCTTGAACCCCCACCACCAAACAACTGTTGATACTGACCACCACCACCGACCGCTAAAGCCAACCACCACCACTATCAACCACCACCCCGAACGCCATCATTGACTATCGATGACCCCAACACAATTGGTCTGTTGACCACCACCACCGCTGATGTCTACAACGAATGACCACAGACCACAGATTACAACCACCACCAACCATGTAACCACCTGTGTCGACCATTGATGTTGACCACCGTCACCCTGATGCCGATCTCCGAAGATAACCATCACCCAAGTTGCTGAGTTCGACAGCACCACCATCGACCGACGAGGAATTCCACCACCACCATCGACCGATGACAAATTCTACCTACCACCATCTCCTCTGCCCATCGACGGGATTATATCTGGGTTCTGCTCCTCTGCCCTAGCCTCCCACAGCCACATCTCAACCCTCCACCAAAATCCTAGCCCCACGCCACCTCTGCCACTATCGGCCACCATTTCTGGCGCCGCTCAGCCAAGCGCCGAAAAATTGAGACCCACCACTCCCATTAAAGATAGCTATCAAAATTGCCAAAAATGGTGAGAAACATACCAAAGAGAACAAATTGGTTGAAAAATTGGTCAACAGACCAAAGAGAACGAAGAAGAGGAAACGGAGAAAACGAAAGAGAAACAAAGAATTGGGGAGAAGAAAAGAAAATGAAGAAAAAAAATGAAGAGGGGTAAATTTGTATTTAAAAAAAATTAATGAGGGGTAAATTTTTCTTTTTAACATAATCCGATCTAAATCCACCGGAGAAGGTTATATTTGCACATAACCTAAATATCTAGGGTTATATTTGCACTTTCAATTATTGCAGGGTTAAATCTGCACTTTCGTCAATTATTTAGGGTTATATATGAACTTTTCTCTACTGTTGTTGTTACTTTTTTAAGAGGTTCAAGAAGATAAACCCTAACAGCAACAAGCTCAGTGTGGGGCCCACCAAGGCGTCTACTTTGTCGTTGATCCGTGGTCGCTAACCGTCGCGGCACCGTCGCGGCTTTGGTCCATTAGGTATTTGTGTTTAGGGACCATTAGGTATTTGTGTTTGGATTTTGGGTTTAGGGACCATTAGGTATTCATGTTTGGTCCTGCGACACCTTCGTCGTTGACCCGTGGTCACTCACCGCGGGGCTTTCAGTTACAGCAGTGTTTGGATGCGACTAGTGTTGTATGAATCGAATTCCTCCATGTGTTTGTAAACTTGAATTCCTCTAGGAGAGGCGGCAGAAGAGGTCGTTGCCGGTGGAACGGAGGAAGCTGGATTGGTGTTGCATTTTGGTCGTCCCGATGGGTGGGTGTTTTGCAGAAAAAATATCAAGCCTCAAACATTCAGCCTCAAAAGGAGAAGAAGAGGTGGGTGGAAATGGGTTAGGGTTCTAGAGGTGGTAGTACTTTTTTTGTTCTTTCACAAGGGTAAAATAGTCTTTTCACAAAATTCTGACCAAAATCTGTCGAACAAGATTATAATTGAACACACACTAGCTATCTAGGGTTATGTTTTCACTTTCAATTATCACATGGTTATATATGTACTTTTCGTAAATTATGTAGTGTTATATATGCACTTCGCTCTTTGTAAATTTGACACACTAACATTTTTGTGCATGATCTTAAAAAAAACTTTTGCCTTTGAATGTCACGTACACAAATGAAGAAGAATTTTATAGTCTGATTAGACTAAATGATCTTAACTCTGTTGTTTTAAAAGTTTGATTAAAAATAAATTAATAAATAAAAATGAAGGATGCTAATAATTTTTAGACTAAATTATTTTTTGTCCCCTAAATATAACGCAATACTAGGAATAATCATGGGTCTAGGATCCGACCCAGATCCATAGAGTATAGATCCGTTGGATCGGGTATGGGTCCTAAAAATCCAGACCCATCGAATCCGAGTCTACATTTTACAATACGGGTCCGAGTCTAAAATAGTAAGACCCAGACCCGTAGACCCATATAACCCGAACTAAATACATAATTTTACTTTAATTTCTAAATTACATTTATATTCTCTTTGTATTTTATATTTAATTTAACAAATAATATGTATTGTATTTTTCTTGAAAAATTAATTCAGATGCATATTGAATTAGAATTATTAGTATTTAAGAAAATAATTTTATTTAGTAAAGAAATTTTTTTTAGAATATTAGACCCATTTAAGACACGTTTTGGACCCAAATCCGTTTTGGACCCATCAGGTTTGGGTATGAGTCCAAGATTTTTAGACCCTACGGGTCCGGGTTGGGTTTGGGTCTAACTAAATTTTTTTAGAGTCGAGTATGAGTCTTATTAAACTCGACCCATGATCATCCCTATGCAATACCATCATTTGGTCCCCATGGCTAATACCGTGTTTGTTCAACAACTAACAAATAAAAATTGATTTTTTGGTCCCAAAGGTGGTTTTCAGGTAAAGCGGAGTTGTTTTCCGAAATGGCCAAGGGGTATTTTCATAATTTTACCAATTAAAAAACATTTTAATTTCCTTTCCTTTAATTTTTTATTTAATATTTTCTTTTAACCCTTTTTCCTTTGAAACCACATTAAGCTGTCGACCACCGCCACCTCCGACCATTTGTAATCACCACCATTCGCCCAACATTTCACTTTCCACCATTTGCCCAGTGCCACTGACCACTATGGTGGAAAGTGGAAAGAAGAAGGCGGCCCACCATTTGTAATCAGCAACACGCCGCCGACCACCATTTACCTAGCACCGCTTTCACTTTCCACCGTTCTCCCAACGCCGCTTTCTTCTTCTTCAGACTTGAACAGAGGGCCTCGTACCCGGCAAAAATGAGGGCTGCAATAGACGAGCTCAAGCCAGGGGCGGAGATGGAGGTCGAGTCCACAATGGAGTTAGGGTTTGCAGGTCAAGTCCACGGGCGGAGACGGAGGTGGCAGATCAGGGATTGGAGATGAGGAAGATGACCGGTGGTGGTGGAGTTAGGGATTGGAGATGAAGAAGATGACCGAGGGTGGCAGGGTTCTCTAAGGAGGATGATGAGTGTGTGATATTTACACGCTCAATTTGGGCACAATTTTCTTGAACGCATGACCCAAACGGGAAGACTATTTTCTTTTCTTTTATTTTTTAAAACTCAGGGGTATAATGGTCATTTTATAAGTTTTGGCCAATTTTACCATTGACTTTACCTGAAAACCGCCTATGAGGACCAAACAAATCATTTTGTATTTGTTAGTTGTTGAACAAATGCGGTATTAGCCCTGGGGACCAAAAGATATATAAAATGTTATTTAGGGAACAAAAAAACAATTTAGTCTAATTTTTAGTAATTCATCTATCCCATCCAAACCTGCAGGGAGAGAAAATATTTGTTTTAATTTTAGATATGTGAAAAGTCTATTTTGCCCCTATATTATTCCTTTCAGATTTGCACATCTCACTACCACCTCATCTTCTTCCTCTGCCTCTCTCCGCCAACACACCGCCAGTATACCACCTTTTTCAACCTCTCACCAGTACCCCCACCACCTCAACTTTTTCCTCTACCTCTCTCCGCCAGCACCCCGCCAGCACACCACAATTTTCAACCTCTCACCACTACCCCCACCACCCAACCACCACCTCATCTTCTTCCTTCGCCTCTCTTCGCTAGCACACCATCTTTTTCAACCTCTCACCACTACCCCCACCACCTTCACCACTCGTCACTCTCTCCTGCGCTGAATCAAGCAGCGGCGCGATGAGCCCTTACGGAGGCGTCACAATCACAGCGGTACGACGAGCCCTTGTCTGAGCAGCGTCAATTTAAGCATTTTGAGTAGCTCCAAATTTGAGCCCTCGCAACCACAGCAATTTTGAGCAGTGAGACGAAGGCAAATTTGACAGTGAGGCGGGGGTGGAGGCGGAGACAATTTTGAGCAGTGAGGCAGAGGGGAAAAGAGAGAGAGAGAGAGAGAGAGTTTTTGAGGAATAGGGGGGTAGGGGGTAGGTGAGAGGGTAAAGTGTGCAGATTACTTAAAGGGTATTCTGGTCATATGATGTATGAAATTTTTCTAAATAAGAAAAGTGTGCAGATTTGGCTAAGACAACCGAAAAAAATGTGTAGAAATGACTGAAACATACAGAGTATATTGATGTTAAAATTTTCAAGATTAGTCAAATGTAATTAGATGAAATAGTTGTTATTACGAGACACAACTGAATGAGTAAAAGCAACATAAATTTTTACAAATGACTAATCCATACTACTCCCTTCGTCTCAGCCGAATCTTCACAGTTTTTTATCAATTTTCTCAAAATATGTTTTACCATAAATTTCAACTAGTATATAGACACCAATATCATTATGTGAGATATCGTTGGATTCCCTGCATGATGTATTTTCCAAATATCAAATTTTAGCACACCGTTAATATACGTAACTAAAGTTATCGTTGGTCAAACATGACTTGAGAAAGTAGACCAAAAAGTATGCACATTCGGGTGGGACAGAGGGAGTAATGCAGTAATACTATAAATTTTATAGTAAATGACAGAGTGTCCAACACGAACTCCTAAAAAGGAAATGGGTAATATGCAAATATAACCTTATTTGTTGGAGAAAGTGCAAATATAACCTGAGTTATTTTTTAGTGCAAATATAACCCTAACTATTATACATAAGTGCAAATATAACCCTAAAGCCACTATTGCAGCATTGACTGGCCATTTCCGACCATTGATAGACCAGAAATGACCAAAATGCCCTTCTAACCTAATACAAAATTTTAAAAGACAAAAATACCCACCACCAATCCACCACCACCCACCGCCCAACTCTACCACCAGCCCCGCCATCCCACCACCGATTCACCACCTCCAATATATTTCAGCCCAATCCACCACAACCAATATATTTCTGCCCAATCCACCACCTCCTCCCTAGTTGAGCCACCATATACCACCTCTACTAGCCACTCTGGCAGAACCATAGCCCCGCCACCACCTGAGCCTCGCTCGCCACCACCTGAGCCCCGCCACCACCTGAACCACGCCACACATACTCACCACTGCTGCCTCGCCCCTACCTTTGTTCAGATCTCTACATCGCTCATGCCTCTGTCCCGAACCTCTGACCACCATCTTCGATCGGTCACCAAACTTCGCTGCTGCTCGACGCCACCCACCATAAACCCTAGCCCCACCACCTGCCCCAGAACCCTAGCGTCACTTCGCATCACCCCACCATAGCGCCACCTCCTTGACACATCCCCAAACTTCTCACCACTAACCCCAAACTTCTCGCCATCGCCACATCCTCCTCTGCCCTAGCCACGCCTCCACCACCGCCAAGTGCCAGAAATTCGATGAATCCACAATACCACCGGTGAAGCCACGATTTCCTTGCGAGAATGAAAAGCTTGCGAGAACGAGAGAGAAGAAGCAAAAATCTGTCCGGTGGGTTTAGTCACCAACGAGAGAGAAGAAGCAAAATTGGGAAAGGGATGAAATTACGGATTTAGGGTTAAATTTGTAATTTCAATGTTTTTATATATTTTTTTATTTTTTTACAGAGTGGCAAAATAGACATTTTAGTGTATTCCGGCCTCCAACAGGCTAAAAATGTTATATTTGCACATAACCTGAGTAGATAGGCTTATATTTGCACTTTCGATTAACGCAGGGTTATATTTACACTTTCTTCAATTATATAGGGTTATATCTACACTTTTCTCAAAGAAAATATTTGATCATTGTCACTTGCCAATGAATTTGATTCATAGATTAAAAATAATATAACCCATATAACACATTATTTTGAGATTGAAGTATATTTTCAGTGCAAATAGATTAGTTTAAAGGCAAAGTTTTGGGAAAGACCGTATTCTATATTGTTATGGTTAATTAGAATAATAAAAGATAAAATCCTTTAATTGCAATATTAAAATTTTATTTTATAATATGTAGTAGTTATAAATTTTATTATATAATTAATATAATCCAAAATTTTTATTTTTATTTCTTCTAATTTGCCGTTAAATATTAAACTTTCTATCATTACTTATGGGAATACTGAATCTAACTCAAATAGTGTATGATTTTCCCGCGCGATTAGAGTTTGCTGCGCGGCAAGAGGAGCGCGTGATCTGTACAGCCAGGCAATAAAAAATTAATAAAATAAGTAGTAAGTAGGATGTTAGTCCTACTGTTAGCATATTCTCTACATCCGTGCCTCAAGCCAGTGAAGCAATTAAATTCCGCCACGTCATCTATCTGGCAACGTGGCGTGATCAGAGAGGAATATTGGAGTGGCATTACCTGTGCTCGACCACACCAGATTCAACACACCTGTTATCGCATTAGTTAAATGAGTAAAAAGGGTTAAAAGCGACGGTAAACGAAACCCAGTTCCGAGGTCCTAAGTTAATGATGACTGAAGGAAAAGGGAGTTTGGGATTCTTCAGGTTTGACCGAGAAAAGTGAAGCATTAAGGATAAGGGACATGCCTCATTTAGTTCACTTCTTTTGATTTCACAAAACACAAAGTCCCTCTGGTCCTCTTTAAAAAGATCCATTTAAAATAACACATAGTCCCTCTAGTACTCTAACATTAACTTATACGTTTAGACACTTTTTTTTATAAAGAGTGAAATGAATGGTGAGGATTACATTAAAAATGTAAAAAATAAATTGAGTGGATGAAACAATCTAGAATTTGCCATATATGAAAATGAGCCAATATTAAAAAACCTTCCCTAAAAGGAAAGGGAGCAAATATTAGAGAACTGGAGGAGTAGTTTTTCTTTTAAAAAATGAGTGGTGGAGATTTAATTAGAAGTGTAAAAAATAAAATTGAAGGATGAAAATAACCTGTAATTTGCTAAAAATGGAAAGAAACAAAATAAAAAAACCACCCCTATATAGAAGATGGTCATAATCAGTGGACCGAAGTATCTATCCATAATTATATGAAATGACGCTCTTAAAAAAATCCCAGGATCGTCCACCCCCATGTGTCGTGCCTCACTCGTCGCTCGTACACACAAAGCCTGGGCCAAGGCTTACCCTTGTCTTCTGTGAAATTCTGGAACAAACCCCAGGGGTGTTATTCACACGCGAAATATTCACCATTTGCCTCTCTCCCCAGCTTCACATTTCCCGAGCATCAGTTCTTCATCCCTCCTCCGTCTTTATGGTTTCCCCGATCCAGCATTCCTCTTTTCAATTTTCTACATTTAACGTTAATTTAACGTTAAGTTTTCTACATTTTTGTGAGTGAAACGACGTTCACGAAGCATATTAAGTCGCGTGTTGGGCAGCCCAACCAGGGTATTATTAATTACCATTTTTACAGGATAATAATGGCTATATTTAAGGGAACCTTTACATAAGATAGGGGGGGGGGTAAATACCAGGTATGTGTTTAGTTTTAGGCATTCATTATGTCTTAATCATATCGAGACCCTTTGACTAACTTAGCCATTGGAAGACTGGCCTCTGGAACCCCCAGGGAAAGTTTTCGTGGCAGGTCGTGTTCGAAGAGCTCAAGCCCATTGCCTGGTCGGTTGTTCAAGATACATCAGTCAAATAGTAAAGCATCAAGTTTGCACTGGGTCAGACAGATTTCATAACTGTGGCCCAATAGTTTCATTTTTAGCTAACCACAAACATTACATTTGATTATTATTAATTAAATGGATCAACATGTGAATTCTTCAATATGGGGAAATAGGTCCATAATGGATCAAATTGAAATATTTTTGGCCCACGACTGAATAAACCAAACAACAATTGGGATGTATTTCTCAGCGGGCCCGGACATAACGGAGGACTAAGGCTCCTCCTTTTGTAGAATATATGCATTGGGGCAATACCTATTACGAATAGATTAAAGCTGCAAACTGGGTTCAAATGCTGCTCTAATTGGTATTCACGTGGACATGATGATCGCGAATTGTTGGAGTGAAACGGGAAAATAGGAATCACAATGGGTAGCTAATGGAAACAGTAATCGATTGAGTAATGTCATCCACTTTTAAAAAACTACACATATTCACAAATTAACGTCTGCAATGAGACGGGCCTTGAAGGAACATTACCAAATTAGAGGTTAAGCACCAAGCGTCCCACATAGAAAGAACACGAGTAAACCAGGTTCTACGCTATGAGACGCAATGACATAAACAATATACCTCCATGCTCAGCCAACAAAGACTGCAAAAACAAGGCATATAGATGATCATCGGATAGAGAATTAGCATGATATTCGAAACATATAGTGAATGCTCATGCTAAAAAAAATGATGACGAAAACATATATAGAACACAAGGTGAAGCAGAAACAATAGACACGTGCAGGAAGGGATCAATTTTCGGTTACCGCCTAAATTAACCTAGGCAGTATCAAAAGAATCTTAGGATTTGGCATTTCTGATTTCATCATAAAGGGGAACTATTGAGACAAAATCAGACACAATGACGATCAATGTGGAGCTACAAATAAAGGCAACGAATAAACGTCCTAAAATAACAGAGTTAAGACAAAGGGATGTCTAATTCAACTAGGAAGATGTAGGAGCTTGGGCACATTTTTGGGATGAATTATTTTACGGTTGTAGGGTGGTTCCTAGTTTACCATCACCACCGAGTTGTTGTGTGTGTTCATGAACTTTGATGCGCACTGCTGACCATGGCACTCAGATCAGCAGTACATATCCCCATTCCCCTACCTCAGCGTCCTCTCCCACGGGGGGCACATGGTGCCCAATCTAAATACAACTTCTTCCTTTTCAATTGGCCGCATCCACGTCCCCTTTTATCAATTGGATCCTTAACCACCTCAAGATCCTCTTCGTCCCAAATCTACCTTACTCTTCTAATACTGGCCAAGAAGTCCTTCCTTAAACCATCGAGCCTCTATCTGTGCCTCCAGATCTGACATCAATTTACGACCTCATCATTCCCATCTGGTACAACACTTCGTTGTTCATCAATGTTACACAAATCTTGTCACAAACACTGTGCATTGCCTCGTACCTCTGGAATCCTATTGGAATTCTACCATATATAGCTGACAATGGGTATTTTTCCTTCATATACTCATGTGGGATATCTTTTCTCCACCTCCTAAACAAATACTTCTCCTAGACATCAGTCACTTCCTCAACCCAGAATACACAAAGAACATGTGCACATAATATACCTCGGACCTTGAAGTTCTTCTTACGGATCCATCTCAACCGAAATCCCTTCACTAAAATATCATACAGTACCGCACCACCCGCGTCAGTTTGTGCTAAAGCGATGCAATACTCACCTCAGTTAGACTTGGCTTGGGCAAAATCATTTCTACATTACCACCGCTCAACCGGTGTTATTATTTTGGTACGAAAATATCTTAAGGCATAAGTTTGGGAAGGCAGTAATTATTATTTATACTAGATGATGACATAGGTTCTGACACCTAACACCTAGAATTTTATCCATTTAACCCTCATTTTGATAAGTTTTTATGTCCACTTGCCTGAAGTTCACTTTGGATAAATTTTCTTGTCCACTTGCCCGGATTTCACCTTCCAGTATTTTTTTAACTGAAAATAGTCAACGGAATTAGGTAAGAGATTGAAAATTTTGGTTAAAATCTAGCTATTACATGCACATTGACTTCATTACGGTCGGGTTTTTCACAATTATGGTCATGATACAAATGATTTCATCCATTTAAAAAGGGAGATAAAGAGACATGAAAAAGAGGGATGATTTCAGGTCCCTGGACCTAGGCGAGGAAGTCATGGTGAACCCCATTGACCCTGGTTAGATTGTTCACGTGTAGGAGGGTCAAGGGGATAGAAGACCTCAAGGTCAAGATCCCCGAGAGCCCCGGGATAGAGACCAGGAAAGAAGACATGGAGTTCCACGCAAAAAGCTAGCAGGGAATCAGGATAATAGGAAAGGGGAAAATTCACCGATTCATAAAGTGATCAATATGATAAGCGGGGTAGTAGGGGAAAGGTCTTCAAACTCAGTTATGAAAGCCGATTCTTGAAAGGCCCCCACAGAAGAGCCGAGGCATAAGATATTTTTGTCAAACAAAATGATAACCTTCTTAGAGACAGATGCGGTTCCAAATCAGGTCCCACATACAGATCCAATGGTAGTCTCTACCGTAATTGGGACTTGTAAGGTGAAAAAAGTCTTCATTGATGATGTTAGTGGGGTAGAGATAATGTTTGTTGAGTGTTTCGACCAGTTGGATACAAAGGAACAACTTTAAAAAAAAAGTTGCCTACACCCCCTCTCAGGGTTCAGGGAAACCCTATATACCCCATAGGAGAGATTACCTTGTCAGTTTGGATATCCGGAGGGGATAGAGGAGTGACGATGGATTGTAACTTTGCAGTTGTGGATGCTTATTCTCCATACAACATAATTCTTTGGAGATCGTGGATGTACCAAGCCCGAGCAGTGCGGTCTCCCTACCACTTAATGATGAAATTTCCCACTAGCAAAGGAATAGCTTCATATGAAAGGATCAGGTCGCTGCTAAAAGTTATAACCTCACAGCAGTAAGGGAAGCTAGAAAGATGAAGGATGTAGCTTCAGAGCATGGAGGGGTGAGCCTTTCAAAAACTGAACAAGTGCCCATCTGAGACAGGGGAACGGTGTCCGTAGGAAAACTTACCCCCAAGAACATAAAAGGGGAGCTGAAGGAGTTGATGGATAAATATGAAGATGTATTTTCGTGGAATACTTTGAATCTCACGGGGGTCCCTTCAAGGTTAGCAGTTCACAAACTGAACACTGATTCAGGAGTTAAACCCAACAAGCAAAAAAGGAGTGCATTTGCATCTGAAAGAGCAGAAGTGATCAAGGTGGAGGTAGATAAGTTGTTAAAGGCTGACGTGATCGAGGAAGTGTTCTACCCATAATGATTAGCTAACCCGGTGATGGTCCCAAAGAATGATGGAACTTGGCGAAGGTCTATAGACTTTACAGAACTAAACAAGTGTTTCCCAAAGGATAGCTATCCTCTACCCCCCATTAACAAGTTAATGGAGGCAATTTTAGGGTACCAAGTGTTGGCTTACTTCAATGCTCACAAGGGGTACCATCAAATATTAATGGAAGAAGAGGATACAGAAAAAATGCCGTTCATAACAAATGTGGGCACATATTGCTATAAGAAAATGCCTTTTGGCTTGAAAAACGTAGGGGCGACATGCCAGAGGTTAGTAGACAAGCTATTCAGAGAACAGATTGGTAGGAACATGGAGATATATGTAGATGATATGGTCATGCAAAGCATGGGTCACGAGCAGTTCTTAACCGATTTGAAAGAGACCTTCGAAAGGCTTAGGAATGCAAACCTAAAGCTGAACCAGATGTGTGATATGAGTGGGGGCTGGAAAATTCCTAAGCTTTATGGTATCAAAAAGGGGAATCGATGTTAATCTGGAAAAGGTCGAGGCCCTGTTAAGGATGAAAATCCCTCAAAGCATGAAAGACGTGCAGAAGCTTACTGGGCGCTTAATAACTTTGAGTAGATTTTTATCGAAGGGGCCAAAAATCATTTGTTTTTCTTTGATGTCTTTTGAAAGGCGAAAAAGTTTGAATGGACTAGTAAATATGAGCAAACGTTCCAACAGCTGAAGGAACATCTCTGAGAACTGCCAACTCTAATGAAACCGAAAAAAAAGAGAGGTTTTATTCCTGCATATCTCTGCTTCTCCTTTGGCCATCAGCGCAGCACTTGTAAAAGAAAAGGATAAAATACATCATCCCATATACTTTGTAAGCCAAGCCCTACAAGGACCTCAGACAAGGTTCACTGCCCTTAAGAGACTCATTTTAGCTTTGGTGCATGCTGCGCAAAGGCTGAGACTGTACTTCCAAGGGCATACAATTGTTTTCCTTACCAATTATCCCCTTCAATAGATCCTTTTAAAGCCAGATACATCGGGGAGAATGAGGAAGTAGGCAGTGGAGTTAGGGGAGCATGAAAATTCATTTCATCCTAGAATGACGTTCAAGGGACAAGCCCTGGTCAGTTTCATAATGGAAACCACTGAATCCATTGAGCTCAAAGAGGGGTCACGAAGGAAAAAAGTCTAGAAATTGTATGTTGATGGTTCTTCGTATTCAGGAGGAAGTGGAGCTGGGGTGTTGCTTACTAACCCTGAAGGGAAAGACTACCCATATGACTGCAGTTCACTTTTAAAGCAACAAACAACGAGGCCGAGTATGGGCTTTGATCATGGGTTTGTAGTTTGCTGCTGAGTTAAAGGTGGAGGACTTGGAAGTATATAATGACTCTCATATCAGGCTCCAACAGGTTAATGGGGAGTATGAGGCCGGGGAGCGTAATCTGCAAAGGTATGTGGAGGTTGTAAGGCCTCTACTTAAAAAAAATCAAAAGCTATGTTTTGAAGCAAGTACCAAGAGAGGAAAATCATAAGGATGATGCCTTGAGTAAACTAGCATCCTCAAACCTTAGAGCAGAACCTCGAAAGAAGTTGCTCGTGGAGACCTTGGGTAGTCAAAGTTTTGAAGAGCAGACAATAATGGCTATCGAGTAAGAGAACAGTTGGATAACGCCCATTGTGAATTACCTTGAAGAAGGAATCCCCCCAACTGACTCTGTGGAAGCCAGGAAAATTCGGCTTAAAGCGCCAAAGTATGTGCTATGTGATGGAATCATGTATAAGAGAGGGCACTTACAATTGTTACTCTGATGTGTGAGCCCCCACGAGGCATACTATTTAATAAGGGAGGCCCACAAGGGTATATGCGGAAGCCATCAGGGGTCCAGATCAGTGTCGAGGTGACTTATCCGAGCAGGGTACTACTGGCCAATGATGTTCGAATATGCTAAGGGGTACATACAGGCCTGCCACAAGTGTCAATGGCATGCACCGCACAAGCACATACCCCAAGAAGATATGGTAAATATTTATAGTTCATGGCCATTCGATAAATGGGGTATCGACCTAGATAGACCATTCCCTGAAGCCCCAGGGAAGCTCAAATACCTGATCTTGGTCGTAGATTATTTCAAAAAATGGGTAGGGTCTGAGCCCTTAACTAACATGACAGGTAAATCGGTGATTACTTTTTGTTGGAAACACATTGTATGCAGTTTTGGAATTTCGAGGACTATTATAACTGATTATGCGAGGCAGTTTGCTAATGACCCATTCAAGAAATGGTGCGAGGAGTATAAGATACAACAGAAATTGACAGTTGTTTACCATCCCCAAGCAAATGGCAAGGTAGAAGTAACCAATCGTACGATCGTTAACAGGATTAGAGCCAGACTCAAGGTGGCAGCAGGGAATTGGATATGTGAATTTCCCAATGTCTTATAGACATACAGAAATGTTGAATCCTCAACCACAGGAGAAAAACCTTATAGCTTGGTCTGTGGCTTCTAGGTTGTACATCCAATGGAGATAGGAGTGCTAAGCCCGAGAATAATGGCGATATCTGAGGAAAGTGTCAACAATGATAACCGATGTTTAGATCTCGATATGGTCAAGAGGGCACAAGAATTAGCTTCAATCCGGGAAGCCCAAGTGAAAGAAAGGGTGAAGCGTTATTATGGTCGAAGGGTTAGGAAGGTACAGTTTAGCCTCGGAGATCTAGTAATGAGAAAGAATGAGAAAAAGCACCAAGAAATGGAGGGGAAGCTTGCTCTCACTTGGAAAGGGCTGTATAAAGTGGTGGAAGCATACCCCGGGGGTAGTTAAACTCTCAAGACGGTGGGAGGTACGCAAATACCAAGAAGATGGAACATTGACAATCTCCAGAAATACCATCAACTTTGACGAGGGTGAATAACTCCCTAGAATCTTATACTAAGTGCTAAGATTGAGAATTACTGTATATGTTCCCGGCTAAGACTGAGAGTTTGAGCTAAAAAGCTCCTGTACACTATTACATCTAAGACTGAGGGTTCGGGCTAAAAATCTCTTTCACACTATTCTAGCTAAGGCTATAGGCCAGAGCCACGAGCTCTTGTAAACTTATTCCAGCTAAGGCTGAAGACTTGGGCCATGAGCTCTTACATATAAATCCAACCAAGGCTGTAGATTCAAGTTACGAGCTCTTGTAAACTTATTCCAGCTAAGGCTATAGACTTAGGCCATGGGCCCCTAAATGTAAATCCAACTGAGGCTGTAGATTCGTGCTACGAGCTCCTGTGAACTTATTTCAGCTAAGGCTGCAGGGGAAAAGGGTAAGGAACAAGTAAGTAGTATCCTCGAGATACCCCATCGAATGTAGTCTTAGATTGTTGATCTAGAGGAATTTGTTTTGCAGGATGTAGGTGAAAATACTGAACCTGAGCAAAATTTTTGTTGTTTTTATGTTCTTCAATTATAAGGCATTTTTGACTATATGCAACTAACTCGTAAGAACGCTAGCATGTTATGGTCTAACGTGTAAACCATGATGGTGATGACCTTGAAAGCAAGGATGACAAAAAATTATATAAATAATATACGTGCAAATAAAAGGGGCAATACAAGTTAAACGAGGGAAAATTTAGAGCACAAATATTGTACAACCTATAATTATTGTTCTCAAGGGATCAAGCAGATAACTTCTTCAGTTCCTTTTCCACTCTTGCCACTTCTTCCTGTACCTTGGCCAGTTATTCTATTTTGATGTTGGCCGCATGCTGAAAATCTTTCTCTTGTTCCTCCATGGGATAATCATCTATGTTGTTCACCAATTTTGAATGAGAACGACGGGGTCGAGAACTCAAGGTTTCAGCGTGTTTTCTTACAGATCACTTGGAGTTACACCTCGTAGAACCACTGCTCCCCGCAACCTTTGCAGATATCCTTGAGGACATACAATTCCTTGGGGGCAGATAGGCAATCTCCTTATCCACTCCAGAATGGCAGTGTAAGCTTGTTTTTGACCAGAGGTCCCTTGAGTTTCCACTTTATTCTTTACAAGCCAATGATGAGAGGCCTCAAGGAGAAACCGAGAAAGGGACTTATCGTCAATAAGCCTGGGGTGAGAAACACCATGAAACATGCTATGGGATTGAAGACTTTGATCATAAAGATGAACTTTCTTTTCCAGTTCTAAAATATTTTCCCCCAAAGCCTTGTTTTTAGATTCTAGTCGGGAGTTTTATGCCAGAACGGATTCAACTAAAGAGTGATCTTTAGAAGCAGTGGCATTCCCCCCTGAAAATTCTTTATTTAAGCTCGCAATCTCATCTAGCGCAACCTTATGAAGTTGTGCTATTTCTCCAACCTGGGACATAAACCCGTAGACCTGGCCCCGAGAGGCTATATAAGGCGACCCTCGAGGATATGCATCCTCTCGGCATCCATGACCCACTTCTTCAGAGAACTAAATTTACTCAGTATATGGTGAACATCATCTTCATAGTTAACCTCGGATAGATCCATTTCATCAACAACCTTGAGAGGTACTACACCGTTGAATTTTTTATGGTCATGGTCCTTCAAGCGAGCTACAAATACGGGATGTTACCCACTCTCCCAAGCTTTTAAATCTGATATGGTAAGATCGAGTTCCTTTTTGGTCAAACTTAAAGTTTTGGTTGGGCTGGAAATATTTTCTTGAAGACCTACTATGAAGGGGCGAGTCTTATGGCGCCACGATTCTAATTCTTCAGAGCATTTCTTCAAGACTATCATAGTTTTGGCTAAGTCTCCCCTAGCAGTTTCAAGCTCAGCCTTGACCCCGACAAAATCTTGAAGAACATATTGAAGTTCCCGTTGCAATGCATTGAACTACGATGATAAAATTTTCAAACATGTCAATAAGAGAAGTAAAGTACCCATAGAAGAAAATGGAAAAACTGATTACATAGAGGCCCGAAGAGGCAAAATTACATAACATCCCCTACATTATTGGGCTTATTCCCTATCCCTCTCTCCTGAGCTAGCAAGGCGTTTGCCTCAGCATCCTTTTGTTCCTCGTCTAGCTCTGGCAGGGTCGAACATCCTCCACGGTAATGTATTTACCTAGGTCCTTCAGGGGACCCATCATGGATAAGTTCATACCCACATGTCCACAACGTCCTCCCACTTTTGGTTTATAGCCTCGAGCCCCTTGGACTTGGCCTCTTCCTCCAACAAATTAATATCATCCTCAGATAAGGACGAGGCCATCTTGGGCATGATAACTTCATCCACCAAACTAGAGCGCCCTACACCCTTGGCAACTCTAAGGAGATTCACGAAGAGGTCGAACAACTTTTGACTCTGAAGTACTTTATCATTAAAGGCCTCCAACATAGTCATCTGAACCTCAGGGTCTCGAGCTTTCTTAGCATCATTGATGGTAGTGTTCTTCTCGAGGAATAGGTGCTCATGAGTGCCCTCCATATCAGTAATCTTTTTTCGAGCAGCCTCAAGCTCCAGCTGCAATGAGGCTATTTTATTATCTTTTCCTCGTAAACTGAGGAAAGTTCAAAACCTAAGTTCAGAATGAAGAAGGAGAGGGAGGAGGTTAAAGTGAAAGACACCACAGAGGTCAGGATAGATCTCACCCCATCAAACTTCTTAACAATCTGAAAGACAAATAAAGGGTTAGTGTAACATAGTAAAGCAAAAAAAAAGAGTGCACGATGTTGCTACTGATTGGATTGTGGAAAGATAACTAACTTGGGAGTTTTTTTACAAAGGGGCCAAGAGCAGTGATCCTCTTATTCGAGAGGCTCGAAGAACATGACGGCCTCAATTTTCTAGATTAAAGGTCTCATGAGAAGACCTCTTGTGCGAAACCTTTTTACTACTCTCCATAAAGGAAAGCTCATCCACGGGTTTCTGCTTCAAAGAGCTGTCAGCGGAAGGACCTACTTTGAAGGGGGTGGAAGGGGTAGCTTTCTCCTTCGAGGTGACCACGTTGCCCCCCTTCTTACTCATTGTGTTTCCTAAACTCCTGCCCACTGAAAGGAGTAAAAAAAGGATCAGCCAATGCAAAAGAGAATGTCAGCTAGAGAATATATATAACAAAAAGCAAAGCAACAAACAATAAATTGGAACGCCTTCAAAATTGGGATAATCAAGGGAATCTTCGAGAGGGGGCTCTTGGATTACTAGGGCCTGAGAGGGTCAAGGCCTATATCATTTAACCAGCTTTCTCTGTTTAGGGCCTCTCTTAGACTCGTCTGAAAGAATTGAGCGTTGCTGCCTCGACAATTTCCTTTCCCTAGCAAGTTCGTAGACATACTTTTCATAAACCCGGGAAGGCCAGGCTTGCCCCCAGCCAAGTTATTGGGGTTGGTATAGGAGACATAGGAAATGGGTGAGGATATCACGTTCTCTCGAGCACCCTCGAGGCGAGGTGGGCAAACAAATTTATCAGGAAGTTGGGATTCAACCTTAACATCCGTATTCCACTGAGGAACTTTATATCTAAGACAGTTATAGGTAAGACCCCTCTTGGCATCCCTCCACTTTCCCACATTCCCACAGAAGGTAAAGACCTTACGCCTTCTTTGGCGGGGAGAGAAAGTGATGATCTTCTCAGATGAATTACCACTGAAGGCCACGGTGAAAAGAGAGAAAAATAACTTATAATCGGGTTTGATACCAAGATTGTAGCATTGACGGAGAAACAAAATAAGGGTAGTTATGGCATTAGGCTGGACCTGAGCAGGGCTTACTTGAAAGTCTTTGAGCACCCTCGAGAATATTGGAGGAAAGGGAAAGCACAACTCCGAGCGGATCTACTTTAGAAATGTGACATATCTTCCTTCGGGAGGATTCTCGTAAGACTCCACTGCTCCTAACCACTCTAATTCCACATCTGTAGGAATCCTCTGACCCGAGGGTAGCGACCGTAAGACTCCTAATATAGTCCAAGACTTATCTGGGGCTGGGGGCTCATGCGTTTCTCCCTTCACGGGGGGATCTTTGCCATCATTCCCGAGGGTATCGATGGTGGAGGATATTTTTGGGTGAACCTACCCACCAATCTTGTCTAACACCCTTGAGGAACCTCTCTCCTCAGGAGAAGGGGGGCCAAACTCAATGTCCCCAATATGCGAAGACCTCTGATTATACCCTTTCCCCCAATCAGGAGGCCAAACTCGGGGAACCCCCTCCCCTCCCCTCAGGAAAGTCAGAGAGAGGTATATAATTCGAATTACCAATCTCGTCATCACTAGGGTTGGATCCCGGGGGAGAATGCCCCGAATTGCTAAGTGTGGCTTTGGAATCTCCCCTTGTGGGTGATCCCCCCCCCTCTAAAATCCCTTAGGCCTAGCTCCGTCAGAGTGCCCCCTCTCATTAGATTTCTCACTGGAAGCAGCCATGAGCACAAAATATAAAGGAAAAGAAGCGAGGAAAGATGAGGGTTAGGATAACTTACTGATGGAAGCAGAAAGAGAGAAAATGTAAGCGGAGAACGGATGAAGAAGATGGCACTGAGAAAACCTTTTGATGATACCTGCAATTAAAATGAAGAGAATGTGGGAGAAGTGGGAAGTTAAGAAGCCTAAAATGGCGGCCAAAGTAATGATTAACTTGGGAAAAGCAAAACTAAAAAAGGCATGAAAAAAGTTGTCACACTTTTTTAGAAACTGCCCATGTGGCACACACGTGCACCCCTTGGGATTTTTTCCAGAGGAATCAAGAATAATAATCATAATAATAATAGAGAAAACTAAATGGCACCTCGAGTTTAAGAATCCTCCCCTTAAGGAGAACCAAAATAAAGACCCTCGAAACCCCCTATGAGGATGAGCACATCTAGGGATTGACAGTTGGAGGGAACACTCGTGACGTATCAAAAGTTCTTATCCTCGTGGCCACCATTAAATTTTCTGGGGGCTCTTGATGATGGGAAAATCCAAGGATGGCCCAAAAGGTATTTTGGGCTACATCGGCCCAATAAGTCTTACCCGTGAAAGAGGTTCAGTCGCCGTATATTACAGTAATTAAGACATATAATCAGGATCAAATGCTATCTTGTGATACAGTATAAATACCATGTACGTAATCATTATTAGAGGGCACTTTTTATACGTTCTCAAAAAGCATGGGGCTTGTTGTTTTGTAGATCATAGCCAAAAACCCAACAGAGTTACGTGATCGATTTCAAGACGTATCAGGTACAAAATGAGTGCTGATATCAGCAAATTTAATGGATGCTACATACAATTTAAGAGTAGCCATCCAAGTGGCCATGATGAAGATTTTTTGGTAAGTAGTGTTAAGGAATTGTTTAAGTCACAACATAACAATTTTTATTATTATTTACATTGTTGGAAAATTCTTCGACATGCTCAAAAGTGGAAGGACTTTGTTACTACACAAGGTCTTCCTTCAAAGAGAGCTAAAATATTTTTTGCGGAGCACACACTTCCTCATCCTCTTCCACACCATTGGATGCAAGTAATGTTGAAATAATGTAGGAATGTCTAGGGGTGGAAAATGAGCGGACGTGTCAAGTATGAGTTGAGTAATATGGGTAAATAAAAAATATGGGTATGACCCATTTTGACCCATTTCATGACGAGTTAAAAATGGGTTGGGTTGAAAATGAGTTGGGTTGAACCCATTCAACCTGCTGGTTAAAAATATGGTAAAGTGCATATATAATCTTGAGACGTTTTTTAGTGCAAAAACAACCCTGACTATTGAATGAAAGTGAAAATATAAACCTATGACCATATTTTCGGCGTTGACTAAGAAATTCCGGCCATTGACCCACTTGCAAAGACTAAAATATCCTTATGTTGAAAGCCTTACATGAGATGGACAATTATGCCCTCTCCATCAACCACCACCACTACCTCCACCGCCAAGCCACCACCACCACCCACCTGGCTCTACCAGCAGCACCAACCCAAAAACCACTAGCACGCCACCGCGCTCCAGCCATTGCAGCCCAGCCCGCCTCACCGCCGAACGAGTGCCCCGCCACCACTACCACCATCACTGGTGAAATTTCACCGGAGCTCGGCTGGTTGCCGAGCTTCACCGGCCAAGCAAATCCACCACCATCGGCCCCCCATGCTAGCCAAGCAAATTGAGCCCCCGTCATCTACCGCTGCCAACACGAACCCACTCCCACTGCCAAATCGAGCCCCACGCCACCACGAACTCCACCACCTCCGCCAACACCAAACCCACCACCACTTGAGCCTATAACCACCACACATAAACCCATCATTACCATTCTTCCCTTCTCCGCCACCTAAACTCACCCCGCCACCACCGGTCACCATTTCCGAAGCCGCTCAGCCAAGCACTGAAAAATCGAGACCTGGAAAGCAGACCCAAACCCGCACAAAAACCACCAGCATGCCACCGCCCTCCAGCCATGGCAGCCCAGCCCGCCTCTCCACCAAACGAGCTCCCCGCCACCACTACCACCGTCATTGGTGAAATTCCACCAGAGCTCGACCGAATGTCGAGCTCCACCACTGCTGGGAACTAGTCAAGCTCCACAACTTTCGGATCTCCCAGGCATCGACGTCTTCGTCTCCACCGCCGACCCCGTCGTTGAGCCGCCGCTAGAGATGTTGGTGGTCGTGGGTTTGTGCTGAGTAATTTCACAAGGGCGTGAGTGTTTCACGAGGGTCAAACCCACGAGGGTGTGAGTGATTTCAGGATTGAAGGCGAGGGTTTGGAGGAGACGAAGGGTAAATTTGAAATTTTTATTTTTTTGAAACATAAACCGGCCAGGGTAAATTTGTCTTTTCACCTAATTCCGGCATCAAATTGCCGAAAAAAGTTATATTTGCACATAACCTAGATATCTAGGGTTCTATTTGCACTTTCAATTTTTGCAAGGTTATATCTGCAATTTCGTCAATTATGTAGAGTTATATATGCACTTTGTTCTTTAAAATAACTCAATTCACGGGTTAAAAATGGACGCGCGGATTTTAACCCATTCCTTATGGGTTTAGTTTCTTATTTTTTATTCGAAGCTTCAATTCAAGCACACATGAAATTTCAAAACAAATAAGCACATGCAAACATTATTTATTTAGTTACAGCAAAACAAAAGCCCCTTCATACCAAAACGTTAATCTCTGTCGTGCCTTTCATTAATCTCCGTCTTGCCTTTCATTAATCTCCGTTGTGCCATTCATTAATCTCTACGGCGGCGCCTTTCTTCTGCGTCTCGCCCAGTGCCACGGTTTCTGCTTTATGCATTTTGGCGGTATCTCCCAGCGCCACCGGCTGCTTGGCTAGCTCGCCGGAGACGTCGAAAACGTCGTCGTACTTTATCAAAAACTGATGCTTACTTTTCTATTTTTTTCTGAATTCTACATCAAACTAATGCTTGATTGCAGTAGGGTCAAAGAAAAAATATATTACCCGCGGGTCAGAGATAGCATTAAAATGGGTATACCCGGGGGTTTGATCAGCGGGTTTGCCCATTTTATCAATTTGTGGTCAATTTATTTACCCAATTCATTTGATATGTTACCCAATTGACTCATATCCAATCAGGTTTAAATATAAATAATCTGTTTGATACGAGTTTATTTTACCACCCCTAGGAATATTACATGGGACAAAAGACAGTAAAAGCAGGAGCAAAGAATAAAGGAAATGCGGAAAAAAAGTACGGCGAAAAAAAAGTACGAGTGTGATGGATGAGAGGTGGAGTGAGTACAAAGTTATACAATTGAAAAAGCTTACATTGGGTCGGGATGCCACTAAAAAAAAAAGGACTTCAACAACAAGATTTTATCCTTCTCTTCAAGAATACATCAAGTATGGATGAAAGAGTTAAAAAAAAGCTCACGATCAAATATGTGAAATCATTAGAACTAAGCATGGAATGTCTTGATAGTATATTGATGTAGTTTTTAATTAATTTTAAATTTTAATTTTGAATTTAGACAATGCAATTTTATATAATTTTCACCACATACTTTTCTATATTTATTTTTTTGAAATATATTTTATTGATTATTTCATGATTTTACTCATGCTCGAGAAATAAAATAAAATAATATTGCATGTGAAGATTGTACACAATATGGAGATTATACTACACGATCCAACCAAATTCACTACTGGAAAACATGTACAAAGGCACCGGTATGTCAGTGATACCATTGCTACAAAACCAAAATTTAGCACCGGTACACAAAAAACTGGTGCCTATAAATAAATTCAGCACTGGTACACTAAATACCAGTGCTACAAAACCAAAATTCAGCACAGGTACACAAAAAGTCGGTGTCTATGAATAAATTCAGCACTGGTAACACAATTTTGGGTCATCGTGTAATTTTCAAAGAATTTATAGAAGCAATCAATCTTGACTTTCGAGACCCTTCCGTTCACCCATACATTACCAAATTGTAGAGTTACGATCGTATATTATTGAATTGCATTTTGGTTCTGCCAATTTCGTAATTCAACGACTCCAACTTTCTTGAAGGGACCTAAGTGCAAAAAGTAAAAATTTTACTCGTAACTCCAAATTGAAATTTGCTCGAATGTGTTCCTACCCTATACACCCCCATTGTATTTTCCATACCTATGAGGGAATATTTATAAAACAAATTGAGCACAAGAATATATTCATAATCCTTTCCGATTTCACTTTGTAACTTCCAAGTAATTAACCATAAGTAACTCCAGAACATGTACTAGCATTTTTCAATATTTCACCAAAAAATTATTTATTTTAGGGCAAACGACTTGCCAGGCCCTCCAAAACTGTCTACTTATCATTTGATGCAAAATTTATATTGGCACATTTGATGTAAAAGTTAGGGTTATAATCGCACATTCAGATTATACTGGGTCATATTGGCTATTTTGGAAAAGAGTGGGTCTCCTGACAGGAGGTATGTCTATAAGCTTATAGACAGGTCAGTGGCCAATTTGTAAATTAGGAAAAATTGAAGAAATTTGCGGGCTACGTCATACACTTATTTCACACAGATCACACCTCAGCCATGGGAGAGGAAGTTAACGGCAAGCGGCAGCGCGGCGTGAAGGAGAGCGAGCTCGACGTGAAGGCGGTGAAGTTTGCCAACAATCCGCACTCCTCGCTGATGTTTTCCCAGTCCCTGACGGTGCCGTTAGGAGGTTTCCCAGCGGTTCGCGTGGGAAGGAATTGGAGGGGGCGGCGCATGAGTGGTTGGAGAAGAGATATTTTGTGGAGGGCAACTCAAGAGTACCATTATCCATAAGGATTGGATCTCATAGTGAAGTGGCAATTTTCTCCAATGCCTTCTTGTGCCAATAAGTTTTTGGCAAGTGTTCCATCCTTATCCAAACTGGTTTAGTAGCTTGGATGCTCGCATCATACTGCCCAGATTCATCCACTAACAACATGAACAGTTTCTTTCCATGGAGATAATGGTCAGGACCATTTATCACCAGATCTCTATCTTCAGCACAGTTAAACCTGAACTTGACATAGCCATTTTGCTTGATCTGAACAGTGCACGCAACCTTCCACTTTGCCACCAAAAGAGTTCGGATAGCATACATTCCAGGGAAGAAACCCGGAAACACACCCAAGAATCCGTAGAAGGGTTTGTATAGATCTTTATGTATCTCCTCCTCAGTGAGAACAAAGTCGACACTATCTCCATTGTTTGCAACAATTTCAATAGTCGACTTGTTCATGAGAATGTCCGAATCATTCCATAGCCTCCTTCTCTCAAGTTTTGGATCATTCCATTCTCTTGGATGCACTTGCTGATTTTGCCTCTTGTTACCATCACCCTCGGCCATGCCTTACTTCCGAAGATTATTATTGTTCTTGCTACCCTTAGAAGACTCTCCATTAATCACCATTGCGATGAAGCAAGATCAAACCCCAAAGTATGAATTCCGATAAACAGATCACCAATCACAAATCGGACAACCAACTGCACAAATAAACACCAATCCGATCGGAATTAACCTAAACCGATCGGAATTCACACAAAGAAGCACAAAATTCGATCGGAATTAACCCAAACCGATCGAACTAACAGATAAACAAGAAATCACCAAATCGAGATTAACAAACAAGCAATAACAATCGCAATGTTTGCAATCAAAACCAAACAATCCCAATGATCAATCGGAATCAATAACACATAAACATCATGCACCAAATCGAAAAGCAACCAAACCACAAGGAGTTGAATCGAGAAAACCTGTAAACTTTGGCCACCAAGCAAATCCGATCACAAATCTTGAGTCCGAATTGTGTTCCAAATCCAAATCGCCAAAACCTTGTGCTAGATCCGATGAAGATGGTAGGAATTTGATTAAAAAGTGTGTTGAAAATTTTAATCAAACCCTTTATACCCCTTTGCGCATCCAAATCCCAACCAAAACCCAAAAAAGATTGGATTTTTTGGCCAAATCTCCTTCTCGAACAAGGAATCTATGCAAGAAACCAATTCGATCTCCCACACAATTCCCGATCCGAAACCGTATCCAAGATCCAAACCAAAAACACGAACAAGATCCACCGAAAACTCTCCTTTGTCGTATCAAACCCTACTCCAAGGCCGAATAAGATCACAAACTCTCCACAAATTTCATATGATTTTGTGCGGAATCTGAAGGAGAATCCGTTAAACCATAATTCATCGGTGGAAAGTGGATGAAATTCGAAGAAATCGGCCTCCAAAGGATGGAAGAAACCTAGAGACATATTACAAAAAACATCATCTATAGGTGCATCAAATTATGCAAAACCTAGAGACAGGAGAGAAACAAGGAACGAGAGAGCATACTATACAGAAAAGAAAGTATGACACAACAGTAGCCAAAGCTATAGAACACACCATTCCATCCTGAACACAACATCTCATTATTCATACCAAACCACAAGACACCCACGGGTGTACCCCGGTGGTTGGGAGATGGGTGGGTAAGCCACTGATCCCAGGTTCGATACTCGGCAGCGGCAGTGTGGGGAGCTCTTGCTTTGCAAGGCTCCCTTGTGCGCACTGAGTCCATACCAAGCCCATTGGTCCTGGTGCTGGGCTACCGTGATTTACCTCTCATACGTTAGCCGGGGTGTCGGTTGGTATGGGCCGCTGAGGGCGAGCGGATCTTCGCCTTTTGCCAATACCAAACTACAAGCCTTTCATGTATGTATATATAATAAAAGAAACTCCAAAGTTGTCAATACCTCAAGTATTGAAATTTTTACCTTGAGATCCACCTTCAATGTTGTAGGAATCATAGCAGTTTCTACCCATTTTTAAAGAAATCGTTAGCGAACTCCCCTCGACCAGACACTACTTTCCTAAATCCCTATCATTCAACCAAAACTCAATTAGAATTTTCACAGAAGAAGAAGAAAACACCCACAAAAAGCACAAAAATTCGACTCACCCAGCGTTGGAAAATTTTGTACGATGAAGACACCTACGCCGGAACCATGTGTCAAGCGTTAAGAAAACACGAAGGAGTTCGACCGGAATCTAAAGAAAAATGGTGAAGACGTGCACATTAATACAACAAAATGGATACAAATCGATACCTTAAGCCGAATCCCATGACCGATCTCAAAATTCTGCCCGCTGGAGCTTGTAGAGCAACCGCCTATTTCACCAGAGAAAGTTAATTAGATCAGAATTTCTAGAATTAGAATTAGTTTGTTCAGGATGAGGAGGATGATAATTCTACCTTGGTGTCGAACTCAGATTCAAAATAAAGAAGATAGTTTTAAGATCTGAAGTTTGAACTAAATGGGCATGGCCCGTGAAGGTTAATCAAATTTATGTTAATTACAGACAGATCTCTAACCTGTCCATAAACTAATGGAAATGTCGTCTTTCCTGAGACTTATCCTTTGGAAAATAATAGGGTTATATTTATATTTTACCAAAAAAAATACTCCCTTCGTTTCACTAAGAGTGACACACTTGCCTTATTAGGATTTTTTTTAAATGGCACACTTTTCATTTTTGGCAAGATTCCTACCATCTCATCCACTCATTCTACTTTTTACTTTCTACACTCAATTTCAACCTCTCATTTTCTTCACATTAATCCAAGAGCCTAAACCTGGTGTATCACTCTTAGTGAAACAGGGGAGTATAGAGATTTAGAAAAAGATGTTTAATTCCCAGCTCACGTTTCTACATGCGGCCCAGCCCAATAAGTAAATGGGCTTTAATATAGTGGGAAATAACGGGGATAAGGTATTCATCGTCAGCTATACTTATTACATTGCCTCTTCTTCCCCTCTCGTCGCCCGGAGCTCCTTCCTATACGCGCCGCCGCCGCCGCCGTCGTCAACGCCAACTACCGGTCAACAAGGGGTAGGATTCTCTCTCCCTCTCCTCCAATTTCTTTTCGTTTTATCCTCATACATATATACTCAAGTTCACCCTGAATACTCTGTAACCTTTTGTTTTCTATATTGACATATAACGATGAGATGATAAAGTTGGTTTAGTTAATTTTTGTACTGTGTTAAATCGTTAGTATGAGGATACGTGCGATTGGATTTAGGTTTGATGAATGGAAATGACTAGGTTTTAGTGGTCTTGAATTTGGTGAAAATGAAAGATTTAGGATTAAGTCCATCTTGGCAAAGCAGATTATCCTTGCAATGAGCTGCTTTGAATGCTAATGGACTGATATTAAGCGCCACTCTAAACTGTTCTCGGCTTCTGTAATTCGTGTAGTTGCAGATCAGTAGAGTTGGAACATTATGGAGGCTTCGAGTGTTTTTGTTTGGTTTATCATTGCATATGTTTTGTTCGCACCTGTTAACAATTAATTATGACATTGTGATGACGGGGAGTTTTTTTGTTCTATTGTGAGTTGTGATTGCGTTGACTCTTTTACCTTTACTTTGGCTGGTCTGCGTTGAGGTTTGTCTGATTGGTGTGCAAATATGTCTCCGATTTTGCAGGCAAAAAATGTCCAGTGACCAACCTGACGGGGTTGGGGCTGAGCATGCAGATGCAGATAATAGACCTTTGATTCCAGCAAATGAGGAAGCTATGGATTTAGATTCTGCTCTGGCGATAGTTCCGTCAACTGCTGTTATCCTCTCAAATATTGGTTCAGCAAATGGGGAATTGGCTCCGGCAACAGTTGCAACTCACACAAGAACTATTGGCATTATCTATCCCCCGCCAGATATTAGAAACATTGTTGACAAGACTTCACAGTTCGTGGCAAAGAATGGTCCTGAATTCGAAAAGAGGATCATTGTTAGCAATGCTGGAAATGCAAAATTTAATTTCTTGAATCCCTCTGATCCTTACCATGCCTACTATCAGCATCGCTTGTCAGAAGCTCGCGCACAGAATCTGACCACTCCACAGCAGCCATCGGACTCTATAGATTCAGCTGCACCTGAGTCTGCAGCTGCTGCCCCAGTTTCTGATGGCAAAGAGGCAGCTGCTAAACCTGACCCAACAGCTATTTTTAGGCCTGTTCGCAGAGTTCTTGAACCACCTGAGGCAGAGCAGTACACTGTAAGGCTTCCTGAAGGTATCACAGGGGAGGAGTTGGACATAATTAAACTCACTGCCCAGTTTGTTGCAAGGAATGGGAAATCATTTTTGACAGGCTTGACTAGCAGGGAGATTACTAATCCTCAGTTTCATTTTATGAAACCAACTCATAGCATGTTTATGTTTTTCACATCTCTTGCGGACTCTTATTCAAAGGTATTGATGCCTCCTAAGGGTTTGACGGATAAGCTCAGAAATAGTGTAAGTGACGTGACTACAGTGCTCGAACGTTGTCTTCACCGGTTGGAGTGGGAACAGTCACAGGAGGAAGCTAGGCAGAAAGCTGAAGATGAGATAGAGCAGGAGCGGGTGCAGATGGCAATGATAGACTGGCATGATTTTGTTGTAGTTGAGACCATAGACTTTGCAGATGACGAGGATGAAGATTTGCCCCCTCCAATGACCCTTGAGGAGGTGATACGGAGGAGTAAGATGTCAGGTGCAGGAGCAGAAGAAGAGACTGTCGAACCTGGGAAGGAAGTAGAAATGGAGATGGATGAAGAAGAGGTGCAGCTGGTGGAAGAGGGCGTGAAAGCTGCTAGTCTTGAAGAGAATGGGTACATGAAAAATAATGAAACAATTGTAATGGATGAACAAGAACAACCAATGAGAATTGTAAAGAATTGGAAGAGACCTGAGGACAGATTGCCTACTGAAAGAGATCCAACTAAATTTGTTGTCTCTCCAATTACTGGTGAGCTGATTCCCATCAATGAGATGTCTGAGCATATTAGGATCTCTCTGATTGATCCGAAATACAAGGAGCAGAAAGAAAGGATGTTTGCTAAGATTAGAGATACAACTCTTGCACCTGATGATGAGATCACTAAAAATATTGTTGGACTTGCCCGAACCCGACCTGATATATTTGGTACCACTGAGGAGGAAGTCTCAAATGCTGTCAAAGCTGAGATTGAAAAGAAAAAAGATGATCAACCAAAGCAAGTTATCTGGGATGGTCACACTGGTAGTATTGGTCGAACAGCAAGTCAGGCATTGTCTCAGACTGCAGGGGGAGAAGATCCGAATGAAGCAAACATGGATGCAAGAAACCTTCCAGGTCCTGCTGCTCCACCTCCCCGACCTGGTATTCCATCAATTCGACCACTCCCCCCACCTCCTGGACTCGCCTTGAATATCCCTAGACCTTCAAATACTGTTCAGTATTCTATGCCAAACAGTACTGGGGTCCTTGCTCCACCTCCCCCTAGGCCTCCAGTTATGAACATGTTACCTCCCGGTAGACCCCCTCCTCCTCCCATGGCCATGAGGCCTGGGCAACATCTCATGGTAAATCGACCTCCAATGCCTCCAAACATGTCTATGACTGCACCTGTACCACCTCCACCTGGATCACAATTTACACCTTTGGGTGGTCCCCGGGCTTATGTCCCCCATCCTATGTCTCAGCCTGGTATGCCTATGGTTCTACAACCACTTATGCCACATGGGATGCCTCCACCTCCACCTGAAGAAGCTCCTCCTCCACTTCCTGAAGAGCCAGAGCCAAAACGACAGAAACCTGATGATTCAGTTCTCATCCCTGAAGATCAATTCTTGGCTCAGTATTCAGTATGTCACTCTATTTATTATATTTTCTTTGATGTTTGTGGATCATTTGTGTCGATGAGATTTAATAACTATTTATGTGTTTGGATCTTGCATCATTGTAGGGACCTGCTCGTGTCCATGTCACCGTGCCCAATCTCGATGAAGGTAATTTGAAGGGGCAGGTACTGGAGATAACCATGCAATCCTTATCAGAAACGATAAGCAGCCTGAAAGAAAAAATTGCTGGAGAGATACAACTTCCTGCAAACAAACAGAAGCTGAGTGGAAAGGCTGGTTTCCTGAAGGACAATTTGTCACTTGCATACTACAACGTAGCTCCTGGGGAGTCTCTGGCACTATCTCTTAGAGAGCGTGGTGGGAGAAAGAGATGAGCAGCTTTACATGGCCTTAGCTTTGAAAGGTTATTATTAGATCTCATATATTATTATGTTGAGAAAAATAGTCACTGTTACCTATTCTTGGCCTCTTGGGATTTATTTTCATAATATTTTGGAGAGCACGTTGCATTTTGTACTTTATAATTGCTTTATGATAGGAACTGATAATGTGGTATTTACTAACAGATCCAATCCAATCCTCTTGGTGGTCGTGAAAGGAAGTTAAAACAATAGCAGTGAATTGAATTTCGAATGGTTACTTTGGTTTTATGTTACTAAGCTCAGTTTTTTTGTTGCATATGTGCAGCTTCTCCTTGATAAGTTGTGGCCATTTGGTATTTCTATTTCAGAGGCTTGGATTTTCTTTTGGACTGGGGTTGCATTACAGAATCCTCCCCTCCCCTTTTCTTTTCTTTCTCATTTTCACCTGTGTTCTCTCTTTGTTATGTTGTACAATTTTGTTGGGTATTCTAACTAATCTTTTTAGGTGCTCTTCTGGGATGGTGCGTTGTCTTGTAAGGAGTATTGGCGTGAAACTTTGGAGATCATTCAATTGCTTTGTTTCCAAGAGATTTTGTGGGTGCAATCCTATGGCACACAGTATGCTACTTGAAATATGTGTGTGGTCTTAAAGCTGGTGGAGAATTTTGTGCTGCATCAAAGTTTGAGTCTTTCTTTCTGGTTAACTTCCAAACAATATATGGTTTTATCCCTGGAAACCATCGTTCTTACTGCTTATGTTGTGTTTTGCTTTCTTATTGCATCTTTGCCAACATATGCTGCTCTCAGTTTGTCTTTTTGTTGGGAGCCTTGGATGATCCTTGCACTATTACAGAGGACATGAGGGTTATTTAAGAAGTCCGTAAAGGGTGAAATAGACATTATGATTGTGTTGTGTGTAATGCCGTACCATGCAAGGCTTTTGTATTACACCAGAATCACCAGAGTGACATGTCAGAATATGGTTGTGGTGTGTACGTTATTACACGCACTGGATGAATTGATTCTAGGATTTACACTTTTCGCTGCTGCTTGGTGTGGCAAACTGGTCTGAAATGAGATTATACAATGATTTCAAGCAAGAAATGGCTTTGAACAAATAGTGTGTGCATCTTTCCATTCTAATACTCAACCAAGCCATCGAGTCATCATCTAATGGTACCCTGTGAGCAATTACTGAGCCATGAGTGTTCTTGCAAACCCACTCCATACCAAGTTCTCTTCTGCAGAAGAGAAGTGTCACGGAATCTGCCCATCCATCCATGACCCGTTGCGGGGTTAAATTAACTTTCACAAAGCATAACCAAACTGAACCAAATCTACCCAGTATGAAGGTAGCCTATGAACTTTACGATGTATTCTAACTAGGATATGAGCACAGCTTAATAGTTATGGCTATCAGTGACCAACTGGGAGTTCAGACTAAACCATTAGATGATATTTCTCCATTGTTGATTCCGATATAAACCATCGTGCACAATTGTATTCTCCTTGCCTTCAGAAAACTAAGCATGCTAGTAAAGCTTCATGGAAGCAAACCGCCACGAGAAGGATTAGTGGTAACAAAGGAACCAGAAAGCACTAGTATCTGCGCATCAAAACAAACACCGAAGTCAGGCCAGACTCAAAACAACTTCATCATAAGGTAATACTCTATACGGTTAAATGTAAATCAAGTACTATATATACTCCGGTCCAGCCTTTTTCACGGTTCCAGCACTTCAATTAAGTTTTTCATCACGTCTTTTCTGCTTTATTCGTTGCAAGGGCGTGGGTATATAAAGTTGAACAAAAGGTTTCGGAAGTGAATTCTAATTGTGGACAGAAGACAATCTATCATTCCAGACGAATCAAGTGACTACCATTGCAAAATGGGAAGAGAGGAGGTTAATACTAAGATAAATCACATTATTCCATCACAAAAGACTGCTTTTATAAGGGATTGAAGCTGTGATTGCAGATCCCACCTGAGATTAACCGCACCCTGTGGCATTACTCGTTCTAATCTTACTCTTGACTAACCATTTTTTCTCTTAAACACAATGCTACAGAGAAGAATTACCTATCCTTTTGAACAGCTGCCAAGATAGGATTATCAGACAGCGGAAGAAGCTTGGAGATGATAGCAGTATCGATATACAGCAGAAAGGATAGAAATCCAAACTTCAACCTTGAGCCATACTCGTACACAGAAAAGGTTTTCATCAGACTCTTGTTCATACTCTTCAACTATGTAACATCATCTTCAAGGACGGAACTGGAACTACAACAAGATGAGTTTGACAAGTAATTTGTCTAGAGAATAAAAGTTAACACTAACACATAAACTTCATACGATTGCTGAATACAAGGTCTTACTGTAAAGCAGATAATCCCATGTCAGACAGCCTCTACAACCGAATGGTGTAACCGGTGTTTCTCGGGAATATAATGCATTTGAGGGTTTAAAAAATGCACGAATATGGTCAAAACTCCCTCCGCCCCGACACTTAAGTTCACTGCTCATGGATGCATGCTTATTAATGGAAGAATCAATGTGTGGAGGAGAAGTAGCAGATAAAATGCAAAGAAACAGAAAAAAAGAAGGTAAAATAAATGAGTTGAAATTTACCAGAGGGGGAAACAATCAAAGTGTGAACTATGGAACAGAGGGAACACATAGTAATAGAATGATAAGTTCATTCAAATCATGTTTCACATTCATACTATGAAATCTTCAGACACAGACGTGGCAAATCCCACTGGCTCAAGTAAAAAGTAGTTTAAAACTATATAAAAGTCTAAATCTTGATCTTCTCATATGTTTCACCACTGTTATCAAATGTCAAAAAGCAATTCATTTTGATCCACCGAAGAAAAATGAGACATGACTGCCCAACAGAAGCTGTACATACTATTATGGTATCACTTCTTTGAAAGTAAGACACTAACTCGGGAGCAATGCCGGAAAGATCACAACACTTAATGTAGTGATGGAATATGAGTTATCATGATGTGTTATTGTCTTACTTTTCTTATTCACCTTCTACGCTCCTAGAGACATATTCTATCGATTGTTATCTACATCTCTGACTTCATCATATCAATAATCGTGATCAACTACACATCATCATAAACAAATAATGTTTATGACTGTCAACAAATCACTCTCCTACGTTGTTAACCATGGAACCTTTTCTCTAGTACACCAGGCAGATGAAATGACTACCATGAAATCTTCAACACATTGTAAAGGAGGAAAGGGCACGCATTAGAATCACATGAAGACGAGATTGAATTAGAACTTAATTGAATTCCAAAGCACGAGGTTTATGAGCCAAACAACATAACTAAATGCCATGGAATTTAACGATCAGACCTAAAATGGAAACTCACGAAAACTTCAATTATGTCATTCTTGAATGAAGAACGAATGAGAAGACCTAAAAGCGCAGACTAAATGCAATTAGAGCAAAATTAAAGCTTGTTAAACTCAAAAACACGAACACAAATTAAAGATGGCCAGATGGACATGCTGTAAAATTACACTACTCACTTTTGACAGTGGAGGTGAATCTAGCCAGCTTCTTCAAATTGCAGGCTGTGGAATGGTGTTCTGTGACCTAATGAGAACCAAGTCAATATAATTTATCTATTTGAATAAGTGTCAATATAACTTTAGATAATTTTTAGTACAAAGATAATCCTAACTAGTTAATGAAAGTGCCAATATAACACTCAGACCCCATTTCCTGCATTGACTTTAATTTTCCGGCGTTGACTTTGTGTAAATTGACCAAAATACCCTTCGAAAATATATGAAATTAGGTGGATAATTTTACCCTCATAGTTCGCCGGACCACCGCCAGAACAGTTAGGCTTATATCAGCACATTATAAAAACTGATAGGGTCATATCATCACAATCCTAAAACTTGTAGGGTTATATCAGCACATTCCTAAAACTTATAGGGTTATATCGGCACATATTATAAAAGTGAAGTGTGTGGTACTCGACTGGCCTTAACGAGCGACCACATCATCATATACACCATTATCACATCATAACAATATCTTATACACCATAAAATTCGACATCATGACACCATCATTCATATTAAACACCATTATCACATATCATAACCTCATTTCAAAACTTATCAACATTAAAAATCCTACATCGAAGAACACAGTAAAATAAAAACCACACAAACACCAAAGGTTATCCAATAATCAATCCGGACTAAACACAACAAAATACACAAAATATCATTAAACCATTTATATTCTATAGTGTGTGCTAATATAACCCTACACTTTTTACGAATGTACTGATATAACCCTATAAGTTTTACGAATGTACTGATATCACCCTATAAGTTTTAGGAATGTGTTGATTTAACTCTACCAGTTTTCATAATGTGCTGATATAACCCTACATATTTCAGCGGCGATGTAGCAGCGGCCCGACGGTTGTCCGGTGGCGGTCCGACTATATTGAAGTATCAATGACCCTAAGGACAATAACGTCCTTTTGTATTTTTTTAGTAATTTAAATTCTTTTCAGAAGGGAAAAAATGTATTTTTATAAAATTCTGGCTAATTTTTTTTGGAGAGGGTTATATTGGCACTTACAATAACTATCTAGGGTTATATTGACACTTTCGAACACTAGAAGGTTCCATTGGCACTTATGTCAACTAGGTAGGGTTATAGAAGCACTTTTCTCAAATATTTATTATGCAACGTGTGGTAGATATAAAGTTTATAACCCGATTCACGCAACCCGAAACTTTTATCTTCATTTATTTCAATTTACACTTTAAACCTTAACTTTTCATGACTTTTGGAAATACCGTCTTTTAAGAGACGGACTCTTATGACACTAGTTAGAGACATTTTATTATCTTAATTTTTTTTATTTCTAATCTATATTTTCACTTTGATTGATGCTTTGATTTTTCCACATGTTGTTTTAAAAAGTAATATTGATATTATTTTTTAAAAAAAAATTAGGTTTGTATTTAATGTGTCCTTGATGTTTCAAAAAAGTGAAACAATTTTTTAACTTTTAGTACTGATCTTTTATTTTTTCCCATATCTGTCATATTTGCTTGTACACTTTGATGTATTAAATTCCATGCGTGTTTTTATTTGGTGTTTACCTATTTTAATTATGTATATTTTTTATTTTAAATATTCTAATTTGATGCGTATTTTAGTATTTTATTTGATGTTTAAATATTTTAAGGGTGTTGCTATATCCCGCCCTGTATTTTACTATCCTCGCCCTAATACGTATACAGTATGTATTTTTAATTTAATTTCAATAACTAAATTGAATTGATTTTAGAGTAGATTAAATTTAGATTAGATTAAATTTAAATAAATTAAATTAAATTTAAAAATGAATCCGGGCGCCGCCGGGCGCCGCCGGAGTCTCCGGCTCGCGCCCGTGCCCTGGCGAGCGGACCGCGTCCGACTCGCACCGAAGCCATGGCGAGCGGTGGCTCGCGCACAGGCCACGGCGAGCGGCGCCGGTCCGGCTCGCGCCCAGCCCGTGGCGAGCGGTCCGGTGGCGGCTCGCGGTCCGTCGGTGGCGAGCGGCCGGGCGGTGGCGACCGGACCACGGCCCAGACCGTGGCGAGCGGAGCCCGCCACGGCTCGCGCCCAGGCCGTGGCGAGCCGCTCCGCGGCGCCTCGCGCCCAGCCGGTGGCGAACCGGAGCCGGCGTCCGGTGGTCCGGCGGTGGATTCCGGCGGTCCGGCGGCGGATTCCGGCGGTCCGGCGGCGGATTCCGGCGGTCCGGCGGCGGATTCCGGCGGTCCGGCGGCGGATTCCGGCGGTCCGGCGGCGGATTCCGGCGGTCCGGCGGCGGATTCCGGCGGTCCGGCGGCGGATTCCGGCGGTCCGGCGGCGGCGCCCGGATTTATTTTTAAATTTAATTTAATTTATTTAAATTTAATCTAATCTAAATTTAATCTAATCTAAATTTAATCTAATCTAAATTTAATTCAATCTAAATTTAATTTAATTTAGTTATTGAAATTAAATTAAAAATACATACTATATACGTATTAGGGCGAGAATAGTAAAATACAGGGCGAGATATAGTGATCCACATGTGTATTTTTAGTGTTTTATT
Source organism: Rubia yunnanensis (assembly GCA_037428765.1). NCBI lineage: Eukaryota > Viridiplantae > Streptophyta > Magnoliopsida > Gentianales > Rubiaceae > Rubia > Rubia yunnanensis. The sequence continues at coordinate 9,729,552 of CM075070.1, forward strand.
TTGATGTTTCATTATTTTAATCATTTAATATTTTTATTTTATGTATAAGTATTTTTAATTTTGATATGTTTCTATGGTGTATTTAACCATTCTTATCTTATGTGCATCTTTTAATTTTGTTTATGCTTGATTTTTTTGACATGTATATTTAATATTTTTATTTGATGTTTAGCTATATTTATTTTATATGTATAATATTTTATTTTATATTTTATATTTATTTTTCATTTGATGTTTAAATATTTTAATTTGATGTTTGACTATTTTAATTTGATATTTAACTATTTAAATTTTATGTATCTAATAGTTATCTAAATTTGATGTTAACTATTTTTATTTGATTTAGTAACATTGTCATTTGATGTTAATTATTTTTAGTATAATATTTTAATATTTAAGTTTCAAGGCAAAGTCTTGGGAAAGACGGTCTTTCCATAGGCTTATGGAAAGACGGGGTTTGATTAGAATAATAAAAGGTAAAAGGTCTTAGTTGCAATATTAAAGTTTTAGTATTAAACATGTAGTAGTTATAAAATTTATAACCCGGTTCATGCAACCCGAAAATTTTATCTTAATTTCTTCTAATTTACACTTTAAACCTTGGTCTTTCCATAACTTATGGAAATACCGTCTTTCAAGAGACAGACTCAAGTTTCAAACATGGGGTCAAGATTTAAACATAAATCTAATCCATTGAACACCTTATGGCCCAAACAGATATATCATGGCCCAAACATATCATATCATGGTCCAATGTTGTGTCATAACAAAGAGGGTTAGGATGCACTTTTTACATCACATTGAGCTCAGTTGCAAGCTAAGAAGGAAGCATCCCAGTCTGAATATGTAACTGATGCATCACTGCAATTGTGAAGGAGTTTTTCCATTCTGTTTTAACTGAATTCAGTTAGAACATTACTAGTAGAAGTAAGGCTTGATTAGAGAGGATTAGATATCATAGATAATCGCTGTTGTTGGTGGTTTCAACCCACATAAATATCTTCTTTCTCTCCTAAACTCTCAGGTTTCTTTTGTACATTTTTAGTCAGTAAGTTTGTTCATAACAATTGGTATCAGAGCGAGGGAATTCCTCGGCTATGATGGCAGAAAATACGCAGTTTAAGATATTGGAGAATCAACTAAGGGAGTTAATTTCTCGAATGACAGTTTCAAATCAAGAGGCGAAAGCATTCAACCAAGAAGTGAAGCAGAATTCAAAGCAAGTCAGCTGAGGATGTATGATAGAGATGCCAATACGACTACCACCATAAATGAAGGCATTCTACGTCTTGGTCAAACATTTAAACAAATTTTTTGAGATCCTCTAAGAGAGATGGCGGGACCTATGACTAGGTCAAGGACTAAGCTTAGGGATGCTGCTTTAAATGCTTTGATTGATTGCCTTTATGATGAAGAATTGAAGAAGGAGGAGTCATTGACATCTTGGATTTATTGTTCAAGACTGTCAAAGAAATGAAGACATTATGAAGAACACTATACTCTTTTTTCCCAATGGGTTCTTCGTGAGATAGTGTGATCATTGTAGGTGATCAAGCTTTAAATACAATCATCGAATCCCAGTCCCAATATGTGCCCTCTGAAGAACCTTGTCAAAAATGTTTTTGACCCGAAGAAGCAATTACCTTCTCAGAGGCTGACCCGGTGCCCAGCCGAACCCCTTACACGGATCCGTTGGTGATCCATGCAACCATAGGATATTATTATATCAAAAGGTTTTTTGTGGATGACGACAGCAAGGTCAAAGTAATGTTCGCCAATTATTTTGACCAATTAGGGCTTGGACGTGAAAACCTAGGGAGAACAACTTCTCCTCTGTCCGGCTTCACTGGGAAAAGGGTGCTACCCCTAGGGGTGGTTACCCTCCCGATTAGTAGTAGCTGAGGGATACAAGGAAATCACAATCAATTGTAGCTTCACAATATTTGATGATGTGCCCCCATACAATGTGATCCTTAGAAGGCCTTGGATGTGCCAGGAACGAGCAGTTTGGTCCCCCTACCATTTGACCATGAAGTTTCCCACGAAAAAAGGGATAATAGTTATTAGATAGGATCAACCAGTGGCCAGAAGTTGTTTGGCTAGCCATCAAAGAGGCTAGAAAGGGGGACAGAGTGGCTTCGATTGAAGGAGAGATTAGGAAAAATGACATGGTGTAGGAAAAATGATCCAACCGTAACAAAGCAACAACTGGAAGACCTCTTAGACAATTTCATCGATGTATTCTCATGGGACACCTTCGACCTCACGGGGGTACCTAAGCAGTTAGTGGTCCACATGCTGAATGTAGACCCCTTCCAAAAGCCAATCAAATAGAAGCGTAGATCTACTGCCTCCAAAAGCCATAAAGGAAGAAGTCCAAAAAATTGCTGAAAGCTGAAGTTATCGAAGAGGTATTCTACCCCAAGTGGATAGCAAATCCTGTGATGGCCCCCAAGCACGATAGTGCTTGGAGGATGTGCATCGATTTCACGGATCTCAACAAGTGTTGCCTCAAATATAGCTATCCTCTTCTTTCCATTGACGTATTGGTCGAAGCCATAATAGGATATGAGGTATGGCTTTTTTCTATGCCATAAGAGATATCACCAGATACTTATGGTAGAAGAGGACAAGCAAAAAATGTCTTTCATAACTGAAAGGGGAACATTCTGCTACAAGAAAATGCCATTCAGGTTGAAGAATGCAGGGGTCACCTATCAAACATTGGTCGATAGTCTTTTCAAAAAGCTAATTGGAAAAGCCATTAAGATATATGTTGATGACATGGTGGTTAAAAGTAGGGGATTCGACCAATTTCTTCTACACCTCAAAGAGACCTTCCAAAAGGTTCGAGAAGCTAATTTGAAGTTAAATCCTGATAAGTGCAATGACTTCTAATACAAAGATGGCCTCGGCAGTACAGGACGTTTTCAATTTTGCATTCTAGATTTTGAGTGCAATGAATTCTAGTACAAAGCCCACTTCTTACGCCAAGGCATCTCGATTCGTACATTGGCAATTAGCAATGGCATATAACATTGATGCGAAATGTAACTTGGATCATATTTCGTCTCCTGCTCGGTAAGTTTGCTATAGGTACATAAGTGGGTTTATAGTATTAAATACACGTTTGATGGTTCAGTCGAGCGATGGAAAGAACGCCTAGTTGTCTTGGAAATCGTCAGAGTGCGAGGATTGATTTTACAGAAACTTTTGCTCCTGGATGAGTTCGATTCGCATATTTCTTCATGTTGTTATCCTTGAGGGTTGGGAACTTCACCAAATGAATGTTCACAATGCTTTTCTACATGGAAACCTTAAGGAGAATGTGTACATGCGCCCTTCTCCATGATACAGTGTTACTGCTCCCAGCATGGGCGGATCTACAAGGGGGCTAGAAGGGGCTCCAGCACCCGCCGAGACAAAAATTATAGGGAATACAAGCAGTAAAAAAAATCTTCTCAGTTTAAGATCTTCTCAAAATTAAATATGGATAACCTATGCATGGGGCATAGATTATCGATACATCTTTTGTTATGTAAAAATTACTTAGGAGTCGGTTGGAGATCCGGTCAATTATCCTACTCTAACACGAGTGGTGGAGTTGAGGAAATTGGAAACATCCCTAAAATTCTCCTTGGTAAAAATTAGGATAGACTATTGTTTTTGATCCGTATGTTCAAGTGCTCACTTGAACACTGTGTAATTTTATACTTCTCGTTTCTTAAAGGTTGGGGTACCTAATATATAACCCCCCCCCTCTCACAGGGGTATTACTGAAAAATAAAAGATTAAAGAAAATGGTGGAGTTTTTTGTGAGGGGGACTGCAACGGCAAGGAAAGAAAAGAAGGGTTTTTAAAAAACATTTATATCATTATACTATAAAGTTCGAATAAAAGTTTTTATGGCAATGTGAGTGCTCTACTTGTTTATTACTTGATATAGTGGTCGATACCCCATAGATAATTATATTTTCTGTGGTAAATTTTCAATTTTGCATCCTAGATTTTGAGTGCAATGACTTCTAGTACAAAGCCCACTTCTTACGCCAAGGCATCTCGATTCGTACATTGGCAATTAGCAATGTCATATAACATTGATGCGAAATGTAACTTGGATCACATTTCGTCTCCTGCTCGGTAAGTTTGCTATAGGTACATAAGTGGGTTTATGGTATTAAATACACGTTTGATGGTTCAGTCGAGCGATGGAAAGAATGCCTAGTTGTCTTGGAAATCGTCAGAGTGCGAGGATTGATTTTACAGAAACTTTTGCTCCTGGATGAGTTCGATTCGCATATTTCTTCGTGTTGTTATCCTTGAGGGTTGGGAACTTCACCAAATGAACGTTCACAATGCTTTTCTACATGGAAACCTTAAGGAGAATGTGTACATGCGCCCTTCTCCATGATACAGTGTTACTGCTCCCAGCATGGGCGGATCTACAAGAGGGCTAGATGGGGCTCCAGCACCCGCCGAGACAAAATTTATGGGGAATACAAGTAGTAAAAAAAATCTTCTCAGTTTAAGATCTTCTCAAAATTAAATATGGATAACCTATGCATGGGGCATAGATTATCGATGCATCTTTTGTTATGTAAAAATTACTTAGGAGTCTGTTGGAGATCCGGTCAATTATCCTACTCTAACACGAGTGGTGGAGTTGAGGAAATTGGAAACATCCCTAAAATTCTCCTTAGTAAAAATTAGGATAGACTACTGCTTTTGATCCCTAGGTTCAAGTGCTCACTTGAACACTATGTAATTCTGTACTTCTCGTTTCTTTAAGGTTGGGGTACCTAATATATAAACCCCCCCCCCCCCCTCACAGGGGTATTACGGAAAAATAAAAGATTAAAGAAAATGGTGGAGTTTTTTGTGAGGGAGACTGCAACGACAAGGAGAGAAAAGAAGGGTTTTTAAAAAACATTTATATCATTATACTATAAAGTTTGAATAAAAGTTTTTATGGCAATGTGAGTGGTCTACTTGTTTATTACTTGATATAGTGGTCGATACCCCATAGATAATTATATTTTCTGTGATAAATTTTCAATTTTGCGTCCTACATTTTGAGTGCAATAACTTCTAGTACAAAGCCCACTTCTTACGCCAAGGCATCTCGATTCGTACATTGGCAATTAGCAATGGCATATAACATTGATGCGAAATGTAACTTGGATCATATTTCGTCTCCTGCTCGGTAAGTTTGCTATAGGTACATAAGTGGGTTTATAGTATTAAATACACGTTTGATGGTTCAGTCGAGCGATGGAAAGAATGCCTAGTTGTCTTGGAAATTGTCAGAGTGCGAGGATTGATTTTACAGAACTTTTGCTCCTGGATGAGTTCGATTCGCATATTTCTTCATGCTGTTATCCTTGAGGGTTGGGAACTTCACCAAATGAATGTTCACAATGCTTTTCTACATGGAAACCTTAAGGAGAATGTGTACATGCGCCCTTCTCCATGATACAGTGTTACTGCTCCCAGCATGGGCGGATCTACAAGGGGGCTAGAAGGGGCTCCAGCACCCGCCGAGACAAAAATTATGGGGAATACAAGCAGTAAAATTTTTTTTGAAAAATTATCAGCTCCTCTGATAAGGAAAATATATAATTTTTTATTTACTGATATATTAGCCTCCACCATATGTGTATCCTAGCTCTGCCCCTGGCTCCCAGCCCTGTTTGTAAGTTTCAGAAGTCCTTGTTATATCATCTTCGTCAGGCTTTCCTAAATTGGCTTGCTAAGTTGACAGTTGCCCTCGCTATATTGTGTTTCTTGCAATATTTCAATTTAATTATTTAAAAAGTGCAAGACAATTTTTTTTAAAAGCGAAGGGCGTATTACTTAGTTAAGAGTCTATCTTATGAAAGACGGTATTTCCATAAGCCATGGAAACACCAAGGTTTAAAGTGCAAATTAGAAGAAAAGAAGATAAATTTTAGGGTTGCATGAATCGGGTTATAAACTTTATAACTACTACATGATGCATAATAAAATTTTGATTTGCAACTAAAACTCTTTACCTTTTATTATTTTAATTAAACCCCATCTTTCCATAAACTTATGGTAAGACGGTCTTACCCAAGATTTTACCCTTAGTTAAATACTTTCTGCAGCCGATTTGACACTAATTTTCTTACAAATTACTTAAAATTTCACTAATTAGTAACTGAATGAAATTTTAGTGGTTTATGAAGTTGAATGTGACTAAACTACGCGACAGTAATTTTCCTACACTTTCACCAAATATATAAGTAAAAAAAGCAACTCCTTAATTAAAGGGCCCCCAGATAATTATCCAAAAAGAACCAGGCGGGCCTTCTTCTTGAGCAAGAAACTGCATCAATATAAATCCTAGTAAATTGCCAATGAACAACAATAGGGCTAAAACAATGACGGCTATACCAGTGCTCAAACTTGGAACCCTTGTTCTAAGGACCGTCTCCAAACCCATCGCTAACAGGCTCAAGCGTCATGCTGGATTGCACCCCAGGTTTCGTTCTTTCATCGTCGATGTCGCCCAGGTACACGTTTATGTTGCCGTTTGTATGGTTGGAATTTATCGTTGATAGTGCGATCACACGTACGAACTGAGTTGAGGTATTGTTGGTGGAAATCAGGCAAATCACAGGTTTTCGGCCACATTGCAAAGGCGGCTTAATGGAAATTCGCCTCGCTTTGATCATCTTCTAACACCAATCCGCCAATTGAATGAAGAAAAGGCCATTCAGGTTGCTGCGGACATGCTTGGGGAAATATTTGTATTTTCGGTATGTTTCGAGCTTTCCCCGCCCCACCATGAATTTCATGTGCCACTGTTTAAAATTCATTCGGATTGGAATACTAATTTAAATTCCATGTGTCACTATTTAAGATTCATTCGGATTGGAGCACTAATTTAGATCGTAAAAGTTTATAGATGTACGTGTAAGAATATAATTGATTGTGTGGCATCTTGTTACGGCCATAACGCCCTTGAGAATTTTGAAAACGGACACGACATTGTTAGATTGCGCATTTGGCTGCTTATAAATTGTTTTGATTATCAAAGCACAAATAAAATTCTAAGGGTAAAATGCATTTATACCCCGAGTTCTTTGTTTAGTGAACATATACCTCTATAGCTGGAGATCGATGTTGAACGGGGGGTGCATTAAATAAGAAACTGGGTGAAAAAGCAAAAGCTATTTTCAATTTTTGGGGCATAAACATAGACTTAAGTTTACAAATGGGAATATACTCATGAGGTATTCCACTTCTTATAGGTGGCAGGGTTGGCTGTAGTGTATGAAGTGCAGAGAAACTCGAGATCAGAGGCAAGCAAGGAGGAAAAACGCAAGCAAGAATTGGAAGTAATGTCTACTACTGTTGTTTACTACCTCTTCTAAATGCTTTGCATATGTCTTTTGTTCTCACTTTCTGAAATATGTTCTTGGGGTTTTCTGTCAGGCTGCCAACCTAAAAACCCAAACTCTCTCAGAAGTTGTGAGTAAACAATCGGAGGAAGTCGAACTTTTAAAGAGCAGATTGGCAGAAGTTGAGGAAATTGCCAAAGGATTTAACTACAAGAATATGTTCAGTTTCAGGCAGAAAACTGCAGAGAAGTCCAGAGACTATTAAAATGCTAATATCTCGCATATTATTTTGTTCAGAAGCTTTGGAATGAAAGAGTTGTATCATGAGAAACTAACTCAGCAACTCAGCACCTACAAAATTAGTCACTTTCTGTAATCATTTACATCTTCCTATGAGGATTACCTTCTTCACTGCAAACATATCGTACTATATCTGAGTTCATTGCAATCCTTCAATTTAAACTTTGAGCAGAGATTAGTCGAACTCTAGAACAATTTTACCGGGAACATGACCTTTTTTGTCCTTTGCTCGATGGGCCTCTTTCACATCTGAAAAGGGATAGGTTTTCTCCACTGGTAATTTGAACTTCCCGGCTTCCAATAGCCTACGGATTTCATCCAAACCTTCCGCATCAGCCCTCATGTAAGTCCACCAGTATTCTGCATTGTGGTATTAGAAAGAAAAGATCGATGAAGGCCAGCTTTAATCAGATCAAAGATTTGATGTCGTGAAAGAAGCACGATGCATAAAATGGAAGAAGATGAAAATATGAAGATTACTACTTACTCTCAGACTCAGATCACTCCCCGAAACCACCAGGTTCAACATAAATACTAAGTAAAAAAGATACCCAAACTTGTTTTGAGTCCAAAACCTACGCAAAACTATTGTGTAGACTCCATATGCCAAAAATTGTAGCCTTTTCTAATGTTATATTTTGCTATGCACTTGGGAAAATAGCTCCATTTGACAACAGATGTATCATGTGTGTATCTCAAGACAGAGTATATGATGAATGTTCAACTGCTGAATCGTATGCTTATTTAGGTTCCTGAACTGATCACAGAGATATCACAACTCGCGCATAATTTTACTGGAAATCATTGAGTAAAGTAGACTAAATCCATATAATTTCAGAAAGAAATGAAATCTAAGACATGATGCATTTAATTCAAAAGCATTACCTATTCCATGAGAATATCGATAGCTGATTTGTTTTTTGATCAAAATCCCAGTTGCCATTGGGAGGCCCACAGCCAGCCCATATCTATCAGTTAACGATGCAGCTTGTCCCTGTGAAAGCACAATGAAGAAATAAGTATAATTGTCAATAATCAACATATGACACTGATTTTTCCTAGACTGAAGATGAGGCTTAGAAGCATCATTAACCAGAAACCTGCAGAGTCATGTAATGTCCTCCCCTCTTCAGAAGGGTAACGCCTATTTTTTCAGTCTGTGGCAAACCAATTGTGTCGAGAACAGCATCAAAGTAGCCTTTAATTTCTGCTTCAAGATCCTGAAGTCGAAAATAAATAAATGTCAATCTACAAAAGAAAATAAGGCGACTCGGTTCCCAGGGGAACAAAACAAATTAGCCAGAGAACTAAACTAAGCATAGCTTAAGGCAACTATCCCGCCACCTCAGAGTTATAGTCAACAGCATGCTCAGCCCCAGCTTCTAGGCACCGATCGATGCTTTCACCTCCGCAAGTGGTTGAAACGTGGCAGCCAGCAGCTACTGCAATCTGGATGGCAGAAAGACCAACTGCCCCGCCTCCACCCACCACCAACACTCGTTGCCTAAGAATATTTTTGTTTGAACAATTCAACCAAATGAATAAGATGTGCAGAAAGTATGTATAAGCTCATATTCTGATTCAGTCACTAATTATAAGTTATAATTTAAATTCTCCCCATCTATTGACCCATGCCAATGTCTACTCATCTCTTACCTAAAGTTACTGATCAAACATATCACTTTGGGCTTTCATACTATATAAACATTGTCAAACTGTCAGGCACACACTAAGATTTCAAACAAGATCATAGCCATGCGCAGAAATCTGTTAAGTTTTTTTTTTCTTTTTTCGAGAGCCCACTGTGGGGACTCTTTATTTCTAACAGAGAACCCGCAAATCCAACAAAAGAAAATTATTTCGGCAGCGAGTTCGTAACTAATACAACTATTGCATCACAAAATAAAACTGCCCTTCATCGACAATTCACAACTAGGTCACACTACAAGCATGCAAAAAAAAAATCTCATCACCAAGTAACAAAGCCCTGAGTTCATTTTGGAGGAAAACACATAAGATCGTACCCCGGGGAAATTCTGGCAGTACTCTTCAGTGCACGCCAGGCAGTAAGAGCAGCAAAAGGAATCGCACTTGCTTCCTGTCAGAGGTGAAAATTACAATAAAAACGCAATCATCAAACAGAATAACTAACAGAAACACTTAAAATCTCATCCTATAAAAACATAAGGCCACAAAATGAACTGCGAATCCTCAAGACATACCGCATGGGAAAGAGAAGCTGGTTTCGACACAAGCTCATCTTCCGAAAGAATGGCATAGTCAGTGTAAGTACCCCTAACAGCAGTAGGATGCAGAGCACCAAACACCTCCTGCCCTACAGCAATCGAGCGCACCGAGGTTCCAACCGCCGCCACTTCACCACTAACATCACGCCCCAGAATCAAAGGCAACAGTGGCTCGAAAATCGACCTGCCATACCCCGCTCGCATCTAAAACATCACACCATTGACACATTCACAGTAGGCAAAATCACACAATCAAAGCAAAATCACATTTGAAGACCAGGAAACTGAACAAATGATAATCAAACCCCTTACCCTGGTGTCTAGGGGGTTGATGGAGACGGCGCGTGTGCGAACGAGGACCTCGTTGGGCTTCAACTCCGGCACGGGGACATTGTCGCGGAGGTCCAGAACATCGGGGCCGCCGAATCGGGGCAGCAGCGCCGCCCTGCAGGCGGTGACTATGGTCCGGCAACCGTTAAACCCTGGTCCAACTCCATTAGCGGCGGGAGTTCTGCGCAGTGTTGACAACCGCATCCTCCGGCGATCGGTGATTTGCAGGTAGGTGGAGATTTTTTCAGAGTGGGGAGCGAGAATGCATGGGGAGGGAATTGATTCGTAAAGGGAGGGAGTGAAGGAGACGTGTTGGGGCTGAGAACCGCAGAAATGGTGGAATTACAGTGCCTGCGTGGACGCTTCCCAATCTGCCTCGTTCAGTAGGAACAGCTGCAGTTTCTGAACCCGTACGACGTCGTATGAGTCACAAATTTGTAAATCTACATGTATATAATAACGAGTCAATCCATTGCCAGACTATCTTTCCATAAGTTATGGAAAGATCAAGGTTTAAAGTGTAAATTAGAAGAAATTGAGATAAAATTTTTGGGTTGTATGAATCGGGTTATAAACGGTATAACCACTACACGTTATAAAATAAAATTTTAATATTGCAACTAAGACATTTTACCTTTTATTATTTTAATTAAATCTCGTATTTCCATAAGTTTATGGAAAGAAGGTCTTTCCCAAAACATTGTAAGAGCAACTTCTTGGGCAACCAAATGTAACCCCACACTTAGCCAGATCAACTTTCACATATTATTGATATAGTGTAATTCACACATTTAACCACATAAACTTTCACGGATTTTTTACATGTGGTTTTCTTAAAGCTTGGCACATCAACTTTTACAATTGCTAATCCAATAACTATGATTCCTCATTTAATTATCTTATTTACAATTCTTTCTGAAAAGCTGAAAAGTGCCTTGAGATATGAAAAACCTTTTCTTTTAATATGAATTAACAATATGTGGTTTTAGTTGGGATCTGACTTTTAATTATTTTTCTTTATGAGCAAAGTGCATATATAACCCTACGTAATTGACGAAAGTGCAGATATAACTCTGCGGTAATTAAAAGTGTAAATATAACCCTAGATATTTAGGTTATGTGCAAATATAACTTTTTTCGGTAATTTGAGACCGGATTATGTTAAAAAGACAAATTTTCCCTTATATAAAAATATATAAAATACTGAAATGATATTCATACCCCCCCAAACCCTAAAATTCATTTTCATCATTCTCTTCCTCTTTCATGATCTCGTCGACGGTAGATTTGGGTTCGTCTTCATACCACCTTCCACCTTCTACCCGTGCCACCACTGCTCTCATCTCGTCTGCTCATCTTCGTCTTCAGAAACTTCGTTTGCTCATATTCGTCTTCTGGTTTTGCGAAGCTCTCGATTGGGCGCGATGGTTCAGAAACTCCGGCGCTTGGCTGATCAACGTTGGGGTCTGAGTGGGCGTGGGGCTGAGCGGCGGTAGGGTGTTCCATCGGCGGGGACATCTAGGGTTTTTGTTAGTGGAGGAGGGGATAAGGTTTTCGTTGTTCAATCGACGGTGAGGAGGAGGGGATAGGGTACGACAATGGCGAGGAGGAGGGCATCGCTTCAGTCCGACGTCTTGACTCGCCAGGGGATGACAGGACTGGCTGGTGGTGGTGGCGGGAGTTGGCTGGGAAATGGTGGGGGCTGGGCAGTGATGGTGGAATGGCTGATGGTGGTTGCTAGTGTTGGTGACGGGTGTGGAAGGTGGTGAAGGGCGCGAGGCTGGCCGGGTGGTGGTGGTGGGACGACGGTGAGAGGTGCGGTGCCCACCAGATCTTGATTCGCCGGGTGGTGACGGGGCTGGCTGGTGGTGGCGATGGTTGGAAGGTGGTGGCGGGGAGTGGAAGGTGGAAGGTTGGCTAGGCAGTGGTGGCGGGATGGCTGGTGGTGGTGGAGCCAGGCGGGTGGTGGTGAGGGCCTGGCGGTGGAGATGGAGCCATGCGGGTAGGGGGTAGCGGTGGTCGTTGGCGGAAAGAGCATAATGGCCCATCATGTAAGGCTTTTAGCATAAAGTTATTTTAGTCTTTACAAGTGGGTCAATGGTTGGAAATTCTCAGCCAATCCCGAGAATATGGTCATGGACTTAAATGTGGTGCCATAGATCCGGGAAATTGCTGACCATATTTAACGCCCCCTACTTCCACCTTTGAATAGCCAGTCCCGGGCGTGATTTGTGCTGGAAAATCCTCTTGGAACTCCTTTCAGACTGTTTGGGTTATTGCGCTGAAGATAAACGATACAGGCTCCTTCTCCGGTGATATATTTGCCTTTCCCTTTTCCTCCACCTGTGTGCCGCCGACTTGAGGTTATGCTTCCGCCGACGATCGAGTTACAATGGCTGAGCTATCAAGACACAGATTGTGCTTGTGCTGGGTTGTGAGATCCCGGCCTCCGCCTGTGTTCCGTCGTCTTGAGGTTGTGCTTCCGCCGGCGATCGAGTTAAGCAGCTGAGCTATCAAAACCCAAATGAAGATTGTGGGGTTGGGCCTTTTGTGAAAATTGTGGGATTGGGCTGAAATGTTAATTCAGCCCGTGGTTGAGGGTTCTTCCTGGGCTGAATTGATTTCTCAACGGGTATGAGGTATGCGCGTACATTTTCCATTCTTTTCCGTCCAATCCAAAATATCTTAAACCCAACGATTTCATTTTTTTTGTGGCCCTAGAACAAATGAAATGACGTCGTTTCACTAACGTGAAAACAGTGTCATTTTAGTAACTCAGTTGCAAAAAAAAGGTTGAGAAGCTGCCTTCTTCTCCGAGCTTTTCAATCGTTGTCGCTGGAAGATGCGGAACATGGGGCGGAAGATGCGCATCTCGTCGGAAATGGATTCCTTCCACCACTACTACTTACGACCGGCGATTTAGGTAGGGCTGGAGTCCTACCTCGCGTACCACTGGTTCTGCCCATGAGTACAAGTGTACTCATTCCATCAGATTTAGTCTGAAGTTCAGTGAAAAAACTATTTTACTTCTCTGAAACAATTTTAAAATAAATAAAATTATAATTGCACCCCAAAATCCTATTCTTCTTAATTTTTTTTTTTATTTTCTTCTCTTTTGTTTGCTTTCATAGCCTCGTCGTTTCTTTCCCTTCCGCCAAACATTCTGAGTCCGAGATCCAATCTTTCTAATCTACCAACAAATTTCGACGATAAGAAAAAATGATTATGTAGATTTCGCTCAACTTCAAAGGTTTAGCTTTGGTGCGGTTAAATCCATTTTCGGCAATAAAGAAGCAGTCTCATATTCAGAGGAACGGAGCTGGAGCCTATGGCAGTGTCACAACTGGGATGTTCTCCGGTGGAGATGGAAGTTCGACGACGGTGCTTAGATTGGGTGGAGGCGGAGCGATTGAGGCTAGGTTTTCAGGGGTGATTTATTGACAGATTCTGCCAGAGGAATTGAAAGAAGGCGTGATGTGGTCAGGGGAAGGAGATGAAGAACGGAGATAACATGTGGCGGAGGTGGAGCGGCGGAGCGCAGCAGCGGAGGCGCGACGGAGAAGGTGGTGGAGCAGTGGTGGGGCACGGGGTATTTTTCGCTTTCAAATATTTATATTTGGCCAAAGGGGAGTTTTGATCGTTTCGGTCATTCAATGGCCGGAAATGGCCCGTCAATGCTGAAATATAATTTTTAGGGTTATATTTGCACTTTTATTAAATAGTTAGAATTATTTTTGTGTTTTGGATACATTAGGGTTATATGTGCACATATTAAAGTATACATGTTTATATTTGTATATATCTCTAATAAATTTCATGCAAAACTTATTTCGGAATCAGAGGGGAACGATACACAATAAAAAGTTATAATATGTCGAGTTTAATTTGTCATAATACGTAAAGATTTTAACTTTTGTGGTAGAGAGTCAACTCTCATACTCTCACCGTCCCAAATTAAACTGCACATTTTATTATTTGAAATTATTCACTGTCAAACTTTGAACATATGATTAAATAGATCAATAAGTAATAGTATTATCATATGTGATATTGATGGATTTATCATGACAAATAGTTTTTAAAAAGTAAATTTTTTATTTGCTGATATTATACATAATTAAACATATTAACAGTCAAACATGATTCTTGATAACCGTGAAAAAAACTTCTTGTAATTTAATTCGGGACAAAGGGTGTAGATAAATTATACCATATTCCTGGGGTACGGTTCAGTATTGTACCCCAGATATTAAATTACATGCATGAATAATGGAACTGTATATAAATATATGCCTAAATAATAGGATTGTATGTATTAATTTTCCCCGTAGAGTACATTTAGTTAAGGGATATACTATGTGATGTGTATTACGGTGTACCATACACGAATTGCTTCTCATACTATTAGAAACTCTTTTAAATTGACTATATTGACCGTGGAGTGGAACCAGGCGGGCTGTTTCCTGGGTGCCAACAAGGTCTTGTTTGGTATGTGAAGAAAATTCCCTGACCGTTATATGCATTTAGCATTTTTGCATATGTCGAATTACATCATGTGCTTATTGTGTGCAAATCGTGATTATGATGAAGCGAACTTGCAATGCACGTTGCCGAATAAAATGCTTTACACGAGCGCGCAACTATTTTGACTTGTTTGAAATAATATTAGCTTTTATTAAAATTATAAAATATATTAGACAAAGTCTTGTGCGAGATGGTATTATAGAGAGACCAGGTTAATTGATAAATAATATAGACTTAATTTGAGATGGTGTATTAATTATAATTATAAAATTCTCTAGGGACTGAATTGATAATAAGTGAAATACTAACCCTGACTATTACATCTCCTCTTCATCTTCACGACACCACCTTTTCTTCTCACTTTCTCTCTCAGGAAACCGTATCTCTCTCTCTCTCTCTCGTGTAGGTTTTCGTAGACGCTCAATCTTGCCGGGCGCGATTTGTTATCTGTTGATTCCAAGCGTTTCCGACGCTCAATCCGCACCGAATCCTGTTGCTCATCCTTTTTTTGTTGTTTTCAATCAGTGTTCACCTCCGATTCTGCATCCCCACAGTCGATTACAGTAGAATACCTAGGGTTTAGAGGTAACTTTACCTATTGCAATATTGCTATACGTTTTGTTAATTGTATTTGACGTGCTTTTAAGTTGATATTCATTTAGGATTTTACTGAATTAATGCTTCTGTAAGCCTCAACTAAACTCATAGCGGCTAACTCATTATCTGTTGCAGAGTTACTATATCGTGAATTTTATATGATGTTTTAGGCTTGTGAGTTGATATTCCTTCTGATAAATTGAATTGATGCTTCAATCGGTAAGCTTGTGATGTTTCAATCTGTGAGGCTAGGCTAAATCAAATATGATAACACAAGCTTTCATATAGGTATTTTATTAATTTTAGATGATGTTATATATATTGTTAATTTGATTTGATGTTTTAAGGTTTTAAATTGATATTTCGTTATTTATAGATTATGTTATAAGCGAGGTTGGTTAAAATTTGATAAGAATATTTTGTCAGTTTTAGGATGTTAGTAGATGTTACTGATAGACCGAATTGATGTTTCAATCTCTAAATTTGTAAGCCTTTGATGTTTCAATCGGTAAGCTGATGTTTCAAGTTTCCGTATAAATGTGTTATTAGTTTTAAAGGATGTTATGCGCTAAAATCAAAGTTGATGTTTCAAGTTTTCATATAGATGTGTTATTAGTTTTAATGGGTGTTATGTTTATACTGCTAATTTTATTTGAAGTTTTAAGATTTTAAGTCGATATTTTGTGTATACTTCTACGGGAGATTGAGCCCTTCACCACCTTTCCTATGTATCCGTCATTATTTCCACTCAGAAAGGCCTTGGTATCCAGGAGCCTCATCTTTTCAAGGTGCTAAATGTCGAGTATTTATGCTAGATTGCATTTCATCATTTCATTTTCTTTTCTGTTCTGGTATCAGAAGTTCAGTGTAGTCCCCGTTTCATTTTCCCTCCTTCTATTTTTAATATGTTCTACCCCATTTCATTTGTCTTCATAATCAATGTATATTTATTATGTACTCCTCTTCAATATTGAGGTCGGTGGGTTACTAGTAGGCTTGGTGTTTGTTGGCTTTCATGCACATTTAGGAGAGATGGTTGTGCCAATAAGGCACATCTTATATCTAAGGTTGTAATCATGTTTCATTTTGCGTACCCTCTTGATTTCATTTGGCATCCTTGTACCTGTGGGTTGTTTTTAACCCCTGTAATTATTCCAGATCCTCTGAATGGCATGGCATGGCATGGTTGAGGGGGGGAACTGGTGAACAAGGACTCCATTATGTGGATTTCCCATCGGTTGGCATGTACCCATGGATGCAACCGAAGATTGACCCCACGATGCTCCGTAATGACCTCAATCAGCAGTATCAAGCCATGTTAGCCGCTGGTATGCAAAACTTTGGAAGTGGAGATCTTCTCAAGCAGCAACTAATGCAGTTTCAGCCACCTGTCCAATATCTTCAACATTCAGGCAACCAATGTTATTTTTAGTTGATGTTATATATGTTGATATTATTTGATGTTTTAAAACAACGTATGTTAATATTATTTGATGATTTAAGGTTTTAAGTTGATATTTTATGATTTGTTGACGATGTTAAAAGGTTCAGGTCACATTTTTAATTGTTTGATAGGATGGATTAGTGCTTATCAAATCATTTTTCACAGTTTATTTATGTTATTTGATGTTTTAAGGTTTCATGTTAATGTTTCACAACTTTTTAAAGAGGTTATGGATTTTTTTTATTTGATATTTTATGGTTTAGTTTAGATATTTTTCAAATTTCAAATCATGTTTTGCAGTCCTTCATTTTGTGTTGGGTGGTGTAATGTTGAAAATTTTCAAATTTTAATTTGATGTTTCAAATTGTGTATTGACTTGTCATTATTTTAAGCTGATGTTATAAGTACGTAAATATTATTTGATATTTTTAAACCATATATATTAATCCAATTTGATGTTTAGAACCATATATGTTAATATTGTTTGATGTTTTAAGTTTTAAGCTGATAGTTTATGATTTGTAAACCATGTTACAACTATGAGATGAAATTTTTTTAATTTTTAATTGTTTGATATGATGGATTGGTGTTTATCAAATTTGGTTGACTGTTTATTTTTCTTATTTGGTGTTTTAAGGTTTCATGCCAATCTTTCACAACTTTTAAAAGAGGTTATAGATTTTGTCATTCTTATATGATGTTTTATGGCTTAATATAGATATTTTACAAAATGAAGCATAACATGTGTTGAGTGGTTTTTTGTCAAAATTTTTCAAATTTTATAAGATGTTATGGTTAAATTTGGTGCAATTTCCTCTTGTAATATGATTGTGTTAGATATAATTAGTTTGGTGAAGTTATCAACTCTGATATTGCTTGTATTAAAGGTAAGGGATGTTACCTTTTGTCATTGGATGACTATTTGTGCTTGTAGGGATGTTACAAGTACCTTTTGTCATTGAATGATAGTCTCTTCTATTTGAAGGGAAGGATGTTATTTTCTGTCATTGGATGATAGTCTATTTGGTTTTAGTTTAGAATCGATGATTGTGTTAGTTTGTGATAGGTGATGCATCAATGTTTTCGTTTGATTTTGCATTGTTTTAAGTTGATGATAAATGGCTTAATTGTTTTACAAGTGTGATTGATGTTGATGTCGTTGGGGTAAGAGATGGAGTAGTTTGAAGGCCGAAAGGAATGCAGAGATAATGGAGGAGTTTGAAGGCAATGTAGTTAGATTAGGGTCTACATAATTGGTAGAAAGACTTAGCATCAAACAGAAATAGAAAGACTGTATTTTTATCTAGATTACTCAGATCTCCCTTGTTGGATCTAAATCATTCAAATCACTCAAGTTTACCTATTGAGACTATTCATTCAGATTACTTGATCTTCTAGATTTACATATTGACATTTCATTTATAATTACATTAGATTTGGTTGACATCACTTGTCCCAGAAATGTTGGTTCAAGTTTTGTGTCATGCAATGGTGAAGTAATAATATCCTTCTCATTGTTAACAACAAATAATTGGGTATAGTTCAGTTGGATATTTACAGTCACAGTAAAGAGTATAAATAAAATTATCTAGTTTGATCTTATAACATTTTCAGTTGATCTATTATCCAATAAAACATGGTACTGTAGAGAGCATGTACCCAAATTCAAACTTTCTAATTTGATCTTATAACATTTTAAGTTGATCTATTATCCAAGATTGGATAATGCTAATTCATGGTAGCCACCAAAACCAAAAGCGCCACTTAAACAAGAAAGAAAAACTTGGGAAATTGTTGGTCTACAAGAATGATCAGACATAACCACAAAGATTGGAAGCCTTATATCTTATATACTCAGTTAAACGAGGTTCTAAAACAATTACTTCCTTCTACAGTTCCATTCCACAAAATAACTAATGGATCAAGCTGATGCATACAATTGATGTGGCAAACATCATCAATAATCAAAGGAAAAATCATGTTGGGTACTTAGACGACTTAACTAGCATACCAATGGCATGCACTTCCCAATAATAACATTATCCCTACTAAACAGTTCAAGTCTTTCAGATAGCAGCAACATTGATATCTGCAATAGCAGGCACAACAGGCAAGATCTGGAGAATTGTGACAAGATCGGGCAATGGTGTGATAGGACCAACCTTACCCTTGGGATCCCAGGCAAGCATGATCTTGACCTTGATACTGAGGGCACCCTAACAATGATTCACACAAGAAAAATTAGAAACTTAGTAGAGCCAATAAATTAGAGTCCGAACGAGTTTTCAGTAATGATACAATTCTGAATTGTAACTAACTTGTCTGAGTAAAACATGTCTCACAACAGAGTCAATGTACTCCTTGACGGGCTGTCCAGAGGAGATCATGTTCTATCCTTGAACTTAATTGATTTAGCTCTCTGAGCCATTAGCTTACCACTAACAATGACCTCACAACCCTTATTCTTTGAAACATCAGACATTTGTTGTTATAACATCTATCTGTATGTCTAAAACATCAAACCAACCAAATACATACCAACAAACAAAGATGATATACAGACCAAACAATCAGCACAACCCTTATTCTTTGAAAAAATCATACATTTGTTGCTATAACATCTATCTGTATATCTAAAATATCAAACCGACCAAATACAGACTAACAAACGAAGATGCTAGGCAGACCAAACAATCCTCACAACCCTTATTCTTTGAAACATCATAAATTTGTTGCTATAACATCTATTTGTATGTCTAAAACATCAAACTGACCAAATACAGACCAACAAACAGAGATGCTATAGAGATGAAACAATCATCACAACCTTTATTCTTTGAAATATCATACATTTATTGCTATAACATCTATATGTATATCTAAAATATCAAACCGACCAAATACAGACCAACAAACGAAGACGCTATACATACCAAACAATCAGCACAACCCTTATTCTTTAAAACATCAAACATTTGTTGCTATAACATCCATCTGTATGTCTAAAACATCAAACCGACCAAATTCAGACCAACAAACGAAGATGCTATATAGACCAAAAAAGTAGCCCAATTTTGGCTTGAATCATCAGACCGGAATCAAGCATATAATATTCATTCAACAATAGTAACTGAAAGTACATCTAAATTGTTTCATTGTACTCAACTTATCAACTAAAAATCAATTACTATCATCATCAACATAATCATTAGGAGGAAAAAATAAAAAACTGGACTAAAAGAACTGCTTGAAGTAGTACTACTCCTCTGCGGCATCGATCTGGAGGCATCAAATTTGATTATGTCGGAATTTGTGGCATCCAACTCCATCTGGAGACAAAAACAAACAAAGGCGCTATACAGATCAAACAATCAACCCAATTTTGGCTTAAATCATCAGACCAGAACCCTAACCAGGAAATCGAACCCATCGGGAAATGGCGCAAAACTCATTGTGAAATCGTCGCAACCCATCAAATCCTAACTTGATGATGCTGGAAAGGAGATGATGTAAAACCCTCACGAATTCGATAGGCTATTCAACCATGGCGAATTACAAAGACGGCGAAGGCGATACGAAACAGAGCGAAGAAACTAGGGTTTGGCTAACAGGAGGTCGCGCGACAGTGAACATCACCATTGCGGTTGGAGAAGGAGAGGAGGAGAGAGGCGGAGGAAGTTTGGTTGAAGGTGAGAGGCGGCGGCGGAGAAGGCAGGGAAGAGGAGAAGATGCCTCTTGTGTGTCAACTGCGTTCTGTGTGCTTTTTTTTGTTTATTTGCAGGATGATCCTCAATTTATTTTGCGTTCTTCATTCAGGCACTGAGAACAAATAAATTATAATTTGACCCCCGAATTTGATTTTCCATTTACCTATTTTCACTCTAGTCATTGGTCTTACGGTAAGACGGTCTCGCAAGAGACGAACTCAATATAATAATTTATATTGTTGATGTTTAGAAGAGATGATACATGATGCAGAGGTGTATGGATTCTGTTATATCATATTTCTCTATTTGTACTGCAATCATTATCACATTATTCAAGAAATATGTTTAACTGCGTATTATAATGGCAAATAAAAAGTTGATATTTAGTAATTATTTGTTACGAAGAATTGAACAATATCATATACAATAAATTAATATATAAGTTAAAATATAATGAATTTAGATAAGAAAAAATATTATGTTAAGGTGTTGCATACATAAGTAAAAATATTATGAATTTAGATCCACGCGATCAATATTTACAAATTCATCCACTCATTCCACTGAATTGGAGATTTTGGAAGATGCTGCCACATGATGATACGATTGGTGAATATAATCCAAGCTGTCAGACACGAACGAGGCCACAATCTCACGTTTCAGAAGGATATGGTGAAGGCTAACGAGTCCTATCAAACATAGAGAAAACACTAACTGGGGATAAGTACTTTGCCTTAATTACATATACAAAACTTCAATTGCAAACCTATTGAATTGATTGTCAAAAATTCTTTTCCCTGGATCAATTTCGAAGAATGATTTGCAGGTTTTAATCAGAGGGTCGAAACACGGTAAAAAGAAAGTCGCTGTAACTAATAAGGGTGTTTACCACATCATTGGTGTTGTCAATGAGGACAATTTTTCTTTTTCAGCCATGGCAATTGCTATGAGTGGTAGGAGTCGAAAGCAACAACCACCACCAATATCTAATTACACACTAGAACAACAAAAAATGATGCAATTCATGTTGAACATTAGTATATTGACGTTGAAGAGGAAGAAGAAGCAAAGTCTCCTAATGTTGAACATGGAGAGGGAAAAGGAGCCTTCACACCATTCTTGGAGGCTAATAAAAAATAGTTGTACATCCACTCCATAAGTACTAGAACTAGGGAGGAGTCTCACCATGAAACATTAGCGATGCCCAATCAAGAACAAAGGATACGTCTGAAAAGGCAAATGACACCCTGCCAACCACCAACAAATTTAAGAGAATAAGAAATGCAAGAGTAAACCACAAAAATATGAAATATGCATATGAACTCAAGAATATCAACATGGGCGCCAACATTGATCACTTACAGGTGGCATCAAACGTAAAAAAATCCAATACCAAGGGATTTCAAATTGTCTCACCATGTAAAGGTGTATGCTGAGATATCGATTCTAAATTATTTCTTACATTCATATTGCAGTAGCATTTTCTAAATGCATACACATAATTATCTGCAAAACATTCTTTTTTCCTAACAGATCACTACTGTACGAGTGTTATAATTGTATTAGTGAGAATGAACTTGTGGCGGTGGTCCCTAGATGGCGCTAGTAGTATCTTAGTGGTTGTGGTGGTATCTTGGTAGCATATCGTGGTATCGGTGGTATCAGTGGTATCGGTGGTTGTACGAGTCTCAAAAAATTCATGTGGTAGTGTCAAGTGGGGACGAGACGGGAAACATGAGGTGGCATGGTATGATGTTTATGGTATTTGTTGGTGCGGATGTTGTGAAAGGTGGTTGACTTGTTATGACCTGTGAAGTAATTGTAAGAGAGTGGTTTTAAAGTAGTGAGAATGGTGGTGAGGTGGTGACTGTGGCTATGAAGTAGTGGCAACATTGTATAATTGTGCATAGAATTTGGTGGTAGTGGTGATATTGGTGTTGCTATTATGGGAAGGCGGTCCCATACTGATGGCAAGATAAAAGTAGTATTGCAAGCATAGTTTATTCATAAAATTATGCTTTTAGTCTTAGGGTATTTTAGTCATTATAAGTTTTTTTTTTCAAATAATGATTTAGGTTAAATAATTTGACTATAATCACTAAGTCAAACTTTAAGCTGTTAGTCAAAAAAACTAACTGCACATGTAAAGAAGTTTTGAGTGGCTCGTTAACATGAACTGAAAGTCATCGATCTGTTTTACCAAAATTTTATTATGTGCTGTAAATTTGTGTAGGTGAGATTTCAATGTCAATTTTAAGTTATAGCTAAAGGAAAATACTTAGATGACCCCCGGTTGTTTTATAAGTGCGAATATAACCTTCGGTTTTTTAAAAGTGCTAATATACCCTTGACCGACATTGACTCAGAAACTCATAACCCTAACACAGAGACCGGCGTTGACCTAAAATATTTGGGAATTGACTTATATTGAAAAGATAAAATTATCTTGGCTTCAATTTTAAAATTTTGATGACCATTTTACCCTCTCATTTTGAAATATGCAGCACGTCCTCCTCCACCCCAAACCCAACCCTCACCTCCACCACCCTCCAACCAACACAACAACACAAAATCACTGCTCAAACCCCAACCCCCTCCTCAACTTTGCCTCCACCAGCTCAAACACAAATTATGTGATTCACACACACACAATCTGCAATTCACACACACACACACAAACACAACGTAAATCTACAATTCACACACACATACAAAGTGTAAAATATGTAATTCACGCACACAAACACAACATAATTATGCAAATTCATACACATACATGGTACAAATTCTGCAATTCACACAAAATAATCCCCACCCACCCGCCACCTTCTTCTTCTGTCGTTGCTCCTCCAACACAACCCGAGTCGACACTCATTTTCACCGCACTAGACAGCTGCTCAGCTTAAACCAACACTACCGGCCGCGCCACTTCCAACTCAACAAAATATCATGAATCTATGCCCCGACTTATGAACCGACCTGTGATGCAGACCAACAAACAGAGATGCTATAGAGATGAAACAATCATCACAACCTTTATTCTTTGAAATATCATACATTTATTGCTATAACATCTATATGTATATCTAAAATATCAAACCGACCAAATACAGACCAACAAACGAAGACGCTATACATACCAAACAATCAGCACAACCCTTATTCTTTAAAACATCAAACATTTGTTGCTATAACATCCATATGTATGTCTAAAACATCAAACCGACCAAATTCAGACCAACAAACGAAGATGCTATATAGACCAAAAAAGTAGCCCAATTTTGGCTTGAATCATCAGACCGGAATCAAGCATATAATATTCATTCAACAATAGTAACTGAAAGTACATCTAAATTGTTTCATTGTACTTAACTTATCAACTAAAAATCAATTACTATCATCATCAACATAATCATTAGGAGGAAAAAATAAAAAACTGGACTAAAAGAACTGCTTGAAGTAGTACTACTCCTCTGCGGCATCGATCTGGAGGCATCAAATTTGATTATGTCAGAATTTGTGGCATCCAACTCCATCTGGAGACAAAAACAAACAAAGGCGCTATACAGATCAAACAATCAACCCAATTTTGGCTTAAATCATCAGACCAGAACCCTAACCAGGAAATCGAACCCATCGGGAAATGGCGCAAAACTCATTGTGAAATCGTCGCAACCCATCAAATCCTAACTTGATGATGCTGGAAAGGAGATGATGTAAAACCCTCACGAATTCGATAGGCTATTCAACCATGGCGAATTACAAAGACGGCGAAGGCGATACGAAACAGAGCGAAGAAACTAGGGTTTGGCTAACAGGAGGTCGCGCGACAGTGAACATCACCATTGCGGTTGGAGAAGGAGAGGAGGAGAGAGGCGGAGGAAGTTTGGTTGAAGGTGAGAGGCGGCGGCGGAGAAGGCAGGGAAGAGGAGAAGATGCCTCTTGTGTGTCAACTGCGTTCTGTGTGCTTTTTTTTGTTTATTTGCAGGATGATCCTCAATTTATTTTGCGTTCTTCATTCAGGCACTGAGAACAAATAAATTATAATTTGACCCCCGAATTTGATTTTCCATTTACCTATTTTCACTCTAGTCATTGGTCTTACGGTAAGACGGTCTCGCAAGAGACGAACTCAATATAATAATTTATATTGTTGATGTTTAGAAGAGATGATACATGATGCAGAGGTGTATGGATTCTGTTATATCATATTTCTCTATTTGTACTGCAATCATTATCACATTATTCAAGAAATATGTTTAACTGCGTATTATAATGGCAAATAAAAAGTTGATATTTAGTAATTATTTGTTACGAAGAATTGAACAATATCATATACAATAAATTAATATATAAGTTAAAATATAATGAATTTAGATAAGAAAAAATATTATGTTAAGGTGTTGCATACATAAGTAAAAATATTATGAATTTAGATCCACGCGATCAATATTTACAAATTCATCCACTCATTCCACTGAATTGGAGATTTTGGAAGATGCTGCCACATGATGATACGATTGGTGAATATAATCCAAGCTGTCAGACACGAACGAGGCCACAATCTCACGTTTCAGAAGGATATGGTGAAGGCTAACGAGTCCTATCAAACATAGAGAAAACACTAACTGGGGATAAGTACTTTGCCTTAATTACATATACAAAACTTCAATTGCAAACCTATTGAATTGATTGTCAAAAATTCTTTTCCCTGGATCAATTTCGAAGAATGATTTGCAGGTTTTAATCAGAGGGTCGAAACACGGTAAAAAGAAAGTCGCTGTAACTAATAAGGGTGTTTACCACATCATTGGTGTTGTCAATGAGGACAATTTTTCTTTTTCAGCCATGGCAATTGCTATGAGTGGTAGGAGTCGAAAGCAACAACCACCACCAATATCTAATTACACACTAGAACAACAAAAAATGATGCAATTCATGTTGAACATTAGTATATTGACGTTGAAGAGGAAGAAGAAGCAAAGTCTCCTAATGTTGAACATGGAGAGGGAAAAGGAGCCTTCACACCATTCTTTGAGGCTAATAAAAAATAGTTGTACATCCACTCCATAAGTACTAGAACTAGGGAGGAGTCTCACCATGAAACATTAGCGATGCCCAATCAAGAACAAAGGATACGTCTGAAAAGGCAAATGACACCCTGCCAACCACCAACAAATTTAAGAGAATAAGAAATGCAAGAGTAAACCACAAAAATATGAAATATGCATATGAACTCAAGAATATCAACATGGGCGCCAACATTGATCACTTACAGGTGGCATCAAACGTAAAAAAATCCAATACCAAGGGATTTCAAATTGTCTCACCATGTAAAGGTGTATGCTGAGATATCGATTCTAAATTATTTCTTACATTCATATTGCAGTAGCATTTTCTAAATGCATACACATAATTATCTGCAAAACATTCTTTTTTCCTAACAGATCACTACTGTACGAGTGTTATAATTGTATTAGTGAGAATGAACTTGTGGCGGTGGTCCCTAGATGGCGCTAGTAGTATCTTAGTGGTTGTGGTGGTATCTTGGTAGCATATCGTGGTATCGGTGGTATCAGTGGTATCGGTGGTTGTACGAGTCTCAAAAAATTCATGTGGTAGTGTCAAGTGGGGACGAGACGGGAAACATGAGGTGGCATGGTATGATGTTTATGGTATTTGTTGGTGCGGATGTTGTGAAAGGTGGTTGACTTGTTATGACCTGTGAAGTAATTGTAAGAGAGTGGTTTTAAAGTAGTGAGAATGGTGGTGAGGTGGTGACTGTGGCTATGAAGTAGTGGCAACATTGTATAATTGTGCATAGAATTTGGTGGTAGTGGTGATATTGGTGTTGCTATTATGGGAAGGCGGTCCCATACTGATGGCAAGATAAAAGTAGTATTGCAAGCATAGTTTATTCATAAAATTATGCTTTTAGTCTTAGGGTATTTTAGTCATTATAAGTTTTTTTTTCCAAATAATGATTTAGGTTAAATAATTTGACTATAATCACTAAGTCAAACTTTAAGCTGTTAGTCAAAAAAACTAACTGCACATGTAAAGAAGTTTTGAGTGGCTCGTTAACATGAACTGAAAGTCATCGATCTGTTTTACCAAAATTTTATTATGTGCTGTAAATTTGTGTAGGTGAGATTTCAATGTCAATTTTAAGTTATAGCTAAAGGAAAATACTTAGATGACCCCCGGTTGTTTTATAAGTGCGAATATAACCTTCGGTTTTTTAAAAGTGCTAATATACCCTTGACCGACATTGACTCAGAAACTCATAACCCTAACACAGAGACCGGCGTTGACCTAAAATATTTGGGAATTGACTTATATTGAAAAGATAAAATTATCTTGGCTTCAATTTTAAAATTTTGATGACCATTTTACCCTCTCATTTTGAAATATGCAGCACGTCCTCCTCCACCCCAAACCCAACCCTCACCTCCACCACCCTCCAACCAACACAACAACACAAAATCACTGCTCAAACCCCAACCCCCTCCTCAACTTTGCCTCCACCAGCTCAAACACAAATTATGTGATTCACACACACACAATCTGCAATTCACACACACACACACAAACACAACGTAAATCTACAATTCACACACACATACAAAGTGTAAAATATGTAATTCACGCACACAAACACAACATAATTATGCAAATTCATACACATACATGGTACAAATTCTGCAATTCACACAAAATAATCCCCACCCACCCGCCACCTTCTTCTTCTGTCGTTGCTCCTCCAACACAACCCGAGTCGACACTCATTTTCACCGCACTAGACAGCTGCTCAGCTTAAACCAACACTACCGGCCGCGCCACTTCCAACTCAACAAAATATCATGAATCTATGCCCCGACTTATGAACCGACCTGTGAATATGGTTCAGTAGCTGCAAACCTGTCTACTCCTCGCAGCGAGCACACTCTGGAACAACGTCGTCGCTCCACTACCATACCATTCCATGTCGCTTAAAATTGGCACCAACCACCGTCGTAAGGCACATCCAAGCTCGTTGGCAATGCTGCATCCAACTTGTAGCCGTCCCAACAACTAATAAGCTACCAAGTTCATCAATTCATTGGTGCCTTCTTGCAACCAGACCTTCGTCTAATCATAGCGCTTTCTCGCAAACAGAGGTTGTGAATTGTAACCAATTTCTCCACCCTAGCATAACTAGAAGCCACCCGCCGCTAGTGATGGAAATGGGGCGGGGCAGGTGGGGATTATGGTACCTCCATACCCATGCCCAACTAAAATTTTTATATCCATACCCGTCTCATCACCCATGGCGGGTACAACTCTAAAATCCACCTGCCCCATTGGGCATTATACAAAATCCATACCTTCCTCAACACCCACCTGGATCTCTCCACCCACTTCATACCAATTGTACTCATCCAACCTATATCTCCAAAAAAAAGCTAAAATCCACGTTTTAATAGTAAATTTTATACTCAATTTAATAAATGTATGCACATGAAAATATTATTTGTAAGATATGTGCAATATAGATTAATAATAATTTAGTTTATATTAAATTAGCGGATCCACGCCCGACCCACTACCCGCGGGGGTATGATTTTTATACCCATACCCGCCCTGCCCCACCCACCCCACCAAAACTACCTCTATATCCGCCTTATTGCGACGGATGCAGGGCATGCCTTCACCAAAATCCGCCCCACTACCATCCCTACCTGCTGCCATCGCTTGCACGCCTCCGCCATGTCCATGTCGCCACCGAAACTCGCAGAGGGATATGGAGAAAGTAACTATTTTGGTTAACAATTTGGGAATTGGGAAAGTTAACGATTTTGAGGATTTCCAAAATCGGAATCTGGTAGGATTTTGGGAGAGTATGATGGTTATTTTACATTTAATTTAATTTAATTTTTAATTAGTGGATATTTTGATCTTTTCATATAAATCGGCAAAGAGTATCATTGACCAAAACTTTAGACCAAATTAGAGTTATGCCTACACTTTTAGAAATTGAAGATTATATTTGTAGGTATAACAAAAAAAATTGAGAGTTATATAAACACGTTGTTCTATAATTAAATAGAGAAAAAAATACTTCATCTGTCTCATTCATATCTTCATATCTGTACACTTTTTGATCAATTTTCTTATGACATGTTTGAATATCAATAACTTTAGTTACATATGCCAATGACGTATTAAAATTTAATATTTAAAAAATACATTAGGTAGAGATTCTAATGATGTCTCACATGAAAATATTGATGAAATTTATGTTCAAACGAGGAAGTACTGTCTGTGAATTTACTTATAACCCACCACATTGTTATCGACCTATGAGCTACCTAAATTTGGATGACAAACTGGAAATCACGAATATACCCTTACCATCCTTATCCCACCTCTCTCAAAACTACATCATCGGATCTTACAGAATGCATCTGAGCCGTTGTTTCATCGAATGGACCATACACGTAGCGGTTAACCGCTTGATGACACAATGAGGCAAGTTGTACCTTTAACAAAACGTACAACTCAGTTTTTATTCGCACACAAAACACAAATATTCTTCTCTTTAATTTAATTTATTTTTGTTCGGTGTGGAAAAAAAAATACTGTTACGAGTTAAGTGTGCAATAGAAAGAAAGCACAAACTCAGCCATTGTCTATTTGTATTCGTATTGTAACTCCCTAAATTTTCTCTCTCTTTTTTCTTTCCTATTTCTCTATTTGTCTTTTCTCTCTCTTAATTCCGCCGGGATAATCCTCCCTGTTCCTGTTCTTTTTCATCATTTCGTGTTTGTGGGTTCTTCGCCCCTTGCTCGTACGATCCGATCGAGGTCGAATTTGGGTAGGTTTTGGTGGTGTTGATTATCTTTGAGTTTCAATGTTTACAGCTTGGATTTTTTTATTTCCGATAATTCTGCTAGGAAAAAATGGTTGAGCACGTAGGAAGGCAAATGCAATTGCATGCATTAGCTAGTGAGGATAAAAAAAAATCTGGGTTTTGGTTTGGATGATCATTGATGATTAATTTGGGTTGTTTTGCCCTTAAATTAGGGTTTTTTGATGATTAATTTTGATGTTGATATATGGCAGGTTTTTCATTAATTTATTGAGGTGCTATCTGGGATTCTGGGGGGTATCGAAGGTGAAAACTTTGGGTGCCCGGAGATTTTGATGATAAAAAGGTGAGATTTTCCGGTCAGCTTTGTGTTGTTTTCTCTGTTTTTGCTAATGGGCATGGTTTTACTAGCCCGCAAGTTTGGATGATGATTATGTTTTGAATCTTTGACTGTGCCTGAAAAGATGAGGAAATGTTTGTACCTTTGACTGTGTCTGAAAAGATGAGGAATTGGTTGAACCTTTGACTTTGCTTTGGAATGCAGATGTGCATGTTTGTATTTGTTAATGATTCTTGAAGTCTTGTAATTGGTGTATCTTATGCTTTTGTTCTGGAGTGTGTTAAATAATTGTTGCCTGCAAATGTTAGCACAAGCCTGTCCATAGATGAGACTGTGGGACTACACATCTAACATTGTTTTTTGAGGATAACCTGTTTGTTGATCTCTGTTCTATTCGTCTTGGAAAATCTAGTTGAAGCTGTGTAAGCTCTTAGCCCCAACTGAAAGCTTTCTGGAAGTTCCTTTTATTGGTTTTTGATATTTGCGAATTGTGATTGCTTGCTTAATATCCAGCTGTCTCAGCTGGTTTTAATTGTGGCTGCAGTTCTACTGGACGTACTTCTGGAGTCTAGGGATTATCCTGATCTTCTTTTAGCATGAAATTTAATGCTGGGTACTCGGAAGCTGTGTTTGACTTTGTCTGCTCTTTACTCGTACATTGTGTGTATATATTTGATCATATACTTTAGGCAAGTGCTGAAGTTACATTTATTGAGTGCCACTTAGAATGCGTTTGGTGCTATTTAAGAAAGTAGAAAACCCTATCAGTTTTTCCTTTTTACGACTGTGCCATGTTTTTAAGATGCTTTTTCCTTAAGGCGGCTGCAAGAGTTATGACAATTAATACTTCCTAAACTAGCTGTATTAGGTTTCTCTCTATAAAGTCACATTGGAGAATACGGATGCATGTGGGCTTTAGATATTATATACTACATTTTCTAACGCCGTACGTTCATATTAGGTAATCCATTAATTAAAGATGAGGCTTTAGCTTCCTTTTATCTTGTCGGTTTTTAGTAAAGAGGTACCAGGGTCAGAGGGTGACTTTTCCATTTAGCTGTATTTGGCGCAGAAGGATAAAATTGAGTTGTTTTGGATCTATTCGCGTCAAAGTTGGTGTGATGGATTTTAAATGAATTTCAAGTGATGTGAAACAATTTTGTCGTTAAAACTTTAGCTCACTGTTAAGATGTATGTACATGGTATGTTTTGAAATCCACTACAATTATGTTATTAGAGCCAATTGGTGTTCCTCCTTGGACATAGAGTTATGGCATTGACAAATAAACCAAATTGTTTTTGAAAAAAATTCAAGTGCTTCCCTAGATACAATGTCACCAAGTTTTGGACAACCATAAGTATTTCTGCCTTATATTCAGAGGTCCAAAAAATGTTGAGGTCTGGTCTTTTGCATCATGATGTATCACCCTGCTTATTCACTAAATTTGTTTGGAAGTATCTTATTATAAGTTTGTTCTGTATCTATGAAATGTGGATGTATTGGTAACAATGAATAGTTATGAAAATGGGTTAATGGGGTTTGAGATGGAAAATAAGGTTGGGATGTGGGGCATGCAGGGCTGCCTCTGAAAACTATGTGTTGATGGTAAAAGGGAGGATATTTTTTCCTTTCTGGCATTGCCGCATTGAGTGGCCAGCACGTGTTTATAAATGTTTTCTTTATTTCATTCTTTGCTCTCTCCTCTTAGGTTTTAAATTGTGGAGAAATCGCATGCCATTTTCATTTTGTTTACTTCTTTGTTTCGTTAAAGAATGGTGAGTAATTATATGTGGTGAAGAGAGGATAGTTTTTGCGTTCAAGCATTGCCGCATTGAGTGTCCAGCACATGTTTATAAATGTTTTCTTTGTTTTATTCTTTGCTCTCTCCTCTTAAGTGGTGAAAGGGAGGATAGTTTTTACGTTCGGGCATTGCCACATTGAGTGGCCAGCACGTGTTTGTAAATATTTACTTTATTTTATTCTTTTCTGTCTCCTCTTATGTTCTGTTATGTTGTGTTTAAATTATTGAGAATTCGCATGGCATTTTCATTTTGTTTACTTCTTTGTTTGGTTAAAGAATGGTGAGTAAGTTAATGTTATTTTCATTCTATGATGTATGCTTGAGTGTGTGGCAGGCCTTCAGTTTGATAGTAGGGTATATTTTAAGTTAGAAGTTAAATGAATGGAATTTCCTTTTCTGGTTGATCTTTTGCGAGTTTCCTGAACTTAATAAATAATAACTGATGGCATTTCTGTACTTTATATCTGAACAGGTATCAAAAGCAGAATTCCTTTCATCAACATGGGACAAAGAAATATGCACATGATTGAGTTAGAATCAGATCGGCAAGGTCACAACTATATCCATCCTGAACCTTGCATCTTTTATGGTGCCATGGCAAATTTTCCTCAGCCTAATTTACACCCAGCTGTACCTCCTCCAATCAATGCCGGTAATTACAATATGCATCATCTACCTGAACACCATGAAGGCGGTATGTTCTACAGTCTGCCACAGTATAATCAGTACCCAGGTGCAAATCTTGACCTAGTTGGTGCTTCATCATGCCATCCCTATAATCCCTACATGGCTCCCCCTTGCGCTCCACGAGATTTTCCCATTCAAGTAAATCACGGGATGGTTGGAGTACCTGCAGACAGCTTCGGGAGGGTTAATCCCTACTTGGACGGTGTTAGAGGCCTGACTAAGAGGAAGAGTGCTGAAGGCCTTCCACGGAATGCCCAGTACGCTGATGCTTTGGAAGGCTCTAGTTCTTCTTCTGTTGGCCCGTCAAATGCAGGGCCACTTGGATCTGACCTGACTCAAACAGATGCAGCGGCGCCTTTTGTACCGCATGAATTGAGAGGGAATGAGACATTGCCTGTAATAGAAAGTGGGCCTAACAGGAGTATGAGAAATAGCAGGGCAAATGCCATTGGTCCAGATTCTATTTTGGCTCGCAACTCCAATCATTCAGCCCAAGCAAATTTTGTGGGACAGCCCTATCAGTTGCCCGGCGCTCCTTGGTTGGGTGTGGATATCAACTCATATTCGTGGAATCAAGCAGCCCCTATACCTTATATGCATGGTAACATCTGAATTTACATTATTGCATATTAAACTTTGATTGAACAATCTCATTAATTGCTTTATATATATTTTCCTGATGAACATGGGTCTGGTCTTTTAAAACCCGGACCCGACCATAAAAAATATAGTTAGACCAATACCCGACCCAGACCCATAGGGTCTAAAACTTTTAGGCCCATACCCAAACTCGATGGGTCTTATGGGTCTTGGGTCTAAAACAGGTCCGAAATGGATCTAGCTTGATATACTTTTTTCACTAAACAAAACATACATCGTCATTGCTTGGGTTTGGAATAACAAATAATCTTATTCAATCATTCATATGTTTTAAAAATTACAATGCAAGTAATGAATTAAAAAGAAAACCCACATTCTTAGAACAATTGGGTTGGAATAATATTATGATAAAGTCCTAGCTCTACTTTTCTACTATAATCGGGTTGGAATTAATATATAGGTGATTTGGAATTAATATAGGTGGTTAGGATGGATACACGATACATAAATAAAATTATGCAGGTAGTTCTAATTTGGGAATGAAATGCAATTTTGTCAGGTGAGAGAATTATAAGAAAATATGTATGGCTAGAGAGTCTATATAAGTTTATAGATGGGGTCTGCGTCTTAATATTTTAGATCCGGACCCAGACCCATTTTTATGTGTAGACCAAAACCCAACCCAGAATCGATGGGTCTAAAAAAATTAAACCCATACCTGACCCAACAGGTTTAGACCTTGTGGGCAGGGCTGTCTTTTGTGCGGTTAGTAGAATACTTTGGGGCCCAATTAATTTTGCTGTTATTTTTAATTTTTTAATGCAAAAAGTTAAGTGCAACCTCTTTGTGCACTCTCTTCCTCCCCTAAGTCTTTGACTTTTCAATCCTTCACTTCTCTCACCATTTTCTATTAATTTCATTTCCATTTTTTCAAAAAATATTTAATTTCCTTATCATCATCTCTCCTAAGATACTCTATTTTCTAGATAACAATGATTTTTTTTAAAAAAATTCTCTAATCTTTATATCTTGTTGCGAAAATCGTATAATATATTAATGTATTTTCTGTCTGATGGTTGTATATTAAATTTTTTGTATAGCCATTTTTTAAAAAAATTCTCTAATCTTTATATCTTGTTGCAAAAATCGTATAATATATTAATGTATTTTCTGTTTGATAGTTGTACTTTAAATTTTTTTGTATAGCCTCATTTTTATTTTTTTTAAAAAAATTTAGCACAGGGCCTCCAAATTGTCGGAGATGACTCTGCTTGTGGGTTTGGGTCGGGTCCTAGACCCGTGCTCATCCCTACTTATGAATCCTTAGTTGTCTTTCATATATTGTGCTGGTTAACATCTCTCTCTCTCCAGGTGGCATGAGTAGAGGTGGTATGGAGGTTGGTAGCATAGGCTTACAAGGCTATCAGGTTGCTGGTAGTCCCCCTAGTTTTCTGCACACTCCGCCCATGCCTCAAGGGCACCCCAATGTTCATCATCAGCCTCCCCATGTGCAAGGATTGGGCGCACATAATATGCACTATGGTGCACAACAGATAGTAGCCCCTCCCCGTAGGTTCCCCACAAATGGTACTGTCGTAGGCCCTTACCCTGGCGTTGTTGAGGCGGGAGCTAGATATGTGGGACCTGTTCCACCTACTGGATTCCGGGTATACAGGCCTCATCGGAGAGATGTTACTGCAGAGGTGAATGCCAGGCACCGTAATCTCCCGCACCTGAGAATGCTGCCAGAAGATGTAAGATTTTCCTTCTCTCTATGATTTTGCACAGTTTTTTCCCCCATTTTATGATTTTGGACAGTTTTTCCCATTTTATGATTTTGCACAATTTTGTTCCATTCTTGCACAGTTGTCTTTAGGTCTTTGCTAAGAATACCACCTTTATGATGTGTCATTTTGGTTGGTTGCATTTAGGGGGTAGCTATTTTGGAGGTTGCTGGTTACCAGGAAGCTGGGGATGCCATGGACCAGCACAGAGAGATGCGACTGGATATAGATGACATGTCGTATGAGGTAACATTTATTCGAAGCTTGTGTAATGTTTTAAATATTGAAATTGTGTGTGCTATTTCAATAGTGGGTATAGATTACATGTTTTTATGCTTTGTTTCAGGAGCTTCTTGAATTAGGCGAACAGATTGGCCATGTGGTTACCGGCTTACCAGAAGAAGCCATTACAGCCAACATGAAAACAAGATTGTTTTCCTCATCGGCAGGTTCATACAGTGTGGATGAGACATCCTGTGCAAATCAGGATGTTGATTTCTGTGTCGTGTGCCAGGTATTGCCTGCTCCATAATATGTTATAATTTTGAATAAGTGTTGTCATTCTTCACGAAGATTCATTTCCTTTTCTTGTCTTGATTGTTGTTACAATCTTGCACAGTATCTGCTCAACCTTGATTGCGGGCAAGAGATTAACCTTCTTTCTCGTCGTGTCTTTCTTGTTTCTGTATTTTCAGACTGGTTACAAGGTGGAGCAAGAGATTGGGAGACTTGATTGCGGGCACGAGTACCATGTGGGATGCATAAAGCAGTGGCTGCTGGTGAAGAACACGTGCCCGATCTGCAAATCCACCGCCTTGGCCGAGGGAAAGGGCAAAGGGAAGGGAAAGGGGAAGGATGTGTGAAATACTATTCCCTCTCCTTGGATGCGTCGAATAAACAACCTTTTGTGCTGTGAATGATGGTCCAGTATTTATGTCTTTGAAAAAGAAAGGAACTGTTTTTTTTGGGATTCCTTCTTAGTGTACTTTATGAATATTATGTATATAACTTGATGCGGAGATAGATAAGGCTGAGAGTCAACAACATTGTCCAAAACATTAATCTGTTGGCTTTTATGTCTGAAAAACTGTACAGGCTTTCTAACATTGGTGGTTTTAAATCAGTGCAAATGGGTACTTGGTAGGAATTATGCTGATTTCAAGAATGTAGTAGTTTGTATACATTCATTGGTTCTTTTCCTGGTTTTATACCCAATGTTGGTATATTCTGTATTTGATGATGATGAAGAATGTTGTAAATATTTGCACTCATTGTGCACATGAGATGCACTCTTTTGCCTTGCATACATTGTGCACACGCAGTGCACTCTTTTGCATAAATTGTGCACACCCAGTGCACATTGTTTCACAAATTGTGCACTCTCTTGCTCAAGCCATTATTATTTTTTTAAAAAAAATCTAGATGAACGAGGAAATGTGCGGAAATGCCTCTTTAACTTCCTCTTTCAGGTGCATGCATGCTGTACTTTTTATCGATTCAGAACTATTAAAAAAAATTGAAAATTTTGAGAGGTGTGAAGAAGATGAGGATTTTGTCGATGTCCTTCACCACCACCTTAGCCCGCTGGTGTCCTCGAGGTACACCTTCAGGAAGCTTTCGTACCTGAGAAGGTGGTAAGGTTGATGTTAACGATGTGACCTTTCGCAGCCGAGGAGCGGAAATTTTGATGAGAAGGTTGATGATGGTGATTTGAGCTTTCGCAGCCGAGGAGCAGTAAGGCTGATGAGAAGGTTGATGATGACGATGTAAGCGTCCACGGCTGAGGAACGGCAAGGTTGATGAGGGCAATGGCGATGTGCCATTATTGGATAACCAAGAAAAATAAATAATATAGACATAAAAGAAATAAATTTTCTTCACATTTTTGGCATAAAGTATATTCCGCTATATATTTAATACAGTTACATTTTGATTTGACTTGCAGATTAATGAAGCAAATGAATGTAAAAAATTTAAAATGTGAAAAGTAAAATGTGTGGTTGATATTAATATGTTCTTGCCAAAACAAAGAAAATGTGAAACTTAATAGCACTACTATTGGCCATTCTGAGACTCTAACAGTCAATGGTAACCACTCAGCATATCCCTGATCATCACTAAAAATCTCTGATCTGTGCAAGTCTGATGCTGAAAACGGTTCGAATTTTATGATTATTCGTGTAAGTTCATGATGATTCAAAATCCTAATTACTAACTACCAGCAAGATATTGTGCGCATGAAACCTGTTGTCCAACGTAATCACACCCTCACCACTAGGTCAGTTTACATCCCACAATTTGGCATTAGATGTATGTTGTTCTATAAAAATCAAGTGAAATTAGGATTTTTCAATATTTTTTCATTAAAACTAGCTGGAGTCCCACCGCGCATTGCGCGGTATTTTTGATAATTTTTTTTATTTGAATAAAATTTGTTTTTAGATTTCAGAGATTAAGTATAAAATAAAATTAAATTCTAAATATAATGAGTTCATCTCTTGAAAGACGGTCTTTCCATAAGGTATGGAAATACTAATGTTTAAAGTGAAAATTAGGATAAATAAACTTTGTTAGTCAATCTAATATGAAATATTGTCTTTTATTTTTATTATAATAATCCGTGTATGAATTTCTCAAATAAATCAAGTAGTAGTTGATTAAGTTAAAAGAATGATAAAAAAAGGTTAACATAATAGTAATTAAGAGGAAATTTATTCTCTATCTAATGCAATCAATACATATCTCATCATTCTGTTAGTAAAAAAAAATGTATATCATTATTCATTAAAAAAAAGAAACTAAAATTATAAAGATAAATATGATTCAAATTAAACTCAAAACAATAAACCAAAATGGAATAGAGAAATAGAGAAATATGAAATATGAAATAGAGAAATATAATGGAATAAAGATCATCCCCGATAATGGATAAATTTTGAAACCTATGTCATCCTTCTTGTCTTTGAGTTTGGTTGCTCTTCATCTTTACTTTCAAGTTCTTCTTCACTTTCAAGGCTTGACATCAAATTAAGCTGGACCTTTTTATTTCTACCTCTTGAGTTTTTGACTATGTAACAATAAAGAAACAAACTATTAGCTTATTAAAAAGAAATTTGTATAGCATATTGGTTTAAGAATGTACCTTTATAGATCCAACTACCATTAATCAATCAACTTAGGATTATCAAATCATACAAAAAACAATAGCTCGTGAAGTAAGGAAATCGTTACGTGAGTACAGAGGTTCGAGTGGAGAGGGCTCGAGTGGTACTAGTTCAAGTGGTGAAAGTTCGAGTGGAGAGGGTTCGAGTATTACTGGATTCGAGTGGAGAGGGTTCGAGTAGTACTGGGTTCGAGTGAAGAGGGTTCGGTGGTACTGGGTTCAAGTGGAGAGGTTCGAGTGGTACTGGGTTCGAGTGAGGAGGGTTCGGGTGGTGAGGGTTCGATTGGAGAGAGTTCGAGTCGAGATTCAAGTGGAGAGATTCGAGTGGTACTGGGTTCAAGTAGAGAGGGTTCGAGTGGGGAGTTTCTAGTGGTACTGGGTTCGAGTGAAGAGGGTTCGAGTGGTACTGGGTTCGAGTAGAGAGGGTTTGAGTGGTACTGGGTTCGAGTGGTACTGGGTTCGAGCGGAGAGGTTCAAGTGGTTTTGGTTCGAGTGGAGAGGTTTGAGTCGAGGCAGATGGTTGATATTCAAGGGGTGGATGGTTTGAGTGGTGGCGAGGCGGGTGGTTGATGGATCGAGGGATGCCTTGAGGAGGATGGTTAATGGTTCTAGGACCTCGAGGGTTAATGAATCGATGGAGAGGTTCGAGTGGTACTGGATTTGAGTGGTAATGGGTTCAAGTAAAGAGGTTCGAGTGGTACTGGGTTTGAGTGGAGAGGGTTCGAGTGGTGAGGGTCGATTGGAGAGGGTTCGAATAGAGGATTCTAATGGAAAGGGTTCGAGTGGTACTGGTTCGAGTGGTGAGGGTTCGAGTAGAGGTTAGAGTGAAGAGGTTTGAGTTGAGGGGTGATGCCCCGATGGGGATGGTTGATGGTTCCAGGGCCTCGAGGGTTAATGAATCGAGTGGAGATGCCTCGAATCAACACCCCTCAAAGCGGATGGTTGATGTTCAAAGGGTGGATGGTTCAAGTCGTAGGGAGGCCTCGAGGCGAATGGTTGATGTTCGAGAGGTGGATGGTTCGAGTGGTGGCGTGGTGTATGTTCAAGAACTGATGGTTCGAGGGGTGATGGTTCCAGGGATGGATGGTTGGTGTTCGAGGGATAGGTGGTTTG
Source organism: Rubia yunnanensis (assembly GCA_037428765.1). Taxonomy (NCBI): domain Eukaryota; kingdom Viridiplantae; phylum Streptophyta; class Magnoliopsida; order Gentianales; family Rubiaceae; genus Rubia; species Rubia yunnanensis. The sequence continues at coordinate 9,768,404 of CM075070.1, forward strand.
AATGGTGGTGTCATGAATGTTTGAGGGGTATATGCCTCGAGTGGGTCATGGTTCGAGAGCTAATGTGGATGGTTCGACGCTCTCAGTGGTATAGGTGGTGTACCATCGAGGGTTGGTGTACTCTAAAAGGGTGGATGGTGTACTTTAAAGGGCCGGAAACTCATTGTTATGATGACGTTAAATAACACAAAGTACTATCTACAACTGGAGAGAGTACTATCCACCCCTCGAGAGGGGTATACCATCCACTAATGGAGAGCGTATTATCCACCCCTCAAGAAGTTTGTCAACCACTCTTCGAGGGTACACCATCTACCTCTCAAGAGGGTAAACCATCCACCACTGGAGAGAGTACACGTTCATGTTCCACCCCTCAAGGGTACGCCATCAACGTCTCGAGAGAGGTGTACCAGCCCTCGAGGGTACACCACCCCTCGAGAGGTCACACATCCACCCCTTTAAAGTACACCAGCCCTCGAGGGTACACCAACCCTCGAGAGAGTATACCACTGAGAGCGTTGAACCATCCACATTAGCTCTCGAACCATGACCCACTCGAAGCATATACCCCTCGGATCATTCACGAAACCACTATTTGAATCACCTATCCCTCGAACACCAACCATCCATTCATGGAACCATCACCCCTCGAACCATCAGTTCTTGAACATCCACCACGCCACCACTCGAACCATCCACCTCTCGAACATCAACCATTCGCCTCTAGGCCTCCCTACCACTCGAACCATCCACCCTTTGAACATCAACCATCCGCCTTGAGGGGTGTTGATTCGAGCCATCTCCACTCGATTCATTAACCCTCGAGGCTCTAGAACCATCAACCATCCCCCTCGAGGCATCACCCCTCGACTCAAACCTCTTCACTCTAACCTCTACTCGAACCCTCACCACTCGAACCCTCACCACTCGAACCCTTTCCATTCGAAACCCTATTCGAACCCTCTCCACTCGACCCTCACTACTCGAACCCTCTCCACTTAAACCCAGTACCACTCAGACCTCTCTATCGATTCATTAACCCTCGAGGTCCTAGAACCATCAATCATCCTCCTCGAGGCATCACCCCTCGATCCATCAACCATCCACCTTGCCACCACTCAAACCATCCACCCCTCGAACATCAACCATCCCCCTCGACTCAAACCTCTCCACTCGAACCCAGTACCACTGAAACCTCTCCACTCAAACCCAGTAGCACTCGAAACCAGTAGCAGTCGAACCTAGTACCACTCGAACCCAGTACCACTTGAACCCAGTACCACTTGAACCCTCTCCACTCGAAACACTCCATGCGAACCCTCTCTACTCGAAACTCTCCACTCAAACCCTGTCTTTTTCCTTCCTCTATAGCTACTTTCATGGCTCCCTCCATTTTCTAATATACCAGCCAAAACTTAAAGACCTCTTTTCACATCAGGTTTGGCTTTCATAAGGCTCACTTTTCTTGACTGAAACGAGACTCCTCCAATAAATATCCCACTACCTAACAGAGCTCACTATCAAGGCTCAGCTACATAGTGGTACACTATCTTAAAAATTTTAGCCCAAATCTTAGCATTCCAGAAATAAGCCAACTTACATTCTCATCCTACATCATTTTCATGACTTTACCATTCAATTCAAATAAAACACAAAACATTTCAGAATACTAAATGCAATCCAAACAACAAATTTAGCTATTAACTGGCTAAAAAGTGGCACATTACATCACAAATACTTTATCATAGAACTTAACAGAGCGATCTAGATCACCCACATGTAACATAACTTGACAGAGTGGTTCAGGAGTAGATTGGCGCTGCCTGAGCTCAAAGAGATAGCCGTCAGGATTCTTAGTAAAAGCTATGACGGCCGAACCACCTCTCACGGGTCCAGGCTCAAAATATAAAAAAAACTGCAACCACTGTATCTTTACTTGCTAGAAACAGAGCTAAATGCCAAGATCAATTCAAGTTTGAAACCAGCAAACCTTAACTGAAGCTGAAAAATTAGCATGAGCAATTCAAAATGGTCCCATGTTCAACATACGAGGGACCCTTGATGAGGTTCTGTGGTCCAAACACAAGTAGAAAACAAAATGATCATGTATGAACTTTAGTAACAGATGTAGATTCAATTCATAAATATTTTGAGCATATTGCCCTTGGTCTTTATATCTTTAGTCAACTTGTAAACCTGGAAAACACAAGCAAACAACATAGTAATGAGTCAAGCAACCTGGTGACGTTAAATAACACAAAGTAATCCCATTAAATGTTTAGTGTTTACTCACATCTGGGGTTGCAATAGCAAAATGGCCAAAAAGCAAACAAAACATACCCTCAATCTCTTGAACTTTTCAAGCTCCAAAAACCGTGTGAAAGGATCATCTAAAGTGGCAGTAATCTTCTTTATCGCCGCATATGAAATTACAAGAATTAATGAATAAAACATACCAAAGGAAAATTTGAAATAATGGAAAAAATTCCTCACCTGAGACATCTAATTCCTCTTCTTGTAGTAGCAATTATGAGCACATAGCAGAGAGTCAAAATATACCTGGGATGAAAACCCTCTTGTACTTCTGAAAGTTTTGACCCCGTAACCAGAGAAAATAACTGTATCTTCCGATAACAATCTTCTCTGGACCTTGATACTCAGGAAGATTAGTCTGCAAGACCAACTTCAAAATGATCACCCACCCAACCGATCCACTCATTGAGATAATTAATGTAAATTTGAGAAGCAAAACATACAAATAAAACCAGTATTCGAACCAAAAAAATCCTGTATAAAAAAATGGCAATAGCCAGTGGAGGAGACAATGACAGAGAGGTTAATGTTGGGTGAGGAGGAGACAATGGGAATAGCCATGGAGGAAACAGAGGTCGGCCTTGGGTGCGGAGGAGATAAGGGGAATAGCCGATCGACGTAGATGTGATTGGGCAAAACAGTACGGCCATGTGACTGGGAAAAATGGTACGGGCACCAGGGAATGAGGGAATGTGGTTGAAAGGTTGAAACGGTGAGACGCAAGAAGTGGAGGAAATAATTGTGCGAAAGAAGAGGAAAGAATTGTGCGAAAGAAGAGGAAAGAATTGTGCGAAAGAAAAGGAAAGAATTGTGCGATGAAGAAGATGAACAAACAGTAAGTTAGAAGTTGGCAAAACGGTGTCGTTTTTGCAAGGTAAGGAAGTCAAATAATTACTCAAATACCAACGATTGACGGACAAAAAATAAACAAAATCTATTATAGGGTGTTTGGGAAAAAAAAGAAGTAAGAGAAATGATATGGTCCCAATTTTAGTTTGATCAAGTAGGAATAATGATTTCCGTTCCACGTTCTTTTTTTGCTCAAACGTTGCACGTTTTTGGTCAATATAAACTTTTATTTATCTCTGATGTGAGGTTGATTATCTATTTAAAAGATGTTTACAAGTAATCTTGTAGGATTTAAGAAATGCTATGGTAATTGGGGTGAAAGAGATAAAGGTATGGTAAAAAATATTTATGCCAATATTTTGCGTTCATATATAGACAACATTTGATCTGGAGTAAATGTAAAACAAGTACTAGCTGATTTTGTTTTGTGTGTGTGGATGGATTGATGTTTTGTGTGTGATTTTGTGAATGGTGCGGGTAGGTGGTGTGGATGGGCGTTCTTCGTGCAATATAGTTGTTGCTGGGTGGACTTAAAGTGGGATGAATTGGAGGAGATTATGACTAATTAACTAAAAAATATAAATAAAAGGAAAAACTTCTTTGTAATCCCCAGTTACTTAGAAAGTGCTGAAATAATTTTAATATTTTAGTTCAGGTATAATCCTGGTTGAGAAAATTTCATTAAATGTGGTCTATTCATAAGTGTATGGACAAACATTTTTTTTAACCTTAAAAAGTACAATTTTTAAAAATTATATTGCATAATATAAGTTAAAACAAGTAATAATATGTATATGAATGTGAAAACATAAAAATACATTTTAGTATGTCATTTAATAAATACATTATATAAGTTAAAAAATAAAGTGAACTGACCTACTCATCATGGTTTTGCATTAAAGGAAAAACTCACTGCCTTTCATTGGAAATTAGCGTCAAATTCAAGCGTTGACCTTTCGCCGACCCACCTTATTTCTCCAACCACACATCCACATTTGTTTCGGACACCACCACCCCTACACAGCAAAATCGAATTCTTCAACCCTAAACAACCATCTAACACCAATGGATAGTGGTACTTGCGCAGGTGCCTCCGACGAGCTTGGATAAGATGGAGAAGACGATTTGTGAATTTTATGGCAAAGAAATTTTTTTTGGAGAAAAGGCGTAAAAAATAGGGATGATTGGGCGTGAACAGCCGCGGATCATCTGATTGTCTTGGTTACAAAGTCGTTGATTAAAGATTACAGATTCGTCTCGCCAATCTCTTGGAAACAAACTTGCTCGCAGTTATACTAGCCAGTTTTACCCATACAGACCACATAATCGTGAATTGAAAATTCGGCTTTGAGCTCAAATTATTTTTGGTGTAAAACGATACACCAAATTTTGGCACCGCTGCTGGGAATTGGTTTTTGAAGCAGTATTTTTTCTCTCTAAAATTTTCAATTTGTTTGCACCTTTCCCTTCTAGTTTTACAATTTTCAATTTTCTCTAAAATTTTCAATATGGTTCGAGAGGAGCTCAAGCTCAAGAACTGGTCGGTCGTTCGAGATGCATCAAGTGGCACCGTCGGTGGGGACGACTAAGCCAGATTATAGGTTTTGAGGGTTTATGTCCACGGTTATTCGAAGGAGTGAAAGGTTAAGGTTGATAGGTACAGGGCCTAGGTCTCCGCAAAGGTTGGAGAAGTCAAGAACAAAGGATTCAAGAGAAGGTAATGAAGCCCATGTCAAGGACACCGACATGGCTAATCCCCAAGCATAAGGAACCGAGTCGCGTGCAGAGCCTGTTCCAATGGTGGACCACAAAGGAGGGCAAACTTTGGTAGCATTAATCGCAAGTGCCATGGCACCAACTCAGGAGGATGTGTCAATGTCCTCAAGGAGATTGGAACCAACTTAGAAGGATGTGCCGATTGGAAGTGATAAGAGAGCATGAACAGAGAAACCTCGAGCCCTCGCTCGAAGGGGCAGTTGACCCAAGGGACGGAAGGTTTACGGATGTTTCAGGAGATTCTTATAAGGAAGCATATGGCCAACACATGCAAGGCAATCAGAACGCGGGGAGGGTAACCCCAAACCAAGATGTAGAGCAGGCAGCTCAGGTCATGGCCGCGACAGGCTATCGAGTTACCCCTCATCCGAGGGATGATAGAGTCACGCATGTGGTACTGCCACCCTCACATATAGGAATAACTATGGGATGGGCTTCTCAGCCTGCGATAACCTACCCTTATCACGCATATGCTGGAGAGCCATTGCAGGCTAGGCCTCAGCCTTCCATTCCAGGTTACTCACAGGGACTAGTACATTCATTTCCCCCACTAGCCCCATCCGCTCCTGCCCTTGACATGCTTAGGACATGGACGACATATGGGATGATGGCTTCTTCTTGCATTGAAGGACATGAAGTATGAGAATTCAAGGAATGATGATTAGTCAGGGCCTTACAATCCCTATGGACATCTACCACCACCAGCAGTATACCCAGGTTTAGGACATCCTTAGACAAACCCTGGGTACGAGGCAGCTCAACCTCCTTATCTACCACATCTGGGAGGTCACGACATGGGGCTGAAACTGACATGGGGGCAACAGGAGCCCCCCTAGGATGCAAGCGAATCCCTAAAAAAGGAGTTGGATAGGTTGATCGTGCCCTTGGGCCAAGCTGCAGGGTCCCCTTTCGGCTCGGTGATTACGGGGGTTCAATGGCTAATATAAGTAAAACCCCCGGAAGGACCCTCACTGATTACGGGGGTTCAATGGCCAACATATGGATGAGAGCTTGGGAGTGATAGAGACAATGGAGAACAGAGTGATCTAGAGGTACGTGCTGGGGATGCAGGATCTGGAATTATACAAGAAGCTGAGTACTAATACCCCTAATACTTTGCAAAAACTTCAAGAGGTTGTAGAGAAATATTCGAGGGTAGAGGAAGCAACCAGAAAGAAAATAAATATCATTACAGAGAAAATGGGAAGAAGTGTAGAACTTAGAGGGAAAAGGCCTGTCGAACCCATAAGAACACCATTCGAGAGATACGCTCCATTGCCACCAATACTCGAAGGGAGAACCCCCCGCACAAATCTTAAGTATACATCGAGGGTTTTTCCGACCATAACCACTTTTGTAGAATTTTCATAACTCAGTGGTGGCCCAGAGAGCAACAAACCAGTATTGCGATCATCACAGGGATTACGGTCATGCCACAAATGATTGCATGCAGTTCAGGAGGGAGATCGATAGGTGTGAGCGGGAAGAACGAGTTTGAGAGCAAGGATTCAGGAACTAAGATGCACCTTTAAGGCCTCAAATGAACCAATGGAAACCTTATAGAGAGAAGAATAAAAAAAATGGGAGTAGAGGAGATAGAAGGCCTTGAGAGCAGGTGGTTTGAGATAGGGGGCAAGAAGGAAGGCATGAAAGACCCCATGACTAATTAGGAGGGGGGGCAATCAGGATAACCAAAATAAGGAAAACCCACCCATTCGAAGAGTGATTAAGGTCATCAACAACATGGTGGAAGAGATATCTTTAAATGTTGTGATAAAAGCCGAGGCTCGAAAGGTCCCTGCGGAAGAACCCAACCACAAAAGGTTTCGACCGAACGAGACAGTCACTTTCTTGGAAGTGGATGCAGTGCCTGATCAAACACCTCATGCAAATCTTATGGTAATTTCGGAAATTATTGGAACATCTTTGATAGGAATGTTATTCATTGATGACAGAAGTGGGGTAGAAGTGATGTTTGCTTATTTCATTGATCACCTGGATATAGGGCACAACAACTTTAAAAAGTTAGCCTCACATTTATCCGAATTAACGGGAAACCCAATATCCCCCCTCAGAGAGATAACCTTGTTCATTCACATAGTTGATGGTGACAAAGGGGTGACTATCAAGTGTAACTTCGCTGTCGTGGATGCCCCTTCCCCCTACAATGTGATTTTAGGAAGGCCATGGATGTTCCAGGCTTGAGCGGTCTGGTCACCCTATCACCTCATGATGAAGTTCCCGACTGAAAACGGGGTGGCATCCATTCGAGGAAATCAGGCAGTGGGTCAAAAATGTAACCATACTGCAGTACAAGAAGCGAGAAAGCAATGAGATATAACAACAGTGTATATAGATGTGAGATTAGCCGATACTATACAGATGCCTGTTTGATACATGGGATCAGTAGTTGTGGGGAAGCTAATTCCTGAAGACATTAAGGAAAGATTGAAAGACATGTTGGGAAAATATGGGGACGTGTTCTCGTGGGATACCTCTGACCTAACTGGAGTACTTTTGAGTCTTGTACCACACATGTTAAATATTGACCCATCGATAGAGCCAGTGAAGTAGAAGAGAAGGGTGTTTGCTCCCGGAAGGGTTGAAGCGATTAAAGAAGAGGTGGAGAAGTTGTTCAAGGTAGATGTCATTGAGAAGGTGTTCATGAATGGATAGCTAACCCTGTTATGGTTCCCAAGCATGATGGGGCCTGGCAAATGTGTATAGATTTCACCAGTTTGAATAAAATATGCCCCAAAGACAGTTGTTACCCATTGCCACCAATCGAAAAGTTGGTGGAAACCATCAGTGGATATCAGATTCTGGCCTTCTTTGACGCACATAAAGGGTATCGCCAAATACTCATGGCAGAAGATGACAAGGAGGAAACATCGTTTATTACAGATGTGGGCACATACTATTATAAGAAGATGCCGTTTGGGTTAAAAACTGACAGGGCTACTTACTAGAGGTTGGTTGATAAGCTGTTCAGGGGGAAAATAGGGAGGAATGTGGAGATTTATGTGAATGATATGGTTGTTAAAAGTAGAAGTCATGGAGAATTCCTAAAAGACCTAGAAGAAACATTTGGCAGGCTTTGAGGGGCTAACTTGAAGTTGAACCTATCCAAATGTGTTATCTCTATAGGAGCAGGGAAATTCCTTGGATTCATGGTCTCATAGAGGGGTATTGATGTGAACCTAGAAAAGGTTGAAGCTTCGATGAGAATGAGAACTCCACAATTAATAAAAGATGTGTAAAAGCTCACAGGTTCTCTAGCAGCGTTGAGTAGGTTCCGATCGAAGGGGGCGAAGAAACACCTACCCTTCTTTGATGTCCTTCGAAGGGCAAATAAATTCGAGTGGAATAACAAATACGACGAGGCATTCAAGCAATTGAATGAGCACTTGGGAAACCTGGCTACCCTAATGAAGCCAAATAAGGATGAGACACTATAGCTGTACATTTCTGCATCGCCTTTGGAAATTAGTGCGGCCCTAGTTAAAGAGAAAGAAAAGGTACAACACCCAATTTACTTTGTCAGTCGTGCCTTGCAAGGGATGGAAACGAGGTACACTATCCTCGAGAGGTTGATTCTAGCCCTCGTACACGCAACCAAAAGACTGAGACCCTACTTCTAGGGGCACATGATAGTGGTGCTCACGAACCACCCAATATGGCAGATCCTGTTGAAACCAGAGATCTCAGGAAGAATGATGAAGTGGGCAGCGGAATCAGGAGAACACGACATCCAGTATCAACCTCGAGTTTCAATTAAGGGCCAGACCCTGGCAGACTTCATAGTGGAAACTACTGAGCCCTCGAGCATCATGACTCTATTCGAGAGGTGGAAGCAAGCAAAAGAGAGGTATTGAAGCTATATGTGGACAGTTTGTCACATTCAGGAGGAAGTGGAGCTGAGGTTCTATTAACCAACCCCAATGGCAAGGATTACCCTTACACGTTGAACTTCACATTCAAAGAAACTAACAATGAGGCCGAGTACGAACCATTGATAACTGGACTGCACCTAGCAAGGGATTTGCCGGTGGAGGAATTAGAGGTTTTCAGTGACTCTCAAATCGTGGTTCAACATATGAACGGGGAATATGAAGCCGGAGAGCGTAACATGCAAAGATACCTTGAGGTAGTGCAAAATCTATTGAAAACTTTTAAATCTTACATGTTAATGCAGGTCCACGGAGGAGTATGCAGCAGCCACCAGGGAGCCAGATCAGTGGCAGGAGGCTCATTGGATTAGGATTTTATTGGCCGATAATGTTTGATGATGCAAATCGAGACATTTAGGCTTGCCACCAGTGTTAAGGACATGCCCCCATAACACATGTCCCCTAAGAGGAGATGAGAAACATCTATAGTCATGTATTCTCATATTAGAGAGATTCTATTAGAGAACCATCCCCGACAGGGATGTTCCTTGCTGGGGGCTCACTCGAAGAGAGGGAGTCTTCACTAGCTATCTTCCAGGTGAGCAGTTCCTCTTTAAGACTGGAAATTTTGCTTTGTGCCGCCAGGTGCTGCTCAACGATTAACTTCCTTTGGACCACTAACCTGTGATATTCTCCCATACAACCAATTAGGCATCATTCCGCTACTGGAAGCCTAGTTACATTAGCAACACACGACTTTAGAGATCCAAACTTTAGATGTATTTGACGCATTAGTTCTTCAAAACTTTTATCCGCAGGATCACGACCCTTGACCACCTCTAAAGGATACGTCCCGTTAAATTCTTTGGTCAAGAAATCCCTGACAAACCCCTTAAAAGTTGGATGGTCTTTGGACTGCCACAACTTCATTTCAGCTTCGAGGTGATTAAGTATGTCCTTTAAAGATTCCTTCTCTTGGTTACAGATAGATAAATCCTGTGTGGCCTTCAATAGTTGTTTATGGGTCTCACTTAACTATTTTTAGCACTCAAAAGCTTCTCACAAGCGCCTTCTAACCCTATCTTCAACGAGTTAAACTACGAAAAAAGATCAAAGGTAAAATTAATTTTTTTAAAAGGCATAAAAATTGTAAAAAACATTATTATATCGAAGCTTCAAAAGTTACATTAGGAGGCCCAAATTGGAAGAGTTACAATCAAGAACGAACCCTATAATCATCCTCCTTCGAGGTTGATGCGATCATTCCTTCCACCCTGGCATCAGTCGAGTTTTGTTCAGGGGATGCATATGTGGCCTTTGGTAGGGGGATCGCTTGAATCCCCTCAGCAGTGGAGAACTGCCCTTTGGACTTAATGAAATCCAAATTGGTAGAGTTACAATCAAGAATGAACCCTAGAATCACCCTCCTTCGAGGTGGATGTGATCATTCCTTCCACCCTGGCATCAGTCAAGTTTTGTTCATAGTATGCATCTGTGGCCTTGGGTAGGGGGATCACTTGATTCCCCTCAGCAGTGAAGAACATCCCTTTTGACTTAATGAAATCCATCAGGGCAAATCAAAGTCCGTCATTCTTGATTGCCACATCCCATTTAGCGTTCAGGGAAGGCTCGAGCTATGGTTTGATCAGCTCGTCCACTTGCTTAGCGTGCTCTTTGGACAGGGAGGCAGGCAGTTGAGGTTTTAGGAACTCCTTATCCAGATTTCTGCAACTGAGGTGCTGGACCACCTCGAGGAGGTCTACGAACAATTAAAGCAGCTTGAAACTGTTCAATAGTTTGCTTTTAAATGTCTTGAGCAGCTAAACCTGCTCGGCTGGATCCTCAGCAGCCTGGGCCCTCTTCTCGAGGGTATCTTTCTCCAGTATCCAGTGACGCTTCTCGGCATCAAAATTGGCCACCTTTCGCTTCTCCTCTCCTAAGGATTTTTGGTCCTTCTTATGCGTCATTTTCTCCTCTTCGAACAGCCTCTTCAACTCCAAAATTTCAGCATCTTTCTGGCCTAACTTTTCTTGAAAGGAACCATGGCCAGAAGTACAAGTGTGGGAAAAGGCGGCCATCTTCTGAGTGGCCTCACGGAAAAGTTGGGAGACCTAGCAAAATAACTACACTTAGATAAATGCTAGAAAAAAAGGACTAAAATGGACTTCATAATGGAATAGATTAAAACCTGAGGGTTAGAGACCATGGTTGCAAGGTGATGCTCATCCAGAGTCAGAATTCTGGGCACCGCATCACTCGAAGGGGATGTCGGGGATGTTGATTGTTGGTGGACATTAACACCGTCACCACGACTTTATTCTATTAACGACTATTGGGGGATATTCCCAACAGTTCCATCATCTGCCTCCGTTCTCTGGCGAACATTCCTGGTGTGGGGGGGTTGGCCATCATCCACGGTCGAGGTAGCCCTTCCATCACCTACGAGATGTGTGGAGGCCTGGTTCGAGGGGATAGGGATCCCTTTAGGGTGGCCATGACCCTACTTTAAGTGAGTCTTCTTGTTCCTCAAGCCGCTAGCAAGACCCACTGGCAAAAAAAATAATGTCAATAAAGGTAAATGCAACAGCACAAAAGATAGAAGAAATAGAATTCTATTAAGGCACCTTTGGAGGCTTCTGAGTACCTAAAACCACTAACGAGGGTCCTAGGGGGAGGGCCTTCTTTGGGACCCTCAGGTTCTCTTCTCCTATTCTTGATATTTTTTCGGAGTTCTTTATACACATACTCCTCGTAGATTTCAGGAGAAAATAAAAAGCCGCCAATCCTTGGGTTAGGATTGTTGAAGCGGTTGTAGTCGACGGAGCTGGACAACAATTTTTGTCTATCCCTCTTGAGAGCATCCGGACAAATATACTCTCCTGGTTTAGGGGAATCAACTAGCACATCCCAGTTCCATTGGGGGATTTGATACCTTTTGCTATCAAATGAAATCCACTTCTTCCAACTTCTCCAGTCACCCGAATTGCCAGGTATGGCAAAAACCTTGTGATGTGCCTCCCGGACGGTAAATGTGACAATCATGCCAGTAGATCGCCCACTATAAGACACGTGGTAAAATAAGCGGAGAAGCTTGTACCTTGGCTTGATACCAAACTCGTCACATCGCATCAAGGACATCATAATAATTACTAAGACGTTGGGATAAACTTGTGCAGGGCTTACCTGGAATTGCTTGAGAAGTTTGAAAAAGAGAGGTGGAAAGGGAAAGGTGAGCCCGCAGCAAAGATGTCCAAGGGAAATGGCTGATCTTCCCTCGGGGAGGTTATGGGGAGAATCTTCTTCTCGAAAGGGTTGAAAATCTGCATCTGGGGCTATTCGCTGGCAAAGAGGAATCGAGTCTAGAATCTTCGAGATAACCTTTGCTATTGCTGAGAGTGGGGGTTCCTTTCCAGAAATCCTCAACCTTACCCCTCGAGATACCTTCTCCTTTTTCTTCTGAGAGGGTTTGGCTCCAGAGGATACCATTAATACCTTCTGGGGCACTTCCTCCTCCTCGATGGATGTCCTCTCCCTCGAAGGAGATGCATTCTCCTCCTTATCTGTGGCTTTGAGGAACACTTCCTCGCTCTCTGGAGATGCATTTACCCCCCCCCCCCCCAGGACCTTGAGTGCTAGATTTGGGGGAGGGTAGAAGCCAATTTTGCCACTGGTAGGGGATCTTCTTATATAAGGCTTGCACATACCTAACGGTCAATTCTCAATAGGCCCTTGAGGAGACATATTGGTAACATGGAAAACCCTCATTTCCCAAGGACTGTTAGTAGTATGGTCAGAAACACCTCCTTCGGCGTCTGAATCACACCGGGATTCTTCAGAATGAGTGCATTCTGAGTCAGTAATAACCCTTTTCTGGCGTACAAACCTCTGCCCCATCTACCCTAATCTCACCAGGAAATCCCTCCTCGGCGGAACCCTCATCATAACGGGCCATGCTTGTAAAGTGAGGAAAGAAAAGGAGTAGAATAAGGAGAGAAAGGAAGGTACTTACTGACTTTCGAGGAAAGGCTACAAGAATTAAATTGCTAGAGAGAGGAAGGGAAATGAGTGTTTGTGAGAAGATCCTGCAAATGAGTAAAAGTGAAAGAAGAAAGAGAGGTTAAGGGGTAATAACGGGGGCTGAAACGACGGAATGATTAATAACCTCCTTGGAGCCATAAAAATTTACTGGAATACGCAACCATTTTTTTGCCTTCTAACAACACGTTGTTTGGGAGACAGCGGCATGCACAGTTGTATAGCACGCGCGCGCCTTTGGAAATCCAAACGCTAATAGTTTGTTAGAAAACCATATTCCCTCCCTCGAAGGCAGGAGCAGCGAAGTACAAGGTCCGCTTCGATACTTCAGAATCCTCGAACTGTCCTATGTATTCGAGGTCTCGAAGAGCCCATGTACTGTTCCAGCCCTTCGAGGCCGAGATTCTGCTTTTTTGAGGACTCTTGATAGAGGTTGAGTCCAAGAAGGGCATTGTGCAATAGATGTGGTGGCCCAACTAGGGTATTATTTAATACTCTAGAATAATTACCGTATTTGCGAGGAATTAAGGGCGATAGTTAAGGAAGCTGTTATTTAGGACACGAAGTATAAATGCAAGGTACGCATTTACTCATAATTCATTCTGTCTCAATCACATTGGACTCTTGGACTGATTTAGGCATCTGAGGACTGACCCCTGGAACTCCTAGGGACAGTTTTGTAGCAGGTTGGTTCGAAAGGACCTCAAGCCCAAGAACTGGTTGGTCGTTCGAGACGCATTAATGAAATTTAGTCTTTATTCCAAAGATGGATTATTCCAAAGATAGAGAAACTCACACAAAGTTTAACTAGATCATTAAAAGAAACTTTCTTATCTGGGTCAATTGCCAACGAAAATCAACTCGACATGTCTGACGAGCTGAGACGTGAGGAGGACTCACAAACTCAGCGGATAAGAGACATGGGACACTATTGATACAATTATCCCTTGTCCTTCAAATATTAATCGCAACTATGAAATTAAACCAAGTTTTATATGAGTATTGCCTAAATTTGGTTATTGTTCAAGTGAAAGCACCCATAATCATCTTATTGAATTCCATCTCGTATGTAACTCTTCGACTCCAATGGTTTTTCTGATGATCATATTAGTTTGCTTACCTTTACACACACCTTGAAGGGAAAAGCTCGTGAATGGATGTTCCTCCTCGTTCAATTCAAACTTAAGAGGATTTGGAGAAATGTTTTCTGAAAATTAGTTTTTTCCCAAGTCTTGAGCAGCTGCTACTGTTTGAACGCCAAATCTGATTTTGGCTTGCTATTTCTTTTTCTTCAAGTCACCCTCCTATTCTCTTCGTATTTTTCTTCTCCTTTCATTTCCGTTGTTTTCTTGGATTATGTATAATTAATGTGTTATATCATTTATTTTATTCTTTCATTTTTCAACATTTATAATTAGTTATGTATAAATAATAAATATAATTATATTTTTCAGATCAAAATAGTATTAGGAACAATAATTTATTTACATATTAATTAATTTTATTTATTAAAATCTATATTATTTTATGAGTCCATCTATTGAAAGATATTTTTCCATAAATATCAATATCAATGACAATTAAATAAACTTAAATAAATTTTATTTATTTAATGTCATGATTTTTTGTTGTGTCATTTTCTTTTATTTGTATATAAGAAATATTTATGATTGTTGTTGGATAAAAGTAGGATTACGTCTCTTGAATGATGGTCTTTTCATAAGTTATGGAAAGACCAAAGTTTAAAACGCAAATTAGAAGAAATGAAGATAAAATTTTTGGGTTGAATGAATCGGGTTATAAACTTTATAACTACTACACGTTGAATAATAAATTTTTAATATTGCAACTGGAACCTTTTACCTTTTATTATTTCAATTAAATCTCGTCTATCTATAAGCGTATGGAAAGACGATCTTTCTCAAGACTTTGCCTAATTTACACTTTAAACATTCATCTTTCCATAAGACCATCTTTCAAGAGAGGATCGATTAAAATAAAAGAGCGGATAACGAAATAACAATAGGATAACAACAGGAAGAATTCAAATCAGATTTAAAACAATTCAAATATTCAGTTCTCATATTTAATCGACTTAGTTGAGGTCGATTAGAGCTATCACAGTGATCCGGGATAGATTCTGATTGAACAGTATTACTGTGAGAACGTAATAGTGTTCTGGTTAACTGAATATAATTATAGCAAGTAAACAAAATAAGATTGTACAGATATAAATCAAATGCTGGAATAATTTCTTTTAACTGAATGTATTAGGCTTACAGTGGGTATGGAAATGATGTGTGTACGATCACTTCAGATTGAGAAGGTTGTACAAGTGTGTACTAGAAGGTGCGATAATTCAAGCGTGGTTTTGAATGAAATGAAATGAGCTTCTTATAGGAAGTTGAAGCTCCTAATATATTACAATTGTTGAAATTCGAATTTGAAATCCATTCATCTTGGCTGTTGAATCTTGATTGTTGAATCCTGGCCTTCCTTTTTGGTCCTGAGTGGAGAGCGGGACCTGCCATTTTGATTTGTTGTTGGCTGATTGCATGTAGTGGGATGTGGTCCCCACCATTATCTCTTGTCTTCTGCTAAATCAGTTGAATTTGGTGGAAGCTGGGATCCACCATTTTGGCTGCTTTTGACTTGAAAGGTGGAAGCTGGGATCCACCACTATCCTCTGTCTGATCTGTGTTGAATTTATTTTCTGGAAATCGCCATTGCTTACGTCTGGTAATATTCCCTACATTTCATAGGGGTCCTGACTGTCTTCAAGATATAATTGGTCTTCTGGTTCCTGCTTAATTGCTTGTCTTTGTCTGACTAACTCCTGGTAATATTCAAGAGTCTTTTGTAATTCATCATCTGGGATTGGACTTGGAATCTGTGTTATTGGAGTAGGCTGAATGGGTACTGGATATATATTTCTTGGTTGTGGAACAAATTGGGTGGATGGCCCAATAGGCTTTGGTTTTGCAATAGGGGATGGAATTGTTTGCTGAATAATGGGTTTTGTATTAATCTTCATTTTTTGGCCGGTCTGGAAATAATAAGTTACTGCTTTAGAGGAGCAGAACTCAGGTTTGTAATTTGCCCACCATTTGACTTTGAACTGTCTGATTAAGGAAAATGGAAAAGAAGGATGAAATGGTTTTATTTGAAAACTCCAGGCAAAAATCCAGGGTACCCTGAATATAGCATGGAATAATAATGGTCTTTCATGGGGTTTGGAATGGCTAAGTGTTTGTTGGCTAAATTTTTGGAATGTGTTGAATCCTTCTAAAATAGGCTCTGGATAAATATTAGTAGAAGAGCCAAATTTGACCCACCAATCTCCGAACCAATTTGGTATTTGGTTATTAAATGTGGAATGAAAATTTATGAACCTTGAGTGGTCAAAAGATCTAAAATAGAATGTTTTGTACCAGGCTTGAATATAATCATTATAATTGAAATCAGGGGGATAGTAATCAACGGAAAATGGTATATTGGAATTGGAAATCTGTTGAGGGCTAAGAACTTGCTTAATATATATTTTGAAGTATTCTATTCTGGAGGAATCTTGTGTATTGTAAACATGTTGAATGTCAATGGAGTGAGTGTCTACCAAAATCAATTCATAGTATTGCTGGGTTTTGTCTCTATTTACTGTCATCCAAAGAGATGAAGGAGGAAATAAATTGGATGTAAATATCTTTCGTTGAGGAATATCTGGTTCTGTATTGAAATGGGTTAATATAATATGCTCAGGATTGGGCTTATCAAAATATGTGGAAATGGGTTTAGTAGTACTGGAAGAGGCCTGTGGACTTGGATTTGGAGTATGGGCTCTTTTTAATGGAGTGTAGTTTGAAGATACTGTAGGAGTCTGGGTTTGGACAAGTCTGGAATGTGGAGTCTGGGCTATTGTGGAATAAGTTAAAGGTGGAAAACCTTCTAATGGAATCATTGGAGAAACTGATGGAGTAAGAGGTCTAGGATTAACAAAATCTTTGCTGGTCTTTGACTGGGAAGATCTAGTAGATGTGGAATCACTCATGATGACCTGTAAGAAATTCACGAGTTAAGAAGTCTGGAATTGAATTGTCTTTTCCCTTGATGTATTGAATATCAAAATCAAAAACTGATAAAATGGCTTGCCATCTGGCGAAAATCTGTTTTGAAACCAAATTTTTAACATCTTTTTGTAAAATATCCTTTGCGGATTTGCAATCAATATTTAATAAAAACTTTTTGTTATATAAATCATCTTGAAATTTGGAAATGCATAAAACAATGCTCAAAACTTCTTTTTTAACTGTTGAATAATTCTTCTGGGTTTTATTCCAAAATCCTGAATAATATCTTACTATGGATATTTTCTCTAAATGTTTTTGTTTTAATATTCCTCCATATCCTATATCTGATGCATCAGTTTCTATTATCATGAATGCATTTGGATGTGGAATACCTAAACATGGTAATGATTTTGCTTTTATCTTAATATCTTTTACTAAATTTGTATGCTCCTCTGTCCATACAGGAGGATTTGTTTTTAATCTTTCATATAATTTTTTACATATAATCTTGATGTTGGGGAAAAAATCTGATATATAATTAACACAACCTAAAAATCTTTGTAATTGATTTTTATCTTTTATTTCATCTGGAAATTTATCTGCAAATTCTATAGACCTTTGAATAGGTCTAATTGTTCCTAAGTGTATGTTGAATCCAAGAAATCTAATTTTTGTTTGAAATAATTTCATCTTTGGTTCAGATATTACTAAACCATTTGTTGCCATTACTTTTAACAAAATATATAAATGTTTAAAATGATTATCTATTGTATTGGAATAGACTAGCACATCATCAATGTATACGATTACAAATGTTGAATAAGGATTAAAAATGTCATTCATTATTTTTTGAAATTCTGATGGAGCATTCTTTAATCCAAATGGCATAACATTCCATTCGTATTGACCAAATGGAACAACAAATGCTGTTTTGTACTTATCTTTTTCATCTATTTGAATTTGCCAATATCCTGACTTTAAATCAAATTTTGAAAATACCTTTGCATTGGATAATCTATTAATCAGATCTCTTTTATTTGGAATTGGATATCTAATCCATTGTAATACTTTATTTAAAGGTTTATAATTAATAACTAATCTGGGAACACCTCGTTCCTTTTCTGCATTTTTATTAACATAAAAAGCTGAGCAACTCCAAGGAGATTTACTCTTTCTAATTAATTTTTTATTTAAATGATCTTGAATTTCTTGTTTACATAATTCTAACAATTCTGCATTCATTTGAATAGGCCTTGCCTTGGTTGGAATGTTCTGTTCATTAAAATCTTTTTCATATGGTAATGAAACTATGTGTTTCTTCCTATCCCAAAATGCATTGGGATGATTTGAACAAATTTGTCTTTGGAATATTTGTTCTAATGCCTTTATTTTTTCTTTTACATTCTTATGTTCTAATTGTTCTTCAATTTTAGTATAACTTAATTCTTATTTTAAAAATGAAATATCTGCTTGTTTCCTATTTATCATACATATCCTTTTATATATTGAATTGGTTTGTAATAGGTTTAATTCAATTTGACTAGGTGGATTAATAAAAGAAAATAATAATTTTTTACCTAATATATTGGTACTTATTCCTTTTTGAGTCTTTTTAAAATGGGTTTCCTAATACTGCATCATATGATACATTTTCTAATATTAAGAATGAATGTTTAATACAATAATCATTATTCCTTATGTATCCATTTGATAATTTTTTCCTAATAATCATTGGAGTACCATTTGCTGCTGCTAATTGTTCATTAGTTTTTACTAAATATTTACTTGGAATTAATCCTGACCTAATACATGATTGATCTGCTCCACTGTCAATCAATGCTACTACAGTAATGCTAAAGTCTTGAACTCCTATTGTAACTAAGGAATACCATTTTTCCATATTAATTTTATTAATAACACCAAAAAATTGTTGGTCATTGGGAGTATCTTTTGAAATAACAATACCAGAACTACTTGGTGTATCTAATGATATTAATTTTAGTTCTAGTTCTAAATCTTTTTCTTTTAAATCATTTATTTCTGTCTTAATATGTCTAATTTCATTTTTTAATAAAGAAATTTCTTTTCTTAAATCTTGATTATTTGTTGAAGTGATTATTGATTTTTGCTTATCTAATTCTGAAAACTTTTTAATGGTTTGTCCTAAACTGAATGCTTCTGTTATCCTAGCTTTATTTTCTTCTGTTACTAAACTCCTTAATTTCTGAATATATTCAGCCTTATTCTCAGAATCTTCTAATTTTTCTATTATATCCAATAATTCTCTTTTCTTACTATTAGTACTATTGATCATATTAATAGTTGGAATGTTACATTGACATTCACTATCATAATCACTAGAATAATCTGAATCTGAATCTGTTTCATAATTTGACTGTTCTTTATCTGAATCAAATAAAATAGCCAACAGTTTATTTCTTAATTCTACATCCTCTAATGCATTTATCTTAGTTTCTGTCTTACAGACATTTGTTGTATGACCGAACTTCTTACATTTGTAACATTGAATATTTTTGAAATCTTTTTTCTTTTTGGACCTATGCTTCTTATGTTCTTTTGAATAAACAGGTTGTTTGTCTTTGTTTTTATTATAATCATATGCCCTATTTCTGTGATAGTTTTTCTTTTTCCTATGTTCAGATTTATGTTTTCTATATTTTTTTATATTCTTTTATTTGAGAAGAAGGTGGTTTGAGTCCTGTTATACCAAATTGTTGGCAAAAGGATCCCATTTCTTTTCTTTCTGAACCATACTTATGTTGAATTTTTAAATCTTGACATAATGCTAAAGCTTCTTTCTTTACAAAAGCAAATATTTGACCAAAAGTTAAATCATTATAATTTATCTTTTCTGTTCCTAATGCTTTGCTTAAATTAGTTAATATCCTTTGTGAAAATAAATTTGGTAATCCTGTTATGAATTTTTCTTTCCAAAATGGTGCACTTGAATCTGATCTTCTAAAAACTTGAGTTAAAAATACGTCTTTGTACCATTTGAAATCAGTTAAAGTTGGGCATCTTAAATTTGTTAAACAAATTTTTGAACTTTCTAATGCTTCTGCTGGATTTCCTACAAAATACATTGATATAGTATATAATAAAAATGTGGAACCATCTGGCACCATAACAAATTGAATATTAGGTTCTTCACCTTGTGCTTCTTCTGTTTCATGATTTAAAACTGCTTGTTTTTGTTCTAGTTGGAGGTATTCATCCCACCAACCTTTTAATTGTCCTGTGAAGCCTGTCACTAATAACATTACTATTTGTTGTTCTGTTGAAGCCATGGAAGCTTTATAAGCTATCCTTGCCATTCCCATTTCTTGTAATAAATTTAAAATTTGGTATTCTGATAATCCATCAATATTCCATTGATATATTGATGCACCATCATAACTTTTGAATGAATGTAACTGTTCTTCATATTGAAGATCTGGTGGAGTTGGTTTTGAATAGTAGGGTTTTGTGTTACTATTTTTCCAATTATATTTTAATTTGTTAATTCTCATATCTGGCTTTTCTTGTATTGGTTCTTGAAAATGTTGTTCTATTGCATTTATTTGTTTTTCAAAATCAATTTCATTTTCTGAAAACTCATTTTCTGATTCTTCTTCTGAATAAGAACTACTTGAATCCTCTGTGTTTAATGGATTTGTTTCTGATATAACTCCTATTTGTTTTGTTGAACTACTACCTGGTTTATCATTTGGTCGTAAAGACAATGATTCTTCCATCTTTTTTGAAAAAGGGGATGCTTGAAAATGAGGCTTTGAAAATGGGTTTTGAAATAATTCTGTTTTACTATTTGCCTTATTATCTAATTTTGTTGAAATAAAATCAACCTGATTAGCCGCAGTATGCAATAATTGATTGGAATAATTATTCTGTTGATAAATCTTTTTAACATCTGCTATATTTACTGTATCTGTGTCATTTCCTGGTCTACCTGACTTGAATGGAGAAGCAATTATGGTAGTTTCTTCAGTAACAATATGAACTGATTGGAGTGGTGGATGAATAGAACTAACTACTGTATCATTTGGCAATTTCCATTTTTTATAAAGATTGGACTGTACATTTATGACTGGAATTTCTGTGAAATTATCTTTTTTGATTATTTGTTCTTTCTTTAAATAATATCCTAACCACATAAAAAACTTCATTTGCCTAATCTTTTTAGCTGTTAATTCATCATAGAATTCTTGTCTAATATGTTCTCTGGTTTCTAAATTTAATTTTTCAAACCATAATCTATTCTTAACATTTTCTTGACTATAGTAATCTTCATTTAAATATGCTTTATTTATTTTAAATTCACTAACATCATTCATCATATTAATTTCTGATTGTCTCATTTGACTATATGTTGGAGAACCTATTGATGAATTTGAATCTGGTGTAATTTCTGGTAATGGGGCAGAATATTTAACCCTTGTATCATTAAATTGATTTGGAATGTCCGATGTTGAATGTCTATGTCTATGAATTAGATTATTATCCATATTTGCATATCTGGGTGATTGTAAATTAAATCTACCAGACATAGATTTATTAAATTTTATTAATATTTTTCCATCATTTTGCTCTTCTATCTCAGAAGGCTCAGTTATTCTTATATTTCTTTGAATTCCTGTTGGTCTTTCTGCTAATATTTCTATTGGGATAGTTATTTCATTCCATTTTAATAATTTAGGTGTTTCTATTGAAATATTATTAGAATTTGTTGTAACATAAACTGACTCATCCTTTTCAGTTGGAATTAATTTTAATGCTGTTGGAATCATGGATTGCATAAGTTTAAAATAAACTCTATAAATTAATACAAAACGATTAAAAGGTTAGTGACAGGCTTCACAGGACAATTAAAAGGTTGGTGGGATGAATACCTCCAACTAGAACAAAAACAAGCAGTTTTAAATCATGAAACAGAAGAAGCACAAGGTGAAGAACCTAATATTCAATTTGTTATGGTGCCAGATGGTTCCACATTTTTATTATATACTATATCAATGTATTTTGTAGGAAATCCAGCAGAAGCATTAGAAAGTTCAAAAATTTGTTTAACAAATTTAAGATGCCCAACTTTAACTGATTTCAAATGGTACAAAGACGTATTTTTAACTCAAGTTTTTAGAAGATCAGATTCAAGTGCACCATTTTGGAAAGAAAAATTCATAACAGGATTACCAAATTTATTTTCACAAAGGATATTAACTAATTTAAGCAAAGCATTAGGAACAGAAAAGATAAATTATAATGATTTAACTTTTGGTCAAATATTTGCTTTTGTAAAGAAAGAAGCTTTAGCATTATGTCAAGATTTAAAAATTCAACATAAGTATGGTTCAGAAAGAAAAGAAATGGGATCCTTTTGCCAACAATTTGGTATAACAGGACTCAAACCACCTTCTTCTCAAATAAAAGAATATAAAAAATATAGAAAACATAAATCTGAACATAGGAAAAAGAAAAACTATCACAGAAATAGGGCATATGATTATAATAAAAACAAAGACAAACAACCTGTTTATTCAAAAGAACATAAGAAGCATAGGTCCAAAAAGAAAAAAGATTTCAAAAATATTCAATGTTACAAATGTAAGAAGTTCGGTCATACAGCAAATGTCTGTAAGACAGAAACTAAGATAAATGCATTAGAGGATGTAGAATTAAGAAATAAACTGTTGGCTATTTTATTTGATTCAGATAAAGAACAGTCAAATTATGAAACAGATTCAGATTCAGATTATTCTAGTGATTATGATAGTGAATGTCAATGTAACATTCCAACTATTAATATGATCAATAGTACTAATAGTAAGAAAAGAGAATTATTGGATACAATAGAAAAATTAGGAGATTCTGAGAATAAGGCTGAATATATTCAGAAATTAAGGAGTTTAGTAACAGAAGAAAATAAACCTAGGATAACAGAAGCATTCAGTTTAGGACAAACCATTAAAAAGTTTTCAGAATTAAATGAGCAAAAATCAATAATCACTTCAACAGATAATCAAGATTTAAGAAAAGAAATTTCTTTATTAAAAAATGAAATTAGACATATTAAGACAGAATTAAATGATTTAAAAGAAAAAGATTTAGAACTAGAACTAAAATTAATATCATTAGATACACCAAGTAGTTCTGGTATTGTTATTTCAAAAGATACTCCCAATGACCAACAATTTTTTGGTGTTATTAATAAAATTAATATGGAAAAATGGTATTCCTTAGTTACAATAGGAGTTCAAGACTTTAGCATTACTGTAGTAGCATTGATTGACAGTGGAGCAGATCAATCATGTATTAGGTCAGGATTAATTCCAAGTAAATATTTAGTAAAAACTAATGAACAATTAGCAGCAGCAAATGGTACTCCAATGATTATTAGGAAAAAATTATCAAATGGATACATAAGGAATAATGATTATTGTATTAAACATTCATTCTTAATATTAGAAAATGTATCATATGATGCAGTATTAGGAAACCCATTTTTATATCAAATAACCCCTTTTAAAAAGACTCAAAAAGGAATAAGTACCAATATATTAGGTAAAAAATTATTATTTTCTTTTATTAATCCACCTAGTCAAATTGAATTAAACCTATTACAGACCAATTCAATATATAAAAGGATATGTATGATAAATAGGAAACAAGCAGATATTTCATTTTTAAAAGAAGAATTAAGTTATACTAAAATTGAAGAACAATTAGAACATAAGAATGTAAAAGAAAAAAATAAAGGCATTTGAACAAATATTCCAAAGACAAATTTGTTCAAATCATCCCAATGCATTTTGGGATAGGAAGAAACACATAGTTTCATTACCATATGAAAAAGATTTTAATGAACAGAATATTCCAACCAAGGCAAGGCCTATTCAAATGAATGCAGAATTGTTAGAATTATGTAAACAAGAAATTCAAGATCATTTAAATAAAAGATTAATTAGAAAGAGTAAATCTCCTTGGAGTTGCTCAGCTTTTTATGTTAATAAAAATGCAGAAAAGGAACGAGGTGTTCCCAGATTAGTTATTAATTATAAACCTTTAAATAAAGTATTACAATGGATTAGATATCCAATTCCAAATAAAAGAGATCTGATTAATAGATTATCCAATGCAAAGGTATTTTCAAAATTTGATTTATAGTCAGGATATTGGCAAATTCAAATAGATGAAAAAGATAAGTACAAAACAGCATTTGTTGTTCCATTTGGTCAATACGAATGGAATGTTATGCCATTTGGATTAAAGAATGCTCCATCAGAATTTCAAAAAATAATGAATGACATTTTTAATCCTTATTCAACATTTGTAATCGTATACATTGATGATGTGCTAGTCTATTCCAATACAATAGATAATCATTTTAAACATTTATATATTTTGTTAAAAGTAATGACAACAAATGGTTTAGTAATATCTGAACCAAAGATGAAATTATTTCAAACAAAAATTAGATTTCTTGGATTCAACATACACTTAGGAACAATTAGACCTATTCAAAGGTCTATAGAATTTGCAGATAAATTTCTAGATGAAATAAAAGATAAAAATCAATTACAAAGATTTTTAGGTTGTGTTAATTATATATCAGATTTTTTCCCCAACATCAAGATTATATGTAAAAAATTATATGAAAGATTAAAAACAAATCCTCCTGTATGGACAGAGGAGCATACAAATTTAGTAAAAGATATTAAGATAAAAGCAAAACCATTACCATGTTTAGGTATTCCACATCCAAATGCATTCATGATAATAGAAATTGATGCATCAGATATAGGATATGGAGGAATATTAAAACAAAAACATTTAGAGAAAATATCCATAGTAAGATATTATTCAGGATTTTGGAATAAAACCCAGAAGAATTATTCAACAGTTAAAAAAGAAGTTTTGAGCACTGTTTTATGCATTTCCAAATTTCAAGATGATTTATATAACAAAAAGTTTTTATTAAATATTGATTGCAAATTCGCAAAGGATATTTTACAAAAAGATGTTAAAAATTTGGTTTCAAAACAGATTTTTGCCAGATGGCAAACCATTTTATCAGTTTTTTATTTTGATATTCAATACATCAAGGGAAAAGACAATTCAATTCCAGACTTCTTAACTCGTGAATTTCTTACAGGTCATCATGAGTGATTCCACATCTACTAGATCTTCCCAGTCAAAGACCAGCAAAGATTTTGTTAATTCTAGACCTCTTACTCCATCAGTTTCTCCAATGATTCCATTAGAAGGTTTTCCACCTTTAACTTATTCCACAATAGCCCAGACTCCACATTCCAGACTTGTCCAAACCCAGACTCCTACAGTATCTTCAAACTACACTCCATTAAAAAGAGCCCATACTCCAAATCCAAGTCCACAGGCCTCTTCCAGTACTACTAAACCCATTTCCACATATTTTGATAAGCCCAATCCTGAGCATATTATATTAACCCATTTCAATACAGAACCAGATATTCCTCAACGAAAGATATTTACATCCAATTTATTTCCTCCTTCATCTCTTTGGATGACAGCAAATAGAGACAAAACCCAGCAATACTATGAATTGATTTTGGTAGACACTCACTCCATTGACATTCAGCATGTTTACAATACACAAGATTCCTCCAGAATAGAATACTCCAAAATATATATTAAGCAAGTTCTTAGCCCTCAACAGATTTCCAATTCCAATATACCATTTTCCGTTGATTACTATCCCCCTGATTTCAATTATAATGATTATATTCAAGCCTGGTACAAAACATTCTATTTTAGATCTTTTGACCACTCATGGTTCATAAATTTTCATTCCACATTTAATAACCAAATACCAAATTGGTTCGGAGATTGGTGGGTCAAATTTGGCCCTTCTACTAATATTTATCCAGAGCCTATTTTAGAAGGATTCAACACATTCCAAAAATTTAGCCAACAAACACTTAGCCATTCCAAACCCCATGAAAGACCATTATTATTCCATGCTATATTCAGGGTACCCTGGATTTTTGCCTGGAGTTTTCAAATAAAACCATTTCATCCTTCTTTTCCATTTTCCTTAATCAGACAGTTCAAAGTCAAATGGTGGGCAAATTACAAACCTGAGTTCTGCTCCTCTAAAGCAGTAACTTATTATTTCCAGACCGGCCAAAAAATGAAGATTAATACAAAACCCATTATTCAGCAAACAATTCCATCCCCTATTGCAAAACCAAAGCCTATTGGGCCATCCACCCAATTTGTTCCACAACCAAGAAATATATATCCAGTACCCATTCAGCCTACTCTAATAACACAGATTCCAAGTCCAATCCCAGATGATGAATTACAAAAGACTCTTGAATATTACCAGGAGTTAGTCAGACAAAGGCATTAAGCAGGAACCAGAAGACCAATTATATCTTGAAGACAGTCAGGACCCCTATGAAATGTAGGGAATATTACCAGACGTAAGCAATGACGATTTCCAGAAAATAAATTCAACACAGATCAGACAGAGGATAGTGGTGGATCTCAGCTTCCACCTTTCAAGTCAAAAGCAGCCAAAATGGTGGATCCCAGCTTCCACCAAATTCAACTGATTTAGCAGAAGACAAGAGATAATGGTGGGGACCACATCCCACTACATGCAATCAGCCAACAACAAATCAAAATGGCAGGTCCCGCTCTCCACTCAGGACCAAAAAGGAAGGCCAGGATTCAACAATCAAGATTCAACAGCCAAGATGAATGGATTTCAAATTCGGATTTCAACAATTGTAATAGATTAGGAGCTTCAACTTCCTATAAGAAGCTCATTTCATTTCATTCAAAACCACGCTTGAATTATCGCACCTTCTAGTACACACTTGTACAACCTTCTCAATCTGAAGTGATCGTACACACATCATTTCTATACCCACTGTAAGCCTAATACATTCAGTTAAAAGAAATTATTCCAGCATTTGATTTATATCTATACAATCTTATTTTTTTACTTGCTATAATTATATTCAGTTAACCAGAACACTATTACGTTCTCACAGTAATACTGTTCAATCAGAATCTATCCCGGATCACTGTGATAGCTCTAATCGACCTCGACTAAGTCGATTAAATCTGAGAACTGAATATTTGAATTGTTTTAAATCTGATTTGAATTCTTCCTGTTGTTATCCTGTTGTTATTTCGTTATCCGCTCTTTTATTTTAATCGATCCTATAGAATGGTATCAGAGCCAAGTGCCTTAATTTTTTAATCCCCATCGAGTGTTAGATGTATTATACATTGATTTGTGAACTATACTTGCAGACTTGTGAGTCTATTCCAGTGCCTCTGTGCTTCTAAAGCTTTTAGTTCTTACCAGTAAATCGTTTTGGTTTAGCCCGTCAAGAGCTAAACTTATGCAATCCATGATTCCAACAGCATTAAAATTAATTCCAACTGAAAAGGATGAGTCAGTTTATGTTACAACAAATTCTAATAATATTTCAATATATATATATTTCAATTTTTATTAACTTCAAAGATTTAAATGGGAGGTTAATTATATTTTTTAAAACTTTGCTTTATAAACTTATTTTAAATCTCAACCCATAGATTAAGAGGGAGAAAAGTTGGTAACCTACAAGTTTGACCATCGAATTTTACATTTAACCATTTGTAAAATTCGCAATGGACCAGAGTGAGTATATTTTAACCATGTGTAAAATTCGCAATGCTCCATCTCAATCCATCTTATCGGAAAGATCCATTTTCGAGGTACAGGATCATTTTGCACTCCTAGATGCAACTAAAATGTGAGAAAAAAAGAATCCAAATTCGCACTTACATTTTGGTACCAACTTTTTTTCACATATATTTTTAATCCTACTCTACCAATATTACAAAAATAATCCTACACAGTTGCGGGTGTGAATCCTCAAAATAGACAGCAAATCCTCCATATTCTCTCTTTGTAGATGATCATAAACTCTCACTATATATCCGCAGCCTCCACCATACAGATGTGCGGCAACAGATGCTTTATAAGTCATAAGTCGCATATCACCTGCAATCATTCAAAGCACAATTGTATCGTTCATCAAGAATATTGCATTGACAACCATCAGCAATAACTATCAGATTATGTGTCCTTACCTTCTGCAATCTCTGTTTCAATCATCTTCCGACTGTAATGACGATTTCTCCACCATCTACATCGTAGCCGCCAATTGTGCTGCGATATGTGACCGCTGAATATAGCTGGAATCCGGGTTGTGGAGTTACTATTTTGCAAATCTTCACCTCCATCACTGCATGTGGAAAACTTATCTTCCTCGTTGCAGAAGAGGGTCAAAAAGCAAGAAGCAAACACCTCCCATGTGATGCACGGTGCAAACGTAGCATCCAAGTGCAACCCTATCATTTCCACCAACTTTTCCGTACTATATTGGCCTGAAATACGTAATAAAAAAGAAGCTAGTGAATATGCAGACAAAGTTCCAGTATTGGAGTCAATGGCATTTTCAAAGATAGGAAACATGGAGGTGCGACAATAATGGTATCAAAGAAGGGACAAATTAAGGAACAGATAGGGTGATAATATGTTGCGTGTCAGTCACTGGCTTGAGAAGAAAGATCGATAAAATCTACTAAGCGGATAATGTTATATTAACTGCCATGGCTACACAATCCTAGTCAAAGAACCACTGATAAAGTGAAAATGAAATTGCCAGGTACACAGTGTTGGTGATAGATGTACTTTAAAGGTAAAGGTTTTCCAGTTTGTCCTCTGACTTCCTCCCATCGAGATGATAATGAAGAAAGAGAGTTTTAAAGCTTTACTTGTGCATAATTCAAGTCAAGCTTGATCACCTAGGATTCTAGGTCATCAAACAAATTATCCAGTTATTACAATGATTTTAATCTGCAAAAATGTCATTGTCTAAGAATTTCATTCCACGAGCATTTATAAAGAAAAGGAAGAAATGGAATATCAGAAAGAATGACATTGAGAATTACATACCACTTAGATAGAAGTCAACAAGTTTTGCCACAGAACGATTACAGGTGGGATCCCTTCTCAAAATGTCTTCTGTAAGTTCAATAAGTTTGGAATTGTCGTTTTTGTTAAAGTGCTTCATCAAAGCAGCTTTCAATCTGCAATCAGTAGTAAAAAACATAACTGAGCAATTCAGTAAGAATAAAGAGACTCCAACTCTGATTCCGTCATTTGTGAAGGCTACAATCTTGTAAATCACAGCGCACTATATTGTCGCAATATATAGGAAAGTAAGAAATGATAAAAGACATGGCAACAATTAAAGTCTGTCGTAATGGGAAACAGGGAAACTCTATCAGGTATATAAGTACAAGATGCTGTCGCACTGAACTTAGAAAGAAACAAGATAATATTTTTACTGGGTATTAATTATCAATATCATGGAAAGCTGGATACAGCTTAGATTTCTTTTTTTGTCAATTAAATAGCATTACAATCTTTGTTGTCACAAATATTCAGCTGTGATCTAGTTCATTAATGTATCCTATTTACAGCAATGAGCTTCTGAATAACACGTTACTTCACCTCAACTGAAGCACTGTACAAGAATTGTGATTTAACTTTTCAACTTCATCCAGAGCCTCCTCAACTTTATCTCCGGCCAATAGAATCTGCACAAGGTTAAAGCAATTAGGTACCTCAAATTTGAACTTTATCTACTCCTAGCACAACCTCTAAATCGAACATAGCTTATCTTTAAGAATATTGTCTGAATCTCGAGAGAACTTCTTTCCAGTAAGAGGTGTTCAAGCCTACATACCCCACTTCCAACAGAAAACAATATGGAAAATTTTTTGGAAGGATTATAAGAGGCCAGGCAGCACACCATCTATTGGCCAATGTATGGGGTGTAAACTAAAGGAGAAATGTTGTACGACTATTAGAAACTTTTGATGTGCAATTTGTAAGAAAATCCGGTCAAACTAGTTACAATACCTGTATTAAAGGATGGAAGGCTCCAAATGCCGGCGACTCCATGTGAACAGCAGCTCGTAAGTGCGTTAGTGCCACGTTGTAGTGTTCGTTTAGAGAATTCCGATGCATAAAAATGAAATTCTCCATATCTTCAGTCGAATGAGGAAGTTGTAAAGGCAGGAGCCAGGGTGGAAGACCTTATGAATGCAGAAAATAAATTCATATGGACAGAGAAGTTAAGTTCCTGCATGAAGCTCCCAGGAAACAAATTTAAGCTTAAAAAGACCAAGTCAGAAAGTCACACACCATGAGTATAGAATATGGAAGTGCTTGGTATTTCTTCATTACGAATTTGAGAGGAAGTTCCTTCATCTCCTTGCCTTTCTGCAGAGATTGAGTCAAAATCTTCATTCACAAATCTGTACCCAGTCGTTTCTTTATGCACGTGATCATCCACATCCATATCCACGGGAACTGCTCTGGGTTCAGCAGCAGATATCATATTCTCCTTTTTGTTCCCAACAGAGGTACTTGAATCACATCTCAAGGGTGATTTTGACATCTGTGCTTGGAATGGAGTAAAAGACTTGATAGACTCTACTGACTGGATTCCATCTTCAGACACAAACGATGGCACAGGACTACCAGGCCTACTCATATCCCCCAGCTGCATCTCCTTTGGGAGACCAGAATACCATAAGCAAAAATATGTTAAGCCAACAAGCAAATTTGAGACTGAGTCACAATCAAAACCACGTTCCTGCATAAGACTAATGTAAATATGGTCAAAAGGTGGTACTCTCAACGAATGCGGGACAAAGTCGGACCAAGAATCATTAAAGGCGTACCCTAGAGCAGCATGCTCGGCATCCTTCAAGTCTCCTTGCTGAAGACAAAAAACTATAAGTTCACGTTGAGCAGCAAACCTTTCCTGTCCATGTTTTAAAGATTTTAGCATGGTTAATAAAATTAAAGTAGAGTCTATATACAAGAGACATTAACACAAGAATACTATGACATGCTATAATACACTACCGACTACCAAGTATCCCTTAAAGCAACTATAAAGTCTACTCCCTCTGTCACTCTATAACTGTCTTACTACAATACAAAAAAAAAGTCAGTTTTTTAAAGTAGTTGACATAGCATAAAAATGATATGTGAACTAAAAATTATTTCATCTTTATTATTTATATTAAAAATTGGATTTAAAACACTAATAAAGGGACACTAACAAAGGGACACCAAATAAGGCAAGTAAAACACTTATAAAGGGACGGAGAGAGAATAGATCTCCACACTGGTTGTTGGTTGTTTTCGAACAGTCAGATGCAGCTGTTCAACAATCCTACGCCTCTAACCTTTCTTAACCTCCCAACCAGACTTTTTATTATGTGTTTTAGTAATAAAGCATCCAACTGAAACATCATTTTAAAGAAACATGAATACCCTCCTCAGTATTATCTCAGATATTCAGCATGCAGTTTTCTACTCATACATTTTCCAGTCAGCTAATGAAATCTTTTCACATAGACAGCTTCAAAGTCGTTTAAACAAAAACGCAAGCTTTTCAGTGTTCTGTGTGATTTACCTTTACGGGATGGGATTTCATCGGTCCTATCTTCTTTATCCTCAGGTCATAAACATCCAGTAATTTTGAGGTCGTAATGCTGTCACCTTCTGCATAACGCAGAAGCTCCAAAACAGCCTGCATATACATGACATTCAATTCAATATAATAACATCATATTAAACCTACTGAATCATAATATGAAGAACTCCTACACTGTATTGCATTCACAACATTACCCAATATTTTCTTCGAATTTTGGTAATTGAAGTCTCGTTGGCACTCGCTCTTAGCAGAACACTTAAACAACCGCACGCGCCAGCCCAATCGCGTTGCCGGAGCAGCGTACTCAGAAGTAGCCGGAGTCTTCGGCGATGGGTGGACCGGAGGCTTTCCTCATCCGGGTGCGGGTCGGGTCGCCCCGTGCCCACTTTCATAGAATAACTGGGCTTCTGCGCGGCCAGTGCGGTTCCCTTTATACTCCTCGCTTTCTTCGGAGCTCTGATCGGAATGTCATCGTCGTCATCAAGAGGTTTGGGGAGCT
Source organism: Rubia yunnanensis (assembly GCA_037428765.1). Classification (NCBI taxonomy): domain Eukaryota; kingdom Viridiplantae; phylum Streptophyta; class Magnoliopsida; order Gentianales; family Rubiaceae; genus Rubia; species Rubia yunnanensis. The sequence goes on from CM075070.1 coordinate 9,800,412, forward strand.
TTTTACCTACTTGTTTGCCCTTTTCTGGAGCTTGTTCGGATGTGCTCTTCTTCCCCATTGCGTTTGAGGAATAGTTGGGGGTTTACACCGCCGGCTGACGGCGGCGCGACGGCGTGGATTTTAAAGTTCGCGCGGCAATTTCTGGAGTACTAAGCCCTGCTCAGAGTAATTTCAAACCCCTGGATTACGTATTTAAACACTCATGCTGTATCTCTGAATAGTTTTCTACTCCTGGCAGTTTTAGGCACAGGGAAGACGATATTTCCATAAGTTTATGGAAAATAGAGTTTAATTAAAATAATAAAAGGTAAAAGATTATAGTTGCAATATTAAAAATTTATTATGCAATGTGCAGTAGATATAAAATTTATAACCCAATTCATAGAACCCGCAAATTTTATTTTCATTTGTATAATTTACACTTTAAACATTAATATTTTCAATGTTTATGGAAAAAACGTCTTACAAGAAATGAACAATAGAAAAACTTTATGAGTCGTCTCACAACTCTCACCATAGCAAAAAAAAAAATTAATGAATCAAAGCAACGAGTCTCAATTTAGGGCCATCTCTCTAAGCCCTATGCAAACTCAATTCAGCCCACTTTCTATCCCTTACAGCCCAAGCTTACTAACAATCTTCGACTCCACTCTTCTAATGCTAATTTTTTTTTATAAATTCTGCTATCTGATATGCTGCTCCTCCTTTTCCCTCCATTCGCACTTTGTTTGTATCTGATAAATCAGCGTTGCTTCCCTCAACTCCTGCCATGAAAATACTCTTCGATTTCTCTCCAACCAAACATCATGATGTGCAGTAGTTATCATCCCCATCTTCCTCACATGCCTTCTTTTTGCAAGCATGAACCTGTATTTCTTAAAATGCCTTAAAGATGCACACTTTTTGAGTTGCAATCCTTCTAACACCGTCCCCATATATCTGCATTCAAAAAACAAGTGATGAGCAGACTCCTGTTTTTCACCACACAAACAACAGTCTGGTTTTGATCCTATGATTCTGAGTTACTGCAGCATATCCCTTGTTGCTAACTTTCCATGTAATAGCAGCCAAAGGAAAATTTTCTGTTTTGGTTGCACCTTTTTATGCCAAATTACAGCAACATCAACTTTGAATGTGTCTTCCCCCTTCATCTTATTATATACTGCACTGATTTTTTATTTTCCTTTATGATCAACACAGTTTCCCAACTCATTGGGCATTTTGTTTCTGAGACTGAGTAATACTTTCCATAGCCAGCTTTGTGAGTCATTCCTTTTGCACTCCTGAAAAATTTTCCCCTTCAAGTAGTAGGCATGCAGCCATTTTACCCACAATGTATCCTTCTTCTTCTCTATGTCCCACATATGCTGACAAAGTGCAGTTATATTCCATGTTGTAGGATCTCCAACCCCCATACCTCCATGCTTCTTCCCTCTGCAAATTGCACTCCAAGTAGCAGCATTAAACCCTTTTTCATCCTCCCCCCTGCCCCATAAAAAACAGGTACAAATTTTGACAATTTTGTTGTGCACACTTTCTGGAACCTTCATTATGCTACCCCAATATCTTGTGATACTCAGTTACACTGAGTTAATCAGCTGCAGTTTACCTGCATAAGAAAGGCTCTTTGATCCCCAGACTTTGACCCCGAGCCTAACTTTCTCAATCAACCCTTCACAGTCTGTCTTATCCCATTTTACAGTGGATAGAGGCATCCCAAAATATTTAATAGGGAACTCACCTTTTTCCACTTGTAAAATAGAGATCAACTCAGTTTGCTCAACTTCCTCCATTCTTGAAAACACAACTTTTGATTTGGCTTTATTTACCTCTAAGCCAGTCACCATCCTGAACTCTTCAAGTAGCACAAAAAAAAAAGTAAATCATCTGCAAACAACAAAGAGTGAACACCTGGTATTCTATAAGTTTCTTCTCAAAAGCCCTGTTAAGCAGCCTGGTCATATACTCCATACATACTACAAACAGCAATGGGGACATAGGATCTCCTTGTTTCACCCTTTTTTTGCAACAAAACTCTCTGTATATCTACCATTCAATGACAAACAGAAAGAAGAACTCCCTATACATCTTAATATCCAGTCAATCATCCTTCCAGGAAAGTTTAAAGCACCCTGCCAATCTTCCAAAAAATTCTAGTCAATACTGTCAAAGGCTTTGCTTAGATCTAATTGCATCACACAGCTTGGTCTCATGTTTCCTATTTTATATCTGTGAAACACTTCTTGTGCTAACAGAAGGTTATGAGCAACACGTCTACCTTTTATAAAAGCACTTTGGCTTGTACTTATTATCAGGTAGAACAATTCTCAATCTAGCACATGTGATTATAGTAATCAGCTTGTACACAGTGGAACAACATGCTATTGGCCTGAATTCTGAACATATCTTTGGCACTGCTACTTTTGGTATCAAGGCAATGACTGTGCTGCTGAACTCAGCTGGTATATCTCCCCCTTCAAAGAATTTTCTCACTGCCTTAATCACATCCATTCCAACTATATTCCAAGTTTCCTTAAAAAATTGGCTTGAGAAGCCATCTTTTCCTGGACTTTTTGATGAATGTATCCCTTTTAAAGCCTGCTTAACCTCTCATCACATACTGGTTGAATTAGCTTTGCTTGCTAATTCAAATTCAGTTTTCCACCATAGTCAGCAATACTCTTGTCTAGCTTCCTTCTTTTAAAGCTATCTCCCAATTGTTGTTTGAAGTGTCTCAACAATTCAGTCTCTATCTCCCCCTGATCTGTCAGTACCACATCTCCAACTTAAAGAGTGATAATACTGTTTTTGTTCTGTCTTGACTTCATGGCATCATAGAATACCTTTGTTGGCATGTTCCCATCACAAAGCCACTGCAGTTTTGACTTCTGTTGCAAGTATCTATATTCAGCTTCTTGTACTCTTTCCAATTCTTTTCTGGCTTTAACCTCTACTTCCTGATAAATCAATGATAATGGCTCTCCATTCAGTTTTTCAAGTGCTGCCTTCCATTCGTTTGATCTCAACTCCATTTTTTCTCCTAAAAAACCAAATTCCCTCTTGTTCAGGTTTGTGAGAGGTTTTTGCAAATCTCTTAACATAACTGCCAAATCAGCCAGAGAATCCACATTTCTACCACTCCAGTTCTGTTTCATTGTACCCTCAAATAAGGAAGATAATGAACACATATTTAAATACTTAAAGTTCTGAATTTTTTTAACTCCCATATCAAACCTGATTACAAGTGACAAGTGGCAAGTGGTCTGACATTGCCTCACTCTTAACTTCACAAACTACCTTCTCCAATTATTTTCTCCAGCAATGATTCACCATTCCTCTATCCAACCTAGTGATGACCCTTTCATCCACTACTCTTCTGTTTCTCCAAGTGTACATATTCCCAGTAGTTTTAATTTCCAGCAACTCCAAGTCTTCCACTATTCCTTGGAAATCTTGTGTTTCTTTCTCCTCAGCTAGGTGTCCTCCTACCCTATCATTGAATTCCATTGGAGAATTATACCCCCCTACAACCAACCATGGCTTTACTCTTCCATCACAACTCTTTAAGAACTGCCATAAAACTTCCCTTTTCTGCCCAGTGTTGAAGTCGTATACCACTGTACAAAAATAAACTCAGCTTGGAGACTTTAACGAATACCTCCAAATCCATCCATTGTTCCCCTTTACTCAGTACTTTAACCTCCAACATATCCGTTCTCCACATCGCCCAGATTCTACCTCTACTAGCCACTTCCACATTTGTTTCATACTCCCAACTTAACCCCAAACTTTTCCATACCTCTTTTTCTTTTTTAATTTTTGTCTCTAGTAATCCCAATAAACCAATATTATTCTGCAAGCAGAATTTCTTGATTTTCTGTGTTTACTAGGCTTATTCATGCCCCGTACATTCCATATCAACCAGTTACTTTCCATCAGGAGGCTTTTCGTCCAGCCTCCCATCTCCATTATCCCCTTTTCTCCCTTTTTTCAGGTTCCCAGTTACAGTTTTATATTTAGTTACAGCTACAACACCAGCATTTGATTCTATTACAAATTGCTTCCCAGAATCCTACTTCAACTCACTCCCAGAATCTTGCTTCAATTCACTCCCAGTATCCTGCTTCAACTCACTCCCACAATCCACATTTTGTTTCACTGGAATATAGACTTTCCCGTTCCTTTTTACCTTCTCCACTTCATTTTCAACTTTACCCCTACATTCACTTTTGCCATGCCCTAGCAAGTTACACTTCTTATGTTACAGTGGCTTCCTTTCATAGTAAACTCTCTGTTGCATAATGACCTTGTGCTCGTTCAGATACAACACCTTACCAGAGACATCTTCACCTATCTCCACTTCCACCTTTACCCTTGCATATGTCAATCTGTCTTTTTGCTGAGTAGCTTTATCAAGATAGATTGGTATACCAATGAGACTGACAATTTTACAAACCAGCCTTGGTTGCCTTTGAGCAATAGGAAGGTTCGGCAATTGAATCCACACAGGGATTTTAATAGGTTCAGAAAAATCAAAATCAGAAGACCATGCCGTAACAATAATGGGCTTCCCATCAAAGAATATTGTTTCAGCCTCTACCACCTCATTCTTAAAGTCCATACTCATCAGTTTTACCATGAACACATTCCTCTTTAACATCCTTACCCCATATTCTAAAAAAGAACCCTTCGTTTACCTTGACTGGGGGGTTTGCACCCAGAATTGTGCAAATAACTGAAGTGGTCCATTGCTGTGAGCTTTCTTCCACATCCTGCAGAGTTATTTCTCCCATCTTCAATCCTTCAATCCTTCTACTTCAATTGGCTCATAGAATTTGATCTCTGAACTATCCTCTTCGAATAGAGTATTCCATTTTAGCTCTTCACTTTTTTCTACTCGTTCTCTCCAAGAGAGCCTTTTACCTTCCTTCATCACCGAGCTAACTTCCTTCTCTGTTTTCATAGGCTTGTTCTTCACCGGAGGCAATTACCCTAGGAACTTCACATCCTCCGCTGCTCGTTTTGTTAAATTTTCCACCATTATCATTTATTTTGGAGTCGTGTTGTTCTCCCCGACCTCACTACTCAAAACCCCTTATAAACCCTCCTTAAATCCCACACCATCAATCTCCAATCTAGTTTCTTCCCCTGCATCTAGATTGGTCAACTGAACCACCATATTCCTTCCATGATTCTTCTCCCCGACCTACCCATGGGCGGTGATGTTCAAGAACACACCAGCTTGAAGAAGAAAAAATGAAGTGAAAAACACATAGTTCAAGGTGCATTTCGCTCGCAGTAGATGCCCTCGATTATACTGCATATGACTAGACAACAATTATTAATAATGGAGGTGAAAAATGGGACCTGATTGCAAATATAGGAAATAGGGTTGAAGAAAACGGGTCTAAAACTGGGTTATAAGAGAATTTGGGTCAAAAATTCAGATTACAACTCAATGCCCTATTTTTGGAAAGAAAATCCCCAAAATTAAGAAATTTAAATCCTTCTCAAACTCAATCCAATCGAATCGCATCTTCAAACTCAACAATTTTTTTTATCAAACATAGCAAAGCACCGAATCGAAGCAACAAGGATCGGTGTCGCTGGATCCGAATTTGCAAATCTGCAATTTTTTTGCATTTACGATATGAATTTTGCGATCAAATGATGAATTTCACAATGGAATGATGAACAAACACAGGTTTGGAAGCTTCTACAATCTGCGAAGATGAAATAATTGAGGTAATATGAAATTTACGGCTGAAAATCTTTGTTTTATGGTTGAAATCTCAATTTTATAAAATTTACGGTTGAAATCTAGGGTCTAAGGTGTTGATGTTATAAACTATGGAAAGCGAAGTAATTCAAGTCAATGAAATTGTTTTGGATAAAGGAGAAATCAACGAAGATGTTCAATCTAAAAATTCAACAAGCTTACATCCAGGTTTGGTTTTGATTGTGTATATAAAGTTAAACGCATTAATTAATGGCATGAACACGTGAAATAACGTTTTCATATTCTAAAATAATTTTTGGCAGATTTGGAATTAAGTCATATGCATATTGTGAAGAAAATTTAGGCATTTTTTAATTTGCTGAAACGTATGAAGTAATATGATTAACAATGGATGTACCTGCATGAACACATGAAGTAATATGATATTATTCCGCTGGATAATTCGCCAAGGTCTGAAATTTGGCTATATGAAATTTGTTGAGAAAATTTAGATGTTTTTAAATTTGTTGAAACGTATAAGGTAATATCTTGAAAACTGGATGTAACTGCATGAACACATGAAGTAACATGATATTATTCTGCTGGCTAATTCGCTAAGATCTGAAATTTGGTTATATGCAATTTGTTGAGAAAATTTAGGTATTTTTAAATTTGCTAAAACGTATAAGTTAATATGATGAACACCGGATGTAACTGCATGAACAAATGAAGTAACGCGATATTATTCTGCTAGATAATTCTCCAAGGTCTAAAATTTGGCTATATGCAATTTGTTGAGAAAATTTAGCTGTTTTTTAATTTACTAAAACATATAAGGTAATATGATAAATACTGTATGTAATTGCATTAGCACATGAATTAACATGACATTATTCTGCTGGATAATTCGTCAAGGTTTAACATTTGGCTATATGAATTTGGTTGAGAAAATTTAAATGTTTTTAAATTTGCTTAAATGTATAAGGTAATATGAGGAACACTGGATATAACTGCATGAACACATAAAGTAGCGTGATATTATTCTGTTGGCTAATTTGCTAAGGTCTTACATTTTTCTATATGCAATTTGTTGAGAAAATTTAGGTATTTATAAACTTGCTGAAAAGTATAAGGTAATATGATGAACATTGGATGTAACTGCATAAACACATGAGCTAACGTGATATTATTCAGCTAGACAATTCTCCAGGGTCTGAAATTTGGCTACATGCAATTTGTTGAAAAGATTCGGGTGTTTTTTAATTTGCTGAAACGTATGAAGTAATATGATGAACACTGGATGTAACTGCATGAACACATGAAGTAACGTGATGTTGTTCTGATGGATAATTCCCCAAGGTCTAAAATTTGGCTATATCCAAGTTATTGGGAAAATTTTGGTCTTTTTAAATTTGCTGAAACGTATGAAGTAAGATGATGAACACTGGATGTAACTGGATGAACACATAAAGTAACGTGATATTACTCTGCTGGATAATTCACCAAGGTCTGAAATTTGGCTATATGCAATTTGTTGAAAAATTTTAGGTGTTTTTTAATTTGCTGAAACGTACGAAGTAATATGATGAACACTGGATGTAACTGCATGAACACTGGATGTAACGTGATATTATTCTGCTAGATAATTTGCCAAGGTCTAAAATTTGGCTATATATGTGCAATTTGTTGAGAAAATTTAGATGTTTTTATATTTGCAGAAACATGTATGAAGTAACATGTTAAATAAACAATGTAACTGCATGAATACAAGAAGTGACATGATCATACTTTGCTAGATGATTCGTCAATGTCTGGAATTCAATTACGTGCATTTTGTTAAGAATATTTTGATGTTTTAAAATTTGCTGAAGCGTATGAAATAATATGTTAAATACACAATGTAACTGCATGAATACACGATGTAACACGATCTTCTTTTTCTAGGTGAGTCGTGAAGATCTGGAATTTGATTTGATGAATTTTGTTCAAAATAATATGGAATCTTAAAATTTTCTGAAATGTATGAAATAATATGTTAAATACATGATCTAACCGCATGCACGCATTAAGTAATTTGTATAAAACTTGCTAGGAAATTCATCAAGAACTATCGCATTTCATTAGATGAATGTTATTATGAAAATTTTGAAGTAACTTGTTTTATACACGATGTAAAGCGTTAAACATATGAAGAGATGTGTGTACATGTTAATCAATACTAAATAACTGGTTAGGATAGCCAAACTAAACCCACACATACATGAGCTAATTATATAAATAGTTGATCTAATGAGTTAAGTATGTATTATTGGTTGTAGTTTATAAATGATACATACTTGCATGAACATATTTTGACACCAATTTGATCGACTTGTCCAAAGTCAATGTCACAGATGGCTTCACAACTTTGAGAGCAAAAACACTATCAAAATTTCATGATTTACACTTAAAAGTGAAGGAAATACTTGCCTCAAAAACTACAAAGGAGCATGGAAATTCAAACACTAGTGTGGCGGAATCTTCCATCACTAAACCACCAATAATCCAAGATCCATCGTCTCCCACAAAGACAAAAGGAAGAAGAAAGAGAATTGAAGGAGGGAAGCAAAGAAAGAAGTCAAAGACAAAAGAGTTTGTTACAAAGACACCGAAGCAACAAGTGGTCTAGACCTATGAGATTCGATTTTACATTGTAATTATTTTAGTATTTTATACCTTTTACTTAAGTTGTGAAACTAATCATTTAAATTGCGTTTCGAATGCATCAAACAACTGGACTAATGACTGCGGATCACCTTTACTTGTTTTTTCCACTTTTTATAGCTTTAATCGATGATTAGCGGTTACGGCGTGGTCATTTTGCCATCTCCTCACCGTCTTGTCAATTTTTTCCATTATTCGTAGGTCCTCTCTTCTTCTCTGGTGCCCTAGCCTCGAAATCCAACACTGGCGAGCCGCAAGATAATTTCACGGTAATTTACTTCTTCGTTGTTGCTTGAATTACACTTTGTGTTGTTTTTTTATATTGTTTTTTTACATTTTTTGAGTTTGATTTACTTCAGTGAACTAGTCTAATATCTTGTCAGCTCCTGGATTATATTGGAAGTTCGGCTGTCTTTCATCCAGGTGTATTCATGATGCTCAGGGAAATGTCAAAAAGCATACATCTCCACCGGCTTCCTAGCTTGGACATGTCAGCTTACCAATTTTCTGTGTAATTTTCAAGTGTTGCATGACGCCACCAACTGCTTTCGTATTTGGCTGACCTTTCTGTATAATTTTGGAGGGATTTATTCTACACACCTGCTTTTGGCACTCCCAATTTTGATAAGATGAATGGCAATAGAAGAGTACGTCTCAGGAAAGGCGGTCATTTCATAATTTTATGGACAGTCCTCAGGGGCATTTGCCTTAAATGTTATGATTTTTTTATAAAATTTAAATATTGCATTTTATAAGTTAAAACAAGTAAAAATATGTATTTGAAGGTGAAAATATAAAAATATATTATACAAAAAAATAATTTTAAAAATTTTAAATTTTGTATGTAATTTAAGAAATGCAGTGTATAAAGTAAGAAATAAGTGGTCTGTCCATAAGCTTATGGACAGACCGCCTGTCCGGAGACCCACTCGCAATAGAATATGCAAGCAGGGAACTAATTGACCTTTGCACTCTGTTTGCTATTTGAACCACAGAGTAAATGGTTTTCTGATCTCCACCTCAAGAACCAAAGAAAAGGAAATTGCAGTGTACGCTACTATATCAGTATAAAGAGAGCTAACAGAGGTCCTTTTGATTATTAATACAGATTCCGTGGGATAACAATGATGAGATGATAGCTGTTTGGAGAGATGGCAGGACAGGTTTTCAGTCCAAGTTTATAAAAGTTTATTTTAATGCCTGTTGAAATCAACATGTTTGATAAGTTTAAGATAATAAATCAACCTGTTTAATGAATTGTATCCAAGGAAAACCTGGTGGAATTGTATTCATTAAATCAACAGGTTTAATTAGTTTGATCAAACCTGTTAGTTCGGTGCTAGTTTCTTTGTATTTGTGGCTGTGGATGAAGGTGTGATCAATAATCCTCCAACTTTAACAAATATTCAAGAAATTGGTTACATAAGTTTTTATATGGTTAGTTTGACTGTTTACTGTATTAGTTATTTATTTATAGTATATTATTTTTGTTATGTCATATAAGTGTTGCTAATGTTGTGAATAATGCAAAATTTAAAAAAATTATTTATTATTATACTTTATTTATATGTATAGCTTGTCTGGGTATATAACTCATTCGTTATATGCATATGAAACGGAGACTGTAAAAGGAAGCTATTGTAGTTGAAACTGGTAATTTTATTATTTTTTATTATTTTTTGTTGTACTTTTTGTATAATTGTCTTAGTTATTTTATGTGTTGCTTTCTTATGTTATAAAGTTGTTGAAAATGAGACTAATGCGGCCAAGTTATAACTTGTGATATGTATGGGGCTGAGGGATTGCGCAATTCACAAGCAAGTGAAGTTGTTACTGAACAAACTGAGATTCAGCCGGATGCTTATGATGATTCACAAGAGTTTTCGAATGACAAATTATTTGCTACGATTGATGAATGTGCCAATAATTTGGGGAGGAGGCTACATAACCAAACTCTTATGAGTTTTAACTTGTTAAATGAAGATGAATTGACTGGAAATCTAGGAGCGTCCACAATTGCGCAACCTCCCAAAAAAGGAAATTAAGTTGTTTTCAAGAGTTTATTGAAATAAAAAAAAGTAGATTGTGTTTGTGGTGTAATTTGAACATTTTCTTGGTGGTATTTGAATGATGGATGATTTAATTTATGTGTAATTTTGAATGTTGAATTTGCTAGGTTGTTGAATTTGTTTCGTTGTAATTGGATTAAAATGTGTAGTTTTTTATAATGATTTCTGTATTAACTCAGTGATGAAGTTTATCTGTTTAGTTCGATTGATTTAAAGTTTAGCTTGTTGTTAAAGTTTAACAGTTTGTATTTAACAGTTTGTTTAGCATTGCTATTTTTGGTGTTTAAATTTTGCTAATTATATTTCATGTATAATTTTTTTAAGTTCACTAATTAAGTTGCAGTTTTGTGTTAAATTTATGGTTGTGATTTGTTTGATAGTTTAACACTTTAGTTCGGCTATTTAGTTATATAGTTTTAACATTATCAAATTTTATAGCCATGTGATGGGGTTTAGTTTGCGATCCTCTTATTTTATTTATTTTTAATGTAACATTAGTTAATGTATATTTACATTTAGTTTGGTTATTAGAGTCATTATTTTGAATACACTGGTTGATAGATTTTATTAGTTGAACATTGTTTTATTTAAACCAAGGGTTTTAGAGCAGAGCGGGGGAAAGAAAAACAGAGCAGAGCGGTGAAGGATTGGAGCAGAGGATAGGCAGACGATAGAAGAAAAAGAGCGGCGGATGATCGGAGCGGCGGAAGATTCGAACACGGCGGAGGATTGGAGCGGAGGAGAGGCGGATGATTAGAGCAGAGGACGATCGAAGCGGGTGAAAATTTGGAATGAAAAAACTAAATGAATTAATAACTAACCTTATATACTATTGCAACTAAATTCCTATAACTATTAAAATTTCAGAGTGGTCTCACCATAAGCTTGGGTGAGATGATCTCACCCAAGTCTTTGTATTATCACAAACTCTTACTTTAGGCTGGGGATTATTGTGCAATTACAAGAAATTTCATTTGGGATGATTTTTTTAAAAAAAATATTCTGAAAAATTCAAGGACCTATTGTGCAATTATTGAAATACTATATATATCACAAAAATATCATTATTTTCATTTTTATTTCCTCCTTCTCCGATTGGAACCGCTAAAAACTTCCTACAGTCGAATTTCCACCAAAATTTGCTCGATTTTCCGCCGCTCCACCTGATTTCCACCGCCTCCGTCAAATTCGCCTCTTGAACAATTGAATTTCACCTGAATCTCGCAGTAGCGTTGCGACTAAACCTCACCGTCAGAGCTAGGGTTTTAGCACCGGCGAGAGGCGCTGCTGTGTGAAGTCCTCTCAAAGCTTCAAATCGAAGTAGCTCCGGTGATTCAGATCGAGATTGTAGAGCAGTGGAAGAAGAACACGATTGCGATGACCTTTCTGACGAAAAGCTTTCTGATGCAATTGCGACAGCTATTGCAAAGAGCTTTCTGACGATTGCGATGAGGTACAACACAATGAGGAGAAGAACACGACGAGCAGCCCAGAAGTCTTCCATCGAGCAGCAGCAGAGCTTTCGCGGCGCAGGGAAGTGGAAGAAGAGGCGACGAGCAACGGAGTATCTGTTGGGATCCATGCGCCCGACTGTGGAAGATGACGTGCATGCCAACATGCGCAAGGTTACTGACCGCCTGTTTTCATGCGGACGTCAGCAGCAGGCAGTGATGGAAAGCGACAGTGGAAGGCGGACGACTGAGCTTCTAATCATGAGAGATGATGTTCAATTTTTTGTTTAATTTTTTCGGAGACTTGCTAAGGTTTAATATTTATTTGGCTGAGCTTATTATCAAGAAATATTGTTTGATCTAGTGGTTAGTACTCTGGTTATTGAGGTTGTAGGTTAGGGGTTCGAGTCTCATATGTGACCTTATTTTTGAAGAATTTATGTTCTTGATGTACATGCTTGTAAATGCCGAGGTTTAATATTATTTGACTGATTATATGATCAATTGGAGTCTTTAGTGCAGTGGTTATTTCCATAGATTTTTAAAACTTGAGTTCAAAACTCATCAGGACCGGTTTTTTGAAGAACTTTTATTCTTGAGGTACTGTAACTTTTTGTTGATGTTTGCAGCTTTTTTTTTCTTGAGTTAATATTTTCATTATTTGGGTGAGATTTAATTAATATGAGTTGAGGTATTGTAGTTTTTTTGGTGATATGGATTGATATTTGTAGTTTTTATAAGGGTAATAAGCAAATGTAACCCTATATGTTGAGGAAAGTGCAGATATAATGCTCAATTGTTTTTTAATGCAAATACAACCCTGACTATTGAATGAAAGTGCAAATATAACCCTCTAACCATGATTCCGGCATTGACTAACAAATTCCGGCCACTGACTCACTTCCAAACACTAAAATACCCTTATGACCCAAGCCTTAAACTGGAATTGGAAGGACAATTAAGCCCTTATTAATGCCAAAAAAACTAAAATCAAGTTCATGATCCTGGGGATCATCACCGCCATCGCCAAGCCACCACCACCATCCGCTAGGCCACCAACCCTAAATCGATTTTAGGGTAGGTGGCTTCGCCGGTGGCATTGTGGATTCAACAAAGAAAAGGGTCAAGAAAAGACGAGAAAAGAGTATGAGAAAAGACGGTGGCGGGGAGCAGTAGCAGCGGGTGGTGACCATCAGCGCCATCCGCCAGGCCACCAACCCTAAAATCGATGAATCGATGAAACAGATTGGGTAAGAAGAGAAAGATGAAGAGGGGAAGGAGAAGAGAAACGGTGGAGAGAAAGAAAAGGGTCTGAGAAAAGACGAGAAGAAGAGAGAAACGAAGAAGAGGGCTTTCGGGATAGGAATGTAATTTCAGTGTTTTTTCAATTTTTTATTTTTTACATAGGGGAAAAATAGTCTTTTCACCGTATTCCAGCCTCCAGCTGCCTAAAAAGGTTATATTTGCACATAACCTGAATAGATAGGGTTATATTTGCACTTTCAATTAGCGCAGGGTTATATCTGCACTTTTGTCAATTATATAGGGTTATATCCGCACTTTTCTCTTTTTAAATTTTTTTTCTCATGTTGATGTTTTTTTTTCAATTTCCGGCTGAGATTTTGGTAAAGGAGTTGATGTTTGTAGTGTATTTTTTCTTATGTTGAGGTTTTTCATTTTCCGGATGAGGTTCGGGTGTTAGGAGTTGATGTTTGTAAAAAAACAAAATTGAAAAAATCGTTGATGTTTTATGATTTTGAGAGTGAATAATTTATACTCTTGAGGTACCGTAGCTCTTTTGTTGATGTTTTAAGTTTTTTTTCTCTCATGTTGATATTTTTCATTTTCTATATGAGTTTTAGGTGATAGGGTTGATGTTTTCAGCTTTTTTGATGACATGGTTGATTTTTTGTAGTATTTTTTTCCTTATGTTGGCATTTTATATTTTTTTTAGTGCTTCAAATGTAGGTTGTAGGTGCTTATTTTATAACTTGTGTGTGTTATAAAATTAAATTGGTGCTTAGAGTACAGCTTGCAAGTGCTTCAACTGTTGTTTGTAAGTGCTATTAGAAGTTGATGTTTGTAGCTTTTTTTATGATATGGTTGATTTTTTGTAGTGATTTTTTGTAGTGTTTTTTTCCTTACGCTGAAGTTTTTCATTTTTTGTTAGTGCTTCAAATGTAGGTTGTAAGTGCTTAGTTTGTAACTTGTGTGTGTTATGAAAACAAATTGTTGCTTAGTGTACAACTTGTAAATGCTTCAATCGTTGCTTGTAAGTGCTTCAATCTTTGCTTGGGTGATATAGGTTGATGTTTTGTAGTTTTTTTAAATGACAATTTAGCTTTGTTGATGTTTTTTTAATTTCCATTTGATTTTTTGTTAGTTGTAGCCGATTTTTTTCAACTTTTTGTTGAATTTTATTTGAATTTTTATATGCTTTTTTGCTGCTTTATTTGACTTTTTAAATATTTTTTACTGCATTTTTTAAGTTCACGTTTTATGATTTTTCATTGATGTTCTGCTATTTTTTGTTGTTGTTGCTGCTATTTTTTTGCTGCAGTTTTTAATTGATTTTTTGCATTTAAAAAAATATTTTTTTAATTTTTTTTGCTGATTGCAGGTGGCGGGAAAATGATGGAAAAAAATTGGACGAATAGAAAGTTATTAGCGATAGGTCCATGTAAAATAATTAGAGATAGGTCCCTGTAAAATTATTATAGATAGGTCCCTGGAGCTTAAATGTTATTATAATTGTACAAAGACACATGGCTAAAGTTTAGGCTGTCTCCATGGGACCATCCCTTATATTATTGAGAAAAATCTAATAAACCAAATTGAATTTTGAGTTCGATTTTTGGGGTTGAAACTGAACAAATTGAATAAATCGAATTACCTGAATTTATAGTGGGAAAAATCACATATATCAAATTTTATAATTTTTCCCGTGAAGTGCATAAATAACCCAATTAAATTTTATAAGTTCATGTATGACCTTGTAAAATCTGAAAGTGCTAAGCTAACCCTAAGATTTTGAGCAATGGTGCAGATATACCCAAATTGCACTATTCCGGCGTTGACTAAAGGAATTTAGGCTTTAACCTAATTTGAAAAGATAAAAATATCCCTAAACTTAAAACTTAAAATTTAATGACCATTATACCCCTAGGCTTCTTCCTCATGATCTTTAAACCGGCCGCCACTCCACCGCCAGTTGGGTTACATCAGCATTTTTTATTTAAAAGACAGAGTTAGATTAGCACTTTAGTAAAAAATATCGGGTTAAATCAGCACTTATGTAAAAAAGATTGAGTCATATCTCTTAGATCGCCCCAGATTATTTTTATTTGAATGGTCTTTGTAATATTTGAGATGACCTTGCATAAAGGATTTCGCATAAGATAAGTGTACCTTCACAAAAACAAATTGGGAAAGTTTAGAGATAGGATATTTTGTTGTAGTGTTGAAGGCCAAAAGGGGGGAAAATAAAATATAGACGTGAAAGCACCACGAGTTGAAACAAGATTTACTTGTGAAGATAAAAATGAAAATCAATATTCAAGGGAGGGAAGATTTCGCGTGGATAATTTTGTGGAGGGTCACAACCAATACCTTTCAAGTCCACATAGAACATTTATACAACCCTCACTAGGATATAAGCTCAATTGTGGCAATGCAAATTGAAATGTCAAGTGGTGTTGAAATTCGACCAAAGGCTTCTTATGATCTTATGGCTAAGAAGGTTGTCAAGCGAAATCAATTAGGTTTCATTCCAAACGACAATTTAAATTAATTGCGGTCTAAAAGAACAAGAGACACTCAAGTTGAGGATACATGAGGAGTTTTGGAATATACACATAGAATTCAATTTGAGAATCCCAACTTTTTTTGATGCAATTCAAGTTGATGAAGATGATTTAACAGCCCATATTTTTGGATGTATTTAAATATGAGAACTAATTAATCGGATTTTGGTGATGTTTTTTGTTTTGACACAACTTACCGGAAGAAAAAATAATGAAGGTAGACTGGTTGTTGGTATTAATCATCATAAACTGACAATTATTTTTGTGTTACCCTTTTTTATGATGAGACATCTTTTGCTTTTGAGGAGTCAGATACTTTTGCTAGATACATGTGGGGGTAAAAGACAACTATTCTTGCAGACTAGGATGTACAAATGGCAAAAGCTTTATCATTAAGATGACTTGAAACAAATTAACTCTTGTATATTTAGCATATACATCAAAATGTCGCCCATGTGTTTAAGAAGTGTTTTCTATGAGTTTAGAGATTTTTTACAAAGATTTTAGCTCGTGCATATAGATTTTGAAGAAGAGGGGAATTTTGTAAATGAATGGTATAAGATGTTGAAGAATTATGAACTTGAAGATTATGGTTGGTGACGGGCATGTTTGGGATAAGGAAAAAATGGACTTTGGTATATTGACGACAATTGTAGTGTGCATAAAAGACGACAACTCAGAGAAATGAGAGTATGAATAGCATCGTAAAGTGGTATGCCACATATCAGCACAATTTTTATATTTTTGAAATCATTTTGAAATACTACTTGAAGATCGTAGATATAAAGAGTTAAAGGCCAATTTCAAGATGAAAACAAGTCTTCTATCACTACCTTTTTCCAACATATTTTCTAAAACATGCAACTCATGTTTATACTCTGGAGGTTTTCGAGTACCTTAAAAAAGAGTGGTATAAGTCTCATAATTATAGTTTCATTATCATTGAGGAGATTGGGTCTGTTACAAAGTATAAGATTACCCTGCACAAGAAAAGCTTTCATCATGCGGTAACATATGATTCATCATCTGGGCAAATTGAATGTAATTGTAAAAGAATATGATTTTGCTAGAAATTATGTTCTTATGCTTTGAAAGCTATTTCATTAAAACATATTAAGGAGATTCCAACCCAATTATATTAAAAACAATGGACACGAAGTAAAATGTGATTTTTTTAGGTGGTGAAACTTTTGCAACCAGCCAACCACCACAAGAAAGGACTTCAACTAGTGATAGAAAGTACTCTCTCTCCCTATCCCAGCCCTTTCTGCAGAGAGAAAGGGTTGGGCTTTATTTAAAGTCAGGAAAGTGTCTAATTCACCCCATCTTCAACCTCTAGCCTCTGTTCAACCCAGCATCACCAACACTTGCCTTCTTCAACCTAGAACCACCAACACTGACCTTCTTCCACCTATCCGCCACCACCATTTTCTTCGACCCACCCTCCTGGTGCGAGCACGAGCAGAAGAACCACTTCCAGATCAAGGTCGAAGTTGGAGAATATGAATTTACAGAGCTTTTGGTAATTCCTCACCTCAACCGCCTCACCTTCGCATCGCCTCTCCTCCTCTACCTCTCCACTGTGTCGCTTCTCATCCTCTGCCTCTCCTCTCATCTGCGCCGCATCTCCTACCCTAAGGGTCATCAGACCTGGTTTCAGGTTCATGGGTCAAAGGACCCGGCCGCCGACCCTGTTCCAAAATGAAACTCTTTTTGACCCAGTTTTACCTTTTGCTCCGCCAGAGTTGCTTCAGAGGGCGAAGATGGTGGCGTCAATGGTGGTGGATCTGGTAGAAGCCAAATGCGATGGGAGGCATAGGGGCGATGGAAGAGCTGGATGCGAGGGGAGGCAGAGGCAAGGGAAATAGGCTGAGAAGGGCTGGAGTAGGGGCGGGGGAGTGGCGATGGCGGAAGAGGCAGAGCTAAAAAGTGGTGGCGGAGGCAAGGGTTTGGAATATGAGAAATTAGGGTTGAGGAGGAGAGGTGTTTGTGGGCTTGTGTAAAGTTTTTAATTTGTAAGGGCAACTGTGCCTTATGAGATGTGAAATTTTACTTAAAAGGGAAAGTGTGCAGAATTGCCCGAGACAACCCAAAAAGAAAAGTGTATAGAGTTGGCTGAGGCAGAGGGAGTAAAGAAATTTTATTGTAGTGTGATATGAAAAAAAGAAGAAGAATATACTCACTCTAGTCCTCTAATATTGGCTCCCTTTCTTCTTTTTTTTTTGGATGATTTGTTTATATTGACTCATTCCTTTTTTTTACAAATACTAGATTGTTTTCATCCACTCAATTTACTTTTTGCTCTCTAAATACAATCTCCACCACTAATTCTACCTTTCCTTAAAGAGTGGGTCTCCTGCAGGCGACCTGTCCATAAGCTTTTGGACATGCCACTTATTTCTTACATTATACGTTGCATTTCTTAAATTACATACAAAATTTAAAATTTTTGAAAATATTTTTTATATCATATATTTTTATATTTTCACCTTCAAATATATATTATTACTTATTTTAACTTATAAAATGTAATATTTAAATTTTATAAAAAATTACAACATTTAAGGCAAATACCCCTAAAGTCTATCAATAAACTTATGAAAACACTGTCTTTCCTGATACTTTCCCTCCTTAAATATTGTGTCATTTTACAATAGACCAATATACTCCAGTACAAAGAGTGGTGGCGCCAGTACACTCTGCTGCCACATAAATTGACTGAATTTTATTTCCATTTGTGTGACACCAAAGTAGCCACGACAATGGTCAGAAGGCCCGACAATGCTCAGAGGGCACAGAAATGGATTGAAGGCACAGAAGTGGATTGCCACATTAAGTAGTAGTAGTTACTACTCTATGCTCCACTAATTATGGTCTCTTTAAACGAGCACTTAATTTTTAAAAAAGAGAAAAAGGTGGTGGAGGTTTAATTAAAAGTGTAAAATGTAAAATGTATGGATGAAAATAACCTAGAATTTGCTAAAAAGGGAAGGAGACAAAATAAAAAAACCACCCACTTATGAAAAGATGGTCATAATTAGTAGACCAGAGGGAGTACTAGCTTTTCAAAATTAAAATGTTTAATGTATGTCTCCAATTATTATCATTGATTAGACATGCACTCTACCACATCCACTTAAAATCACGCATGAGATTTGTATCTCTCCAATTATCATCATGGGTTAGATATGCACTCTTATGGTGTGGAACCAAAATTTTTAGCAACTTCATTCGTCACTGAATAAATTTCACATTCTTTTATTTTAATCGATTCCTGATTAAATTGCAAAGTATATGAAATCGTCAAATTCAGCCACTTTGATTGAGTATAAAAAGACCAAAATGCTCCCAGACCCTCACATATTTACAATCATTAAGGTTGATTATTTAATAAAGTAGGCCAACCATTTTACATGCGTCATTCATTTGGTGGTAGGTGTAGAAATCAAATTTAAAATTTCCAAACGCCTGCCCGAGCTCACATGTGGCACAGTTACTCTCCCAACGCTCAAATATTGCTCTCCCAACGCTCTCATTTGGCTTCTCGAACAATCTCTTCAACGGTCTATTATCTGCTCATTTCTCTCATTTCTAACTCAAAACTCACAGCCTCTCCTCTCTTCTCTCTCAACTCTGAAAACCCTAGTCGCATCTACTTTTTTCGGCTTTGTTCTTTGCTGGAAACCTGTGTTTTCTGTGTTGCTTTCATTGAACTGATATGCTTTTATCACAGATTTTTGGTTCCAATCTAGGGTTTTTTATGATTTGGTAGGGGATTTTGAAAACGAAATCGATTTCTTATCTTTTTTTATGTTAATCACAGCTTTATAAGGCTCAATTAGGGTTTTGTTGGGTGATTTACGGATTCTTGAACAAGAGTTGTTGTTTTATGTGGTCTGGGTTCTGAATCTTTGTTTTCCTTGTGTTGGATCTGTGAGATTAGCCATTGTTCTTCGATTTCCTTGTTTAAAACTGAATGCATGTGGCACTTTTTTTTATTCTTATGGCTATTTTATAAGTCACTGATGTTGGGTTTGTGATTATTGCTGTTGATGTTCATTATTTTTGGCTGATCTGTTATTTGGTATGCATGGTCTTGCTGTTTTGCCTCGATTTTAATTATATTCTGTGTTTATTTAGCCTCGATTAGGGTTTCACCTGTTCAATTTGGGAATTTTTAAAGATAAATGTTTTTTGGGGGCTAAGGTTTGGGTTCTACTGCGCGACTGTGATAAACTGCTTGCATGTGCTGATTTTCTAATTTATTCAGTCATTTAAGTAAAGATTGATGTTAGGGTTCTTGTCGTTTTGCCCGATCTGTTACTTGTTGTCCATGTTCTTGCGGTTTTGATGTTAGGGTTTGACTTGACTTCAATTGTGGGAACTGTTGGACATGAACATTATTCACTTTGACTAGGGTTTGGGTTCATGCTCTGTGGTTATGATTAAATGCATATGATACTATAATAGGGGCTGTCATGTTTGTGTGTTGATTATCATTTCAGATTTTTCCTTTGTGGATTATAATATTATCATTTGTGTGTTGAATATACTCGGTGCTCTTTGTGTGTAGATTATCCACTGGTGTTGTGTTTACATTGAATATATTTTTTCTGGTTTGTGTCATTATTATACTATGTCATGTCTGTGTGTTCCTTATCCCCTGGTGTTGTGTCTGTGTATTGATTATCCTGAGGTGTTGTGTCCGTGTTGATATCCTTTTCTTTTCGTGAAACATGGATCATAGGGATAGGGTCATGGCTGGGCAGGATAAATCTGCTCCTTGCAAACCCTTCAAAGTCTCCCAGTATGAGTCTCAATTTGAGTCCAGTGTTGATCCCACACTATTTAATGGGCTTGAAGATATTGATTCACAACCCATTCCTATTGATGTCATCCCAACCCGCTACCCTATCTCTGACACTGACTCATTTGAATCCTAGGATACCCCTATGACCACACATTTTAGCCTTGTTTCTGATTGATGTTCTTGCTGTTTTGATGTTAGGGTTTGACTTGACTTCAATTGTGGGAACTGTTGGACATGAACATTATTCACTTTGACTAGGGTTTGGGTTGCTGCTCTGTGGTTCTGATTAAATGCATATGATACTATAATAGGGGATGTCATGTTTGTGTGTTGATTATCATTTCAGATTTTTCCTTTGTGGATTATACTATTATCATATGTGTGTTGAACATACTCGGTGCTCTTTGTGTGTAGATTATCCTCTGGTGTTGTTTCTACATTGAATATTTTTTTTTGGTTTGTGTCATTATTATACTATGTCATGTCTGTGTGTTGCTTATCCCCTAGTGTTGTGTCTGTGTATTGATTATCCTGAGGTGTTGTGTCCGTGTTGATATCCTTTTCTTTTCGTGAAACATGGATCATAGGGATAGGGTCATGGCTGGGCAGGATAAATCTGCTTCTTTCAAACCCTTCAAAGTCTCCCAGTATGAGTCTCAATTTGAGTCCAGTTTTGATCCCACACTATTTAATGGGCTTGAAGATATTGATTCATAACCCATTCCCATTGATGTCATCCCAACCCGCTATCCTATCTCTGACACTGACTCATTTGAATCCTAGGATACCCCTATGACCACACATTTTAGCCCTGTTTCTGATCCATGTTCTTGTTGTTTTGATGTTAGGGTTTGACTTGACTTCAATTGTGGGAACTGTTGGACATGAACACTATTTACTTTGACTAGGGTTTGGGTTGCTGCTCTGTGGTTCTGATTAACTGCATATGATACTATAATAGGGGCTGTCATGTTTGTGTGTTGATTATCAATTCAGATTTTTTCCTTTGTGGATTATACTATTATCGTTTGTGTGTTGAACATACTCGGTGCACTTTGTGTGTAGAATATCCTCTTGTGTTGTGTCTACATTGAATATATTTTTTCTGGTTTGTGTCATTATTATACTATGTCATGTCTGTGTGTTGCTTATCCCCTGGTGTTGTGTCTGTGTATTGATTATCTTGAGGTGTTGTGTCCGTGTTAATATCCTTTTCTTTTCGTGAAACATGGATCATAGGGATAGGGTCATGGCTGGGTAGGATAAATCTGCTCCTTTCAAACCCTCAAAGTCTCCCAGTATGAGTCTCAATTTGAATCCAGTTTTGATCCCACACTATTTAATGGGCTTGAAGATATTGATTCACAACCTATTCCCATTGATGTCATCCCAACCCGCTACCCTATCTCTGACACTG
Source organism: Rubia yunnanensis (assembly GCA_037428765.1). NCBI lineage: Eukaryota > Viridiplantae > Streptophyta > Magnoliopsida > Gentianales > Rubiaceae > Rubia > Rubia yunnanensis. The sequence goes on from CM075070.1 coordinate 9,822,384, forward strand.
ACTCATTTGAATTCTAGGATACCCCTATGGCCACACATTTTAGCCCTGTTTCTGATCCATGTTCTTGCTGTTTTGATGTTAGGGTTTGACTTGAATTCAATTGTGGGAGCTGTTAGACATGAACATTATTCACTTTGACTAGGGTTTGGGTTGCTGCTCTGTGGTTCTGATTAAATGCATGTGATACTATAATAGGGGCTGTCATGTTTGTGTGTTGATTATCATTTCAGATTTTTCCTTTATGGATTATACTATTATCGTTTGTGTGTTGAACATACTCGGTGCTCTTTGTGTGTAGATTATCCTCTTGTGTTGTGTCTACATTGAATATATTTTTTCTGGTTTTTGTCATGATTATACTATGTCATGTATGTGTGTTGCTTATCTCCTGGTGTTGTGTCTGTGTATTGATTATCCTGAGGTGTTTTGTTAGTGATGATTATCCTTTTCTTTTCCTAAAACATGGATTATAGGGATAGGGTCATGGCTGGGTAGGATAAATCTGCTCCTTGCCAACCCTTCAAGGATTCCTAGTATGAGTCTCAATTTGAGTCCAGTTTTGATCCCACACTATTTAATGGGCTTGAAGATATTGATTCACAACCCATTCCCGTTGATGTCATCCCAACCCGCTACCCTGTATATGACACTGACTCATTTGAATAATGGGATACCCCTATGGCCACACATTTTAGCCTTGTTTCTTAAGCTATCCTTTACCACTCAGATTCAGACTCCTTTGCTAAAACCAAAGATGGCCCCCCTGATTTTGATGAAACACATCCCCATGATTCACATGAAACACATCCCCATGATTCACATGAAACACAACCCAATGATTCACATGAACCACAACCCCCCTGATTATGATGAAACACAGCCCCCTGATTCAGATGAATATGATTCTGAATCTTGGTGTGATCCCCATCCTTTGTTATACTTCAAGGGTAATGAATTCCCTAAGTATGGTGAGTTTCTTTGAAAATGGGCTGCTCTAAAACCCGGTCGATGGCCCAAGTATGTGCCTAAAAGTGATTCAATAGATGAAAAATAGTTTCATTATTTTCAGGTCTGTAACTCTATATTGTTTCTATACGTTACTGAATTTAATTTTTTAGCTGGTTAATACATACTAACCTTTTTCCTTTGAATGCAGGTTTGTGTCTACAGTGTGAGTGTTGTTGCTTTTGATAGCAACTTTGTGATCTGTGATGTCTATGATAGCCTGTGTGGTACTTGTGTTTGCTAAGTATTTGAATATGTGTGTTGTTTATGTTAAATGTGCAGCCTTTACCACTCAGATTCAGACTCACATTCACTTTAATTCCTGGGAAACACAGCCCCCTTATTCAGATAAATATGATATGGAATCCTGGCCAGGCATGGCATATTTCATATATGGGGCAATAATGGAGCAGTAAAATGAGATGCATGTTTATGTGGGTTATATATGCAGCCATGCAATGTTAGTCACTAGACATACCTGATCTTAGCTGGGCATTTTTTTACTCGTATCATAGCTAATATGTTTGTTGTTCTTGTGTATGTGCTGGTTGAACCCATGACTGATGATGTAGTTGTGATGAATGAAAAAATATGCAGCCATGCTTATTAGTTGCTAAATTGATATGATCTTGGCGGGGCATGATGTGATTAAACCCAACTCTGAAACTATCTGCGTAGTTGACCCTATTCTAGTTGTTAGCCACCAATGATTATACTTTAATTTTACACTTTGGTAGCAACCATGTTTTGTAGACATTTGGATGGTAGCTTTGTATTGTTTGTCACTTTGTTGCTATGTGTGTGTGCGCCTTGTCACCCGGTTGTTGTTTGAAACATTCTGGATTAATCTTTTTTGCCTCATAATTAGAAATGGATTTTTTTAAAAAATCTTTTAAAAAAAAACATCAAACAAAAGGGAGTTAAGCTCTCTCACTTTTACAAGGTTTCCCTATAAACATACCTCAACAAAATACCTTGTATGTTTACCCTAGACCTGAATCTAAAAGCGCAACCCTACAAAACTAAATAAGCATTGCATTTCTACACTAACCCCATACTGATTAGCAGATCATGTATATTCTTGGTTCTACCAATAGCCACCATGTGTTCCAAACAACCACTTACCAACTCGGAATTCACAATCGGATTTTGGGGTAGCAAACCAAGTCTTCTTAGCCTTTCCTTTCCCATATGTGGTAGTTTGAACTCATTACCACCCCTGCATTTCATGATTTCTACTATAACACATAGCAAACTTAGGAATATTTTATCTATAACTCTAAGATTCTCCCTCTCAAGAGCAGCATACACAGCTTGTAGTAGTTCATCTAGGTGTTACTAGGGTTTTGTTGTTGTAAACTCTGAATTGAAAGGACAATTATGCCCTTATTAAGGCCAAAAAACTCAAGTCAAGTTCATGATCCCGGGGACCATCACCACCACCACCAACCGCTGCTACTGCTCCCCACCAGATTCTTCCTCACCGTCGCCCTTTTCTGGAACAGGGTCGGCTGGGCTCCACCACCACCAAAGCTCCACCACTACCGTTCTTCCCTCCTCCGCCACAAAACCCACCACAATTTTCCCTAATTGGCCACTGTAGAACCGGAGTCCCACCACCATAGAACTCGTGCCCTAGCGCCACTTTGCGCCACCCCGCCATAACGTCACCTCACTATAGTGCCACCTTGCCACAATGCCACCACCTGCCCCAAACCCTAGTTCCACATCGTGCCACCCCGCCATAGCACCACCACCTGCCCCAAAACCTAGCAACACCACGTGCCCTGAACCCTAGCGCAACCTTGAACCCTAGCACCACCCCAAGTCCCCAGCTCTATCAGCGCTGACAATCCCAGCACAACCATATCCTAGCCCTCCACTGAAACCCTAGCTCCGACCACCACCACCACCATTTCTGATGCCGCTCAGTCAATCACCAAAAAATTAATGAATCCACAACGCTACCGGCGAAGCCACCAACCCTAAAATTGATGAATCGATGAAACATATTGGGTAAGAAGAGAAAGACGAAGAGGGGAAGGAGAAGAGAAATGGTGGAGAGAAAGAAAAGGGTCTGGGAAAAGACGAGAAGAAGAGAGAAACGAAGAAGAGGGCTTTAGGGATAGGAATGTAATCTCAATGTTTTTTCAATTTTTTATTTTTTTATAGAGGGGAAAATAGTCTTTTCACCGTACTGCAGCCTCCAACTACCTAAAAAGGTTATATTTGCACATAACCTGAATAGATAGGGTTATATTTGTACTTTCAATTAGCGCAGGGTTATATCTGTACTTTTGTCAATTATATAGGGTTATATCCGTACTTTTCTCTTTTTTAAAATTTTCTCATGATGATGTTTTTTTTCATTTTCTGGCTGAGGTTTTGGTAATAGGAGTTGATGTTTGTAGTGTATTTTTTCTTATGTTGAGGTTTTTCATTTTCTGGATGAGGAGTTGATGTTTGTAGAAAAAAAATTGAAAAAATCGTTGATGTTTTATGATTTTGAGAGTAAATAATTTATACTCTTGAGGTACCGTAGTTTTTTTGTTGATGTTTTAAGTTTTTTTCTCTCATGTTGATATTTTTCATTTTCTATATGAGTTTTAGGTGATAGGGTTGATGTTTGCAGGTTTTTTTATGACATAGTTGATTTTTTGTAGTATTTTTTTCCATATGTTGGCATTTTTTTTATTTTTTGTTAGTGCTTCAAATGTAGGTTGTAGGTGCTTATTATATAACTTGTGTGTGTTATAAAAACAAATCGGTGCTTAGAGTACAACTTTTAAGTGCTTCAACTGTTGCCTGTAAGTGCTTCAATCGTTGCTTGTTAGGAGTTGATGTTTGTAACTTATTTTATGATATGGTTGATTTTTTGTAGTGTTTTTATCCTTACGTTGATGTTTTTCATTTTCTGTTAGTGCTTCAAATGTAGGTTGTAGGTGCTTAGTTTATAACTTGTGTGTTATGAAAACAAATTGTTGCTTAGTGTACAACTTGTAAATGCTTCAATCGTTGCTTGTAAGTGCTTCAATCTTTGATTGGGTGTTTGTAGTTTTTTTTAAATGACAATTTAGTTTTGTTGATGTTTTTTTAACTTCCAGTTGATTTTTTGTTAGTCGTAGTCGATGTTTTTCAACTTTTTGTTGAATTTTATTTGAATTTTTATATGCTTTTTTGCTATTTTATTTTATTTTTAAATATTTTTTGCTGCAGTTTTTTAGTTTATGTTTTATGATTTTTCATTGATGTTCTGCTATTTTTTGCTGTTGTTGCTGCTATATTTTGCTGCAGTTTTTGATTGTTTTTTGCATTTAAAAAAAATTGAATTTTTTTTTTCTGATTGCAGTTCGTGGGAAAATGATGGAAAAAAATTGGACAAAAAAATCCCTAGAAAGTTATTAGCGATATGTCCATTAAAATAATTAGAGATAGGTCCCTGTAAAATTATTAGAGATAGGTCCATGGAGCTTGAATATTTTTATAATTGTACAAAGACACATGGCTAAAGTTTAGGCCATCTCACATGAGACCATCCCTTATATTATTGAGAAAAATCTAATAAACCAAAATTGAATTTTGAGTTCGATTTTTAGGGTTGAAACTGAACAAATTGAATAAATCGAATTACCTGAATTTATACTGGGAAAATCACAAATATCAAATTTCATAACATAATTTTTCCCGTAAAGTGCATAAATAACCCAATTAAATTTTGTAAGTGCATGTATGACCTTGTAAAATCTGAAAGTGCTAAGCTAAGCCTAAGATTTTGAGCAATGGTGCAGATATCTATTTCGGCGTTGACTAAAGGAATTTAAGCTTTAACCTAATTTGAAAAGACAAAAATATCCCTAAGCTTAAAACTTAAAATTTAATGACCATTATACCCCTAGGCTTCTTCCTCATGATCTTTAAACCGGCCGCCACTCCACTGCCAGTTGGGTTACATCAGCATTTTTATTTAAAAGACAGGGTTAGATTAGCACTTTAGTAAAAAATATCAGGTTAAATCAGCACTTATGTAAAAAAAGATCGAGTCATATCTCTTAGATCGCCCTAGATTATTTTTATTTGAATGGTCTTTGTAATATTTGAGATGACCTTGCATAAAGGATTTCACATAAGATAAGAGTACCTTCACAAAAACAAATCGGGAAAGTTTAGAGATGGGATATTTTGTTGTAGTGTTGAAGGCCAAAAGGGGGGAAAACAAAATATAGATGTGAAAGCACCACGAGCTGAAACAAGATTTACTTGTGAAGATAAAATGAAAATCAATATTCAAGGGAGGGCAGATTTCGTGTGGATAATTTTGTGGAGGATCACAACCAATACCTTTCAAGTCCACATAGAACATTTATACAACCCTCACTATGATATAAGCTCAGTTGTGGCAATGCAAATTGAAATGGCAAGTGGTGTTGAAATTCGACCAAAGGCTTCTTATGATCGCATGGCTAAGAAGGTTGTCGAGCGAAATCAATTAGGTTTCATTCCAAACGACAATGTAAATTACTTGCGGTCTAAAAGAACAAGAGACACTCAAGTTGAGGATACATGAGGAGTTTGGAATATACGCATAAAATGCAATTTGAGAATCCCAACTTTTTTTATGCAATTCAAGTTGATGAAGATGATTTAACAGCCAATATTTTTGGACGTATTTAATTCTGAGAACTAATTAATCGGATTTTGGTGATGTTTTTTGTTTTGACACAACTTACCGGAAGAAAAAATAATGAAGGTAGACTGGTTGTTGGTGTTAATCATCATAAACTGACAATTATTTTTTGTGTGACCCTTTTTTTATGATGAGATATCTTTTGCTTTTGAGGAGATACTTTTGCTAGATACATGTGGGGTAAAAGACTACAACTATTCTTGCAGCCTAGGATGTACAAATGGCAAAAGCTTTATCGTTAAGATGACTTGAAACAAATTAACTCTTGTATATTTAGCATATACATCAAAATGTCGCCCATGTGTTTAAGCAGTGTTTTCTATGAGTTTCGAGATTTTTTTCAAAGATTTTAGCTTGTGCACATATGATTTTGAAGAAGAGGGGAATTTTGTAAATGAATGGAATAAGATGTTGAAGAATTATGAACTTGAAGATTATGGTTGGTGAGGGGCATGTTTGGTATAAGGAAAAAATGGACTTTGGTATATTGACGACAATTGTTGTGTGCATAAAAGACGACAACTCAGAGAAATGAGAGTATGAATAGCATTGTAAAGTGGTATGCCACATATCAGCACAAATTTTAGATTTTTAACATCATTTTGAAATACTACTTGAAGATCGTAGATATAAAGAGTTAAAGGCCAATTTCAAGATGAAAACAAGTCTTCTATCACTTCCTTTTTCCAACAGATTTTCTAAAGCATGCAACTCATGTTTATACTCTGGAGTTTTTCGAGTGCCTTAAAAAAGAGTGGTATAAGTCTCATAATTATAGTTTCATTATCATTGAGGAGATTGGGTCTGTTACAAAGTATAAGATTGCCTTGCACAAGAAACACTTTCATCATATAGTAACATATGATTCATCATCTGGGCCAATTGAATGTAATTATAAAAGAATATGATTTTGCTAGAAATTATGTTCTTATGCTTTGAAAGCTATTTCATTAAAACATATTAAGGAGATTCCAACCCAATTATATTAAAAACAATGGACACGAAGAAAAATGTGATTTTTTAGGTGGTGAAACTTTTGCAACCAGCCAACCACCACAAGAAAGGACTTCAACTAGTGATAGAAAGTACTCTCTCTCCCTATCACAGCCCTTTCTGCAGAGAGAGAAAGGGCTGGGCTTTATTTAAAGTCAGGAAAATGTCTAATTCACCCCCATCTTCAACTTCTAGCCTCTGTTTAACCCAGCACCACCAACACTTGCCTTCTTCAACCTAGAACCACCAACACTGACCTTCTTCCACCTATCCGCCACCACCATTTTCTTCGACCCACCCTCCTGGTGCGAGCACAAGCAGAAGAACCACTTCCAGATCCAGGTCGGAGTTGGAGAATATGAATTTACAGAGCTTTTGGTAATTCCTCACCTCAACTGCCTCACCTTCGCGTCGCCTCTCCTCCTCCGCCTCTCCACTGTGTCACTTCTCATCCTCTGCCTCTCCTCTCATCTGCGCCGCATCTCCTACCCTAAGGGTCATCAGACCTGGTTTCTGGTTCGTGGGTCAAAGGACCCGGCCGCCGACCCTGTTCCAAAATGAAACTCTTTTTGACCCAGTTTCACCTTTTGCTCCGCCAGAGTTGCTTCAGAGGGTGAAGATGGTGGCTTCAATGGTGGTGGATTTGGTAGATGCCGAATGCGATGGGAGGCATAGGGGCGATGGAAGAGCTGGATGCGAGGGGAGGCAGAGGCGGGGGAAATAGGCTGAGAAGGGCCGGAGTAGGGGCGGGGGAGTGGGGATGGTGGAAGAGGCAGAGCTAAAAAGTGGTGGCGGAGGTAAGGGTTTGGAATATGAGAAATTAGGGTTGAGGGGGTGTGTAAAGTTTTTAATTTGTAAGGGCAACTGTGCCTTATGAGATGTGAAATTTTACTTAAAAAGGAAAGTGTGCAGAATTGTCCGAGACAACCCAAAAAGAAAAGTGTGTAGAGTTGGCTAAGACAGAGGGAGTAAAGAAATTTTATTGTAGTGTGATATGAAAAAAAGAAGAAGAATATACTCACTCTAGTCCTCTAATATTGGCTCCCTTTCTTCTTCTTTTTTGGATGATTTGTTTATATTGACTCATTCCTTTTTTTTACAAATACTAGATTGTTTTCATCCACTCAATTTACTTTTTGCTTTCTAAATACAATCTCCACCACTAATTCTACCTTTCCTTAAAGAGTGGGTCTCCTGCAGGCGACCTGTCCATAAGCTTATGGACATGCCGCTTATTTCTTACCTTATACGTTGCATTTCTTAAATTACATACAAAATTTAAAAATTTTTAAAATATTTTTTATATCATATATTTTTATATTTTCACCTTCAAATACATATTATTACTTATTTTAACTTATAAAATGTAATATTTAAATTTTATAAAAAATTACAACATTTAAGGCAAATACCCCTAAGATTTATCCATAAATTTATGGAAAGACTGTCTTTCGTACACTTTTCCCTCCTTAAATATTGTGTCATTTTACAATGGACCAATATACTCCCGTACAAAGAGTGGTGGCGCCAGTACACTCTGTTCATCACTTGTGTACCGCTCATGAAATGACAATGTTCTGCTGCCACATAAATTGAGTGAATTTTATCTCCTTTTGTATGTCACCAAAGTAGCCACGACAAAGGTCAGAAGGCCCGACAATGCTCAGAGGCCACAGAAATGGATTGAAGGCACAGAAATGGATTGCCACATTAAGTAGTAGTAGTTAGGCCATGGGCAGTGGTAGAGATTACTACCGATCTCTCATCAATTAAATATATTATTTTTCTCTCTCTCTTCCACCTCAGCTTAAAAGACCATTTAAGAGACAACCTCTTTTTTTCTCCATAATGGTTAAGAGACCACTATATACTATTCATAGAACCCACTTGATTTTCTCTATCCTACTCATTAATTTGGACATTAAATATTATTTTAAATAAATTTGTCCACCAAAAATAAGTTGAATGCAAAATTTAATATAATGTTTAAATATAAATTCGTTTTTTTAAAATATGTTAAATAATTTGTTTTTCTCGTTCTTGTCAATACCATGCTTCAGTGTAAAAAAATAAAATTAATTTCAATTTTTTTGATGAAACTATTAAAACGAAATTAAATAAATAAATACTATGAGAATTCCATTTTTTATAAAATAATATGAAAAACAAAAAAAGTGCAAAAACCAATTATAACAACTATAAAAATTACAAAAAATACTAAATAAAATATTGATCTACTCCAACCAAATATTACAATTTTAAAATCAAAATTATATTAAAATTTAAATTCTTAAAAAAAAATTGGATTTTTTTTATAAAAAAACGCTTGGGACACGTGTCGAGTGGGACACGTGTCCCGTTAAAATTTTTTGCAGTGCCTATATTACATAAAAACCGTTGCGGACACGTGGCCCAATCCCTGGGTGACACGTGTCCGCAACAAAAAAATTTTTAAAAAAACCTTGCGGCTGAGTGGGACACGTGGCCCACTCATGTGGCGACACGTGTCCCACTTTGGTTAAAAAACAGCGCTGAACACGGCCCATGTGCGTGTCAGTGCGAGTGGCCCAATTTCGGCCTCTTGACCGGGCTCTTACCAAGAGCCTGGTGAGTGGTCTTTTAATAAGAGACCACTCAAGAGACCACCACTGTGGTGGTTTTCGGTCTCTTAAGTGGTCTTTTAATTCTAAGAGACCACCACTGCCCATGCCCTTACTACTCTATGCTCCACTAATTATGGCCTCGTTAAATGAGCACTTAATTTTTTAAAAAGAGAAAAGAGTGGTGTAGGTTTAATTAAAAGTGTAAAATATAAAATGTATGGATGAAAATAACCTAGAATTTGCTAAAAAGGGAAGGAGACAAAATAAAAAAACCACCCACTTATGAAAAGATGGCCATAATTAGTAGACCAGAGGGAGTACTAGCTTTTCAAAATTAAAATGTTTAACGTATGTCTCCAATTATTATCATTGATTAGACATGCACTCTACCACATCCACGTAAAATCACGCACGAGATTTGATATGCACTCTTATGGTGTGGAACCAAAATTTTTAGCTACTTCATTCGTCACTGAATAAATTTCACATTTTTTTATTTTAATCGATTCCTGATTAAATTGGAAAGTATATGAAATCGTCAAATTCAGCCACTTTGATTGAGTATAAAAAGACCAAAATGCTCCTAGACCCTCACATATTTACAATCATTAAGGTTGATTATTTAATAAAGTAGGTCAACCATTTTACATGCGCCATTCATTTGGTGGTAGGTGTAGAAATCAAATTTAAAATTTCCAAACGCCTGCCCGAGCTCACATGCGGCACAGTTACTCTCCCAACGCTAAAATATTGCTCTCCCAACGCTTCCATTTGGCTTCTCGAACACTCTATTCAACGGTCCATTATCTGCTCATTTCTCTCATTTCTAACTCAAAACTCACAGCCTCTCCTCTCTTCTCTCTCAACTCTGAAAACCCTAGTCGCATCTACTTTTTTTGGCTTTGTTCTTTGTTGAAAACCTGTGTTTTCTGTGTTGCTTTCATTGAACTGATATGCTTTTATCACAGATTTTTGGTTCCAATCTAGGGTTTTTTATGATTTGGTAAGGGGTTTTGAAAACAAAATCGATTTCTTATCTTTTTTATGTTAATCACAGCTTTATAAGGCTCAATTAGGGTTTGTTGGGTGATTTACGGATCCTTGAACAAGAGTTGTTGTTTTATGTGGTCTGGGTTCTGAATCTTTGTTTTCCTTGTGTTGGATCTGTGAGATTAGCCATTGTTCTTCGATTTCGTTGTTTAAAATTGAATGCATGTGGCACTTTTTTTATTCTTATGGCTATTTTATAAGTCACTGATGTTGGGTTTGTGATTATTGATGTTGATGTTCATTATTTTTGGCCGATCTGTTATTTGGTATGCATGGTCTTGCTGTTTTGCCTCGATTTTAATTATATTTTGTGTTTATTTAGCCTCGATTAGGGTTTCACCTGTTCAATTTGGGAATTTTTAAAGATAAAGGTTTTTTTGGGGCTAAGGTTTGGGTTCTACTGCGCGACTGTGATAAACTGCTTGCATGTGCTGATTTTCTAATTTATTCAGTCATTTAACTAAAGAATGATGTTAGGGTTCTTGCCATTTTGCCCGATCTATTACTTGTTGTCCATGTTCTTGCGGTTTTGATGTTAGGGTTTGACTTGACTTCAATTGTGGGAACTGTTGGACATGAACATTATTCACTTTGACTAGGGTTTGGGTTAATGCTCTGTGGTTATGATTAAATGCATGTGATACTATAATAGGGGCTGTCATGTTTGTGTGTTGATTATCATTTCAGATTTTTCCTTTGTGGATTATAATATTATCGTTTGTGTGTTGAGCATACTCGGTGCTCTTTGTGTGTATATTATCCTCTGGTGTTGTGTCTACATTGAATATATTTTTTCTGGTTTGTGTCATTATTATACTATGTCATGTCTGTGTGTTGCTTATCCCCTGGTGTTGTGTCTGTGTATTGATTATCCTGAGGTGTTGTTTCCGTGTTGATATCCTTTTCTTTTCGTGAAACATGGATCATAGGGATAGGGTCATGGCTGGGCAGGATAAATCTGCTCCTCGCAAACCCTTCAAAGTCTCCTAGTATGAGTCTCAATTTGAGTCCAGTTTTAATCCCACACTATTTAATGGGCTTGCAGATATTGATTCACAACCCATTCCCATTGATGTCATCCCAACCCGCTACCCTATCTCTGACACTGACTCCTTTGAATCCTAGGATACCCCTATGACCACACATTTTAGCCCTGTTTCTGATCCATGTTCTTGCTGTTTTGATGTTAGGGTTTGACTTGACTTCAATTGTGGGAACTGTTGGATATGAACATTATTCACTTTGACTAGGGTTTGGGTTGCTACTCTGTGGTTCTGATTAAATGCATGTGATACTATAATAGGGGCTGTCATGTTTGTGTGTTGATTATCATTTCAGATTTTTCCTTTGTGGATTATACTATTATCGTTTGTGTGTTGAACATACTCGGTGCTCTTTGTGTGTAGATTATCCTCTGGTGTTGTGTCTACATTGAATATATTTTTTCTGGTTTGTGTCATGATTATACTATGTCATCTCTGTGTCTTGCTTATCCCCTGGTGTTGTGTCCGTGTATTGATTATCCGGAGGTGTTGTGTAAGTGATGATTATCCTTTTCTTTTCCTGAAACATGGATTATAGGGATAGGGTCATGGCTGGGCAGGATAAATCTGCTCCTTGCCAACCCTTCAAGGATTCCCAGTATGAGTCTCAATTTGAGTCCAGTTTTGATCCCACACTATTTAATGGGCTTGAAGCTATTGATTCACAACCCATTCCCATTGATGTCATCCCAACCTGCTACCCTATCTCTGACACTGAATCATTTGAATCATGGGATACCCCTATGGCTACACATTTTAGCCCTGTTTCTGAAGCTGTCCTTTACCACTCAGATTCAGACTCCTTTGCTGAAACCAAAGATGGCCCCCCTGATTTTGATGAAACACAGCCTCATGATTCACATGAAACATAAACCCCCTGATTCACTTGAAACACAACCCCCCTGATTATGATGAAACACAACCCCCCTGATTATGATGAAACACAACCCTTTGATTTAGATGAATATGATTCTGAATCTTGGTGTGATCCCCATCCTTTGTTATACTTCAATGGTAATGAATTCCCTAAGTATGGTGAGTTTCTTTGAAACCGGGGCTGCTCTATAACCCGGTTGCTGGCCCAAGTATGTGCCTAAAAGTGATTCAATAGATGAAAAATAGTTTCATTATTCTCAGGTCTGTAACTCTATATTGTTTCTATACTTTACTGAATTCAATTTTGTATCTGGTTAATACATACTAACCTTTTTCCTTTGAATGCAGGTTTGTGTCTACAGTGTGAATGTTGTTACTTTTGATAGCAACTTTGTGATTATGTGATGTCCATGATAGCCTGTGTGCTACTTGTATTTGCTGGGTATTTGAATCTGTGTGTTGTTTATGTTCAAATGTGAATCCTTTACCACTCAGATTCAGACTCACATTACTTTAATTCCTGGGAAACACAACCCCCTTATTCAGATAAATCTAATATGGAAACTTGGTCATGCATGGAATATTTCATATATGGGGCAATAATGGAGCAGTAAATTGTGATGCATGTTTATGTGGGTTATATATGCAGCCATGCAATGTTAGTCACTAGATATACCTGATCTTGGCAGGGCATTTTTTTACACATATCATAGCTAATATGTTTGTTGTTGTTGTGTATGTACTGGTTGAACCTATGATTGATGATGTAGTTGTGATGAATGAAAAAACATGCAGTCGTGCTTATTAGTTGCTAAATTGATATGATCTTGGCGGGGCATGATATGATTAAACCCAACTCTGAAACTATTTGCATAGTTGGCCCTATTCTAGTTGTTAGCCCCCTATGATGATACTTAAATTTTACACTTTGTTAGCAACCATTTTTTTAGACATTTGGATGGTAGCTTTTTATTGTTTGTCCCTATGTTGTTATATGTGTGTGTGCCTTGTCACCCGGTTGTTGTTTTAAACATTATGGATTAACCTTTTTTGCCTTATAATCAGAAACAGATTTTTAAAAACAAACTTTAAAAAAAAACATCATACAAAAGGGAGTTATGCCCTCTTAACGTTTACAAGGTTTCCCTATAAACATACCTCAACAAAATACCCTGTATATTTACCCTAGACCTGAATCTAAAAGCACAACCCTACAAAACTATATAAGCATTGCATTTCTACACTAACCCCATACTGATTAGCAGATCCTGTATATTCTTGGTTCTGCCAATAGCCACCATGTGTTCCAAACAACCACTTACCAGCTCAGAATTCACAATCAGATTTTGGGGTATCAAACCAAGTCTTCTTAGTCTTTCATTTCCCATATGTGGTAGTTTGAACTCATTACCACCCCTGCATTTCATGATTTCTACCATAACACATAGCAAACTTAGGAATATTTTTTCTATAACTCTAAAATCCTCTCTCTCAAAAGCATCATACACAGCTTGTTGTAGTTCATCTTGGTTTTGACTAGGGTTTTGTTGTTGTAAACTCTGAATTGAGGGGAAAAAACCCCAAATCCAAAATGTTAAGATCGGGTGATTTGGATGGTTGGCACACTAACTGAATATTAAAATCATCTGAGGTGGATTCAGCTAAAAATTCAGGGTCATTTGCAAATATGTGGGTTGGGGCATTATCTTGTTGTATGAAAATGTTTTTGCTTAACCAAACTGGCCATTTCCCCTTGATTTCTGGTATGAGTTCATTGATAAGCTTGTGTCTAATGATATCTCGGGTGATGGATGTTATGGGTGTAAGCATCATGGCTCCCCTTGGTCTATTTACTGTGGTGTACTTGGCTACTATATGCTCAACATAAGGAAAGACACCTATTTTCCTATCAAGCATTACATTATCCTCTATGTCAAATGTTAGTCTACACACATCACATAAAAACATGAATTTTGGTATGTAATGCTTGCTTTGAGTAATTCTATATGGTTCTGGTTCATTGGGACCGAGAATATACCTCATTGTAGCCTCTGTGATGTAGAACCACTTTTCGTCGTATGATATTGTGCATGTTCTTGAAATGAAAGTTGCACTCTAGTTTGCTTAAGCATCATTCCAGCCTTGATTCTTTGACTGCATTTGTGTGGCTTCTGATCTCCTTGCTAGCTATTGCTCTATGTATGCTACTTTTCCCAACATGCAGCTTGGCTACTGTGTGCATGAACTTTAGTGGCAATGCCATCAAGGGTTCCAAGTTGATGGGTTTCTTGCTTCTTCCACAACGCCCGTATCTTCTCGAATGGGCGCAGACAACCTCTCCATTTTGAAGTTGCTGCTTCACCCGCGCCCAGATTGTGCTAATGGTTCTAACTGAGACTGACCACCTTTCTGCTGCCTCGACTCTCCGCTGGTTCTTAATCTGCCCATTGTTTATGTGTTGAAAAAAATAATGGGCAATCTCTTACCTTTGTCCATCTGTCAGGTTTCTCCCCACCATCACAACCCAACTTGCTCAATGATGAAGATGAAAAAGTGGCGGGATTAGGGTTTTATGATATTGGCCAGTTCTTGAAGACCTGGCCAAAAAATATTCTGATCACAATTTTTTCTATTTGTAGAGTGTGAATGAGTATTGTAATAAATGCCCCAATTTATAGTAAAGGTTGGGATTTTAGAAACTTTCTGAACAGTTGACGAAATGTGTAAAATTGGGTAAAAAAAAATTGGAGCCAAAAGCTAATTATTGGAGGGAATAATCATATTTTCAGAAGGGTTTAGCGCTATTTCCAGTGTACTTTTTCCTCTGTAATTTTCTGGATGTTCAGTGTACTTTTTCCAGCTTTTTTTACTCGAATCAGTTCTTTTTTTTACTATTCAATTTTGCAGCCATATTTTCTCTTTTTACAATTTATTCAGAGATGGAAGGAGTAGGGTAATCGTAATTATACACCAAAAATAATTTATCATAATAGACTAACTCATTTAAAAGTAAAAATAAATTAAATACTAAATACAAACTAGCGCTAAAAAATACAAAATTCATAATTTTAAAGTGGACAAATTTATGTTTTTATTAATTTGTGCTCTTCTTTTTTTGGCCATATAAAAAGTGTCGATAATGAAATAAAATTGTTAGAATCTTTTTCAAGTAAAGTACACTAGTGAAAGCAAGGGTTATTAAAAGCGGTTTTACCGAATCACGGAAGGCAGTTTCCAGACGTGTTCTGACTCCACTTTTATTTGTGCAACGATTAAAAAAACTGCCTTCAATTGGACCCAAATTCAGGTTCGAATTGGAACATGTATCAGATGTGTTTTTTTTAAAAAAACTATTGGAAACTGAAGTGAAACAAAGATTAAGCAATATGAAATGACTAAATTATTTTTTTAGTCCACTACAAAGTATCTTATACCATGTTTTGGTCCCCGTTTGGTCCCCAAATGTGGTTTCAGGTAAGGTCAAAGGTAAAATTAGTCAAAATCTGTGAAATGACCATTTAACCCCTGGGTTACAAAAATAAAAGAAAAACACTCTTCTTCTTCTTCGTTTTGAGCCCGCCGGCAAGAGAATATAATTGAACCCACTGGAAACACTCTTCTTCTTCTTCTTCTTCTTTGTTCTGAGCTCGTCGGAAAAACACTTCTTCTTCTTCTTCGCTCTGAGCCCGCCAAAAAAACTCTGGAAAATTTCTAAATTTTTGGAATTGAAAAGATGACCGAGGCTGGGGCAGAGTGAAAGGGGGATTCCAAGCGGGGAGAGGATTGACCGGGTGGAGGTATTTGTCGCCGGTGGAAATTGAAGTCGACGGTGGCGGTAGAAATTTCTGTATTGAAATTTTTCGTATTGAAACTCGAATAGTTTGTTGTTGTTGAAACGGTAAGAGTTTGGAAAAAACTCGAATATGTTTTCAATACCCCTAAGTGTCAATACCCCTAAGCAAGAGTTTGGAAAAAAATAAATTTTCCGTAATGAAACAATAAGAGTTTGGAAATTTCTATGAGTTCGGAAATTTTCAGTTCGAGTTTTGATGGAGACGGTGGAAATTGAAGGCGGCGACGACGACGGCAGCAGAAGACAGTGAAAAACTAAAGAAATTTTTTTTAATGAGGAATTTTTAATTGAAAATGTTTTTTAATTAGTAAACTTACCATTATACCCCTGGCTATACCGGAAAACTATTTAGTCTTACCTGAAAATCACCTTTAGGAACCAAACATATCGTTATGAGTTTGTGGGGTACTATCTAAGGGTTGATTTACAAATGAGGACCAAAACATGGTATAAGATACTTTGTAGGGGACTGAAAAAATAATTTAGTCATATGAAATATACAAAAACATAACACACGTTTAACATAGAACCTCAATCGAATCACAAAACACCCACGGGTGTACCCTAGTGGTTGGGAGATGGGTGTGTAAGCCAATGATCCCAGGTTCGATACTCGGCAGCGGCAGTGTGGGGAGCTCTTGCTTTGCAAGGCTCCCTTGTGTGCACCGAGTCCATACCAAGCCCATTGGTCCTGGTGCTGGGCTACCGTGATTTACCTCTCATACGATGGCCGGGGTGTCGGCTGGTTGGGCCGCTAAGGGCGAGCGGATGATCGCCTTTTGCCAATCGAATCACAAAACCGTATACGTATTCAACATATAATCAATAGCCCCGAATTGTAAAAATAAAAGTTCAAACTCAAATCTAATTGAAAATCAAACCTCAAACATTAAATCGTCGATAGAATCTCAAACCTCAAACCTCAAACCTTAAATATCAAAACTAAAGATGGATACGGTGGCGATCGCATCGATGGAGGCGTACAGTTTTGACAAAGGCGGAGGCATCAGTGCTAAGGTGTACGGTGGCAACGACAAGCAGTGGAGGCATGCAATGGAGAAGGGGCCGATGTGGAGGAGGGAGAGGCAATGATATGTGCAAATAATGGAACGAAGGAGGCACTGCAAATGACAAGAAGATGAGGCGCTTGGTCGTACGTGAAGAGAAAAGGAAATGGGCCAAAGAATGATAAGTATTGTACCGCCTTTAATCACATTTGAATCACCTTTAAAAAAATGGAGCCGAAATAGCCAAACTCAGGACCTCTTTCTAAAGGCGGTTCCTCAAAAATTTGATGGAAACACATTCTAACGGTGCCTTTGATAGAGCTTTTTGATCCATTAGTGTTGGATAAATTTGTATAGTAAAGTTCAATAAAAATGAAATTCTATTTTGTGTAACTCTACAATAAAAACAAGTAATCCTACCATTAAAAATTACTTCATTCCTTCCTTATTTTTTGTGGGTGGGGGCGGGGGACATTTTTATTACCTTTAAAAGGGAAATAAAATACTAAATAAATAAAAACTATCCATAACAAAAAATAATAATTGGGGGAGATCAGACACTCCCATTTCCCCCAATGTTCCACCCCTGCAAGACTCTCTCATATTTGGTGACTACTGAGTACTGACTATAGATGATATAGGGATGAGACAGGTACAAATTATGATCCCTCCTTACTATTTCTCACCTAAAAAAATTTATATTCATATGTGTGTCATCATCTATAGTGTGTTCAATATAAAAATCCTTTTCTTCCTGTCGGGTTTTATATAAAATTCAACCCGCCCTATCACCCACCTACCCATTTCAAATTCATTATACCCACCTAACCTATATCTCCATAAACTAAATTTAATTTTATCATACTAATTTTAATGGACAAAGTCTTGTATAAGACCGTCTCATGGTGAGACCAGAGATTTAATTGAAAATGAGGTTTCTAATTAAAGTGTTAAAAGTGTAGGGGTTGGATGTGAAATTTCACTATTTTACATTAAGTCCACATATAAATATCAACCTAACCTCATTATTCTCTCATATTTTCTGAATTTTCTCTCTCCTATTCTCTCGATTCAACCGCATCTACTCCTCATTCTTATTCTCTTTCCAACTAAAATCTTCTCCTTCTCCCTTCTCTCAGTTTCTCTTCCATCTTCTTCAATTCTAGCTCATTTTCTTCGATTCACCCGCTCATCATCTCCATTTTTCTTCCTCTTTCTCTCGCATAGTGATTTGTCGCAATTTTTGGAGTTTTTCAACAAATTTTCCGGTAAATTTTCCGACGGACGAACATAATAGAGCTTCGTTTTGTGTTTATTTTCGAAGGTAATGTTTTTGCTCATATTTTTTATGCATATTTTGTTTTTTTCAATTTTTGTTTGTTTTTTAGTTCATGTGATTTTTTAGGGTTTATGTTGTTCAATGTGTTAATATTTGGGGATTTCTCCATTTTTATGTGTTTTGTGATTTGTTCTTACAGATTTGTGCTAATATTTGTGTTGATGCTGCTGTTTGTTAGATGTCTACGAAGATTTGCATCACTGCTGCTACAATCGAAAAGAATTAATCGTATGTAAGTTTTCTAAAATTTTGACTGTGCTGTTTCAGCTACGGTTGATGATGTTTCTCATTTTCAGTGTGATGTTTCAGGTTTTAGGCTTTAAGTATTGTAATTAGTGTTGTTGTGATGTTTTAATTTCAGCACTTGATACTTGTGGTGTTTTCATGCTTAAGTGTGCAATTGATGTTCATTTTCTGATTGTGTGTGATATCTTAGGATTTTGTTACAATTTGTGGTGATTTTTTTGTTGTTGATATTCCTTACATGTCTAAGAATGTTTTTTCCACTGTTGCTGCAATCGAGAAGGAAAGAGAATCTGCAAATTTTGTTATTTTTGTAGACGTGATGTTTTAAATAATGTTGTTGATGTTTTAGGTTTTTTAGTGTGATGTTTCATGTTTAGGGTTCAAGTACTATTATCTGTGTTGGTGTGATGATTTAATTTCAATATTTGATGATTGTAGTGTTTTAAGTGTGCAATTGATGTTCAGTTTTTGTTGTTTTGATTGCGTGCGTGATTTCTTAGGGTTTTGTTTCGATTTGTTCTAATATCTGTGTTGCTGCAATCGAGAAGAAATGATTTTTCTTAATTTTCAGCAATGATGTTTCAGGTATAGGTAATGATGTTTCTCGATTTCAGTGTGATGTTTCAGGTTTTAGGCTTTAAGTACTGTTATCAGTGTTGGTGTGATATTTTAATTTTCAATGTTTGATGCTTGTGGTGTTTTCATGCTTAAGTGTGCAATTGATGGTCAATTTTGATTGTGTGTGTGATATCTTTGGGCTTTGATACAATTTGTACAAATTTTTGTGTTGTTTACTATATGTCTAAGAACGCTTGCCCACCGTTGTTGCAATCGAGAAGGAAGTAGGATCTGTAATTTTTGTTATTTGTCAGATGTGATGTTTTACATACTATTGTTGATGTTTCTGGGTTTCTGTGTGATGTTTCATACCTTAGGTTTTAAGTACTTTTATTTGTGTTGGTGGGATGTCTTAATTTCAGTATTTGATGCCTGTGGTATTTTCATATTTAAGTATGCAACTGATGTTCAGTTTCATTTTCTTTTGATATTTTAGTGTGTACTGATTGATGTTTTAAATATTGTATTTGATGTTTCACAATGTAATTGTCAGTCATGTTATGTGTGCTATTATGATGTTTTAATTTCAGACATTGAAGTTTTTATCACTGTATGTGATGTTTTATGTTTTTTCACATGAACACTTTCCAAGGTGAGCTTTACGATACCATTGATGAGATAATAAAAACATGCTATGAGGAATCATGCTTCTAAAGATGTTCCCTTGAACGGAGGACCGGAGCCGGCCTTTGATCTAGCGTTGGTGGAGTAGAAGAGTCATCCTCTTCAAAATCAGCAAGAGAGAAGACAAGTTTGTGAACAAGCGCGCAACGAAGGGAAATAAGTTGGGGAGGGGGGGA